>JAOPSE010000003.1:146058573-147275716 GCA_029449295.1 Zea luxurians | reverse complement strand
GGTATGTATTGAAGGAGGGTGTCACACCCGAATTTAAGGGACAAAGCCAGGTGCATCTCATATATGCGCCAAAGAAGACAACACATATAATAACAGAGTGTATAGAGATAAATGTCATAATATCATCAGAGTACTTATTACATAGCGAAAGTCTTACAAAATAAAAGATAAATATAAAACGAACTAAAGTCCATCCTTGGCGCCATAAAGTCAACTGGGAGACGTCACCTAGATCAAGTCGAACTCCTCGTTGTGTGGCTCCTCTTGAACCACCTATTCTTCTCCTGTGGGGAGTGTGAGACAGCAAGGGTGAGCTCACACATGTTCATCGCTCAACAAGTTGTGGGGAACAATGTGCATGAACTCTCCAAAGGTGGGAGTTCATGTGATGTGTAAGGCTGATCAATAATAGGGGTTAAAGCTGAGCATTGCTTTCATTAAGTTGGTGAAATTTTATTAGCAGTTACTATATGTAAGTAAATACCAAACCATAATAAGAATAGGACAAAATTAATAAATAATCCCATGTAATGCAAATGACAAATTGAATTTAGTTCCATAATTTAATCATGCGAGAGTCCTGAGCTACTCATGACCGTGAGCTCGACTAGTATACCAGTTTTACACTCTGCAGATGTTGTACATTGTACCTATAAGTTGTGTTACCCATCTGCCACGGGGTTGTACGGGCCCCATACACCTCTACCAAGGAAGCGAGGCAGGGTAACACTATGAGGCCTTTACAAAGTTCTACTAGCTTCCGAAAACCTGCTACAGTTTATGGGAAGAGCAATTGTAGGAATCCCTCGTCTGACCGCCATCGCAGCAAAATCAACCCGAGAACCTCCCTACATGCCTACTCCCCTACTGCCCTTGCCCCTTTCAGGTAAGGTAGTCTTCCACTAGCTTTCCTAATTAGTCAGTGTTGGGGACTTGTTCTCAAATACTAAGAGTTAAGAACAAGGCAACATAAAAAGTGTTAAATGTTAAAGTCCTTCGTCCTTCGAAGCATTATCCCCCTTCGGATATAATGAATTCCGGACGAAGGTTATGAAGGACAAACCTTCATAAGCACAATAAATGATGAAGAAGGATTCATACACAAGATATGAAAATTAATATAAACACTTTAAATGTTATTATCAACTTATTTTTATTTGCGTTACTGTATTAACAATAACAGATTATAAATGTACCTTCGGCTCGAAGGAAAGCAAGGGTACAAGCATGACGCGAAAGTAAATGCCCAGTCAGCGTGAACAGTACGGGAGCACTGTTCATCTATTTATAGGTACGGGACGCAGCCCATGTAAAATTACACACATGTCATTTACATTTGCTAATAACTCTATAGCAATCCATCGGGGTCTAAATAGCCTTTTCCCTTTTAAGTTGGTTTCTTTTTCTGCTATCACGCCGAAGCTCCCCTGCGCATAGCTTCAGCTCCGCGCCATCCTTCATACTCTTTGTGCATCTTCACGCTGTGGTTTTGATTTGTGTCCGAAGGTACCTGTTTACACATTATACTCCAAAGACATAGTTAAATCATGTTTTTGAGGACCTTCGGAAGCCGAAGGCCCCCAACAGTAGCCCCTCGCAATATTATTTTGTTAAAGTAATAAATTCAGATTGCGACATGGACGAAGGCCTTAAGCCGAAGGTCCGAAAAACACCTTCCCTTTGCTAGAATAGCAACAGTCATTGACAAGCGGGACCCTCTAGCTTTTAACGCACTAGGCGTATAAATAAGAGCTCACCACGAGTTCATTTGGCACGCTTTCTTGCCATCTGCTTCTTGCTCACCCAACTTTTAGCCCTTGCACACCAACACTTGCTTGGCTTTTTAAATTTTTAAGCTTCGGTTTCAAGAGCACTTTCTCAGCATTTTCAAAGATGTCTGAAGATAAGAAAGTTGTCGCTGAATCGAAGCTGAGCCTTTCTGAGGAGATGAATCTCAACTTTCTTGAATCAATAGCAAAGACAAATATAGAGAAGATTACTAGGGAGATCTTAGAGTGTTTATCTGAAGACACTAGTGATAGTGACAGCTATGATGTGGAAAGTGGTGGTGAAGATTCCGAAGATCGACCCTGGCGACCAAGCCATGCAGTTTTTGGAAAATCAAGCATAAAGCAAAGCCATCTTGTCAATATGAGGGGTAGATATTTTTGGGATTTATCTATTGTGAGGGCTGACGAAGGAGAGAAAACTTGTCTGACTCCCGAGGAGAATGAAGTCGTGATATTCCGAAGTTTCTTCAAGGCTGGACTTCGGTTTCCTTTGAGCAACTTTGTGGTAGAAGTTTTGAAGATATTTGAAATCTGCCTTCATCAAATTACTCCCGAAGCAATCATAAGGATGGGAATCTTCGTATGGGCCGTGAAGAGCCAAGGTTTGGAGCCAAATGCAAAAAGTTTCTGCAGTATGCATGAGTTATTATATGAGACGAAACCATGGGGTAAAGAGCAATATCATAACAATTTTGGCTGTTATAGCTTCGGTGCCCGCTCTGGGTCAAGCTGTCCCGTGCCAACTTTTCGAAAGAGATGGCCCGGGGACTGGATGAAGGAATGGTTCTATGTGAAAAACGACTTGAAAACGTGAGAAGATATTAAAGGTATCATCATGCGCCCCATCTGGCAGCGTTTTGGCCTTCGGAAACCGAAGGTGGATATTGACGAAGCAGCCGAAGAATACCGGAGAGCCTTTGATGTAGTTTGCTCTTTCATTGGGACGAGGGATTTGATCCAGGAACACATTGCCTTCAGAGTATGGCCACTTGTAGAAAAGTGGGAAATGCCAAAGGAAACCATCAGCAAACCTGACGAAGGTGGACTAGTTAGGTTAAAATACACCTTCAGATATGGAGATAAGTTTGTCAAGCCAGATGATGACTGGTTAAAATGTATTGAGGCCACAAGCGATGAACTGCTTGGACCATACTCGAAGGCAGAAGATACTGCACTGTCTGCGGCCTTAGGAGGCCGGAAGAAGAAAAGACTCAATTGAGTATTTGATGCCATTGGGTTCGTCTATCCTGACTATCGTTACCCAACACGGGGTCAAAAAAGGAAAGATACAGCTTTTGTGAAGGAAGTTGCTTCAGCCGCTCCTAGTGAGCCAGCGCCGAAGAGGAAAAATATGAAGGTTCTTACACATTGGCCACGCTATATTGAACCGGCCATAGTGCCTGAGTTTGTCGGTGAGACCTCTTCGGCCACCGAAGCCAAAGAGCCGACTCCCCTATCGAATATTGAAGAGCCGGCTAAAATGCCGGAGATGGAAAAAATAGAAGAACTAAGAGCTGAAGAAACAAAGACATCGGAAATTTTAAGTCCTTCAGCAAGAGTTGAGGTGCCAATGCCAATGCCAACGACACAAAAAGACCTTACTACAACCCCAAGAGGAAAAGAATGGTTAAAGTGCTAGATGTACTGGAAACGATAAAATCTTCAAGCGCTACTCCGAAGATACCTGCCGAAATTCCAAAGACACAAACTGAGGCCGAAGCTATCAAAAGTCAAGCGGAAACTGAAACTGGGCTTTCAGAGCCTACCAAGAGGGAATTCTTGGAAATTGAAAAAGAAACGGAAAAAGAATCTGCAGAAGAAGCTTTATCTGAGAAAATCGCCACACCTATTCCCGAAGCATCTTCTGAAGCTTCTGACTATGTATTACGTCATGCTTCGGGTAAAAATCTGAGCGAAAAAGAAAAAAGAGAAGCTCAATTCTATGCGCAAAAATTGAAATATCCAAAAGGGGCGCTGATATTCAACGGCAGCGGAGAAGAAGACTTCTTGTATTGTCTCCCTGACAGCAAGGAGATTTCTGTCTGTCAGGAGATAAGCAAGAGCTTTGGATTCCCAACATTAGAAGACAGGCTCTCGGTGTTGTCAAAGGACGAGCTGGCCGACAGCTTAGCGTACAATAGTTTAAAGGTGAAAAAAATGAGATCTTTGTATTATTCCTTGAAACCAAAATTTTTCATTCGCTTAAACATATTAACGCATTTTTTACAGGGCCTTATACTTAGCAATGCTCTCAGGTCACAAAAAGATGCCGAAGACAAAGGGTGTACCATAGCCTTGAGCAACCTTCGTTCCGAGGTAATTGAACTAAGGAACGAAGGTCTCGAAAAAGATAAAATATTACATTCGTTGGTGAATAAAATAAAAGAAGACGAAGCTGCTTTCGAAGCTCAAGCTGAGGCTCAGAAGCGCGAACTTGAGGATCTTCAGAAACAGCTAGCCAGAGCTAAAGAAGAATGCACAGTTGAAGAAGCAAAACGAGAAATTAGTGAACAATGGGCAAATCATTTAGAAACAAACGTTGAAGAGCTTTGTGCATTCAAGAAAAGGTGTTATGAAAAATCTATAGAATGTGTTAAGAAAATAAGAACCAGCTTCGCCAGCGTTGGCGCGTTCTCAAGCGAAGAAAATTTCATAAGGGGTGACCCCAAAGGCTCGATTGGATGGATCAGCCACGAAGCTGAAGCTTTTGAAGAAGTCTTGAATAGCCGCGGAGACATATGTGCCTTCTCGGGTGCTAGGGGGATTGCCACTGTTTTGGAGAAA
Source organism: Zea luxurians (assembly GCA_029449295.1). Lineage (NCBI taxonomy): Eukaryota > Viridiplantae > Streptophyta > Magnoliopsida > Poales > Poaceae > Zea > Zea luxurians. The sequence goes on along the minus strand of JAOPSE010000003.1, from coordinate 147,271,142 downwards.
AAAGGTTGCGATCACGTGAAATCCTTGGCACAGACCGAAACCGATTTATCTTCTGAAGACATAAAAGATCCTTCGGCCGAGGCAAGTTTGGTTGGTGGAAAATTTTTCACCGACATCTAGGAAAATGGTGGCCGGGAGATGGCTCAAGAAATTATACGAAGAAGCGAAAAAGGTATTCATGACGCTAGAAAAGTAGCAGAGGCCGCTGAGAAAAGTGCGGATCTCGAAGGGCGAATAGGTATTAACTACTAGTTTTTGGGTTTTTGTTGAAACTTTTTGATTTCAAACTTGTCTACACTTTGTAACATAGCCGCACCTTCTCCTCCCTCAGAGCCCGCCGAGCCATTAGCGGACCCCAATGTAAAGGGGGATGACGAGATTAGAAAAATGGTCGAAGCTATCATGGAGAAAGTTGTTGATCAACTACTAAACGAAGCTGCAGAAGTAGTTCTAAGGGAAGATTAGATGTTATTGTAAAAACATTTGGAATGTAATATTTGTCGAACAATATGTGTAATATTTTGTAACTTTGAATGTAATATGTAAGCTATTTATGGTTCGATTCTTTACGATGCATGAAACTTTACATACATACCGTTTTTGAGCCTTCAGCGAAAAAACACCTTCCCTTCTTTTCATGCTTCGTAAATAATATCTGTATTTTCATAAAAAACATCCAATCTTCGTAAAATCAGTAACCAATAGATCTTTTCATTTCAGAGTTTGACGAAGGTATGCTTCTTCAATAATTATTTTTGTGCCTTGGCACTGTTTCTTCGAAACAATCTCCGAATATCGACATTGAACACCCTTCTTGCGTTATTGATGCAATATGATGTATGATGTTATGCTTATGCAAATGATGGGATGATGTGATGTTATGCAAAATGATATTTACCGAAGATCGACATTGATTTTTCACTGTAAGCCTCCCTTAGGAGCTTCTTCGCCTTTTACTTCAGCGGAATCAGTGTTTATTTTTCGCTGTAAGCCTCCCTTAGGAGCTTCTTCGCCTTTTACTTCAGCGGAATCAGCGTTTATTTTTCGCTGTAAGCCTCCCTTAGGAGCTTCTTCGCCTTTTACTTCAGCGGAATCAGCGTTTATTTTTCACTGTAAGCCTCCCTTAGGAGCTTCTTCGCCTTTTACTTCAGCGGAATCAGCGTTTATTTTTCGCTGTAAGCTCTACATTCCCTTCGGAACGACTTTTGAGCAGAAAACTTACGCTGCGCTCCCTTAGGAACGACTTTTTGTTATTTCGGAGGTTCTCCCTGTAACCATAAGTTCTTTTGCTTCGGCAACTTTTTGGACTCTGTTATTCTGTGGAGAAAGTATATTTGTACTATGGCAAAGGCAAAGCTATTACAAGAAATTGAAAACAACAAAAAACACTTAGGCTTTCAATAATTGTTCCTTATTAAAAAGAAAATGATACTGAATGCAAAAACTGCTGCCGAGGTAGGATATTTGTTAGTAAATGTGCTTCGATTCTGGCACAGTACTGTTGACTGTGCGAGCTTCAGACTCTTCTCTAAAGTCTCGTTGGTGTTGATTATGCTGACTCCCTTCTGGCTAGTGGCCTCGTTGCATTGGTGGTGGAGGTGGAGGCTGTTGCCAAGATGCCTGAGATTGACTTGCCGAAGCAACAGAAGCTGCAGGGTGGTTGCCCACATACTCTGGGATATAAGGCGAGTGGTACGAAGCAGTATGCATAACTTGCTTCGGCTGGGTCTGTTGGGCTGCAGCTTCTGCTATTTCCTTTTGTTTCTAGATGGTGACATGGCACATCCTGGTGGTGTGGCCCTTGTCCTCACCACAGAATAGGCAATAAATTTTCCTGGGCTGATCCCCAAATCTTCCTCCGAAGCCCCTAGCACCTCTGCCCCTTGGAGCTGGAGGCCGAGGATAGCTCTGCTGCTGCCCCGAAGCCTGGGAGGAATATTGCGGCCTCTGCTGCTGGCTTCCCCTGCCATCATTCTGAGTGGAATGAATCGATCTGACATGTCTAGGATGAATTCTCCCTCCAAAGCCCCTGGCTATTTCGGAGAACCTGTAAGCTTCCTCTCTTCTCTGCCGAAAGTCATTGTCAGCGCGGATGTATTCATCCATCTTCTGAAGCAGTTTCTCCAAAGTCTGAGGGGGCTTCCTGGCAAAATATTGAGCTAAAGGTCCCGGCCGAAGCCCCTTAATCATGGCCTCAATGACAATTTCATTGGGCACTGTTGGCGCTTGTGCCCTCAGGCGTAAGAACCTTCGGACATACGCCTGAAGATATTCTTCGTGGTCTTGGGTGCACTGGAATAAGGCTTGAGCGGTGACCGGCTTCGTTTGAAACCCTTGGAAACTGGTGATCAGCATATCCTTCAGCTTCTGCCATGATGTGATTGTTCCTGGCCGAAGGGAGGAGTACCAGGTTTGTGCAACATTCTTGACGGTCATGACGAAAGACTTCGCCATGACTGCAGTATTGCCACCATAGGAAGATATCGTTGCTTCGTAGCTCATCAAAAACTGCTTCGGATCTGAGTGTCCATCATACATGGGGAGTTGAGGTGGCTTGTAAGACGGAGGCCAAGGTGTAGCCTGCAGTTCTGCTGACAGAGGAGAAGCATCATCAAAAGCAAAATTCCCATGATGAAAATTCTCATACCAGCCATCCTCGTTGAAGAAGCCCTCTTGATGAAGCTCTCTGTGTTGAGGCCTTCGGTTCTGCTCATCTTGAGTAAGATGGCGAACTTCTTCAGAGGCTTCGTCTATCTGCCTTTGCAGATCAGCCAGCCTAGCCATCTTTTCCTTCTTCCTTTGCACCTTCTGATGGAGCATCTCCATATTTCTGATCTCTTGGTCCAAGTCGTCCTCTTGAGGCGTTGGACTGGTGGCCTTCCTCTTCTGGCTTCGGGCCTCCCGAAGAGAGAGGGTCTCCTAGTTGGGGTCCAGCGGCTGCAGAGCAGCAGCCCCTGTTGCTGAAGCTTTCTTTGGTGGCATGACGAAGGTCTATGCTTGCCGAAGGTGTTTGAAACTCAAAAAGTGGAAGTGAGTTCACCGGAGGTGGGCGCCAATGTTGGGGACTTGTTCTCAAATACTAAGAGTTAAGAACAAGGCAACATAAAAAGTGTTAAATGTTAAAATCCTTCGTCCTTCGAAGCATTATCCCCCTTCGGATATAATGAATTCCGGACGAAGGTTATGAAGGACAAACCTTCATAAGCACAATAAATGATGAAGAAGGATTCATACACAAGATAAGAAAAATAATATAAACACTTTAAATGTTATTATCAACTTATTTTTATTTGTGTTACTGTATTAACAATAACAGATTATAAATGTACCTTCGGCTCGAAGGAAAGCAAGGGTACAAGCGTGACGCGAAAGTAAATGCCCAGTCAGCGTGAACAGTACGGGAGCACTGTTCATCTATTTATAGGTATAGGACACAACCCATGTAAAATTACACCCATGCCCTTTACATTTGCTAATAACTCTATAGCAATCCATTGGGGTCTAAATAGCCTTTTCCCTTTTAAGTCGGTTTCTTTTTCTGCTATCACACCGAAGCTCCCCTGCGCATAGCTTCAGCTCTGCGCCATCCTTCATACTCTTTATGCATCTTCACGCTGTGGTTTTGATTTGTGTCCGAAGGTACCTGTTTACACATTATACTCCAGAGACATAGTTAAATCATGTTTTTAAGGACCTTCGGAAGCCGAAGGCCCCCAACAGTCAGCCAAGGGCGTCCCATTCCACCCTTGTGGTGGCACGTGTTTCTCAAGTTAAGCTCCATGTTCCAATTAAAATTAATGATCTTGACATGAACATAAATAACATAACAGAATAATTGGAACATGAATATAATGAAATATTAACCCAAAACCATATAAAGCGATAGCAAAACTACCCAAATGATTCGAGGGTAAACAAGGTAAAAGATATTCAGACTAGGGTGACCTATTGGGTCCCATCAAAATTAAACCTATGCGTGAATAAGTGATATTAAAGAACATTATTAGGTAAAAAGTGGTCAAGGGCACAACTTGCCTAGGACTTGAGATTCCAGGTACCAGGATGCTCTTCAGATGACTCGTGACCTCACCGCTAGTCGTAGCAATACAAACAAACATGGTATAGACAAAATTAACATCACACCAAACATAAGAACAAACTGCATAATAATAATCTATGCGTTGCTACGAGATCGTGGGTTCACGAACCACTAAATTCGGAGTTACGGTTGAGGAGTTATGATTTATGGTAGATCTATGTGATGAAGCAATTGAAACTAGGTCTTGAGTTGATTTTATAAATATAATCTAATGAAATAATCAATTCACCTTTAATCTTAATTATAACTTGACTAGAGATTATATTTTAATCAAATTATAATTATAAGATCCGAATACTATATTAATATTAGAAAAGTTAAACCAGAAAACATAGATTAATAAAATTAGTTTCCTAATTATAAAATTATGGGATATCATATAATCAATGTTGCTATTGTGTAGTAAATATTTATATGAAGCTAACGCAACTGGAACGAGTCAATTCGGAATTAAAACAGAGGAGTTATAAGTTTCTGAAGGTTTTATGTATTTGATACAAGATTAATTAAGAGATACATTTTAATATGGCTTTCATGTCAAAACAGAGACACTAGTTGATAAACAATAATATTACAAAACTATAGAAACTGGAATGACTAAATTTGAAATTAGTATGAACTTTCTATGGATTAAACAAATTCTAGTTATTATTTTTATATTAAAAATAGATTTCCAATTCAATTTCTCTGATTTACAAACTCTCTGGACTGGGCGCATGAAAACTAGAGAGTGCAGGGGCCTTGGTGTAAGAATTCCTAAGACACAGAGCTACTGGTGCCAGGACTGCGGGTTAAATCTCTAAAAACTGAGGGGCTCAATCGCTAAACCTACCGGCCGAAGAGGTATCAGTTGATATGGACCGTCCGATCAAATGCGAGCGACCAAGATTAAATCAGCGCCCCACGCGAATCGGTATGCTTCTACGGCCATTGGATCCAGGATCGAGGATCCGGATTTAATTATCCCAAGTTCTAGTCTCCACTGTACGATGCGAGATTGATGGTTCAGATCGTGTTGAACAAAACGGTATACTATGTTCTAATCTCGTCCGCCCCCATGTCCGATCCGACGGCCAGGATTTCTCCCTCACATTGCTTCAACAGGACATCGGAGCCAGCACTAGGCACACCGGCACCGCCGCCGACTGCAGCGAGCCCCCCCTACACAATTTCGGTGACCAAGTCCAATCTCGACTCTCCCCTGGGCGCAACCTGTTGCCTAACGCATGGCGAACCTGACCCTAAGCTCAATTCTGTGGATGGTGCCCTGCGCACAGTAGTTCTTCACAGTAGCGCGGTCCAACTACGCTGGAGCAATTATGTCGTCGAGAATCCAACCTTCCATAGCCCCAACACGGTCATATGTGGGCTCAAATCGGTACTACAGACCAAATGAACATGACGGGGAAAGAATTTTTACCGCAGAGGGAGTGGTAGATCGACCCTTCTGTGGATGGTGCCCTGCGCACACTAGTTCTTCGCAATGGCACGGTCCAACTACGCCGGAGCAATTACGTCGGCGAGAATCCAACCCTCCATAGCCCCAACACGATCATATGTGGGCGCAAATCGGTACTACGGACCAAATGAACACGACGGGGAAAGAACTTTTACCGCAGAGGGAGTGGTAGATCGACCCCGACGGTGAAGCCCATGTCCATGGGCCTTCTTCTTCGATTCCATTGGGCAATTCGCCCGCCACAACCGTCTTCCGATGCTAGATCTCACTCATGTGCGTTCCTGCTTGCTGGCACTACCCGCGACCATCGCACGCACACCTCAGCAGCGGCAGCGCGACGACGCTACCCAATTTATCCTCTTCGAGCTTTCCCTGGTAATGGCGACTGACTCTTTTGAGTTCTAGAGAACAGAAGGTGGTCAAGGGTTTTGGGTGATGGGAACATGGCCTTAAGACGTGCAGGTGCACGACGGTCTCGCGAACTCCGAGGTCTCCAGCGAGCTTCTCGCGCGAGGTGGGCGCGGTCCACGCGGCGAAGTCGGAGTGTTCGATTGGAGAAGATGGGGAAGGGTATGACAATGGGGTCCCACGAGTCAACGAAAGGTGGCGATGTGCAGGAACACACTGAGTCTAGGATGCAGGCCCCTCCGGTCGGTCACTACAGCTTTGCGGGTGAGCAGATGAGAGGCTACGATGTGGGCCCGGCCTGCCAGCGACAGCGCGCGCAGGGAGTAAAAAGTGGGCTGCCAGCGGAGGGAAAGAAGTAGGGTAAGTGGGCTGAGTGCGGAATTAGGCCCAAAGGCGTTTCTTTCTTTTTATTTTATAATTTTCTTATCTGAATTCCTCACAATTTCAAACTTAGTATTTTGAATTCAAATTTGATGGTGAGTTTCAAAATTTGAGTGCACAATTTAAGTATCAACCTGAAGAATTATAATTATTTATATATATTTTTATTTGTAATATATTTTCCATTTTTATTTCATTCTCTTCTCCTTCCATTTTTCAAATTCCAAATTCGAATTTGTAATTCAAACTTAGAGTCAAAATCAAAATATCCAGCATGATGCAACTTTATTTAACTATTTATTTATTTATTTATTTATTTATTCAAATAAGTGTTCCTTATTATACATCACACTCAACAGAGGATTTTGTTTTAAGAACTAATCTTTTGATGTGCCTCCCAAAGGTGTAGAAATCCGTTATTCATTATCTATTTATTTTAAAAGGAGGTAATGTATACTCTTGTTAAGAGTTAATTAAATCACATGTACAAGTATTTATAGTTCAGGAGGGGAACAAATCAATAGAGTCTCTTTCTACTATTTATTTCCATCCTAATATTTAATTCTAGACTTGAATGACTTATACTTTCTTTTCTCTTTTTTTCTCTCCCACCAATTTTGGGTCTTACATAGGGGGGTGATGAAGAGGAAGATTAAGTGCTCCCCCTTGGTTCGGCGTGAGCGGCGATCCAAGGCTTGTAGTAACACCTCAAACCTTGCTGCTGTGGAATGATGAACATCCGAGGTTTGACTATGTATGCTATCGATGGTGTACTAGAAGACACCATTCCTGAGGACCTTTTGCTCGAATTGCCTGAAATCAGAGTTATCAATGTCCGTATAGAATGACCGCATGGAATATCTTCTGCTAGCTTGCTGGCTAGGCTAGAGGTAAGCCAACCAGTTTGCCTTGGTGCTCTAGCCCCCGAGGGTGCTTCGGTTAGCTCTCCTACTATTTCCATGGATGTCCATGTTGGATCATCGATGCCCCGGATTGATGATGTTGTTGTAACGAGTTCTGTTGCGCCCATTGAGCCAGCAGACCCAACCACCTTGAAAATCAGAGGTTCTAGTGTTGGAAACCCCATGGGTGTCTCTGGCACTGAAATCCTAATGGGTGTACCTGACGCTAAAGTCCTAATGGGTGTATCTGATGCTAAAGTCCTAATGGGTGTCACGCTTAGCCTGTGCGATCCGGGTCCTTCAACGCTTGTCCCTGCTCAGACTTCGACTTCTACTAATATCATTGCCTCTGGGAGCGCCTCAGCAGTTCTAGGTTTGGGATTTCCCTTGTTCTTGTCGAATTTATAGGTATTGTATGTCCCGTGCTACATTGCCTTTACCAATGGGTGTTCCGCTTGCTGACTTCTGCATTCACAGAGTGTCTTGGACCTGATGGTTGCTCAACTGGAGGCGCATGGAGTTTTGGTGCCTGAGCAAATATCTTACTTGTCGCGGTGGAATCCTCTTTCTCTTCAGAAGCAAGTGGACGATCTGAAGTCTGCTAACGCTGGTGAACTTTCTTACTGCTGTTTCTCGCCGACTTTCTTCTTTTTGTTTGCATTATTGATGGTTGCTAAATGCTTCTTCAACTTTTACTCAATGGTTCTTAGATACTGAGGAGAAGTGTGTCCGAAATCAAGCGGAGCTTGATCAGGCAACCAGGTTGCTTGATGGTGCCTGTGCCATGAACTCCTTCCTACAGTCAAAATTTGACTTGGAGAAGAAAACCCACGAGGTAACTCGCCAGGAGCTTCAGGTTACTTATTCCATGGTTTTGACCTATTATGAAAGGTTCTCCCATCCATAGGAGGAGATGCAGAAACTTATTGCTTCCTTAAATAATCTTGACAAGTTGTATTGAGATGCCTCTAGTTCTCTTACCACTTTGGAGAGGAGTCACTGTTTCACCTTGGAGGAGCTAGACCACAAGAGAAACGAGCTAAAAGAATCTCAGGATGAGGTGTCGGCGCTTAGAGTCTCTATGTTCTAAAGATTCTACTATCAAAGATCTTCGTGCCTCGAAGAAGCTTATGTCACATGAGTTAGAGGCTACTCATCGAGATATCAAGGTCTTAGAGGATGACTGAAAGTCGCCTAGAGGAGGGTGAATAGGCGAAACCTGAAAATTATAACTTTAAACCCGGGCTTGATCCCTCGATTAGCAGTTAGAACAAGAAGAACTTATCAGAGTATAAAACTAAGTCCTTTGCTTGCAAAAGTATTGCTTTTAAAGAATGCAGAATTAATACAAAGCAACACAACTAAAAAATTGATGGAGAATAATGCAAGAGGGCTTGGATAAGAAGAGGAATGACATAAGTTCTTTCTTGCAAGGTGTTGCTTCTATATATGAGAATTTGACTTGAAGCAACACAAAGTAATATCAACAAAGAATAATGCAAGAGATCTTAGAGAGGGAGAAAGCAAACAAATCACAAGCAATAAACACAAGTGACATGGGTGATTTGTTTTACCGAGGTTTGGTTCACTAAGAACCTAATCCCCATTGAGGAGTCCACTAAAGATGGGTCTTTTTCAACCCTTTCCCTCTCTCCAATGGTCACCAAGACCGGCGAGCGTTTCTTCTTCTTTGTCAACAAAAGACCAAAGTCTCCGCAAGGCCAACCACAAAGATAAAGGGGCTCTTGCTAGCTTTACAATGAATGTGAGTCAAAACTCCATGCTCAAATGATCACAAGTGGTAGCACACACTTTCTCTCAATTGTTCTCACAAGGCACTATCACTAAACGCACACGAGTAGCTCTTTCTTGCTTGATCTCTCTTTTGTGGCACTTGTGAGGCTTTGATGTGTATGGAATTGTTGCTCTAGTAGATAGGAGTGAATACCCAACTCTTGTGTATGATATGGATCAATGAATCCCATGAATGGGCTAGTTGGGGTGGCTTTTATAGCCCTCAACCACCCATATAGCCGTTGTGGCGCATCTGCCAGAAACTGCACTGGCGGACGGTCCGCGGCTAGGGCCTGGATGGACCGCGACCCTCCAACGGTCGATTTTGTCATCTTCAACGGATACGCCTGACAGATCAACGACTATCTGCCTCGGTGACACCACGTAGACGGTCTGCCCTTGGTCCTAGACGATCCGCGCCAGCTCTAAAATTCCTTTTGCTCAACTTGTCACCTTCGGGCTGAACCAGGTCTTCACAGGCGGACAATCCGTGAATTATAGCCGAACGATCCGCACTGTAGACGGGCGGTCCGCGGTTTGGTCGGACTATCCACGATTTACAGTTCCTGGCCGAATTTAAAGCGGTGTCACGGATGGTCCGCCAGAAGGGCCTGGACGGTCCTGTCACACCCGGATTTAAGGGATAAAGCCGGGTGCGTCTCATATGTGCGCCAAGGAAGAACAACACATAAAATAATATAATGCATAGAGATAAATGTCACAAATATCATAAATGTACTTATTACATAGCAGAAGTCTTACAAAATAAATGATAAGTATAAAACGAACTAAATATTATTTCCCTGGCGCCACAAAGCTGACTGGGAGACGACACCTAGATCAAGTCGAACTCCTCGTTGTGTGGCTCCTCTTCGACCACCTACTCTTCACCTGTGGGGGGTTTATATATCATAAGAGTGAGCTCACAAAAGATCATAACTCAACAAGTCGTGGGAAATAATGTGGATGAACTTACCAAAGGTGGAAGTTCATGTGAAGTGTGAAGCTAATCAATAAATAAAGGTTAAAGTTGAGCATTGCTTTTATAAGTTGGTCAAAATTTTATTAGCAGTTACTAAGTGTAAGTGAATACCAAACCATAGTAATAGTAAATAAAAATAATAATAAATAATCCCAATGCGATGCAAATGACGAATTGAATTTAATTCCATAAATTAATCATGTGAGTGTCCGAGCTGCTCATGACCGTGAGCACGGCTAGTATACCAGTTTTACACTCTACAGAGGTTGCACATCTTTACCCACAAGTCGTGTTACCCATTTGCCACGGGGTTGATCGGACCCCATACACCTCTACCAAGGAAGCGATGCAGGGTTCCACTACGAGGCCTTTACAAAGTTCCAATAGCTTCAGAAAACCCGCTACAGTTTCTAGGAAGCTCTAGTGCAAGGATCCCTCGCCTGATCGCCATCGCAGCAAAATCAACCCAAGGACCTCCCTACACTGACCACTCCCCTACTGCCCTTGCCCCTATCGGGTAAGGTAGTCCTCCTCTAGCTTTCCTAGTTAGTCAGCCAAGGGCGTCCCATACCACCGTTGTGGTAGCACTGTTTCCTAGGTGGTTCTCCATGTTCCAATTAACATAATGATCTTATCATGAATAGTAAATAATAAACTGACAATAAAAGTGTGAACATGAGTAATGTATATCTCCATACCCAAAACCACATAAAGCAATAGCATGTACCCCAAAAATTCAGTGGTAAAACAAGGTATAAAGATAGCCAAACTAGGGTAACCTATTGGGTCCCATCAAAATTAACCTATGCAGATCATTATGATTAATAAGAATATGACTGGGTAAAAAGAAGTGATCAAGGGCACAACTTGGCTTCAACGAGCTCTTGCTCAGCAGTCTCCACCTGCTGAACCTCTGGATCCTCTGTGGCTTGCTTGTCTACTCGCATCAATACAAACATACAAAGTATAGCAAAAATTAATAGAAGGGCTTTTCTGAGAAATGTGCACATCGGGTTGGTTTTCTAAAAATAGAAGAGCTTTTCTGAGAAACATGCACAACGAAGGGGTACCGTGATCCCTCAGTCGTCTGATCTGAAATGAGGCACCCTGATTAGATCCGCCCCACTCGAAATAGTACCTAAAAACACCCGCCTGATTAAAGATGGACGGACCAGATTTAATGCTGACTTGAGTCATCCGTATCCCTCAGATCCCCGATCGACGCTCAGATTTACACAAGACGAAACTATATCCAAGCTTCTAATCCTAGTCGTTCCTGCCCAATCCCACGATGTACGCGGATTCGCCTGACCCTGGCCCTCACCGGCGACGAGAGCGCCCCGCACGGCAGCGCGCCATGACCGGAATTCCCATGTTAGCCTACAGTGCATGATTACTTGCCTCGCTAGATGCTATCCGAAGCTGAGACCACGACGAATTATGGAAGGAAGTACTCACTCGTGATTGAGTTGATGACAGGGCAGACCACGGAGCGAAGCGGCTCTGCCGTGGTACGCACGACTGGCGAGGATTTGCTGGTGACCTGAGTCCCTCCGAGTTGATGGATCTTGATGTTCATCCTCCACACACCTAACTCCTTCTCCCCTCTGGTCCAAACTTCGAGTTAATCGGCGACGGAAGCGAATGCCCCAATCGCCGCCTCGTCTCTCACTTCTCTCTCTCCTGAGTCGCAAGCTGGGTGGGTAAAGGGTAACCAGTGGCCCAGGCGTGGTTTATAACCCTAGGGTCGCAGCTCAATCCAGTCGTGGCGAATCGGTCGGGTCAATCCCGAGCTATCCGCGGGGCCATCGGCGAGTGGTTGCAACCGACGCCCGAGTTAGAGGTCAAAGGAATAGCCGACAGGGGGCTCCCACCAGGCGATGTAACACGGTCGCGAGCGCATGCGCTACGACGACGGACAACGCGACTCCACCTGACAATGAGTCATGCGCTGGGAGCTCACTCAGCCAACTGACTACCCGACCCCGCGTCACAGTATCAGCGCGAGCGTGGCATGAGACAGACCAGCGGGTCCCGCAGGTTAGTACGAACCCACAGTTGGGTTGTGCCGTGGTGGAGTTATTATTGGGCTGAAGGCAGATTCAACCCAAACATTGCTTAATCCTTCTCTATTTCTTTCTTTTGTTTTATTGCTTTTCTTCCCTTTCTATTTTGGATCTCAAATTTAAATTCAAATTTCTGTTGTGAATTTTGTACCTAAATTTAAATGTTCAATTCAAAAATACCATAATGGATTAATATCTTTATTTATATACCTTGCTTTACTTTGCATGTGGTTTTCCTTTTCTTCCTTTCTCTATTTCCAAACCCTAATTTCAATTTGGTGATCAACCACATCTCAAGTTATCATTATATTTATACTAATATTATTTGTTATCATTATTTAAATGCACAAGCAAACAAAAACTCCAACATGATGCACCTTTTATTGAGGTACAATTTATTTTAAACCTATCTCCTAATAATTCTTTATGAATGAGAAGGCATTACACAAAATTTTATTTCTCTCTCTTATATTCCAAAGTTGGGTGTTACAGGTCCGCACTCGGCGATTTCAGAACTTGAGTTTCTGACTTCCCATTGATCTTTGAGCAATCTTCTCCAAGTTTCTTTGGCTAAACTTGAGAGAGATCCTATGACTTAGACAAACATCTCAAGTGGATTTCCAACTAGTCTAAGTCATGGATCATGAACATTTTAATTCTTTAACACATATTTCTTCTTTTGCTCAAACTAGCTCCAAGATAGTGATATTTGGATTTTGAGCTTTCCAACCTTTCTAGAAGTGTTGAATAGGTTCCTCGGGGTATTTAGAACTTATCCAAAGAGTAGAACTATTGGTAGTTCATCTATTCCATGTTATACCCCTATTTGGTAGGATCTGAGCTGATTGCGACTTAGAGATTAAACTGCTGAACTTATGAACCTGTGAATCAAAGACTAGACAAACTAGTTAGTCCGAATGGTTGCGATGGTCATCAAGCACCAAAATATAAGAAATGGTTTAAGGCCATTTCCCTTTCATTCTCCCCCTTTTTGGTGATTGATGCCAACACAAACCAAAGCAAATATGAAGTATGAAATCGTAACTAGTTTGCAATTGGTCAAGCGTTCATAAGCTATTGAAATGAAAGAAGTTCTAAGTGCATATGAGTGATATTGATATGATTGTAATTTTGGACCACTTTTACACCACATGTGATGGTTTTTGCAAACTTTTGATAAAATCTTTTTCAAAGTTATTTGTGTATAGCATAAGGTACAAGAATGAAATTTTAAGAGCATTTCTAAGGTTTAAAGATTATCCCCTTTTTCAAATGATTTTCCTTTGGCCATTTAAAAATTCCCCCTGAAGAAGTTCTCGCCTTTGGTATAAAATAGTTTAAAACATTTTCCGAAAATAGGGTGTGGTGCGATCCTTTTGCTTTGGCCTAATACTTTCTCCCCCTTTGGCGTTAAGCACCAAAAATGAAGAAATTTTGAGGCCTTTTCAATAGATATGGAATTAAAGTGCATGAGTTTGAGCAAGGGTGTTTATACCGAACTGATGCGAAGTGGAAGTACTCCCTTTGCTCGAAACTCCATTTCCCTTTCAATTAGAGACTGAGCACAACATATACTTGAAGAATGGTGTCACACCCGGTTTTGGAAGGTAAACGAAATGCGAACCATGTACGTGCCAGGATCAGAAATTCACGTACACAGCAATTACATAAATGGCTCATCATAGCACAATGCTTCGAATAACAATAAAGAGTAAATAATATTAAAGACTAGAGTCATTTACATAATATAAATCAAAGTACACAGAATCAAAATGTAGCCAACGTAAACAACCCACCACAGGCAGCTGACTGGGGGAGGTCGCTAGCCTAATCCTCGAACTCATCGACGTCTTGCAACTCCTGCAGATCCGCCTCGACGCCTTCTTCTTTACCTGAGCATAGATTGCACCAAAGGCAACTTTGTGTTTTGTGAAAGCAAGGGTGTACACATCAACGTACTCAGCAAATGTCCTGTTTGGCTGAAGTGGACTAGCTTTATGTGGGGTTAGGGTCAAGCAGTTGCTTTTAGTTGGTCAAGTAATTATTACTAGTAGAGAGCCAGGTTTTAACATTAACCCAAGTTGTTAACCCAAAAGTACTCCTTCCAAACGGAAAGAATACCTGAAATCATAATAGAAACCAACATTATCCTCATCATCATCTGTAAACAAAACATCTTTGATCAATGTGTCTCTAATCAATGGAGCTCCCTTAGCCGCTCATAACCGTGAGCACGGCTGATATATCAGTTTCATAACACTCTACAGAGGTTGCACACTTTACCCACAAACCGTGATTCCCTCTCTAGCCCGGGCTTGCAAGACCCTTATTCACTCCCAAGGTGAACGACCAGGGATTCACTACGAAGCCTTTACAAAGATTCCCTAAGGCTGTAGCCACCCGTTAGGTTTCCTAAATATACCGCACTCCTCCCCAAGGGGCAATCCACCCTCGCCAGAGCGAGCCACATACACCGAGCCTCATTGATGGCATGACGGCGAAGAGAACTACACCCCTGTTCCTCTAATTATTCAGCTAAGGGCATCCCATACCACCCGCATGGTTGCACTGTTTTCCCGGGCGATCATCCAACGAACAGGTCCTTATGGAGAGGTACTCGAGAAACCGCTCGAGCCCCCTAAAGTATCACCAGTCCAATATCATAATCATAATGACAACATCGTATCATAAGTGTTCACATCATGTTCATTGATTAAAGTAAAGCAATAGAATGAAGCTAACCATAGTAACCCAAAAGGTAATCAAGGACATGGTAAATACAAAGGTAGTCAATCCTTAGGTTGATCATGGTATGCGGGTTGATGAATTATAAAGTAAATGTGACATAATAGGTCAGAGGACACTTGCCTTCACCAAACAGATGCTCAAGGTCTTCAACCTTGTAGAACTCGAAGAGCTTGATCTCGGGACCAGTGGTTCACCAAAGCTTGATCATCGATTCCTCGAAGCTCAGGAACAGATCGCAATCTATTCGCGACGTGCAACAAATACAAACAGGCACAAGCAAACATATACTTGCATAAAAACATTACACCATACAAGATAAAATATTATAAAAATGAGCAATATAAAAATAGAGAGCGTTTCTATGGTTACGCGGGGATAAGGAACGCGACGATCGAAGCGACGGTCGAGAAGTTATAACGTTTATGCTACACAAGTAATAGTAAGGACATTTAATTCGACATTATAAAATATAAATTGTAACTACTATGTAGTTTTGATTAAATCTGCTACACTAACAGCTGTCAAATAAATAACTAATATAATTAGCACGAGAGATTCTAAGCGAGGCGAGTTTACGATGCGCGAAACAACATGATAGCGTGCGAACGACACATGGACACGCGTGACATAGCACGCTAAAGACACGCGAAAGCAGTGTGGGCGACCGGCGCGAACGACGCGCGAACCAGCATGTTACCACATGCGGAACAACACGCATGACAGACAAGAAACTAAATAGGTGACGCATTTGTACTAAACAAATATTAAATAAAGAAAAAATAGTTAAGTTAATATTAGTCATGTCAATGTTTATTATAAAAGCACAGGTTGAACACTACACAATTTAATCTAATTAGAATATTAATCTAGTAAATATTAGGCGAGCAAACCTTCAGTTAACTATCTAAAATATGCGACCGAAAAAATTAATGTTATTAACATGAGTGTCTATAAGTGAAAGCAATTTATTATCACGCGCAGACGCCATGCGACACACGTGATCGACACGCGAGATACGCGCGACACGCGAACCAGACGCGCGGCATGAACGTGCGAAGGAATGACGACAACGCACAAACAGTGCGCGAATGACACGCGAAGCAACGTGCGCGACAACGCGCAAACAGCGCACGAACAATGCGCGACGACATGCGGACACACGCGACTTAGCGCGCGGACAACGTGTGGCGATGCGCACAATCCGCACGCGCGACACGCGAGAATCACTAAATAAACGTCGTGTTTATACTACATAATTATTAAACAGAAAAAACATATTGACCCTGTCGGCATTTATTTATAAGTGCCAAGCTAAAAGCTATTAATTAGATTTGATTAGAGAGACAATTTAACAACATTAATTCAGCTAACATTTAATTAATTATATAAAACATGTTTAATGATGAAACGTTAGTATTAACACGTAAACTACATTAATATGAATCTATCACGAATAGAATGGAATAAATCAGGTCTATAACTTAAAAGTACTCCAATAATTATCAATCGCGAAATAACGACGACGTGGTGCGATCCTATCGGTCAGAATTGTTCCACACAAAGTGTCACATAGGTCATGGGCATAGAAAAAATCACCATTTGTGGGATCAGATGTGTCCCTTCTTCAACCTCAAGAACGCAGGGAGAGGGGCAAGGCTGGTCAGATAGGGGCCGCACTAGCAGGGCACGCCGGGCTGGCCGCGAGCCGCACTGGCTATGCCGTCCGCGAGCCACTGACCATGCAGTCCGAGTCGCTGGGGGGCCGCAAGCCTGCGTGGGGCCACACCCACACCAGGCCTGCGCCCACAAAGCGCCTGGCCGGGGCCACGCCGCCGGAGGGCCGAGCCCGCGCTGCCGCTGGGGGGCCACGCCAGCTGCGCCCGAGCCACTGGAGCCGAGGGCCACCGCGCTACGCGGGGCTGCGCCGCGTGCCGGGGGGCCGCGCCCACACACCGGGGGGGCCGTGCCCGCATGCCGCCGCTGCTGGAGGTTGAAGACAAGAGGGGCGTGCATGAGGAGGAAGCCTGGCAGCTGGGAAATGAGAAGGGGAGATGGCGGTTGCCTAGGGGAGGAGTGGGAGACGTGGGGGGGGGGGTTGGGTGAGGCTTTCCCTTCATTTTTTCTTATTTTTTTCTTTTTCTCTATTCCTGTTCGAATTTAAATATAGTTTTTGAAATCCAAAATTCAAATATATTTAATGAGTTTGAATGGATGCACAAACACAATAATTCAACATAAAGATGTCTCAGCATGCTATGCAACAATCAAGGACTCTTTTAGGTTTTATTTTACTAGGCTTACATATATATAAAACAAAATCACTCCACTGTTTAGAACAAAAGTAGAAAAGAAGGGAATAAAGCGGGTAACACCAGAATTTAGCGGATATTAGAGGAGAAATTTTTATACCCCCAAATTAAGGGCGTTACAACTTACAAATCTAACCCCCTTAACAGGAATCTCGCCCTCGAGATTCAAGAAGAGGCTAGCAAGAAAATAAGATTGGTTCATCGATTGATCACGGCTTTCTTGGGTTGACTTCGACTCTACAAGCTTAACTTGTGGACTGGCTTCTTTGACCTTCAGATGCTTGAGACCGATTGAAGCAATTCTTGAGGATCTCCTGGACCTGTGGGTTATGGGCCCACACACGCTTTCACTGCACCACTCTGATCTTGTTGGCTGATATTGATCGCATTGTCTTCATTGGGGTTAGTGGCTAACCCCCTTAACAGGAGCATTGATACGCATTTGATGAAGACGTTGCCAACTCTGATCTTGACTGATTTGGAGGAGTTGGAGGTTGCCAAATGGATAGGTGCAAGAGGAAAGAATAGCGAGGAAAGGTAAGTATAGACAGATTAAAGAGAGCAGGGGGAGAACCCAACTACTTAACTCTATGTCACTCACCTAGTAAACAGATGCCATTGCAGACAAAGGGCCACAACACATCAACACTCATTCCAAAGAAGCAAATCAGTTATAGCAGAAGGACAAACATCATGAGCACACAACAACAAACATCTCATTGCTATACGTTCCTTTTAATTAAATGGTGGTCTTTTCTTACAATGTGGAAACTACTTTAAGGCCATTGAACGACAAGGGGAGCGATAAAACATGCAGGATAGGGGCATGAGCATAGTAAAGGATTGAGCTAAAGCAATGATTGTAACCGACTAGGGAGAGAATGCAACCAAGGTCAGGATAGGTAAAACACCATTCTCAAATCGAGATGAAAAAGATGATATTTCAAAAGGTAGGCATAAGATAACATCATGGAAAGATCTAGAGATTACAAAGGTAAGGGAGGTGAAAGGCAAAAGTACACCAAAAGATAGAGTTAGGACAAGACTTGCAACGCGATAGAGGAAAAAGGGAACGAACAAGAGCGGGATGGGTAAGACATCACTCTTGAAATGAAATGGGAGAGGAGGCTTTAAAATGCAGGTGGAAGATAAGCATCATGGTAAAGATCAAGGGATGACAAGGGTTAAGGTGATAACAGACAAACACAACCAAGGATGTATTTTAGACAAAACTTGCGAGGCATCAAAGAAGGGAAAGCAATCAATGGTGAAGTAGGTGAGGCATTATCCCCGAACAGGGATGGAAAAGAGGAGGCTTCAAAGGGTAGGTTCAAGGTAAGCAGGAAGGCAAGGGCATAGATATCACGAGGGTTTTTAAGGTAATAACGGACAAGGATGTAGGAGAGGAGGTAAATAGGCATAAGACTAGGATATAAGTACCATAAAGGATGGAGTTAAGACATGATCTACAAATGGGAAAGGAGAGGGTGCGTCCAGGGGCTAGATAGGTAACTTGCCACTCTCAAATTGAGGTGGAAGAGAGGAGATTTTTAAGAAGCGGGAATTAAAGATGAGTATCAAGGCAAGATCTATGGACGACAAGGTAAGGGTGATAGCAAAAAAACATAGCAAGGGATGTAATTAACATAAAACTTGTAAGGGGACAAGAAGTGAAAAGAAATCAAGGGAGAGATAGGTAACTCACAACTCTCAAACTGGGTTGAAAGAAAGGGGAGACTTTTAAAAGATAAGTTCAAAGTAAACATTTTGGTAGAAGGCCTCAATATCGCAAGGGTCAAAGGCGACAACAGACAAGGGTATGAGACAAAAGATGAAGGCATTCGAGAGCCAGTGGTACGAGTACAACAAATATTGGAGTTACGTCCAAGCTTACACGCGGTAAAGAAGAGGATATAGCCAAGGGTGAGGTAAGTAAAACACCACTCTCAAATTGAGATAGGAGACTAGAGATTTTAGATAACAAACGTAATGTAATCACAAGGCAGGATAGAGAGATGAGAAGGGTAAAGGAAATAACAAACAAAAACACAACAAAGATAGAGTTAAAAACTCACAGGTGACAAAGAAGAGGATACACCCAAGGAAAAAGTAGGTAAAGTACAATGCTCAGATTGGGATGGAAAAGAGGATATTTTAAAGGCTGGTATAAGATAAACATCAAGGTAAGATTAGAGGTGATAAGGGTAAAGGTGATAATGATGAAAAGCATAATCCATGGACAGAGTCAAGGCAAGACTCATGAAATGGCAAGGTGGAGAAAACAATCAAGGATAAGATAAGTGAGGTTTCGACAGAAGAGTTGAAGTAAAAATTCATTACCGAAGGAAGTTACAAGGAAACAACGAGATCAACAAGGATCTGCAAAATAAAATGACGCTCATGGATCATTAAGAAACAAGGGTGGTCAAGGGCATGTTAACTGAAATGTCTTAAATCGACATTGGGGTACGAAGGTAAGCATACATAAGAATATAAGAGTACGTAAGACCTGAAGGATATGAGCATATTAAGAGTACAAGAATAGAAATTGCCAAAAGGTGATGACTTAACAACGGAATAGGAAGGGATCTCAAGGGCAAAAGGGTCATGAACACATAAACTGGGATGTTTAAATGGGACACAGAGTTTTTAGAGGTAGATATTCGAATTAAGGGATAAGGGTATTGAAGAGTTTAACAGTACGAGCATGTCAATACCAAGGGAATAGGGATCGCTAAATGGCAGAAATTTAATGATGGACAAGGAAAGAATCACAGAAGACCAAGAGGTTATGGTCAAGGGGCATCTACAAAGATGTCGTAAGCACAAGGGTGAGATCAGATCTAATAGATTGAGAAAAGTATAGACCATTCTAGAATAAAATACTTTTAGCAAGGTGATATATAGGAGCATAACATAGAATTAGTCGATATGACTAATATTTTGAAGCAGAATCAAGGATGAGGTGAAGTAATAGTCAATAAGTCCTTAAACGGGCAATGCTACTCTAGGTTAGCGGTCGTACAGTCAGCACAACTTGGATACCACTTATGTCGCACCCGGTTTTGGAAGGTAAACCGAATGCGAACCATGTACGTGCCAGGATCAGAAATTCACGTACACAACGATTACATAAATGACTCATCATAGCACAATGCTTCAAATAACAATAAAGAGTAAATAATATTAAATACTAGAGTCATTTACATAATATAAATCAAAGTACACAGAATCGAAACGTAGCCAACATAAACAACCCACCACAGACAGCTGACTGGGGGAGGTCGCTAGCCTAATCCTCGAACTCGTCGACGTCCTGGAACTCCTGCAGATCCGCCTCGACGCCTTCTTCTTTACCTGAGCATAGATTGCACCAAAGGCAACCTTGTGTTTTGTGAAAGCAAGGGTGAGTACACATCAACGTACTCAGTAAATGTCCCGTTTGGCTGAAGTGGACTAGCTTTATGTGGGGTTAGAGTCAAGCAGTTTCTTTTAGTTGGTCAGGTAATTATTACTAGTAGAGAGCCAGGTTTTAACATTAACCCAAGTTGTTAACCCAAAAGTACTCCTTCCAAACGGAAAGAATACCTGAAATCATAATCATAATAGAAACCAACCTTATCCTCATCATCATCTGTAAACAAAACATCTCTGATCAATGTGTCTCTAATCAATGGAGCTCCCTTGGCCGCTCATAACCGCGAGCACGACTGATATATTAGTTTTATAACACTCTGCAGAGGTTGCACACTTTACCTACAAGCCGTGATCCCCTCTCTAGCCCGGGCTTGCAAGACCCTTATTCACTCCCAAGGTGAACGACCAGGGATTCACTACGAAGCCTTTACAAAAATTTCCGGAGGCTGTAACCGCCCGTTAGGTTTTCTAAATGTACCGCACTCCTCCTCAAGGGACAATCCACCCTCGCAGAGTGAGCCGCATACACCGAGCCCCATTGACGGCACGACGGCGAAGCAAACTGTAACGCCCCGAATTTTTTGCAGTTGAATTTTTTTCTTTTCTTCACTCGCCAAATTCGGGCGTTACCTTTTCTTTTTCTTTTTCCCCTCGCTAGACCTTGACCTTTTCCAAAGCTAGCGGGATTCGGTTTGGAATTCCCGTGTAAAGAAAAACCCTAAATTGCTTTATGTTGTTTGATGCACCATGCCGAACTATGCATTCTTTGATTGCTTGAAAGTGCAAATGCATTCATCTAGGAAGATCGGATTTCGAAAATGAGAGAAACCTTTTCTTTCTTTTTCTTTTTCTTTCTCTCTCCCCTCCCTTTTCTCTCTCCCGCGCCGTGGGCTGCCCCTGGCCGGCCCAGCCGCCCCCCAGCCGGCCCAGCCGCCCCCGCGCCCCCTCTCTTGGGCCTAGCCGGCCCAACCGCCCCCACTCCCTTCCCCTTACCCCTCTCCCTCTCCCTCTCTTTCTCCCATTCTCTCCCACCCTAGCAGCCGCCGCCCCCTGCCCTAACCCCGCCCTTGCAGCTCGGCCGCCGCCCCCTGCAGCTCGGCCGCCCGTCCCCGTCCCCGGTGAGCCCTCCCCCTCTCCTCTCCTCTCCCCTCTCCTCTCCTCTCCCTCCCCAGCCCAACCGCCCCGCGCCCTGGCCAGCTCGGCCGCCTCCATGGCCGGCTCGGCCGCCGCCGCCCCTGCGCGCCCTCGGTTTGGCCCCCGCCTCGGCCGGCCCAGCCACCCAGCTCGGCCGCCCCTGCGCGCCCGCGCCCTGCCGGTTCGGCCGCCCCTGCCCCCGTCTCGGCCGGCCCAGCCGCCCCGGCTCGGCCGCCCCTGCGCGCCCCGCCAGCCCAGCCGCCCGGTTCAACCGCCCCCGGCCGGTTCAACCGCCCGCCCCCCACCAGCTCGGCCGCCCGCCGCCGGCTTGGCCGCCCCCGCCCCTGCCCCAGGCCGGTTCAACCGCCCCCCCTTTTTTATTTTTTTTTATTTATTTTTATTTTGTTTTACTTTCTGTTATCATAGTTATTTTATTTTAGGCAGGCTAATCATTGTTCATGTTATTGAAATAGGAAGCTTAATTTAGAATTTCGTTGCGCTAGTTAATTCATATAATCAATTGTTTATCTCATACAATGTTGATTAACTAAAAATGACTAGGTTTCCATTAGTGCATATAACTAAATTCGCTTGTTAGAACCTATTGAAACTAGAGTGCATAATTTAACTAATCATTAGTGCATAAGATTTAACCCCCTGCGAGACCCTTTCCCGTTTCTTTCTAATCATAATGAATGCGATATCGAATGTCATACTTGATGCATATTCACTTTATTTGTTCCCTTGTATGGTGTACTGTTCTTTTGTATTAAATATGTGGATGTATGTATGTTTGCGCTCGCATAGAGAACGATCCGGTCGAAGAGCCCGAGGAATTCGCAGGAGAAGCCCCTGAGCAGCAGTCGGTTGGTGGAGGCAAGTGTCCTTTGACCTATTTCTGTCCTATTCATTCTTTAATTCACCTCCCGCATTACACATTTATACTTAAGGATTGACTAGCTTTTGTTATCCATGTCCTTGTTTACCTATTTGGGGCGGATTATTACTGCTTAGTCTGATGCTATTGCTCAACTCTAATCAATGAACATGATGTGATTATCTATGATACGCTGTTTTCCCTTCTTATTTATGATTATATTTGTGACCTTTAAGGGGACTCGAGCGGTTTCTCGAGTGCCTCTCCGTAAGGACCTGTTCAATGGATGACCGCCCGGGAAAACAGTGCAACCATGAGGGTGGAATGGGACGCCCTTAGCTGAATAATTAGAGGAACCGGGGTGTAGATCACTTAGCCGTCGTGCCGTCAATGGGGCTCGGTGTATGCGGCTCGCTCTGCCAAGGTTGATTTGTCCCTTGGGGAGGAGTGCGGTACATTTAGGAAACCTAACGGGTGGCTACAGCCTCGGGGAATCTTTGTAAAAGCTTCGTAGTGAATCCCTAGCCATTCACCTTGGGAGTGAATAAGGGTCTTGCAAGCCCGGGCTAGAGAGGGAATCACGGCTTATGGGTAAAGTGCACAACCTCTGCAGAGTGTTATGAAACTGATATATCAGCCGTGCTCGCGGTTATGAGCGGCCAAGGGAGCTCCAGAGATTAGTGATACTTGATCAGAGACATTTTGGTACAGGTGGCAATGAGATTGATGGTTCTGATTATGATTATGGTGCTGGTAAGTGGTATTCTTTCCGTTTGGAAAGGATACATTGGGCTAATAACTTGGGTTAATGTTAAAACCTGGCTTTCTACTAGTAAGTAATAACCTGACCAACTAAAAGCAACTGCTTGACTTATCCCCACATAAAGCTAGTCCACTACAGCCAAACGGGATGCTTGCTGAGTATGTTGATGTGTACTCACCCTTGCTCTACACACCAATCCCCCCCAGGTTGTCAGCATTGCAACCACTGCTCAGGAGAAGATGAAGCTGTGGAAGGAGACTTCCAGGAGTTCCAAGACTACGACGAGTTCTAGGTGTGGGTTAGCGGCAACCCCCAGTCGGCTGCCTGTGAAGGCCGCGTTATCTACGTTTCTTTTCCGCACTTTGATTTATTGTAAGGACTATATGGACGTCTCAGACGTATGATGTAATCGACTATTATTTCCCTTTTAATACTATTTGAGCACTGTGTGATGATGTCCATGTTATGTAACTGCTGTGTACGTGAATAACTGATCCTGGCACGTACATGGTTCGCATTCGGTTTACCTTCTAAAAACCGGGTGTGACATAAGTGGTATCAGAGCCGTGCTGACTGTAGGACCGCTAACCTAGAGTAGAATGGTCGTTCTAAGGATTATAGACCTCTGTCCCTGCCTTGACTTTGGTATCCCTTCAAAAGTTGGTCATACCGACCAAATCTATGTTCTACTATATATTATACCTTGCTGAAAATTACGTTTTATTCTGATCCTTCATTTATTTATGATTCATTACTTGCTGGTCATATTGATTCTGTTCTCACCCTTTTGCTTGCGATGTCTTTTGTAGATGGCTCGACTTAGACACACTGCACGAAAGTCCGTTATCCCCTTCTTACCCTCCCGCCTTGCTGAGCGTCCGCTTCGCCGTCCCGTGGCCGGACAGTCCAGCCACTTGGAGAGACTGCACCACCGCCTGCATGAGGAGCAGGAACGTCGACGACAGGAGCAGCAGGGCTCTTCCTTCTCGCTCCAGCAGGAGATAGAGTCTGTGAGGAGCTGCTCTCCTGTGCTTCCCCTGGAGGCGCCCCCTGCACCACCACTGGGCGCCCCAGCTTTTGGAGTAGCGGCTGGAGGAGACCCAGACGACGGAGGTGGCGACGACAGCTTGAGCCACGACATCGACTTCTCTGCTGACCATGAGCCGGAAGGATGGGTTGCTCGACCCATCACTCGCGACGCTGCTCGTGGGTGTCACTTCCACGACGCGCTCGACACCCTGCTACATCGGGCACTTGACCGGCGTACTTGGTCCATCGAGTATCGCTGTGTGGTCTACCAGCATAGTCGCGGGGTCTACCCGGACCGCTGGGAGGCGACCTGTTTGGTGCGCCATCTGGAGAACAGTCTCCAGGGCGCGGAGGCTTGCTCAGAGCACTATTCTATCTCTGAGCGGGACTCAGCTGAGGCAGCCATGCAGGATGCTGCACGGCGTGCGCTTTCGCACTACTGCTCGGTTTTCGGTGGGGTAGCTGACGGTCTCGACCTGAAGTATTACCCCCGCCGTCCATCTGGCAGCACAGGAGGCGTGATTTTTTCACCTGCTGGTGAGGACAATCCTAGGTTGAGCAGCACAGTCAACCTAGCCGCCGTGCTAAACACGGAGCTGGACCATGCATTAGACGAGCTGAGTAGGGCTCGTGCTGAGATCGCCCTGCTGCGGGCTGAGCGCGCGGAACGTCGTCACTTGGATGATGGTTCCCCCGCTCCCGTCGGGACTCAGCACCCGTACCGCTCACCTCGGCGTGGACACCAGTCTTATGGCAATCCCGACTGCAAGACCAAGATAAATCTAGAACCATAGCTCGTTAGAGTTGGATCTTGTAATTAATACGAAATATATATACATAGAAGCTTCAGTCTTAGCGTTAATCTCGGTCTTAGTTAGTCTTAGTTAGACAGGGTAGTTTGCTATATCCTATGCATTTATGTTTGTCATGATGAACTATGTTTAGTTTGGATCTTTGTAATGACTGTCACCAGAGTGTGGGTATCCCCTGCATTTTGGTTTACCTATTATGTTAATGGAGTTAGTTATATAGTTGGGAAAACCTTTATTCCACTTTCCTCTTTATCTGAGAAGCTGTGTGGTCTGTGTTGGAGATCAGTGAAGATGCTCATCTGTTCAGTGCTGTTGGAGAATTCTATACTCTTTTCTTATGCTGCAAGATTTGCCAGATCAGTTCTGATGCGTGGTTGCGTTCTGCAGATGTCAGAGAACAGGCGCAGAGGAGGAAGGCGTGCTCAGCAGGAGCGAGCCGCTCCGCAGGATGAGGTGCCTCAACAGCAGCACCTGCCACCCCCGCCCCCGATGTCGATCGAGCAGATGTTTCTGATGCAGACTCAGGCAGTTCAGGCCATCGGTCAGACTCTGGCCGCCATTCAGCAGCAGCAGCAGCAGCAACAGCAGCAAGCACCACCCCAGCCTCAGATGCCTCAGATGCCCAGAGACAAGCGTGCTGAATTCATGAGAGGTCATCCCCCAACGTTCGCTCACTCTTCTGACCCCATGGATGCTGAAGATTGGCTGCGCACTGTGGAGCGGGAGTTGCATACCGCTCAGTGTGATGACAGGGAGAAAGTCTTGTATGGTCCCCGTCTGTTGAGAGGAGCAGCCCAGTCATGGTGGGAGTCTTACCTCGCCACCCATGCCAACCCCGATGCCATCACCTGGGAAGAGTTCAGAGGTAGCTTTCGTCAGTACCATGTGCCTGCAGGTCTGATGACAGTGAAGAAGGAGGAGTTCCTGGCCCTTAAGCAAGGGTCATCATCTGTCAGTGAGTATCGAGACAGGTTTCTGCAGTTGTCTCGCTATGCTGCTGAGGATGTCAACACCGACGCCAAGCGACAGTACCGTTTCTTGAGAGGCTTGGTTGACCCTCTGCAGTATCAGCTGATGAATCATACCTTCCCGACATTCCAGCACCTGATTGACAGAGCAATCATGACAGAAAGGAAGCGTAAGGAGATGGAAGATTGTAAGCGCAAGATCAGTGGACCCCAGCCTGGAAGCAGCAGCCGTCCTCGTTTCTCAGGCAATCAACCTCAGCAGTTCAGGCAGAATCAGCGTCCACCTCAGCAGCATCAGCAGCGTCAGCAGTATCAGCAGTTCCAAAGGCAGTACCCTCAGCATCAGTATCAGAATCGTCAGAGCAATCAATCAGGAGGTCAGTTTCAGAGGCAGAATCAGCAGGCACCTCGTCTTCCTGCCCCCGCAACTCAGCAGAGCAGTCAGGCAGCACCAGCTCAGGTTGGAAACAGAGCATGTTTCCACTGCGGAGAGCAAGGCCACTGGGTGATGCAATGTCCGAAGAAGGCAGCCCAGCAGCAGTCAGGCCCCAATGCCCCAGCAAAGCAGAATGTGTCCCAGCCTGGATCAGGCAACCGCTCTCAACCGCGCTATAATCATGGAAGACTGAATCACTTGGAGGCTGAAGCAGTTCAGGAGACCCCCGACATGATAGTAGGTATGTTCCCAGTCGACTCCCATATTGCAGAAGTGTTATTTGATACTGGAGCAACACATTCTTTCATTACTGCATCATGGGTAGAAGCACATAATCTTCCAATTACTACCATGTCAACCCCCATTCAAATTGACTCAGCCGGTGGTAGAATTCGAGCCGATAGCATTTGTTTGAATGTAAGTGTGGAAATAAGGGGGATAGCGTTTCCCGCTAACCTTATAGTAATGGGTACTCAGGGAATAGATGTCATCCTAGGGATGAATTGGCTAGATAAGTATCAGGCAGTTATCAGTTGTGATAAAAGGACAATCAAGTTGGTGTCCCCACTAGGAGAGGAAGTGGTGACTGAGTTAGTCCCGCCTGAGCCAAAGAAAGGAAGTTGTTATCAGATGGCTGTCGATAGCAGTGAAGCAGACCCAATTGAGAGTATCAAGGTTGTGTCTGAATTCCCAGATGTGTTTCCAAAGGACTTACCGGGTATGCCACCAAAGCGGAAAGTTGAGTTTGCCATAGAGCTTCTTCCTGGAACCGCCCCTATCTTTAAGAGAGCTTACAGAATATCCGGACCAGAGTTGGTTGAGCTTAAGAAGCAGATTGATGAGCTGTCAGAGAAAGGTTACATCCGGCCAAGCACCTCGCCTTGGGCCACTCCTGTCTTGTTTGTGGAAAAGAAAGATGGCACCAAGAGGATGTGTATCGATTATCGAGCTTTAAATGAGGTCACGATCAAGAACAAGTATCCCTTGCCCAGAATAGAAGATCTGTTTGACCAGTTGAGAGGAGCCAGTGTGTTCTCCAAGATTGATCTGAGGTCAGGTTATCATCAGCTCAGGATCCGACCTTCGGACATTCCGAAGACGGCATTCATTACCAAGTATGGTTTGTATGAGTTCACAGTGATGTCTTTTGGTTTGACCAATGCACCAGCGTTCTTTATGAACTTGATGAACAGTGTATTCATGGATTATCTCGATAAGTTTGTGGTGGTATTCATTGATGACATTCTGGTTTATTCTCAAAGCGAAGAAGAACATGCAGATCATTTGAGGATGGTATTGTAGAGATTGCGAGAGCACCAGTTGTATGCAAAGTTGAGCAAGTGTGAGTTCTGGATCAGTGAAGTCCTGTTCTTGGGTCACATAATCAACAAAGAAGGATTGGCTGTGGATCCGAAGAAAGTGGCAGACATTCTGAACTGGAAAGCGCCAACAGATGCTCGAGGAATCAAGAGCTTCATTGGAATGGCCGGATATTATCGGCGATTCATTGAAGGGTTTTCGAAGATTGCGAAACCAATGACAGCGTTGCTAGGCAACAAGGTTGAGTTCAAGTGGACCCAGAAATGCCAAGAAGCCTTTGAAGCGCTGAAAGAGAAGTTGACAACAGCGCCTGTCTTAGTCTTGCCTGATGTGCACAGGCCCTTCTCGGTGTACTGTGATGCTTGTTACACAGGTTTGGGATGCGTGTTGATGCAAGAGGGAAGAGTTGTGGCTTACTCATCCCGACAGCTGAAGGTTCATGAGAAGAATTACCCAATCCATGATCTAGAGTTGGCAGCAGTGGTTCACGCACTGAAGACATGGAGGCACTATCTGTATGGACAGAAATGCGATGTTTACACAGATCACAAGAGTCTGAAGTACATATTCACTCAGTCAGAATTGAATATGAGGCAGCGAAGATGGTTAGAGTTGATCAAAGACTATGAGTTGGAGATCCATTACCATCCAGGCAAAGCGAACGTAGTGGCAGATGCTTTGAGCAGAAAGAGTCAAGTCAATCTGATGGTCGCTCGTCCGATGCCTTATGAGTTGGCCAAGGAGTTCGACAGGTTGAGTCTCGGATTTCTGAACAATTCACGAGGAGTCACAGTTGAATTGGAACCTACCTTGGAGCGAGAAATCAAAGAAGCGCAGAAGAATGATGAGAAGATCAGTGAGATCCGGCGACTGATTCTAGATGGCAGAGGCAAAGATTTTCGAGAAGACGCAGAAGGCGTGATATGGTTCAAAGACCGCTTGTGTGTTCCCAATGTCCAGTCCATTCGGGAGTTGATTCTCAAGGAAGCTCATGAGACAACCTATTCGATTCACCCTGGCAGTGAGAAGATGTATCAGGATCTGAAGAAGAAATTCTGGTGGTATGGAATGAAGAGGGAAATCGCAGAGCATGTGGCTATGTGCGATAGTTGTCGAAGAATTAAGGCAGAGCACCAGAGACCAGCTGGATTGTTGCAACCGTTGCAAATTCCTCAGTGGAAATGGGATGAGATTGGTATGGATTTCATAGTCGGATTGCCTCGCACTCGAGCCGGCTACGATTCTATTTGGGTAGTAGTGGACCGTTTGACCAAGTCAGCCCACTTCATACCAGTCAAGACCAACTACAGCAGTGCAGTATTGGCAGAACTGTATATGTCTCGGATCGTTTGTCTTCATGGTGTACCAAAGAAGATAGTGTCAGACAGAGGAACGCAGTTCACCTCTCATTTTTGGCAGCAGTTGCATGAAGCCTTGGGCACCCATATGAATTTCAGTTCAGCTTATCATCCGCAGACAGATGGTCAGACTGAAAGGACCAATCAAATTCTCGAAGACATGTTGAGAGCCTGTGCGTTGCAAGATCAGTCCGGATGGGATAAGCGATTGCCCTATGCAGAGTTTTCCTATAACAACAGTTACCAGGCCAGTTTGAAGATGTCACCATTTCAAGCGCTCTATGGAAGGAGTTGTAGAACTCCGTTGCAATGGGATCAGCCTGGAGAGAAGCAAGTGTTTGGGCCAGACATTCTACTTGAAGCCGAAGAGAACATCAAGATGGTTCGAGAGAATCTGAAGATAGCGCAATCAAGGCAGCGAAGCTATGCAGACACAAGAAGAAGAGAGCTGAGTTTTGAAGTCGGAGACTTTGTCTATCTGAAAGTGTCACTGATCAGAGGAGTCAGAAGGTTCGGAGTGAAAGGCAAGCTAGCACCCCGCTACATTGGTCCGTACCAGATCCTCTCAAAGCGTGGAGAAGTGGCCTATCAGCTCAGTCTGCCAGAGAATTTGTCAGCTGTGCATGATGTCTTTCATGTGTCTCAGTTGAAGAAGTGCTTGCGTGTGCCAGAAGAGCAGTTGTCAGTGGAAGGTCTTGAGGTCCAGCAGGACTTGACCTACGTTGAGAAGCCAGTGCAGATCCTTGAGGTTGCAGACAGAGTCACCCGAAGGAAGACCACCAGAATGTGCAAAGTTAGATGGAATCACCACTCTGAGGAAGAAGCAACCTGGGAGCGTGAAGATGATCTAGTGGCCAAGTACCCAGAGCTCTTTGCTAGCCAACCCTGAATCTCGAGGGCGAGATTCTTTTAAGGGGGATAGGTTTGTAACGCCCCGAATTTTTTGCAGTTGAATTTTTTTCTTTTCTTCACTCGCCAAATTCGGGCGTTACCTTTTCTTTTTCTTTTTCCCCTCGCTAGACCTTGACCTTTTCCAAAGCTAGCGGGATTCGGTTTGGAATTCCCGTGTAAAGAAAAACCCTAAATTGCTTTATGTTGTTTGATGCACCATGCCGAACTATGCATTCTTTGATTGCTTGAAAGTGCAAATGCATTCATCTAGGAAGATCGGATTTCGAAAATGAGAGAAACCTTTTCTTTCTTTTTCTTTTTCTTTCTCTCTCCCCTCCCTTTTCTCTCTCCCGCGCCGTGGGCTGCCCCTAGCCGGCCCAGCCGCCCCCGCGCCCCCTCTCTTGGGCCTAGCCGGCCCAACCGCCCCCACTCCCTTCCCCTTACCCCTCTCCCTCTCCCTCTCTTTCTCCCATTCTCTCCCACCCTAGCAGCCGCCGCCCCCTGCCCTAGCCCCGCCCTTGCAGCTCGGCCGCCGCCCCCTGCAGCTCGGCCGCCCCTGCAGCTCGGCCGCCCGTCCCCGTCCCCGGTGAGCCCTCCCCCTCTCCTCTCCTCTCCCCTCTCCTCTCCTCTCCCTCCCCAGCCCAACCGCCCCGCGCCCTGGCCAGCTCGGCCGCCTCCATGGCCGGCTCGGCCGCCGCCGCCCCTGCGCGCCCCCGGTTCGGCCCCCGCCTCGGCCGGCCCAGCCGCCCAGCTCGGCCGCCCCTGCGCGCCCGCGCCCTGCCGGTTCGGCCGCCCCTGCCCCCGCCTCGGCCGGCCCAGCCGCCCCGGCTCGGCCGCCCCTGCGCGCCCCGCCAGCCCAGCCGCCCGGTTCAACCGCCCCCGGCCGGTTCAACCGCCCGCCCCCCGCCAGCTCGGCCGCCCGCCGCCGGCTTGGCCGCCCCCGCCCCTGCCCCAGGCCAGTTCAACCGCCCCCTGGCCGGTTCAACCGCCCCCCTTTTTTATTTTTTTTATTTATTTTTATTTTGTTTTACTTTCTGTTATCATAGTTATTTTATTTTAGGCAGGCTAATCATTGTTCATGTTATTGAAATAGGAAGCTTAATTTAGAATTTCGTTGCGCTAGTTAATTCATATAATCAATTGTTTATCTCATACAATGTTGATTAACTAAAAATGACTAGGTTTCTATTAGTGCATATAACTAAATTCGCTTGTTAGAACCTATTGAAACTAGAGTGCATAATTTAACTAATCATTAGTGCATAAGATTTAACCCCCTGCGAGACCCTTTCCCGTTTCTTTCTAATCATAATGAATGCGATATCGAATGTCATACTTGATGCATATTCACTTTATTTGTTCCCTTGTATGGTGTACTGTTCTTTTGTATTAAATATGTGGATGTATGTATGTTTGCGCTCGCATAGAGAACGATCCGGTCGAAGAGCCCAAGGAATTCGCAGGAGAAGCCCCTAAGCAGCAGTCGGTTGGTGGAGGCAAGTGTCCTTTGACCTATTTCTGTCCTATTCATTCTTTAATTCACCTCCCGCATTACACATTTATACTTAAGGATTGACTAGCTTTTGTTATCCATGTCCTTGTTTACCTATTTGGGTCGGATTATTACTGCTTAGTCTGATGCTATTGCTCAACTCTAATCAATGAACATGATGTGATTATCTATGATACACTGTTTTCCCTTCTTATTTATGATTATATTTGTGACCTTTAAGGGGACTCGAGCGGTTTCTCGAGTGCCTCTCCGTAAGGACCTGTTCAATGGATGACCGCCCGGGAAAACAGTGCAACCATGAGGGTGGAATGGGACGCCCTTAGCTGAATAATTAGAGGAACCAGGGTGTAGATCACTTAGCCGTCGTGCCGTCAATGGGGCTCGGTGTATGCGGCTCGCTCTGCCAAGGTTGATTTGTCCCTTGGGGAGGAGTGCGGTACATTTAGGAAACCTAACGGGTGGCTACAGCCCCGGGGAATCTTTGTAAAAGCTTCGTAGTGAATCCCTAGCCATTCACCTTGGGAGTGAATAAGGGTCTTGCAAGCCCGGGCTAGAGAGGGAATCACGGCTTATGGGTAAAGTGCACAACCTCTGCAGAGTGTTATGAAACTGATATATCAGCCGTGCTCGCGGTTATGAGCGGCCAAGGGAGCTCCAGAGATTAGTGATACTTGATCAGAGACATTTTGGTACAGGTGGCAATGAGATTGATGGTTCTGATTATGATTATGGTGCTGGTAAGTGGTATTCTTTCCGTTTGGAAAGGATACATTGGGCTAATAACTTGGGTTAATGTTAAAACCTGGCTTTCTACTAGTAAGTAATAACCTGACCAACTAAAAGCAACTGCTTGACTTATCCCCACATAAAGCTAGTCCACTACAGCCAAACGGGATGCTTGCTGAGTATGTTGATGTGTACTCACCCTTGCTCTACACACCAATCCCCCCCCAGGTTGTCAGCATTGCAACCACTGCTCAGGAGAAGATGAAGCTGTGGAAGGAGACTTCCAGGAGTTCCAAGACTACGACGAGTTCTAGGTGTGGGTTAGCGGCAACCCCCAGTCGGCTGCCTGTGAAGGCCGCGTTATCTACGTTTCTTTTCCGCACTTTGATTTATTGTAAGGACTATATGGACGTCTCAGACGTATGATGTAATCGACTATTATTTCCCTTTTAATACTATTTGAGCACTGTGTGATGATGTCCATGTTATGTAACTGCTGTGTACGTGAATAACTGATCCTGGCACGTACATGGTTCGCATTCGGTTTACCTTCTAAAAACCGGGTGTGACACAAACTACACCCCAGTTTCTCTAATTATTCAGCTAAGGGTGTCCCATACCACCCTCATGGTTGCACTGTTTTTCCAAGCGGTCATCCAACGAACAGGTCCTTACGGAGAGGCACTCGAGAAACCGCTCGAGCCCCCTAAAGTATCACCAGTCCAACATCATAATCATAATGACAACATCGCATCATAAGTGTTCACATCATGTTCATTGATTAAAGTAAAGCAATAGCATGAAGCTAACCATAGTAATCTAAAAGGTAATCAAGGACAAGGTAAATACAAAGGTAGTCAATCCTTAGGTTGATCATGGTATGCGGGTTGATGAATTATAAAGTAAATGGGACATAATAGGTCAGAGGACACTTGCCTTCACGAAACAGATGCTCAGGGTCTTCAACCTTATAGAACTCGAAGAGCTTGATCTTGGGACCAGTGGTTCACCAAATCTTGATCGTCGATTCCTCGAAGCTCAGGAATAGATCACAATCTATTCGCGACGCGCAACGAATACAAACAGGCACAAGCAAACATATACTTGCATAAGAACATTACACCATACAAGATAAAATATTATCAAAATGAGCAATATAAAAATAGAGAGCGCTTCTACGATTACGCGGGGTTAAGGAACACGACGGTCAAAGCGACGGTCGAGAAGTTATAACTTTTACGCTACACAAGTAATAGTCAGGACATTTAATTCGATATTATAAAATATAAATTGTAACTGCTATGTAGTTTTGATTAAATCTGCTACACTAACAGCTGTCAAATAAATAACTAATATAATTAGCACGAGAGATTCTAAGTGAGGCGAGTTTACGATGCGTGAAACAACATGACAGCGTGCGAACGACACGTGGACACGCGCGACATAGCACGCTAACGACACGCAAAAGCAGTGCGGGCGACCGACGCGAACGACGCGCGAACCAGCATGTTACCACATGCGGAACAGCACGCGCAACAGGCGAGAAACTAAATAGGTGACACATTTGTACTAAACAAATATTAAATAAATAAAAAGTAGTTAAGTTAATATTAGTCATGTCAATGTTTATTATAAAAGCGGAAGTTGAACACTACACAATTTAATCTAATTAGAATATTAATCAAGTAAATATTAGCCGAGCAAACCTTAAGTTAACTATTTAAAATATGCGACCAGACGAATTAATGTTACTAACATGAGTGTCTATAAGCGAAAGCAATTTATTATCACGCGCAGACGCCGCGCGACACACGTGATCGACACGCGAGATACGCGCGACACGCGAACCAGACGTGCGG
This sequence comes from Zea luxurians, assembly GCA_029449295.1. Taxonomy (NCBI): domain Eukaryota; kingdom Viridiplantae; phylum Streptophyta; class Magnoliopsida; order Poales; family Poaceae; genus Zea; species Zea luxurians. Next base: position 147,236,891 of record JAOPSE010000003.1, on the reverse strand, counting down.
CATGAACGCGTGAACGAATGACGACGATGCGCAAACAGTGCACAAATGACACGCGAAGCAACGTGCGCGACAACGTGCAAACAGCGCGACAGCGCGCAAACAATGCGCGACGACACGTGGACACACACGACTTAGCATGCGGACAACGTGTGGCGATGCGCACGATCCGCATGCGCGACACGCGAGAATCACTAAATAAACGTCGTGTTTATACTACACAACTATTAAACAGAAAAAATATATTGACCCTGTCGGCATTTATTTATAAGTGCCAAGCTAAAAGCTACTAATTAGATTTGATTACATAGACAATTTAACAACATTAATTCAGCTAACATTTAATTAATTATATAAAACATGTTTAATGATGAAACATTAGTATTAACACGTAAACTACGTTAATATGAATCTATCACGAATAGAATGGAATAAATCAGGTCTATAACTTAAAAGTACTCCAATAATTATCAATCGTGGAATAACGATGACGTGGTGCGATCTTATCGGTCGGAGTTGTGCCACACAAAGTGTCACTTAGGTCACGGGCACAGAAAAAAATCACCATTTATGGGATCCTATGTGGCCCTTCTTCAACCTCAAGAACGCAGGGAGAGGGGCGTGGCTGGTCGGACAGGGGTCACGGTAGCAGGGCACGCCGGGCTGGCCGCAAGCCGCTGGCCACGCAGACCGAGCTGCTGGGGGCCGCGAGCCTACGCGTCGGGGCTGCCCGCGTCGCGCCCACACGTGCCAGGGCCGCACACTGTGTGGGGCCGCACCCACGCCAGGCCTGCCCCCATGCGCGCCTGGCCGGGGCCGCGCCGCCTGGGGGCCATGCCCACTGCACCCGAGCCGCTGGGGCCGAGGGCCACCGCGCCGCGTGGGACTGCACCGCATGCCGGGGGGCCGCGCCCGCACGCCGCCGCTGCTAGAGGTTGAAGACAGGAGGGGCGTGCGTGAGGACGAAGCCTGGCGGCTGGGAAATGAGAAGGGGAGATGGCGATTGCCTAGGGGAGGAGTGGGAGACGTGGGGGTGTTGGGTGAGGCTTTCCCTTCATTTTTTTCTTTTTCTCTATTCATGTTCGAATTTAAATATAGTTTTTGAAATCCGAAATTCAAATATATTTAATGAGTTTGAATGGATGCACAAACACAATAATTCAACATAAAGATGTCTCAACATGCTATGCAACAATCAAGGACTCTTTTAGGGTTTTATTTTACTAGGCTTACAGATATATAAAACAAAATGACTCCACTGTTTAGAACAAAAGTACAAAAGAAGGGAATAAAGCGGGTAACACCTGAATTTGGCGGATATTAGAGGAGAAATTTTTATACCCCTAAATTCAGGGTGTTACAAATGGTTAGTCTCAAAGATTTAATGTATAGAGAATTGCTCCCCCTAAACTTGTGCATACAAGTGATGAATGCGTGTAGATCAGTGCACTTTAGGACATGAGAGGTCCGAGGATGCAAGTTCTACACATTGAACCTTGGTATAAGAAAAAATATGAATTAAGAGCAAGTACTAATTGAAAGAGATATATAAGATCAAAAAATATGTCAATTAAGCTTTATTATAGAAATTGTGAAGTGCAACATGTCATAATATAAACATGATGCTCATGGTAGACTAGGCACTTAAGAAAGCATGTTATAAACATTTGATGCATTTACCCTTAAGGATTCAAAGAAGCTTAAGGATCCTCCACCTCTGGAACAAAGGTAGCTTACTCTCGTTACAAGGTTAAGCTTTAAGCTCTTTGACAAGAATATCACTTCACCCAGTTTTAACAAAAATGCATTAAAGCAGGAATGAAATTTTGAGAGGTTAAACTAGGTATGAAGCAGGGTTATGCATAGACATGTTTTTTCTTTGACATTTTATATTTGGTATTTACTTTTGTGATTCAAATGATCATGTCTATTGTAATGTTAGTGGGTATGGGTACCTGATGGGTACCACTACACATGGTGGGTATGGGTACGACGTAATTTTGTACCAATGATGGGTAGTGGGTATGGGACATTTTTTCTCTCTAGGGGTTATGGGTATGGCTTTCTATGCCCATTGCGTACCTTACCCGCTGCTATCCCTAGTTGCCCCTTCCATAGAAATCTTTCTGAAAACTATAGATCTCATGGGCACCGAACCAGTCCGGTATGCCACTGGATCGAGTCCATTAGCCCCCCAGTGTGGGATCTGCTTGCAAGCCTTTCATAGCTGATAGGCACCGGACTGGTCCAGTGCACCTATGGACCGGATGCCATGTCAACTAGCTATTGGCCAACTCGTACTCGATGCGAAGTAGCCATTGGAGATGGTCCGGTGAACCACCGGACCGTGAACAATGAAGGTTTGATGAATTATTAATTTTTTTGAGAGCTCATTGTTTAGCCGTATAGGCATTTCGGTGCACATATGCACGGTCCGGTGCAATAGTCCGCCAAAAGGCTAAGTCTCAGGCCCCTATGGACTCGATCCGGTGCACCATCAGACCGGTCCAGTGAGGCCTAGAGCAGCCCAACTTAGACTCTTTTGAGCCTATCTTCTTTAAACCTTTTTGGCTACTCTTGAGAGCTTCCCTACGACATAGACACACATAATTAACACATAATCCAATTGACTAAGCGTAGAGAACTCACCTTTTACTTGATCTTTCACGAGGATTCGAATATGGCTCAACTAAGTCCTGAAAGCTCTTTTCCCATAAAATATAGTTAGAGCTCAAATAAAAGTGCTAGAAACATAGTATTAGGCATATGCAACTTATCTAAGTACTTGAACCTTGTGGTTTTCCCATTTGCCCAAAGTTATACTTTCTAGCCTCCATTTGGGCTCTTTAGGATTTAGAACCTTGAAATTGTCTTCAAGTGAGCTTGTGCTCATACTCATATTAAATGGCTGCTGATGGCGCTTTGCCAAGTGCCAAGATTTGTCGAGAGTTGAACACTCGACAAATCTGACTTTGCTGAGAGCCTTTTTATTCCAAGTGTTTTGCATTCAGCAAAAAGTGTCGTTGCTGAGTATTGTTGTTCGCCGTGAGTGACACTTAATAAAGAATACTTTGTCGAGTGTCCGAGATTTTGTCCTCAGCAAACCTCTGAGTATTTGGCAAAAAACGTGTTTCTGCTAGTGCAGTGTGCCACTATCATAACACGCCACCACCCTCGTCCCTGCCATGTATCCATGTATCGTGCCGCCCCTATGGAGTCATGGCGGTGAACGTGGTCCATGACTTTGATGAGGAGAGAAAAAAAGAAGAAAAGGGAATATGATGATTAGAGAATAGATTTGATTGGTTGCCCACACTGTTTCATCTTGCAGCATTATATGTGTTGACTGGCCTCAGCTCGTGTTTGGTTGCCTGCACTCAGAAGACGTATATTGCATAAGCGGATACAAAGCAAGCTAAGCCATTAAGGCCATTTGACTGCACCTACCCATACACCGGAAAATGCCGTATCTGGCCGGTCAGCGTCACGCGAGCCTGAACCTCACGCACAGCCATTCAATCAGGTGGAATATGAACTGATTTATTTATATTGGACTATATGGTATGAGATATTTTAATGCTAGGTACAGAATTTAATGGTGCTATAGGATCAGGGAGATACGGTTCAGCTGGCGTTGGTTATTGTCGATCTTTCTCCCCTGAGTCTCTATGACGAAAACATGACCATGATTTGAAGTCAGATGTGTTTGAGTAGGATATTCTCCACCATCCGACCAATATTATTGTAAGATAGCCCCCCTGGTTGTGCACTGACTTGAGCCAGCCTCTTCCACTGCAGCGTCTTCTCCCTTGCGTCCTTCCCCTTCATCCCGGTCATCATCTCCCTCACGAGCGCCGCAACCTCGTCGCTGCCAGCTTCCTGCGCCAGCTCGGCGCCGACGCCCCACGCGGTGCACACCTGGCGGCAGTTCGTGGTCTGCTCAGACAGCACGGGGCATCCAAGCACCGGCACGCCGGCGACGACGCTCTCCAGAATGGAGTTCCACCCGCAGTGGGTGACGAACAGCCCCACGGCCGGGTGGCTCAGCACCGCCTCCTGCGCGCACCACGGCACGACGAGGCCGTTCTCGCCGACCTCGACCGCGGCGGCCATTTCTGGCCTGAGGACCCAGAGGTAGGGAGAGCCACAGCGTGCTAGCCCGGACGCGATCTCCTTGAGCCGCGCGTCGCCCATGCTGGCGTGGCTGCCGAAGCTCAAGTACACGACGGAGCGCGCCGCCTTGCCGTCGTCGAGCCACGCCATGCACTCCCTGTCCTCCTGTAACACGCCCAGCATGGCGCTGCTCCTCACCGAGCCGGCGGCGGGGACGCTGGTGTCGTCGCCGGCGCCGCGCGGAGCGGGCAAGGACGCTTTGACGACGCTTGCGAGCGGGCCGACGGTGTAGATGGGCGGCAAGTGCGGCGCGAGCGCGTCGACGACGTCCTTCTCCATGTCGTAGAGAGTGTTGAGGACGACGGCCTTGGAGGCGGCGGCTGTCTTCATCTGGTGGACGTGGAAGTGCACAAGCCAGTCGTCGGCGTCCGTGGTATGGCAGAACGTCGGCAGGTCCCTTAGGCGCACGTCCTTCATCCCGGGCACCCAGTCCAGCGGGGCGTCGAGGGAGCCGTCGGTCTCGTAGGTGGGTCTAAGAGGGATGACCTCCCTCACCAAGAGCTCCTGGAACTGGAGGTAGCCCATGAGGCCGCACGCGGACGCCGTGAAGAACTGCACGTCCGGGACGCCAACCTCGCGCGCCGCCACGGCCGCGAACGGCATCGGGGTGTCGGCCACGACGCAGCTGGCCGGCGGCAGCAGGTCCCGCAGCAGCGCCTTGAACGGCTCGAGGCAGTTGCGCTCAATCGCCTCGTGGTACGCACGCAGCGTGCTCGGCGGGTCCTCGAGCGACAGCCCGTCCGGGATGACCTCGACGGAGAAGCCCTCGTCCGGGTCCAAGGCGTCGTCGCCGCCCGTGGCCTCCTGCTGCTTGGTGCGCAGCAGGCGGCGGTGGTACAGCTCGGTGTGGACGAGCGTGGCGTGGACGCCGCGGGCGCGGAGGGCGCGCGCCAGCTGCACGTGCGGCGCGATGTGGCCGTGCGCCGGGAACGGCACCAGCACGACGTGGGGCTTCTGCTGCGCTGTCGTGGAAGGCATGCTGCTGCTCCGCCAATGCAAGCAAGGATCTGGTTCCTCACTCGTTGTCTGTACACGCTCTCGGCATCTCGTGTCTTATCGTGTCCCTCGTCTTATACTAGCCACATAGCGCAACAACCCACCCAAAAAGGTAACACATACATACCTTATGGATGGCCAAACAGACCGTCCCACACGGCACTGGTACTATTAGACACGATACTATTAGACACAACACTGTTAGACATTAATAGTAATCATATCGTGATACTAGTGTCTAGCTATCGGTCCATACACTACACTGTAGTGCCTAATCATGCCGTACTAGCACTATACGACATAAACACCTAACAGTGTTCGTCCTAGACATTGTTTTATATTGAGAACTCAAAAAACATATATTTTAAAATTATATATAGAATTTTAAAACTTGAACATGTCTACCATTACAAAGTGAATTTATTATGCTTAAAACCATATCAAATCACAATTCACAATCACATATACATATCATATGTATAGATTACCAGTTTGGTCTAAGCCGTGCCTAATCGTGTCATGCTCGTGTTAGCCTATCATGTCGAGGTGGAGGCCCAAGCACGGCACGGGACCCGTATCGTGCCGACACTGACACTATATAAATCATTCTCATGCTGTGCCGAAGCAATACGGGACGTTCCATACTTAGTGCCGGCTCATTTAGCACGGCCCACTTGACCATCTATAACATACCATATTATGAGAAGAAATAAGATGCACCTGGGCTCTATGGCGGACCCTGCTGTTATGGTTAGAGTGTGTCGGAAAACATATTAAAAACAAAAAAAGGAGGTTCATCAAGACTCAAACAGTAACCGATAAATTGAAGACATAATACTTACACAACTGACCTAACTACTCTTTTATATTTTTACTAGCCAGTTGTCCGTGCTTTTGCTACGGTTTTTATGTATTATATAAATAGATATTGAGATATTTATTCAAATATAATTAATGTTTATTTCGAAACACTAAGTTACGTGTAGTCTGGTGTTTAACCCTAAATTTCTAAGTATAGGGGGCGTGTGTTGAAATGCTCGATTTGCACTATTTTTATATAATTATTGTTTATTTCTAAACAATAAGGTATGTGTGATCTGATGGTGACCGCGCGGGCGCTGGAGTCCATAGGACAGTAGCTGAGAGCGTGGGGCCAACAAGACACGACGTCAAGGCTAGAGGCACGTAGAGCGGGACCAGTGTGTCAGCTCGGGGTGAAGCCATAATAGCATCAGGTGTCCATTTTTTGTTTTTAATAATAATAAGGATGGTGTGCTGTGGACCATATATACCATCATGTGGCTTCGCCCCCTGCCTGTGGTCTCGATGTGGATGTAGATGGCACACCTCTTTATGCACAGTGATTTTTCTTTAAAACTGCCTGTACAATAGTATTATGATCATTGATGACTGAGTTTGTGGCCCTCAACTAGTCTTATTCCAGTAATTTTGGCTACACGAGGCTTTATTTTGTTTGTAGCAACGTGGCAGTGCGGTGTCCAAACGAATCAACAACCCCCAAGGACACGGCATGTAGCATAGCACGTCTGCCTTTATGCTTCGTTGCCACGGACCTGACAAGAACGTACAGTACAAATTCGCACTGGTTCGATTAATTGGGAATTAACGTGAAAGTTGTCCTTTTCCATACTCCCTCCTCCCTCTCGAAATATGACTTTGACAAATAATAAAAATATAATGTATAATCAATATTACTAGCAGATACTGTTAATATGGATTCAAATACTGTTAATATTTTTTTAAAATCAAGTAAGTAGCGTAGGTTGTGTTTGGCCAATCGGCCTTCACTCTCATTGCCTATCCTTATACCGTTTGGTTCAGATATTTGTAACGTAATGGATAAGTGATAATGTTAAATCCTGTTTGTTTTAGTCTTACCGTAATCAGATACCATACTAAAAATTGATACCGGACTATTCAAACTTGTTACCGACAGTAATTGAATGTAAACCATTACCATTACCCTTTGCGTTACATTTCTTAAACCAAACAGCACATATACTACTTATTAAGGCAGCAAAGGTAGCCTGCCGTTTTGCCTTCCATCAATCTCAATCGTCTGATGCGCCATGGAGCCTCTCCTCCGTCCGATACACGTGCTCTCTCCTTCGACGCACCCTGCCCACGATCCCCAATCTGCCTCCCCTGATCCCCGTTCTGCCTCCCCTGCTCGAATCCAAAACCTTAGGCGGCGCTCGCAGTCTGGATCCCATGTCCCGCTCCCCCGTCAAGCAGCCGCTCCTCCACCACACTTATCCGTCCTCTCGTCCCCCCGGGGCCGGTGTCCGCCGGTTTCCAGGGGGCATCGACGTGCCCAACCTGAAGAAGCACGACGGCGACACATGCAGCTAGATCCGTGTCGAGGCCGCCACGGCTTCCGTGCAGACGCTGGAGATCGGCATGGCCATCATGATGCGACGCTGTGAGCTCCCCGCGCGGGACCTCTGCCATCTCGACCTGCTGATAAGCGCTATGGACGATTGGAGGAATACCGTGTATACAAGAACACTACAAGGTAGCATTCTCACACTGGTTTTCCCCCTGATCTCTCTCCAGACTCCAACCACTGGTTTTTAGCAGCAGAGTTTAAGTGCTGATTGTTCTCTGCAGCCCTCTTATCCCATTGCCACCTGCTGTGTATGGTTCCCTGTCTGCGTGGTTCAAGGTTGCCTTCCTCCTTGAGCTCCCGCTCTACAATCCTGGGCCGGGAGGTGATCCAATCAGTTGAGTGGTGCTTGCAAACTGTTCTGCTGCCCTTCAGTGATGAACTTGTATAGAATACCCCTGCAGTATATTTACGTTTTTTTGGTTTGATAGAACTAGAATGAGCCCATTGATGGGTCAGCCTGATGTTTATGTTGCTATTGTGTTCTCTGGCATGGTCCGAGATTTCCAGAATAGGTATGCATATTAAGGTATTGGTGGCAGGGGTAACTGCTGCAATATGATGACATAACTCTGTTGAAACATGGCCTTAACAATTTTTTCTTCTATGTAGGAATGACATATTTGTTTTCTTATTAAACACAAAAGCTGGGGGCTTGGTATTAATGTGACCGCTGCTGATACTGTTATTTTTATGAAATTGTTTGGAATCCAACACAAGCCAATCTGGCAATGGATAGAACACACACACACTTGGTCAAACAAAGGAGGTAACTGAAACTTCAGTTTATGCAAAGTTTATTTCCTTCAGTTCACATGACAAACTTACTATGAAAATACGTGTGCTGCTGCAGTTTGACTAGCTGTTGTTTGATAATCTTTATGGTTAACTTGTTTCACATTTCAAAAGTTAGATTGATTATTAATGAAAGCTAATGAGGCGTTTAATTTTCAACTCCACTTTTAATCATCATTCCTTTCATCCAGTTTAGTTTGGAAGTGTCCACCCCTCCTTTTTTTTGTACGATAAAGCTGTAACACCTCAAAATCTCATTTTGTGAATTATGTAAAATTTTTCAAAGATTTGGTGTTAGAATATTTTTGTATCTCTTCTTCCAAAACTTTTGAAGTCACATCTCCTAAAAATAAAATGTTTTATAATAAAGATTCAATAAAAGGGATTCTTAAATGAATTATCCTTTATTTAAGTTAATAAGTATTATATAAATATAAATATTAGAGCACTCCTTAGAAATATTTGGATCAAAAGAAAAATAAATCATAATGAAGATTTGATATTAAAATTCTCCTAAACTAAATAAGTAATGTGTAAATCAATCCCTTGTGAATTATGCATATAGGAGCATTCATTTAGGGGGATAATTGACCAATAAATAAATAAAATACATCATAAATTCATTTTGAGGTTCTTTGTTTGCTGCATTAAAACTGGTGTTTGAATTTCAAAGCAAATTTGAACTCAAATCTATGGGAAAAAATAGAGAAAGCAGAAAAAGGGGGAAACATTCCTACTGTTGGGCCAAAACTAGCCCACCTCGGCCCAACTACTCCACTTCTACCCTGTGTGGCCTGCACTCTCGCGCCCACTCACGCGTGTGGCCGACGGGTGGACCCCACTGCTCAGCCTCACCTAGCACCGGCTCAGCACTGCCCTCTTTCCCCTTCTTCTCTCGCAGACAATCCGGACCCACCCCTCCAGTCGCTCCCCGCGCCGCGCGATTCCTGGGAGCTCGACGCCCGCGCCGCTCGTCCGTGGGTCACGTGGGACCCACTGGTCAAACCGCGCAACCGAACCCGTTTCCCTCGTGGCGACTGACTAGTAGACCCCATCGGTCAGGTCCGGCTTCAACCCCGCGAACAGACCCGCATCTGGCGGCGAGAATCCGCGGACTCAGGTGTGCGCAGCCGCATCTTCCGCTACAGGGTCCGCAACCGGCGGAACTACCCTCCCGACTTCGGTGCACCTCTTGGGGTATAAATCCGGGGCCGTTTCCCCGTCAGCCACCGTCCACCGAGCGTCGTGAGCCCTCACCATCGTAGCACCCGAGAGAGAAAGGGAGAGGAGATCAGCAGATTGAGGGAATTCATGGCGGCGGGGTTTCTGATGGCGCTAGAAGCTTCGCTGGAGTGCACCGCATGTGGGGATGGTCTCCTCAATCGGGGGAAGCAGTCGGAAATCAAGGGAGAGCTCGCCGATGCCGCACGTTAGGGCAAAGCAGCGCAACACCGTCGGCCGACCTCGCGTCCTCGCCTTCATCCATTCTGGCGGTGAGCAACCTCTGCCATGCTTACCATAACCCGCGCTTGGTGTAGAACCATTAGTTTTTGAGGTCGGTCTGAGGGGGTGCCAGAGCCCGCGCCCCGGCAATGGCGCTACCGTGGTTGGCCACCGGCCGCCGCGTCTGGGCATAGAATAAGGAAGAAGGCGTCTCCACCGTGGATCTCGTAGCTAAGGGCCGAGATTAACTCACGTAGAAACGAACTCTGGCCTTAGGATCGGTGATGAATGGCTCAGATTAGAAATAGAATGTCCCTTTGTCGATTGCACCTGAGTCGTCGATCGCATGATGTGCGATCGAGATAGTATTTGGTCGTGGAGGCCTCGGGGCCATCAGATCTCGATCCGATGGTCTGTATCACGTGCGGGTTCGACTTAATGTCGATCTAATCCTGGCCTTCGATATTTGATCGGACGGCCGAGAGTTAACCGTACCCCTTCGCGGTTGTAGCTTTTCAAAAGAGTCCCTGCGCTTTTATAAAATAAACCCACCGTCCAGTGCGGGGGAAAATGAGTCTTAAGAAATTTTATGAGTTAGACCCCGGATTCTCTGTTATTGTGTGCGCAGCCCAGAACTCAGGAAAATAGGAGAAATTAATTTAGAAAATGATTTTTAATGAGAAAATAAATGCTAGAAACTTGTATAATTCATAGAAAATTCATATTAAGTCCAAATTGATCTATTCCAGTTTCTATAATTTTGTAATACTATTGTTTATCATTTTCTCTCAATGTTTTGACATGAAAGCCATATTAAAATTGATATCCTAATTAATTTTGTACTAAACACCTAAAACCTCATAAAACCGTATCTTTTGAATCGTAATTCCGAATTTAGTGATTCTTGTCCCCACGATCTCATAGCGGCGCGTAGGTTATTATTGTGCAGTTTATTCTTATGTTGGGTGTGATGTTAATTTGCCTATACCATGTTTGTCTGTATTGCTACGTTTAGTAGTGAGGACACGTGTCATCTGAAGATCATCCTGGTACCTGGAATCTCAAGTCCCAGGCAAGTTGTGCCCTTGATCACTTCTTTTTACCCAGTCATGTTCTAATTAATCATAATGATCTGCATAGGTTAATTTTGATGGGACCCAATAGGTTACCCTAGTTTGTCTATCTTTATACCTTGTTTACCACTGAACTTTTTGGGTAGTACTTGCTAGTGCTTTATGTGGTTTGGGTATGAAGATACATTATTCATGATCACGCTTTTATTATCTGTTTATTATTACTGTTCATGATAAGATCATTATGTTAATTGGAACATGGAGCGACCACCCGGGAAAACAGTGCTACCACAAGGGTTTAATGGGACGCCCTTGGCTGATTAATTAGGAAAGCTACTGGAAGACTACCTTACCCGAAAGGGGCAAGGGCAGTAGGGGAGTGGTCAGTGTAGGGAGGCCCTTGGGATGATTTTGCTGCGATGGCGGTCATGCGAGGGGTCCCTGCATTGGAGCTTCCTATAAACTGTAGCGGGTTTTCTGAAGCTAGTGGAACTTTGTAAAGGCCTCGTAGTGTTACCCTGCCTCGCCTCCTCGGTAGAGGTGTATGGGAAGTCGCGATCCCTTGGCAGATGGGTAACATGACTTGTGGGTAAAGATGCGCAACCTCTGCAGAGTGTAAAACTGGTATACTAGCCGTGCTCACGGTCATGAGCAGCTCGGACCCTCACATGATTAATTTATGGAACTAAATTCAATTTGTCATATGCATTGCATCGCAGGTGATGTTGTTACTTTTGTTCTACATCTTAATTGGATTGGTATTTACTTATACTTAGTAACTGCTAATAAAATTTTGACCAACTTTAAAAGCAATGCTCAGCTCTAACCATCTCCTTTGGTAAGCTTACACTTCACGTGAGCTCCCACCTTTGGCGAGTTCATGCACATTATTCCCCACAACCTGTTGAGCTATGAACATATGTGAGCTCACTCTTGCTGTCTCACACCCCCCACAGGTCAAGAACAGGTACCATAGGATGAGGCGCTTGGAGGATGCTGCGATGTGTTCGTGAGAGGTCTAGGCCGTCGTCTCCAAGTCAACTTTGGGTTGCTGGACCGTTGTCTCCTTATAATGTAATTATTTATTTTGTATAGAATTCCTGTTATGTAGTAAAGATGTGACATTCGATCCTGTGCCATGATTCATCATATGTGTGAGACTTGGTCCCAGCACACCTGGTGATTATGTTCGCGCCCGGGTCTTGGTGCCCCGAAACCCGGGTGTGACAAAAGCCAGACTTAAATGCCAACCCTGTTAACTCGTCCGGTAGCATTCTATGTAGCTACTGGTCACAAATTTTTTTGTCTTGGATTCTTGGTTACCATCGCAATCTCCAAAGCATATTTTTTATAGTTAATTCGTGCTATAGTATATTAGTATGTTTTTAGAACCTAATAAAGTGATGAAAGTACATTCTGAGACAAACCTAGACGCGTTCTTTCGAGTTTGCAACGTATTTGCATGAAAGGTTATTGATCAAAATTTTGAAGTTCGACTGCTTATGTCCAAAGCAAGTAGTATTTCTAACCATTGGTTGTGAATCGACTAATTGGCTGTTACATGATACTTTACTAAACGTCAGTACATAACCATGATTCGGTAAACCAGCTCACGTATTCCAATTAAGACATCTAAAAATTGTGGTTTGTTGCTCCTGCACATGGCAACCAATATATTTCATTCTTGTTGCTTGCATATCTAGCATTTGGTATATCTCTACTTCGTTCGTACAATTTTTTTCTTCTTTCGGTGGAGTTAAAGCTCTGACGTTTAGTAAGACAACTTCTCATGATATATAAAAATGGGTGAAATGTCTTTATCTTTTTTCTATTTTTGTTTTACTTCCTTTATATTGTCTTACTCTATCTATTTTCTGTTACCATCTTACTCCTGCCAGATCTATGTGCTATCTAATCCAGAAGCGGCAGTTTGTAAAGTATCACTAATTGTTTATTTACATTTCTACGTGTTATCTAATCCAGATCCTAACAATGTGCATGATGATAACTAAGCCCTACTTAGTTTTTGTAGAAATTTACAACAAATTCAATGGTACCATCTGAAGGTCAAAGAAAATGGTTCTTGTCATTGTAATTGATATGTGCACAATTTAGTTTTAATGAGTACAGGTCGAAGAAAACATTTAGCCTAGGCTCAGGTGCACAATAGTATAGGGGGACATGAGAAGGGGGGCGTCCAACGACGACTGGCGGCGGAGGCACTCAAGGTCGGGGAGGACGAGGGCAACAGTGTTGAGTGACTAGGGTTCATTCTGACGGAGAAATGAGGGAGAGCCATCATGGAGAGGGGTAAATTTAGAAGATGAAGTTCCTTAACGACATGGAATTCGTCTTAATGCTAAAATAAAAGGAATTCATTCGTCCGCAGTATGACTTTGGTGATTCCCTCATTCGGGATACCGAACTGGTGAAGGCCACCGTTGGGAGTATTAGAATCCCAAATTTCTTCCACCTCTTCTTACTGCTTCACCTTTGGAATGCAGGCTGAAACTGATTCTGATGAAGTTTATGCTCAAATTATGATGCAACTAGAAGCAGAGGTGAGTAGGTTCACTTATATAGTTTCTTGTAGATCTCAATTCTCTCATTGCATTGTGTTGTCTATTCCTTTGTTTGTTCAGTATAGTACTGTATCTCATGTCATGATCTTTCTTTATTGCAATAAACTTTTCTAACTATATTGCACAGTCGGTATTACATGTGAATGTATTGACTTATTTTCCTAATTCACTAAATTAGCAAGGTGAGCCCACCAGCCCATATCCTGAGCCACCTGAGCCTGAAAGATGCAACATCCATTCCTTCTGCAAGATCTTGACTACTTCAGATACAAGCACCCATGGTGGATTCTCTGTCCTTAGGAGGCTTGTTGAAGAGGGTCTGCCCCAACTGGTTAGCGTCATAATGTATAATATACCTACAGTATTTGACTTACGACCTTTGAAGTGGAATGATTTTTATCCATAGGATATGACTCATAATCCACCATGGCAAGAACTGGTGGCTAAAGATCTCCATGGAAATGAATGGTATTTCTGTCACATATTTCGAGGTTAGTTTCTGATCTCAATGTACCAGTTAAACCTACTTTTAGTTCCATAGTATTATAGTGTTGTTTTTATATTCTGATGTGGTGTTAATTTTGAATGAACTTAGTTCCCCTGATTCAGAAACAAATTTACTGTAACTATTTTTTTATCACAAACAATGATGCTTTCATAATGATTTAGGTTACTATGACCCTTGAAGTATTTGCTGTTACTTTTAGGGCAACCAAGGAGGCATCTACTTATGATAGACTGGAGTGTTTTTGTTAGCTCAAAAAGATTGGTTTCTAGTGACACATTTATTTTCTTGAGTGTGACAGCATTGCATGTTAAAGTTGTCTTGTACATTTACATTTGTTTCCTGGCTCTACTGAATTTTTGGATCAACCTTCTAACTGTTCTTCATCTAATTGAGGTGAGAACAAAGAGCTGCGGGTCGGGGTAAGGAGGCTCATGAGACCACTAAATAACATGCCGTCTTCGGTTATCTCAAGCCACAACATGCATCTTGTTTGCTAAAAAAGTTCTATTTCTCAAATTGCTAACTGCATGATTCTTTACTGCTAGGTCTTGATTTGTTAGATGATATCTTGTTGGGTTATAAAGCTGAATGGCCAATGGATATTGGCATTACAATAGACACACTAAAAATATATGTTGAAAGTCAGGTTTTCAATGTTTTTACTGATTGAAGTATGGAGATATCTAAATTTTCTTATCAAGTATCTACAACAAGCAGTTTGCTTTGCTCTAGCTCTCATAATAGATCTTTATAATGTGACATTTTGCTATGTATGTGAACATATGACCCTCTTGATTTGTTGGATGATATCTTGTTTACTTGTAGTAGTGATCTTGTTTTATGCAATCATATTTACTTACCATTTTGCATTGTTTGAGGTGCAGATCAGTGGAGTGCACCAAAAATAGATAATTTGTTTCCCTAAGAAGATTCTTTATTTGTTTTAACCAACTAGAATCATCCATGCTGTTTTTAGATTCATCCATGTTTGCATACTAAATATTACTTCTAAAGAAACATGTTACATGCATATTTTTTAGTAGAAACAAAATACAATAGAGCTGCGAAGAAGGTATTTTTGATAACTGCGCATCGTACCTATCTTGGTGGCGAAATCAACTTCACTGATGGATCTATTAACGTAAGTCGTCTCAAATTTGATTGATTTAGTCAAAGAGCTTGCAAATATTCTTATCATGATTCCTATCTTGGATCTTGGTTAAATCTATTTATCTCATTAAAGCGTAGACCATACATTTACTGGAATAAATTTGGCAACAAATAGGTGTTGGCTGCGACACAAATGCATCGGGAGGCTGCTGAACATAGATGCTTACAAATTTAGTGGGTAAATGAAACGCGATTGCAATTAGCAGGGCACACTTTACCATGTTAGTATACCAAATGAGGAGTAAAGTTACTAATAGCTATAATTAGCCACCCATGATGTAGTCAAGAAAAAATAACTGAACTCTTCTGCTTATAATTTCAACTCTATTAGTAGATATTGTTATCAGATGTTTAAAAAGAATGTGGTCATCTTGTGTGACATTTGTGTTCATAAATTGTTGCTCTACTTATAACCTTTTTTCTAATGTACTCATCAGTTCTACACTCGCAGCCAAAATGTTTGTTCATACAGTGGGAACTCCTGCATACATTGCTCATGAGGTTCTTCTGAAGAAGGAATACAATGGAAAGGTGTTATGCGTAGTGTCGTTGATTATTCTACACTTGACATATTGTTTCTGTTCAATGTGCATGTTATTCTTCTCCACTTGAACAACATGTTTGTTTTTCAAAACATTTTATACACGCACGGTTTGTAGTCACGCATAACAGGGAACTATGTTGGAAGGTCCGGATGCTAAATTAGTCACTAACTCTTTGTTACTGAACTAAGGTTGCTGATGTGTGGTCATGTGGAGTGACGCTATACGTGATGCTGGTAAGAAGCAAATAATAATTTCATTATCTTCTTGACACATGTTTGCTTTGAAGGAATTACTGACGTTACCTATACAGAGGATCACCATCCCTGAGATAAGAAACCATCCATGGTTCTTGAAGAACCTCCTAGCTGACCTAATGGATGACAACACGATGATTAAGCAGTATGAGGAGCCTGAACAACTGATGCAGACATGAATGAGTTCATGCAGATCCTCGATGAGGCGACCATTCCAGCAGCTGGTTCACGTGGACTCAATCAATTTCTGAATGATGACATTGACCTCGACGATGACATAGAGGACCTAGACTCAGATGCCGATCTTGACCTGGAAAGCAGTGGGGAGATCATGTATGCTATTTGACAGCATTGAATACTTTGTTGTGTCACAAGTTACCAAGATAATTAGAGACAAGGGGGTAGGTTGTTGTGCTTACAAGTATCTGTTGCAGGTGTTGTTCATGCCTGATGCTGATGCCCCTTTTTTCATACTGTTGTGTTTGGATGGTGTACCACCAGTGTTTTACAACAGTTTGGCCCTTGGAATTGCTACTGCTAAAACTTCGTTCCTCTGAGAAGGCCTTTTGTTTTTGCATTCCCAACCGAGGGACAACAAAGTACTTGTATTATTACATTGTGTTTGTAACATATGTATTTGGTGTAGGAAAATAAAGAAACTACATTGCTCGTTCTTGTTCCATCCGTATCTCATTATTTGTTGAGGATCCGCTTGCGATCTTTCTCAATTTTGGTGTCTTTTTTACTGTTGTATCTCACACGGTTGAATCACGAAGGCCCAATCTTTGAAACATTGGTCACATGTTTAAATGTTTGAAAATCTAATGGTTATATGCATTCATAATTGGTATAAACCTTAGGGTTGGGATTCAGATACGTTCTATATACGTAGCTAGATCAGCTTTTGTTACAAGAAAAATACAATACAATATCACTACTGCGCTTCAGATGCCTGAAAAAAGTATTAGGGTTTCAAGTGACTCACTTGTGCTCCATGCACTACGTTACCGAGCGAACAAGACCACACGCCCCATACGGCCAGCCACGCATATTATTGTTGCAAAGGTCGTGATTTGTTAATTATTTTTTCGAGAGTGTTTCACGTACAACCTACCCATATGACTAGAGTACGAGCAATGCTCTTTTTGTCATATTATATTCTTTTTGCTGTTGTTTTACTATAAAAATTATTATAATATCTTGCATATATTTTTGCTAACATATATTAGATTTTATCAGGTATATGTCAATGTGTTGCTTGGATTTAGATTTCTTTGTGGCCGCGACACAAGCAATGTCTACTGGTTTCGACGATTTTTTCTTGCCAGTGAGTATGTTGGTAGCTTTTTTTGCTTCCTATTTATGACATCTTGGACGTTTTAAATTTCGAGGGATGGATAAATATAACTGGAGAAACTTTCTATATATTTATGTCTTTATCTAATTGTGCCAGCTCTGTGAATCATGCAAATTCTAAAATGGACATATCATATAACTTCGATTCCTTTTGGACAATTTAGTTTACAAAACAACTATGTTTATATATGAACAGAGGATAGTCGTAGCAATGCACAAGCACCTTACTATATCAATTAAAGTTGTAAACATCCATTTTAAGTAATGCTAATAAAAGTATAGAATAACAATTAGTGTTTGTGCATATCAATGTATTTTATCCTATTGATTCTATAGCAACACACGACATATAATTATTATATATATAAGTTTGCATGATACTGATGGTTGCAATGTAGTGGTGAAATAGCTAGATTAAAATAACAAAATTTATGTATATCCATGATCACAAATGGATTACGAAATCTTTTCTTAGTATAACACATAATTATACATAAGTTATCATGGTATTATATGTTCCCGTTGCAACGCACGGACACTCAGCTAGTAGAAAATGAGATGCTTGCTCGCGTGTCCAGGGATAGGGCTAGATAACGAGCCAGCTCGGCTCGATCGTCCGAGTTTAAGCTGGCTTGTTAAGTTAACGAGCCAGTTCGACTTGTTAAGTTAACGAGCCACAGAGTCAGCTCGATTCGATTCGTTTACAGAGCTTGAACTGACTCGTTTAGCTCGCTAGTCAGAGTAGAAAAAAATAATATGTACATAATAATTAATTTCTAGCTAATTTACAACTAATTTAACAATAGAAAATAGTAATTATACTTATAGTTTCACAAACCACGTCAATGTAACACCAAATTAGCACAACTCATCAATTCACAATTCACATACATGTTCATTAGTTTAACCCATAATTATATTTGAATAGACCAATTTAACACATAAACATAGTTCATTAATCATTAGTTTAACTTGTACGCCATAGACACCTCACATATATATAACATGTTCATCAATTATTCCCAATTATTCCGTAAATAATATGCATATAGTTTCGTTTTGCTGAAATGTGGTAGCTCATTTAGCTCGCAAGCTGGCTCATTAACTAACCGAGATGGCTCATTAATGAACCAAACTAGGATGTCAGCTCAGCTCGTGAAAAAATTCAAATGAGCCGATCCGATTCGAGCCAAGCTGACCATGAACAGAGCGAGCCAACGAGCCACAAGCATTTCAGTCCTACCCAGGGAGCCAATTTTGATCTAACATGGGCAAGCGAAGCCTTAAGCAGCACAGGTACTAACAAGGTACTTTGGCAAAAGAACCAAAATCTACTGCTCACCTTGAAAGTCGACTAGAGGGGGTAAATAGACGAAACATGAAATTTATCACCTAATACAAAAACTTAAATCCTGGTTAGATGTTAGAACGAGGAGCAATTCAATCGGAGTGAGGGAGAGTAGTTCTTCTTGCAAGTATTGTTCTTATGATTGCGGAATTACATAGGGAGCAATACAATTGATTTGGAACCAAGTGCATTCAAAAGAACTTTTAGAGAGAGGTAGAGAAAGAGACAAATCACAAATCAAACCTAACACAAAGACACAGACGTTTTGTTTCACGAGGTTCGGCTCCAAAGAACCTACATCCATGTTGAGGAGTCCATTTAGGACGGGTCTCTTTCAAACATTTTCCTCTCCCAAACGATCACCTAGACCGTTTGAGTGTTCCTTCTTGCTAGTGTCATTCCTTTTATAGTCCAAGGGGGCATATTACAAGGGAGCTGGGCCCCGACACGTGGGCCCATGAGTTACTTCTACACAAAGCGTGAGGCGTCGGGTAAGGGCTGGTAGCGCTATGTCTTCTAGCCACATATCTCTTCTTGGTCATCGTGTTGCCTCCTGGCATCATATCCTCTGTTGGAACCTGCCCTTCACGACAGGTTGATCCAACGGGAAATTAGGGAGAGAGTTTACAAAGCTTAACACGGGATGTCAAAAACCTTGTTCATCTCTTTGTGCCTGGGCACAGTACGGGGGTATTTATAGATACTCGAGGGGGCCGCTTGCCCCTGTCAAAGACATTTAGACCCTCAAGTACCTGGTTTATCCCCAGAATATTCCCACGAGGGGAGGTTACAGACAGTCATTATGGTAAACTTTATTACAGACACGACCCTAATCACACATGTCCACGTGGGGCCCAACTCTATGGGCTGAATCGCACATGGGCCTCTCTCGGTGGTGAGGGAGCGGGAGGTCCCGTAGACTTCGGCGGGGCCTTCGTCTTGTCTCGTGTGAGCGAAGGGGGTCGAACAGGCCTCCGTCCGGTTAGCTCCCTTGGCCTGTTCTGGCGGGTTCTGTGGATTTAGCCTTCGCCTGCGCAAGGCGAGGACGAAGTCAACGAGCGAAGGGTGGCGTGTTCGCCTTCACCCCAACATTTGCCCTCCGAGGGACCAGTTCGACTAAGTCAACTAGTGCCGAAGACCACAGTGAGATGGTGAAGACGCTGCCCTCGCTCGAAGTGGTCCCGTGGGGGTTTTTGAAAGTGACCGTTGATGGACGTGTTACTATTGGACTGCATGTTTCCCGAGGCGTCGCGTCGCGCCTATAAAAAGCCGACTGCGGCCGAGCCCGTTTCTGGCTTGCATTTGCGTAGTAAAAACCCTAGCTTTTTAAATTGCTCGCCTGCCCTCCTTGCTCGCTCTGCATCGAAAATCTGGCCCGTATCAAGCAGACCGCGCATCGCCGCCGACAGTACGTTGCAATGTCTTCTTCTTCGTCTGCTGCGAGCGCATCGCCGACCGTGCCGTCGTCCGAGGAGACCTTGAGTGATTTGGCGGTGATGGAGTTGTAGCCTGGCCATATCGTGGAGTTTGGTACTTCGAGGATTTCCTCGATCCACGTGTTGGAGATGCAGCGGCTTGGTTACTTTGGTAACGGTTTCAGGCGGGCCCCGAGTGCAGAGGAGGTCCCCGAGCCTGAAGGCGAGTTAGTGGTTTTTGAGGCTTTTTTGTTGCCGGTCTTCGCCTCCCAACACATCGATTCATGGCGGAGGTGCTGCGAAGGTTTGAAGTGCAGGTCCACCAGTTAACGTCGAACGCCATGGTGGCACTGGCGAAGTATGTCCGGGCAGTTACTTCCTACGGCGGGCAGCCGTCTGTGGAGATCTTTGCCAAAAATTATTGCCTGCATTGGCTGAAGAGGAAAATAGGAAATAAGCTAGCACAATTTGGATCGTGCACCTTCACGCTGAGGACTAGGAAGACTTCGACTGAGGTTGTGGAGATAGTCCCCTGTGCTAGGAACAAATGGGGCAATTGGTTGGACTTTTGGTTCTATGTGGCTCCTGGTGACGTCGAAGACTTGCTGAGCCTGCCTCCGGCCATTCTGTGCTCACACTGCTACGTGGCATTTCCTTGATTCGAGGTGGCGGAGGAAGACGAAGACGAAGGGGCCCTTCGTCATGCTACCCGCCTGAGTAGCGGGCATGACTTGGTTGACGAATTTATTGCATATGGAGTGTGGCCCTTGGCGCACGGTTGGGTGTTGGGCGAAGTGACCCCCGTTGGATGCCAACCCTGGGCGACCAGCTGGTGCGAAGTCCTGCCTTTGTGGTGGACTTACGCGTCTGCAACCCGACCGCGTTTGTGCGTGAAGTGGAGGCCGAGGCCACGAAGATTGTAGGAAAATATGTGCCAAAGACAGAAACTCTAAGGAGTTGGGATATCCTCATTTCAAATGTTAGGTTGAACCGTGTGTTTGAGTTGAACCGTCTGCCGTATGCCGGCTACCCGGGGGACGACTGTGCCGATGTTGCTGTCCACCGGGGGAAAAAGGCGATGACCATGGCCGACGAGAGCCCTTCACGTGGAACAGCACCGGGCGCGGCCGCCAAGAAGAGGAAACTAGGTACAACAGCTGAGGGGTCGAGGGCTTCCGATCGTTTTGCTGCGGATTTTCTGGAGACCTGCGTGGTTCCCGGGGAGACGATGTCTTCGCCCGAGCTCTGGGAATCTTCCACGTGAATGTTGAAGGTTACCGGGGGTCACTGGCCTAGGAATGTTTCGATTCTCCGGGCGGCTGGCGAGGACATGTTTACATCTCGATTAGCTCGTGAGATGAAAATTTTCCCTTACGGACAGAATGTTGGTGTTGTTGTATCGGTAGTGATGGAGAAGGATCGATAAGACGCGCCACGGAAACGCCGGTCGTTCGCCAGGGTGGGGGACCCGAGGCGTGAGGCAAAAATGGCACGGGCGAGCGTGAAGCCTGCTGCCCCCGGCGCTAGTATGCCTCCACCTGTCACGCCCACACATGAGCGTAGGCCTCCCTCGCCACCACGCGCTGCTGAGGCAGTGGTGGCGGGCGCCGAAGTCTCCATGGATATTTCTGTTGATGACTACCTTGTGGGCGGGGTCGCGCTGTTCGACGCCAACACGGGACGGGATCCTATTGGTGAGTTTTTTTAACATGAAGTCTGCATTTCTGACGTGACCATGGTGTAGGAGCGGGGTCCGGGCAACTGGCTGTTGTCTCGGTGTTGGTGGCGGCTGGTCTGGTGGTCGTGCCGACTGTGGCGAAGGGATCCTCGCAGGACCCGTGGTCCAAGTTCTGCGCCGGCGGTGAAATTGCCTCAGCCGCCGCTGTGAAGGACGTGGCCGCCTTAGTTGCGCAGCAGCTGAAACACGTGAGTAACCAGTTCTTTTGGAGTCTGTTTTTCTTCCATGGCTCCGATTTTTTGACAGTCTTTTGTGCTAGGTGACTGCCTTCGCTGAGCACATTGCATTGGGGACGCTGACCTTGGAGTTTTCTACCGAAAGGCGACGACTTGAGGGCTGGATTGAGCGCCTCCGAACGCAGCATACGGAGGATGTTCGAGACAAGTCAGCGGCGGAAAACAGGAGCTACAATCTGCTTGAAAAGCTATCCGCGGTGGAGGCTGAGAAAGAGGACCTCGGCCGTCGGCTTGCGGTGGAAAGGGAGGACATGGAAAAAGCCTGCGCCGAGGCCCAGGCTGCACATGCCAAGGCCAGCCTCACCCTCAAGCGTGCCACCGACACGGAGTCAGGGCAGAGGAGTCTGCGTGGCTATGTGGACAAAACGGAGGCCTCCACCCGTACTAGGGTCGACCAAGCACACGCGTTGCTCGTGGACGCGTACCGTCAGCTTGGTGCGCGAATCGCCCCTTTGACACATCCGGTGAAGGGGTGGGCCTCCGCTTTCTCGGGTGGCTGCAGGAGGAATTGGAGTTGCTCCCGTCCATCATGACCGGTCTCATGTCCTTTGCCTCGCTCATTACCTGTGAGGGGGCTGTGAATGCTCTGTCCCGTGAGGGATGCAGGCATTTCGAAGTCTTTGATCGAGCAACCGAGGACTTCTACTGTGGAATATTCCAGGTCGAAGACAAGGTGCTAAAGCGGTCCGCTGGGGCACTTTACGACAGGATGTGGGGCCCTCACGGCCGTGACACTGTCCGGGAGAGATCCGACCGGGTGCTGGAGCAGGTGTGTACCCTTTTTTTCTTTTTTTTATTTTTTAAATAACGTTTTTGCTATTTCTGTAGATGATGAACAATGAAGAAGTCAAAGACTTCGGTGGCCTAGAAAGCTCGGTGTCCCGGGCAGAAGATGCGAGGACGGGGGCTGAAGAGCAATCGACGCCACAAGCCGACCCTGGCAGAGACCCTGCAGCGGCGGCTGCTCCTTCGCAGGTGGCAGGGGTCGTGTTAGGGGAGTTGGGTTTACGGTTTTATTTTTGTGATACTCAAGGTCAGTTGCTGTGCAGGTTCCGACATCCGGGCCTGCGCAAGCAACCCCTACTGTTGTTGATATTAATTTTGTGGCGGCTGCGAATGCAGTGCCTGTTAATGGTAATTCACCTGGTTCTGAAATTGAGTCTTGGTCGTTGGACGGGGGTGATTTTGAGAGCCTGTTTTCGTGGATTGAGGAGTCTTCTGATGAAGATTTAGATTATTTTGCCGCGTTGGATGTGGCCGCGGTGGAGTCCTTGCCGCAGCCTGAAGTGCGCGAAGTGTCGGCTCCCTCGGCTGGGGCGATGGCTGAAGAGCACCGCCGGCGAAAGGTGGTGTCGAAGCACAATGTTGGCGAGATGTCGCGAAGTGGGAGGCGTCGACGGATGGGGATGGAACGATCCCGTCTTCGGCTAGACCGAGGCGGCCAACAAGATTTGCTGTCCTCGACGTCTATTGGGGAGGGGGATCTGCAGAATCTTTTTTAGGGCGAGGAGTTGAAGATGACATTATTTAACTTTCGAGAGGCAGGCCTTATTCTGAAGGCTATGCCGATGTAGCGTGTTTGCTGCCCTCGCTCTCGTGTTGCGGTAGTGAGCGAAAACGTGCCCTCCCCCGACACGCAATAGAGAGAGGGAGGGCAACAAGACGTGATTTGTATTATTTATGTCATGTGGCCAGCGGGCTGTCACACCCGATTTTGGAAGGCAAACCGAATGCGAACCATGTACGTGCCAGGATCAGAACTCACGTACACAGCGATTACATAATTGGACATCATCACACAATGCTTGAAATGAATAGCGGAAAGGTACTTTATTACATCAAGATGTCCAATACATCCACAAAGTCTAATACATAATCATTGTGTTTAACAGTAACATCAAAGTGCAGAGTAATGAAACGTAGAATGTAAGCCTACACAGGCAGCTGACTGGGGGTTTGCCACTAAAGTAAACTAGAACTCGTCTTATTCCTGGAACTCCTTGAAGTCATCCATGTTTCCAACTTCACCTCCTGAGCACTGAGAATAGTGGGGACAACCTGGGGTGGGGTGGTTTGTAAAGCAAGGGTGAGTACACTTCAACGTACTCAGCAAATGTCCCATTTGGCTAAGGTGGACTAGCTGTATGTGGAGTTTAAGGTTGAGTAGTTGCTTTTAGTTGGTCAAGTTTTATTATTATAAGTAGAGCCAAATTTTAGTAATAACCCAGTTATTACCCACAGGCACTCCCTCCAAGAGAAAATACCAGAGATCAGGATTATAATCACCATTGTTAATCATCATCATAAAAGTAATCATTGTTCTTCTAATCGAAGAGGATCCCAAGGCTGCTCATAACCGCGAGCACGACTGATATATAATTTTCTAGCCCTCTGCAGAGGTTGCACACTTTACCCACAAGCTGTGATTTCCATTCTGCCCGGGGTTCTAGCCTCCCCATTGATCACTACCAAGGTGACCTAGCAGGATCTCACTATGTAGCCTTTACAAAGATTTCCCAGAGGTCATAGCCACCCGTTAGGTTTCTCTAGTTTGATAAACACAGTACATCTCCCTAAAGGAAGGGTGACTAACAAAAACCAAACCAAAGAACCTCTACAACCAACCTCGGCAGAGCAAGTACTGTGCCCGGACCCCATTGACGGCCCTACGACGAAGCCAACTACTCCTCTGGTTCCTCTAATTAATCAGCTAAGGGCATCCCATTCCACCCTTATGGTTGCATTGTTATCCCGGGTTGTCGCTCCCCAAACAGGTCCTTACGGAGAGGCACTCAGGAAACAGCTTGAGCCCCCTAAAGAATCATAAGAACCTCATCCGGATAACATCATCATATCAGAAAAGATCACATCATGTTCATTGATTAAGTTAAAGCAATAGCATAAGCTAACCATGATTAACCCAAAAAGGTAAACAAGGGTAAGGTAAGTATAGACTAGTTAATCCTTAGGTTTCAATAAAGTAATGCGGGATAGTGAATTATAAAGTAAAGTAGGACATGATAGGTCTGAGGACACTTGCCTTCACCAGGTTATTGCTCAGAGAGGTCCGCAACAACACACTCAGGAATCTCGAACTGCTCGTTGTCTAAATAAAGCGAGCATGCATTCAATGCATTTGGAAAGTACAAAAGAACAACACACCAAACATGTACAAACATAGAAATGCATCTTAAAACACAATTAGGAATTACTGAGATCAGAGTATAACATGAACTATAACATAAACTACTTTCATTTGGACTTGGATTACTATTTCCCTAAGTGTTACTTACAAGTACATAATCATAGTTCAATTCATTTTATTGTGACCTAAAAATTAGAACAGGGATGAATTCATGTAATACACATTTTAAATCTTACAAGATTAAACATGATTAAATCTATAAGGTTCTCCTTTTATTTGTTTTATTAAATGAATAGAACTACATCTACATTAGTTCATAAAAATTAGAATGTGTAGACAGTGGATGAAACCATTTTATTTAAACAGAGAATAATTCTATGAACATTTTGCAATTTGAATCACTAAATTTGGAGTTCATACGCAAAAGTTATGAAATAAACAAGTTTGGGAATTCAAAATATGAATTTAAGTCTAATTCTATGAATATGTAAAAGTCCGGGGCTAAATATGCAAGAATACAGGGGCCTGCGCGCGAAAACCAGGGACGACGGGTTTATTTCTAACAAATCGAGGGTTTCTTACGCAAAACAACCACGCGAAGGGGTATCGGGTGAATTTAACCATCAGATCTAAGATCAACGGCTGAGATTAGATCTGCGGCCGAGAGCACACGTGCGGGGGCGGGCGAGCGCTGACAAGCGGGCCAGGTAGTGTCAGCGACAGAGGGGGAGAGCACGCTGACCGAGCGGGTCCAACGCCAGAGGACTTGGGCGCTGACAGGCGGCTGCAGGGGTCCGAGGGGGTCCGAACTGTTTGATCAAGATCGGACGGAGGGGGGTCCGAAGGGGGTCCGAACGGGTCCGAAGGGGTCCGGCGGGTCCGAAGGGGTCCAAGCGGGTCCGAAGGGGTCCGAGCCGTTCGATCAAGATCGGACAGAGGAAATCTGACCAGGAAAGGATGAGCGGCTGCGGGTGGCGCTGACAGGTGGGCCAGGGCGTGTCAGGCGCACGTGTGCGAAGCGGTATCCCGCGGTCCGGACCGTTCGATCTGAATCGGACGGTGGGGAAATCAGACCGAGGGAAAATAGATGGCTGCGGGCGACGTCGCTCCTCTCCGCGGCGGTGAAGTCACCGGAGTTGAGGCAAGCACGAGCTAGGGTGGCTCCGGGGTCACCGGAGTTGGGCAGAGGGGAAGAGGGCGCCACGACGAACTCGATGGCGGGGGAGAGGCCATGAATCCACGGGCAAAGAGGGGAGAGCGGCGGTGAGGTGGCCTCGGGTGGGCCGGAGAAACTCCGGTGAGCCATTCCGACCATAGGGAAGGGACTTAAGGCACGCTAAAGCTTGGGCTAGCTTCGGCAGAGTCAGGGGTGACACAGAGACCTACTCCGGTGAACTAAACCGGGCCCAATCGGCCAGCCGCGTGAGCACGGCGGACCGCCGCAGCCGAACACCGGCGAGGGCGAAATTCGACAAACACAGGGCACAATAAGGGAAATTGGGCATGGGAACGGGTAACTCACCTTGGGGCGGAGCTCGGGGAGGTTTGGCGCGGACTCCGGCGAGCTGGATGACCGGAGACGCGGGTGCGGGTCTTCGGCGGCGGCTGGCGGCGAGGGTAGAGCGCGAGAGAGGGTGAGGGCGTGCGAAATGAGGTGAGGGGTGTGCGCGGGGCACTGGCGGGGCTATAAGAAGAGGGTTGGGCGCGTGGGCGGGCGTTGTGGCCGAGAAACCCAGCAACGTGCGTGAGTGCGCATGCGCCGGTCCACGGTGACGCGCGGAGACGGTGGAGCTGACAGGGCTGGCCCACAGCGCAGAGAGAGAAAAGAGGGACGCTCGGGGCAACGACTCGATGACTGGCAATCCGGGCCCGTGAGACAGAGAGAGAGGGAGCGCGCGGGCGAAGGAAAACTGGCGCCGATAGATCGGCCCCACTTGGCAGCGAGCGAGAGAGAGAGGGCACGCGCGAGGGAGAACTGCCGCTGACAGGCGGGGTCCGCCTGTCAGGGGGCGGCAGGCGCGGGCGCGTGGCCTGGCTGGGCTTAGTGGGCCGACTGGGATGCTTTCTCTTTTTCTTTTTCTCTGAATTTTATAATTCCTTTTCTATTTCTTTTCTATAGGGTTTTCAAATCCAAATTCAAATTAGGTTTCAAATTCAAATAAATTCACACTTGTGCAACACTTCAAAGAATATTCTAAACTCAGCATGATGCAACATGTCATGACTCATAAAGTTTTGGCAAAAATAAATAATTAACCTCCACTAGTTTAAGCTATCCCTAATAAAAAGGAAAAAGGGAGAGTGAATCTAGAGAGAGAGAAAACCTAGAGTGAGAAAAGGAAGAGTAACACCTAATTTTGGGTGATAATTGAAAGAAATTTTATACCCCCAAAATTAGGGTGTTACATGGCCCTCTCGCTGTGTGTATGTAAACTATGATGATACCACGTGCTGCGCTTGTTGTGAGGTTTTCCCGACTGGCGTGGTGCGTAAATTTGATGTGGGTCTCGCTTTTCACGGTGCTTGACCGTATAAGATACTAGAGACTTCGCACCTTTAAGGTGATTGTAATAGACTTTGCACCATTAGGGTGTTGTTGCACATTTATGTATGTCCGGCTGCACCCTTAGGTGGCTTTTACTCGGATTTGTTTTATGATAAAGACTTCGCACCCTTGGGGTGATGTCGAGCACTTATTATGCGTATTCGGCTGCACCCGTAGGCGGCTTTTGCTCGGATGTGTCTTATAGTAAAGACTTCGCACCCTTAGGGTGATGTCGCGCACTTGTTGTGCGTATCCGGCTGCACCCTTAGGCGGCTTTTGCTTGGATGTGTCTTATAGTAAAGACTTCGCACCCTTAGGGTGATGTCGCGCACTTGTTGTGCATATCCGGCTACACCCTTAGGCGGCTTTTGCTCGGATGTGCCTTAAAGTAAAGACTTCGCACCCTTAGGGTGATGTCGCGCACTTGTTGTGCATATCCGGCTGCACCCTTAGGCGGCTTTTGCTCGGATGTGTCTTATAGTAAAGACTTCGCACCCTTAGGGTGATGTCGTGCACTTGTTGTGCATATCCGGCTGCACCCTTAGGCGGCTTTTGCTCAGATTTATCTTATAGTAAAGACTTCATGTCGCGCACTTGTTGTGCACATTCGGCTGCACCCTTAGGCGGCTTTTGCTCGGATTTGTCGCACGCGAGGGTAGTCTAGGCTGCAAAAATCATTAAAAGAGCTTCAGGACAGATGCTTGAACTTCGGCATCTGATGCGTGCAATGGCTGAAACAGGTCTTCAACTCAATGGGAGCTAGCTCTGACAAATTTGAACCTTCGGTTGAAGACATGCCAAGCAGCTTCGAACATATTGAGAGCGAAGTTGAGGCGCTTGACGAAGTAATAGCTAGGCACGGTGACTTTTGTGCCCTGCTGGCTTCTCACGGCACAACTGTAGCTTTTATGAAGACTGGTTGCACGCACGGGAAGATTGTCAACAGACCGAACTTTAGCTTATCACCAGCGGACCTGACTGATATCCCCAGCCTAGCCCGAAGCATCAGAAATAGATTTATAACACAAATTTGGACGAAGGATGGGCGGGATTTAGCTGGTGACGAAGCTCGAAGTCATCTTAAGCCGGTATTAAGCTTGTACCTGTTTCTTACCTTCCCCTGAGATTACTTTTTTACCTTATATCGCTTTGTTGTGTACAGGATGACGATGCCGAAGGTCAATAAACCGAAGCTTGATGGAGACTGATGAAGCTGCTGCACAAATCTTTAGAGACATTCGAATTATCCTTGTAAAAGACTTTGTAATTTAGGAATGAAACATTACTCTGTAAATTTGTCTATACCTTGTAATATACTTTTACCTTTTTATCCGTGTGTGAATTGCTTTGATGTGGATGAAACTTGTATCTTTTTGAGCCGAAGGCGAAAAACAGCTTTCCTTCTTTTCGTACACAACGAAGCATATCTTTGCTTCTTTGTACTCATCGAAGCCTTGTCATCAAAGCCAAAGCATCTGTTTGTACTCTATGTTATGATGATGATGATCCTACGAATGTCTACATGAATGTATATGAATGCAATGAATGATGTGATGTAATGTGCAAATGAATGTCCAAACATACACATACGAAGTCACACCCAGACTCTGCATCCCCTTAGGAACGTCTTTTGAGTCTTAAGCTCTGCATCCCCTTAGGAATGTCTTTTGAGCTTATTCACCTTCTATTTCGGTGGTATAAGTTCTGTATCCCCTTAGGAACGTCTTTTGAACTTCTTCGCCTTCTATTTCGGCGGTATTTGGCTCTGCATTCCCTTAGGAACGACTTTTGAGCAGAAAACTTACGTTGCGCTCCCTTAGGAACGACTTTTTGTAACTTCGTCATGCTCTGCATCCCCTTAGGGACGACTTTTGAGCTTCTCCCTGCTTTTTTCTCTCTCTCTGCACTCGATGGTGCATGCTTAGATTTTACATTTTACATCTTTTTTGGGGGATTTGGCTCTCGTGGAGCTAAATAAGAAAGGAAAAATTACAAGCTATGGCCCCATTAAAAACCTTTCTCCCCCTTTGGAGAGGAAAAGGGTGCCATAGAAAAAATGAAAAAGGATTACATCAAATTATATATAATATCGTCAAAGTTCATCCGCATTCCAAGATCTAGGTATGTCGTTGCCGTCCATATCCTTCAATCTGTAAGAACCGGGCCTCGACGAAGATACCACCAGAAAAGGTCCTTCCCACTTCAGCTGCAATTTGCCTATGTGTCCGGATTGGCCACTCTCCGAAGCACCAAATGCCCTGGCTTAATATTTTTCAACTGAACTTTTCTGTCACGCCATATTATTGTTTCGGCTTGATATTTGTTGATGTTTTCCACAGCCTGAAGTCTGGTCCCTTCTATAGTATCTTTTGCTACATGGTAATCAGCTTCGTCTTCTGTCGAAGCTGATGTTCTTATTGATCCTGCTTTAGCTTCTTCTGGAGTTATAGCTTCGTCACCAAACAATAGTTTGAAAGGTGTAAAACCTGTTGATCTTGATGTGGTTGTATTGTGGCCCCAGACTACTTTAATCAACTCATCTGACCACTTTCCTCTGGGCTGATTGAAGATTAGCTTCATTATTCCTGTCATCATAATGCCATTTGCTCTTTCTACCAGCCTGTTTGATTCCGGATGCCTAACTGATGCAAAATGAATCTTCGTGCCAATTTGGTCACAAAAATCCTTGAACGTTTCAACATCAAACTGTGTTCCATTGTCCACAATTATAGCCTTCGGCACGCCGAAGCGACAAACAATATTTTGCCAGAAGAATTTCTGGACTGTAACCGAAGTCACTGTAGCCAAAGGCTTTGCTTCAATCCACTTAGAAAAATATTCTACAGCCACCACAACATATTTTAAATTACCTTGCGCTGGTGGAAGTGGGCCTAACAAATCCAGGCTCCATCTTTGCAATGGCCAAGTAGGCTGTATCAGCTGTGTGAGAGACGAAGGTTGCTTCTGATCTCTTGCACATTTTTGACAATTCTCGCACTTTTGAACTAACTCTGCTGCATCCGAAGCTGCCTTCGTCCAATAAAATCCTTGTCTAAACACTTTTCCCAACAAGGGCCTGGACCCAATGTGAGATCCACACAGACCTGCATGTATCTCTTTCATTAATTCTATACCTTCGGTTCTGGATAGACACTTGAGGAGCGGAGAGCAAACTCCATGCTTATATAATTACCCTTCTATAATCACATACGATCTTGTCCTTGCCTCCATTCTCTTATTATAAGCTTCGTCATCCGAAAGACAATTACCTTGGAGAAAAGATATAATTTCAGTTCTCCAATCTTGACTATGTACAGGAGAAATTGTAAGCACTGCTCTCTCCATAAGTTCAACCGAAGAAGCTTTTATTGTTTCGAAGAATACTTCAG
The DNA here is from genome assembly GCA_029449295.1 of Zea luxurians. Taxonomy (NCBI): domain Eukaryota; kingdom Viridiplantae; phylum Streptophyta; class Magnoliopsida; order Poales; family Poaceae; genus Zea; species Zea luxurians. The sequence continues at coordinate 147,205,776 of JAOPSE010000003.1, read as the reverse complement.
AAGGTAGAGGGAGCCCCTGTGCCGCTGATTTGGCTAACAGATCTGCATGTTCATTTTCTCCTCTTGGAATATTCTTGACAGAAAATCCTTCGAAAGAAGCCTCCAACCTTCAAACTGTATCCAGATATTTTTCGAGCTTTGGATCTCTCGCCTTACAACTTTTGTTTATATGACCAGAAATGACTTGAGAGTCAGTTTTAAGGATAGCCCTTCTTATACCCATTGCTTTTAACTTCCGAAGACCCAACAGAAGTGCTTCGTATTCAGCAATGTTATTTGTACAACTGAAGTCAAGCTTTGTTGCATAACATGTTTTGATTTTGGAAGGCGCAACTAGGACCGCAGCTGCTCCTGCGCCGAAGGTTCCCCAAGAACCATCGCAGAATACTGTCCAAGCTTCGGCGTCTTTATTGGTTTCCTCTTCCTGAGCCCCTGGCGTCCAATCAGTAATGAAGTCTGCTAACGCCTGGGACTGAATTGAGGATCTATGTACATAATCAATACTGAACTCGTTAAGCTCCGTGGCCCATTTTCCAATCCTTCCAGTAGCTTCTCTGTTCCTCATTATGTCCTTCAGGGGCTGTGACGAAGGAACAATTATGTGATATGCATGAAAATAATGCCGAAGCTTCTTGGAAGCCATTAACACAGCATACAACACCTTCTCCAATTCTGTATAATTTTTCTTTGATAAACTTAAGACCTCGGAGACGAAGTACACTGGAGCCTGCTTTTTGATTTGGCCATCTAGCTTCTCCTGTACAAGAGTCGCACTAACTGCAGAGTGCGAAGCTACCACATATAAGAGTAATGGAGCCCCTGGCAAAGGTGGAGTTAGTGTTGTTAGATCGATCAAGTATTGCTTCAGCTCTTCAAAAGCTTTTTGCTGGGCCGGACCCCATTGAAAAACTTTAGCTGACTTCAGTATTTCAAAGAATGGCAGATTTCTTTCTGCTGATCTGGATATGAATCTGTTTAATGATGCTAGTCTTCCTGCCAGCCGTTGGGCCCCCTTCTTTGTGCTTGGCGGCTCCATCCGAAGGATAGCTTCAATCTTGCTCGGGTTGGCTTCAATTCCCTTCGTTGATACCAAACAGCCAAGGAACTTGCCCTTCTTCACCCCAAAAACACACTTTTCTAGATTCAACTTCAGGCCAGCTTGCCTAAAATTGGCAAATGTCTCTTGCAAGTCAGCAATGTGATTTTCTTGCTTCGTGCTTTTCACTATGATGTCATCAACATAGGTCAGTACATTCCTGCCTATTTGAGAAGGAAGGACCTTGGCTGTCATTCTGCTGAAGCTTCCTCCAGCATTCTTGAGCCCCTCAGGCATTCGAAGGTAGCAATATGTGCCACTAGGAGTTATGAAGCTAGTCTTTCGCTCATCTTCCTTCTTCATCCAAATTTGATGATAGCCTGAGTAACAATCCAATAGACTCATAAGCTCTGAAGAAGCTACTGCATCTACAAGAGAGTCTATTCTTGGTAATGGGAACTCATCCTTTGGACAGGCCTTATTAAGGTCTGTGAAATCAATGCACATTCTCCATTTACCATTGGCCTTCTTCACCATAACAGTGTTGGCTAGCCATTCTAGATATTTCACCTCTCTGATGACACCAGCACTAAGAAGTCTCTTTACTTTGTTCCAAGCACCTTCAGCTTTGTCTTCAGACATCTTCAGAAGCGTTTGTTTTCTTGGCCTGAAGGATGGATCCATATTGAGTGAATGCTCGATAACATCTCTGTTGACACCACAGAGACCATTGGCTGACCAAGCAAAGACATCTTTGTTGTTGAATAAAAATCTTATCAAAGTCTTCTCTTGCTCATCAGATAGCTGAGATCCCAGCAGCACCCTTTGTTCTGCTATGTCTTCGCATAGTAGCATAGGCTTCGGCTGATCTGCCGAAGCAGCCTTCTCTCTTTTTTGCTTAAACTGTTGACAAGCTTCGGCTTTGTCTATGTTATGGATTGCTTTTGAATCTGTCCAATTTCCTTCAGCCTTTCTAGCAGCTTCTTGACTTCCATGGATAGTGATGGGCCCTTGCTCCGAAGGTATATTCATGCATAAGTATGCTAGATGGAGTATAGCTTCGAAAGCATTGAGTGTCTCTCGACCAATGATTGCATTGTATGGGTACTCCATGTCAACAATGTCAAAAACAACTTGCTCAGTTCTTGTATTGTGGACATAGCCGAAGGTAACTGGCATTGTGATTTTGCCAAGTGCTACAATATGCCTTCCTTCGAAGCCACAAAGAGGGTGTGTAGCATCATGAATCTTGTCTTCTAGCTCTTGCATCTGTCTGAAGGCCTTAACAAATATAATATCTGCTGCACTGCCTATGTCAACTAGAACATTATGGACTAGAAACTCCTTGATGGCATAAGGTATGACCATAGCATCATTGTGAGGGTAATCCTTGAGCTGAAGGTCCTCCTAGGAGAAGGTGATTGGGATGTGGGACCATTTGGACTTGATGAAGGGTCCCTGCACCCCAACATGCCGCACCCTTCTTTGTGCTTCCTTCTTCTGCTTCTTGTTAGCTAGCTCTGAGCTTGAACCGTCTGTTATCGGGAGCACCCGCTTCATAGCCGAAGGTGCTACGACTTGGTTACTGAACGAAGCCATCAGCTCAAAAGTGGAAGTGAGTTCACCGGAGGTGGGCACCAATGTTGGGGACTTGTTCTCAAATGCTATGAGTTAAGAATAAGGCAACACAAAAATGTTAAGGGTTAATGCCCTTCGTCCTTCGAAGCATTATTTCCATTAGGACATAATGATCTTTGGACGATGGTCATGAAGGACGGACCTTCATCATCGCAGTGTATATCAATGAAAGAAGAAGCATATGAAATATGAAAAACAACATGAATAATTATATAACATTACTAATATATATTCTTTTAATTATCATGAATAAACAGGAACAATATTGAATTACATTTATACCTTCGGCTTTACAGAAGGTAAAAGTCCAAGCGTGACACACGAGTGAATACCAATCAACGTGAACAGTACGGGGGTACTGTTCACCTATTTATAGGCATGGGACATAGCCCGGTCAGAATTACATTTATGCCCCTGATTACTATCTACAATCATGACATAGATCATCATGGACTGAATGGTCTTTTCCTCTTTAAGTCGGTGCAGCCCTTCGTCTCAAGGCATGTCGCTATGCCGAAGCTCCCTGGATCGTAGCTTCGGCGTGTACCTTCGCGATGTGTTTGATTATACGCTGATCTTTCGAAGGTGCTTCTTCTTAAAGGACCTTCGGCGACGAAGCAGGCCCCCAACACGATCACATAGACTGTCTGAGGGTTCCTTCTCAAATCAAGAGACCGAAGAGCAAAGCAACTTGAATGTTTCAGAGAGATTTGTCTAAAATTTTAAATTTCAAATCTTATTACAAAGAGATTGTATTTTTCGTTTCTCCACTTAGAACTTGAATTTTAAGTTCATATTTTTTTTGAGGTGATTGAGGGCATCATTACTTATGTTACAAAAAATATGTTAAGATTTTTTCATTATTTTATATTTAGTTTTGTAACATTAAAGTAATTATCTTGTCTGATCCCTAACCTATCAAAATAATTATTGAAAAGCATAATATATTTTTCTAGGTTAAGTTATGGCATTAGCTACTAACCAACAAAATTTAAGCTGAAAACTCAGTTTATACATAAAGAAATAAAAAAGCCAAATTTTGTTAAGGGTTAGATTGAACTAACTCAAACTGGTGGGCAGATAAATTAAACTAAAAATACTTTAGAGGGTTATACGAACATTTTGGAAATGTCTAGGTAGAAAAACAAAAAGGGAAGAACTTGACTCCCTCCTCGCATCCACGAAGTAGCCCATTAAGGGTGCTAGCCCACGGTGGTGCATTATACCGTGTTCAACAGTGCCCGCAGAGTGCCCTCTTCGTTGTCTGTGATGGCACCAGTACTGCGGTAGTGCTCCTCCATGCATTCAACAAACATTGCTATACCACCAAGGTTTACAAAACCGCAGGTAAATGGCAGTAAACCGGGCGGTTTACGGAAACCGCCGTTGAGCGGTATCGATTTACCACCGGTTTATTTTCAAATTTTGATTCAAATTTCAAAAATTTGAATTTTTTATAAAAAATATGATAAAAACTACATCTTCTCTTGAGTAATCTAATATACAAGATATTCAAATTTAGTCTTGTTTAGCCCATTAAAAATAGAAAATGTTTGGACCCGTTATTAAACTCGTTAGCCCGTTAGGGTTTTTATACAAAAACAAAAAACCCTGTCCCCTACCCCTCACTTTCCCCACTCCTCTCGACCCCTACCTCTGCACCCGCCCCTCCCTGCCTGAAGTCGCCGCAGCAGCAAAAACCGCCCCAGCGACGCGGTTAATCGCTCGTGGGGAAGGGTTTACCGCTCGTCGGGAGCGGTTAACCACCGGCCGCCAAGCTCCCTCTCTAGCCGGTCCCTGCCGAGCTCCCCCAGTGCAAAACTGTCGGTAAACCATGCAAATCTAGTGGTAAACTGCTAACTGGAATCGGTAAGCCGCATTTTTTACTAAGAATCCGGATTTAATGCCCACAATATGTTCTTTTTAGATATTTAGTGCCTAGGTTTGGTTTTTTAATGTTTAGGTTTTCAGATTACGTTCATGTTTGTGTTAATACATAGTTATTGTTAGATTTCGTTCATGTTATTGTCGGATGGAGATAGAGATAAGGATAGAGCTTGTGTATGTTAGTATTGTGATGGCTTATGGTTTATGGATTAATTATGGTTTAGTTATTGTTTCAAGTTATATGATATTTTTGCCACATCTGTAGGAGACACGTTGGATGAAGATAGAGATAGAGATAGAGTCTGGATGCACGGAGAGAAGGTTGGCGCAGCTTTCAAATGCAAGTATTGTAGAGAAACAAAGAGCAGAGGGGGCGGTACCTGATTGAAGGAGCATCTCGTGCATAGAGGGAAGAATGTCAAGAAATGTCCCTTTATTCCTCCACACATAAAGGCATATTTCCAACTTGACATAGATAAGACAAAGGAAAAGAAGAGTTATAGGTTCAGGCAGCAGCTGAGGGCAGATAAGACAGCATGAACCCATTTTGGGGACAATGATGTAATACCCAAATTTGTATACAAAGGGTATTGTGGATCTCCTCATTTTGTGTGCCTTAATTGCATCATCAAAAGAGCATACATAAAATCAAGGATGATTAAATTAAACCAATAATGCTAAAATAAAAGAAAGTGCATTTTATTGGAGTCTTATATGTTTGTGCACTAAATAAAAATAAAAAGGATAATAACAATAAGATAATAAAAGTGGAATTAAAACCCTAAATTTGAAGGTGGGATTTTATAAATAAGGAAGAGAGAAAAGGTGATATAAATAATATAAATAATTATATTTCTAAAATTGGGATTTTAGATTTCACAATATCATTTGAGAATAAATTCGACACTAATTTGGATTCAAAATTTGAATTGGATTTGAAAAAAAAGAAGGAATAAGAAATAGGAAAAGAAAAGAAAAAGATAAAAGGAAAAACTGATCGTGGGCCGCGCACCCTGCTTCTGGCCCACTTGAGCATGCACTCCACGCGGCCCAGTCTACCTTCGCCTGCCCGCGCGCCTTGGCTCACTCTCGCCGCCAGCGGGGGCCCACACCTCAGCCTCCCTTCACGCGCTGTCTCTAACCGACCGGGCCCGCTTCTCATTCACGCGCTGCGCACTGTCATCTACACGTGGGACCGAGCTGTCAGGGTATGTCCTCAACTAACCCGCCGAAGATGGAGGCACCTCGCCGTGAAGCTCGGGGGGATCATGGCGGCTGCGTAGTCCGGCCCGTGGGGACTTAAAAGCCGAGGATCCGGAGCCCTCAGACCCTCCCCTTCCTTCACGGCTCAATCGTCCTTGCTGTGGGCGGTATTGGGAGATTTTGGGCACGGGAATTCCGCCGTCGCCGTGGGAACGATTGGCCGTCGTCGGTGAAGCCTTTTACACATCCGGTGAAGCACTGTGTCGTGTCCTGGTGGGTTGCCGTCGTCGCGCCGGGGGGGATTATCGACGGTGGTGCGAAGAATTCGTCGCCGGAGTGTCTCTGCCGCGGCGGATCCGCCCCTTATCGTCGCCCAGCCACTACGCAGTATAAGTCGGGGTGAGTTGCCCATGCCCATGTTCGCTACCTTCTCAATTGCGTTTTGCATCCGTGATGCGAGGAGATCGGGTACCAGTGAGCGCTATTGGCGTTCCGTCCATGGCGGGCCGCCGCGGTGCTCGGTGGGGGGGGGGGGGGTCGTTGGGATTTAACCAGAGGTAGGAGACGGCCTCCTGGTCGTTGGATCTTTAGGCAAGGGCTATGATTAGAAGTGAAGTACCCTTTCGTTTAGTGAGATCCGGACCGTCGGCCTTGAATCCAATGGCGGCGATTAGATCTCGGGTTGGGTGAATATGGACCGTGGATCACAGATCCGACTGCTCGGGTCATGTACCGATTCATTAATGGGCCGATCTAATCCGCGCCGCTCATGCTTGATTGGGCGGCTAGATCTGCACCGTACCTCTTCGGTGGGTAATCTTCATAAAGAGCCCCTGCGATTTTTCGTATTCAACCCGCCGTCCTGTGCGGGGGAAATCCTGAGTCTTGGGGAATTTTGCGTGTTAGCCCCTGTGGTTTCTGATAATAGTGCGTCCAGTACAGTAATTAAAGAAAATAGGAAAAAGATATTTAGAAATTGATTTTGAGTATAGAAATAATTGTAAAACTTGTATAATCCATAGAAAATTCATATTAAGTCCAAATTGGCCCATTCCAGTTCCTATAATTTTGTAATATTATTGTTTATCATTTAGTGCCACTGGTTTTACATAAAAGTCACATTCAAATTGTTATCTTAATTAATCTTGTAATAAGCACATAGAATCTTTGGAAATTCATAACTTAAAACCTATAACTCCAAAATTAATAATTCTTGTTCCTGTGATCATATTTCATCATGTAGATTATTAATATGTATTTTGCATATATGTTTGGTGTAATGTTAATTTTGCCTATACACTGTTTGTTTGTAATGCTACGACTAGCGTGAGGACACGAGTCACCTGAAGATCATCCTGGTACCTGGAATCTCAAGTCCCAGGCAAGTTGTGCCCTTGATCACTTCTTTTTACCCACTCATGTTCTAATTAATCATAATGATCTGCATAGGTTAATTTTGAAGGGACCCAATAGGTTACCCTAGTTTGACTATCTTTATACCTTGTTCACCACTGAATCTTTGGGTAGTACTTGCGATCGCTTTATGTAGTTTTGGGTATAGAGATACACATTACTATTCATGATTATACTTTTATTGTCAGTTGTTATTTACTGTTCATGTTAAGATCATTATGTTAATTGGAACATGGAGAACCACCCGGGAAAACAGTGCTACCACAAGGGTTTAATGGGACGCCCTTGGCCGATTAATTAGGAAAGCTAGTGGAAGACTACCTTACCCGAAAGGGGCAAGGGCAGTAGGGGAGTGGTCAGTGTAGGGAGGCCCTCGGGAGGATTTTGCTGCGTTGGCAGTCCTGCAAGGGATTCCTGCTAGGAAGGCCCTCGGGAGGATTTTGCTGCGATGGCGGTCCTGCAAGGGATTCCTGCATTGGAACTTCCTATAAACTGTAGCGGGTTTTCTGAAGCTAGTGGAACTTTGTAAAGGCCTCGTAGGGTTACCCTGCCTCACCTCCTCGGTAGAGGTGTATGGGATTGGCCGTCTCTTGGCAGATGGGTAACACGACTTGTGGGTAAAGATGCGCAACCTCTGCAGAGTGTAAAACTGGTATACTAGCCGTGCTCACGGTCAAGAGCAGCTCGGACACTCACATGATTAAATTATGGAACTAAATTCAATTTGTCATATGCATTGCATCGCAGGTGAAGTTGTTATTTCTGTTCTACTACTTAATTGGGTTTGGTATTTACTTATACTTAGTAATTGCTAATAAAATTTTGACCAACTTTAAAAGCAATGCTCAGCTTCAACCATCCTCTTTGGTAAGCCTTACACTTCACATGAGCTTCCACCTTTGGCGAGTTCATGCACATTATTCCCCACAACTTGTTGAGCTATGAACGTATGTGAGCTCACTCTTGCTGTCTCACACCACCCCACAGGTCAAGAACAGGTACCACAGGATGAGGCGGATGGAGGATGTTGTGACGAGTTCGTGAGAGGTCTAGGCCATCGTCTCCCAGTCAACTTTGGGTTGCTGGACCGTTGTCTCCTTATAATGTAATTATTTATTTTGTATAGAACTCCTGTTATATATAAAGATGTGACATTCGATCTTGTGCCACTATACATCATATGTGTGAGACTTGGTCCCAGCATACCTGGTGTTTATGTTCGCGCCCGGGTCTTGGTGCCCCCGAAATCCGGGTGTGACAGAAGTGGTATCAGAGGAATGTTGACTGTAGGACAAAACCTAGATAGAACTGGACACCCAATATTTACTTACCTTTGCTACTCTGATTCTTTTCTGAACTTTTCTTAATATTTTCTCATCTATTTCCGCTTTACTCTGATTATCCTTACCTTTTCCTTCTAAAGACAAACTTGGATTTCACACTCTGAAATCCTGTGCCTAAAGTGATCTTTAGGAATAGGAGACCTACTCTTAGGAATAAAAATAAAACTCCTTTTTAAGATATCTATACACTTGAATGTTTGTTCTTATGATACTTGTCTGATTTGGATCTTTGATTGAGTGTGATGGGTTGTGGAGTAATGTCCACAATTACATCTACATATACATATAGGCATAAATATAAATAAATAAAATTCATAAGATAAAAAAAAACTGGATTATCCTCCATTAAAGTGTATCTATTTTAGATAGATCCATCTTATCTTAAAAGATTCTTTCTTATCTTAATAGATTCATCTTATCTTGAAGATATTTTATCTTATCCTAACAGATCTAACTGACTTCAAAAGATCCTACCTTATCTTTATGGATTCGTCTTGCCCTAATAAGCATATTTATCCCACACTAGTGTAACCACCATGATCTAATCCGAAGTAATTAGATATTATCTAGTCTAATCTAGTTATACCATCCAATCTAATAAGATCCAATCTAAAGTGAGTTACTTAACGGACTAGTTAATACTAGTGAAATAGATTAGACCCTACTAGCCATGTATTAACTTAACTTAGCACATTGGATCAACTCAACCATGAGCCAACCCAACCCATAGAGCCATGATGAATGGTATAACCTTTCTATTCCCACCTAACAACCAACAAACTTTTAACCTACATTATGTAGTCTATCTCACCCCTATATATCTCTCACCTTGACAAATTCTATCTTACCCTTGGATATTCACCTTATACGACTGGTTACCCTAATCTGAACATAAAACAAAGATTAAGCCCTACTAAAGAATCTTCAGATTATAACCAGCTACTAGCTTATTCATTCCGCTTATTGAATAATTTCCTTTGCAAAACTATTACCATATGCTTCTAACTTTCATGGTCAATACCAGGAAAGGAAAGATTATCACACAACAGCAAACAGAAATGAATCCTCCAAATCCTCCACCTGTTGAAATCGATCAAGTGGTTGCTGCCCAAAGACTGGTAATACAACAATTGACAAACCTAGTGACCGAGTTGCAAAATCAGATAAGACAATGACGCGAGGAAATACGTCAGGTCCGCCAAGAAATAAGCCAAGCGCGGTTGGAGAGACAACAACAACAACCTCCACCACCACCACCAGCTCCACCAAGCTACATAAACATATATATAAATTATTATTATTTGATCTAGATGTTACTTTAGTTAGTAGATGATATGATATTATTTTAGAAGGAGTAATAAGGTCTATTGACCCTATGTTTTGTTAAAGAATTATGCCTCATGCCGAGATTTCTTTGTTTGTGCATATGTTCCGAGAACAATATGAGTATACATCCCTTTTTTTTACAAATCTCGAGGACGAGATTATTTTTAAGGGGGGTAGGATTTGTAATACCCAAATTTGTATACAAAGGGTATTGTGGATCTCCTCATTTTGTGTGCCTTAATTGCATCATCAAAAGAGCATACATAAAATCAAGGATGATTAAATTAAACCAATAATGCTAAAATAAAAGAAAGTGCATTTTATTGGAGTCTTATATGTTTGTGCACTAAATAAAAATAAAAAGGATAATAACAATAAGATAATAAAAGTGGAATTAAAACCCTAAATTTGAAGGTGGGATTTTATAAATAAGGAAGAGAGAAAAGGTGATATAAATAATATAAATAATTATATTTCTAAAATTGGGATTTTAGATTTCACAATATCATTTGAGAATAAATTCGACACTAATTTGGATTCAAAATTTGAATTGGATTTGAAAAAAAAGAAGGAATAAGAAATAGGAAAAGAAAAGAAAAAGATAAAAGGAAAAACTGATCGTGGGCCGCGCACCCTGCTTCTGGCCCACTTGAGCATGCACTCCGCGCGGCCCAGTCTACCTTCGCCTGCCCGCGCGCCTTGGCTCACTCTCGCCGCCAGCGGGGGCCCACACCTCAGCCTCCCTTCACGCGCTGTCTCTAACCGACCGGGCCCGCTTCTCATTCACGCGCTGCGCACTGTCATCTACACGTGGGACCGAGCTGTCAGGGTATGTCCTCAACTAACCCGCCGAAGATGGAGGCACCTCGCCGTGAAGCTCGGGGGGATCATGGCGGCTGCGTAGTCCGGCCCGTGGGGACTTAAAAGCCGAGGATCCGGAGCCCTCAGTCCCCTTCCTTCACGGCTCAATCGTCCTTGCTGTGGGCGGTATTGGGAGATTTTGGGCACGGGAATTCCGCCGTCGCCGTGGGAATGATTGGCCGTCGTCGGTGAAGCCTTTTACACATCCGATGAAGCACTGTGTCGTGTCCTGGTGGGTTGCCGTCGTCGCGCCGGGGGGGATTATCGACGGTGGTGCGAAGAATTCGTCGCCGGAGTGTCTCTGCCGCGGCGGATCCGCCCCTTATCGTCGCCCAGCCACTACTCAGTATAAGTCGGGGTGAGTTGCCCATGCCCATGTTCGCTACCTTCTCAATTGCGTTTTGCATCCGTGATGCGAGGAGATCGGGTACCAGTGAGCGCTATTGGCGTTCCGTCCATGGCGGGCCGCCGCGGTGCTCGTTGGGGGGGGGGGTCGTCGGGATTTAACCAGAGGTAGGAGACGGCCTCCTGGTCGTTGGATCTTTAGGCAAGGGCTATGATTAGAAGTGAAGTACCCTTTCGTTTAGTGAGATCCGGACCGTCGGCCTTGAATCCAATGGCGGCGATTAGATCTCGGGTTGGGTGAATATGGACCGTGGATCACAGATCCGACTGCTCGGGTCATGTACCGATTCATTAATGGGCTGATCTAATCCGCGCCGCTCATGCTTGATTGGGCGGCTAGATCTGCACCGTACCTCTTCGGTGGGTAATCTTCATAAAGAGCCCCTGCGATTTTTCGTATTCAACCCGCCGTCCTGTGCGGGGGAAATCCTGAGTCTTGGGGAATTTTGCGTGTTAGCCCCTATGGTTTCTGATAATAGTGCGTCCAGTACAGTAATTAAAGAAAATAGGAAAAAGAGATTTAGAAATTGATTTTGAGTATAGAAATAATTGTAAAACTTGTATAATCCATAGAAAATTCATATTAAGTCCAAATTGGCCCATTCCAGTTCCTATAATTTTGTAATATTATTGTTTATCATTTAGTGCCACTGGTTTTACATAAAAGTCACATTCAAATTGTTATCTTAATTAATCTTGTAATAAGCACATAGAATCTTTGGAAATTCATAACTTAAAACCTATAACTCCAAAATTAATAATTCTTGTTCCTGTGATCATATTTCATCATGTAGATTATTAATATGTATTTTGCATATATGTTTGGTGTAATGTTAATTTTGCCTATACACTATTTGTTTGTAATGCTACGACTAGCGTGAGGACACGAGTCACCTGAAGATCATCCTGGTACCTGGAATCTCAAGTCCCAGGCAAGTTGTGCCCTTGATCACTTCTTTTTACCCACTCATGTTCTAATTAATCATAATGATCTGCATAGGTTAATTTTGAAGGGACCCAATAGGTTACCCTAGTTTGACTATCTTTATACCTTGTTCACCACTGAATCTTTGGGTAGTACTTGCGATCGCTTTATGTAGTTTTGGGTATAGAGATACACATTACTATTCATGATTATACTTTTATTGTCAGTTGTTATTTACTGTTCATGTTAAGATCATTATGTTAATTGGAACATGGAGAACCACCCGGGAAAACAGTGCTACCACAAGGGTTTAATGGGACGCCCTTGGCCGATTAATTAGGAAAGCTAGTGGAAGACTACCTTACCCGAAAGGGGCAAGGGCAGTAGGGGAGTGGTCAGTGTAGGGAGGCCCTCGGGAGGATTTTGCTGCGTTGGCAGTCCTGCAAGGGATTCCTGCTAGGAAGGCCCTCGGGAGGATTTTGCTGCGATGGCGGTCCTGCAAGGGATTCCTGCATTGGAACTTCCTATAAACTGTAGCGGGTTTTCTGAAGCTAGTGGAACTTTGTAAAGGCCTCGTAGGGTTACCCTGCCTCACCTCCTCGGTAGAGGTGTATGGGATTGGCCGTCTCTTGGCAGATGGGTAACATGACTTGTGGGTAAAGATGCGCAACCTCTGCAGAGTGTAAAACTGGTATACTAGCCGTGCTCACGGTCAAGAGCAGCTCGGACACTCACATGATTAAATTATGGAACTAAATTCAATTTGTCATATGCATTGCATCGCAGGTGAAGTTGTTATTTCTGTTCTACTACTTAATTGGGTTTGGTATTTACTTATACTTAGTAATTGCTAATAAAATTTTGACCAACTTTAAAAGCAATGCTCAGCTTCAACCATCCTCTTTGGTAAGCCTTACACTTCACATGAGCTCCCACCTTTGGCGAGTTCATGCACATTATTCCCCACAACTTGTTGAGCTATGAACGTATGTGAGCTCACTCTTGCTGTCTCACACCACCCCACAGGTCAAGAACAGGTACCACAGGATGAGGCGGATGGAGGATGTTGTGACGAGTTCGTGAGAGGTCTAGGCCATCGTCTCCCAGTCAACTTTGGGTTGCTGGACCGTTGTCTCCTTATAATGTAATTATTTATTTTGTATAGAACTCCTGTTATATATAAAGATGTGACATTCGATCCTGTGCCACTATACATCATATGTGTGAGACTTGGTCCCAGCATACCTGGTGTTTATGTTCGCGCCCGGGTCTTGGTGCCCCCGAAATCCGGGTGTGACAAATGAATATGAGGATGAACTTCAAGTGGCTTTGCATCAGTCACGTGTGGAGCACAAATTTAGTCAGAGGGCTGGTGCAAGGTATGACAGGGGTGGTGGATCCTCCAGCAAGAGGGTATCTTGAGGGCCACTTGATAGGATGATGGGAAGGAGTAGGGAACAAGTACCTAAGCGCGTTATAGACTACAATCTTGCTCAAGCCTCTGGACCAAGGCAACAGAGGATAGCTACTAGTCCCTGGACAAGGGAGGGAGCTCGAAAGAGATTCTAGGTAGGGATTGGCCAAAGGCTTGTCATGCCATTGGCATCCCGGATCGAAAGGGCGATAACCCATATTTTACGGTCGCAATTATGGAGTCCCAAAAACAAGGTAACAAATAACACAGTGATGACAACACAACCGACCCTAGTGCTGGTGATGATGACAACCATGGTGATGTTGAATTATATGGTGCGGGAGGGAGTGGTACAGGAGGGAGTGGTGCAGGAGATTGGAGGTCCACTGGAGGAAGTCCGTTCACCCATTCCACACAAGATTATTACCATGAGGCACCTCATTCACAACGGGAGAGAATAAGTGGTCGGTGTCATTCGGTTTCATTTCCTGTCCAAGATGGAACCCGTAGCTCAAGTAGCTCCAGTTCTTCTAACTATCCGCCTAGACAAGACCCAGTCTATAACCCTTATGCATGGCAATGGCAACCGGGTCAGGGACCATCAGTCCATCAGGCAAAGTACCACCATAGATCATATAAGGAAACTATGGACCCCCTCCACCACCTGTTGGAGACTTGTTCTCAAATGCTATGAGTTAAGAACAAGGCAACACAGAAAATGTCAAACGTTACAGTCCTTCGTCCTTCGAAGCATTATTTCCCTTGGGATATAATGATCTTCGGACGAAGGTTGTGAAGGGCATACCTTCATCGATACAACATATAATGATGAAGAAAGAATCATATAAAACATCAAAGATAATATAAACAATCATATATTATTATCAGCTCATTTCTATTTTATTACTATGGAAAAATAGAAATGATAACAAATTACAAGTGTACCTTCGGCTTGAAAGAAGGTAAAAATACCAGCGTGACACGAAAGCAAATACCAAGTCAGCGTGAACAGTACGGGAGCACTGTTCATCTATTTATAGGCACGGGATGCAGCCCATGTAAAATTACACCCATGCCCTTTACATTTGCTAATAACTCTATAGTAACCCGTCGAGGTCTAAATAGCCTTTTCATCTTTAAGTCGGTTTCCTTTTCTGCTATCATGTCGAAGCTCTTCTGCGCACAGCTTCGGCTCCGCGCCATCCTTCGTATTCCTTTTGTGCTTCTTCACACTGTGGTTTTAACTCAAGTCCGAAGATACCTGTTCATGCATTATACTCCAGGAACTTTGTTAAATCATGTTTTTGAGGACCTTCGGAAGCCGAAGGCCCCCAACAGTAGCCCCTCGCAATATTAATTTGTTAGAATGATAAATTTAGATTGCGATATGGATGAAGGCCTTAAGCCGAAGGTCCGAAAAAACACCTTCCCTTTGCTAGAATAGCAACAATCACTAACCAGCGGGGCCTTCCAATTTTCAACGCACTAGGCGTATAAATAAGAGCGCACCAGGAGCTCATTTGGCACGCTTCCTTGCCATCTACTCTTGCTTACTCAATTTTTAGCTCTTGCGCACCGACATTTGCTTGACTTTTTAAATTTTTTAAGCTTCGGCTTTGAGAGCACTTTTTCAGCATTTCCGAAGATGTCTCAAGATAAAAAAGTTGTTGCTGAAACGAAGCTGAGCCTTTCTGAAGAGAAGAATCTTGGCTTTCTTGAATCAATAGCAAAGACAAATACAGAGAAGATCACAAGGGAGATTTTGGAAGGTTTATCTGAAGACACTGGTGATAGTGACAGTTATGATGTGGAAAGTGGTGGCGAAGACTCCAAAGATCGACCCTGGCGACCAAGTCATACAGTTTTCGGAAAATCAACTATTAAACAGAGTCATCTCGACAATATGAGGGGAAGATACTTTCGAGATGTGTCTATCGTGAGGGCTGACAACGGAGATAAGACTTCTCCTACTCCCGAAGAGAACAAAGTCGTGATCTTCCGAAGCTTCTTCAAGGCTGGGCTTCGGTTCCCCCTAAGCAGCTTTGTGGTAGAAGTTCTGAAGATATACCAGGTTTACCTTCATCAAATTACTCCCGAAGCAATCATAAGAATGGGAATCTTCGTTTGGGCCATGAGGAGCCAGGGCCTGGAGCCAAATGCAAAAAGTTTCTGTAGCATGCACGAACTTTTATATGAGACAAAGCCCTGGGGTAAAGAGCAGTATCACAACAACTTTGGCTGCTATAGCTTCATTGCCCGCTCTAGGTCAAGCTGCCCCGTGCCAACGTTTCAGAAGAGATGGCCCGGAGACTGGATGAAAGAATGGTTTTATGTGAAAAATGATTTGAAGGCATGGGAGGATATTAAAGGGATCATCATGCACCCTATCTGGCAACACTTCGGCCTCCGGAAACCGAAGGTAGAAATTGATGAAGCAGCCGAAGAATGTCGCAAGGCCTTCGGCTTAGTCTGCTCTTTCATCAGGACAAGAGACTTAGTTCAAGAGCACGTGGCCTACAGGATATGGCCATTGGTAGCCAACTGGGAGATGCCAAAAGAAACCATCAGCAATCCCCATGAAGGTGGTTTGGTTCGATTAAAATATACCTTCAGGTTTAGAGACCAGTTTATAGAGCCAGACGATGACTGGCTGGAAAGCGTCGAAGCTACAAGTGATGGGTTGCTTGGGCTGTATTCCAAAGCGGAAGACAATGCGCTATCTACGGCCTTCGGAGGCCGGAAAAAAAAGAGACTAAATAGAGTTTTTGATACTATTGGGTTCATGTACCCTGACTACCGCTACCCGTCGCGGGGGCAAAAAAGAAAAAATGCAACTTCCAAGAAAGACGATGCTTCAGCTGCTCCAAGTGAGCCCGCACCGAAGAGAAAAAAGGTGAAAGTCCTTACTCACCGACTGCGCTTCATCGAACTGGCCATAGTGCCCGAATTTGGCGGTGAAACATCTTCGGCGACCGAAGCCAAAGAACCTGCGATTACACAGAAAACTGAAGAGCCGGCTGCAATGCCGAAGGCGTCATCAGCCAAATCAAATGAGCCAAAGCCACTAATATTGAAGAGATAGAGGTCGAGAAAACAAATACATTAGAAGTTATAAGCCCTTCGGCAGAGGTGACAATGCCGAAGGCACAAAACGATCTTACAATGACTCCCAAGAGGAAGAGGATGGTGAACGTACTAGATGTGCTGGAAACAATAAAAACTTCAAGCTCTACTCCAAAGAAGACTGTCGAAGCTTCGAAAACACAAATTGAGGCAAAACTATCCAAAGCCAAAGCTGCCAAGAGCCAAGTCGAGACCGAAGCTGGGCCCTCAGAGCCCGCCAAGGAGAAATCCTTGGAAATTGGAGAAGAAGAAATGGAAAAAGAGGCTGCAGAAGAAATTCTGTCTGAAAAAACTGCCATTCCTATTCCCGAAGCATCTTTCGAAGCTCTCGATTATATTATACGACATGCTTCAGGAAAGAGGTTATCTGCAGAAGAGAAGCGAGAAGCCCAATATTATGCCCAGAGACTGAAATATCCGAAAGGGGCATTGATATTCAATGGCAGCGGAGAAGAAGACTTCTTGTATTGTCTCCCAGACAACAAAGAGATTTCTGTCTGCCGGGAGATGAGCAGGAGCTTCGGATTCCCGACACTAGAAGAGGAGCTCTCTGTGCTATCAAAAGATGAATTGGCCGACAGCTTAGCATACAATAGCTTAAAGGTGAGAGAATGAGATTTTTATACTTGAAAACAAAATTTTTCATTTGCTTATACTTAATACCATACTCCTTTTGCAGGCCCTTATTCTTAGCAACGCCCTCAGGGCGCAAAAAAGTGCTGAAGATGAAGGATGCACCATGGCTTTGAACAACCTTCGTTCTGAAGTAATTGAACTAAGGAACGAAGGTCTTGAAAAAGATAAAAATATTAAACTCATTGTTGAACAAAATAAAAGAAGATGAGGCTATTTCCAAAGCCCAAGCTAAAACCCAGAAATGTGAAATCGAAAACCTTCGGGCTTCGGAAACAGCTGGCAGAAGCGAAATTGAAATGTGCTATTGCTGAAGCTGATCGAGACACCAGTAACTATTGGAAAAATTATTGGGAGAAGACAGTTGTGGAACTTCGCTCTTCAAAAGAGAAATATTATGAAAAATCCATAAAATGTGTGGAAAAAATTAAAACTAGCTTCGCCAATGTTGGCGCATTCTCCAGCGAGGACAACTTCGTAGAGGCGATCCTGAGGGTCCAATTTATTGGATTAACAACGAAGCTGAAGCTTTTGAGGAAATTTTGAGTGGTCGCGGGGATGTGTGCGCTTTCTTAGGTGCCAGGGGAATCGCGACTATTTTGGAGAAATTGGGCTGCAATCACGTGAAAACTTTGGCCCAAGCTGAAGCTACTTTATCTGTTGAAGATACAAGATACCCCTCAGCCGAAGCAAGCCTAGTTGGCGGAAAATTCTTCACGGACATCTGGGAGAATGGGGGCCAAGGGATGGCCCCACGAAATAATAAAAAAGAGCGAAAAAGATTCTCACGATGCAAGAGAAGCAACGGAAGCAGCTGAAAAAGCTGCGAAACTCGAAAAGCGGATAGGTATTGCTTGGTAGCTTTTAACTTTATTTTTTAATTTTGTGACTTCGAACTTATTTACGTTTTCTACCGCAACTGAGCTATCTCCTCCCCCAGAGCCCATCGAGTCATTGGCCGACCCCGAAGCGAAGAAAGAAGATGAAATTACTAAGATGGCCGAAGCTATTATGGACGAAGCTGTTACTCAACTACTAAACGAAACCGCAGAAGCAGTTTTAAAAGAAGAATAGCTATCATTGTAAAAACATTTGGAATGTAATATTTGCTGAACAAAGTGTGTAATATTTTATGATTTTGAATGTAACATATAAGCCTTTTGTAATTCAATTCTTTACGATGCATGAAACTTTGTGTACATACCGTTTTTGAGCCTTCGGCGAAAAAACACCTTCCCTTCTTTTCATGCTTCGTGAAGAATACCCATATTCCGTAAAAACATCCAATCTCCGTAAAAATATTATGCTTCGTAAGCAACATATCTCCTTTCATTTTAGAGTTGATGAAGCTATACTTCTTCAAAACTTATTTTGTGCCTTGGCACAATTTCTTCGAAGCAATTTCCAAAGATCAACATTGTATCCCCTTCTTGTGCCATTGATGCGATATGATGTATGATGTTATGTTATGCGAATGATGTGATGATGCTATGCTATGCAAAATGATATTTGTGTCAAAGATACACACACATTCCCACAGTATAATCTCTTTGCCGTTTATTTTTCGGCTTCACCGCTTATTTTTCGGTGTATTAGCGTTGACTTTTCGCTGTAAGTTCTGCATTCCCTTAGGAACGTCTTTTGAACTTCTTCGCCTTCTATTTCGGCGGTATTCACGTTGACTTTTCGCGCTTCGCCTTATATTTCGGCGGAATCAGCGTTTATTTTTCGCTGTAAGCTCTGCATTCCCTTTGGAACGACTTTTGAGCAGAAAACTTACGCTGCGCTCCCTTAGGAACGACTTTTTGTTGTTTCGGCAAACTTACGCTGCGTTCCTTAGAACGACTTCTTGTTGCTTCGGCAAAACTTACGCTGTTTCCTTAGAACGACTTCTTGTTGCTTCGGCAAAACTTGCAATATGATTGTGAACCCCGCATTATCTTGAGAACAATTTTCATGCTTCACCGACTTTTTGGAACTTCGTGAGTCCGTGAAGAAGGTATATTATATCATGACAATAACGAAGCTATTACAATAATCTGAAAACAACAAAAGAACTATGCTTTCAATGATTGTCCCTTATTAAAAAGAAAATGATGGCGAATGCAAAAACTGTTGCAGAGGTAGGATATCTTCTAGTAGATGTGCTTCGATTCTGGCATAGTGCTGTTGACTGTGCGAGCTTCGGACTCCTCTCTAAAGTCTCGTTGCTGGTGAGTGTGCTGGCTCCCTTCTGGCTGCTGGCTTCGTTGCATTGGTGGTGGAGGTGGAAGCTGTTGCCAAGATGCCTGAGGTTGACTTGCCGAAGCAACAGAAGCTGCAGGATGGTTACCCACATACTCTGGAATGTACGGTGAATGATACGAAGCAGTATGCATAACTTGCTTCGGCTGGTTCTGTTGGGCTGCAGCTTCTGCTATCTCCTTCTGTTTCTAGATGATGACATGGCACATCCTTGTAGTATGGCCCTTGTCCTCACCGCAGAATAGACAATAAATTTTCCTGGGCTGATCCCCAAACCTTCCACCGAAGCCCCTGGCGCCTCTGCCCCTTGGAGCTGGGGGTCGAGGATAGCTTTGTTGCTGTCCTGAAGCTTGGGAGGAATATTGCGGCCTCTATTGCTGACTTCCTCTATCGTCATTCTGAGCGGAGTGGATTGACCTAACGTGCCTTGGGTGGATTCTCCCTCCGAAGCCCCTAGTCATTTCGGAGAACCTGTAAGCTTCCTCCCTTCTCTGACGAAAGTCATTATCAGCGCGGATGTATTCATCCATCTTTTGGAGCAGCTTCTCCAGAGTCTGAGGGGGTTTCCTGGCAAAGTACTAGGCCATAGGTCCTGGCCAAAGCCCTTTGATCATGGCCTCAATGACAATTTCATTGGGCACCATTGGGGCCTGTGCCCTCAAACTCAAGAACCTTCGAACATACGCCTGAAGGTATTCTTCGTGATCTTGGTGCACTGGAACAAAGCTTGAGCGGTGACCGGCTTCGTCTGAAACCCTTGGAAACAGGTGATCAGCATGTCCTTCAGCTTCTACCATGATGTGATTGTTCCTGGCCAAAGAGATGAGTACCAGGTTTGTGCAACATTCTTGACTGCCATGACGAAAGACTTCACCATGACTGCAGTATTGCCACCATACGAAGATATGGTTGCTTCGTAGCTCATCAGAAACTGCTTCAGATCTGAGTGTCCGTCATACATGGGGAGCTGGGGTGGCTTGTAAGACGGGGGCCAAGGTGTAGCCTGCAGTTCTGCTGATAGAGGAGAAGCATCATCAAAAGCAAAATTTCCATGATGGAAATCCTCATACCAATCATCCTCGTTGAAGAAGCCCTCTTGATGAAGCTCTCTATGCTGGGGCCTTTGGTTTTGCTCATCTTGAGCAAGATGACGAACTTCTTCAGTGGCTTCGTCTATCTGCCTTTGTAGGTCAGCTAGCCGAGCCATCTTTTCCTTCTTTCTTTGCACTTGCTGATGGAGCATCTCCATATTCCTGATCTCTTGGTCCAAGTCATCCTCCTAGGGCATTGGACTGGTGGCCTTCCTCTTCTGGCTTCGGGCCTCTCGAAGAGAAAGGGTCTCCTGGTTCGGGTCCAGCGGCTGCAGAGCGGCAACCCCTGTCGCTGAAGCTTTCTTTGGCGGCATGACGAAGGTTGATGCTTGCCGAAGGTGGTCAAAAAGGGTTCACCGGAGGTGGGCGCCAATGTTGGATACTTGTTCTCAAATGCTATGAGTTAAGAACAAGGCAACACAGAAAATGTCAAACGTTACAGTCCTTCGTCCTTCGAAGCATTATTTCCCTTGGGATATAATGATCTTCGGACGAAGGTTGTGAAGGGCATACCTTCATCGATACAACATATAATGATGAAGAAAGAATCATATAAAACATCAAAGATAATATAAACAGTCATATATTATTATCAGCTCATTTCTATTTTATTACTATGGAAAAATAGAAATGATAACAAATTACAAGTGTACCTTCAGCTTGAAAGAAGGTAAAAATACCAGCGTGACGCGAAAGCAAATACCAAGTCAGTGTGAACAGAACGGGAGCACTGTTCATCTATTTATAGGCACGGGATGCAGCCCATGTAAAATTACACCCATGCCCTTTACATTTGCTAATAACTCTATAGTAACCCGTCGAGGTCTAAATAGCCTTTTCATCTTTAAGTCGGTTTCCTTTTCTGCTATCATGCCGAAGCTCTTCTGCGCACAGCTTCGGTTCCATGCCATGCTTCGTATTCCTTTTGTGCTTCTTCACACTGTGGTTTTAACTCAAGTCCGAAGATACCTGTTCATGCATTATACTCCAGAAACTTTGTTAAATCATGTTTTTGAGGACCTTCGGAAGCCGAAGGCCCCCAACACCACCATATTCAAATTTATCAAATATGTATCCACCAGGACCATAGTATGGGTATGGACAAGTTCCCGTTGCACTGGTATGTTATTTTTGCTTTGTGGATAAGTATTTATTTGTCGTTCTTGTTTTCTCTTTAATGTATCTCATATCTTTTGTATAGACCTATCACTATCACTATGACGGATTGGAACAATATCACGATCATTCCAACATGCCTAAGTACTACCACTATGACTCAAGCTGAACATGTGAGTATTGTGAAATAAGTCGACCTATATGTCGTTGCCTCATTGGAGAGCTGTAAAAGAACTTGTATTTGAGTATTGCGAAGTTCAATGGTTGTTTGTTGCATGAGAACTGGAGTTTGTGGTTGCATATGTATGTTGTATGTTATTGTGGTGAACATATGTCCTGTGGATCAATTAATATTTACCGTTGTAACACTCCAAAATCGTATCTTGATGAATTAAGAAAATTCCCTAAAGATTTAAAATTTCAAGTATATTATAACAAAGTTATCAATTGAGACTATCTTCCCTAAAATTTAATAAATAGTAAATATAAATTGTTGGCTATATACTTAAACTACAATGAATAGGATAGTGAGTTATTCTATATAAATTACTCCTATTGGGTTATATAACAATGTGAATTCCATGCTTATTACATTTCATGCATACAAATACTTATTTGAGCAAAGTAAATAAGGAGTAAATAAGTGTAAAATATTTGCATTCATGTTGGTGTTTTGGTTGTGCATATAAATATGGTTTCAAAATTTAAAATCAGATTTGAATTGGGATAATTAAATCTAGAAATAAAAAAATAATAAAAAGAGTAGCAAATAAAAGGCTTATCTATTCAGCCACTTAAGGAACACAACCCACATGAGTTTTTCCTCTTATTTTTTATTTCACTTGCTAGATCTTGCGTCACTGTTACCTATTCTAGATCCGAGTTTGTTAGAGTTCCTAATAGATAGGATAGGATTGTAACAGATAAGTACCAGATTAGATCTATCATGTAACAGATTTGGGTTCGAGTTTGTTAGGGCTTCTAATATATAGGATATGATTTAATAGATAAGTACCAGATTAGATCTATCATGTAACCACCCACCTCCTAGCCTATATAAATACATGACACCATAACACCTCAAGCCATCAATCAAAGACTCATCTCATCTATAGCTTCGCAGCAGCCACCGCTTGCCGATGGGCCTGCCACCACGGGAAGGATGTCGCAGCCCCGTTCCGGCGTGAACAGGATCGTGCGGGGGAGAAACGGCCCTGGTCGTCGATCCGATGATGAGCGCTCATGATTGAATCTCAAATACTCCATGATCGAAAATCATAGTCATTGATCACGGATGTGTTGGCCGAGATTAGATCGCGGGATCCTTTAATCTCGAGTGCTGATTTTAGATCCGACGGCTGTGATGGGATCGGTCGCGTACCGATTCGGCCGAGGCCATGGGCTGTCCGATTCAATCCAGCGGAGGAAATTTGATCTGCTATCATAAAATCTTTGTCGTCGATCTTCAATCCAACGACCGAGACTTCGATCTAATCTGCACCATAGACTATCGATCCAATGGTCTACAAAAGCCCATACCCCTTCAGCCATCTACCTTTGCTAAAGAGACCCTGTAGTTTTACATAATCAACCCGCCGTCCGTCGTATGTGTAAAGTAATTTAGATTAAGCCCTGGAACTTTATGAATGTGCCCATGCGCTCTCGGGATTTTATATAGCCGTCTGAATGAACACCAGTATTAATAAAATAAGCCAGAAAATGATTTGTTAGTATGAAAATAATTCCAGAAACTTGTTTAATTCATAACTTGATCATTTTAACTCCAAATTGATCCATTCTAGTTGTAATAAATTTATATTAATATTGTTTATCATCTTGTAACCTTATTTTATTATGAAACATAGGTTAAATTTATGCACTTAGTTTCTTTTATATCCAACACTTAAATCTTTAGAAAATCATAACTTTATAACGGTAACACCGAATTTAGTGGTTCTCGAACCTAAGATCTAGTTGTGAAGCGTAGAACATTATTATGCAGTTTGGTGTGATGTTAATTTTGTCTATACCATGTTTGTTTGTATTGCTACGAGTAGCAGCGAGGTTACGAGAATCTGAAGACCAAGTTGGTACCTAGGAATCTCGAGTCTAAGGCAAGTTGTGCCCTTGATCACTTTTCTCTACCTAATAATGTTCATGTTAATCACTGTGACATGCTCAGGTTAATTTGATGGGACCTAATAGGCTTCCCTAGCATTGTTTATCCCACACCTTGCAGACAAAAGAACTATTGAGTAGTTTTGCTATTGCTCTACCTGGTTTTGGGAAAATAATGTTACATTATGATCATGTTCTAGTTATGCTGTTGTTTTAGTTATTGTTCATGATAAGATCATTATGCTAATTGGAACATGGAGAATCACCTTAGAAAATAGTGCTACCACAAGGGTGGTATGGGACACCCTTGGTTGACTAATTAGGAAAGCTAGTGAAGGACTACCTTACCCGAAAGAGGCAAGGGCGGTAGAAGAGCTGGGTATAAGGAGGTTCTCGGGTCGATCATGCTGTGATGGCTTTTCGGGTGAAGGATTCATGTATTGCCCTTCTCAGAAACCATAGCGGGTTTTCTGAAGCTAGTGGAACTTTGTAAAGGCCTCGTAGTGGATCCCTAGCCATTCACCTCGAAAGTATCTAAGGGCCTTGCAAAGCCTGGCTAGACAGGATACACGACTTATGGGTAACGATGCACAACCTCTACAGAGTGTAAAACTGATATATCAGTCGTGCTCGCGGTCATGAGCGGCTCGGACACTCACATGATTAATTTATGGAACTAAACTTAATCTGTCATATGCATTATATCGCGGGTGTTGTTATTAATTTTGATCTCTTACTTATTTGGGTTGGTATCTACTTATACTTAGTAATTGCTAATAAAATTTTCACCAACTCTAAAAGCAATGCTCAGCTTTAACCATCTCCTTTGGTAAGCCTTACACTTCACATGAGCTCCCACCTTTGGTGAGTTCATACACATTATTCCCCACAACTTGTTGAGTGATGAACATATGTGAGCTCACCCTTACTGTACTCACATCCCCTAGGTCAAGGACAGATACCGCAGGATGAGGCGTATGAAGGATGTCACGATGAGTTTGTGAGAGGTCTAGACTGTCGTCTCCCAGTCAACTATGGTTGCTGGATCATTGTCTTCGTATGATATAACTATTTATCTATTTTGTACAGAAATCTGTTATATATGAATGATGTGACATTCGTTTCTGTACCATGAGTCATCTTATATGTAAGACTTGATACTAGCACACTTGGTGAAGTTCGCGCCCGGGTTTGGTGCCCCTAAAACCCGGGTGTGACTACAGTGCAATGTGAATTAAGCAAATTACAAATAAATCCTATCAAAATTTTCTAGTTTTTCTATAAAAACAGCGAAAACCGGCGGTTTAGGGTGGTTTACTGCCAATTTTTCGTCGGTAAACCGATACAAATTTAAATTGGTTTGGATTGTACAAACCAGTCGGTTTTTACCAGTTTACCGACGGTAAACTGTTACCGATAGGTAACCGTTTTTTACATAAACGGTTTTGTAAACCGTATATACTACCCGCTACGGTGGAGCGAGCTTCTTCTCCCCTGCTTCTAGTGATACGCTATGTAGCGAAGAGCCGAAGACTTTTGGCCTCCCTGTGGGCCCATGCGGGATGCCGTCTGCCTGCGCGCCGACTTTGATAAATGTTGCTGAGAAAAAAGAAATAATATTAAATGTTTATAGTGGGTTTATAGAGTGTTGATTTAGAGTGAACCGTTGTAGAGGATACAGATATAGAGGGAGAGAGATTGCTGACGTGACGCGTGAGTGGGATATAGAGGGAAGAAAATAGAGTGAACCATAGAAGATAGTCTTAGGGCGGCCTAGGAAGGCTTGTTTGGTTTAGCTTTTTTCTAACTAACTTTTCTAAGAATCTGGCTGTGAGGAGAATCTGGCTGTGAGGAGAATCTGAGTATCGTAGAGATTGCATGCGGAGGAAAATTAAGGTGTCCATAAGGTTTAGGATCTACAAAGTGACGGATTACTACTATTGCAATGACTCGACCAATTCTATGTTCATGTTGATTTTGGATGGTTTTTACCAAATCGATTCTTATAGAAACAAGCTGAAAAGTTGAGTGTTTGACAATCCACAACAGCTTCTAGTGACCAGAAGCTGAAAAAAATCTGAAACAAACACGGGTGTAGCGACCTATGGCCCACAACTTCAGTTGAGGGAAGGGCCAAGAGAGGCTAACAACCCAAGGGATGGAGGAGGCACACACTACTGAAGGGTGGAGTCCGTGCCGAATTTTGACTCCAAGTTCTTATAAATAGATAGCAGATCTCTTCTTTCTAAGACGAGGATTAGAGAGAGATGACTAGTAGATTAGACCTAATAGATTATATAAATCTATAACTTTTAGAGATCTTGAGGAGTAATTTTTTGTTGTTTTTCGAAAGCACTTTTTTATACAAATCTTGATGATTAAAGAGTTAATTATGCAAGATTAATGTGGTAACATTGTCCCTCTCTATTTGTTGATTAATTGTTTATCTAGTTTTGATCTTAGATTGATTTTCTTTCTTCAATTATTACCGATCAATTGATTCATCCAGAATTCTAGATCATTGTTAGAGCATATTTTTATCGATCTACTAAATTTGGGATATTAATCTTTCCTGATTATTGTTTAACTCCGAAATTAGATATTGATTAATTTTGGTTACTCTCCGAAACGATCTTGTTTCTTTAATAACACTACATCCAGAAGTGTGATCAATGTGATTTCAGTTGGATTAGTTTTATAATTTTGTCTTGTTTAATTTGTTAAATTTTGAGATCGATCGAAGTTATGGATTTTGGTTAGCAATGTTTTTACTAACATAACAATAATGCGACCAGATTTATAAAAGTGCATTATTTCGGTCTTGTGATTAAGAGGAGTTGGGATATTTATTTTTAAGCTTCAATCATTCAACCATTTTCTGATTGCCTATTCTAGCGTCATACGATCCTACAAGTGGTATCGGAGCCGTGTTTATTATCTAATTGAGCTTAGTTGGTGATTAGATTTAAAAGCTATGGATAGATATTCCACAAAACCATGTTTTTTGGTGGATGTGATTTTTCAGATTTTGAAGGCAAAGATTGAGGCGTACATCTAAGCACAAGGATGGGCGTATTGGAAAAAAGTTGCTAATCCTTTTTAGGTGTCTAATCAAGTTAATGAAACTAACCAGACGAATACGGATAGAAATAGCAAGACAAGAAACTTAATCATTCAAGGTCTTGGAAGAAGATACTTAATCGCGGCGTGCATCTCAAGTCAACATATGAGGTATAGAAAGCACTTTGTGATTATCATAAAGCTTCCAACACTATAAAAAATGTGCATCAAGATATGTTTAAAAAAGAATATATGCGCTTTGAGATGAAACGTGGTGATTTGGTGAATCATTATATAAGTTCTTTACACACTTTAATAAAATTCTTAGCCATTAGATGTTGTTGGAGAGGAAATCTCCGGCCAGGTGGCAGAACGCACCCGCCCTAAATCCTAAGATGAGGAGGGGGCCTAAGCGTTTTGCCTGCCTGCTAGATGGATTCGGGATGAACACGAGTGAACACGAGGATTTAGAGTGGTTCAGGCCGCCGAAGCGTAATACCCTACTCCACTATGTGTTGTATTGAGTCTGTGAGCTTGTGAGCTTGAGGGTGTTTAGAGCCTAAGTGAGTCTAAGTGAGTCTGAAGAACCTGCCTTGTAACGTTGTGTGCCTTCCCTTTTATAGCACAAGGGAGGCACATACAAGGATGCTGAGCCCCGACATGTGGGCCTAGGAACAGAATGGAAGAAATACATGGAGCAACTAATGCAGGTGACGCCTGAGCAATCTCCTGGCGCCCTGATGTCCGCAGCCCACGCAGTATTGATATGTGGCGGTAGCTTCCTTGGTACGTATGAGCAATGATGGGCGTAGCGCACGCGGCAGTATGGGCGTGCAGCCTACCAGTGGAATGGACAGGCACGCCGCCTGCGGAATGGATAGGTCGTCGCCTACCAGCGGAATGGACAGGTCGCCGCCTATCCGTGTAATGGACAGGTCTCATTAAATGCTGAGGCGGCACATCGCCTGTCAGTGGAATGGATAGGCGGCATGCCTTATCTGCAATAAATGCAGAGGCCGCATAACCCGGAGGCCTTACGTCAGGCTCCGCCCGTTGGCTTACGTCACGTGCAGTAGGCCACATGGCAGCATCGGGTCTCCGCCTGGGCGGGGAGCAGAAGTGTATGCGGACAGGTCCGCACCAGACTAGGTCTGGACACGTGTCGGTACCGAACCCCTGCCTGGGTCCTGTTCAAGGCCCGTGTATACTCTGTCCTAGGACCTTGGGACCCCACTGTGGGCGACTCAGACCCCATACAGAGGGGTCCGGATCCCATTCCAAGGGTCCGGCTTGCACACATGGAGGTACGAGACCACCCTTGGGGGCCGGACTGTATATCCGGAGGTCCGGCGCTCTCCCATGGGGGTCTGGACTCACTGTTGATGCTTTGGAGCATGCCACCTCCTCTGGACACGTGGCGGCTTCGGACCCGCCCATGTGGTGGAGTCGAGCGCTGTTGTGGTCCCAGAATAGCCGCCTGAGGTTGGGGCAATCCGTGGCTTGGTCCCACACACAGCACTTCTACTACGCGACTAAGGGATAGCCACGTGGGTTCTTTGTCTTTGTACAGTAGTAGGGGGTACCCTAGTTTTAGGGTACCGACAGTGGCCCCCGGGCCCACCTCATGGGAGGATGCGAGCCTGCCGGTGGGGCCAAAACTTGTACCTCGCGTCAACATGGCATGACCGGTGATTGGGGCGCCGTCTTAGCACGCCTACTAACACGCCGTATTAACTCAGTGCGCCTATCGAAGCGCGCACTGTCAGTCTGCCTTCGGTCACATCAACTGCCACATCTGTCCCCGCGACTGACTGACCCACGGCCCCACGTCTGGCGGTTCCAACGGGTCATGCGCGAGGTGCCTCGTTGCCGCCGCCTCAGTTAAAAATATCCCTCCGCAGCGGCCCCGAGGCGGTGCGCGGTCATTGTCGGCGGTTCGCTCCTCGTGCGGCGGTTCACCTTTTTTGCACTCGGAGACCGGCACACCAACTGCATGTCTTGTGGGCTCGGGCCCCCATGTCAGAGACTGGGTCGCTTGGGCGCTAGGTGCGCGTCGGACGAGATTTCCTGCAGCGTCTCGGGGCACGGGCGGGAGAGTTTCCTTGAGAAAGGGATTCACCCCGCGGGCAGCAGTTACGCTTTCGCATTCTCTCCCAATTGTTGCGCCCTTTCGCCTTCGAGCTTTCTGCGCCCCTTTGCATTCGCGCTTCCCTGCTGTACACCCACACCGCCACCATCGCCATGACTTCGCTAGCTCGTCCCGACCGCTTCCAGTCTGAGGCGGCGCTCAATCTGGTGCGCAACCTGCTCGGATGGAGCACGCCGACGCTCGCCGGAAGGATCCGCGCCGGCACCGTCCCCCTCGACGGCCTCGCCGTCGGGGAGTTTGTCTTGTTCGTCTCCTACCTCTCCTGTGGGTTGGCGCTGCCGATCTCGCCTTTCTTCCTGCTGCTGCTGGAGGAGCTCGAGTTCCAGCTTCAGCACCTCACGCCCCACTCCATCCTTCAGGTGGCCATCTTCGTCCACCTCTGCGAGATGTTTGTGGGGGCGGCCCCTTGCACCTCCCTCTTCCGCCACTTCTTCGTGTTGGTGAAGTCTAGGAAGGCTAAGGACCACCTTAGCGCCTACTACTTCCAGACGAGGCTGGATTCGGCCGGCGCCTACATCCCCTCCCTCGGCGACGCGAGGGGGGAAAACTGGCACGCCGACTGGGTGATCGCCAGCGCCGAGGCCAACGATCGCCACGTCCTACCGAGCGATGGCCCAGCACTCGACCGAAAGCAATGGAGGGCTAAGCCATCGCTGGCATCGGAGTTCCTGTCCGTACTAGACAGGATCAAGACCTTGGCAACCGGTGGCCTGACGTCGATGCACGTGGTCGGCGACTTCCTGAAGCGTCGGATCACGCCGCTGCAGAGGAGGGTGCGTCCGTGTTGCTGGTTCACTGGCTCGAATGACATCGGCCGGATCCAGCGCGGGCCGAGGACCGACCTGTCCTGGGAGGAGTTGGAGCTTCTGGTAAAGGGGATTACTGGTGAGTCCTTTGTCCCTGAATCTTTGATACTCCCCCAGGACGTCCCGGCGCTGTGTGATGATCCAGGGCTACGGACGGCGATCCTGGCCTTGCTGCTGACCCTTGATGAGAGCGGCGTGGCAGTTCGTTAGACCGGCGGTTAGGACCTCCACCGCAGGATCCAGATCCCTGGTGTACCAACTGGGGGTCCCCAGTCTGCCGGTGCAGCCCCCAGCGCCCCCGCAGTGGTCCCCCACCCCTTGGACAAGGGCAAAGGGGCCGCAAGTAGTTCCTCCGCCCCAGGTGGCACCGGGGGGTCAAAGGAAGAGAGGCGACGCCGGCTACGTCGCGCCGACAGTTCGCTTGTCTCGGACCCTCCCCTTGTTTCGGACCCCCCAAGAAGCATCAGAGGATAGCTGGCGGGGCCGAGGAGGCCGGCTCCTAGGCCCAGGGCGTGCAAAGGCGCGTCAGTCCTCTGCCACCACCACCATCGGATCCGCCGCCACCGCCACCACCACCACCGTCGGTCCCGCCGCCACCACCACCACCTAGGGGTGATCTCCCTCAGGGGTGCCAGCAGCAACAACCACATCAGCAACAACAACAGCAGCGGACGTCCCGCTTCCAGGGTCGCTAGAAGGTTCAGGGCCCCAAGTAAGTGTAGCCCCTTTTTTCCACGAGTGTAATTATCATGCCGACGGGTTTTAAACCATCCTTGTTTGCCAGGGCTTCCTCCCCCTCGGCTCCCAAGGTCGTGCTTCCTCCATCAGATACCATGCCCACCGGTAGGTCTGGCCCTCAGCAGCAGGCATCTGCTGGGAGCGGTGCCGGCAAATTGTCGACAACTACCGCAGCCTCAACGATGCCGACACCATCGAGTACACCATTAGCAGCGATGGAGAAGGTCCCAGCTATGCCCACCCCCACCATGGGGGGTGACGCGGGGGCACGTCCAGCTCCATCCCGCCACCCACTCCGGAGGAGACGGAGGTGGTTTTTGGGCAGCAGCTCTGATCCGGCACCGAGCCAGAAGCAGCGTCGGTTCCCCTCCCTCGGGTGCTGTCTCGTGCCCATCAGGCTCTTCAAGAGACCGAGGCAGCGATCCGGCGGGAGTGGGAGGCGCTGGAATCTGAGCACCAGCGCCTCAGCGACTAGCGCACCCAGCTGGAGGAGCGCACCAAGGCGGTGTCCCACCAGTTCACCTTTGAGCGGTCTGAACTGGCGTGGGATCGCAAAGACTACAAGAAGGACCTCCAGAAGGTATACGCCAGGGAGCTAGAGGCGAGCCGGAAGGAGAAGAGGCTGGCCAAAAGGGAGGAGGCCTTGAACCAAAGGGAGGAGGTCGTCATAGAGCTGAGCGCCATGAACGCAATTTTGGAAGAGTAGCGGACCCAGCAGACCACGGCTGTGGAAAGGATCTAGAAATGGGAGCGAGAGCTGGAGGACAAGGCCAGCAACATTGCCCTGGCCGAGGAGAACCTCAAAGAGAAGGATGCCTCCCTGGATAAGCGGGCGATGGATCTCGCCTGGCGGGAGAAGGACCTCGCCTTCAGCGAGAAAATGTTTGAAAGGCGGGATAAATTGCTGGCCAAGCATGAGCTCGAGGCAAGGGGGAAGGAGAAATAGCTGGAAGAGTGGATCCGGCAGTTCCAGGCAGCGCAGGCTACGCCGGGTCCCCAGGTGGGGGAGGCGATTAAGAAAGCACTTGAAGATCTCCAGGTGGAGCATCGCGCCGGGGTCCAACGCATCGCTGCATGGGCCGACGAGGCGAGCACGGCTCTGGTGCCGCTAGGGATGAGCCCCATCCCGGTGTTGGAGCTACCGACGTCCATCTCCGACATGCTCCCGATGCTGGACTCCGCCGTGAATCGCCTCCGACGCCTGGACCAAATTCTTGGCGCCCGCCTAGAAGCCGAAGGCGGCAGGCTCTGCCGGGCGGTGATCGAGTACATCCTGACGTGCTTCTAGAGCCACGACCTGGCCATCTCCTTGGAGCCGGTGATCGTTGGTCCGGTGGCCGACACCGAAGACGCTGCCCGGGAGGGCGTACAAGACGCCGTGGAAGTGGTGGCCAAGCGCTTCCAGCGGGATCCTACTGATGATGAGTAGCTAGATCTGCAGAGACAGAACAAGGGTTCTGCTGGGGTGCGGCTTGTAATATTTTTTGGTTTTGTAAGATACTTTTGAGAAGTATTAATCTAACAGTGACATAACTTATTTGCATGCTATTTGTCCTCGCTGTGTGTGACGTTACCAACTCCTCCCTAGTACTTAGCCCCCCTAGGATGTAGGCTCGATGTGTCGAGGCTGGATGCCAGTATTCCTAAGGGAAAATTAGTTGGTGACCCGGCCCCCAGGAGGTAGTCTCGGCTGGGACCTGGATCTGTACACAGCTTCGGCTAGGGAAGTGTTAGTAGCACACCCATAGGATCCACCAACTGGTATCTTCTATCCTTTGATTCATGCAACAGGACCTGCAGGACTTAGTCTGGGAAGCCAAGCCGTGTGCTCGGACCCCCTTGGATCGCAGCTCCAAATACTAGGACACCCATCGTAGAGTGGTGGAGCGTGCGGGCTTAGGGAACAGGACCAGGCTAAGCGGCTACACAGCTCCGGACCACCCTAGGAGACAAGTGTCCATTCTTTAGAACCGGACCCTAGGTTGCCGGACCCATAGGACTATATTTCCAAATACTAGGGTACCCGTCATAGAGTGGTGGAGCGTGCAGGCTTAGGGTACGAAACCAAGCTAAGCGGCTACATGGCTCCGGACCACCCTAGGAGACAAGTACCCGTTCTCTAGAACTAGCCCCCAGGCTGCCGGACACTCTATCGAGGGGTCCCAAACTGCAAGCCTGGCAACTCAATTCGGACGTCATTATACCAGCAAGGGTGGGAACTGCATGGGTGGGTTAGATAAAAAATGATGCTCGTAAATTGAAGCAAAATAAGACCATCACAAAAACAAATCTGGGGGTGAATCTTTTCTTTATAACTTGATATACATGAGTGTAGGCCAACAGACTGGGTTTATGAGGACAGACCTCACCGGGCTGGCGTACATATATGCGCAACCTAGTTACAAAGGAAGCAAACTGAATCCCCAGGTTTGTTTTTATGGGAAAAAGTTACGGAGATGCTCTATGTTCTAGGGATTTGGAAGAGGCTCTCCTTCAGTTGTAGCAAGGCGGACACACCTGGGTCGGCATATTTCCATCACCTTGAAGGGTCCTTCCCATCTAGGGGAGAGTTTGTGGAGCCCTTCTCGATTCAGTACTCGCCTTAGGACCAGGTCCCCGACCCTGAGCTCCCTACTATGCACGAACCGTTGGTGGTAGCGCTTGAGCGCTTGGTTGTATTGTGCATTTCGGATCGCCGCTCGCCATCTGCGCTCGTCGATGAAGTCCACGTCCTCACGCCGTAGCTATTCCTGCATAGACTCATCGAAAGCTTGGACACGTGGGGAGCCCATAATGACTTCCGGGGGAAGGTAGGCTTCGGCCCCATAGACCAGGAAGAACGGGGTCTCCCTGGTAGCTCGGTTGGGTGTGGTCCGGTTCCCCCACAACACGGACGGAAGCTCACTGACCCAATTTGCACCATGCTTTTTCAAGCAGTCATAGGTGCGTGTCTTGAGTCCCCTGAGGATTTCTGCGTTTGCCCTCTTCGCCTGGCTGTTGCTCCTGGGATGAGCCAAAGACGCAAAGCAGAGCTAGGTGCCGATGCCCTCGCAATACTCCTAGAAAAGCCGACTTGTAAACTGGGTCCCGTTGTTCGTAATGATACGGCTTGGGACCCCAAATCTACAGACAATCGACTTGAGGAAAGCAACAGCAGCACCCTGGGTGATGTTGACCATAGGGGTGGCCTCTGGCCACTTGGTGAACTTGTCGATGGCAACGAAGAGGTACCGGTACCCGCCAACAGCCCTGGGAAATGGTCCCAGGATATCCACCCCCCATACGGCGAATGGCCAGGAGGGTGGAATCATCTGCAGAGCCTGAGCTGGTGTGTGTATCTGCTTTTCATGGAACTAACACGCCTTGCAGGACTTTACCATCTCAGCTGCATCCTAGAGAGCGGTTGGCCAGTAAAAGCCATGCCGGAAGGCCTTACCGACCAGTGTGCAGGATGAGGAATGACTTCCGCACTCACCTCCATGGATCTCTGTGAGCAACTCACGGCCCTCCTCCTGGGTGATGCACCGCATGAGAATGTCGTTGGTGCCACGGCGGTAGAGATCCCCTTCCACCACCGTGTCATTTAGCCAACCGCACTATGCGCTCTACGGGCA
Organism: Zea luxurians; assembly: GCA_029449295.1. Classification (NCBI taxonomy): domain Eukaryota; kingdom Viridiplantae; phylum Streptophyta; class Magnoliopsida; order Poales; family Poaceae; genus Zea; species Zea luxurians. Next base: position 147,171,633 of record JAOPSE010000003.1, on the reverse strand, counting down.
CATGATCTTCAGGAAGGATATTTTCCTTCAGGTAGTCCAGGATCTCGGAGATCCATGCATCGGGACCACTCTGAGACACTGGTTGTGGCACTAAGGGGTAGGCAGGACCCCCTGTAGCACACACAACCTTTGGTGGGTTCTACTGATAACTGATAATACACCACCGGGACCGCTAGCTTCGAGGTGCTAGTCTCGCCCCCTTCGTCTAGTTCGGTAGGCTAGGCGATGGGTCTCAGCAGCCGTCTTCCAAAGTCGCCCTCGGGCATGGGTGCCCAAGTTGATGCCTTCACGGAGAGTTCATCTACTGATGAATTGTCAGCCCGAGGAACATGTTGCAGCTCCAAGGTGGTGAAGTCCTTCTCTAGCTTCCTTACATGGAGGAGGTAAGCTGCGAGCCTGGGCTCGTTGCAGCTACATTCCCCACGGACTTGCTTGATGATCAGCTGGGAGTCCCCCTTCACGAGGAGCTGGTGGATCCCCAGGGATAGGGCGGCCGTCAAGCCGAAGATCAGTGCTTCGTATTCTGCCATATTGTTGGTGGCCTTGAACTCAAGGTGCACCATGTACTTCACTTGATCTCCGCTTGAGTCGATGAGGACCACCCCAGCCTCGCCAACTTGCTGACGGGTGGATCTGTCAAAGAAGAGCATCCAGTGGGGTTCAGTGAAGACCGGACCCCTAGGCTCCGCAGGTGTGGGGTCCGAATCGGGATCCGGACCCCCAGGAGCGCTCCGGGGAGGTGTCCACTCCACAATGAAGTCAGCCAGGACCTGGTTCTTGACGGCATGGCGAGGCTGGAAGTCCAGCTGGAACTCAGCGAGCTCCACGGCCCACTTGGCGATGTTGCCTGTGGCGTTAGAATTGTGGAGGATGGCCCTTAACGGAAAGGAGGTCACCACCACAACTCTGTGTGCCTGGAAATAGTGGCGCAGCTTCCTGTATGCAACAAGTACAGCATAGAGGAGCTTGTGCGTCTCAAGGTACCTGGTCTTTGCCTCATGGAGGACCTCGCTGATGTAGTAGACCGGCCTCTGAACGGTCCGGACCCCTCTAGCTGGTCCCGAGCCCTCAGGCTCCTGGCCTTCTTGCGTCGTCCTTTCCACAACCAGCACCATGCTCACCACTTCTGCGGTCGCCGCGATGTATAAATACAACGACTCCCTAGGGTCTGGAGCTACCAGTACTAGTAGGGACACCAGGTGCTGCTTCAACTCTTGAAAGGCTTGTTCCGCCTCTTCGGTCCAAGAGAATGGACCAGACTTCCGCGGGAGCTTGAAGAAGGGTAGCGCCCTCTCAGCCAGCCGTGAGATGAAGCGGCTAAGGGTGGCTAATGACCCCGTAAGCTTCTAGACGTCCTTGATACGGGCCGGAGGCCTCATCACCTCAATTGCCTTGATCTTCTTTGGGTTTGCTTCAATGCCCCGGTGTGAAACTAGGAATCCCAGCAACTTCCCAGCGGAGACGCCAAAGACGCACTTGTCGGGGTTCAGCTTCGTGCGCGTCGCCCGTAGCTTGTCAAAGACTAGGGTTAAGTCTTCCACTAGGGTCGACTCCCTCCTAGTCTTGACCACAATGTCATCGACGTATATATCCACCTTGTCCCTAATCAGGTCCCCAAAGGTCTTACTCATCGCCCGTACAAATGTTGGCAAGGCGTTCTTCAGACCGTAGGGCATTACAACATAGCAGTAGAGCCCATCCACTGTTACAAAAGCGGTATGCTTCCTATCTTCCCTAGCCATCCGGATTTGATGGAAACCAGAGTAGGCATCTAGAAAGGACAAGAGGTTGCACCCGGAGGTAGAGTCCACGATTTGATCTATGCGTGGAAGTGCATACGGGTCCTTGGGACAAGCCTTATTCAGGCTGGTGTAGTCGATGCACATCAGAAGCTTCCCGTTTGCCTTTGGAACGATGACTGGATTGGCCAGCCACACGGGGTGATGGACCTCTTCGATGAAGCCAGCGTCAAGCAGCTTCCGCACCTCCTGGCGAATGAAGTCCTGCCGCTCAATGGACTATCTCTGAGGCTTCTGACTCACCGGTTTGGCATCAGGGTGGATCTTCAGATGGTGCTCAATCACCTCCCTGGGGATCCCAGGCATCTGTAACGGTTCCCAAGCGAAAACGTTGACATTTGCCCAGAGGAAGGCGACGAGCGCGAGTTCCTATTTCTCCCCCAGATTGCCCACGATGCGGGTGGTCTGGGAGGAGTCCGCGCCGACCTAGATGGTCTTCACGGGTCTGTCGTCTGCTCCGGACTACTACACCTTCGGCACCTTGGCAGGCGCCTTGGTACTAGAGGTCGAGGGGTCCTTCCCCCATCGTCTGGGCGAGCAGCTTCTGTCGCCAGGGCGTGCATCTTCTCGACAGCCGTCACCGCAGCGGCGCGGTCGCCCCGCACGGTGAGGACCCCAGCCGGGGACGGCATCTTGAGGACCAAATACCCGTAATGGACAATGGCCATGAACCGGTACAGGGCCGGTCTGCCAATGATGGCATTGAAGGGGAGGTTAACCTCCACGACGTCGAACTTGATGTTCTCAGTGTGGAAGTTTTCCTCAGTCCCAAATGTTACCGAGAGTGTGATGCTCCCTAGGGGATACACCGACTGTGAGCCCACTCCGGAGAATGGACGTGAGGGTCCTAGACGGGACCCCGGGATCTGCAGCTGCTTGAATGCAGCATGGCTGATGACGTTGAGGCCTGCCCCACCGTCAATCAGCACATGGTGCAGCCGCATGTTGGCGATGACAGGGGCGGTGATGAGCGATAGTATACCGGCCCCGCCATGTTATCGAGGCAGTCGGATGCCCCAAAAGAGATGGTAGTGCTCCTCCACCGCTAGTGTGGAGCAGCCTTCGAGACCCCTAGGGTCATCGACAGGACCTCGCGGCGCAGGGACTTGACGTTCCTGTGAGAGGTGAGCTCCCAGCTCCCGCCGTACATGACGTACAGCTTCTTGCTGCGGTCGCTCTCGCCACCAGAGTCGGAGTCCCCGGTGAAGACATCCTTCAGGCCCCCCTCGGGTGACTGATAGCCGAGGTCCCGTTCTCCGGCGGCCACGTCACCGTCGTCGACCCTCTCCTTGCCAGGTCGGCGACGTTGTGGGGAGCCATCCTTGGGGGTCTGCTCGCGCCGCTCGCTGACGCACTTCACGAGCTTGATGATCTCGCGGCACTTCGCGGCACTGTGGCGACTGTTGGGGTGCATAGGGCATGAGCCGCTGTTGCCCCCTGTGGCTGTGGGCGCTTGTTGCGCTCGCTCCAGCCCCCAATCGCAGCTACGACGACTGGAGCAGCAGCCTGCGACCTCTCGTGGTCGCGGTTCTTCTTCTTCTTCTTTTTGCCATCCTAGGTGATGGCACCCAGGCCACCCGTCTGGGCAACCCCGGTCTGAGGTGCCGAGTGCCATGCATGGCCCTCGGCAGCTCTGGCACACTTGTCGGCCAGAGCGAAGAGTGTGGTGACAGTTTCCACGTCGTGCGTGGCCAACTTCTCCAGCATCTTCTCATCACATACCCCCTGGTGGAAAGCGGTGATGATGGAAGCATCGGAGATACGAGGTATAGTGCCCCATACCTTAGTGAAGCGGGAGATGAAAGCTCAGAGGGTTTCCCCGGGTTCTTGCCTCACTGCATGGAGGTGAGCCTCCACACCATGCTACTGATAAGCACTGGCGAAGTTCACTGTGAACCGCGCACAGAGCTCTTCCCAGGAGTAGATCGATCCTAGGGCGAGGTTCATGTGCCAGGTCCGGGCCGGCCCAGACAAGGCTACATGGAAGTATATTGCCATTACAGCAGTGTCTCCACCTGCTTCCGTAATAGTGGTGACGTATACCTGCAGGAATTTCGACGAGTTTGACGTACCATCGTACTTTCCGGCAGGTGTGACTGGAACTTGGATGGCCAAGTCGCCGCGCGGAGATGATCCGCCAGTGCGGCGCAGCCCACGCCGGCCAATAGGACACTCGCCTGAATTCGGGCGCCCCTTGGAGTTTGCGGTGCGACCGCAGCGAAGTCTTGGTCGAGGTTGCGACCCTCGATGTTCTGCCGGCGCTCACGTGCCCTCTACAGAGAGACTCGGGCATCCTCGCCCGCACGCCTGCGGTTGAGTTCTGCTCGTAGGTCATCAGGCCCCTCTAGAGAGACTGGAGCGTCCTCTCCCGCACGCCAGCGGTTGAGTTCTGCCCATAGGTCCTCGGTCGCCGCAGCCCTCACTGAAGGCGAGCGCACCGATGCCGATGCCTCATGTTGACGCCGGGATGACCGAGGCCTGGGCCTAGCTGAGCCAGAATGCGCTATGCCGAGCAGACGGTCGACATCGTCACACCACTGCTTCATGGCCCCCGGCGAGGCCGTGGAGCTAGGAGGGTGGCGTAGCAACTCCCTGGTTGCAGACAAGGCCCCAGGCACAGCCCTTAACGCCCTGGATGTCTGCGTAGGAGTGTGCTGCCATGCAGAGCGCACAGCAGTAGCACCAGGCGCAGGGTGGTTGGAGGCCCGTGGCGTGGAAGACGTAGCCTCTTCCTCCATCGGGAAATCCTCGGGAATGAAGTCGTGGTGCTCGACGATATGGACCATGGCGTCGAGCAGGAAAACAAGCAAAAACCTAAAGCCAAGCCCCCTACCTGGCGCGCCAGATGTCGGAGAGGAAATCTCCGGCCGGGTGGCGGAACACACCCGCCTTAAATCCTAAGATGAGGAGGGGGCCTAAGCGTTTTGCCTGCCTGCTAGATGGATTCGGGATGAACACAAGTGAACACGAGGATTTAGAGTGGTTCAGGCCGCCGGAGCGTAATACCCTACTCCACTGTGTGTTGTATTGAGTCTGTGAGCTTGTGAGCTTGAGGGTGTTGAGAGCCTAAGTGAGTCTAAGTGAGTCTGAAGAGCCTGCCTTGTAAAGTTGTGTGCCTTTCCTTTTATAGCACAAGGGAGGCACATACAAGGATGCTGAGCCTTGACATGTGGGCCCAGGAACAGAATGGAAGAAATACATGGAGCAACTAATGTAGGTGACGCCTGAGCAATCTCCTGGCGCCCTGATGTCCGCAGCCCGTGCAGTATTGATATGTGGCGGTAGCTTCTTTGGTACGTACGAGCAATGATGGGCGTAGCGTACGCGGCAGTATGGGCGTGCAGCCTACCAGTGGAATGGATAGGCGCGCCGCCTGCAGAATGGACAGGTCGTCGCCTGCCAGCGGAATGGACAGGTCACCGCCTGTCCGCAGAATGGACATGTCTCATTAAATGCCGAGGCGGCACATCGCCTGTCAGTGGAATGGACAGGCGGTGCGCCTTATCCGCAATAAATGCAGAGGCCGCGTAACCCGGAGGCCTTACGTCAGGCTCCGCTCGTTGACTTACGTCACGTGCAGTAGGCCACATGGCAGCATTGGGTCTCCGCCTGGGCGGGGAGCAGAAGTGTATGCGGATAGGTCCGCACCAGACTAGGTCTGGACACGTGTCGGTACCAGGCCCCCTCCTAAGTCCTGTTCAAGGCCCGTGTATACTCTGTCCTGGGACCTTGGGACCCCACTGTGGGCGACCCGAACCCCATACGGAGGGATCCAAATCCCATTCTTGGGGTCCGGCTTGCACACGTGGAGGTCCAGGACCACCCTTGGGGGTCCGGACTGTATATCTAGAGATCCGGCGCTCTCCCGTGGGGGTCAGGACTCACTGTTGATGCTTTGGAGCATGCCACCTCCTCTGGACATGTGGCGGCTTCGGACCCGCCCATGTGGTGGAGTCGGGCACTATTGTGGGCCAGAATAGGCGCTTGAGGTTGGGGCGAGCCGTGGCTTGGTCCCACACACAGCACTTCTACCACGCGACTAAGGGATAGCCGCGTGGGTTCTTTGTCTTTGTACAGTAGCAGGAGTACCCTAGTTTTAGGATACCGACAGATGTGATGTTATTTCTTTAATAACATTACATCCAGAGGTACGATCAACATGATTTCAGTTGGGTTAGTTTCATAATTTTATTTTTATCTAATTTAATCTGTTAATTTTTGAGATCGGTCAGAGTTAGGATTTTGGTCAGCAACGTTTTTTTATTAACGTAACAATAATGTATCCAGATTTAGAAAAGTGTATTACTTTGGTCTTGTGATTAAGAGAAGTTGGGATGTTTATTTTTAAGCTTATGTAAATATTCACCCACTCTGATTGTCTATTCTAGTGTCATACAATCCTACAACCACTCAGTAAGAACGTTCTGCAATGTAATATCAGGAAATTTGCACGTGTATGGCCTTTGTTTTGTATCGATCACGTTCCCTTATCAAAGGATTCTGGTTCGGGAGTCTGGAATCAAATTGTGCCATGGTGGTTTTAAGCTGTCTAACAACTGCTGCAAAATAGCAAAATAGTTGAGTAGAGCAACTATACAAAGGTAAAACATTTTATTTTTATATGGGAGAAGCAAGCAACAAAGGCGTGCTCAATCAGGTTCTTCGATGGTTTTTCCCTGTCCTAACTCCTGACAAAACAGCGCAACGGGTGACATCATATAAATATTACAATATGGTTGTTCAATCTCTACCCATCAAGATCTCCGATTTTTTTTTTCATTTTAGCCTCTTCTACGAAGAAATTTCACATTTAGATCCCTACGAAAATAATTCCTAAATTTGAACCATTTGCTCGATGCCATGAGTCGTGGCGCTAAGTTAACACCTCTCGCCGCTATAGATCTTGGCGTCGAGATGCTGATCCGATGGCATACACGGATCGAGCTGGTGGGTCACGTGGTAGATCTCGATGCTATAGATCTTGGCGCCGAGGTCTATTATATAGATCAATGCGTGTTTTCCTATTCCCCGCGCTCGGATCAGGTCATAGACTCATAGGAGGGCGGACTGGGGTCGCTAACTCGCTGGTGCTAGTGCTGCAGTGGTCGTGGACGTGGCTCACGCCGGGACCCGCCGTGCCAAGCTGCTCTCCCTCCTGCGCTGCACGTATGCAAGCAAAGAAAGGCTGTGGTGCAGCGCGTCTAAGGCTATCCGCACTCATACTACTCTAAATTTCTACCGTGAAAAGAATATTCTGTCCTAGTCAGCAAAATTCTTTACTCTATACCACAATCATCCGCACTCATGTTTACTCTATACCACATATTCTATTATTTCTCTCTCCTGAGCAGCCTCTCTGGTGCCCTCCTCCGGCCCCGCCTCGGGTCCCACACTCAACAACCTTTGCTGCCTCTACAGCTCACACGCACGGAGCATGCCTCGCCTTGCGTGCCCCGGACGTATGCAGTAGGCGTTGCATGCACTCTACATATGGGGTTTCCGGTTTTCTTGCTTGGCTTAGCGTAGCCATTCCAGTCTACCACTTCGGCATTTTTTACTGGATATTTAACTCTATACGTATAGCGCATCTTTTACCGCTCGTCACTGCGGATAGCCTAACAGAGGGGTGATCGACCTATGAGCAATTGACTAGATAATGTCAGCCGTTGGAACGAAAGCAAGCGATGGCGTGCCTGGTATGTAAGCGATGAAGTGTCGGCCGCTACAACGAAAGGAATTGACTAGACCTGTGACTCATTGAATATTTAATGTGTTTGGTTTGATGTTAAAGTGGATGAGGTGGGGACGACACTATTTCCTTAATTTTTTAAGATCATATCGTCACCAAGAACTACTCCGGTGTTTACCTCACTCCTACGTGACTCTTATCTGAACATATACAAACTGTGGTCACTCTATTCCATCACTATATATACATTTAACCAAACACACCCTAAATATTATAAATGCCCTTCTTGCCCACGTGGTGCTTGGGAGCCTACACATGCATGGTCGTGCCCTGCTCCAGCTCGATCTCGATCGGACGAAGCCCTGCCATTTTCATCAACCGTGACAGTGTTGGAACTTGCTCTCCTAGGCAAGTTGATCCAACGGGGTAGTGAAAGCAATGTAACAGGGTTTCAACTTGAGATGGCAATAGCTCTGTTAATCCAGCCTCTCAAGGGCACTATGCGAGGGTATTTATAGGTGCCTGAGTGCCCAGCGTCAAGGATTAAGGACGCATGTGCCCTTAGTACACCAGGTTCTCCCTGGAATATTCCCATTAAAGCAGGGTTACAGACTGTAATAATAGAAAAATCTTTACAATTTAGGCCCGTAATGCGCAACAACAGCGCAGGGCCCGTTATGACGGACCGGATTGTACGTGGGCTCTCGTGTTGGGCGACCCCGCGGGACGGGGCGACCTTGCCATGGGTCTTCGTCCTTCAGCGCGTCGGACGAAGGGTGGAGTCCATCAGTCGTCGTCTCCGTTGGTGCAGCGAGACTGGCGAAGGCATCGAGCGGAGGGTAGCGTCTATGCCTTCGCCCCAACACTTGCCCTCCGAGGGACCAGTTCGACCAAGTCATCTGGTGCCGAAGGCTTCGCTAGATGGTGGAGACGCTGCCCTCGCTCGAAGTGGTTCCGCGGGGGTTTTTGACATGACCGTTGATTGACGCCGCACTGTTGGATTGCGGGTTTCCCGAAGCGCCGCGCCTTGTGTATAAAAGGGGGTGGGGGCGGCGCCTTTTGAACTTTATCTTTCCGCGCGCCGTGAAAACCCTAACCTCCTTTTTAAACCGCCCGCTTGCTCGTCTGCCCTCCTTGCTCCTACTCGCCAGAGATCTGGCCCGTGTGAAGCAGACTGCCCGCCGCCGCCGACGGAACGTAGCCATACCGTCCTCTTCCTCTTCTGCTGCCGATACACCGCCGGCCGGCGAATCGTCTGAGGAGACGCTGAGCAATGTGGCGGCGGAGGAGTTGCGTCCCGGCGACACAGTGGAATTCGGCGCGTCGCGGATGTCCTCGGTCCGCGTGCATGACATGCAACAGCTTGGGTATTTTGGCGGCGGAGTGACACGTGTGCCGGGGGCAGAAGAGGTCCCCGAGCCAGAAGGCGAGTTGGTCGTCTTTGAGGCTTTTTTCGCCGCTGGCCTTCGTCTGCCCGCGCATCGATTTGTGGGAGAAGTTCTGCGCAGATTCGAAGTCCAGGTCCACCAGCTGACACCGAATGCCGTGGTGGCCCTGGCAAAATATGTTTGGGCGACGACTTCGTACGGCGGGCAGCCCTCGGTCAAAGTCTTCGCGAAGCAATATTGTCTGCATTGGCAGAAAAGGAAAATCGGAAATAAGATTGCTCAATTTGGATCTTGCACATTTACGTCGAAGACCAGCAAGACTTCGATGGAAGTCGTGGAGTTGGTTTCCTGCGCCCACAATAAGTGGGGCAACTGGTGGGAATTTTGGTTCTACGTTGCCGAAGGCACAGTCGAAGGCCAACCAGGGCTTCCCGTGGCCGTCATGTGTTCGCATTATTACGCGGCGTACCCGCAGTTTGAGGTAGCGGAGGAGGATGAAAACGAGGGGGCCCTTCGGTGCGCGGCCCGCATGAGTAGTGGGCGCGACCTCGTTGAGGAATTTGTCGGGTATGGGGTATGGCCCTTGGCGCGTGGCTGGGCGCTAGGCGAAGTATGCCCTCGCCAGATGCCCTCCCATGGCGGGATGCTGGTGCGGAGTCCTGCCTTCGCACTAGATCTGCATGGCCGAGATCCCGCCGCATTTGTGCGTGAAGCGGAAGACGGTGCGTCGAGGATCGTAGGGCGCTACGTGCCGAAGACAGAGGGTCTGCGGAGCTGGGATATCTGTGGGGCCAATGACAGGCTGAATCGGGTCTTCGAGTGAACCGCTTGCCTTACGGCGGTTACCCCGGGGAAGACGCCGCCGACCGCCGCAGGAAGAAACCGATGGGCGGTACCGAGGAAGGGCCATCGCAGGAGGCCGCCCCGGCCACTAAGAAGAGAAAATTAGGTACCATAGTGGGAAAAAGGGGGTGTCTGATAATTTTGTTGTGGAGTTGATGGAGACATGCGCGGCCCCCGGGGGAAGGATGTCTTCACACGAGCTCCGGGAGTCTTCGGCACGAATGCTGGAGGTTACCGGGGGTCGGTGGCCAAAGAATCTTCCGATCCCCTGGGCAGAGGGCGAAGACATGTCTACGTCTCGTATAGCTCGTGGATTGAAGATTTTCCCTTACGGATGGAATATTGCTGCTGTTGTGTCGGCAGTGATGACCAAGGATCGCTAGGATGCTGCGCAGAAGCGTCGGGCGGTCGTCAGGCTTCCCGATCCTAGGCGTGAAGCGAAGAGAGCGCGAGAGAGCGCGAAGGCTGCCGCCGCCGGTGGCAGCCAGCCGACGCTGGCCGCGAAACCGGCCGCACCCGGCTCCAGCAAGATGTCGGAGAGTGCGAAGGCCATTGCTACCGGTGGAACCAAGTCGACCCAGGGCGAGGCCGCGAAGGTCCAGGAGTTGCCTTCGCCGCGGAAATGTGTTGCCGACTTCGGCACCAATATTAGCGTGGACGACTATTTCGTCGGTAAGTTTTTTTTTGATCGGTGGTACATTGCAGGGTCAGGCGAGGGGCAAATGGTTGTTGTCCCGCCTGAGGTGGCAACCACCGCGTCAGTCGCGGTGGTCGGGGCGAAGGGTGGCGCTTTCTGTGCAAGCGGCGAGATTTCATCGGCCGCTGCCGTCAAGGGCGAGGCGGGCACCATGTCCCGCCGGTTGAGGGAGGCGTCGCTGCAGCTGTCGCAGCAGCTGAGTCAAGTAAGTTAAGCTGAACTTCGAGGTTTGCCATTTTCATGGGGATTGTGGTCTCATGTATTTCTGTTAGGCGGTCGACTTTGCCGACCGCGTGGCGTCGGGTGCCCTCACTGCAGATGTGTCTGCCGAAGTCGAGAGACTTCGGGCGCAGCACGCGGACGCCGTCCGGGAGAAGTCGGCCGCGGAGAGCAAGAGCCGCAAGCTGGCGGAGAAGGTGGCCGCCCTGGAGGCCGAGAGGACGGACCTCCGGCGCCGGCTGGTGGAAGAAAGGAGGGAGGCAAACCAGGCTATTGCCGAGGCGTAGGCCGCGCAGGCCGCGGCCAAGCTGGCGCGGGCGGAGGGAAGCCTTGCTAGCCAACGCGTGGAGGAATGGGAGGAGCGGTTCAACGCTCTGAGCGGCCGCGTGGAGAAGGCCGAGGCCTCTACACGCTCGGAGGTGGAAAGGACGCGCGCATAACTCGTGGAGTCTTACCGCGAGTTGGGTGCGCGGACGGCTGACTTCGAGGTGCCCGACCGAGAGGCGGGCCTTCGCTTCCTCGAGTGGCTGCAAGAGGAATTGCTGGCGCTCCCGACCATCGTGGTTATGTCCTTTGCATCCCTCGTCACCTGCGAGGGGGCCATGAATGCGTTGTCTCGCGAGGGGTGCAGTCACTATGAGGGCTTCGACCGGTCCGATGAAGACTTTGGGCGCGAAATCTTTAAGGTCGAAGACCCTGTGGTGAAGGGTTCCGCGGGGGCCCTCTTCGATCGGATGTGGGGTGCTCATGGCCGGGAGGCGGTCAGGGAGCGGGCTGATCGGGCAAGAGAGCAGGTGAGTCTTGTATGTTGTTTCATGTGATTGAAATGTGGGTACGTGTGGTTTTGCTGAATGAGTGTGTTATTGCTGTAGATGGCGCGTGGCGAGGACGTGGAGGACTTTGGACATCTTAACAGCATGCAGCCCGAAGCGGAGGTCGACCCGGTGGTGCCCGAGGCTGAGGTCGACCCGGCACCGCCCCCGGAAACCAGTGAAGGCCCCCTTGCTGCCCCTGCGCCGATGGCGGAGGATCCCCCGAAGGCGGCGACGGAGCTGGCAGCAGAGGAGCCCATGGTGGCGGCTGGGTCTTCGCAAGTGGCTTAGCGGGTGTGGGGTAGTTAGTGAATTTTGTTTGTGTGACTGAACCTTGGTTGCTGCGCAGATTTAGGATTTTGGGCCTGCGCACGCAACCGCTACTGCTAATTTTGTGGCGGCTTCGACCGTGGTCGATGGAAATGAAACGGATGAGTCTACGTCTATGTTTTCTGAGTTTGGTGACTCTGGGGGTTCGGTTGTGTGGATGGAAGAATCTTCGGATGAGGACTTGGATTACTTTGTGGCCTTGGATGTGGCTGCGGCGGAGGCCTCTCCGCGTGTTACGGATGCTGAAGTTTTGCCTGGTCGGAGTGCTGGTCATAGGCGACGAAGGGCGGTGGCGAAGCGTAGAGTGAGTGAATTGGATGGTGGTCGGCTTCGTGTGGGCAGGACTGGCAGGCGGGAATTATTGTCCTAGCCGGTTGGGGTGAGTATAGGTGAGGGGGAGTTGCGAAGTCTTTTTGAGGGTGAGGAGCTGAGGATAATGCTATTTAACTATAGGGAGATGGGAATCATTCCGAAGGTTGAGCTAATGTAAGGTGTGATGCCCTCGCTGTATGCGTGTAACTATAGTTTATTTGATGAGGCTGTTTGCCTTCGCGCATCTGGCTATGTTCATAGGGTGTTGCGCACTTGATGTAGCACGTTTACTATGTCAGTCCGGCTGCGCCTGTAGACTTTTGCGCTGATGTGATGCGCCTTCGATTTTTTGCACTCGTTGTGCTAGTCCGGTTGCACCCTTAGGCGACTGTTGCACGAATGGTCTTTTGAAGGAGACTTCGATTTTGCGCACTTGTTGTGCTAGTCCGGCTGCACCCTTAGGCGACTTTTGCACAGATAGTCTTTTGAAGAAGATTTCAATTTTGCGCACTTGTTGTGCTAGTCCGGCTGCACGCTTAGGCGACTTTTGCACGGATAGTCTTTTGAAGAAGACTTCGATTTTTTCGCACTTGTTGTGCTAGTCCGGCTGCACCCTTAGGCGACTTTTGCACGGATAGTCTTTTGAAGAAGACTTCGATTTTTTCGCACTTGTTGTGCTAGTCCGGCTGCACCCTTAGGCGACTTTTGCACGGACCGTCGCACGCGAAGGTAGCCAGCGCTGCCCCTCTCGGTGACTTTTGTGTTGGTCGAATGCCAAAGACCGTTGATGCGGTCTTTTTCGATGTGATTTTTGCGGGGGATTTTTCGCGTGTATATTACATGGCTCCGCCTCGTTAAAAACCTCACCCCCTGGGAGGAAAAGAGTGCGGGCCGGTATAAAACTGTTTTGCAGATTACAAGGGCGAAGTGGCCCTCAGGAGTTAAACAAAGAACTTGCAAAGATTATCAATGTTCCAAGAATGTTCTAAGTCTTTGCCGGATGATGTTGTGAGCCTGTACGCGTTGGGAGAGGCCTTCGTCTTGACGATGAAAGGGCCCTCCCATTTTGGCTCCAACTTGCCTCGGGACTCTGTCCGAGCTGTCCGGACGAGTATGAGGTCTCCTTCGTTGAATTCCCTCGGGATGACTTTGTGGTCACGCCATGCTTTTGTTTGAGCTTGGTATTTATTTAGAGCCTGTAGGGCGAAGACGCGGTCTCCGTCGATGAGGTCCTTCGAAGTAGGCTCGTCTACGTCGGGGACGGCCGATGCGACTGTCCGCGGTGACCCATGTTTTATTTCTTGCGGAGTCATAGCCTCCGATCCGTATAGAAGGCGAAAAGGGGTAAACCCGGTCGCCCTACACTCAGTCGTATTCAGCGCCCAGACCACTTCAGGTAACAGGTCTGGCCACTTGCCTTTTTTGTCGTCAAGGAGCATTTTCTTGACGGCTGTGAAAATTTTACCGTTGGCGCGTTCCACGACTCCGTTGGATTGCGGGTGGTACACTGAGGCGAAGGCAAGCTTGGTGCCGTGGAGAAGCAGAAATCCTTGAAGTCTTGGCTGTCGAATTGCTTGCCATTGTCGACTGTGAGTTCGGACGGGACTCCGAAGCGGCAAACAATATTCTGCCAGAAGAATTTCTGGGCAGTCTTCGATGTTATCGTGGATACAGCCCTCGCCTCAATCCATTTGGTAAAATACTCAACAGCGATGAAGGTGAACTTGAGGTTCCCCTGAGCCGTGGGCAGGGGACCGACAATGTCCAGGTCCCAGCGCTGAAGAGGCCACGTGTGGGCGATTAGCTTCGTGAATTGCGAAGGGCTTCCCGAGCGTGGAGAAAATTTCTGGCAGGCTTCGCAGGACCTTGCGACCCAATTTGCGGCGCAGATCATGGCGGGCCAGTAGAAACCTTGACGAATCACCTTTGCAGCTAGGGCCCTAGGCCCTGCGTGAGAGCCGCAAGTCCTGCTATGGACTTCGCGCAGAATTTGGACGCCTTCGGTCTCGGTGACACACTTAAGCATCGGTTGACTGACCCCCTTCTTGTAGAGTTGGCCTTCGATCAGCGCGAAGTCCCGGCTTCGGTGTTTGAGGCACTTGGCCTCGTCGATGTCGGTTGGATGGTAGTACCCCTGCAGGAACAGGGTTATTGGTGCCCGCCAGTCTTCGGTCATGATGAGGTTGACTATGCGGTGGCCCTCGCTGTCATTGGTTATTTGGAGCCCCTCTGGGCTGCGGACGGCTGGCGTGCCGACGACGTGGTAGAACACGTCGGAGGGCAGGGCCTCGCCCCTGGCAGCTGCCTTGGCCAATGCGTTGGCCTCCTCATTCTTGGCTCGGTCCACGTGCTGCAACGTGAAACCCTTGAATTGTCTTTCGAGGCTGCGGATGGCCGCGAGGTACTGCATGAGTGCAGGGTCCTTCGCTGCATAGTCTTTCTCGACCTGGCCGGCGACTACCTTGGAGTCTGTTCTGATGATGTAGGTGGTGACACCGAGTGCCCTTAGCTTGCGAAGGACGAGGATGACAACCTCGTATTCTGCTATGTTGTTGGTGCACCTATCAGACTCCAAAGCAAAGCTGAGGCGCGCTGCGTATCTGTGCTTGATCCTGGTGGGTGAAGTAATGACTGCAGCGACGCCTACCCCCGCATGGCACCATGTGCCGTCGCAATGGATTGTCCACACTTTTTCTGTGGACGGGTCCGGCTGTGTTATTGGCCCAGTCCAGTCGACGACAAAGTCTGCCAGGACTTGTGATTTGATGGCTGTCCTGGGTTCAAATGTGATGTGGTAGTCGGAGAGTTCGGCTGCCCATTTGGCAATCCGTACTGATGCCTCCGGGTTTCTGAACAATTCGCCGAGTCCTCTATCTGAGGTGACCCGGACCTTGAATGCCTCGAAATAATGGCGCAATTTGCGCGAGGCCATCACGACTGCATAGGCGATCTTTTCCAGTTCCGTCATGTTGCATTTTGATGTTGTGAGCACTTCAGAGACGTAATAAACTGGACATTGCCTGATGGTGCTCTTTCTGGTCTGCTCTTGAACCAGTGCTGCGCTGACCGCATGTGGCGAAGCTGCGACATAGAGCAACAGGGGTAGCGAGGGGTCGGGGCTTGTAAGAATCGCCAATTCCGACAGGTACTGCTTTAATGAAGCGAAGGCCGCCGCCTTCTCTGGTCCCCATGCGAAGTCTTTTGTGCCGCGGAGTGTTTTGAGGAAAGGGAGGCTTCGCTCGGCGGACTTGGAGATGAATCTGTTGAGGGCGGCCAGCCTGCCTGTCAGTCGTTGTACTTCTCTGGCTGACCGCGGGGGCGTCATATTGATGATAGCCTGGATTTTGGTTGGATTGGCCTCAATTCCGCGGTGTGACACCAGGTAGCCCAAGATTTTCCCCTAGCGAACGCCGAAGACGCACTTTTTGGGGTTCAGGCGAAGTCGTGCGCCCCGCATGTTCGCGAACGTTTCGGCGAGGTCAGCCAGGTGATCTTCCTTGCTCCTGCTGGCGACGACAGTGTCGTCCACATATGTGAATATATTTCTGCCGACTTGGCTCTCGAGCACCGTTTTGGTGAGCCGAGAGAAAGTGGACTCGGCGTTCTTATGTCCCTCCGGCATTCTGATGAAGCAATACGTGCCGAAGGGTGTTATGAAGCTGGTGCTTGCCTTATCCTCCTCCTTCATATATATTTGGTGGTAGCCGGAAAAGCAATCAAGGAGTGGCATGACTTCGCACCCGGCCGCACTATCGACGATTTTGTCGATCCGAGGCAGCGGGAAGTTGTCCTTGGGGCAGACCTTGTTAAGACTGGTGAAATCGATGCACATCCGCCATTTGCCACTCTTCTTCTGCACCATTACTACGTTGGCGAGCCATGTGGGGTAGGCAATTGGCTCGATGAATTTGGCTTCGAGCAGGCGATGCACCTCGGCCTTGGCGGCTTCCGTCTTCTCGTCAGACATCTTACGCAGCCGCTGCTTCTTTAGCCTCACCGAAGGGTCGATTCCTAAGCTGTGCTCGATGATGGAGCGACTGACTCCGACCAGGTCGAGGGCGGACCAGGCGAAGACGTCTTTATTCTTGGACAGATAGCAGAGGAGTCTCTCCTCATCATGCGAAGTAAGGTCTTCGCTGACGGTGACCGTCTGTTTGGGCGTTGCCTGGTCGAGGGGAACAACCTTGGTCCCGTCGTTGCTCTGTAATTGTGCTTTTTCATGTTCTTTGGCGGTTGGACTGGCAGACCCGGGGACTTCGCGCTAGGCCGTGAGGCAGTGTACGTTTCTTTGTCCGGGGACGAAGTCTCTTTCTATGTTACGCGCAACCTGCTGGTTGCCGTAGACTGTGATGGCGCCTTGCGGACCTGGGATCTTCATGCACAGGTAAAGTCCGTGGATAGCTGCCTCAAACTTGTTGATGGAGCCCCGACCCATTATGGCGTTGTACGGGTACACCATGTCGACGATGTCAAACGTGACTTGCTCACTTTGGGCATTGGGTGCTACACCGAAAGAGAGAGGTAACTCTATCTTGCCGACAGGAAAGGTGCCCTTGCCGCCGAAGCCGTACAGAGGGTTGTCCGATGGCTTGAGCAGGCTGTGGCTTATGCCCATGCGATCGAAAGCATGGAGGAAAATGATATCCGCCTGGCTGCCATTGTCGACTAAGACTTTGTGTAGGTCCCAACCTGCCACGCTGCAGTTGATGACCATGGCATCGATGTGGGGGGCGCTGCGCAGATCGACGTCTCAGGCGTCGAAGGTCAATGGCACATGGGACCACTTTGTCTGCACGACCGGACCGGTGACGGCGATGTGGTTGATGCTGCGGTAATGGTCCCTCTTCTGCCGCTTTGTGTCGAAGTCGGCGCTGGACCCCCCAGTAATCATATGAATGACTCCGCGATACGGCTGATCGGCGAAGTCTTCTTGCTTTGGGGCTTGGGGTGGTTGGGGTGGTGGATGTTTTGCTGTTGATGGTGTGGAGGTGGGGGTGGGGGAGGTACGATTTGTACCTCCTGGTGGTGTTGGTATGCGTGGTGCGGTGGAAGCGGAGCGGGGCCATGGTTGTATGGCGGAGGGGGTTGCTGATATGTGTGCGCGACAACTCTAGGGTTATCGGTTGGTTGCGCCCATGCCATCCTGTCTCTGGTGGCCTTCGTCTCTGGGCAGTCTCTTGTAGGATGCACGCAGTCTTCACCGTGGAACAGGCAGTAAAATCTGCACGGCTGCTGCGCACGCCCCCGGCCTCGACCGCGAGTTCCGTTTCCACGGCCCTGGGGGGGATACTCCTGGCGGCGAGGGGCCTCACCAGCGGGGTGCTGGTTGGCGATGTTGTGCACCTGCTGCTGATTGCGGCCGTCCCGGCCGGAGTCTGCCTGCGAGGGCCTTGTCCATGTGCGGCTGGACTGCGGAGGGTCTTTGGGTTTCCTCTGAGACTCGACTTTGCGCTGGTGGAGCTCTTCGGATCTGGCGTATTTTTCAAACAGCTGATACAACTCCTGGAGGTTCCTGGGCGGGTCCCCGATGCAGTGGCTGTAGAGGACGCCGGCCCGAAGGCCACTGATGGCGTAGTGGATGGCGATCTAGTCATCGACCGAAGGCAGTTGTGACTTGAGGGTCAGGAACTTGCGGTAATACTCTCGCAGAGTCTCTCGTTCCAGCTGCTTGCAGAGTGAGAGTTCAGCCAAGGCGTCGGTGTCTGGGCGATACCCTTGGAAGTTGAGCAAGAATTTGTCCCGGAGACTTCTCCAGGAGTCGATGGACAATGGGGGCAACCTGGTGTACCAGGTGAGGGCTGGGCCTTCGAGGGCAATGATGAATGACTTGGCCATCGTGGCGTCGTCCCCTCCGGATGATGCAACGGCGACTTGATAGCTCATGATGTACTATGCTGGGTCAGTGCTGCCGTTGTACTTGGGATAGGTCCCTGCCCTAAAGTTGGCGGGCCATGGTGTCACTTGCAGGTGAGGTGCCAGGGGACTTCGCTCGTCAAGGTAGTTGACGCCTTGGAATGCCATGGCGTGAGGGATGGTGTGCCCGCGCTGAGGGATGAACAGGTCTTCGATTTGTGCGCGCTGCTGGAAGGGTGGGCCGTGTTGCAGGCCGAGTTGGCCTTCGCTTTGCATAAGCGCGATCTCTTGTTCAAGCTCCTGTGCCTTCTGCTCTTCGTCGCGTATCATCTGTCGCACCTTGGCTTGTGTAGACACACGTTGGCGCTTGGCCTCGAGGATCTCTTTTTTGCTTTTGGAGGTTGCGGTTCTTGATGCGCAAGGCGCGCAGCTGTAGCTGCTCTTCGGCCGAAACGTCGATGACTTCGCCGTCCTTGGTGGCGTCCGCGCCCTCTGGTGGAGCGAAGCCTGGGGGGCTGCTGTTGTCCCCCGGAGCTGCAGGTGCGGAGGCTGCCTTCGGTAGTGGGTTGTTCATTGCGCTGCCTCTTGCTGTTTGCGTCGTCTTCGCAGGGCTCTTGGAGAGTGTTGTCGACAAGGGCCTTGCCCTTTTTCTCGGCCAGCAGTGCTGCCTTCGCAGCTTCGTCAGCCTTCGATGTGGTTCTCTTGGGTGCCATCGCGGGTGGTGTTTTCGTAGCACGAACGGTGGGCGCCAAATGTTGGAACTT
This sequence comes from Zea luxurians, assembly GCA_029449295.1. Classification (NCBI taxonomy): domain Eukaryota; kingdom Viridiplantae; phylum Streptophyta; class Magnoliopsida; order Poales; family Poaceae; genus Zea; species Zea luxurians. The sequence continues at coordinate 147,152,927 of JAOPSE010000003.1, read as the reverse complement.
GCTCTCCTAGGCAAGTTGATCCAACAGGGTAGTGAAAGCAATGTAACAGGGTTTCAACTTGAGATGGCAATAGCTTTGTTAATTCAGCCTCTCAAGGGCACTGTGCGGGAGTATTTATAGGTGCCTGAGTGCCCAGCGTCAAGGATTAAGGACGCATGTACCCTCAGTACACCAGGTTCTCCCCGGAATATTCCCATTAAAGCAGGGTTACAGACTGTAATAATAGAAAAACCTTTACAATTTAGGCCCGTAATGCGCAACAACAGCGCGGGGCCCATTATAACGGGCCGGATTGTACGTGGGCTCTCGTGTTGGGCGACCCCGCGGGACGGGGCGACCTCGCCATGGGTCTTCGTCCTTCAGCGCGTCGGACGAAGGGTGGAGTCCGTCAGTCGTCGTCTCCGTTGGTGCAGCGAGACTGGCGAACACATCGAGCGGAGGATAGCGTCTACGCCTTTGCCCCAACAGACAGCACCGGCTTCTACGCGTATGTAGCTTTGTATTGATGTTCTCTCTTCTCCGTCGCAGTGCCACATCCTAGCTCGGCGCTAAGATCTGTAGCGCCGAGCTAGGTGTCACGTTGGTTGCCATCTCGATCCGTCCACGCCAGCGGAGCAGGCATCTTGGCGCCGAGCTGTGTTACATCGGCGCCATGAATCATGACGCCGAGAAAAGGGTCCAAATATGAAATTACTTCTTCCAGGGGTCTAAATGAGAAATTTCTTTGTAAAAATGGCTAAAATGTAAAAATTTTGGTCAAGGTCCATTTTTCATATAAGGCAGCCAATATCGTGCCGATTTCGAAAAAGAGCATAAGATATATAGCTCGTCCTGAACACGAAATAAACAATTTACAGCGTCAGGAACCATTTTCTTGTGCTCTCTGTCACTGATCTAGTCGCGTTTACGCAGAGACAACAGGTCCACAAGATCCAGAAACACATCTGCACGCTGCCATTCAAGATCTTCACACAAACATCCACAGGAATACACAAGCTCCATACACACAACAAGCCAGCATGCTATCTCTCAAGATCTTCACACTCCACGCAAACAGACAGACAAATGTACAAGCCCCAGACACATTTCAACATGCGCCTTCTTAAATATCTGAAAGTTCATTCAGGAATGCTCAGGTTCGACTGGGGCTGGGGGGGGGGGGGGGGGGGGGGGGGGTCATACTGTTTTTACAGTCGCAATCTCCAACTATGAAGCACGACATCAACTAGAATCAACCAATCCTCGTAGACAAGTCCATCAGATATCTGGAAAGTGTTTTTGTCCCAAACACAGCAGTAGTGTGGGGGGTCTTATTGCAGTATTAGGCCAACATACTGCACACAGAAGCTGGCTCTTGAGAGTATAACCCACTAGGTACAGTATATCAACCCTGTCTGTGGCCAGTCTTGGTCAGAAGAATAAAGTTAGCTTTTGTACAAACATCTATATCCAATACAGCTACCAAAAAGTAACTCGAGAGCATCATTCTTTTGGATGCCATGTTTGCGGAGGAACCACGGCCTAACAAATCAGCTCCCTTTGAAACAACCAAACCCACTAACACTTACATATAAAATACCAGCAGAAGCATGTTTCAATGCAGTGAGATTGTTGAACTACAGTTACAGCACTGCTGAATTATCGACGCCTGGTGATTCGAGGAAAATGTAAAGTCGGGAGATGGGTGCAGGTTAAGCTTCTGAGGAAGGTTGCATCACAGACACATGGCCTGCAGAAATCACCAAACCTCGTGTCAGAATAATAATTTATTTGAAATGCTAATTTACCGCAATATTAAAGAACAGAATGTCATCAAAGAATAAATAATTCCTACTAGAAGGTAGATCCATTCAGTAAAGTAAACTTGGGGTGTTGAATCTGCACATGTGAAAAGGCAATAACAGTATGATGGTGTATTGGTTTGGTGTCCTTAACTATTACCAAATCTGCTGTGAACTACTCTCAGCTTTGAACTTTTTAACTGCTGCAGTAGAATCACTAAATGCTGTACCAGGCGCTATATCTACTTTAAAAAAAACATGGCACCCATATAGACTATAGTTGCCAGTGATCAATATGATGTGTTACTTCTTCAACAGAGAGATTTCTACGTTTAAGGAATGACGTTACATTAGCTATATTATCATGTCTTCATGGAAAGTTGTATTATTCTCTTACGTTAACAAATCAGCACAGAAGTGCATAGCACAATGTAACTATATGTTTGGAAACGCCCTGGAGGCATTACATCTCAAATAGTAACATGGATTCTTGAATCCTGTATACTTTTAAGAGGCAGCAACAAAACACAATAGAGAATACATGTTGTGGCATATTATTTTCTCTTCCATCTTACGAAACTATATCCCGTTCCTTCTATAGAGAAAGAAAAGGTACATATGTCACAGTATGGCTTACAAAACAAGGTAACCAAAGATTGTATCTTGTTTCTCTTATTTGGAGAGAAGATAGCTATGTCCCCATCTCATATTCTCACTTAGAAAACAAGCTAAGTAGGTAACCAAACACTAAAATAGGCATTTCCACCAAACAAAGTTAGCGTATCTAAAAGAGCAACATATGAAGCCATAATGCAGAGTTGCTCAATAGGAATAATATGGAGGGCACAAAAATAGAAATCTAGTTACAAGCAAAGTCATAAAGTTCCTGGTGACAGAGGTTACAAGCATGTGAAAGGACATAGGCAAGGAAATACCTACTTTACAGGCAAAATTCTTGTTGTGTTGCCATATCTCCAGCATACCATAAACACTCTAATAAAGTCCTAGGCACTAGATTGGAGGGGTGGGTGCAGGATAGTCATAATACCAAAGTTACAGAATTTTTTCTAGACTGAGCCTAATTCCAAGTAGTTGGTTAACCAAACTATTCTCTCTTTTAGGTGCACATCCAGATTTAGTTTCCTCTTAAGAGTCCTAACACAGAACTAGTATATCCTGCTCACTGTCCGTTGCATATATGAAATAGTGAATGCACGCAATACAATCGGTTCCCTCTTCAATGGAAACATTTAGGCATAAAACCATGTACGATTATTGTCCAAAGGTAGATCAATTGCTAATAATACTGAGCAGAGCAAGCCTACAAAAAAGGTAAGTTTTAAATTCCAGATTTTCTACCATCCAAGACTAATCAAAGTAGCTACAGCCAGGTTATTAAAACGATAAAATGTTGGAACGCTCATGGGTGAAATTTTGACTTTTAAACGTTTAAACTTTGTTTAAACGTAGTTTTAAACAACATAGGAAAAATACCAATGTATCATAATTTCAGACAATAATATAAAGTTAAATACCAAAACAGAGAGGTTAGTGGCTTACCAAAACTTCACCCATGAGCTAGATTGAACCCCAAAAGTAACTAATAGACTGGGCCCAAAAATAGCTAATGGTCTAAAATGCATAAAACACTGCGTTTTACAGTTTAGAACGCCAAAACGCTAAAACGTGATTTCAACCTCTAATTAGAGTTTTGACGTTTAAACGTAGTTTAAACATCGTTTAAACGTAGTTTTAATAACACTGAGCTACAGCTAACGGATAGATGCATAGATGTTTTGTAGAGCTCTGTATCATTGTCCTAAATAAGCAATAAACAAATATACACTAAGGCATTGCCCAGCTAAATTTGGCAAATTGTTCCACCATTTTGATGCACACAGGATTTTCAACTACATGGGTTTCATCCGCATGGGCCTCTAGAGCATTTGACAGCATAGACCAATGAGTTACCACAAGATAAATGTTTACCTCAAGATTCTAGAAACTGAAGTTCCATGATCACAACAACACGATGCGACTCCACTATTAGTACCAGACTTCCTCCATAAACAACTTTAGAGCTGAGGAAGTTCTTGTGGGTTCTCCATTGATGCCCTTAATATCATGCCCGCTCTCCGCTTCTTATCATCCTTTGTTTCCTCTTTCAAGAAGGAAAGATCCTCCCTCAGATCCAGGACTCTTGAATTCTGAGCTGCTGCTAATGGCTTATTACTAAATCCAATCTTAAGATGAACTGGAGCCCTCTCTTTTGGAACAATGCTCCTTTGATTTTGATCCAACCTAGCACTAGCATCAATCTCTCTGATGGTTCTAGCTTGAATAGCTGGTGCAAATGCCTCAAGGACAGAGAATTTCTTCTTTTCCGGAGGCATATCAACCTCTGATACATCCTTCTGTCCAGGTAACAATGCTGGCTCAAGAAATGGATTTCTCTTCGTCCCAGCTGCCTGTATCTCCTTCCCCTTCAGCGCATTATCATGTGCCAGAGCTGGACGAAACCCATCCGCACCGGCCATAGCCAGCCTTCGCTGCAGGCTGAGCAGGGACTTCTCAGCTTTCCTTCGTTGCCGCACCTGCTCCACTTTGTCAACCCTGTCCTTGGTCGCCGGCGGCTCAACCCACACCTCCGTCGTCACATAGGTGTGCGGATCTGGGAAAGCAGGCAGCCACTCCGGCACGTGCTTCATCCCAGTCTCCCTCCCAGTCACAGCGAAGCTGGCAGAAGGCTGCGGCTCCACGCGCTGGATGGGGAACCTAGGCAGCGGCCGCGCGAACGGCACCTCGTCCTTGGAATGGACAAACGCCATGAGGTCCTTGACGACGCCAGAGCCGACAAGGCAGTGGCCCGTGGTTGCCGCGCCAGCGAAACCATACATGTCGGCGCTGACCTCCTCGAGCGCCTGGATGACGTCTAGCTCATTAGCGTGCGCGCGGCCGGCGAGGTTGGCGTGGAAGGCGGCAGACCGGCCCAGGTGGGTGATATAGCGCAGGACGGTGTCGACGACCGCGTCCACCGCGGAGCGGTGCGCGCAATCGAACCCCGCGGCCTGCAGTGCCTGCGCCACCGCGGCCCGCGCCACCGCCCGCCCGAACTCGTCCCCGCTGCCGCCGCCGCCTCCGTTCATATCTCCGCTGCTTCTCCTCTCCCCCGCTTTCCAGCCACCCATGCCACCGAGGCGCCGAGCAGCTCGCCGGCGCGGGTTTCAGATACGGACGGCGCTAGGATTCAGATCCCTCCGACCACGCCACCGCCCAGCACGAATCGATTACTCAGGCTCAGCGACGCAGCGAATCGAGCTCCGCCAAGCAAACTCATAAGAAGAGATCTCATAATTTCGATTTGAGTTCGCGTGCCTCGATGAATTTAGCACCAATTAGCAAGTCATCTAGGAGTAAATTTTGATTTCATGAGATTTCTGCCAATTATTACCAGTTTAAATATTGGACTTCCTCCGTTTACCACTTCAAAGATTGGATCCACTATCTTTCTAAGGCAGAAATTTAGAATTTTACCTTTATAAGAAGTTGGGTGTGACCGACCGTACGTTGCCACGGAAGTAAAAAAATAATATAAAACATAAATACGAAACGATAAACATGGCGTATGCGGAGGGGAGCCAGGGGCACGGCGGGTGGGAGCCGCACGACACATTGCGTAGGTTTTTGCGATGGGGCGCACGGTGTGGTAGAGCCATCGTGGTGGAGGAGGTCACGGAGTCGTCGGCGCAAATGTCATGGAGCTACAATAGCAGTTTACGGAGGTTGCGGAGGTCGCGTGCGGAGGTTGGCTATCCGATGCAGGTGGGCGGGGGTTTCGTGGAGTCAGAGCTCCGTGTGCGTGGAGTCGGCGTGGATGTCGCTGAGGTTTCGCGGAGGCGGGGGCACGCCCGGAGAGGGGAGGCGGGGGGCACGGAGATGGTCTACACTATTGCCTTAATAGATAGTAGAGAAGTAGAGATAGATAAAAAAATTGGTACATCAAACAGTTGAACAGGTGGGAATGAAGCCATGCTGGGCCAGTTGCCCCGCCCGCCGTACAGTAAAACAGAGGAGCAAAGCAGGCGCACACGCATAGCCAGCGCATGTGTGCCAGCCTGCCAGGTCCGTCAGGCCCTAGCCTGACCAGGGGAGCCGCACTGGAGTGGACTGGACTACCTGCCGCGGTACGAGCGCGAGTGGTGGTGGGCTCGTACACGTGCCCGGTGCCCGCGACGCACGATCGCTCGCTGTCGTCGTCGTTCGTCTCGATCCGGCCGGCTCCGGCACGGGCAGCTCGGTCGCTCACAAGTCCCACCGTACGGTCCGGCCGGCCCCGCACCCCCCTTCTGCCGGCATGGGGTGAGGCCGAAGGCAACGGCACCAGCACCCACCGTTCGCGCTCTTCCCGCCCCGGCCCCCGCCCCCGCGCCCGGTCGCTAATTACGTGCACATGCCATCCGTCCGTCCACGCACACGGCGCACACCACCAGTCTACCTCTGTTGCTGCGCTAGGACGCTACCCACACAGGCGGGAGCAGGAGGTCCTCTTCTCCACTCGCTTTGCGCTGCCTTGTCTGCGCTCGATTCCCCGCGACCTCCTCCCTCTCACACACGCCTTCCCTCCGGTGTCGCACCACGCCACCAGGGCCGGGGGGTAGCCCACTCCTCTCGCTCCTCCACTCCACATCTACCCTACGCGCTCTTTCTGCCGCCGAATCAGCACAACTCATCACCCGCCCAGGGAAGAGAGATATTTTCTGCTCTGGCCCTATTTCTGTTGGGCGGGCGAGGGGAGGCGGCGAGGTGACATGTCAGTTGCGACCTGGCGCCGAAGACTTGCGTGAGGAGAAATTTGGAATTTTGCCATTATGGCAAGTGAGTTTCGCTAATTTACCATTATTTTAAAAGACTTCGCTTATATGCCATTATCAAAGAAGACACATACTTTAAAATGCCTTTTGGCTATTTAATAAAACAAAAAATCGATTAAAAGAAGAACAGCAGAGATCGGCCATACACAGCACCTTCCATGTCGATGGCCGCCACGGCCAGCATCACCCAAGACTCCGGCCTGCCCTCCACGGCACACACGGCCAGGCAAGATCAATCAGGGAAGGAAGTAGTTCCATCTGTGATCCCTTTTCAGGTAAAGGATGTACAATACCAACCAAGGAAGAGCTCAACTTCTCCTGTGATTTCTGTCCTAGTAAATGATACATAACGCTAGCCTCTTGTGGATCACTAACAGTTGCCATACCAGTTTAGATGAAGGATGCGCAAACCCAAGGCCCAAAGGAATCACTGACAGCTCCAGTTCGAGCAATCAGGCCTTTAGTTAAGATTGATATTCCCGCTCAAGTTAAGGAAGCTTTAGCTAGTGCTAGCAGCGAAGTGCCATCATCTACTACGGACAATAATGCTGCTATGGAATGCAGTACATCATCAAAAATGTTCTTGGCAATAATGTTGTTGTAGAAAGCGAGGCAGTCGAGCGGCGAGGAGCAGAGGACGCGGCGTCGGGCGAGGAAACAGCTGTCCTATGGAGTGCAGTATATCATCCAGCTCCGTAGGCTCACCTGCCCCAGGTGTAGCTGCAGGTGCTCCGCCATGCCTACGCCGTTCGTAGCCGGACCTGGACGGGTGTTCAGCAGCACCAGCGAGCTGCCGTTTCCTTGCGAAGACACCATCCACGCCGGGAAGGTCCCCCGGTGGACGTCCCAGCCGTTGGTGGTGACCACGAACACGTCCCAGCCGTCGGTAGGCCCCTGTGGATGCCTCCAGCGCTTCCGCCACCACGGAGCGGTCACAAATGGAGGCCAGGGTTGGATGGCGGTGGTTGCGGATCCGGGCATCGCCGATGGGGGTGGGGGAGGGGAAGGTAGGGGGAGGCCTCGAATCCCGGACACATCCATGGGGGTGTTCTCGGATCCCTATCACAGCGAACGCGGCATGGGGCGAGGGGAGCAGGGCGTCGGTCGCAGACGACTTCGGGAGACAGGGGCGGGAACTCGGGGACAGGCTGCACACGCAATTGAGTGGAGCAGAGGGGGAGGCGGGGGCACAGGAGTGGCCTACGTTACCTTCTTAATAGTTAGTAGAGATTAACCATGAGCCGGTAATAATGTTACGATCCTAGGGAGGGGAGGGGTCGTCGACGACGACAAGAGGGATTGGCGGCAATGGCGGCACGAGTGAGGTTAGGGGGCGGCGTAGACGCGGGGAGAGAGAGGCTACGGCGATAGAGTCAAGGGGATGAAATGATGTATGATAAATGATCCAAATAATATTGTCTGTTAGATTTAAGTAAGATAGAGAGTTACCCAGTGATTTGAATCGTTGGTTTTGATGGTGTGTTAAGTCTGGATGCAATTTGTTTGGTGGATTTAGTAGAGATTATAGGTGTATAGGTGATTTAGTTAAATGGGTTTTGTAAAGTTTAAACTAGTGAATTATATAGTGGTATAGATTTTGATGGATTCATCTGAATGTCATTATGAAACATGTCACACATGCTATAATGCTATTTTGTCATTTAATAAAACGAAAAAATTGATTGAATACAATTTTGTACCCTATTTTTTCTCATGTGTCTGAGGCAGCTGATAGGGGGGCTTAGCGTTGACCATTGGAGCTCGACGTTCTACTTGACGACACTAAATATCTCCACAAGCGCCATCGTGGAGTGTACTACACGTCGCCCATGGCTTTCTCGAGGAGGATCAAGAAGCAAAGCAACACCCTTGACTCCATGGTATGTTTCACGTTTCGCAACTTCAGAAGTGTCTCCGTGTGCCAACCGAAGTCGTAGAAGTGGATGCTCTTGACCTTCAACCAAGCCTTGTCTATGTGGACAACATTTGTGTGTTCTTGAGAAGTGTGAGGAAAATAGACCCTGGGCCATTTGGCTTAATAGATTTTGGTGTTTGATAATCAACATAACCTGTGGACTAAGGTGTTTGCTAGTGTTTGTGTTTGGAGTTCACAGGATGCTAAAGTTACTTGGACCAAGACATTGAGGAAAGCAACACCTCAAAAGAAGACATTATGAAGATCAAGTGAAGTCCAAGAGAAGAAAGGAGTGTTGCCTGTGGACTGTCTGTGCGAGGAGCACCGGACTGTCCGGTGCACCAGGAACAGTAGCCCTAAAGGCTAGTTCTAGGTGGCACTGTGGAGAGAAGACCGCCAGACTGTCCGGTGTGGAGTCTGAACTGTCCGGTATGAAAAGCCTGCAGCGCCAATGGTCACCTGACGTGGTAGGACAATGGCTAGGCGCACCGGACACTGAACAGTGCGATGTTCGGTGTGCCGCAGAGAGCAGCAGCTTTTCTCCAACGACTAGAATTGTTTTGGGGGCTATAAATACACCCCAACCGGCCATTCTCAAGTGTGGGAGCCCAAGCAACATACCAAGGCATATAGTGCACATTTCCAAGAGCTCAAACACCCAAGTGCTTAATAGAATCACTCGATGATTAGCGTAGGTGCTTTGCGAAGTGCTTAGGTTAGTTAGACCGCTTTAGCGCTTGCTCTAGGTGAACCCTAGTTAGTTGAGTGAGTTTTGTAAAACCACACAACCCCTCGGCTCTTGCGCGAGCCATTATAATTGTACCGTGTGGGGCGAGAGTCTTGCGAGACTATGACAACTGTGTTTGTGTCACGACCACCACCATGTACCGGAGGGAACGAGGCCCGCAGCATTTCGGCCGGAAGCTCGATAGTGGAGACGACGGGGAGCATCCGAGAGTAGCCAGAAGCGGAGCACCACTTGCGCATGGAGAAGGCCCGCGGCTCTCTATAGATTTACTCGACCGAGGTGCTTGGCCCTCGCGTGGGCTTCCCTTTGCGTAGGGGCACCAACGAGGATTAGTCGGAACCTTGCGCGGTTCCGGATATCTTGGTAAAAATACCGGCGTCATCCACAAGAGTTTGCATCTCTACCTCGTTCTTTATATTAAGCATTTAAGTTTCAATCTTGTCTTTATACTTATATAGTGTAGATTGAAACTTAGCCATTGCGGTAGAGATAGCAACACTTAGACAAAACCTAGTTTGCACATTCTAGTTTGATTATTTGCATAGGTTTTGCTCTAAGAATTTGTTTGTGGCCTAGTTTAGTAAAAGTTTTAGAAGTCCTAATTCGCCCCCCCCCTCTTAGGCGTCACCCATTTCCTACAAGTGGTATCAGAGTCTAGTTTGGCTCATTTGAAACATTTTAGCTTCACCGCTAAAAGAGCCAACACTTTTTAGAGGAAGGGATGGATACCCATAGGCCACCACACTTCGATGGCACTAACTTCCCATTATAGTGCTAGAATGGCTTGTTACCTAGAGGCCGTTGATCTAGGTGGTTGGAGAGTCACTCATGATGGGATGAAACCACCCAAAAATCCCGAGAAACCCACCACAAGTGAGGAAAAAGATATTCATTTAAATGCTAGAGCCAAAAATTGCTTGTATGAATCTCTTAGCATGGATATTTTTAATCAAGTATTTACATTAAAAACCGCTAATGAGATCTAGCTAAAATTGCATGAGCTCCATGACGGCACATCCAATGTCCGTGAGCAAAAACATTGCCTAGTCTTAAATGAGTATAATTCTTTTGCTATGAAGGATAATGAGCTTGTTAGAGACATGTATTCTCGTTTGAATCTAATCATCAATGAGCTCAATTCTATTAGCATAAATAAGCTAGGTGATGTGGACATTGTGAGGAAGATTATCTCCCTACTACCACAACAAAGATATGGGAGCATCATCACTATTCTTCACAACATGGAGGACTTGGGTACAATGACCCCGACCATCGTGATTGGAAAAATGGCGGCCTTTGAGATGTCACGAAAAATGGGTCGTGGAGAGGAGCCAACTTCCTCAAGGTCATATGCTTTTGCATGTGATGAAAGGAAGGGTAAAAAGAAGGCCCCCACTCCAAGTTCCTCAAGTGAAGAAGAGGAGGAAGAAGAAAGTGATGATGATGAAGATAATCAACCATCAACATCATCCTCCGAGGACAAAGAAACAATCTGATGCGTCAGAAAGGTAATAAGAATGATCTGCAAGATTAATCTAATGGGTGTGCCCCTGCAGATAGAGGATCTTCTCTTTAACATTGACAGGAAAAAGCAAAGAAAGAGAGGATGCTTCGCATGTGGGGAGAAGGGCCACTTCAGGGACAACTGTCCAACTATGGCTGAACCCAAAAAGGGGAGGAGCAAAGGCAACGCGCTAACAAGTGTCAAAACTTGGGACGATTCTTCAAGCGAAGATGAACCTCCAAGGACGCACAGCCACTGATCCTCATCACGGTCATCACACAAGTCCCTTATGGCAAGAGGTAAAATGAGTATTCCATCCTCTAGTGATGAAAGTAGTAGTGATGATGAAGGTGAGGGAAAGCCCTCCGTAGATGAGCTTGCGGAAGCCGTAAATTTTTTTCAGGATGTTTGCACTAAGCAAAAGGCTTAACTTAAAACTTTGAAAAATAAGTTGATTAGCTCTCAAAATGACTATAAATGTTTGCTAGAAAATTTGAAACTTTTGCAAATTTGAATTGTGAGCTACCAACTAAAATTGAGCAACTAGAGTCTAGTGCTACATCCAATGCTACCGATGATAGCCTTATTAAAAAGAATGAAAAACTTAAGGCTGAGTTAGCTAGCTACCAAGATGCTATTGAAAATTTGCTAGAGAAAATGGAAATTCTTAGCATACACAATAATGAGCTAACTACTAAGCTAGAAAACATTGGTAGCACCCTAGGGGCATCTTTAATTGAAATTCCTGAAATTATTAAGAAAAATGCTTCTACTTCCTGCTTTGATTTAATTGATGATTCTAACCCCTGCAACCAAATTCTTGTTGAGAATATTGTTGTAGAAACATGTTCGGATGAGGTTGCAAAGGAAAATGAGCAATTAAAGCAAGAAGTGGCTCACCTTGGCAAGGCTTTGTATGAAAAGAAAGGCAAAGCCAAACAAATCCAACCTTCACAGGATAACACCACTGTGGGAGTGAACAAGCCTGTGGAGGGAGAAACTGTGATTTGTAGGCTATGTCACAAAGAAGGCCATAAGTCTTTCCAATGCAAGGCGAAGACCGGGGATAAGCAAAAGCAAAAGCCAACAAGCAAAATCTCCAACACCTACATCAAAAATGTGGACAAAAGGCTACTACACCATATTTGATCAAGAAGAAAAAGAATGGAAAGGTGATAGCAATCAAGCCAACAAAGGAAAGGGAGCCAAACGCATCTGGGTGCCAAAAGAAATAATTTCAACCATGAAAAGCACCAAGAAGGTTTGGATTCCAAAAGGGAAGTAAGTAGTCCGAAGGACGACGGGGAATTTGGAGACTTGGCAAAGTTGGGATGTAAATCATGGGATACATCATATTGAATCAAGTTTATTGCCAAGTAGGTTAGTGAATATTTTGGACCCAAATTTCTCCACCCATGACTAAGGTAACTAGATTTATTGTATTTCTTGTTTTTAGATATGTGTATCTGCTTTTTTCCTTACCTCTAGTTTACCTTTCATGCCTAGTATTATATTTGGTATTTACTTTTGTTTAAATGCATGCATACTAGGTAAATCACATGGTAGGATTGCTTGTTTTCAACTCATATTTATGAGCAAACCTACATGGTTTAAACTGTTTAGTTAAGCACGGCACATAGCTTATTGAACATTCCTAAGTAAATGACACTAATGCGTTAAAAATCTTACATACTACATTTGGTATCATTTAACTTATATGTACCAAAGCTCAGATTATAGATAATTTGCCCCTCTTGATATCAAATCAAAGTGCATGTCTCCTACAAGTATTCAAAACTTGTATGCACAAATTCAGGGGGAGGTTACTCTATAATCTAAGACTTTGAGACTAATACCTTCTTCAAATCTATTGCATGTAATAGTCTCATTGTAAGGAAAATGAAGTCCCCAGAGAAAGACAACAAGCTTCCACTGCAAATCTATAAGAACTCTTAAGTCTCACAAGTCTACCACTTGTCTTCAAATGGTCTGCCATTGGTTTCAATTGGTAACTTTGAGACTACATTTAGTATTACTTACATGTCTTCTCCAGCATTTGGTTAGACTGTATTTCATATCTTATACTTCCATGTTGCTATACATGCATAAGTGGTTAAATCATATTCTGTTACCTATGCATAAGGAAGTTAGTATAATCAAATCATGTCTTGCACCTCTATCTTCACATGCTTTTTCCTAAGAAGAAGATCTCTGTCAGGGGGGTATTTCTTCGTCTCTAAAAATGGGAGAAATTTCTTTCTAAAGAGAACACTCATTTAGGGGGAGTAACATTTTGGTGTTTCAATTGGTATCCTAGAATTGGTATCAATTGACAAATCCATTATGAGGGCTAGTCTTATTTGCTTCCTACATGCTTTTAATGTCTTCCTTTTCGATGGTTGATGCCAAAGGGGGAGAAGTTTAGGGACCAAAGCAATGAAAACTGTATCAAACACCAAACACCACCAATTTAAAATTTTATTTCTTTAAGTGGCTTTTCAAGTGGTTTTGGTTCTTTGGTCTAAATAGGAAGTAAGTGAATTATGGAGTTAGGGGGAGGCTTAAGTCCATAATATCACAGTGTGGGGACAAACATGCATCCTAGCAAGTAGACTGCATATTTTCATTCAAATGTTTGTTATACTTGCTTGCTTTGGTTGTGTTGTTATCAATCACCAAAAAGGGGGAGATTGTGAGGAAAATGGACCCCGGGCCATTTGGCTTAATAGATTTTGGTGTTTGATGATCAACATAACCTGTGGACTAATGTGTTTACTAGTGTTTGTGTTTGTAGTTCATAGGATACTAAAGTTACTTGGACCAAGACATTGAGGAAAGCAACACCTCAAAAGAAGACATTATGAAGATCATATGAAGTCCAAGAGAAGAAAGGAGTGTTGCCTGCGGACTGTCTCTGCGAGGAGCATCGGACTGTCTGGTGGCACATCGGACTGTCCGGTGCCACACGCCGGACTGTCCGGTGCACCAGGAACAGTAGCCCTAACGGCTAGTTCCAGGTGGCACTGTGGAGAGAAGACCACCAGACTGTCTGGTGTGGAGTCCGGATTGTCCGGTGTGAAAAGCCTGCAGCGCCAACAGTCACCTGTCGTGGCAGGACAACGGCTAGGCGCACCGGACACTAAATAGTGCGCTGTCTAGTGCAACACCGGACTGTTTAGTGTGTCGCAGAGAGCACCAGCTTTTCTCCAACGGCTAGAATTGTGTTGGGGGCTATAAATACACCCCAACCGGCCATTCTCAAGTGTGGGAGCCCAAGCAACATACCAAGACATATAGTGCACATTTCCAAGAGCTCAAACACACAAATGCTTAATTGAATCACTCGGTGATTAGCGTAGGTGCTTTGCGAAGTGCTTAGGTTAGTTAGATAGCTTTAGCGCTTGCACTAGGTGAACCCTAGTTAGTTGAGTGAGTTTTGTAAAACCACACAACCCCTCAGCTCTTGCGCGAGCCGTTGTAATTGTACCGAGTGGGGCGAGAGTCTTGCGAGACTATGACTACCGCGTTTGTGTCATGACCGCCACCGTGTACCGGAGGGAACAAGGACCGTGGCGTTTCGGCCGAAATCTCGATAGTGGAGACGGCGGGGAGCGTCCGAGAGGAGCCGGAAGCGGAGCACCACTTGCATATGGAGAAGGCCCGTGGCTGTCACACCCGGATTTCGGGGCACCAAGACCCGGGCGCGAACATAAACACCAGGTATGCTGGAACCAAGTCTCACACATATGATGTATAGTGGCACAGGATCGAATGTCACAACTTTATATATAACAGGAGTTCTATACAAAATAAATAATTACATTATAAGGAGACAACGGTCCAGCAACCCAAAGTTGACTGGGAGACGACGGCCTAGACCTCTCACGAACACATCACAGCATCCTCCAAGCGCCTCATCCTGTGGTACCTGTTCTTGACCTGCGGGGGGGGGGTGTGAGACAGCAAGAGTGAGCTCTCATACGTTCATCGCTCAACAAGTTGTGGGGAATAATGTGTATGAACTCGCCAAAGGTGGGAGCCCATGTGAAGTGTAAGGCTTACCAAAGAGAATGGTTGAAGCTGAGCATTGCTTTTAAAGTTGGTCAAAATTTTATTAGCAATTACTAAGTATAAGTAAATACCAACCCAATTAAATAGTAGAACAAAAGTAACAACATCACCTGCGATGCAATGCATATGACAAATTGAATTTAAGTTCCATAATTTAATCATGTGAGTGTCCGAGCTGCTCATGACCGTGAGCACGGCTAGTATACCAGTTTTACACTCTGCAGAGGTTGCGCATCTTTACCCACAAGTCGTGTATCCCATGTCGCCAGGGTTTGCAAGGCCCTTAGACACTACCGAGGTGAATGGCTAGGGATCCACTACGAGGCCTTTACAAAGTTCCACTAGCTTCCGAAAACCCGCTACAGTTTATAGGAAGTTCCAATGCAGGAATCCCTTGCAGGACCGCCATCGCAGCAAAATCCTCCCGAGGGCCTCCCTACACTGACCACTCCCCTACCGCCCTTGCCCCTTTCGGGTAAGGTAGTCTTCCACTAGCTTTCCTAATTAATCAGCCAAGGGGTCCCATTCCTTCCTTGTGGTAGCACTGTTTTCCCGGGTGGTTCTCCATGTTCCAATTAACATAATGATCTTATCATGAACAATAAATAACAACTGATAACAAAAGTGTAATCATGAATAGTGTATCTCCATACCCAAAACCACATATAGCACTAGCAAGTACTACCCAGTAAGTTCAGTGGTAAACAAGGTATAAAGATAGACAAACTAAGGTAACCTATTGGGTCCCATCAAAATTTAACCTATGCAGATCATTATGATTAATTAGAACATGAGTAGGTGAAAAGAAGTGATCAAGGGCACAACTTGCCTAGGCCTTGAGAATCCAGGTACCAGGATGATCTTCAGATGACACGTGTCCTCACTGCTAAACGTAGCAATACAGACAAACATAGTACATGCAAAATTAACATCACACCAAACATAGGAATAAACCACGTAATAATAATCTACACGCTGCTACGAGATCGGAGAAACAAGAACTGCTAAATTCGGAGCTACGGTTATTAAGTTATGTATTTCCGAAATTATTTAGTGCTTAGAATAGTTTAATCCAAATGAATAATTTTTAAGTTTCATGGTTAGACAGTGTTACTAGTTGATAGATAATATTAAAACAAAATTATTGCAACCGGAATGGATCAAAAAGGAGCTAAAATGAATTAGTTATGAATTAAATAAGTTTCTGGATTTATTTTAACACTAAAAATCATTTTCTAAATCATTTTCTATGATTTTCCTATCCCCTGGACTGCGCCTCAATATCAGATAAGTGCAGGGGCCTCGGCGCTAAAAATACCGAGACACAGGACTAATGCGCAGTGGACGGTGGGTTAAATCTCTAAAAACTGAGGGGCACATGTATAAAACGACCCAGCGAAGGGGTATCCAACGCCGAGAGCCGTCCGATCTGGTTTCAACGGCAGAGATTAGACCGAGCCCACCGCGAAGCGGTATGCATTCCCGGCCATCGGATCAACGACGAGCGGCCCGGATTTAATGTAGCTCCGAACGACCAACGCCCGCACGATCTAGGATCAACGGTCGCGGTTCTATTTAGCTAAACGATTCCCTCTCTCCTAATCTCAGTCGTCCACGTCAAGATCAACGGCCGTAGTTCTTCTTCTCCCCCTCGCAAACACCCGATCCCCAGGAACACGCGCACGGCGGTGACCCCGCCGGAGGAAACTCAATCCGGCGCCAACACGGATCTGTGCGTTGATGGACGGGTGCAAATCGAAATTGAAGGTGCGGCGAACATGGCCATGGGCATCTTACCGATGATTGCCGCACGGACAGCCCCGGCCACGGCGAAGTGCGGTTCCGCGGCGGTGCACAGGCAACGGCGACGAATCGCCGGTTCTCCGGTCAGCGAACCCAGACGAGGACACCGTGGACACCCTCCAAAGCTCGCAGCGGACCCCCGCACGCCAGCCGAGGCGCCTACGCGAGCGTACAGAGGTTTTTCCCCCGCGGCGGACCACGACGACGGAGATCCCTGGCGGCGGCAAACTCCCCCAAGGTCGGCAATGGCGGGACTGGGTGCATTGGGTTGAGGAGACTGCGACGCCCGATTTATACTCCGGTAGCGAAGTCCGAGCGAGGCACGAGGAGCGAGATCTCCGGCGAGTCGGTCGGCGATTTCGTTGAGCTACGGACTTGGGAAGGGGATAGGACTGACAGTGGGTCCGGCGGTGGCAGTGACCCACGGAGGAGCGTTTGCAGCGCGCGCGGAGAGGGGACAGGCTGACGAATGGGTCCCAGTCGGCGGTGACACAGCGATCATGGAGAAAGCGCCCAATGAGGCCGACAGGTGGGGCCAGGCGGTCGGCGCCGTGATGCCAGCAGGCCCGCGCGAGTTGGGCCGGCGCGGAGGAAGCTGGGCCGAGGCATCAGGAATTCGGCCCAAGCGCAGGGATAACCTTTTCCTTTTTATTTTCTTATTTTTTTCTTATACCCAAATTCAGTTTGAATTCAAATTTAAATTCAAAGCTTGTGCTACATTAATACCTTTTACTTCTGTGAAATTAAAAATACCAGTTTTAACATATAATTATATTATTTCTATTTTTTTTATATACTCCCTCTTCTTCTCATTTTCAGAACCCAAATTCCAATTCAAATTAAATTTCAACTTGTGGCAAATTCACTTTCAGATTAATAGTAAAATTTGGACATACCTAAAAGTGGGATAAATTTATTTATTTATAACTTTATTTTGTGTTGTATAATATTTCTTTCTTTCTTTCTTATTTCCAATTCAAATCAAACCAAGTTTTAAATTCTAAATTTCAAATTTATGCACAAGATAAACTTTCACATGATGCACAATTACTACATAGTATTTCTTCATTTATTTTATTATTATATTAACTAAGTAATGTTTTCAACATGAAGTACACACACCACATTATTATTTGAGTGTGTAGTTGGATTAAAGGTATATTCAAAAGTTCTCCCTTTGTTTTGATAGGAACATTTTTCCAATGTCTAATCTTTATTATGATTTATTTTAACCATTGTTATTTTATTATGATCATTTACCTTTAAAAAGGGTGAATTACAAAGTTTAATCATTTATCAATGGTACTTTGCTCAGATTTCTTCTACCAATCCCAAATTCAGAATTTGGGTGTTACAAATCCTACCCCCCTTAAAAATAATCTCGTCCTCGAGATTAGTAAATAAAGGGATGTATGCTCATATTGTTCTCGGAACATATGCACAAACAAAGAAATCTCGGCATGATGCATACTTTATTAGCAACACATGGGTCAATTAGACCTTATTAAATAATATCATATCATCTACTAACTAAAGTAACATCTAGATCTTACAAATCATCATAATTTATATTTATGTAGCTTGGTGGAGCTGGTGGTGGTGGTGGAGGTTGTTGTTGTTGTTGTTGTTGTCTCTCCAACCGCGCTTGCCTTATTTCTTGGCGGACCTGACGTATTTCCTCGCGTTCTTGTCTTATCTGATTTTGCATCTCGGTCACCAGGTCTGTTAATTGTTGTATTACCAGTCTTTGGGCAGCAACCACTTGATCGATCTCAACAGGTGGAGGATTTGGAGGATTCATTTCTGTTTGCTGTTACGTGATAATCTTTCCTTTCCTGGTATTGACCATGAAAGTTAGAAGCACATGATAATAGTTTTGCAAAGGACATTATTCAATAGGCGGAATGAATAAGCTAGTAGCTGGTTATAATCTGAAGATTCTTCAGTGGGGCTTGATCTTTGTTTTATGTCCAGATTGGGGTAACCAGTCATATAAGGTGAATATCCAAGGGTAAGATAGAATCTGTCAAGATGAGAGGTATATATGGGTGAGATAGACTACAAGATGTAGGTTAAAAGTTTGTTTGTTGTTAGGTGGGAATAGAAAGGTTATACCATTCATCATGGCTCTAGGTTAGGTTAATACATGGCTAGTAGGGTTTAATCACTTCTACCAATATCACTAATATGTTTAAGTAGACCACATTAGATCATATTAGATTAGATGGGATCTAGGTTAGACCGGTATGACTAGTTTGACTAGATAAGATATAATTAATTTGCATTAGATCATGGTTGTTTAAACTAGGGTGAATAAGTATGCTCATTAGGATAAGATGGATCCATAAAGATAAGATAGAATCTTTTGAGACCAGTTAGATCTATTAGGATGAGATACAATCTTTTCAAGATTGGATGAGTATCTTTTAAGATGAGATGGATCTATTTAAGATAAGGGAGAATCTTTAAGATAAGATGGGTATTATTAGGCTAGATACTTTATTGAAGGATAATTTAGTTTGTCTAGTTATTTTACAAATGCTATCCTTTATGCCTAGTCGTATATGCAGATGTAGTTGTGGACATTGATCCACAACCCATCACACTCAAACAAAGATCCAAATCAGACATGTTTCATAAGAACAAACATTCAAATACATAGACACTTATAAAAATAGTTTTGTTTTTGTTCCTAGGATTAGGTCTCCTTTTCCTAAAGGTCACTTTAGGCACAAGATTTCAAAGTGTGAAATCCACTTTTGTCTTTTAGAAAAGAAAAGATAAGAATAATCAGAGTAAAGCGGAAATAGATGAGAAAAGATTAAGAAAAGTTTAGAAAAAAATCAGAATAGCAAAGGTAAGTAGATAATGGTTGTCCAGTTCTATCTAGGTTTCGTCCTACAGTCAACATTCCTCTGATACCACTTCTGTCACACCCGGATTTCGGGGCACCAAGACCCGGGCGCGAACATAAACACCAGGTATGCTGGAACCAAGTCTCACACATATGATGTATAGTGGCACAGGATCGAATGTCACAACTTTATATATAACAGGAGTTCTATACAAAATAAATAATTACATTATAAGGAGACAACAGTCCAGCAACCCAAAGTTGACTGGGAGACGACGGCCTAGACCTCTCACGAACACATCACAGCATCCTCCAAGCGCCTCATCCTGTGGTACCTGTTCTTGACCTGCAGGGGGGGTGTGAGATAGCAAGAGTGAGCTCTCATACGTTCATCGCTCAACAAGTTGTGGGGAATAATGTGTATGAACTCGCCAAAGGTGGGAGCCCATGTGAAGTGTAAGGCTTACCAAAGAGAATGGTTGAAGCTGAGCATTGCTTTTAAAGTTGGTCAAAATTTTATTAGCAATTACTAAGTATAAGTAAATACCAACCCAATTAAATAGTAGAACAAAAGTAACAACATCACCTGCGATGCAATGCATATGACAAATTGAATTTAAGTTCCATAATTTAATCATGTGAGTGTCCGAGCTGCTCATGACCGTGAGCACGGCTAGTATACCAGTTTTACACTCTGCAGAGGTTGTGCATCTTTACCCACAAGTCGTGTATCCCATGTCACCAGGGTTTGCAAGGCCCTTAGACACTACCGAGGTGAATGGCTAGGGATCCACTACGAGGCCTTTACAAAGTTCCACTAGCTTCCGAAAACCCGCTACAGTTTATAGGAAGTTCCAATGCAGGAATCCCTTGCAGGACCGCCATCGCAGCAAAATCCTCCCGAGGGCCTCCCTACACTGACCACTCCCCTACCGCCCTTGCCCCTTTCGGGTAAGGTAGTCTTCCACTAGCTTTCCTAATTAATCAGCCAAGGGGTCCCATTCCTCCCTTGTGGTAGCACTGTTTTCCCGGGTGGTTCTCCATGTTCCAATTAACATAATGATCTTATCATGAACAATAAATAACAACTGATAACAAAAGTGTAATCATGAATAGTGTATCTCCATACCCAAAACCACATATAGCACTAGCAAGTACTACCCAGTAAGTTCAGTGGTAAACAAGGTATAAAGATAGACAAACTAAGGTAACCTATTGGGTCCCATCAAAATTTAACCTATGCAGATCATTATGATTAATTAGAACATGAGTAGGTGAAAAGAAGTGATCAAGGGCACAACTTGCCTGGGCCTTGAGAATCCAGGTACCAGGATGATCTTCAGATGACACGTGTCCTCACTGCTAAACGTAGCAATACAGACAAACATAGTACATGCAAAATTAACATCACACCAAACATAGGAATAAACCACGTAATAATAATCTACACGCTGCTACGAGATCGGAGAAACAAGAACTGCTAAATTCGGAGCTACGGTTATTAAGTTATGTATTTCCGAAATTATTTAGTGCTTAGAATAGTTTAATCCAAATGAATAATTTTTAATTCAAGTTTCATGGTTAGACAGTGTTACTAGTTGATAGATAATATTAAAACAAAATTATTGCAACCGGAATGGATCAAAAAGGAGCTAAAATGAATTAGTTATGAATTAAATAAGTTTCTGGATTTATTTTAACACTAAAAATCATTTTCTAAATCATTTTCTATGATTTTCCTATCCCCTGGACTGCGCCTCAATATCAGATAAGTGCAGGGGCCTCGGCGCTAAAAATACCGAGACACAGGACTAATGCGCAGTGGACGGCGGGTTAAATCTCTAAAAACTGAGGGGCACATGTATAAAACGACCCAGCGAAGGGGTATCCAACGCCGAGAGCCGTCCGATCTGGTTTCAACGGCAGAGATTAGACCGAGCCCACCGCGAAGCGGTATGCGTTCCCGGCCATCGGATCAACGACGAGCGGCCCGGATTTAATGTAGCTCCGAACGACCAACGCCCGCACGATCTAGGATCAACGGTCGCGGCTCTATTTAGCTAAACGATTCCCTCTCTCCTAATCTCAGTCGTCCACGTCAAGATCAACGACCATAGTTCTTCTTCTCCCCCTCGCAAACACCCGATCCCCAGGAACACGCGCACGGCGGCGACCCCGCCGGAGGAAACTCAATCCGGCGCCAACACGGATCTGTGCGTTGATGGACGGGTGCAAATCGAAATTGAAGGTGCGGCGAACATGGCCATGGGCATCTTACCGATGATTGCCGCACGGACAGCCCCGGCCACGACGAAGTGCGGTTCCGCGGCGGTGCACAGGCAACGGCGACGAATCGCCGGTTCTCCGGTCAGCGAACCCGGACGAGGACACCGTGGACACCCTCCAAAGCTCGCAGCGGACCCCCGCACGCCAGCCGAGGCGCCTACGCGAGCGTACAGAGGTTTTTCCCCCGCGGCGGACCCCAACGACGGAGATCCCTGGCGGCGGCAAACTCCCCCAAGGTCGGCAATGGCGGGACTGGGTGCATTGGGTTGAGGAGACTGTGACGCCCGATTTATACTCCGGTAGCGAAGTCCGAGCGAGGCACGAGGAGCGAGATCTCCGGCGAGTCGGTCGGCGATTTCGTTGAGCTACGGACTTGGGAAGGGGATAGGACTGACAGTGGGTCCGGCGGTGGCAGTGACCCACGGAGGAGCGTTTGCAGCGCGCGCGGAGAGGGGACAGGCTGACGAATGGGTCCCAGTCGGCGGTGACACAGCGATCATGGAGAAAGCGCCCAATGAGGCCGACAGGTGGGGCCAGGCGGTCGGCGCCGTGATGCCAGCAGGCCCGCGCGAGTTGGGCCGGCGCGGAGGAAGCTGGGCCGAGGCATCAGGAATTCGGCCCAAGCGCAGGGATAACCTTTTCCTTTTTATTTTCTTATTTTTTTCTTATACCCAAATTCAGTTTGAATTCAAATTTAAATTCAAAGCTTGTGCTACATTAATACCTTTTACTTCTGTGAAATTAAAAATACCAGTTTTAACATATAATTATATTATTTCTATTTTTTATATACTCCCTCTTCTTCTCATTTTCAGAACCCAAATTCCAATTCAAATTAAATTTCAACTTGTGGCAAATTCACTTTCAGATTAATAGTAAAATTTGGACATACCTAAAAGTGGGATAAATTTATTTATTTATAACTTTATTTTGTGTTGTATAATATTTCTTTCTTTCTTTCTTATTTCCAATTCAAATCAAACCAAGTTTTAAATTCTAAATTTCAAATTTATGCACAAGATAAACTTTCACATGATGCACAATTACTACATAGTATTTCTTCATTTATTTTATTATTATATTAACTAAGTAATGTTTTCAACATGAAGTACACACACCACATTATTATTTGAGTGTGTAGTTGGATTAAAGGTATATTCAAAAGTTCTCCCTTTGTTTTGATAGGAACATTTTTCCAATGTCTAATCTTTATTATGATTTATTTTAACCATTGTTATTTTATTATGATCATTTACCTTTAAAAAGGGTGAATTACAAAGTTTAATCATTTATCAATGGTACTTTGCTCAGATTTCTTCTACCAATCCCAAATTCAGAATTTGGGTGTTACAGTGGCTCTCTACGGAGTTACTCGACCGAGGTGCTTGGCCCTCGCGTGGGCTTCCCTTTACGTAGGGGCACCAACGAGGATTAGTTGGAACCTTGCGCGGTTCCGGATACCTCGATAAAAATACCGGCATCATCCACGAGAGTTTGCATCTCTACCTCGCTCTTTAACTTCCGCATTTATATTAAGCATTTAAGTTTCAGTCTTGTCTTTATGCTTATATAGTGTAGATTGAAACTTAGCCATTGCGGTAGAGATAACAACACTTAAACAAAACCTAGTTTGCACATTCTAGTTTGATTATTTGCATATGTTTTGCTCTAAGGATTTGTTTATGGCCTAGTTTAGTAAAAGTTTTAGAAGTCCTAATTCACCCCCCTCTTAGGCGTCACCTATTTCCTACAAGAAGGCCGAGAACAATGTCAAGGGAAAGAAAGTCAAGCTTGTGAAGATTCTGTGGGAGAACCATACCAAGGAAGAAGCAACATGGGATCCTAAGGATGTGATGCACGAGCAATATCTGGAAATCTTTTCTCTTGAGTAAGTTATCTTTCCAACTATTCCAACCCCCACTGGCTATTTGAAGTTCTTTGTCTACTCTTGTGTATATGTGTATACAAAATCCGTTGCAAGATTTGAGATAGCTTTTCCCTTCCCACCTTTCTTGTTGGAAGTTTCAAGGAATATTCATGGTGTCAAGGTGAATATGTCCTTCTCTAGTCCCATAAGTTTAACAAATAACATGATCAAAGGCATATAAAATACATATGCTACAAATCAATCCAAGTTCCATAAATCTAAGACATTTAGCTCACTACGCAGCTCACAAAACCTCCTATCATCTAAGGGCTGGTGAAGATATCGGCTAGCTGGTGATCGGTGCTAACATGGCTTATATCGATATCTCCTCTTTGCTGGTGGTATCTTAGGAAGTGATGTCGGATGTCTATGTGCTTTTGTGCGGCTGTGTTTAATAGGATTATCCGCTAAACGGATTGCACTCTCATTGTCACATAGGAGTGGGACTTTGCTCAGATTGTAGCTAAAGTTCTTTAGAGTTTGCATCATCCAAAGTAATTGTGCGCAACACTGTCATGTGGCAATGTACTCGGCCTCGACGATGGATAGGGCAATGAAATTTTACTTCATCTATATTGCTTTGAAATAGTTTAATAAAAATAATTGAAACATGCTAAAAATGTGAGCTTAGTTTGCTTGTCAAGTTATTTAATGTAGTATCCATCAAAATAAACCTTGCTATTGTTTGCTAAGTAATCATTCCATGAGGTGTGTTACTTGCCTTCTAAATAATTAAAAGTAAGGACAATGGAAGAATAGCTATACTTAGCAACAAAGAAAATAACCTACCCCATGAAACTAGCGTCCTTGCTATGTGAAAATAACCTTGTTGTTATAAGAATGACTATTCAATCTTGTGTGAATTATGTTTGGATATATTACCTCTTGAAGCTGGCAAATGTGTGATGAAAAGTGTATTACTCACTAGTTGAGTGCACCTCTTTTTATATAATGTTGATGTGATGATTCATTTACAAGTTCTTTTATCATTCATACTCATGAGCATTTGCACATATGTTTCCTTCTAATTCATGCATTCATTCATTAAAGAGTGACATTTCAGAGACCAAAACCGACGAGCCTCCTCCTAAAACTAGTGTGTTAGAGGAATAAACTGAAGCACCAGGCAAGCAGCTAAGCATGTTTAATTTCCTAAGTTTTGCACATTTAATATGTTATGGTTTATATTATGGGTTGCATATGGTTATGTTTTGTATATCTATGGAAGTAACTTATTCATGCTTTTACTTTTCTTGATTAGTTGGG
The DNA here is from genome assembly GCA_029449295.1 of Zea luxurians. NCBI lineage: Eukaryota > Viridiplantae > Streptophyta > Magnoliopsida > Poales > Poaceae > Zea > Zea luxurians. The sequence goes on along the minus strand of JAOPSE010000003.1, from coordinate 147,127,901 downwards.
GGTAATTGCTCTAAAATCTTGTTAATGACTTAGAATGCTTAAAGTAAACTCTTCTCTCATGGTTATGGGATGGGAGTTTATATAAAGTTATTAAGAAAGTTCTGAAGAAGTCTCTTTTATGTCAAGTGGTAAGTAAAAATGTTGTTTAGTATAATGCGAGACTTGAGCGAGTTTTTACGGTCGCAAGAATGGAGTCTCGTGGACATAGATCGCTTGAGTTGATTAAGGACCATCCATTGTTGATGTTGGTTTGAGCAACTTTATTGTGATACCACATATCCTCTTATGGGGAGGATGAGTTGATTACCTTAGTTGCTCCACTCTTACGAACACGATCCTAGACATGTGGTCTTGTGTGACTTGGTAGAGGATGCTAGGGTTGTCCCCTGTGGACCTAAGTAGGCCTCCACATGAGCTAAGCGTGGATTCGTATGTTCGGGACTGAAAGTCGCCTAGAGGGGGGTGAATAGGTGAAACCTGAAATTTATAAACTTAAACACACACTAGGGTCGGGGTTAGCATTAGAATTGAATCCGAGAGCAGAAGATTGTTTCTCTTGCCACGAGTTGCTCAAATGATGCGGATGACGTTTGGGAGCAAACTCAAAGCAATATTAGCAAGGAAACTTTAGAGAGAGGAAAGGGAGCAAACAAATCAAGCGAGAATCAAAGCGAGTGAACACGGTGATTTGTTTTACCGAGGTTCGGTTCCAAAGAACCTAGTCCCCGTTGAGGAGACCACAAAGGACGGGTCTATTTCAACCCTTTCCCTCTCTCAAACGGTCACCTAGACCGAGTGAGCCTTCTCCTTAATCAATCGAATCACTAAGACCCTGCAAGGACCACCACACACTTAGGTGTCTCTTGCTAGCTTTACAAAGCACTTGAGAATAAGAATGAAAAAGGAAGAAAGGCAATCCAAGCAACAAGAGCGCAAATGATCACAAATGATCCTCTCTCAAGTTTCTAAGTACTAGAGTTGATTTTGGAAACTTGGAGTGGATTGAATGCTTTGAATGTGTCTTTGAGTGGTTGCCTTTGCTCTTGTATTGAATGGGAAGTTCAGAATACTTGGATGGCTTTGAATGAGGTGGTTGGGGGTATTTATAGCCTCCAACCAATTCCTAGCCGTTGGTTGTTTCTGCTGGCGATAGGCACACCGGACAGTCCGGTGGCGCACCGGACATCCACTGTTCATTGTCCGGTGCGTGCCATGTCTACGCGCCAGTTGGGGTTTGGAGCGATTTGACTGTTGGAAGTCTTGTCCTATAGTTGCACCAAACAGTCCGGTGACCTCTGACTTCTACGCTCTGACTTCTGCCTGTTCACTTTTGCAGTCGACCGTTGACGCGCAGCGACCGTTGCTCCGCTGGCTCACCGGACATGCCCGGTGCACACAGGACAATCCAGTGAATTATAGCGGAGTGCGCCTAGAGAACTCCCGAGAGTGGCCTGTTCGTTGGGTGCTTGGCCTGGTACACCGGACAGTGTCCGGTGTGCTAAAGACAGCACACCCTTATGTCCCTTGCTCTAAATTTGTTTATGCCCCCAACCGAATTTCTTTCTTAGTTTGTGTTGAACTTTATGCACCTGAGATAAATGACATCTAGACAAACTAGTTAGTCCATGTGGTTTGTGATGGACGTCAACCACCAAAATCAATTATTGGAAATGATTAAGCCCATTTCCCTTTCAATCTCCCCCTTTTTGGTGATTGATGCCAACACAAACCAAAGCAAATATAAAGTGTAGAAATGTGACTAGTTTGCATTTATGATGAATGTACATAGGTTACTTAGAATTGAACCAATTGAAAGACTTTATGCATGTGTCTAAAATAAATGGATTGCTTTTCTCTTATTTAACATTTTGGACCACATTTGCACCACTTGTTTGTTTTTGGAAAATCTTTTGGAAAAATCTTTTTCAAAATCTTTTGCAAGTAGTCAAAGGTATAAGAATATTATTGTAAGAAGCATTTTCAAGATTTGAAATTCCTCCCCCTATTTCAAATGCTTTTCCTTTGACTAAATGAAAGTTCCCCTTGAAGAAATTCTCCCCTTAGCTTTCAAGAGGGTTTTTGAAACGATTTTCCCTTTTTGAAATAGATGCCAAATGAACTTATACCAATTGATATCTCTGTCCTTATTTGAAATTTTGAAGCCAAATGAGATATCAATTGAAAATTCATGTAGAGGCTAACTAAAATACCAATTGAAATATTTTTCATACTCATGAAGTCAAAATAAGATACCAATTGAAAAACACTTCCTTTTGAAAAATCTTGATACCAATTTAACATATACACTAAAATTTTCAAAATGGTGGTGCGGTCCTTTTGCTTTGGGCTTAATACTTTCTCCCCTTTGGCATTAATTGCCAAAAACGAAGAACTTTGAGAGCCCTTTACATGTTCTCCCCCTGTGGGGCCTAATACTTTCTCCCATTGGTAACATAAATATGAGTGAAGGGTCATACCAATTGAGAGTTTCCTGAGTAATGACAAAGGATAAATGATACCGTCAGAGTTGGAGTGGAAGCCTTGCCTTTGCCGAATACTCCATTTCCCTTTCAATTTAAGACTAAGCATAGAAATACACTTGAAAGCACATTAGTCTTAACCTTAGCATAAGAAGAATAAGAAATATGCATTTGTGTCAATATGAAAGAGACATGATCAAAGGTATATACATGAGCTATGTGTGCAATGTTTTAATCAAAGTTCTGAGAATCAAGTATATTTAGCTCATTTCTAAGTTTGCTAAAGGTCTTCTCATCTAGTGGCTTGGTAAAGATATCGCCTAATTGGTTATGGGTATTAACATAAGCAATTTTGATATCCCCCTTTTGTTGGTAATCTCTCAGAAAGTGATACCGAATGTCTATGTGCTTAGTGCGGTTGTGTTCAACGGGATTATCCGCCATGCGAATTGCACTCTTATTATCACATAGGAGAAGGACTTTGCTCAACTTGTAGCCATTGTCCCTAAGGGTTTGTCTCATCTAAAGTAATTGTGCACAGCAATGACCTGCGGCAATATACTTGGCTTCGACGGTGGAAAGAGCTACTGAGTTTTGTTTATTTGAAGCCCAAGACACCAGGGATCTCCCTAGAAACTGACAAGTCCTTGATGTGCTCTTTCTATCAATTTTACATCTAGCATAATCGGCATCGGAATACCCAATTAAATCAAAGGTACATCCCTTAGGTACCAAAGCCCAAACTTAGGAGTGTAAACTAAATACCTCATGATTCTTTTCATGGCCCTAAGGTGAACTTCCTTAGGATTTGCCTGGAACCTTGCACACATGCATACAGAAAGCATAATATCCGATCATGAAGCACATAAATAGAGTATAGATCCTATCATCGACCGGTATACCTTTTGATCTACGGATTTACCTCCCATGTCGAGGTCGAGATGCTCATTGGTTCCCATGGGTGTCTTGATGGTTTGGCATTCTTCATTCTAAACTTCTTAAGTATGTCTTGAATGTACTTAGTTTGGCTGATGAAGGTGCCCTCTTAGAGTTGCTTGATTTGAAATCCAAGGAAATACTTCAACTCCCCCATCATTGACATCTCAGATTTTTGTATCATAATCCTACTAAACTCTTCACAAGATGACTTGTTAGTAGACCCAAATATAATATCATCAACATAAATTTGGCATATAAACAAGTCTTTTGCAGTAGTTTTAGTGAAGAGAGTAGGATCGGCCTTTCCGACTTTGAAGCCATTAGTGATAAGAAAGTCTCGCAGGCATTCATACCATGCTCTTGGGGCTTGCTTGAGCCCATAAAGCGCCTTTGAGAGCTTATAGACTTGGTTAGGATACTCACTATCTTCAAAGCCAGGAGGTTGCTCAATATAGACCTCTTCCTTGATAGGGCCATTGAGGAAGACACTTTTCACGTCCATTTTATAAAGCTTAAAGCCATGGTAAGTAGCATAGGCAAGTAATATACGAATTGACTCAAGCCTAGCTACGAGTGCATAGGTTTCATCAAAATCCAAACCTTCGTCTTGTGAATACCCTTTGGCTACAAGTCGGGCTTTGTTCCTTGTCACCACACCATACTCGTCTTGCTTGTTGCGGAATACCCACTTGGTACCTATAACATTTTGATTAGGATGTGGAACTAAATGCCATACCTCATTCCTAATGAAGTAGTTGAGCTCTTCTTGCATTGCCACCACCCAATCCGGATCTCTATAGCATCCTCCACCCTGTATGGCTCAATAGAGGAAACACAAGAGTAATGTTCACAGAAATGAGAAACTCGAGATCTAGTGGTTACCCCCTTATGAATATCACCAAGAATGGAGTTGACGGGGTGATCTCTTTGAATTGCTTGGTGGACTCTTGGGTGTGGCGGTCTTTGATCCCGAATCTCTTGATCATCTTCCTTGTCATCATCATCTTCATCTCCCCCATGATCAATGTCCTCTTCTTGAGGTGGCTCATCTTCTTGATCTTCATCTTCATCTTCTTGAGCCTGACTCTCATCTTGAGTTGGTGGAGATGCTTGTATGGAAGATGATGGTTGACCTTGTGCTTGTGGAGGCTCTTCGGATTCTTTTGGACACACGTCACCAATGGACATGTTCCTTAGCACGACGCACGGAGCCTCTTCATCATCTAGATCATCAAGATCAACTTGTTCCACTTGGGAGCCATTAGTCTCATCAAACATAATGTCACAAGAAACTTCAACTAATCCTATGGACTTGTTGAAGACTATACGCCCTTGTGTTTGAGTCATAACCAAATAAAAAACCTTCTACTGCTTTAGGAGCAAATTTAGAATTTCTACCTCTTTTAATAAGAATTAAACATTTGCTCCCAAAAACTCTAAAATAGGAAACATTGGGTTTTTTACCAGTGAGGAGTTCATACGATGTTTTCTTGAGGATTCAACGAAGATAGAGCCGGTTGATGGAGTAGCAGGCGGTGTTAATCGCCTTCACCCAAAACCGGTCTGGTGTCTTGTACTTATCAAGCATGGTTCTTGCCATGTCCAATAGAGTTCTATTCTTCCTCTTCACTACACCATTTTGTTGAGGGGTGTAGGGAGAAGAGAACTCATGCTTGATGCCCTCCTCCTCAAGAAATCCTTCTATTTGTGAGTTCTTGAACTCCGTACCATTGTCGCTTCTAATCTTTTTTATTCTCAATCTGAACTCATTTTTAGCCCGACTCAAGAATCTCTTTAGTTTCTTGGGTTTGAGATTTTTCTTGCAAAAAGAATGCCCAAGTGAAGCAAGATAATCATCCACAATAACAAGGCAGTACTTACTCCCGCCGATGCTTATGTAAGCGATTGGGCCAAATAGATCCATGTGGAGTAGCTCAAGCGACCTGTCAGTCGTCATTATGTTCTTGTGTGGATGATGGACTCCAACTTGCTTCCCTGCTTGACATGCGCTACAAATCCTATCTTTCTCAAAATGAACATTTGTTAGTCCTAAAATATTCTCTCCCTATAGAAGCTTGTGAAGATTCTTCATCCCAACGTGGGCAAGTCGGTGATGCCAGAGCCAGCCCATGTTAGTCTTAGCAATTAAGCAAGTGTCTAGTTCAGCTTGGTTATCACTAAAATCAACTAAATATAGCTGACTATCTAACACTCCCTTAAATGCTATTGAATCATCTCTTCTTCTAAAGACAGTAACACCTATATCAGTAAAAAAGACAGTTGTAGCCCATTTTGCATAATTGAGAAACAGAAAGCAAATTGTAATCTAAAGAATCTACAAGAAAACATTAAAAATGGAATGGTCAGGGGATATAGCAGTTTTACCCAAACCTTTGACCAATCCTTGATTTCCATCCCTGAATGTAATAGCTCTTCGGGGATCTTCATTTCTCTCATATGAGGAGAATATTCTTTTCTCCCCTGTCATGTGGTTTGTGCACCCGCTATCGATTATCCAACATGATCCACCTGATGCATAAACCTACAAAACAAATTTAGGCCTTGTTCTTAGGTACCCAAACGGTTTTGGGTCCTTTGACATTAGAAACAAGCACCTTAGGTACCCAAACACAAGTCTTTGGACTCTTGTGTTTGCCCCCAACATATTTGGCAACTACTTTGCCTAATATGTTAGTAAGCACATAAGAAGCATCAAAAGTCTTAAATGAAATGTTATGGTCATTTGACGCATTTGGAATTTTCTTCTTAGGCATTTTGACATGAGTGGTATGCCTAAAACTAGAAACCTCAATTTTATACATAAAAGCATGATGAGAAACAGTGTGAGGTTTTCTAGTATGAATTTTCCTAATCTTATGCTCAGGATAGTTTGCAGGATATAAAATGTAGCCCTCTCTTTCCTGAATCATGGAAGCCTTACCCTTAACAAAATTAGACAATTTCTTGGGGGCATTAAGTTTGGTGTTGTTTTGGCTCCCCTATTGAAAACCAATACCATCCTTAATGCTAGGGCGTCTCCCATTATAGAGCATGCTTATAGCAAATTTAAATTTCTCATTTTCAAGTTCATGCTCGGCAATTTTAGCATTTAATGTAGCTATGTGATCATTTTGTTTTTAATCATAGCAAGGTGATCGTCAATAGCTTCAACATTAATATCTCTACATCTAGTGCAAATGGTGACATGCTCAATAGTAGATGTAGAGGGTTTGCAAGTATTCAATTCTTCTATCTTAGCAGTTAAGCTAGCATTCTCATCTCTAAGACATGAAATAGAATCATTGCAAATGCTAAGCTCTCTAGACAAATTATCACATTTTTCTACTTCTAGAGCATAAGCAATTTTCAATTTAACAATTTTTTTGTTTTCCTTAATGAGCAGGTCCTCTTGGCATGCCAGGAGATCATCCTTCTCGTTCATGATTCTATTAATTCATTAATCTTTTATTTTTTACTTTTAGTTAGATTAGCAAAAAGATAGGTTAAATCATCTTCATTATCACTAGAGCTACCCTCATCATCAGATGTAGTATATTTGGGGGTATCTCTAGAATGTACCTTCTTCTTTTTGCCATCCTTTTCCATGAGACACTTGTGGCCGATGTTTGGGAAGAGTAGGCCTTTGTTGATAGCGATGTTGGCAGCATCCTCGTCGGAGGAGGAGTCGGTGGAGCTCTCATCGGAGTCCCATTCCCGCACCATGTGCGCCTCGCCACCCTTCTTGTAGTACTTCTTCTTCTCCATCTTCTTCTTCCCCTTCTTGTCTTTGTCCCTATCACTTTCACTAGTATATGGACATTTAGCTATAAAGTGACCGGACTTACCACACCGGTAACACATCCTTTTGGAGCGGGGCTTGTAGTCCTCCCCCCTCCTTTGCTTGAGGATTTAACAAAAGCTCTTAATGATAAGAGCCATCTCCTCGTTGTCGAGCTTGGAGGCATCGATTGGAAGTCTACTTGGTGTAGACTCCTCCTTCTTCTCTTCCGTTGCTTTGAATGCAATGGGTTGCACCTTGAGTGTAGAGGTGGCACCTTGCTCCAAGTTGACAATGTGTTTGGAGTCTTTGATCATTAGTTCAAAGCTCACAAACTTGCCAATCACTTCCTCGAGAGACATTTGCTTATATCTAGGATCCCCACGTATTAATTGAACTTGAGTAGGATTACGAAAAATGAGGGATCTAAGAATAACCTTGACCATTTCATGGTCATCCCATTTTGTGCTCCCGAGGTTACGCACTTGGTTCACCATGGTCATGAACCGACTGTACATCGCTTGCGGCTCTTCTCCTTTGTTGAGGACGAATCGACCGAGCTCTCCTCGATCGTCTCCCGCTTGGCGATCTTGGTCACCTTGTCCCCTTCATGCACCGTTTTGAGGACGTCCCAAATTTCTTTGGCATTCTTTAATCCTTGCACCTTGTTATACTCCTCTCGACATAAAGAGGCGAGGAGTATAGAAGTTGCTTAGGAGTTAAAGTGCCTAATTTGGGTGGCCTCATCCGAGTCATAGTCCTCATCCCCCACTTGTGGTGCCTGCGCTCCAAATTCAACAATGTCCCATATGCTTTCGTGGAGTGAGGTTAGATGATGCCTCATTTTATCACTCCAGATACAATAATCTTCACCATCAAAATATGGTGGTTTGCCTAAGGGAACGAAAAGTAGAGGAGCGTGCTTGGAAATACGAGGATAGCGTAGGGACATCTTACTATACTTCTTGCACTCATGGTGCTTAGAAGTAGTGGACGACTCGGTGCCGGATGTGGAGGGTGTTGAAGAGTCGGTCTCGTAGTAGACCTTCTTCTTCTTCTTCTTCTTTTTCTTGTCACCCCTCCTATGTGACTTGATGGAGGAAGAGGATTCCTCCTTGTGCTTGTTGCCGGGCTCCCTTGAGAGAGTCCTCCCTGAGCCCGTGGGCTTGTCGTCGGTCACGATCTCCCTCTTGGCATGATCTCCAGACATCACTTTGAGTTTGTTAGACTCTTAATAAAGCACTGGCTCTGATACCAATTAAAAGTCACCTAGAGGGGGGGGTGAATAGGCGAAACTTGAAATTTATAAACTTAAACACACACTAGGGTTGGGGTTAGCGTTAGAATTGAATCCGAGAGCGGAAGATTGTTTCTCTTGCCACGAGTTGCTCAAATGATGCCGATGATGTTTGGGAGCAAACTCAAATCAATATTAGCAAGGAAACTTTAGAGAGAGGAAAGGGAGCAAACAAATCAAGCAAGAATCAAAGCAAGTGAACACAGTGATTTGTTTTATCGAGGTTCGGTTCCAAAGAACCTAGTCCCCGTTGAGGAGGCCACAAAGGCTGCGTCTATTTCAACCCTTTCCCTCTCTCAAACGGTCACTTAGACCGAGTGAGCCTTCTCCTTAATCAATCAGATCACTAAGACCCCGCAAGAACCACCACACACTTAGGTATCTCTTGCTAGATTTACAAAGCACTTGAGACTAAGAATGAAAAAGGAAGAAAGGCAATCCAAGCAACAAGAGCGCAAATGATCACAAATGATCCTCTCTCAAGTTTCTAAGTACTAGAGTTAATTTTGGAAACTTGGAGTGGATTGAATGCTTTGAATGTGTCTTTGAGTGGTTGCCTTTGCTCTTGTATTGAATGGGAAGTTTAGAATACTTGGATGACTTTGAATGAGGTGGTTGGGGGTATTTATAGCCTCCAACCACTTCCTAGCCGTTGGCTGTTTCTACTGGCGATAAGCACACTGGACAGTCCGGTGGCGCACCGGACATCCACTGTTCATTGTCCGGTGCGTGCCATGTCAGCGCGCCAGTTGGGATTTGGAGCGATTTGACCGTTGGAAGTCTTGTCCTGTAGTTGCACCGGAAAGTCCGGTGGCACACCGGACATGTTCGGTGACCTCTGACTTATGCCACGCACTGTTCATCACTGTTCACTTTTGCAGTCGACCGTTGACGCGCAGCGACCGTTGCTCCGCTGGCTCATCGGACATGTCCGGTGCACACCAGACAGTCCGGTGAATTATAGTGGAGTGCGCCTAGAGAATTCTTGAGAGTGGCCTGTTCGTTGGGTGCCTGGCCTGGTGCACCGGACAGTGTCTGGTGCACACCGGACAGTGTTCGGTGCGCCAAAGACAGCACACTCTTATGTCCCTTGCTCCAAATTTGTTTATGCCCCCAACTGAATTTCTTTCTTGGTTTGTGTTGAACCTTATGCACCTGAGATAAATGACATCTAGACAAACTAGTTAGTCCATGTGGTTTGTGATGGATGTCAACCACCAAAATCGATTATTGGAAATGATTAAGCACATTTCCCTTTCAGGGACTCTTTGGAAAAAGTTGACATAAGTACCCCCTTGTTCACAGTGGATGAGTCGTATGGTCCCTTTGTTGTGTGGGTAAAGCAAAAGGGAAATTGGCCTAAAAACCATTTCCACACTTGTTTTGGTAATTGAAAACCATCACAACCAATTGAGCTAACTAATTTGCTAAGTTACAAATTCAAGTACTCAGAAAATACTTCAAGGAAGATCAACCATCAAAATAGCATATTACAGACCGTCTGAGGCTCTAGTACGGATTGTCCAGGATAACATAGATCTTCCCTCATAGGAACTTTTTGAAAATACCACATGTACTTTGAACCATTCGGGCCCTCCTGGCAGACCATCCACGACACCTCGATGAACTTCGGACATGAACTATGCCAAATGCACACCTTTACTACGGACTGTCCGAAGGAAAGTCGAGTATCGTCCGACACTATGCGCGGACCCTCTGGCCTCATGCGCAGATCATCTGCCCGTTGAAGATCAATCCAACCCAAAGGTGTTGGATTTGGTAAAATAATTTATAGCGTCCACGTGAATCGACCGGAGGCATGATCGGACCGTCTGCGACAAGCTTTATCTGACATCTGACGAAGCATTTAATGTGATTATAGCCGTTGATATAACCGTTATAACCGTTATAACTGACCATTGCGATTTGGTCGTTGATCTTTTAGGGGTGGACCGTTCGAACCAGGCACGGGAACCGTCCGCGTGTGGTAGAAAGTTAGCAACGACTAGGAGGTGGTTGGTGGCTATAAATACAACCCCAACCACCCCTTCAATGGCATCCAAGCTTCCACAACTCTCATTCATTGCAAAGAGCAAGACTTCACTTCAAGCCACACTCAAAAGCCTCAAAACTGCTCCAAGTGCCATAATTGCGATTTGTAATCTATAGTCATTAGCGCCTTGGAGAGACTATAGAGAGAGTGTGATCTTGTGTTTTCTTGTTGCTTGGTTTTATTGATCGTGCTTTCTTCCTGCCCCATATAATTATCATTGACTTGTGAAGTTAGCATGAGACACCTAAGTATGTGGTGATCCTTGCGGGGTCTAAGTGACCCTTGAGATTAAGAAGAAGCACTCATCCGATCTGTGTGACCATTTGAGAGAGGGAAAGGGTTGAAAGAGACCCGTCCTACATGGACTCCTCAACAGGGAGTAGGTTCTTTAGAACCGAACCTCGAGAAACAAATCGTCGTGTTCTTTGTGCTTAAAACATTACTTGTGATTTTATTCTTCTTCTAGTCCCTCTCTAGTTCTTCTGCTTGCGATCATTTTGAGTTGGCTGCCAAAGTTATCCGCAATTGATTGAGCAACTCTTATCAAGAAGAACTACTCTTCTGCAATCTAATTCACTCTAGACTCCTTCTAACGCTAACCCTAGCTAGGTGAAGTTTTGTGTTTAAGTTTAAATTTCAGGTTTTGCCTATTCACCCTCCTCTAAGCGACTTTTATGAAGTAGCACCCCCTTGCAAAGATTCATAAATCAATTCGAATCGTCGTGCTCACGGTTATAAGCGATGCTTAATACCATTGGATATATCGTAGTGTCTCGGTTTGTTTTAAGTCGGTAAAGTGCATGTTCACCTATGGCTATATGTATTGTTCTCACCCTTACATGATACGGTTTATGTTAAACTAAAAATTGATGGGTTGGGAACAAGTAAAAGCAACTAGATGGTGTAGGGTTATATCACCTTCCACTCTTAAAACTAAGGACTTACCTTAGTTGGCTTTTATGCAAAGAATTACTTAATCCTTAAAGCTTTACCTTACTACTTCCATATGCATACTCCTTTGTCATATTATATTGTGTAAGTTTTGCGAGTACCATCATGTACTCATGTGCTATGTTGATAAGTTTTTGGCGGTGAGCTTGAGGCCCAGTATGGTTACTTCCTTCCTGTCATACCTCCGTCGGGAGACGGGCAGTGAGTCCTTGCGATCTCTCTTGCTCTTGTGTCTCTTGAGTACTTCCTATGGACCATTATTCTCCTTATTTATTATTTTTCTATCGTCATGTTGCTGCGTGAAAAGTTGGTGTTATCATATCATAGAAGGACATATCGTTGAGGAGTTAGAATCTAGAATATTATTTAAGTATTTGAACAATTGTTAACCTCATTTACCATTTATGTAATCTGAATTATTGTAATGATGTACTTTAATTTTTCTCTCTTGGTGTATAGTAATGTACAACTTGTAAGGTATATGTGTCAATCCTGACGTGACATGTAACGGGACGACCAGATTTGGTTTCGTTTAAAGTGGATTGTTGTGCGGCCATGTACCTTTTGAGATAGACATTCATGTGGTTAGTCCATTGTAACACCCTAAATCTCATTTTGAGAATATAGTAAAAATTTTCAAAGAACTTGAATTAGATATTTTTTGTTTTCTTTCCTTCTTCCTTGGAATTCCCATAACATTTGAATTCACATCTCCTTAGATAAAAGTTCTATAACAAAAATTCAATAAAAAGATTCCTATATGAACTAGCCTTTATTGAAGTTTATAAGTATTAATGTGAGAACATTTTTAAGAGATCATACAATATAAACTATTTCTCTTAAAATAATGGCATGTGTGCTACATATTCAAAAGCAATTATTTATGTAGAATAATGAATTAATGAATAAATAAATATATATATATATAATGAATATTGCATCATGCTGGATTTTGATTATGCATTTTGGTTTGAGTATAAAAAATTAAACTCAGATTCAAAAGTGAATTCAAATGGGAAATAGAATAGGAAAAATAAAATAAAAAAAGAAAAGAAGAAAGCAAACTTAACCTAATTGGGCTAGCTACACCACTCTTGGCCAAGGACTCATTTCCACCGCGCCAGCCCACTTATCCGTGTGGCCCACTTATCCTCTACCGCGCGCCCTGTCCACTCACATCTGCACACTCACGTCAGGCACTGCCTCGTGGGCCCCACTCGTCAGGGTTATCCTCTTCCCCGCGTCATTCGGATCAGGCCGTTCGTAACAGGCGTCACGCGCACCTCGCTCTTTGCCGACCGATTCTCCCCCTAAAATCGGGCTTGGCACGGGTATAAAACCCTTGGCTGCCTCGTCTCCCCTTCACCTAAGCCGCCCAGCCATGAGAGAGAGAGAGGGAGATTCGCCGTCCGCCATGACCGGGTTGAGCTTGCGCTGTGTCTAATCCTCTGGCGCTTGGGGAACACCCTGCTGATGCCGCGTGCCACTACCCCTCCCCAGCAGCCTCTTGCTCAACCGCTTGTGCACGCCGTGCGCCCAGAAGATTTGAGAACGCAAGCTGCCGCAGACGGGAGTAAGGAGGGAGTGATGCTGCCATGGTGGTCGAGTGCTTTCACCATGGTCGCGGGCTCTCTGTCGGGTCAGGGAGACTCGCCTAACCTTGCGGATGCTCCCGTTGCGTCATCGAGCGGTTGGGGCCACTGGCTCGGACGGAATCGCTCGTCAGAGTCCGTGGTGGTCCACTAAGCCGCTGCCGCTGTGGCCGGTGATTTCCACACATCGACTTCCAGTAAGTACTCTATTGTGTTCGCATTGTCCTACACTCCGCGAGTATTCGATTGGTTCTAGGGATTGAGCTATGTGGCCGGGGCACATTGCTCGCCAGCATACACCGCCTCGTGGCGCCGTCGCGGTTGGGGTAGTCGCTCAGCTCGGTCTGGGGTAGGTGATGATGTGAGAGCCGTTGATCTCCCTGTGTTCGGCTCAGATTAGAACAGGAGAGTACCCTTTCGAGGCTTTGAATTTGAGGCGTTAATCAGACGATCGATGACTCTGGTAGCTCACTAATTCCATTAATGATAGGTTAGATCTGGGCGGTTCATTTTGGATCTGGCGGCCAAAAAGGTTTGGGTGGATTAGATCTAATCTATAACATAGAAGTTAGATCGGACGACCGATCTTGCCTTGTACCCCTTCGCCTTGTCACAATTCCTAAAGAGACCGTGAAGTTTTAGAATAATAACCCGCAGTTCTACGCAGGATGGCTCTGTGTCTTAGGAAGTTTTGCACCAGAGCCCCTGCACTCCTCTATTTTTATGTGCGAAGTCTAAAGAGCAGTGAAAATAAATAAATAATTATAGAAAATGATTTCTAGTATATAAATAATTCTAGAAACTCATTTTATTCATAGAAAATTCATATATGGTCCAAATTGATCCATTCTAGTTCCTATAATTTTGTATTAATTATGTTTATCTCTTGGTAACACTGTTTTCACATGAAAGCCATATTAAAATTAAGATCCTAATTAATCTGTTATCCAATGCTTAAAACTTCATAAATTCATAACTCCTTCATGATAATTCCCATTTGACTCGTTCCAGTTGCGTTAGTTTCGTATAAGTATTTACTACGCAGTGACAACATTGATTATACCATGTCTCATTATTTTATAATTATATCTTTATTTAATCTATGTTGGTTAGTCTTGTTAATCTACTTATCATCTAATAGAATATAATCTATGGTCAAGTTATAACTTAGATTAAGTTGAGGTATTTATTTATAGAATAATCTCTCATATGATTTATATTAACCAATTTATAATATAGTTTAATATTTTAATCACACAAATCCTCTATAAAATCATAACTCCTTAATCGTAACCCCGATTTTTAGTGATTCTCATTCCCATGATCCCGTAGCTTCGTAGATTATTATTATTCAGTTTATGCTTATATTTGGTGTGATGGAATTTTGTCTATACCATGTTTGTTTGTATTGCTACGACTAGCGCGAGGACACGTGTCATCTGAAAAGCAAGTTGGTACCTGGAATCTCAAGTGCCAGGCAAGTTGTGCCCTTGATCCACTTTTGTTACCCAATAATACTCTTTATTATCACTATTCAATGCATAGGTTTAATTTTGATGGGACCCAATAGGTCACCCTAGTGTGTTTATCCTGTTTACCTTGTTTACCCCTGAATCATTTGGGTAGTTATGCTATTGCTTTACATGGTTTTGGGTTAATATTTCATTATTATCCATGTTCCAGTTATTTTGTTATTTTATTTATGTTCATGTCAAGATCATTATATTATTGTTAATTGGAACATGGAGCTTAACTTGAGAAACACGTGCCACCACAAGGGAGGAATGGGGCCCCTTGCTGACTAATTAGGAAAGCTAGTGGAAGACTACCTTACCCGAAAGGGGCAAGGGCAGTAGGGGAGTTGCATGCAAGGAGGTTCTCGGGTTGCTTTTGCTGCGATGGCGGTCAGACGAGGGATTCTTGCAAGTGCTCTTCCCATAAACTGTAGCGGGTTTTCGGAAGCTAGTGGAACTTTGTAAAGGCCTCATAGTGGATCCATAGCCATTCACCTCGGTAGTGTCTAAGGGTCTAGCTAGCCCTGGCGACATGGGAAACACGACTTGTGGGTAAAGGGTACAACCTCTACAGAGTGTAAAACTGGTATACTAGCCGAGCTCACGGTCATGAGCAGCTCAGGACTCTTTGATGATTAATTTATGGAACTTAAATTCAATTTGTCATATGCATTGCATGGGATTTATTATTGTATTATTGTTATTATGGTTTGGTATTTATTACATCTAGTAATTGCTAATAAAATCTTGACCAACATTAAAAGCAATGCTCAACTTTAACCATTCTCTTTGGTAAGCCTTACACTTCACATGAACTTCCACCTTTTGTGAGTTCATGCACATTATTCCCCACAACTTGTTGAGCGATGAACATGTGTGAGCTCACCCTTGCTATCTCACACCCCCACAGGAGAAGAACAGGTGGATCAGGAGGAGCCACAAGGCGAGGAGTTTGATCTGATCTAGGTGGCGTTTCCCAGTCGACTTTCTTGCGCCAAGGACGATCCTTAGTTCATTTTATATTTATCTTTTATTTTGTAAGTCTTCCGCTATGTAATAAATACTCTGATTATTGTGACATTTATCTCTATACACTCTGTTATTTTATATGTTGTCTTCTTGGCGCATGTATGAGATGCACCCGGCTTTGTTCCTTAAAGCCCAGGTGTGATAGAAGTGGTATCAGAGGAAATGTTGACTGTAGGACGAAACCTAGATAGAAATGGACAAACCCTTACCTACTTACCTTACTCTGATTCATTCTATACTTATCTATCTTGATCCTGTCTCACCTTTTGTTGTTCTACTCTGAATATTCGTATCTTTCCTACTCTAAGACAAGATGGATTTCACACCTTGGAATCCTACAACTATGAACTTTTTCAGAGATAGGGAACCTAAGACGAAATTAAAATTATTTTCTCTATTAAAAATGTTGGTTGATTGTTCTGATGATCAATGCCTGATTCGCTTCTTTGATTGATTGAAATAGTATAGACGAGCATCTTAGCATGTACCACCATAAGGTAATGGATTAACTTTAGTAGGTGACACACTAATCTACTTAGTTAATAAATCCCCCGCAGTAACATTTCTCGTAATTACTCGCCTTGTCTATAATTCTTCCTTTCTTACCCTATGTTTCTAACCCAGATGGGCTACCCCTATAGTGTTAGAAGAGAGCACTATAGACGTGATCCTTGGTATGTCATGGTTAAGAAAGGCAAAGGCAGTTTATACACTATGCTAAAGGAACCGTAGAACTCACCAGTTCCAAAGGGAAGATTTGAAATTGAAATTGCAGTAACTACCACCATCAGACTAGCGGCATTCTTAGTAGATGAGAAGTTTGTGGGTGACAACATCCGTGTAGTTAGAGATTTTTCGGATGTCTTTCTAGAGGAGTTATTTGGGATGCCACCAGATATGGAAGTTGAGTTGGTCATTGATCTCTTACCTGGCCATACAAGACATTGAAAGGGAAATGTGCCCTTGGGCCATTTCTAGTATAGTTTTGGTGATTAAGTGTCCAACATGTATTGAGTGAATAATCTTGTGCCAAATGATTGATGAAGTGCAAATCAACAAGAAGGTATGATTCTAGACTTAGTACATTGGTTTTTGTGTACTAATATATTTGTCTAAGTTCTAGAATCAGAGAAAAGAAAAGAAGAAAAGATCTTGGCTGGAACAGCCAAGACTCAGCGCAGTCTGGCACACCAGACTGTCCGGCGGTGCACCAGACAGTGTCCGGGCCAGCCTCCGGTGAATAGGCCACTCTCGGGAACTGACGGTGGTGTACGGCTATAATTCACCGGACTATCCGGTGGTGCACCGGACTGTCCGGTGAGTCGTCTGCGGCGAAGTCGTCGCTCTCGGGAATCGTTCAACGGCGTACGACTAAAATTCACCGGACGGTCCGGTGAGGCACCGGACTGTCCGGTGAGGCAACGGTCGACTGCGCCAACGGTCTGCCGCATAATCCGCACGTGACGCATGGGCGCGCCAACGGTCGGCAGGGGCACCAGACAGTCCGGTGTGCACCGGACAGTGTCCGGTGTGCCAACAGCTCCATTTCTGCAACGGTCGACTGTGTTATTTTTGGAAGGAAATCTGCACCGGACCATGAACAGTGCCTGTCCGGTGGTGCACCGGACTGTCTGGTGCGCCACCCGACAGAAGGCAAGAATTGCCTTCCCAGATTGCCTCCAACGGCTCCTAGCTGCCTTGGGGCTATAAAAGGGACCCCTAGGCGCATGGAGGAGAACACCAAGCATTCTTGATCATCTCTAAGCACCAAGACTCCATTCTCGCGCATTCGATTCTTTGTGATAAGTGACTTGAGCTCTAGTTGAGTAGTGAACTCCCCGCATCGTGTTGTGAGCTCAAGTTGTGGTTTGTGTGCGTGATTGTGCTCGTTCTTTGAGTCTTGTGTGCGTTGCTCTTCCCTCCCTTACTTCCGTGCTTCTTTGTGATCATCATTTGTAAGGGCGAGAGGCTCCAAGTTGTGGAGATTCCTCGCAAACGGGATTGAGTAAAAGAAAGGGATACACTGTGGTATTCAAGTTGATCATTGGATCACTTGAAAGGGGTTGAGTGCAACCCTCGTCCATTGGGACGCCACAACGTGGAGTAGGCAAGTGTTACTTGGCTGAACCACGGGATAAATCATCGTATCTCTTGTGCCTGTGTTCATCGTGACTATTGTGTTTCACAAGAGCTTGGTCCTAGCCACTTGTTTCTATCGAGCTAACACTTAACCAAGTTTTTGTGGCTATAAGTGTTTGATTTTTACAGGATCACCTATTCACCCCCCTCTAGGTGCTCTCAATTGGTATCAGAGCCGTTTTCTTCACGCAAGGGACTAATCGCCCGAATAGATGGATCCTAAGGGAAAGGGGATGGTGGTCAATGACAAGAGAAAGGAGTCTGTCGTCAACGAGCCAAGAGATGATAAGCCCTCGGACTCTGGCTCGAGTCATAAGAAAAAGGACGGGAAGAAGAAGAGGCGCATCAAGAAGATCGTCTACTACGACAGCGACGAGTCTTCTTCTTCCCAAAGAGACGATGACTACGACAAGAAAAAGAAAACGGTCAACTCAAACTTTTCTTTTGATTATTCTCGTATTCCATTTAACTCAAATGCTCATTTACTTTCAATTCCACTTGGGAAACCTCCTCACTTTGATGGAGAGGACTACGCCTTTTGGAGTCACAAAATGCGTAGTCACCTATTCTCTCTCCATCCAAGTATTTGGGAGATCGTTGAAAATAGAATGCTTTTTGATAGTACTGACAACCCCGTTTTCATTAATGAGCAAATCCACAAAAATGCACAAGCTACCACTGTTTTGCTAGCATCCTTGTGCACGGACGAGTACCATAAGGTGAGCGGCTTGGATAACGCCAAGCAAATTTGGGACACCCTCAAGATTTCTCATGAGGGGAACGATGCCACCATGATCACCAAGATGGAGTTGGTGGAAGGCGAATTGGGAAGGTTCGCAATGATTAGGGGGGAGGAGCCAACCCAAACGTACAACAGGCTCAAGACCCTGGTTAACAAAATCAGGAGCTACGGAAGCACGAGATGGACGGACCACGACGTCGTCCGACTTATGCTCAGGTCCTTCACTGTCCTTGATCCTCATCTTGTGAACTCTATCCGTGAAAATCCTAGGTACACAAAGATGACGCCCGAGGAAATACTCGGAAAGTTTGTAAGCGGGCGGATGATGATCAAGGAAGCGAGATACGTGGATGAGGCATTGAATGGTCCCATGCCCATCTACGAGCCTCAAACCGTTGCTCTCAAAGCAACAAGTAGCAGGGAGACACTACCGAGCAAGGTGGCGCAAGTTGAGGCGGCCGGGCTAAACGAGGACGAAATGGCCCTCATCATCAAGCGCTTCAAGACGGCGCTAAAAGGTCGCAAGGAGCATCCCAACAAGAGCAAGACGAAGGGAAAGCGCTCCTGCTTCAAGTGTGGTAAGACTGGTCACTTTATTGCTAACTGTCCCGATAATCATAGTGACCAGGGACAAGAAAAAGGCGGGAAGAGGGAGAAAAAGAAGTCTTACAAGAAGGCAAAGGGCGAGGCTCACCTCGGCAAGGAGTGGGATTTGGATTGCTCTTCGTCCGACTCCGACGACGAAGGACTCGCTGCCTCAGCCTTCAACAAGTCGTCTCTCTTCCCCCAACGAGCGTCACACCTCCCTCATGGCAAAGGAGAAGAAGGTAAGTGCTCGAGATACCTCTACATGTGCTTCTTCTAGCGATGAAGAGTCTAGTGATGATGAGGTAGACTATTCTAGCTTGTTTAAAGGTCTAGATAGAACCAAGATAGAAAAAATTAATGAATTGATTGATGCATTAAATGAAAAAATAGACTTTTAGAAAAACAAGAGGATCTCTTATATGAAGAGCATGATAAATTTGTAAGTGTGCAAAAGTCTCTTGCTTTAGAGGTTAAGAGAAATGAAATGCTTTCTTGTGAATTATCTACTTGTCATGAAACTGTGTCTAATTTAAAGAGTATTAATGATGATTTAAATGCTAAGCTAGAAGTAGTAAATAAATCTAGTTCTTGTGTGGAACATGTTGTGATTTGCAATAGGTGCAAGGATTTAATGTTGATGCTTGTAGTGAACATTAAATTTCCATTACTAGATTAAATGATGAAGTGGCTAGTCTTAATGCCCAACTTAAGACTAGCAAAAATGACTTTGATAAACTAAAATTTGCAAGGGATGCCTACACTGTTGGTAGACACCCCTCTATTAAGGATGGGCTTGGCTTTCGAAGGGAAGCCAAGAACTTAACAAGTCAAAGGGCTCCCATCTCCGCCAAGGAGAAAGGGAAGGCCCCTATGATTAATAATGTTCAAAGGAATCATGCTTTCATCTATAGTAATAGAAACTTTTCTAGAAATGCTCATAGAAGTTATGCTTATGATTCACATGCTATGATTGCTTCGAGTTCCTCTGTTGTGCATGGTAGAAATATGCCTAGGAAAAATGTTGTTCATGTGCCTAGGAAAGTAAGTAATGAACCTTCTATAATTTACCATGCTTGCAATGCTTCTTTTGCAATTTGTAGTAATAATAAGAAAGTAATTGCTAGGAAGTTGGGGGCCAAGTGCAAAGGAGATAAGACTTGCATTTGGGTCCCTAAGGCTATTGTTACTAACCTTGTAGGACCCAACAAGAGTTGGGTACCTAAAACCCAAGCCTAATTTGCCTTGCAGGTTTATGCATCCGGGGGCTCAAGCTGGATTATCGACAGCGGATGCACAAACCACATGACGGGGGAGAAGAAGATGTTCACCTCCTACATCAAGAACAAAGATTCCTAAGATTCGATCATCTTTGGACTAGGGAAGATAGCTATTTCATCCGAGCATTCCATTTCTAATGTGTTCTTATTTGAATCGCTCGGGTATAACTTGTTGTCCATTAGTCAACTGTGTAATATGGGTTACAATTGCTTATTTACCAATGTAGATGTGTCTATCTTTAGAAGGAGTGATGGTTCATTAGCTTTTAAGGGTGTACTAAACGACAAACTCTATTTAGTTGATTTTTCGAAGGAGGAGGCCGGTCTAGATGCATGCTTAATTGCTAAGACTAGCATGGGCTGGCTGTGGCATCACCGTCTAGCACATGTTGGGATGTGTTAGGTCTAACAATTGTGTTTTTCGAGAAAGATAGACCTTGTGCAGCTTGTCAAGCAGGCAAACAGGTGGGAAGCGCTCATCACAACAAGAATGTGATGACTACATCAAGACCTCTGGAGCTACTGCATATGGACCTCTTCGGACCCATTGCCTACCTTAGCATCGGGGGAAGTAAGTATGGTCTTGTTATTGATGATGATTTTTCTCGCTTCACTTGGGTATTCTTTTTGCAGGATAAATCAGAAACCCAAGGGACCCTCAAGCGCTTTCTAAGGCGAGCTCAAAACAAATTTGAGCTCAAGGTGAAAAAGATTAGAAGCGACAACGGGTCCGAGTTCAAGAACCTTCAAGTGGAGGAGTTTCTTGAGGAGGAAGGAATCAAGCACGAATTCTCCGCTCCCTACACACCACAGCAAAATGGTGTGGTAGAAAGGAAGAACAGAACGCTCATAGACATGGCGAGGACGATGCTTGGAGAATTCAAGACGCCCAAGTGGTTTTGGTCGGAAGCTGTGAACACAGCCTGCCACGCCATAAACCGAGTCTACCTTCATCGCCTCCTCAAGAAGACGTCGTATGAACTTCTAACCGGTAACAAACCCAACGTTTCATATTTTCGTGTATTTGGGAGTAAATGCTACATTCTAGTGAAGAAAGGTAGGAATTTCAAATTTGCTCCCAAAGTTGTAGAAGGGTTTTTGTTAGGTTATGACTCAAATACAAAGGCGTATAGAGTCTTCAACAAATCATTGGGTTTGGTTGAAGTCTCTAGCGACGTTGTATTTGATGAAACTAATGGCTCTCCAAGAGAGCAAGTTGATCTTGATGTAGATGAAGATGATGTTCCAACGGACGCGATTCGCACCATAGCAATTGGAGATGTGCGACCACAGGAACACCAGGAGCAAGATCAACCTTCTTCCTCAACATTGGTGCACCCCCAACTCAAGATGATGAACAGGTTCCTCAAGAGGAGGCGTGTGATCAAGGGGGAGCACAAGAAGACCAAGTTGAGGAGGAAGAAGCACCATGGGCCCCTCCAACTCAAGTTCGAGCGACGATTCAAAGGAATCATCCCGTCGACCAGATTTTAGGTGACATAAGCAAGGGAGTAACCACTCGCTCTAGATTAGCTAACTTTTGTGAGCATTACTCTTTTGTCTCTTCTATTGAGCCTTTCAGGGTAGAAGAGGCCTTGCTAGATCCGAACTGGGTGTTGGCCATGCAGGAAGAGCTCAACAACTTCAAGCGAAATGAAGTTTAGACACTGGTGCCACGTCCCAAGCAAAACGTTGTGGGAACCAAGTGGGTGTTCCGCAACAAACAGGACGAGCACGAGGTGGTGACAAGGAACAAGGCTCGACTTGTGGCAAAAGGTTATGCCCATGTCACAGGTTTGGACTTTGAGGAGACTTTTGCTCCTGTGGCTAGGCTAGAGTCGATTCGCATATTGTTAGCCTATGCCGCTCACCATTCTTTCAGGTTGTTCCAAATGGACGTGAAGAGCGCTTTCCTCAATGGGCTAATCAAGGAGGAGGTGTACGTGGAGCAACCCCCTGGCTTTGAGGATGAACGGTACCCCGACCACGTGTGTAAGCTCTCTAAGGCGCTCTATGGACTTAAGCAAGCCCCAAGAGTATGGTATGAATGCCTTAGAGATTTTCTAATTGCTAATGCTTTCAAGGTTGGAAAAGCCAATCCAACTCTTTTCACTAAGACTTGTGATGGTGACCTATTTGTGTGCCAAATTTATGTCGATGACATAATATTTGGTTCTACTAACCAAAAGTCTTGTGAAGAGTTTAGCAGGGTGATGACATAGAAATTCGAGATGTCGATGATGGGCGAGTTGAACTACTTCCTTGGGTTTCAAGTGAAGCAACTCAAGGACGGCACCTTCATCTCTCAAACGAAGTGCACGCAAGACTTGCTCAAGCGGTTTGGGATGAAGGACGCCAAGCCCGCAAAGACTCCAATGGGAACCGACGGACATGTCGACCTCAACAAAGGAGGTAAGTCCGTTGATCAAAAGGCATACCGATCTATGATAGGGTCTTTACTTTATTTATGTGCTAGTAGACCGGATATTATGCTTAGCGTATGCATGTGTGCTAGATTTCAATCCGACCCAAGGGAGTGTCACCTTGTGGCCGTTAAGCGAATTCTTAGATATTTAGTTGCTACGCCTTGCTTCGGGATCTGGTATCCAAAGGGGTCTACCTTTGACTTAATTGGATACTCAGACTCCGACTATGCTAGATGTAAGGTTGATAGGAAGAGTACATCAGGGACGTGCCAATTCCTAGGAAGGTCCCCGGTGTCTTGGAGCTCAAAGAAACAGACATCCGTTGCCCTATCCACCGCTGAGGCCAAGTACGTTGCCGCAGGACAGTGTTGCGCGCAACTACTTTAGATGAGGCAAACCCTCCGGGGCTTTGGCTACAATCTGAGCAAAGTTCCACTCCTATGTGACAATGAGAGTGCAATTCGCATGGCGGATAATCCTGTTGAACACAGCCACACAAAGCACATAGACATCGGGCATCACTTTTTGAGAAACCACCAGCAAAAGGGAGATATCGAAGTGTTTTATGTTAGCACCGAGAACCAGCTAGCCGATATCTTTACCAAGCCTTTAGATGAGAAGACCTTTTGCAGGCTGCGTAGTGAGCTAAATGTCTTAGATTCGCGTAACCTGGATTGATCTAGAGCATACATGTGTTTTATGTCTTTGATCATGTTCCTTTATGCATTTTATTGTTTATTTATGGTGCTCAAGTTGTGCAAGGGATCCCCGGACCTCACAAGTCCATGTGTGAATGATGCACTTATTTATGGGGAGAAATGCTACAACTTGACCCTTTGAGACTAACCGTGTGCTTGAGTTTTCTTAATTTAGTCTCAAAGGTGGATTGAAAGAGAAAAGGTGAACTTGGACTATGCAAGACTTCCACTGCACTCCGATGAGAGGGTAATTTACTCCAAGTTCATCTCCATGCTCTTATTGCCTTTTTACTCCTAATTGACTGTTTTGGTGAGGCAATGGGGTTTAAGGGCCGATAATGATCTCGTTTTGGTGCTTAATGCCAAAGGGGGAGAAATTAAGGCCAAAGCAAATGGATCAGCTACCACTTGAGAATTTTGAAAATAGCAGAGTTAGAACTTTTGTTTTGGCAAAATACTCTTATGTGCAAAATTTGGCCTCTTGTGGGGAGAATGTAGGATTATGGGAAAAGGGGAGTTTTTGGCCCTTGATCAATTTTTCTCATGGAATACCTCTCTTTATGCCTAAACAAGTGTGTTTGACTTAGAGATAGGAAATTGAGTTTGATTTCAAAAACAAACCAAGTGGTGGCAAAGAATGATCCAAATATACCAAATTTGAATCAAAAACAATTCTTGTTCTCAATTGCTTTGATGTTGCACTTCTTTTAGTAGCTTTTTGATGTGTTGGCATAAATCACCAAAAAGGGGGAGATTGAAAGGGAAATGTGCCCTTGGGCCATTTCTAGTATAGTTTTGGTGATTAAGTGTCCAACATGTATTGAGTGAATAATCTTGTGCCAAATGATTGATGAAGTGCAAATCAACAAGAAGGTATGATTCTAGACTTACTACATTGGTTTTTGTGTACTAATATATTTGTCTAAGTGCTGGAATCAGAGAAAAGAAAAGAAGAAAAGATGTTGGCTGGAACAGCCAAGACTCAGCTCAGTCTGGCACATCGGACTGTCCGGTGGTGCACCGGACAGTGTCCAGTGCGCCAGGCCAGCCTCCGGTGAACAGGCCACTCTCGAGAACTGACGGCGGTGTACGGCTATAATTCACCGGACTGTCCGGTGAGCCGTCTGCGGCGAAGTCGTCGCTCTCGGGAATCGTTCAACGGCGTACGGCTAAAATTCACCGGACGGTCTGGTGAGGCACCAGACTGTCCGGTGAGGCAACGGTCGACTGCGCCAACGTCTGCCGCGCAATCCGCGCGTGACGCGTGGGCGCGCCAACGGTCGGCAGGGGGCACCGGACAGTCCGGTGTGCACCGGACAGTGTCCGGTGCGCCAACGGCTCTATTTATGCAACGGTCGACTGTGTTATTTTTGGAAGGAAATCTGCACCGGACCATGAACAGTGCCTGTCCGGTGGTGCACCGGACTGTCCGGTGCGCCACCCGACAGAAGGCAAGAATTGCCTTCCCAGATTGCCTCCAACGGCTCCTAGCTGCCTTGGGGCTATAAAAGGGACCCCTAGGCGCATGGAGGAGAACACCAAGCACTCTTGATCATCTCTAAGCACCAAGACTCCATTCTCGCGCATTCGATTCTTTGTGATAAGTGACTTGAGCTCTAGTTGAGTAGTGAACTCCCCGCATCGTGTTGTGAGCTCAAGTTGTGGTTTGTGTGCGTGATTGTGCTCGTTCTTTGAGTCTTGTGTGTGTTGCTCTTCCCTCCCTTACTTCCGTGCTTCTTTGTGATCATCATTTGTAAGGGCGAGAGGCTCCAAGTTGTGGAGATTCCTCGCAAACAGGATTGAGTAAAAGAAAGAAAAACACCGTGGTATTCAAGTTGATCATTGGATCACTTGAAAGGGGTTGAGTGCAACCCTCGTCCATTGGGATGCCACAACGTGGAGTAGGCAAGTGTTACTTGGCCGAACCACGGGATAAATCATCGTGTCTCTTGTGCCAATGTTCATCGTGACTATTGTGTTTCACAAGAGCTCGGTCCTAGCCACTTATTTCTATCGAGCTAACACTTAACCAAGTTTTGTGGCTATAAGTGTTTGATTTTTACAGGATCACCTATTCACCCCCCCTCTAGGTGCTCTCAGACGTCCGAAGAAGAACTAAAGGAACTTAAGAAGCAATTAACAGAGTTACAAGAGGCTGGGTACATTCGTTCGAATTCTTCACCTTGTGGAGTGCTGGTTCTATTTGTATAGAAGAAAGAAGGATCGCAAGGGATGTGCGTGGATTATAGGTCCCTTAACGATGTCACTATGAAGAACAAGTGTCCATTACCCCGCATTGAGGATTTATTTGATCAGATGAGAGGTGCAAGGGTATTCTCGAAGATTGAACTCTAACCGGGTTATCACCAAATGAAGATTAGGTCATCGGTTATTCCCAAGACGATTTTATCAACACGATATGGTTTATATGAGTTCACCATTATGTCATTTGGACTAACCAATACACCAGACTATTTTATGGATCTGAAGAATAAGGTGTTCATGATTTGGACAGATTCGTCATGGTTTTCATTGATGATATTTTTATTTTATTTCAAGAGTGATAGTGATAGTGAGGAACATCTGAGATTGGTGCTACAAAAGCTACGAGATAATCAACTCTATGCCAAGTACAGTAAATGCGAGTTCTAGATTGACGAGGTGCCATTCCTTGGATATATCATTTCTAATGGAGGGATACCAGTGGATCCTGCTAAAGACAAGGAGATAGTGGCGTGGAGCATACCCACTACAGTTACTGAGATTCGAAGTTTCTTGGGACTTGCAGGATACTATCGGAGATTTATTGAAGGATTTTCTAAGATTGCTAAGTCTATCACCTCACTTCTGGAGAAGGAAAGAGAGTTTAAGTGGGACGAGAAGTGCCAAGATAGCTTTGATCAATTAAAGAAGAGGTTGATGTCGCCACCAGTGTTGGTTATGCCAGATCTACAGAAAGGATTCGATATTTATTGTGATGCATGTGGCCAAAGCTTGGGATGTGTGCTCATGCAAGAAGGACATGTAATTGCCTATGTGTCTCGTTAGTTGCGGAAACACGAGTTGAACTACCCCACGCAAGACTTAGAACTGGCAGCCGTTGTACATGCGCTTAAGATTTGGAGACATTATATTATGGGAACCAAGTGTCAAGTATACACGAATCATAAGAGTTTGAAGTATATATTCACTTAGAAGGATCTCAACCTTAGGCAACGCCGTTGGTTGGAGCTTATTAAGGATTATGATTTGGAGATTCACTATCACCCGGGCAAGGCAAATTTGGTTGCAGATGCCTTGAGTCGAAAGGAGCATGTTCATTCAGCTGTTGTTGCCCAGCTACCCGATGAGATTGTTGAAGATTTCAAGAGACTTAACCTGGGGATAGTTGCTCACACTGAAGGAGTTATTATTGATGTGGAACCTACCTTGGAGCAAGAATTCCGCAAAGGACAAATTAGTGATGCTAAAATACAAGAGATTAAGGATCTGATTACTGAAGGTCGAGGTCCGGAAATCACGAAGGATGAGCAAGGCACCGTATGGTTCAAGGATAGGATATGTACTCCTGAGATTGATAGCCTTTGTGAGACTATTTTAAAGGAGGCCCATGACTCGGATTATTCTATTCATCCTGGTAGTACCAAGATGTATCAGGATTTGAAGCAGAAGTATTGGTGGCATGGATTGAAGAGAGATGTGGCTATGTGCGATGTATGTCAAAGAGTTAAGGCAGAACACCAAAGACCAACTGGACTATTATACCCACTAAAGATACCCGAGTGGAAGTGGGAAGAGATTGTTATGGACTTCATTACTGGATTGCCTCACACCTCGAAAGGATATGATTCTATATGGGTTATTATGGATAGACTGACCAAAGTGGCTCACTTCATTCCGGTCAAGACTACTTATAAGGGATCTCAATTGGTAAAGTTATATATGACTCGGATTGTGTGTTTACATGGAGTACCAAAGAAGATCATTTTGGATAAGAGGATCATAGTTTACCTCCATATTTTGGAAAAGTCTTCATGAGAAAATGGATACGAAGTTGAAATTTAGTTCGGCCTACCATCCTCAGACTGCTGGACAGACTGAAAGGACTAATCAAGTATTGGAAGACATGTTGAGAGCTTGTGCCCTTCAGCATGGTAGTAGTTGGGATAAGAGTCTACCTTATGCTGAGTTCTCATATAATAATAGTTACCAGGTCAGTCTGAAGATGTTACCGTTCGAGGCTTTATATGGCAGGAAGTGCAGGACCCTTCTATATTGGGATCAGACTAGGGAAAGACAATTCTTTGGACCTGAACTTATTCAAGAGGCAGAAGAACAAGTCTGTATAATCAGGGAGAACTTGTGGGTAGCTCAGACCAGGCAAAAGAGCTACGCTGATAATAGAAGAAGACCACTGGAATTTGAGGAAAGAAATCATGTGTACCTCAAGGTGTCACAACTGCGTGGAATGAGGAGATTTAAAGTCAAGGACAAATTGTCCCCTCGCTTTATTGGACCATTCAGAGTTTTTAGGCGAGTTGGAGAGATGGCCTATCAACTCGAGCTACCTGATAATCTATCTGAGGTGCATAATGTATTCCACGTGTCACAGTTGAAGAAATGTCTCAGGGTACCTGAAGATTAGCTACCAATGGAGAACCTTAGTGTTCAAGATGATTTGACTTACACGGAGTACCCTATCAAGATTCTTGACACTTTGACCCAAGTTATAAGAAATAAGGTGATAAAGATGTGCAAAGTGCAATGCAGTCACCATAGAGAAGATGAAGCTACATGGGAAAGAAAAGAAAAGCTTCGCATAGACTTTCCCCATCTTTTCCCCTAGTCATTCCTAAATCTCGAGGACGAGATTCTTTTTAAGGGGGTAGGATTTGTAACACCCTAAATCTCATTTCAAGAATATAGTAAAATTTTTCAAAGAACTTGAATTAGATATTTTTTTTGTTTTCTTTCATTCTTCCTTGGAATTCCCATAACATTTGAATTCACATCTCCTTAGATAAAAGTTCTATAACAAAAATTCAATAAAAAAGATTCTTATATGAACTAGCCTTTATTGAAGTTTATAAGTATTAATGTGAGAACATTTTTTAAGAGATCATACAATATAAACTATTTCTCTTAAAATAATGGCATGTGTGCTACATATTCAAAAGCAATTATTTATGTAGAATAATGAATGAATGAATAATATAAATATAATGAATATTGCATCATGCTAGATTTTGATTGTGCATTTTGGTTTGAGTATAAAAATTTAAACTCAGATTCAAAAGTGAA
Organism: Zea luxurians; assembly: GCA_029449295.1. Lineage (NCBI taxonomy): Eukaryota > Viridiplantae > Streptophyta > Magnoliopsida > Poales > Poaceae > Zea > Zea luxurians. Next base: position 147,099,097 of record JAOPSE010000003.1, on the reverse strand, counting down.
TTCAAATGGGAAATAGAATAGGGAAAATAAAATAAAAAAAGAAAAGAAGAAAGCAAACTTAACCTAATTGGGCCAGCTGCACCACTCTTGGCCCAGGACTCATTTCCACCGCGCCAGCCCACTTATTCGCGCGGCCCACTTATCCTCTACCGCGCACCCTGTCCACTTACATCTGCACACTCGCGTCAGGCACTACCTCGTGGGCCCCACTCATCAGGGTTATCCTCTTCCCCGTGTCGTTCGGATCAGGTCGTTCGTAACAGGCGTCACGTGCACCTCGCTCTCCGCCGACCGATTCTCCCCCTAAAATCGGGCTCGGCTCGGGTATAAAACCCTTGGCTGCCTCATCTCCCCTTCACCTAAGCCGCCCAGCCGAGAGAGAGAGAGAGAGAGATTCGCCGTCCGCCACTGCCAGGTTGAGCTTGCGCCGCATCTAATCCTCTGGAGCTTGGGGAACAACCTGCTGACGCCGCGTGCCACTGCCCCTCCCCAGCAGCCTCTTGCTCAACCTCTTGTGCACGCCGTGCGCCCAGAAGATTTAAGAACGCAAGCTGCTGCAGACGGGAGTAAGGAGGAGTGATGCCGCCATGGTGGTCGAGTGCTTTCACCATCGTCGCGGGCTCTCTGTCGAGTCAGGGAGACTCGCCTAACCTTGCGGATGCTCCCGTTGCGTCATCAGGTGGTTGGGGCCATTGGCTCGGACAGAATCGCTCGCCGGAGTCCGTGGTGATCTGCTAAGCCACTGCCGTTGTGGCCGGTGATTTCCACACATCGACTTCCGGTAAGAAGTACTCTGTTGTGTTCGCATCGTCCTACACTCCGCGAATATTCGATCGGTTCTAGGGATTGAGCTATGTGGCCGGGGCACATTGCTCGCCGGCGTACACCGCCTCGTGGCGCCGTCGCAGTTGGAGCAGTCGCTCAGCTCGGTCTGGGGTAGGTGATGATGCGAGGGCCGTTGATCTCCCTGTGTTCGGCTCAGATTAGAACAGGAGAGTACCCTTTCGAGGCTTTGAATCCGAGGCGTTAATCAGACGATCGACGGCTCTGGTAGCTCACTGATTCCTTTAATAATAGGTTAGATCTGGGCGGTTCATTTTGGATCTGGCGGCCAAAAAGGTTTGGGTGGATTAGATCTAATCTGTAGCATAGAAGTTAGATCGGACGACCGATCTTGCCTTGTACCCCTTCGCCTTGTCATAATTGCTAAAGAGACCCTGAAGTTTTAGAATAATAACTCGCAGTTCTGCGCAGGATGGCTCTGTGTCTTAGGAAGTTTTGCACCAGAGCCCCTGCACTCCTCTATTTTTATGCGCGAAGTCCAGGGAGCAGTGAAAATAAATAAATAATTATAGAAAATGATTTCTAGTATATAAATAATTCCAGAAACTCATTTTATTCATAGAAAATTCATATGTGGTCCAATTAATCCATTCTAGTTCCTATAATTTTGTATTAATTATGTTTATCCCTTGGTAACACTGTTTTCACATGAAAGCCATATTAAAATTAAGATCCTAATTAATCTGTTATCCAACGCTTAAAACTTCATAAATTCATAACTCCTTCATGATAATTCCGATTTGACTCGTTCCAGTTGCGTTAGTTTCGTATAAGTATTTACTACGCAGTAACAACATTGATTATACCATGTCTCATTATTTTATAATTAGACCTTTATTTAATCTATGTTGGTTAGTCTTATTAATCTACTTATCATCTAATAGAATATAATCGGTCAAGTTATAACTTAGATTAAGTTAAGGTATTTATTTATAGAATAATCTCTCATATGATTTATATTAACCAATTTATAATATAGCTTAATATTTTAATCACACAAATCGTGTATAAAATCATAACTCCTTAATCGTAACCCCGATTTTTAGTGATTCTCGTTCCCATGATCCTGTAGCTTCGCATAGATTATTATTATTCAGTTTGTGCTTATGTTTGGTGTGATGGAATTTTGTCTATACCATGTTTGTTTGTATTGCTACGACTAGCGCGAGGACACGTGTCATCTGAAAAGCAAGTTGGTACCTAGAATCTCAAGTGCCAGGCAAGTTGTGCCCTTGATCCACTTTTGTTACCCAATAATACTCTTTATTATCACTATTCAATGCATAGGTTTAATTTTGATGGGACCCAATAGGTCACCCTAGTCTGTTTATCTTGTTTACCTTGTTTACCCCTGAATCATTTGGGTAGTTATGCTATTTCTTTACATGGTTTTGGGTTAATATTTCATTATTATCCTTGTTCCAGTTATTTTGTTATTTTATTTATGTTTATGTCAAGATCATTATATTATTGTTAATTGGAACATGGAGCTTAACTTGAGAAACACGTGCCACCACAATGAAGGAATGGGACCCCTTGGCTGACTAATTAGGAAAGCTAGTGGAAGACTACCTTACCCGAAAAGGGTAAGGGCAGTAGGGGAGTTGCATGCAAGGAGGTTCTCGGGTTGGTTTTGCTGCGATGGCGGTCAGACGAGGGATTCTTGCAAGTGCTCTTCCCATAAACTATAGCGGGTTTTCGGAAGCTAGTGGAACTTTGTAAAGGCCTCGTAGTGGGTCCCTAGCCATTCACCTCGGTAGTGTCTAAGGGTCTAGCTAGCCCTGGCGACATGGCAAACATGACTTGTGGGTAAAGGGTACAACCTCTGCAGAGTGTAAAACTGGTATACTAGCCGAGCTCACGATCATGAGCAGCTCAGGACTCTCTGATGATTAATTTATGGAACTTAAATTCAATTTGTCATATGCATTGCATGGAATTTATTATTAATTTTGTTCTATTATTGTTATTATGGTTTGGTATTTACTAACATCTAGTAATTGCTAATAAAATTTTGACCAACATTAAAAGCAATGCTCAGCTTTAACCATTCTCTTTGGTAAGCCTTACACTTCACATGAACTCGCACCTTTTGTGAGTTCATGCACATTATTCCCCATAACTTGTTGAGCGATGAACATGTGTGAGCTCACCCTTGCTGTCTCACACCCCACACAGGAGAAGAACAGGTGGTTCAGGAGGAGCCATAAGGCGAGGAGTTTGATCTGATCTAGGTAGCGTTTCCCAGTCGACTTTCTTGCGCCAAGGATGATCCTTAGTTCGTTTTATATTTATCTTTTATTTTGTAAGTCTTCCGCTATGTAATAAATACTCTGATTATTATGACATTTATCTCTATACACTCTGTTATTATATATGTTGTCTTTTTGGCGCATGTATGAGATGCACCCGGCTTTGTTCCTTAAAGCCCGGGTGTGACATCCATGGGGTGAGTACATACAATCTTTACTCGTAATGGAGTGGATGTCGGTCTATTTAAATTGAGTGCAATTGAAGGTTTCCCCACAGGAACCACGCAAGACAAAACTTCCACTTTAAATGTATAGTGATAGTTATATAGAAACTGTAGCGAGTACATGCACCTAACTAGTTTGAAATCTAAGAACGTGTTTGGCACGACTTTAGAGTAGAACTATAAGGCGGAGCTAGCAAGACACACAAACACTCTAACTCCAAATTGAAAATTTTATAGAGTTTTTAGAGTTGTATTACAATTTTTAGAATTCCTATTTTGTTGCACCAAAAACTAAAAACAATCTAGACGCGGAGTTTAGGGTTATTTAGGGCGTGTTTGGTATGGCTCCAGAGCAAAACTCAAAGGAGGAGCTGGCCAGGGCATACCAAACACCCTAACTCCAGAGTTATAAACTCTATGGAGTTTTTAGAGTTGCAATACAATTTTTTAGAGTACATCTTTTGCTGCTCCGAAAACTCAAAAAAGCAACCTAGTCATGGAGTTTGGAGTTATTTACCCATCACTGCCACCGGTTTTGGGAAACAATCTAAACTCTAAAGCAGTGCTGCTCCACCTAGAGTTTTGGAGTAGAGCTGTCCTAGGATGGAGCAGAGCTGTACCAAACACGCCCTTACCCGCTACTAGCACTAATTATGAGAAAATGATTTGAACTCCGAAATAGAGCTACCCAACCAAAATTTAGGAGTGGAGCAGAGCAATGCCTAAGGCCTTGTTCATTTATGTTGGATTGGTGGGTCGGAACGATTCCTAACCGGATTGCTTCTCTAATTTATATATACTCTGATTAGCTAGAACGATTCCAGGTGCAATCTGACACCAACGAACAAGGCCTGCCACGTCGTAGAAGCCGGTTTAATAGAGCATCTAGTTTTGATTTTCTATAGAAGTTAATTATAGGAGAGCTACATAACATCTCAAAATCACAACAAACGATCACTTCACATAATCAGAAAAAGCTACTTTTTCGGCTCTAGTCTTTTAGTTTATTTTATATCATCACTTTATAAAATCAGCTCATAAATTCAGCATAGCCACTTCTCTCTAACTGACAAAACTCATATTAGATTCATAGACAATCAGCTCTAGAAACTGTGCCAAAGGAAACCTAAACCACACAAGTCAGGACATAGATGCTTTGAGGGCCACACAAACTACATCAGTTTACAGTTCGTCAGTACTCGTAATTTGTATCAAAACAAGCATTCGAATCTATTAGCTGCCCTAGCCCGAAGAGTCAGCTTACAGCTCTCGTCAAAGGCTCCTTGGATCGTGGATCAAACCTTGGCCCTCTTGCTTCCCGTGCAGGAGGGGCACTTATACTGCTTGATGTGGTCCGCTTTAGCTGGGGTGATCTTAACACACTTGCCGTGGAACCATGTCTCGCATAGGTCGCAGCAGATCCAGAAGTCGTCATAACCTAGGCCACATGCGCCACACAGCGCACTCTCCTGGTCTTCCTGTGGTTCCCCTTCCTCCTCTTCACTCTCCTCGTCCTTTGGAGGTGGCATCTTTGGGACCCTTGAGTTGGGTTCCGCATGGCGCGAGGGCTGTGTATGCGTCAAATGTTCAGCGTCAGCCATCAAAGGACAATCATGGAGTTAGGTATGTCAAACGATATAGCTATGTGATAAAAAAAGAACTATATACCTTTGAGCCAGATTTGTTAGTCTTACTGTTGCTTTTAGGAGTTTTTTCTTTGGGCTCTTTCTTGGCTGTTCCTGTGACAACCTCATATATGCTGGGAAGGTTATTGATCATGGTGAAGAGACGTTTCCTGCAGGCAACCACCAGAAGGTGACTCCATCAGACTCCTTCAGTTATACAAAGAAAATTTAGTCCCGCATGAATTTGATCAAAATCTAATAATCTGTAATATGGAATTCAGGATACATCAGGAACAAGGATTTGGCATTAAACATATATAAAATATGACCCAAAAGGTAAGACAGTGCTAAAGTAACAATGGGATATGATCCAAAAGGTAAGTGGAAGACAGTGCTTAAGTAACAATGGAATACGGCAAGTTACTGTCGAACACATCAAAACACTCCAGTATAGTATTTTAGGGTCATTCTTACAGGCTTAGGCAATATTAATACCATAAGTGGTCCTAAACTTTTTATGGAACAAGGGTGAAACACGAGAAAATAACCAGAATTATCTAAACCATTATTGTGTCTAATAGATTTAATCCACAACGATGTAGCAGCCAATGCTACTATTTCTAATTATGGATATGCAAACTGGTTTGTTTACAGAACATGTGATCTTCAATCATGCATTCAATGCTCCAGCTGACACATACTTTACTCAAATAATATGAACATGTGATCTTCATATTATAAGCTTTACCAACAGAAAAAAAAGGAAGACTTTATGAGACTATCTCCAACAGCTTACACATCCCCATATTTAAACTCTACCCTACCCTGTAAACAGTGCAAAACAGTGTTTTGCACATGGCCATATGGATAAGCTGCTGGAGGTGGTCGGTAACACTACACCCATAATAGTTGACAGCTGCCATTATCTGACATCAACTGGAATAAGGATTTTGTAGTTGTAAGTTGACTGCTCAACAACATTAACAGATGGAATGTGCAATTTTTACATGAAAAAGAAGTGCAACTAGTAATCTCCCACCCAAATGCGACAATGAGGCATATTTCCCTGTCATTTCATTGTAAAAAAATACCAGTTTGGGAGGAAGGGGGTTGTGAAATGCCCTTGTCTATCTTCTTCATTCTCTCTTATCACTATACCCATCTCTTTGTACTCATTTTCAATCAAAACTCACTTTGGATTTTGATAAGAATAACATAGTGATTGCATTTTGGTTTCGAAAATGAAAAAAAAAAACTCAGACGGTAAGACCCTATAGCACCAAATCATAACCTAGGCAGGCGGCAAGCCGGCAACCACCATTACCATAAGCCAGCGCCAGCGAGGGAGGTTCTTTAACCAACCCCAAAATTCACTCCCATAGGGAGTCAAACCCAGGCGCTGGAGCTGCTACTAAGAAATCACAAACGCAAGGCTATGAAACCTCTCATGTACAGAAAATGAATACTCGTGACAAACAATAACTGGTTCCTAAACTATGAGATACTTAAGGGAGGTCCATTGGCAAGAAACATTTATATAACAGTCAAACATAAAAATCTTATCTTAGAATAAAACAAATGGAATACCTGGATTCTTTATCGAATCCAAACCTTGCTCCAAAATAAAATGCAACAGACATTAGCCAAGAATCACTATGCACTGCAACAAGTGATAGCCAATCTTTTTCATCCATCCCATCACGAGCAAAATTAATTCCAAGAGCTGGCTCTGGCAGTTCAGGAGGGACCTCTTCAGCAGGCAAGTTTATTTCCCATGTCTCATTAGGAAGTCCATATAAACATAAGTTCTCCTTCTCTGTGCAAAACAGAAGAAAATAATATCTCGAATAAGGTATTTGCAGTTGTTTCAGACTCTAAACCTAAAATAGCTCACTTCAAACAAAAATGAATCAAGAGAGAGAGAGCTGAGACTCTGTAAACACAATAAAAACAGGATGAATAGGAGAGACTCAATTGACCATATGAAATGAAGCATTCTATCTCTCTTACGTCTTCTTTAAAAATATAGATTGAATATTCCATGCAAAAAAGGAAAGGGAACATAAAGGGCCAGACTTATTGACCAAAAAAGCATGAAAAAGAGGCACTATGCCCCTATGTAACACTACACATGAATAACAGAATAAGTCAGTTCCATATCAACGACCAACAAAAACACTATTGCCCATGGACATTATTTGCCTTTCCCACCCACAACTTTTGATCAGTACTGAGCAACTCATATTGCATTTCCAGTGACACCCCTAGTCCCCTAACTTCCTGTGCTAAGCATCTAATGATGTTGGGAAATTATTGTGGTACAGATTTTGGACCCATGCATGTGTGGGAAACAAAATCATAAATGTGACATTAATAACCAACATACTCCCTTGGGCCTAAAATAAACCAGATTCTAGCTACATATCTAAACAAAGCTTTCTGGTTATATCCACAATTATAAGCGACCAGGGTATATGCATTTTTTTGCCAACTTTTCTCACCACCGACTTAGGCAAAAGCCAGAAGCTCAAACAGTTAGCCAAAAGCTGAGTTTATATAAGAAGCTAAATAAATTGACTTTATGAGTTTTATGTAGCTTCCTGAACTTAGTAAGCTAATAATATTATCAAAAAGCTACGATTGGCTTCTCAAGATCAAAAGCTCCACATCAGTTTTTTTAGAAAAAAAAAACTATAAAGCTGCAGCTTAAATAAAAAAGCCCTTATGTGGCCATTGACAAAGCGGGAAATAAGGAGTTAAATCCAGGGGGTAAGGTGTAGTGACAGTGTATACAATACTTTTATTGTCAAAACCAAGTAAGACTATCTCTAGAAACATCCTCTATATACCTTCTCTATATCTATCGTTTATAGTCTCTTTTAAAAGATTCTCTCATCTATATCTTATTTCTCTTCAGAAGCGTCTTCTATATCTCGTTCTCTACATAAATATCTATATTAAATATATGGAATAATTGGATCTATACCATTAAAAGATTGCAACTTTAGATATATATCATTGGCTCCACTTGCCATTGCCTCATATGGACCCCACATGTAAATGAGATAGCAATAATATATATCTAAAGTTGTAATCTTTTAATGGTACATATATTTTGCTCTATATTTTTTCATGTACGTATACATATTTTAGATTTGCTTAATCTTTTGTTTAGAGTATTGAAATGAATAGAGAATCTATATACAAAGAGAGGACGGAAGAATGTCCTCTATATTTAGGCACTGTTCCAAATCTCTAGAGCAAATTATTGTGTTGTTAGCTTGTTTTAGTTAGGTTGGAGCAGCTAACAACTAATAGCTATAAGGTTTTAGAGGTTTGGAACAGGGCCTTGGAGAACAAGGCTGCTGCTGGAGGGTATAGAAAAAAAAATCTTCCTATATTTAGCAGAATAACTCTTTTACATTGCGCTGCCGGAGGCAGTCCAACATCTGTGTCCAGAAACTAAACCAATGTTGACGAAAAGAAATGCTATCCTGGCACTCCCACTACGTGACATCAGTGAGTCACTGACGAAAAATCCCCAGAATACCCCTCGTACAGTTGGGGTTGGGGCAGAGGTCGTTGTCCGGGAGCATAACAGGAAATCGACAGCAGCGCACGACTTCAGGAGATGACTGGCCGGCGGTGCGGTCGACCAGCTCAGAAGATAAGGATTCCCTCCCCGTCTGCCTTTCCGCTTTCCCACCCCTAGATGAACAGCACCAACTTCAGCACAGATGTGCATCAGAAACGGCAAAACTCTTCTTTCGCAGAAAGACCTAGCAGGGGGGCCCATCGCTCAAGAGGCCCCAGAACCTAAAGCAAGATCGAAAACCGACTGGAAAGCTCAGCGGCTGTCACCAGCATAAGGAGTAACTAGAACGTCGCGAAACCTCAAGCAAAGCTAAGCTGCTGTCACCAGCAAGATCCGAGCAGGAATCCCGCGGCGAAATAGCCTCTCAGCGGACTTTATGGGCGGAGGAAGTTCATAAATTAAGTGAAAGAAACCCCGAAAATCAGCGGAGTTAGCCGCTCCGCAGATCGGCGTTTTGGAGAGAACTATCCGAAACTGCAAAGCAAACACGCTCCGTCTAGTAACATCTGAATCCGCACCACCAAAACCGAGAAACCCTAGGAATCCCAGCCGGGTCGGGGGAGCAGGCTCACCTGGGTCGCACATCACGTAGAACTTCTCCACATCTGCAGCGACAGCCGGAAACCAGTCAGCAGAGAACTCTGGGCCGGAGGGAGAGAGTGACGCAAACGAAGGAGATGGGGGCATTACCGGTGGTGAGCGCCCTGATCAGGCCGGCCTGGCGCGCGCGGTAGTCCCGGAAGACGTCCTCCGGCGAGCGGGAGACCGGCTGCGTGCCCGGAAAGCCGGCTCCTCCGTCCATCCGTCCCCGGAGCTTGGTCAGGGGGGGGGGGGGCGCTGGAGTTTGGGAGGGAGGGGCGAGGAGAGCTGGGGATTGCACACGAGGACGGCGAGGTGCCGATTGGAAGGAATTGGGAAGAGTCGGCGCTGTGACAGAGAAGACTTCTCTCGGAGAACGAAAAGAGAGAGGTCCTCCTACGTTTGTTCACACGCGCGCAGGCGCAGGCCGCGCAGCCGCAGTCGCGGGCCTTCCAATGCGTCCAATAGTTAGTTTGCGCGGGCCTATCTGGCACACCATTGACCCTGCGGCCCATGAAAAGCTAATCTGGGTTTTTATTCCTCGGCTCAAATTTATAGATACTAGTAACTTGTGCACGCTTTGCGCGCGTAGAAAGTTAAGTGATAAAAAATTTATGTCTTCGTAACTAAATAATTTATACGTAGAACATCTCACCAAGATCATCAAAAATAAAGAGTTATACACCAATTCACCTGTAGGGACTTGAACAGGTGCACAGAGTTGTAGCAACTGGGATGAGATGGAATTACCATAAGAGATAGTTTTGTGTGTTCGAACTTATACAATTAGGTTGTATTTATACAAAATATCTGCAAAAGGCTAAATAGACATACATACATAATGCAGATTGTATTTAAATAAAATGCAACTGTTCCTTGCATGAGACTACTGCTTCGTAAGGAATTCGAACTTATACAATTAGGTTGTATTTATACAAAATATCTGCAAAAGGCTAAATAGACATACATACATAATGCAGATTGTATTTAAATAAAATGCAACTGTTCCTTGCATGAGACTACTGCTTCGTAAGGAATACAGGAAGCTACTGCTACTGTTTCGTTTCTAATAGGTTCTCAATTTGGTACTACGAAGCAAGTAGCTGTTGCCTAACAAATCCTTAGGCAATCTGAACCAAGTAGTTGTTGTCATATTGGCTTGACAAATCAGCAAGTATTCATGCTATCCTTCAGAAAATTTAGTCAATAGAATAAAGTAACAAATCAGCAAGTATACATGTTTGGTGTTGGATCCTTGAAACAAATATAACTTAACTGCAAATATCAATCTCTTAAGGAGTACAGAGTAGATTTATCTTCTCTATATCCACCTTCAGCAAGATAACTATCACTGCTTTCAATTGCCTTTGGTAATGTTTTATCTTGTTTGTCGATGCTTAGCAACAAATGGATCTGTAAACGTGAAGTAAATTTTAGATAATTTTAAACACGGTGCTTTCCAGCTAGATATGAGCGAACTCCTTTCCAGCTAGATATGAACAAAGTGCTTTTCCATTTAATTCAAGGATGTCAGATTCACCTGAGCTGAGCAAGACACAAAACCACACCTGACATAGCAGAGTAGTTCTGGTTTGATTTCCTTAATTCAGTGGGGCTGCGGGATCTGTATCCAGCTCATGTGGAATCCTTTGAGTCGTGGTGGAAGTCTAGCAACTCCCGAGCATCGGATATTGTGAGAAAAGGTTTCAATTCTTTAGTGATCCTAGGTGCTTGGACCATTTGGAAGCATAGGAATAGGTGTGTTTTTTATGGTTGTAATCCCAGCTTGGTCACGGCCCTTAGGATGGCTAGGGAAGAGACGGTGCTCTGGTCCATGACTGGTGCCAAGGCCTTGTCCTTCCTCCAAGTCGAAGAGTTGCTGGCTTAAAACAGCGGTGTGGGTCGTGTTTCCTCCATGTTTAAGTCGGTGATCCGTAGTTAGTCTCTAGTGGTGTGTGTGCTGTATTGGGGTTCTCTCCCCCTTTCTTTTCTTCTATTAATACAAAGATGCGCAGCTCTCCTGCGTATTCCAGAAAAAAAACATAGCAGAGTAGGACGCCTCACCTTTGTGTCACCGTAGGTTGAGATATAAACAAACTCCTTTTCCAGCTAGATATGAACAAACTCATTTTACTTTAAATTCAACTATCTCAGAGCAGGACGCCTCACCGCCGTGTCACGGGAAGTTGAGGAAGAGACCAGTGGCATTTAGGTCAGCGAACCCAGCGCTGGCCCAGCATGCACCCAGGTCGAACACCACTGGTCACGCGAAGGAGTCGTCGTCAAGCAGCGCCTTCCCTGCTTAGGGGAAGTCGGAAAGGCCGAACCCTAGCGCGATGGCCTCCGTGTCATCCGTCCCACTCCCGACCTGTAGCAGCAGATGCGATAGGGAGTCAGTCGGGTTGGCGGCCGTGGTAACGGTGATGTTGGGGAAGTCGTGGATGAGGTGCGCGCGGAGGGGATGGGGACACGGCGAGCGTGACAGAGAGGTCATGGAAGCCGCGATGACGTGGCGCTGCGAGCTCCCAGTGTCGGTGGCGTCGCGTCGGCGACGGTGAGGTCGGCGATGAATCTCTGGGTGACGACTGACGAACGAAGGCAAGTGGGTTCGTAGATATACTGGAACGCTCGCCTCCGCTCATTCTAGAACGTTCACCTCATCCGAAAAGAAAAGCTGTATCGAAGGCTGTCTCATAGCCGTTGATTGTCAAACGTGCGGATGAAAACAAAAATACCGACGTGGATAGCTTAAGGGAGCAGATTTGCTACCCGCTTTAATATATAGAAATTTATTCTGTTGCGGTTTGTCAGTCGTGATATCTCTCCTGCTATATGAAAAGCATTAATTTTCACGGTTCTAGCTGCTCAAATCTAAAAGGTAAAAAAATATAAATTATTTAAAGTAAGGTTGTTATCTTCAAAACCTCATTCACACTTATCTAGTTAACAAAACATATAAAGACTTTTTGTTTTGTACTTTATACTGAAGTATAAATAAAAAATATAGCAACGATAAGCGCTTTGCTAGTTTGTTCTAAGCAAAACTTCAAAACAATAATTATTGTTTTGTGAAAAATTATTGTAGCCGCTTTGAGGGAAGACTGTAGCAACATTGTTGCCACTACTGCAACTATTAGAGCAAGTATAGTAATAGGCTCTAAGTCTGATTACATGACATTTTTGCTTATGCGGATGAGAAAGATAGTTCTTTTATGTAAAAGCAAAACAGAAGGACGAAAGAGAGAGACAAGACATGGGGTTAGGCCACTCATCCATCGGGTTGGGCCAGACCCTAAACTGATCCGTCCACTAAGACAAGTCAGAATCTTTGGTGATGAAGGGGATGCACTTAAGTCCGGTGAAAATAATCTCGATGACCAGCAGGGACCAAGGCTAAGGGAACGAGGTCATGGAAGGAGAATATCATCAGCATGTTCGAGCCAGAGCAACTATCGATAAGCGATTGTTAAGATCACTGCAGATATGAGCCAATGCCGGAGGCTTTACCTTCAGGACGAGGACGTGAGATCACTGCAGATACGAATCCTTCCTCGGCCACAAGTTCAGAAGCACCAAGAAAAAGGAAACTGAGATTTGCAAGAAAAGTGTGCTTGGGCGTCTGGGTAGGGAGCCCTATAAACGATCAAATTTATATACCTGAGCTATACCATTTCTGAAATGCTTTTGGAATCGGAACACAATCCAGACATGGAACCAACAGTGATCGTTGTCGATACAAAGAGACATGCCGATCGGCTAATGTGACAAAGAATGGAAAAGCCGATCAGGTTGGGGTTTCTCATCAGCTCTCAAGATACGAACAAAGACGTAGCACTATGACGGATTTGGTAATTTTGGTATCAATAGTTTTACTAAAACTAGGGGCATTGTGTTGGCACCGAATCCTAGATGAGCCTAGGGTGCTGATATGGCTAAAGGAGGTCCACAAAAGGACGTATTTTGTTGTAGTAAACATGTAAACAGAAATAAGCCCTTTTAGATAATAGATTAGAGGAAAAAAGTAGTGTGCATCACTTCGTTGTGCCAGGCTATATATTGTAACATATATGCTCATGAATAGAGGATGAATCCATTCGTTCACCAAATCAGCAGGTGATTCTCATCCTCTTGGCACATCACTACCCCTGCCACAAGGATTTTTCAATGTAAGTGCCATGCTATCCTGATACGGTCTCTAATCATGTCAAGGTGGCATGGTATCACCACCTTACCCTCGGTAGATCCTGTATTAAGTTATTGTTGACAAGGTCTACTAGTTATCATGTGTACTTTCAATCTATACATTTATCTATATGCTTCATGCTATTAGATTGATTTTATACCGCCACATATGTATCCCTGTACCAGCTTTCACACTCCACGACATGCTAGCTGCACATGTGCACGCGGTAGCTCAGAAGTCCGATACGCGTCTGGCACCCTGCCTTGCATGCTTAGTCTTGTCGTTTACTTCCATTGTACTTCTTTGGATGTCCTGATCCATGTTCATGTGTGTGGTTAGTAGTTCTCGGTGGTGGATGTTCCTAGGTTTATCGGTATGATACATGCAATAGATTAGATCTAGGATGTTCATGGCTTGCCGTTTATCTATCCCTAGATTTGGTTAACGACGTGGGTGATAACAGTGCTCCTCTAGCCCACCACTCCCTTCTTGGTTATGCACGTAGCCTGCAGCGCTCTAGAGTAAGCAACCAACTTAAGCATGCTTTAGGTAGGTTTTACTTTCTTGATCGGCTGCTTTTACTGTATATGGGGGCACCATTACATAGATGGAATAAGTTCATTATGAACTGACTCCGACAAAAGAACCACTAACCAACCCCCTACACTACATCTACTACCTAAGCCAGTGGCGCCTCGCCACCGATGTCGCCATCGTCGTTGCCACCCTTCGCCCCATCACCATTGTCGTCATCGCCATATCCATTCTTACTGCCCCATTGCTGTTGTCGCTGCTATCGCCACCGTCGTTGCCTCCTTCGCCACTTCCGTTGTCGCCTTTCTCGTCATCGCGGTCATCCTTGCCGACCACGCCGCCTGCATCACCACCATCATACTCGTCCTCCTCCTCCTCGTCCTCCTCCTCAGACTCCTCCGAGTCACCAAGGCTGGCGCGCTTGAGACCGTGGCGGTAGGCCCTCTCCCGCGAGGACAACCCCATCTAGTCGTCCGTATAGATGGACGATGGGGAGCCAGGGGAAGGTAGAAGAGCCCCCTCATTGGAGAGCTCCGAGTTGCCGAAGTCCTCCGATGGTGGACTCAGAGGACGCTTCCGCTTCTCGCCCTTGGCTTTCTTTTGGCCCTTACCTTCTCCCTTTCCTGCCATTAGGGGTTTGCTGAAGATGAAGAGAAAGGATAGAAGAAGAAAAACAATAGACGAGTGAAGAAGTTCGTAACACGCGAGTGGCCTATTTAAAGGAGCGAAGGGGTGCCCTTCGTATTCTGGTCGTACAATGAACAATTGCTAGCCTTTAAGGGACGTTTAAATTTCCTAGAACTGAGCACTTCTACCACCCTTTGGCATAACACGTCATCAGGATTCAGCAGATCAACCACTCGGGCGCATCATTACGCCCCGTCACCTCAAGCAACTGCTCTCTTGACAAGACGATGTACATATCCACCCATTGGGCGCACCCATTGGGTGCCCAGACCGGGTTCTCTGGAAAACACAATCTATCATACGCCAGTCCTGCAAAACGACAAACTTAAGAACGGTGGAAGTCGCTGGTCAGCATTGAGGCAACGAACCTCTATCGACTGAGCTCAATTGGTAGCCTCAGCAAAACTTCCCCGCTAGATGCACCCAGACCAGAGTTCAGTCAGTCTGGCTTCAGTCGTCCAACCTATACTCAGTTGAATCACCCTCAAGCCAAGGTCAGTCAGCAAAAATACCCTAAATTTTACCAAAGAAACAGAATAAATACCACAAAGATAGGATTTTTGGACCTTTGAGTTGATTAAATACTTAAATCAGCTCGAAGCTCAGGGGTTACACCCATTGGGTACACCTAAGGTGCGCCCAACGGATTAGAATGCCAGACAAAGAAAAAGAAAGAAGAAAGGAAGATGCGCTCAAAAGAAAAGTAACACAACTCATCCTTGGAGTCTCGAACCAATTACCCTCAGAAATTGGCTCGAGCCTCGGGGGCTTGTGGGAGATAGATGTACCATGGGTCATCGTCACATAGACACTACCCATGGGTCACTTTAGCAAACCCCTAATAAGTCGACGCCAAGCTACGTTATTGGGCCGACTCATAGGGGAGGAAGATGACATAAGTCCACCAGAAGGATTCCGGAGAGCATGGCATCAAGGTGTTATCCAAACGAGTGTATCACATAGGAGCCAATAAGATTCCAAATAATATGCCCTACATACGAATGAATAGCGGATTGATTGGTGCCAAGCTCGGAGGGGAACAACCACCGGAAGAGTCGGTACACAATAGTAGACTTAGATAGAGTTAGATAGACCTCATGGCTTGTAAAGAGATATCTCTCTGGTCACCTATATAAGGCTGGGGGGTACCCCTATAGAACTATCTCATCATCCCTCTCAGTCACCCACTGCCATCCATTACTCATTTGTAACCTATCAGCAAACTCAATACTCAGCGCCAATAGGACATAGGGTATCACACACTCTAGCGGCCCAAACCTGTATAAATCTCTTGTGTTTCGACTGCTTCCACACATACCATTGAGTCGCGATCAACGACATGGTCCTACCCAATACCATGACATGGGGTACCCCGTGGTGCGCGGTCAGGTCACAAACACTTTTGCATGCCTGAACTTAGAAGGAGGAGATCCAACCAACACATCCGATGATGCTACTAATGTAAATGAAATAACTCTGATTCATCTACTTGTAATAAAAATGTACTTTGCATTATTTGTTATTGAATTTTCTATGATTCATTTTTAGTAGTCATTCGATTTAGAATTGGGCATGGTTTATAAGCCTCAAGGTCCTACTGGGGCCAAGAACTTTGAAGGTAGATTGAGAATAGAAGTTGTAGCAGACAGGGAACCAAGAGCACTGTTAAAAGACGCAACCAAGATATTGCGGCTTTCTCGTTAGGGAGCATATGTCGATTAGCATTTGGAGGTGGAAATCAAGTAGTGTCGATGATGTGAATGTGGTTAGTGAAGATCAAAAGAAAATGTTGTGGATAGGAATTAAAGCTAAGTTCACAATCAACGATGAAAGCGAGCAGTTAGTCAGACAATGGGCCATGAAGAAAATGGTTGTTTTATTTCAGAGCAACAAGAAATATTTATACTAAACCTTTAAGAAGACTAGATAGACACCTGATTTTAATAATTTCCCAAAGTACAGAGAACACTGGGAAAAGTTCCTTAGATATAAGACATTCTAAGAGGGATAGACTAAGGAAGCAATACATAAATCCAACACCAACAAGAAAGAGTACTTCCACAGACTTGGTCCTAGTGGCTACAAACAGGTTGTGGAGGCATGGTCAAAAAGAGTGGCTAAACTAGAGCTTAGGGGGTGTTATCCCATAAAATCATGATTGGCCAGAGCGCACCAAGCATTGGTTCTACGCCATGGGGGCCATGTATGTGATGACGAGACCTTAGAATATTTAGACAACATAAATGATATCACAGAAAAGCTAATAAATGTTGTGGATAAGACATCTAAAGGGGAATTTGTTCCTGATAGAGAGAACGATGAGTAACTGTTGCACTTAACAAACCAGAGCAACCTAGTCATATAAGAGTATACAAGAGTATGCCATGGAAGTTTGGATTTGCAAATGACATTGGTACATACAGAAGTCAACAAGAGGAAAAGATAATGAGGATGACAGAGTCAGAAATCTAGAGAAAAAACTTGTTAGGACTAAAGCATTTATTCTAGACGAGGTACAACGTCAAGTGCCGATTCTAGTTAAGCAGTTAACCCAACATGGGTTAATGCCTCCACCTCCTGACATGGTCAACCCAAAAAGTCGACGTAGCAATTGTGTGTCCATAGAAATCCCCCTTAAGGACAATGGTTTCCAGTGGATGATATTGACCATCCAATGCATGTGAGCTACATATAGGCAACAGAAACCTGATAACTAAGGTTGCTTATGGTATGGCACCTCTACCACTCTGAAGCCCAACATACCATAGGGCCGAAATTCTAGCTGAGTACTCGGTGGTAAGCGTTGACCAGATCTGTGATGGATACAAAGATTTGGAGTTGGATATTAGAGGGGGTGATGATAAAATCGTGCTTTCACAAGTCATGTTCTATGACAGAAAAGATACATTAAAATACAAAATACCCAACCAAGAATTGAAGGTGTTGTTCGAAAGAGCCCTCTACCTCCTTCTCCACCTAGTTGAAGGAGCCCTTCACCTCCTCTGCCAACTCGAAGGAGCCCTGCACCTCCTTATCCACCATCTTGAAGGAGCCCTCCACCTCCTTCTCCACCTGAACACCCCAGAAAAGGAGTCGTTCACCTGTGCCACCAACGAGTAAAAAGCAAATGCACATAATGCAAAGGTAGACAAAGATCAAGAGCACACATAGTGACCTTTTAACTGAATCTGCATAAAATAAGTTACCCTATGATATGACAGAGGAGGAGATACGTCACGCCATCAATGAAGAAGTGAAGGAACACTTCAAGAAGAGAGTTCTAGGGAAGGAGGCGCAATAAACCCTTCAATAAAAGCTTTCTTTGCAAAAATGAGAAGGCTAGCAAAGAAGCAATCTACCTCAGACTATGAGTTCATGCTTGGAAAAGAAAATAAAAAATCTAATAAGAAAAATATTCTAGGCAAAACAAGCATGGTCAGCCTATAGTCTATTTAGAAGAGATTCTCGAACTTAGAACCCAACTGCGCAAATTCCTCAACTGGTACTCGATGGAATCAGCTGTTGGTAGGACTACAATAGGTGTGTTTGTACAAAAACAATACTTCAATGGCGATGAAGTGATGTGGCTCAATTTTTCGGATATATTTGAGATATACCAGCGGAATGTGCTATACCTCTCTCTTATCAGCACATAGATTCTATAAGTGTTTAACTTCTCTTTTCTCCACTACTCAATGCTAACAAAAGTTCTTTCACAACTCCTATGTTTCCTGAAGCATGGAGATACAATGATGTAGTAAAGAAGGGATTTACAATATCTTCTTTGTTAGCCTAGTGCTCGTAAACCAAAGAACAATTAGGGACTTTCAGTCGGCTACCCTACAAACATGGCATAAATGCCTTCACAATCAAAACTATATCTATTACATACTTATTCCATATTATTTTAAGTTAGTGTCCATTTTCTTTTCGTACCCATACCTTTTCAAACTAAGTGTGTATTCTAATTTGTTGTCCATGTTTTTAACCTTTCTACGATGTTCACTAGGCACTTCTGGTGGTCTCAATGGAAGAAGGCATTTTATTTATCCTTGATTCATTGAGGAAGGTAGTCGAGGACTTAAAAATAAATCGTAGACCTTCTTAAAGAGTAATTCTTACCATTTGAACCTAACTCTCTAAACCTCTAAATGATTGAATCATGCATGCACAAAGTACTTATAATTTTCATTTTGCAGTGACTAGAGTCGGCTATGCAAAAATCATGTCGGCTTGAACAAAACTCTTAAGATTAGGCTGAGCTTTCCGGTACATTTGTAGCTTTCCGATCCCTCAAGTTATTTACTAATAATATTCCATAACATTTTTTCTCTATTTTTAGCGTTTGATATAGGAAAAGGGGAACAACATATGCCGTTACTACGTTTGTGAATTTATTCACACATTCGTAGTTAACATGTCAGTGGCCAAAGATATCTAGGTACAACAATATTTCCTATAGTATTTATGTTGATTTCCTATTAATAGAGCATCTCAACTTTTAGTTTAATGCAATAACACTTTTTATTAATGCTATTGGCAAATGACAGATAATAAGGACAAAAGAAGAAGTACTCGCGGTGGATACAATAGAAGCAATTCAAGAACAATTCATAGGGTTTATAAATAAAGAGGTCGTATCTAAAGAGGAACATTTCTATTATGGTTGACAAACTCTTCAAGACATAGAAGATGAAGAAGATTCATATTAAAAATGTATAAATGAGGGTATAGTTAGAAGTTAGGAAACTTCATAGACATTTGTAAATATTACTATTAATGTGCATATCCATTTTGTATATAGGAATCTACACACACACACACACATATATATATATATATTATATATATAGAGAGAGAGAGAGAGAGACTTATGTCATTCGTTCTAGGGGTTTTACATTAATGATGTATCATATGACCCAGGGTTCTATGCATCGATGTGAAATTATTTTCACCGAAGGTCGTGGGTCAAACTTGCAAAAATGTAACACTAATGGTTCCATCCACTAACTAGGGGTTTTCACCACTAGTTCCAACACACCTTAATCAATGTCCAACAATCACTACACAATGGTTCAATTACGACGACTTGTTAACTACGAATGTGTGAATAGATTCACATATTTATTTTAATGTAAGTAAACATATAATAAAGTCTAGCTTTGATATTTTAGTACTGGTTTGTTGCATGAACCAGTACTAAAGATGTAACCTTTAGTACCGATTTATACCAAAAGTTTGTACTAAAGTCCCATCTTTAGTACTAGTTCATACAATTGACACTAAAGATTGAGGTCTTTAGTCACGGATGCTAGGAATCCGGTAATACAGCATGTTCATACAATTCGATATTGTAGCATGTTCCTAACCGATACAGATATTCCTTTCTCTAGTAGCCATAGAGACCAATGATTGTCAATTGGTCATATAATCAACATAGATGCCATGAGACTTTAGGAGGGAAAGAGAATTTTTTTGTCGGTTACAGGGGGAGAGAGCCCCCACCTAAAAATTCCATTAATCGTTCGCCATAACGGAGAAGGAATTAAAACTGGTTATGTGGATTGTTTTCTAGAAAAGTAAGATGAGGGGTAGGGGATACATTTTGAGTAGATGTTACAACTAGGTTATACACTAAAGATATTGTACCAGGCCTCCATTTGGTGGCGTTTATGTAGGCGGAGGTAATGTGCCCACAAACGGGAGTCTGCCTTGCATGCTTGAATCACTTGACGCAGGGGGGTGAGCTCGCCTCTAAAAACCTTAGCATTTGGATGTTTCTAAAGGTGCCAATAACATAGGAGGATGAAGCTGTTGAAGCCCTGATCCTGAAGGACGGGAGGGCAGGTAAGCTCATGGAGGTGACAGCGGTGCATCTCTGGGGGAATGACGATGCCGACGGAAGTACAGAAAGTGCTAGCGAAGCCGCAATGGAAGAGAATATGAGAGGTTGTTTCAGGCTCTGAAGAACAGACTTCACATGTTTCGTTGTCAACGATTTTTCTTTTGCGCAAATTCACTCGAGTTTGGAGCCATCCATGCGAAGAAGCAGATTCTTGGAGGCGCATAATTCTCCCAGATGAAGGTGGACAGGGGGTGGAAGGCTCCCCATAGTTTTTTTAACATCCTATAGAGGAAACCTAAGTGGAGAGAACCGTCTGATTTGGCAAGGACACACTGCCTGGTATCTGAAGCGTCAGTTAGCCTACCGCCCCGAAGGAGAGTACTTAGGCTTTCAAGCTCAGACCTAGCCTGATCTGAGAGGCAAGAGACAAAGGTCATATGAAGAGGGTGGGAGAGGACCCTGCAAACATTTTGCTCTGCATTTTTAGTATAAGACATGAGGCCGAGAGCCTAACTTCAGGCACCCACTCGCCACCGACGAGCCTTGAGTGGTCATGCAATACGCTGACGACACCCTCATCCTCCTCAAAGGCCACCCCGAGGATGCCTTTCACTTAAAAACAACTCTCGACCTCTTCAGCTACCTAACATGGCTAAAAATCAACATCAACAAGAGCGTAGCCGTCCCCATGCACACACTAACCACATCCAGCAAATCACCTCTTGTGTCAGCTGTTGTCGGGGACCATAATTAGGGGTACCCCCAAGACTCCTAATCTCAGCTCGTAACCCCCATCAGCACAAAGCTGCAAAGGCCTGATGGGTGCGATTAAGTCAAGGCTCGGTCCACTCAAGGGACACGATCCCGCCTCGCCCGAGCCCAGCCTCGGGCAAGGGCAGCCGACCCCGAAGGATTCACGCCTCGCCCAAGGACCCCCTCAAGCAACGGACACACCTTCGGCTCGCCCGAGGCCCAGTCTTCGCCAAGAAGCAACCTTGGCCAGGTCGCCACACCGACCGACCGTATCGCAGAAGCATTTAATGCAAAGATGGCCTGACACCTTATCCTGACGCGCGCCCCTCAGTCGACAGAGCCGAAGTGACCGCAGTCACTTCGCTGCTCCACTGACCGGCCTGACAAGAGGACAGCGCCGCCTGCGTCGCTCCGACTGCTGTGCCGCTCGACAGAGTGAGGCTGACAGCAGCTGAGTCTGGCTTCGGGTGCCATAGGAAACTCCGCCTCGCCCGACCCCAGGGCTCGGACTAGGCCTCAGCCTCGAAAGACGATGAACTCCGCATCGCCCAACCCTAGGGCTCGGACCCGGCCTCAACCCCGGAAGACGACGAACTCTGCCTCGCCCGACCCCAGGGCTCTGTGACGGAACCTTCCAAGTCATTAGGCCCACCTACGGTTGTCCTTGTTCAACAGACATCAGACAACCCCATAGATGTTCCTGAATTACTTGATAAGTTCGGTATCTTTCCTTACCTTACCAGGAACGTTTCACCCGTCTTGCAGACATTACAGAACATCGGAGATATCGAAATGCGGAAGTGGTTACATAAACTTACATTTATTAAAAAGTAAGATTAGGTTATTTATTACAGACCAAAACTATAAACGAGTGCAGAGTAGTATTATTATTACATAACCAAGGGAGGCAAAAACTCCTCCCATAAAAGTTTTTACACAAAAGTTTTTATGGAGGACCATGTCCTCCCGCATCTTCATTCCTGATTTTCTTCATGAGGAACCACCTTGGTACAAAAGCAACAGAAATCTGCTGCTCTCTCACCTAAAAACAACGAGGGAATAAACCCTGAGTATGGAATTACTCAGCAAGTCTTACCCGACTAACGAAAAGACTCTCAAGGGTATGCTGGTTATAGGGAAGTCAAGGTAAGGCTTAACAAGAATCAAAGACTCTGTTTTGCGAAAAAGCTTACTATGAGTGGATCCTTAAAAATCCAGTTTTATTTTCAGGTTAAGTAAAGTTACCTGCATCTAGAGTTCTTTCTACCCTAGTTCAAACACTTGTCCTGTACTAGCCAGTTTCTCATCAATCCCTTCATCTTTAGTGGATTGCTACGTGTAAGTCAGTGGCCAAGTCTCCATAACCGCGGAGTACGGCGATACGAATCGATTATACTCAGCTAAGGATCTCTGATCACACGACATATGTAGCACTTAACCCTTGCATATGTCAACCCGCCATCGAGTTTCTTAAGACCAGATCAGGTTCACGCAAACCGAGAGCACAGATACACCACCGTCCAGCCTCTTGCCACGGAGGGTACACGCTACTCTCGCCACTGCTCCACGCCCATTTTGTGTTATCTTATTCTGGCCTTAGTCCGCCCGAGGCAAAGCTTACCCATGACGAGGCATGTGACCAGTTAAAGGGTCCTCGGTCAGCAGGCCTACATCGACAAGGTCCTTAATCGACTCAGACGGAGCCACTACACCGAGACTCTCTTCTCGTGCAAGTCACCGCCCGGTCTCAACTTAATCATTTCAAACCCAAAGTTTGGTACCTGGCAGAGGTACATCTTTTCCGATGTTGAACCCATCACGGCCATGATGGATCCACCATCAAGTTTTATTTTCAAAAACATCCCTCCCTCTTTGCTAATCATCTTTTGTAAAATAAAACCTTTTGTTTTGCTAGAGCAATACTAAGCATAGTAAAAACCTTTTGTAAAGCAGGGTATCAAGGAAGGTAATCAAAGAATCAAGGAAGGTAATGCAGGAATTGTTTAAGCATTCAACCCCTATCACCTAATGCATCAATCAAGTGAGAAAGATTTTAAAAACATCAAGGGAGGTGGCAAATGCACCGGGGCTTGCCTTCGTTAACAGGTGAGTCTGGCTCGGATCCACAAATATCAAAGTAAAAGCAGTTGCCTGCTTGAGAATCCGAGGGTGGTGGTGTCCTTTCTTCGGTGACTTCTGCTTCTTCTTCACGTTCTAACATAACCATACATATATATAAGAATGGATGCCATGGGATGCTTATGAGAATGCAAGATAATATACACTTATTATCTAAGTCTTGAATACAACTTTCCTTCACGGAACTCCGAGAACTTAGGGTTTCCGGAGTCAGTAAAGGAGTTCAAAGGGCAGGGGGAGGTGTTTTGGGGTTTGGTGATCAAACAAGGTCCAAATCAATTCAAACCCTACCAAGGCTTCTAAGTAATATGAGGAACTTATATAAAAATTTTGAGCATTTTTGGAATTACCATTTATCTTTTAAAAATCTAGGATTACTTCTTTAAGCTATTTTAAATGCCCTAAAATTCCTTATTTATCCTAAAAATTACAAAATTATTTTTATAAAATACTAGGGAAAATAAGGAGTCTAGGAAAATTGGTTTCATAATTTTATCATTTTTCTACCATTTTCTAAGATTGTTTTGGCTCTAGAAATAAAAGAAAAAGGAAAACAGATGAATAGTACTGGGCCGATTTCAGCCCAGTGGCCCAGCTCAGAGGGAGAAAGCGCCTGCGCGCGCGCCCGCGCTGGCGATCTTGCGGAAAGGTCCCTGGAGTTCTGGGTAACTGGAAAATAGTTCCTGTACTATTCCTGTGTGCCGCTGACAGATTACAGAAAGACCCTTCCCTTTCTATTTCTTCCCCGCGAATGCCCCTAACCACGACGCGCACACAGATCGTCCCGGGCGCAGTCCGAACCGACCATGGCCGGCGAAGACTGTTCAAGCTAACTATCTATGAAGCTTCACTGACCTACGACGGCCTCGGAACACACATCAATTTGACCCGAACACCCCGAGAACGGCCGGTCCACGTGCATGGCGGACACCGAGCATGTGAGCTCACGTTCCCGTCACACAAGAGTCGATTAGAGCAAACGGACGCCTCTGTGAGCAACACAAGCATGGAGAGGTTCGGAAACAACACATGAATTGAATGGCGACTCACCAGAATAGGCTGGCCACGGGAGGGCTATTCTTCACGGTGCGGCGGACTGAATTG
This sequence comes from Zea luxurians, assembly GCA_029449295.1. Classification (NCBI taxonomy): domain Eukaryota; kingdom Viridiplantae; phylum Streptophyta; class Magnoliopsida; order Poales; family Poaceae; genus Zea; species Zea luxurians. The sequence continues at coordinate 147,074,734 of JAOPSE010000003.1, read as the reverse complement.
GGAAAAAATCGTGCCGCGGCGTTCACGAGTGAAATTGAGGGCTGGGCTTGGGGCTATACGGGCCTAAGGGGTTCTAGTTTTACTGCGCACAATCAATTTGGGACGAGGGGGAAAAGATAGTGCGAATTTCTGGTTTTACTCGAGCTTGCTTGAAGAACTGTTAACACCTCGCCGTGTCTCTCTGTCCTATATATAGGCATGGTGGTCCGATGATCGATCCGCGGCCACGAGGTGGGCTGTTAACGCATGATAACCACGTAAGGAAGAGGCACAGTGAGGTAAACCGAAGCATGTGCGACAGTGCAGCGAGAGCTCCCTGAGTCACGGCGCCGCCGGTGAACAACTCCGGCCGAGCACAAGAGAGGGTGCCACGTACGAGCTACCTTTTCCCAGTGTTATCCACCCAGCACCCTGCACGACTCCGGACGGCGATCAACGACGGTGAGATGAGCTGGTGGTCTGATCCATCCAAAATACTGTACCATGGCTCATCTTTTTCAGTTGCCTGAACCGGCCATGATCCCACCCGATTAACTCTCAAATCTTGTTAAGAACAGAGCAATCCTTCTTAATAAAAGTTGTTCACTAATCATCAATCTCCAAACTTACTATAGGATTCCTGGATCAAAACCGAACGTACTAAAAGTTATGGCGTGCTTAAATTGGTCTTACATCACGGTGACCACTTCTGACTTCAGGTTCAGTCTCAGTTTCTTGATTCCAGCCTGACAGTGTAACTTCAGGCACGATTATCTCTGAATTGTTCTCAACAAGTGAGCTTACCACCTTAAGCAAAGTTGTTCTTCTATAATCAGGTTAAAACTTTGCTGTGGTGACCTAATATAAATTCTCACTATTTTGAAAGCTACACAGCCCCAAAGTTGGGCCTGTAACCCTGATTTCAGACTTAGCTAAGGAATTAAAATTGGGGTCCTTTTTGCAAAAGAGTCCAAAACTTAGGGTCTGGCTTTCAAGTCCACATATTTGTGAACCAAATGATTTAAAATACTTATTTGACTTGGTTTTTGCACTTTAGCCCAAAAGTGGACTAATTTTGCACATAAGTCCCTAGGGTTTGGTTTTAGGGTTTTCCAGGGTTCTAATTAGGGTTTTTAGTATCCCAAGGGTATAAATGTGATTCAACTTTGTTTTTGGGGATATTTTATGACTCTTTCCCAAAAGCCTTTAGGTTTTTCTCATTTGGGTTAAGTTTTGCCCCATTAAACTCTATTTAGGGTTAAGTTCCTTAACCAGGGGTCTATTTAAAATACCAAAAACAATACACTTGTTTGAAATTTTTACCTAGTAAATGCACTCTAGGTGTGTCAAACATATGCAATGTCAATGTTTATGATGTCATGCTCAAGTTTTAGTTACAGTAACACCAGGGGTGTTACAGGCTCGGACCCGGCCTCGGCCCTGGAGGACGACGAACTCTGCCTCGCCTGACCTAGGGCTCGGACTCGGCCTCGGCCCCGGAAGACGACGAACTCTGCCTCGCCCGACCCCAGGGCTCGGACCCGGCCTTGGCCCCGGAAAACGACGAACTCCGCTTCGCCCAACCCCAGGGCTCGGACTCGGCCTCGGCCCCGAAAGACAACGGACTCCGCCTCGCCCGACCCGGGGCTCGGACTCGACCTCGACCTCGAAAGACAGACTCGACCTCGACCTCGGAGGAGCCTCCGCCTCGCCCGACCCAGGGCTCGGACCGACCACGTCATAGGGGGGCCATCATTACCCTACCCCTAGCTAGCTCAGGCTACGGAGAACAAGACCGGCGTCCCATCCGGCTCGCCCCGGTAAACAAGTAATGATGGCGCCCCGCGTGCTCCATGACGACGGCGGCTCTCAACCCCTTACGGAAGCAAGGAAACGTCAGCAAGGACTCGACAGCCCTGACAGCTGTCCTTCCGCAAGGCTCCAGCGCTCCTCCGACAACCACGACATCACATGAACAGGGTGCCAAAAGCTCTCCAGCTACAACGACGGCATGTACTTAGGGCGCTAGCTCCTCTCCACTAGACACGTTAGCACACAGCTACATCTCCTATTGTACACCTGGGCCCTCTCCTTACACCTATAAAAGGAAGGCCCAGGGCACTCGTACGGGGGGTTGGCCACGTGGGGAGGACGGGACGGCGCGTGCAGGCCTCTCGCTCCCTCCCACGCGGACGCTTGTAACCCCCTACTGCAAGCGCACCCGACCTGGGCGTGGGACAAACACGAAGGCCGCGGGTTTCCCCTTTACGCCTGTCTCCTTGTTTCCCCCCTCCGTGCTCCATCTCGCGCCAACCCATCTGGGCTAGGACACGCGGCGACAATTCACTCGTCGGTCCAGGGACCCCCCGGGGTCGAAACGCCGACAGTTGGCGCGCCAGGTAGGGGCCTACTGCGTGTTGACGAACAGCTTCCCGTCAAGCTCCAGATGGGTAGTCTCCAGCAACCTTTCTGGCTCGGGACGGTGCTCCGTTTCGAGAGTCTCGAGTTCATGTCCCTCGACGGCAGCTACGACATGATACTCCTTCCTCCGCCGCGCGACAGCGACAATGGCGGCCGACAACCCGCCCACCGGCGGCGGAAACGATGACGTCTTCCCCACGTGGCGGAAGAACAACATTCGGGTTTGTCCCGTCGCCTCCTCTGCCAACAGAGGAGGAGGCGGGGGCAACCAAGGCCAAGCAGGAGGCGGCACCTCGTCGGCTGTCGAGCGAGTCGACAGCGCCGGCGCCCCAACGAGGGACACGTCGAGCGTCGCCCTCGCGTCTGAGACGAAGACGAGCGTCGTTTCCCCGTGACACGCCAACTCCAAGCGGACAGACGACGCCAGCACGCTCGCAAAGGACTTGCTGGGCGTCACCCTCGTACCCGAGACGACGGTGCAGTCTGCCCCTGACGCGACTTCGTCACCGCCCGTCGACCAGGAGGTACCGACCGATTCCCATCTCGTGCCTTTTGGATTCAGCCTTGACCCACCAAGCGACTTCGCTTCGGTGGAAGCCTTCATAGAGGCATGTCCAAACCCTCCGGGGTATGGTATGCGGTCACCCTGGGACCGGCTGACAGCCGTCTCGACCTACGGGCCCTTGGATTCCGAGGAAGATGACGAGCCCGACTTCTATTGGGATTTCTCCGGACTTGGTAACCCCAGTGCCATGCGGGACTTCATGACCGCATGCAACTACTGCATTTCCGACTGTTCCGACGGTAGTCGCAGTTTCGACGACGAGGGCTGCGGCCCAAGTCGTGAATGTTTCCACGTCGATCTAGGGGGTCCTGGCGAAGGCAACCATCTTGGTATACTGGAAAACGGTGATCCCCCTAGGCCTGCGCCTCGCGTTAACATCCTTCGGGAGCTAGCTGTGGTCCCAGTCCCTGCGGGGGGTCAGGACACACAGCTCGAGCAAATCCACGGGATACAGGCCAGGCTCGATGAGGGAGCAGGAACACTTGAGCCGTTCCACCGGGACATCGGGCAGGAATGGGCAGGCCAAGCTCCGGTCGGAGAAGCGCGTCATCTACCCCAGGGCATCCAGCACCGCATCGCCGACGATGTCAGGGCGAGACCGCCACCGGCTTCCAGTGGGGTCGGCCAGAACCTGGCTGCAGCGGCAATACTTCTTCGCGCGATGCCGGAGCCATCAACCACCGAGGGGCGGCACATCTAGGGAGAGCTCAAGAATCTTCTGGAGGATGCCGTGGTCCGACGGGCATAAAGCTCTGCCTCCCAAAGGCTGGGGTACCCCTCGAAGCATCGCGCCGCGACTTCCCGATTCGTGTGGGAAGCCTCGGTCCACACCGGGCGCACGCGCAACACAGCGCCTGCGGCCCCGGGATGCCTCGGCAACAAGCACCATCACGGCAACCGTTGAACCCAACTCAACGAGAGGGTGCGCCGAGGCTACCACCCCAGGTGTGGGGGACGCTATGACAGCGGGGAGGATCGGAGTCCCTCGCCCGAACCACCCGGTCCGTAGGCTTTCAGCCGGGCCATACGACGGGCGCCGTTCCCGACCCGATTCCAAACCCCGACTACCATCACAAAGTACTCGGGGGAACGAGGCCGGAACTGTGGCTCGCGGACTACCGGCTGGCCTGCCAACTGGGTGGAACGGATGACGACAACCTCATCATCCGCAACCTCCCCCTGTTCCTCTCCGACACCGCTCGAGCCTGGTTGGAGCACCTGCCTCTGGGGCAGATCTCCAACTGGGATGACCTGGTCCAAGCCTTCGCCGGCAACTTCCAGGGCATGTACGTGCGCCCTGGGAACTCCTGGGATCTTCGAAGCTACCGCCAGCAGCCGGGAGAGTCTCTCCGGGACTACAACCGGCGATTCTCGAAGCAGCGCACCGAGCTACCCAACGTCACCGACTCGGATGTCATCGGCGCGTTCCTCGCCGGCACCACCTGTCGCGACCTGGTGAGCAAGCTAGGTCGCAAGACCCCCACCAGGGCGAGCGAGCTGATGGACATCGCCACCAAGTTCGCCTCTGGCCAGGAGGCGGTTGAGGCCATCTTCCGGAAAGACAAGCAGCCCCAGGGCCGCCAGCCGGAAGATGTCCCCGAGGCGTCCACTCAGTGCGGCACCAAGAAGAAAGCCAAGAAGAAGTCGCAAGCGAAACGCAACGCCGCCGACGCGGACCTTGTCGCCGCTGCTGAGTACAAGAACCCCCGAAAACCTCCTGGGGGCGCCAATCTCTTCGACAAGATGCTCAAGGAGCCGTGCCCCTATCATCAGGGGCCCATCAAGCACACCCTTGAGGAGTGCGCCATGCTTTGGTGCCACTTTCACAAGGCCAGGCCACCTGCGGAAGGTGGCAGGGCCCGCAACGATGATAAGAAGGAGGATCACAAGGTAAGAGAGTTCCCCGAGGTCCATGACTGCTTTATGATCTACGGTGGGCGAGTGGCGAACGCCTCGACTCGGCACTGCAAGCAAGAGCGTCAGGAGGTCTGCTCAGTAAAGGTGGCGGCGCCAGTCTACCTAGACTAGTCCGACAAGCCCATCACCTTTGACCAGGGCGACCATCCCGACCGCGTGCCGAGCCCGGGGAAATATCCGCTCGTTGTCGACCCCGTCATCGGCAACGTTAGGCTCACCAAGGTCCTCATGGATGGAGGCAGCAGCCTCAACATCATCTACGCCGAGACCCTCGGGCTCCTATGGATCGATCCATCCTCGGTCCGGGTGGATGCGGCGCCTTTCCACAGGAACATCCCCGGGAAACGCGTCTAGCCCCTCAGACAACTCGATCTACCCATCTGCTTCGGGACTCCCTCCAACTTTCGAAGGGAAACCCTCACGTTCGAGGTGGTCAGGTTCCGAGGAACCTACCATGCAGTGCTGGGGAGGCCATGCTACGCCAAGTTCATGGCCGTCCCCAACTACACCTACCTCAAGCTCAAGATGCCGGGCCCCAACGGGGTCATCACCGTCGGCCCCACGTACCGACACGCGTATGAATGCGACGTGGAGTGCGTGGAGTACGCCGAGGCCCTCGCCGAATCCGAGGCCCTCATCGCCGACTTGGAGAGCCTTTCCAAGGAGGCGCCAAACGCGAAGCGCCATGCCGGCAATTTCGAGCCAGCAGAGATGGTCAAATCCGTCCCTCTCGACCCCAGCAACGACGTCTCCAAGTATGTCTGGATCGGCTCCAAGTTCAATCCCAAATAGGAAGCAGTGCTCGTCGACTTTCTCCGCGCAAACGCCGACATTTTCGCATGGAGTCCCTCGGACATGCCTGGCATACCGAGGGAGGTCGCCGAGCACTCGCTGGATATCCGAGCTGGAGCCCGACCCATGAAGCAGCCTCTGCGCCGATTCGACGAAGAAAAGCGCAGAGCCATAGGCGAGGAGATCCACAAGCTGATGGCAGCAGGGTTCATCAAAGAGGTATTCCATCCCAAATGGCTTGCCAACCCTGTGCTTGTGAGAAAGAAAGGAGGGAAATGGCGGATGTGTGTAGACTACACTAGTCTGAACAAAGCATGTCCGAAAGTTCCCTATCCTCTGCCTCGCATTGATCAAATCGTGGATTCCAATGCTGGGTGCGAAACCCTGTCTTTCCTTGATGCCTACTCAGGGTATCACCAAATCAGGATGAAAGAGTCCGACCAGCTCGCGACTTCTTTCATCACACCATTCGGCATGTACTGCTACGTTACTATGCCGTTTGGTTTGAGGAATGCGGGTGCGACATACCAAAGGTGCATGAACCATGTGTTCGGCCAACACATCGGTCGAACGGTCGAGGCTTACATCGATGACATCGTAGTCAAGACGAGGAAAGCCTCCGACCTCCTTTCCGACCTTGAAACGACATTCCGGTGTCTCAAGGCGAAAGGCGTAAAACTCAATCCCGAGAAGTGCGTCTTTGGAGTACCCCGAGGCATGCTCTTGGGGTTCATCTTCTCCGAGCGGGGCATCGACGCCAACCCGGAGAAAATCGCGGCCATCACCAACATGGGGCCCATCAAGGACTTGAAGGGCGTACAAAGGGTCATGGGATGCCTTGCGGCTCTGAGCCGCTTCATCTCGCGCCTCGGCGAAAGAGGCCTACCCCTGTACCGCCTCTTAAGAAAGGCTGAGTGCTTCACTTGGACCCCTGAGGCCGAGGAAGCCCTCGGGAACCTGAAGGCACTCCTCATGAATGCACCCATCTTGGTGCCCCCCGCTGCCGGAGAAGCCCTCTTGATCTATGTCTCCGCTACCACTCAGGTGGTCAGTGCCGCGATCGTGGTTGAGAGACGAGAAGAGGGCATGCATTGTCCGTCTAGAGACCGGTCTACTTCATCAGTGAGGTACTGTCTGAGACCAAGATCCGCTACCCACAAATTCAGAAGTTGCTGTACATGGTGATTCTGACGCGGCGGAAGTTGCGACACTACTTCGAGTCTCATCCAGTGACTGTGGTGTCATCCTTCCCCTTGGTGGAGATCATCCAATGCCGAGAGGCCTCGGGTAGGATTGCAAAGTGGGCGGTGGAAATCATGGGCGAGACAATCTCGTTCGCCCCTCGGAAGGCCATCAAGTCCCAAGTCTTGGCGGACTTTGTGGTTGAATGGGTCGACACCCAGCTTCCAGCGGCTCTGATCCAACCGGAACTCTGGACCATGTTTTTCGACGGGTCGCTGATGAAAACAGGAGCGGGCGTAGGCCTGCTCTTCATCTCACCCCTCGGGAAACACCTCCGCTACGTGCTACGCCTCCATTTCCCGGCGTCCAACAACGTGGCCGAGTACGAGGCTCTGGTTAACGGGTTGTGCATCGCCATCGAGCTAGGGGTTCGACGCCTCGATGCTCGTGGTGACTCGCAGCTTATTGACCAAGTCATGAAGAACTCCCACTGCCGTGACCCAAAGATGGAAGCCTACTGCGACGAGGTTCGGTGCCTGGAAGACAAGTTCTACAGGCTCGAGCTCAACCACGTCACCCGACGATACAACGAGACTACGGACGAGCTGGCTAAGATAGCCTCGGGGCGAACAACGGTTCCCCCAGACGTCTTCTCCCGAGACCTACATCAACCCTCAGTCGAGACCGATGACACGCCCGAGCCCGAGAAGGCCTCGGCCCAGCCCGAGGCACCCTCGGCCCAGCTCGAGGCACCCTCGGCTCGGCCCAAGGCACCCTCGGCCCCTGAGGTGAGGCACTGCGCGTCGAGGAAGAGCGGAGCGGGGTCACGCCTAATCGAAACTGGCAGACCCCGTACCTGCGATATCTCCACCGAGGAGAGCTACCATTCGACCGAGCCGAAGCTCGGCGATTGGCACGGCGTGTCAAGTCGTTCGTCCTACTGGGGGACGGGAAGGAGCTCTACCACCGCAGCCCCTCCGGCATCCTCCAGCGATGCATATCCATCACCGAAGGTCAGGAGTTATTACATGAAATACACTCGGGGGCTTGCGGTCATCATACAACACCTCGAGCCCTTGTCGGAAAGCTTTCCGACAAGGTTTCTAGTGGCCGACTGTGGTGGCCGACGCCACTAGGATTGTCCGCACCTGCCAAGGCTGTTAATTCTACGCAAGGCAGACCCACCTGCCCGCTCAGGCTCTGCAGACAATACCCATCACCTGGCCGTTTGCTGTGTGGGGCCTGGACCTTGTCGATCCCTTGCAGAAGGCACCCGGGGGCTACACGCACCTGCTGGTCGCCATCGACAAATTCTCCAAGTGGATCGAGGTCCGACCCCTAAACAGCATCAGGTACGAACAGGCGGTGGCTTTCTTCACCAACATCATCCATCGCTTCAGGGTCCCGAACTCCATCATCACCGACAATGGCACCCAGTTCACCGGCAGAAAGTTCCTGGACTTCTACGAGGATCACCATATCCGGGTGGACTGGGCCGCCGTGGCTCACCCCATGACGAATGGGCAAGTAGAGCGTGCCAACGGCATGATTCTGCAAGGACTCAAGCCACAGATCTACAACGACATCAACAAGTTCGGCAAGCGATGGATGAAGGAGCTCCCCTCGATGGTCTGGAGTCTGAGGACGACGCCGAGCCGAGCCACGGGCTTCACACCGTTCTTTCTAGTCTATGGGGCCGAGGCCATCTTGCCCACGGACTTAGAATACGGTTCCCCAAGGACGAGGGCCTACGACGACCGATGCAACCGGACCGACCGAGAAGACTCACTGGACCAGCTGGGAGAGGCTCGGGACATGGCTTTACTACACTCGGCGCGGTATCAGCAGTCCCTGCGACGCTACCACGCCCGAGGGGTTCGGTCCCGAGACCTCCAGGTGGGCGACTTGGTGCTTCGGCTGCGACAAGACGCCCAAGGGCGGCACAAGCTCACGCCTCCCTGGGAAGGGCCGTTCGTCATCGCCAAGATTCTGAAGCCCGGGATGTACAAGTTGGCCAACAGTCAAGGCGAGGTCTACAGCAACGCTTGGAACATCCGACAGCTACGTCGCTTCTACCCTTAAGATGCTTTCAAGTCGTTCGTACACCTCGTTCACGCACAAAGTCTAACCATCAAGGAAGGGTCAGCCTTGCCTCGGCAAAGCCCGACCCTCGCTCGGGGGCTAGAAGGGGGGAACCCCCTCCGCGTCAAAATTTTTCCTCGGAGAAGATCTTTTCTGCCAGAACGTCTTTCGTGCTTTTCGACTACTTCGAAAGTGGGATCCTGAAAACGACGGAGTACACGTAAGCAGCCAAGGCTGACCGAGCCGAGGGACTCCTACGCCTCCGGGATACGGATACCTCACTCATCACCTTCTGTGATAAGTAACTCACACTCGGATAAGCGACTCCGCGGACCGAACAAGTCTTCACGCTCGAAAACTCTTCTGCCGAAACGATTTTTTGTGCCTTCTCGACTATATCGGTAGCAGAATCCTACGGACGAGTAAGAGTACACGTAAGCGGCAAGGCCGACCGAGCCGAGGGACTCCTACGCCTCCGGGATATGGATACCTCACTCATCACCTTCCGTGAAAAGTAACTCTCGCTCGGACAAACAATTCTGTTACCGACAAATAAGTCCAGATACTCGAAACAAGAGGGAAAGAAACGCAGCTTTACAACACGATGACAGTATGTTTGGGCCTCGGCGGCTGCAGAAAACATACGCACACTACAAGATGAACTGATCCTGCAGGCTCAGACATCGACGGAGGGGGAGCAGCAGCACCCTTGGCATCAACTCCACCCTCGGCGAAGTCCGACCGAGCCTCGGACGGCAACGCGGTCGGAGGATCTCCACTCCGAAGGATGACGTCAGCACCGCGTCCGGGCCATCGCCGCTAGGGTCTCCTCCAGGAATCCGGGCCAAGCAGACGGCTCGGCCGGCCGCCCCGAAGCCTTAGCCAGCTGTCCTCCGAGGACACTGGCCTGGCTCGTGGCTTCGGCAACTCGACTCCGGCACTGGTCCCGCCAGTGGACGGCCCGGCCAGGCTCCGGCCAATGAAGTCTTCTTTTCGAGCCAACTCTGCCTCTGTCCATGCTAACACCGCTGCCTCTGGCTTCGGCACATCGAAGGGCGGCCGAGGGTTTCCCTTAACTAAGCGAGAGGAGCCTCGGGCGGTAAGGCCGACCGAGCCGAGGGACTCCTACGCCTCCGGGATACGGATACCTCACTCGTCACCTTCGCACGAGGCAACTCACACTTGGTTAAGTGGTTCAGTTAGCCGACAGGCGAGTCCTAGTGCTCGAAACGAGGAAAAAACACGGCTCCGTGCCAAAAATGCATACATGTTCTGGCCCCGACAGCCACAATGAACAGACACCGGTACTCAAGGTGCCATTACAAATGGAACTCCAGTTCCGCCTCCGCGGGTACAAACAACCCCCCCCACATTGGAGGGCCCGCGGGGCGACAAGGCTCCAGGTGGCTCACCGCCGCTCGCTCCGGCAGCAGCGACAACGACCTCTGCTCCAGGTGGCCAAACTGCCGCGACGATGGCCTCAGGGCGGACGCCGCTGCAACAATGCCCTCGCCCACGTCTCCACTTGAGGGGCGAGGACAAGCTATCAAAGCCAAAGAGCTGGAGGCCCGGAGCACGGATGGTGGCGGTGATCCCATCGGCGACGAGGACTTCTTCAGTCGCCACCACCTCAGCGCCGACGGCGGATGCCATCCGCCCACCGTCAGATCCTCACTCGGATCCTCCCGGATGGGCGCAGAAGCGCTGTACCGAGGCAAAGGCAGGACAGCCCAGAACACGAACGCTGCCCTAGCAGCGCGCGATGTCTTAGGCGGTCCTCCGGTGCGCGCGGGGCGACAACCGCCCTCGCGACAGGAGGGGGCAACGGGAGCCAAGCCAGAGCCAGCTGAGCCAGTGAGCCCAACGCACTGAAGCTGACGACGCTCGTCGCTGGCCAGCCCCGCGTTGTCGAAGTCCAACCCTCCCGCTAGGCCGATGAGCGCCCTCTCCCTTGAATGCTGAGGGAGAAGGTGACCCACGAACCCGCGCGGGAGGTAGAGCTCCGGCTCAGCCCAGCCTCCGCCCCAGCTAGGATGATGGAGATCCTTGAAGCTGAGGGCGGGCCCAAGATCGCAGCCCGGCTCGCTTCTCCCCACCATCGAACTGGTGGTCACCGTCTTGGGTGACCACTGGCGAGGGGATGCGGCCGGGCTGCCTGATGAAAATCCTTGAATCCGAACGATGGCTGAAAGGTACCAACTTCCGTGAAGTTGTGTTCCTCCAACGACGACAAGGCGGAAGAACCGCGGGCACCCCCCACCCGGGGGCTCGGAAGGTGGAAAGACGCGATGCATGAGGGGAGCGCGAAGACATGGTTGCCTTTTGTCACACCCGGTCTTTAGAAGGTAAACCGAATGCAAACCATGTACGTGCCAGGATCAGTTATTCACGTACACAGCAGTTACATAACATGGACATCATCACACAGTGCTCAAATAGTATTAAAAGGGAAATAATAGTCAATTACATCATACGTCTGAGACGTCCATATAGTCCTTACAATAAATCAAAGTGCGAAAACGAAACGTAGATAACGCGGCCTTCACAGGCAGCCGACTGGGGGTTGCCGCTAACCCACGCCTAGAACTCGTCGTAGTCTTGGAACTCCTGGAAGTCTCCTTCCACAGCTTCATCTTCTCCTGAGCAGTGGTTGCAATGCTGACAACCTGGGGGGGGTTGGTGTGTAGAGCAAGGGTGAGTACACATCAACATACTCAACAAGCATCCCGTTTGGCTGTAGTGGACTAGCTTTATGTGGGGATAAGTCAAGCAGTTGCTTTTAGATGGTCAGGTTATTACTTACTAGTAGAAAGCCAGGTTTTAACATTAACCCAAGTTATTAGCCCAATGTATCCTTTCCAAACAGAAAGAATACCACTTACCAGCACCATAATCATAATCAGAACCATCAATCTCATTGCCACCTGTACCAAAATGTCTCTGATCAAGTATCACTAATCTCTGGAGCTCCCTTGGCCGCTCATAACCGCGAGCACGGCTGATATATCAGTTTCATAACACTCTGCAGAGGTTGTGCACTTTACCCATAAGTCGTGATTCCCTCTCTAGCCCGGGCTTGCAAGACCCTTATTCACTCCCAAGGTGAATGGCTAGGGATTCACTACGAAGCCTTTACAAAGATTCCCCGGGGCTGTAGCCACCCGTTAGGTTTCCTAAATGTACCGCACTCCTCCCCAAGGGACAAATCAACCTTGGCAGAGCGAGCCGCATACACCGAGCACCATTGACGGCACAACGGCTAAGTGATCTACACCCCGGTTCCTCAAATTATTTAGCTAAGGGCGTCCCATTCCACCCTCATGGTTGCACTGTTTTCCCGGGCGGTCATCCATTGAACAGGTCCTTACGGAGAGGCACTCGAGAAACCGCTCGAGTCCCCTTGAAGGTCACAAATATAATCATAAATAAGAAGGGAAAACAACGTATCATAGATAATCACATCATGTTCATTGATTAGAGTTGAGCAATAGCATCAGACTAAGCAGTAATAATCCGACCCAAATAGGTAAACAAGGACATGAATAACAAAAGCTAGTCAATCCTTAAGTATAAATGTGTAATGCGGGAGGTGAATTAAAGAATGAATAGGACAGCAATAGGTCAAAGGACACTTGCCTCCACCAACCGACTGCTGCTCAGGGGCTTCTCCTGCGAATTCCTCGGGCTCTTCGACCGGATCGTTCTCTCTGCGAGCGCAAACATACATACATCCACATATTTAATACAAAAGAATAGTACACCATACAAGGGAACAAATAAAGTGAATATGCATCAAGTATGACATTCGATATCGCATTCATTATGGTTAGAAAGAAACGGGGAAAGGTCTCGCAGGGGGTTAAATCTTATGCACTAATGATTAGTTAAATTATGCGATCTAGTTCCAATTGGTTCTAACAAAAGGATTTAGTTATATGCACTAATGGAAACCTAGTCATTTTTAGCTGATCAACATTGAACGAGATAAACAATTAACCATATATGAAATAACTAGCGTAACGAAATTCTAAATCAAGTTTCCTATTTCAACAACATGAGCAATGATTAGCCTGCCTAAAATAAAATAACTATGATAACAGAAAGTAAAATAAAATAAAATAAATAAATAAAAAAATAAAAAGGGGGGGGGCGGTTGAACCGGCCAGGGGGCGGTTGAACCGGCCTGGGGCAGGGGCGGCTGGGCTGGGCGCGGGCGCGCAGGGGGCGGCCGAGCTGGGCGGCTGGGCCGGCCGAGCAGGGGCGCGCAGGGGGGGGCGGCCGAGCTGGGCGGCCACAGGGGCGGCCGAACCGGCGGGGCGCGGGCGCGGGCGGCGGCGGCCGAGCCGGCCAAGGGCAGGGCGGCTGGGCTGGGGCGGCTGGGCCGGCCGAGGCGGGGGCGCGCAAGGGGGCGGCCGAGCTTGGCAGGGGCGGCCGAGCGGCGGCGGCCGAACCGGCAGGGGCGGCTGGGCCGGGGAGGGAGGGGAGAGGAGGGGAGAGGGGAGGGGAGAGAGAGGGGAGAGGGGAGGGGAGAGCTCACCGGGGACGGGGACGGGCGAGCGACGACGGGGGGCGGCCGAACCGGGGTAGGGCGGCCGAGCTGGGGGTAGGGGGCGGCAGCGGCTAGGGTGGGGAGAGGGAGAATGGGAGGGAGAGAGAGGGAGTTGGGGGGAAAAGGGGAGGGGGGGGCGGCTGGGCCACTTGGGCCCAAGGGGGGCGTGCGGGGGGGCGGCTGGGCCGGCTGGGGGCGGCTGGGCCGGCCAGGAGCAGCCCACGGCACGGGAGAGAGAAAAGGGAGGAGAGAGAGAAAGAAAAAGAAAAAGAAAGAAAAGGTTTCTCTCATTTTCGAAATCCGATCTTCCTAGACGAATGCATTTGCACTTTCAAGCAATCAAAGAATGCATAGTTCGGCATGGTGCATCAAACAACATAAAGCAATTTAGGGTTTTTCTTTACACGGGAATTCCAAACCGAATCCCGCTAGCTTTGGAAAAGGTCAAGGTCTAGCGAGGGAAAAAGGAAAAGAAAAGGTAACGCCCGAATTTGGCGAGTGAAGAAAAGAAAAAAAATTCAACTGCAAAATTCGGGGCGTTACAAACCTATCCCCCTTAAAAGAATCTCGCCCTCGAGATTCAGGGCTGGCTAGCAAAGAGCTCTGGGTACTTAGCCATCAGATCATCTTCACGCTCCCAGGTTGCTTCTTCCTCAGAGTGGTGATTCCATCTGACTTTGCACATTCTGATGGTCTTCCTTCGGGTGACTCTGTCTGCAACCTCAAGGATCTGCACTGGCTTCTCAACGTAGGTCAAGTCCTCCTGGACCTCAAGACCTTCCACTGGCAACTGCTCTTCTGGCACACGCAAGCACTTCTTCAACTGAGACACATGAAAGACATCATGCACAGCTGACAAATTCTCTGGCAGACTGAGCTGATAGGCCACTTCTCCACGCTTTGAGAGGATTTGGTACGGACCAATGTAGCGGGGTGCTAGCTTGCCTTTGATTCCGAACCTTCTGACTCCTCTGATCGGTGACACTTTCAGATAGACAAAGTCTCCGACTTCAAAACTCAGCTCTCTTCTTCTTGTGTCTGCATAGCTTCGCTGCCTCGATTGCGCTATCTTCAGATTCTCTCGGACCATCTTGATGTTCTCTTCAGCTTCAAGCAGAATGTCTGGCCCAAACACCTGCTTTTCTCCAGGCTGATCCCATTGCAACGGAGTTCTACAACTCCTTCCATAGAGCGCTTGAAATGGTGACATCTTCAAACTGGCCTGGTAACTGTTGTTATAGGAAAACTCTGCATAGGGCAATCTCTTATCCCATCCGGACTGATCTTGCAGCGCACAGGCTCTCAACATGTCTTCAAGAATTTGATTGGTCCTTTCGGTCTGGCCATCTGTCTGCGGGTGATAAGCTGAACTGAAATTCAAATGGGTGCCCAAGGCTTCATGCAACTGCTGCCAGAAATGAGAGGTGAACTGCGTTCCTCTGTCTGACACTATCTTCTTTGGCACACCATGAAGACAAACGATCCGAGACATATACAGTTCTGCCAATACTGCACTGCTGTAGTTGGTCTTGACTGGTATGAAGTGGGCTGACTTGGTCAAACGGTCCACCACTACCCAAATGAATCGTAGCCGGCCCGAGTGCGAGGCAATCCGACTATGAAATCCATACCGATTTCATCCCATTTCCACTAAGGGATCTGCAACGGTTGCAACAATCCAGCAGGTCTCTGGTGCTCTGCGATTTCCCTCTTCATTCCGTACCACCAGAATTTCTTCTTCAGATCCTGATACATCTTCTCATTGCCAGGGTGAATCGAATAGGCTGTCTCATGAGCTTCCTTGAGAATCAACTCCCGAATGGACTGGACATTGGGAACACACAAGCGGTCTTTGAACCATATCACGCCTTCTGCGTCTTCTCGAAAATCTTTGCCTCTGCCATCTAGAATCAGTCGCCGGATCTCACTGATCTTCTCATCATTCTTCTGCGCTTCTTTGATTTCGCGCTCCAAGGTAGGTTCCAACTCAACTGTGACTCCTCGCGAATTGTTCAGAAATCCGAGACTCAACCTGTCGAACTCCTTGGCCAACTCATAAGGCATCGGACGAGCGACCATCAGATTGACTTGACTCTTTCTGCTCAAAGCATCTGCCACTACGTTTGCTTTGCCTGGATGGTAATGAATCTCCAACTCATAGTCTTTGATCAATTCTAACCATCTTCTTTGCCTCATGTTCAATTCTGACTGAGTGAATATGTACTTTAGACTCTTATGATCTGTGTAAACATCGCATTTCTGTCCATACAGATAGTGCCTCCATGTCTTCAGTGCGTGAACCACTGCTGCCAACTCTAGGTCATGGATTGGGTAATTCTTCTCATGAACCTTCAGCTGTCGGGACGAGTAAGCCACAACTCTTCCCTCTTGCATCAACACGCATCCCAAACCTGTGTAACAAGCATCACAGTACACAGAGAAGGGCTTGTGCACATCAGGCAAGACTAAGACAGGCGCTGTTGTCAACTTCTCTTTCAGCGCTTCCAAGGCTTCTTGGCATTTCTGGGTCCACTTGAACTCAACCTTGTTGCCTAGCAACGCTGTCATAGGTTTCGCAATCTTCGAAAACCCTTCAATGAATCGCCGATAATATCCGGCCATTCCAATGAAGCTCTTGATTCCTCGAGCATCTGTTGGCGCTTTCCAGTTCAGAATGTCTGCCACTTTCTTCGGATCCACAGCCAATCCTTCTTTGTTAATTATGTGACCCAAGAACAGGACTTCACTGATCCAGAACTCACACTTGCTCAACTTTGCATACAACTGGTGCTCTCGCAATCTCTGCAATACCATCCTCAAATGATCTGCATGCTCTTCTTTGCTTTGAGAATAAACCAGAATGTCATCAATGAATACCACCACAAACTTATCGAGATAATCCATGAATACACTGTTCATCAAGTTCATAAAGAACGCTGGTGCATTGGTCAAACCAAAAGACATCACTGTGAACTCATACAAACCATACTTGGTAATGAATGCCGTCTTCGGAATGTCCGAAGGTCGGATCCTGAGCTGATGATAACCTGACCTCAGATCAATCTTGGAGAACACACTGGCTCCTCTCAACTGGTCGAACAGATCTTCTATTCTGGGCAAGGGATACTTGTTCTTGATCGTGACTTCATTCAAAGCTCGATAATCGATACACATCCTTTTGGTGCCATCTTTCTTCTCCACAAACAGGACAGGAGCAGCCCAAGGCGAGGTACTTGGCCGGATGTAACCTTTCTCTGACAGCTCATCAATCTGCTTCTTAAGCTCAACCAACTCTGGTCCAGATATTCTGTAAGCTCTCTTAAAGATAGGGGCGGTTCCAGGAAGTAGCTCTATGGCAAACTCAACTTTCCGCTCTGGTGGCATACCCGGTAAGTCCTTTGGAAACACATCTGGGAATTCAGACACAACCTTGATACTCTCAATTGGGTCTGCTTCACTGTTATCGACAGCCATCTGATAACAACTTCCTTTCTTCGGCTCAGGCGGGACTAACTCGGTCACCACTTCCTCTCCTAGTGGGGACACCAACTTGATTGTCCTTTTATCACAACTGATAACTGCCTGATACTTATCTAGCCAATTCATCCCTAGGATGACATCTATTCCCTGAGTACCCATTACTATAAGGTTAGCGGGAAACGCTATCCCCCTTATTTCCACGCTTACATTCAAACAAATGCTATCGGCTCGAATTCTACCACCGGCTGAGTCAATTTGAATGGGGGTTGACATGGTAGTAATTGGAAGATTATGTGCTCCTACCCATGATGCAGTAATGAAAGAATGCGTTGCTCCAGTATCAAATAACACTTCTGCAATATGGGAGTCGACTGGGAACATACCTACTGTCATGTCGGGGGTCTCCTGAACTGCTTCAGCCTCCAAGTGGTTCAATCTTCCCTGATTATAGCGCTGCTGAGGGCGGTTGCCTGCTCCAGGCTGGGACACATTCTGCTTTGCTGGGGCATTGGGGCCTGACTGCTGCTGGGCTGCCTTCTTCGGACATTGCATCACCCAGTGGCCTTGCTCTCCACAGTGGAAACATGCTCTGTTTCCAACCTGAGCTGGTGCTGCCTGACTGTTCTGCTGAGTCGCGGGGGCAGGAAGACGAGGTGCCTGCTGATTCTGCCTCTGAAACTGACCTCCTCCTGACTGATTGCTCTGACGATTCTGATACTGATGTTGAGGGTACTGCCTTTGGAACTGCTGATACTGCTGACACTGCTGATGCTGCTGAGGTGGACGCTGATTCTGCCTGAACTGCTGAGGTTGATTGCCTGAAAAACGAGGACGACTGCTGCTTCCAGGCTGGGGTCCACTGATCTTGCGCTTACGATCCTCCATCTCCTTACGCTTCCTTTCTGTCATGATTGCTCTGTCAATCAGGTGCTGGAATGTCGGGAAGGTGTGATTCATCAGCTGATACTGCAGAGGGTCGACCAAGCCTCTCAGAAAACGATACTGTCGCTTGGCATCGGTGTTGACATCTTCAGGAGCATAGCGGGACAACTGCAGAAACCTGTCTCGATACTCACTGACAGACGATGACCCTTGCTTAAGGGCCAGGAACTCCTCCTTCTTCACTGTCATCAGACCTGCAGGCACATGGTACTGACGAAAGCTACATCTGAACTCTTCCCAGGTGATGGCATCGGGGTTGGCATGGGTGGCGAGGTAAGACTCCCACCATGATTGGGCTGCTCCTCTCAACAGACGGGGACCATACAAGACTTTCTCCCGGTCATCACACTGAGCGGTATGCAACTCCCGCTCCACAGTGCGCAGCCAATCTTCAGCATCCATGGGGTCAGAAGAGTGAGCGAACGTTGGGGAATGACCTCTCATGAATTCAGCACGCTTGTCTCTGGGCATCTGAGGCATCTGAGGCTGGGGTGGTGCTTGCTGCTGTTGCTGCTGCTGCTGCTGAATGGCGGCCAGAGTCTGACCGATGGCCTGAACTGCCTGAGTCTGCATCAGAAACATCTGCTCGATCGACATCGGGGGCGGGGGTGGCAGGGGCTGCTGCTGGGGCACCTCATCCTGCGGAGCGGCTCGCTCCTGCTGAGCACGCCTTCCTCCTCTGCGCCTGTTCTCTGACATCTACAGAATGCAACCACACATCAGAACTGATCTGGCAAATCTTGCAGCATAAGAAAAGAGTATAGAATTCTCCAACAGCACTGAACAGATGAGCATCTTCACTGATCTCCAACACAGACCACACAGCTTCTCAGATAAAGAGGAAAGTGGAATAAAGGTTTTCCCAACTATATAACTAACTCCATTAACATAATAGGTAAACCAAAATGCAGGGGATACCCACACTCTGGTGACAATCATTACAAAGATCCAAACCAAACATAGTTCATCATGACAAACATAAATGCACAGGATATAGCAAACTACCCTGTCTAACTAAGACTAACTAAGACCGAGATTAACGCTAAGACTGAAGCTTCTACGTATATATTTTGTATTAATTACAAGATCCAACTCTAACGAGCTATGGTTCTAGATTTATCTTGGTCTTGCAGTCGGGATTGCCATAAGACTGGAGTCCACGCCGAGGTGAGCGGTACGGGTGCTGAGTCCCAACGGGGGCGGGGGAACCATCATCCAAGTGACGACGTTCCGCGCGCTCAGCCCGCAGCAGGACGATCTCAGCACGAGCCCTACTCAGCTCGTCTAGTGCATGGTCCAGCTACGTGTTTAGCACGACGGCTAGGTTGACTGTGCTGCTCAACCTAGGATTGTCCTCACCAGCAGGTGAAACAATCACGCCTCTTGTGCTGCCAGATGGACGGCGGGGGTAATACTTCAGGTTGAGGCCGTCAGCTACCCCACCGAAAACCGAGCAGTAGTGCGAAAGCGCACGCCGTGCAGCATCCTGCATGGCTGCCTCAGCTGAGTCCCGCTCAGAGATAGAATAGTGCTCTGAGCAAGCCTCCGCGCCCTGGAGACTGTTCTCCGGACGGCGCACCAAATAGGTCGCCTCCCAGCGGTCCGGGTAGACCCCGCGACTATGCTGGTAGACCACACAGCGATACTCGATGGACCAAGTACGCCGGTTAAGTGCCCGACGTAGCAGGGTGTCGAGCGCGTCGTGGAAGTGACACCCGCGAGCAGTGTCGCGAGTGATGGGTCGAGCAACCCATCCTTCCGGCTCATGGTCAGCAGGGAGGTCGGTGTCGTGGCTCGGGCTGTCGTCGCCACCTCCGTCGTCTGGGTCTCCTCCAGCAGCTACTCCAGAAGCTGGGGCGCCAAGTGGTGGTGCAGGGGGCGCCTCCAGGGGAAGCACAGGAGAGCAGCTCCTCACAGACTCTATCTCCTGCTGGAGCGAGAAAGAAGAGCCCTGCTGCTCCTGTCGTCGACGTTCCTGCTCCTCATGCAGGCGGTGGTGCAGTCTCTCCAAGTGGCTGGACTGTCCGGCCACGGGACGGTGAAGCGGACGCTCAGCAAGGCGGGAGGGTAAGAAGGGGATGACGGACTTTCGTGCAGTGTGTCTAAGACGAGCCATCTACAAAAGACATCGCAAGCAAAAGGGTGAGAACAGAATTAATATGACCAGCAAGTAATGAATCATAAATAAATGAAGGATCAGAATAAAACGTAATTTTCAGCAAGGTATAATATATAGTAGAACATAGGTTTGGTCAGTATGACCAACTTTTGAAGGGATATCAAAGTCAAGGCAGGGACAGAGGTCTATAATCCTTAGAACGACCATTCTACTCTAGGTTAGCGGTCCTACAGTCAGCACGGCTTTGATACCACTTATGTCACACCCGGTCTTTAGAAGGTAAACCGAATGCGAACCATGTACGTGCCAGGATCAGTTATTCACGTACACAGCAGTTACATAACATGGACATCATCACACAGTGCTCAAATAGTATTAAAAGGGAAATAATAGTCGATTACATCATACGTCTGAGACGTCCATATAGTCCTTACAATAAATCAAAGTGCGAAAACGAAACGTAGATAACGCGGCCTTCACAGGCAGCCGACTGGGGGTTGCCGCTAACCCACGCCTAGAACTCGTCGTAGTCTTGGAACTCCTGGAAGTCTCCTTCCACAGCTTCATCTTCTCCTGAGCAGTGGTTGCAATGCTGACAACCTGGGGGGGGGGGGGTTGGTGTGTAGAGCAAGGGTGAGTACACATCAACATACTCAACAAGCATCCCGTTTGGCTGTAGTGGACTAGCTTTATGTGGGGATAAGTCAAGCAGTTGCTTTTAGTTGGTCAGGTTATTACTTACTAGTAGAAAGCCAGGTTTTAACATTAACCCAAGTTATTAGCCCAATGTATCCTTTCCAAACGGAAAGAATACCACTTACCAGCACCATAATCATAATCAGAACCATCAATCTCATTGCCACCTGTACCAAAATGTCTCTGATCAAGTATCACTAATCTCTGGAGCTCCCTTGGCCGCTCATAACCGCGAGCACGGCTGATATATCAGTTTCATAACACTCTGCAGAGGTTGTGCACTTTACCCATAAGTCGTGATTCCCTCTCTAGCCCGGGCTTGCAAGACCCTTATTCACTCCCAAGGTGAATGGCTAGGGATTCACTACGAAGCCTTTACAAAGATTCCCCGGGGCTGTAGCCACCCGTTAGGTTTCCTAAATGTACCGCACTCCTCCCCAAGGGACAAATCAACCTTGGCAAAGCGAGCCGCATACACCGAGCCCCATTGACGGCACAACGGCTAAGTGATCTACACCCCGGTGCCTCAAATTATTCAGCTAAGTGCGTCCCATTCCACCCTCATGGTTGCACTGTTTTCCCGGGCGGTCATCCATTGAACAGGTCCTTACGGAGAGGCACTCGAGAAACCGCTCGAGTCCCCTTGAAGGTCACAAATATAATCATAAATAAGAAGGGAAAACAGCGTATCATAGATAATCACATCATGTTCATTGATTAGAGTTGAGCAATAGCATCAGACTAAGCAGTAATAATCCGACCCAAATAGGTAAACAAGGACATGAATAACAAAAGCTAGTCAATCCTTAAGTATAAATGTGTAATGCGGGAGGTGAATTAAAGAATGAATAGGACAGCAATAGGTCAAAGGACACTTGCCTCCACCAACCGACTGCTGCTCAGGGGCTTCTCCTGCGAATTCCTCGAGCTCTTCGACCGGATCGTTCTCTATGCGAGCGCAAACATACATACATCCACATATTTAATACAAAAGAACAGTACACCATACAAGGGAACAAATAAAGTGAATATGCATCAAGTATGACATTCGATATCGCATTCATTATGGTTAGAAAGAAACGGGGAAAGGTCTCGCAGGGGGTTAAATCTTAT
The DNA here is from genome assembly GCA_029449295.1 of Zea luxurians. NCBI lineage: Eukaryota > Viridiplantae > Streptophyta > Magnoliopsida > Poales > Poaceae > Zea > Zea luxurians. The sequence goes on along the minus strand of JAOPSE010000003.1, from coordinate 147,052,897 downwards.
GCACTAATGATTAGTTAAATTATGCGATCTAGTTCCAATTGGTTCTAACAAAAGGATTTAGTTATATGCACTAATGGAAACCTAGTCATTTTTAGCTGATCAACATTGAACGAGATAAACAATTAACCATATATGAAATAACTAGCGTAACGAAATTCTAAATCAAGTTTCCTATTTCAACAACATGAGCAATGATTAGCCTGCCTAAAATAAAATAACTATGATAACAGAAAGTAAAATAAAATAAATAAATAAAAAAAATAAAAAGGGGGGGGGGGGCAGTTGAACCGGCCTGGGGCAGGGGCGGCTGGGCTGGGCGCGGGCGCGCAGGGGGCGGCCGAGCTGGGCGGCTGGGCCGGCCGAGCAGGGGCGCACAGGGGGGGCGGCCGAGCTGGGCGGCCACAGGGGCGGCCGAACCGGTGGGGCGCGGGCGCGGGCGGCGGCGGCCAAGCTGGCCAAGGGCAGGGCGGCTGGGCTGGGGCGGCTGGGCCGGCCGAGGCGGGGGCGCGCAAGGGGGCGGCCGCGGCCGAGCCGGCCGGGAGGGGGGCGACCGAGCTTGGTAGGGGCGGCCGAGCTGCGGCGGCCGAACCGGCAGGGGCGGCTGGGCCGGGGAGGGAGGGGAGAGGAGGGGAGAGGGGAGGGGAGAGGGGAGGGGAGAGCTCACCGGGGACGGGGACGGGCGAGCGACGACGGGGGGCGGCCGAACCGGGGTAGGGCGGCCGAGCTGGGGGTAGGGGGCGGCGGTGGCTAGGGTGGGGAGAGGGAGAATGGGAGGGAGAGAGAGGGAGTTGGGGGGAAAAGGGGAGGGGGGGGGGGGGCGGCTGGGCCACTTGGGCCCAAGGGGGGCGCGCGGGGGGGGGGGGGGGGGGGGCGGCTGGGCCGGCTGGGGGCGGCTGGGCCGGCCAGGAGCAGCCCACGGCACGGGAGAGAGAAAAGGGAGGAGAGAGAGAAAGAAAAAGAAAAAGAAAGAAAAGGTTTCTCTCATTTTCGAAATCCGATCTTCCTAGACGAATGCATTTGCACTTTCAAGCAATCAAAGAATGCATAGTTCGGCATGGTGCATCAAACAACATAAAGCAATTTAGGGTTTTTCTTTACACGGGAATTCCAAACCGAATCCCGCTAGCTTTGGAAAAGGTCAAGGTCTAGCGAGGGAAAAAGGAAAAGAAAAGGTAACACCCGAATTTGGCGAGTGAAGAAAAGAAAAAAAATTCAACTGCAAAATTCGGGGCGTTACACCTTTCAAGGGGGTCACCCTCCTTTTAAAGGCAACTCTCCCCACTTGCGTTCTCAGCCGTCGCGGGCTGAGTCTTCTCCAACACGCTCCAAGGTCCTCCCCCTACGACACGGGGGCTAGGCCCCACGCGTCATGCAAGCTGGCCCAAGGCAGAAGAAGCCAAACCGCCACGCGTGGTGCGCGTAACTGCCCAGCGGTTACAAGCACTTCTCCACTTTCGCCCAGACCAGCGGGTGAAAGAACGGACCGCCATGCAGGCGGCATGCAACCGCACCAAGGGGGCGCACCCTTTCGACTTTGACGCGTCCAGCATGGAGGCCCAGGCCCACATGTCATGTAACCGGTGCGCCGGTTACTACATGCAAGAAACTGCACCGCCACTTGCGCCACTACCATGCCTCCTCGACTGCTGAACCAGTACCGCGACTCGAGGCAACCCTGCGCATGACCCAACAGTGCCAACCAGGCACATCGGTCACGGGTCAGCCAGCCGCGGGAAAAGGCGCGACGGTCGATACGGCCAGAAATGGGCCGACAGTAATGGCGGTGGTAGGCAGGCGGAAGCAGCGGTCAAGTCGTCAGCCAAGCTCGCGTCCCCTCCTGGGACAGCGAGAGAACCCTCTCCCACGGCGTGAAGACGACGTGCCTGTGTTCTGTTCCTCGAACGGCTCGCGCACGCGCAACGGCTGCCCCGCGAACCACTCGTCCCGTCGCATTAACTCTGCGGCAGGACAGGCGGCACCTTTGGCAGGCGAAGCAGGCGACGCTTCGCTTCTGCCGTAATGACCGCGTCAAAAAAGGTGCGCCACGTCGTTCGATTTTGTATCTTTTTCCTTTTTCTCTTTCTCTCTCTTACGACAGGGACCAGGAAAGGGGATACAACGAAAGGGATCCTTCTCCGTGAAGGAAACGGGCCCCAAGCCCCCCTACTGATCAGAGGTTCGAAGGCTGGCCCCTCGGAAGGGTTCAACAGCCGCCTCAGAGCACTCGGGCTCCGCGCCCACTACTGGTCAGAGGTTCGAAGGCTGGCCCCTCGGAAGGGTTCAACGGCCGCCTCAGGCTACTCGGGCTCCGCGCCCACTACTGATTAGGGGTTCGTAGGCTGGCCCCCGAAGGGTTCGACAACCGCCTCAGACGCAGAGCGAGGGATGACCCTGGGTACGTTCGATACATAACCAAGGCTCGGGCTACGCTCCCGAGGTACCCTAGGACATTTCCGAGACCGACAGGAACGATTTTGTAACGGAATCCCACCAGAGGGAGGCATCGAGCCCTCGGACCCCGTCAAAAGGCGACCGGGTCCGGCAAATCACCCGTAGGTACTTTTGGAGCGCGCCTCCGGGCCACTAGCCGACCCCTAACGGATGGGGCACGGGCGTCCACTCGGATCACCCGTCAGCAACTCACTGGAGACACCATGTTCGGTGCCCTCCGAGGGCAACATGGCACTTTCCCCCCCTCCTCCTTGCAGAAAGGCGACGCAGGGGCGTATGTAAAAAAGTCGAGTCTGTCCTTGATCGTCCTCTCGCTCTATGCGGAGGCTCAGGGGCTGCTCTCGCAAACCCGGCTCTGGCCAAACCGTTGACAACGTCAACATACCGGCCCGAGAACTTGGGACTCGACTGTGCACCCGGGCTACGACCAGTTCGCATGAGGGAACAACCAGACCGGCCGAAGCATCATGAAACGCATTAAGACCTCGAAGGAGTCTAACCACTCCTCCGAGGCCTCGGGGGCTACACCCAGCGGGTGCGCTCGCGCGTACCCACCGGAACGAAACGCAACCGAGAAAGGCCGGTCCCCTTGCAAAAAAGTGCGACAAAAGCCTCCAAGCGAGTATTAACACTCCCTTTGAGGCTCGGGGGCTACTGTCGGGGACCATAATTAGGGGTACCCCCAAGACTCCTAATCTCAGCTGGTAACCCCCATCAGCACAAAGCTGCAAAGGCCTAATGGGTGCGATTAAGTCAAGGCTCGGTCCACTCAAGGGACACGATCCCGCCTCGCCCGAGCCCAGCCTCGAGCAAGGCCAGCCGACCCCGAAGGATTCACGCCTCGCCCAAGGACCCCCTCAAGCAACGGACACACCTTCGGCTCGCCCGAGGCCCAGTCTTCGCCAAGAAGCAACCTTGGCCAGGTCGCCACACCGACCGACCATATCGCAGAAGCATTTAATGCAAAGATGGCCTGACACCTTATCCTGACGCGCGCCCCTCAGTCGACAGAGCCGAAGTGACCGCAGTCACTTTGCCGCTCCACTGACCGGCCTGACAAGAGGACAGTGCCGCCTGCGTCGCTCTGACTGCTATGCCGCTCGATAGAGTGAGGCTGACAGCAGCCGAGTCTAGCTTCGGGCGCCATAGGAAACTCCGCCTCGCCCAACCCCAGGGCTCGGACGCGGCCTCGGCCCCGGAAGACGACGAACTCCGCCTCGCCCGACCCCAGGGCTCGGACCCGGCCTCGGCCCCGGAAGACGACGAACTCCGCCTCGCCCGACCCCAGGGCTCGGACCCGGCCTTGGCCCCGGAAGACGACGAACTCCGCCTCGCCCGACCCAGGGCTCGGACTCGGCCTCGGCCCCAGAAGATGACGAACTCCGCCTCGCCCGACCCTAGGGCTCGGACCCGGCCTCGGCCCCGGAAGACGACGAACTCCGCCTCGCCCGACCCCAGGGCTCGGACTCGGCCTCGGCCCCAGAAGACGACGGACTCCGCCTCGCCCGACCCGGGGCTCGGACTCGACCTCGACCTCGGAAGACAGACTCGACCTCGACCTCGGAGGAGCCTCCGCCTCGCCCGACCCAGGGCTCGGACCGACCACGTCACAGGGGGGGCCATCATTACCCTACCCCTAGCTAGCTCAGGCTACGGGGAACAAGACCGGCGTCCCATCCGGCTCGCCCTGGTAAACAAGTAATGATGGCGCCCCGCGTGCTCCATGATGACGGCGGCTCTCAACCCCTTACGGAAGCAAGGAAACGTCAGCAAGGACTCGACAGCCCCGACAGCTGTCCTTCCGCAAGGCTCCAACGCTCCTCCGACAGCCACGACATCACATGAACAGGGTGCCAAAACCTCTCTAGCTGCCACGACGGCATGTACTTAGGGCTAGCTCCTCTCTGCTAGACACGTTAGCACACTGCTACATCTCCTATTGTACACTTGGGCCCTCTCCTTATGCCTATAAAAGGAAGGCCCAGGGCACTCGTACGGGGGGTTGGCCGCGCGGGGAGGACGGGACGGTGCGTGCAGGCCTCTCGCTCCCTCCCACGCGGACGCTTGTAACCCCCTACTGCAAGCGCACCTGACCTGGGCGCGGGACAAACACGAAGGCCGCGGTTTTCCCCTTTACGCTTGTCTCCTTGTTTCCCCCTTCCGTGCTCTGTCTCGCGTCAACCCATCTGGGCTGGGGCACGCGGCGACAATTCACTCGTCGGTCCAGGGACCCCCCGGGGTCGAAATGCCGACAGCTGTCGGTTGGAAGGCTTCCCCCAAACCTATCTTGGCCTCCCCCTCTCCCTCACTAATCTCCGCCTGCACCTTTTCTCCCACATCATAGCCAAAACCGATAGATATCTCGCTAGGTTGCAGGCGTCTCTCCTGAACCCCAACTTGGTCCTCATCAACTCCATGCTTGATAGTCACCTAAACTACATCATGAGCGCCGTCTAGCTCCCAAAAGGGGCTATCAAGAAATTGTATCAATGCGGTTTCCTCTGGTGGGGCAAGGATGTTGCCCGTGGATCACGACGCCTTGTCCCTTAGGACATGGCGCTCGAGAGCAAAAACACCGGTGGCCTTGGTGTCCGGGATCTCGAGCTGTTCAACACCTGCCTCCACCTTAAACTCATCCACCGCCTCCATACTTCGTCCTGTTCGTCTTGGGGTGCATGGGTCCACCGCCCCCGCCACCACGCCGCGCCTATCTAGCAAGCCTCACAGGTGACCTCCCAGACGTTCATTGGGCCTCCTTGCGCTCCTTGCTCCCCCTCTACCGTGTTATCACCACCTCTATTATCCACGATGGGAAAAACACCTCATTCTGACACAATGTCTGATGCTCGGATGACAACCTTGCCGGAAAAAAAGAGAATAATGTAAGCCTAGTACTCGTCAAGCTTGTTTGATGAATGACGCCTTGTAATTATATGTGTGTACGGTGTGTTCCACGAACAATTGGCAACATCAAGTCCATTTCAACTTGGAAAGACTTGGACCTGGCAGTCAACGCCTAACAAATTAAGCGTCAAACTCATTTGGCAGGCACTCATCCCGTGGGTGCTTCATGTTTTAAAGTTTACGTGTGCCAAACTCATATGCAATTTTACGTCCATTCCAAAAACTGGTAGCAACTTTCTTGCCAATCTCCTTCCACTGATATACATCGAAATCGAAAAAAAAACTGTCGTATTTGGTTGAAACAAAGACTTCAACTCCACTTGGCATGGAACATACCCGCGCGAAGGCCCCTGGAGTCGCTTCAAACACACCCACACGTACGCCACACCCAGTTCGCACTCGCTGTTCCAAGTTCGCTTTCACACGCCCGCGTGGCTTTTGATTTTATCTGCACTGTTCCTTCCAAAGACGCTTCTCGGATGCATCCAACACATGCGTCTTATATACTCTATCGGTCTCTAATATAAGACGTAACCAATTTTTATTCTATATATAAGTACATCGATGCAGTTGTATAAAGAGAATTAAATATATTTCTTGATCTTTAAACCAGATGCGGTTACAACTTAGGACATGTACAACCCTAAGATAGTGGAACGGTTTTCTAAGTACAAGAGACAACAAAGAAATTGTATGGTACAACTCTGAGTCCCTGAATCATAAATGCAGTTGAGAGACAATCCGTATGGAGAACTGTGTAAAGACGGGCTCTTCATGCTTGTATTTTTTCAATTAACCCCCTAAAGACTTCTCAAGAGATCCCCTATTAAATGAGGTTGTACATGCCCTTATATGCTGAGATGGAGGAAGTATATACTAGTATGGTGCCCGTGCGTTGCAACAGAATACAAATTATACTTTAAATACTTATTACTTGCGCATATCTATGTTCTTGAAGCAATATGGTAGACTGGTTACCTCATTTAAACCGTTAAATTTTCATGGTATAAGAACCTACAAAATACCAGTCATTAGGATTGTAAAGAGATTGAGAGCACCTAGAGGGGAGGGGGGGGGTGAATAGGTGATCCTGTAAAATTCAACACTAAATAGCCACAAGCTTGGTTATAAAGATGTTAGTGCAATAGAACCAAGTGGCTATAGAGCAAGCTCTTGCGAATCACAAATAATCAAAGAGAAGAACAACACAAGGGACACAGTGGTTTATCCCGTGGTTCGGTCAAGTATAATACTTGCCTACCTCCACGTTGTGGCGTCCTAATGGACGAGGGTTGCACTCAACCCCTTTCAAGTGATCCAATGATCAACTTGAATACCACGGCTTTTCTTTGCTTATCTCTTTTTCCCGTTTGCGAAGAATCTCCACAAGTTAGAGTCTCTCGCCCTTACAACAAAGATCACAGTGAAAGCACAAGAGTAAGAGTGGGAAGCAACACACACAAATCCGCAGCAACACACACTCACACAAGCCAAGACTTGAGCTCAAAATGAAGCACAAGGAGTTCACAACTAGAACGGAGCTCAAATCACTAACACAGTCGATCAAGTGCGCGGAGACGGAGTGTGGAAGACTTAAAATGCTTAGAGTATGCTTGGGTTTTCTCCTCCATGCGCCTAGGGGTCCCTTTTATAGCCCCAAGGCAGCTAGGAGCCGTTGGAGGCAATCTTGGAAGGCTAATCTTGCCTTTTGTCGGGTGGCGCACCGGACAGTCCGGTGCGCCACCGGACAGTCACTGTAGCTGTCCGGTGCACGATTCCTTTCTTAGCGTATCCGACCGTTGCAGATTCGTGGCAGTTGGCGCATCCGACTTAGAGAATATGTCTTGGAAGGCTAATCTTGCCTTCTGTCGGGTGGCGCACCGGACAGTCCGGTGCGCCACCGGACAGTCACTATAGCTATCCGGTGCGCGATCTCCTTCCTTTCTTGGCGCATCCGACCGTTGCAGATTCGTGGCAGTTGGCATACCGGACACTTTCCGGTGCCCCCTGCCGACTGTTGGCGCGCCCACGCGTCGCGCGAAGATTGCGCGGCCGACCGTTGACGCAGTCGACCGTTGGCTCACCGGACAGTCCGGTGAATTTTAGCCGTACGCCGTTGAACTTTTCCCGAGAGCGACGACTTCACCGCGGACGACTCACCGGACAGTCCGGTGAATTATAGCCGTACGCCGCCGTCGAGTCCCGAGAGCGACCGGTTCACCTGGACTCGTCTGGCGCACCGGACACTGTCCGTGCACCACCGGACAGTCCGGTGCACCCAGACCGAGCAACAGTTGGCTGTACACAGCCAACTCTTTTCTAATCTCTTTTCTTCTGTTTCTAACACTTAGACACAATACATTAGTACCCAAATCAATATACTAAGTCTAGAAACGTACCTTGTTACATGATTTGCACTTCTTCAATCTTTGGCACAAATTAACACTTAGAGAATATGTGTTGGGCACTTAATCACCAAAACACTTTAGAAATGGCCCAAGGGCACATTTCCCTTTCAATCTCTCCCTTTTTGGTGATTTATGCCAACACATCCAAAAGCAATCAAAAGAAGTGCAATATAAATGCAAAAGAGAAACAAATTGTTTTTGACTCAAATTTAGCATATTTGGATCATACTTTGCCACCACTTGGTTTGTTTTTGCAAATCAAATTCATTTTCCTATCTCTACAACAAACTCACTTGTTTGGGCACAAAGAGAGATAATCCAAGAGTAAAATTGATTAAGAGCCAAAAACTCCCCCTTTTTCCCCTAGTCATCAATTCTCCCCACAAGAGACCAAATTTTGACAATAAGAGTTTTGACATATCAAAGATTCTAACTCTACTATTTTCAAAATTCTCAAGTGGTAGCTGATCCATTTGCTTTAGCCTTAATTTCTCCTCCTTTGGCATTAAGCACCAAAACGGGATCATTCTTGGCCCTTTAACCCCATTGCCTCACCAAAATTGTCAATTAAGAGCAAAAAGGCAATAAGAGCATAGATATGAACTTGGAGTTAATACCGGAGTGCAGTGGAAGTCTTTGCATGGTCCAAGTTCACCTTTCCCTTTCAATTCACCTTTGAGACTAAATCAAGAACTTAAACACAAAGGTTAGTCTCAAAGAGTCAAGTTGTAGCATGCCCCCCCTAAATAAGTGCATCACTTGCAAATGGACTTGTGAGGTCCGGGGATCATGTGTACAACTTGAGCACCACAAATAGATTGAAATGCATGAATTAACATGATCAAAGGCATAAAACACATGTATGCTATAGATCAATCCAAGTCACGCGAATCTAAGACATTTAGCTCACTACGCAACCTGCAAAACCTTTTCTCATCTAAAGGCTTGGTGAAGATATCGGCTAGCTGGTTCTCGGTGTTAATATGGTACACCTCAATATCCCCCTTTTGCTGGTGGTCTCTCAGGAAGTGATGCCGGATGTCTATGTGCTTAGTGCGGCTGTGTTCAACAGGATTATCCGCCATGCGGATTGCACTCTCATTGTCACATAGGAGTAGGACTTTGCTCAGATTGTAGCCAAAGTCCCGGAGGGTTTGCCTCATCCAAAGTAGTTGCGCACAGCACTGTCCTGCGGCAACATACTCGGCCTCAGCGGTGGATAGGGCAATGGATGTCTATTTCTTTGAACTCCAGGACACCAGGGACCTTCCTAGGAATTGACATGTCCCTGATGTACTCTTCCTATCAACCTTGCATCTGGCATAATCGGAGTCTGAATATCCAATCAAGTCAAAGGTAGACCCCTTTGGATACCAGATCCCGAAGCAAGGCATAGCAACTAAATATCTAAGAATCTGCTTAACGGCCACAAGGTGACATTCCTTGGGGTCAGATTGATATCTAGCACACATGCATACACTAAGCATAATATCCGGTCTACTAGCACATAAATAAAGTAATGACCCTATCATAGACCGTTATGCCTTTTGATCAACGGACTTACCTCCTTTGTTGAGGTCGACATGTCCGTCGGTTCCCATTGGTGTCTTTGCGGGCTTGGCATCCTTCATCCCAAATCGCTTGAGAAGGTCTTGCGTGTACTTCGTTTGTGAGATGAAGGTGCCGTCCTTGAGTTGCTTCACTTGGAACCCAAGGAAGTAGTTCAACTCACCCATCATCGACATCTCAAACTTTTGAGTCATCACCCTGCTAAACTCCTCACAAGACTTTTGGTTAGTAGAACCAAATATTATGTCATCGACATAAATTTGGCACACAAAAAGATCACCGTCACAAGTCTTAGTGAAAAGAGTGGGATCGACTTTCCTAACCTTGAAAGCATTAGCAATTAAGAAATCTCTAAGGCATTCATACCATGCTCTTGGGGCTTGCTTAAGTCCATAGAGCGCCTTAGAGAGCTTACACACATGGTTGGGGTACCGTTCATCCTCAAAGCCAGGGGGTTGCTCCACGTACACCTCCTCCTTGATTGGCCCATTCATCCTCAAAGCGCTCTTCACATCCATTTGGAACAGTCTGAAAGAGTGGTGAGCGGCATAGGCTAATAGAATGTGAATAGACTCTAGCCTAGCCACAGGAGCAAAAGTCTCCTCGAAATCCAAACCTACGACTTGGGCATAACCTTTTGCCACAAGTCGAGCCTTGTTTCGTGTCACCACCCCATGCTCATCCTATTTGTTGCGGAACACCCACTTGGTTCCCACAACATTTTGCTTGGGACGAGGAACCAGGCTCCAACTTCATTCCTCTTGAAGTTGTTGAGCTCTTCCTACATGGCCAACACCCAGTCCGAATCTTGCAAGGCCTCTTCTACCCTGAAAGTCTCAATAGAAGAGACAAACGAGTAATGCTCACAAAAGTTAGCTAATCTTGAGCGAGTATTTACTCCCTTGCTTATATCACCCAGAATCTGGTCGACGGGATGATTCCTTTGAATCGTCGCTCGGACTTGAGTTGGAGGGGCCCATGGTGCTTCTTCCTCCATAACTTGGTCTTCTTGTGCTCCCCCTTGATCACACGCCTCCTCTTGAGGAACCTGTTCATCATCTTGAGTTGGGGGGTGCACCGTCATTGAGGAAGAAGGTTGATCTTGCTCATGTTGTTCCTGTGGTCGCACATCTCCGATCGCCATGGTGCGTATTGCGGTCGTTGGAACATCATCTTCATCTACATCATCAAGATCAACTTGCTCTCTTGGAGAGCCATTAGTTTCATCAAATATAACGTCGCTAGAGACTTCAACCAAACCCGATGATTTGTTGAAGACTCTATACGCCTTTGTATTTGTGTCATAACCTAGCAAAAACCCTTCTACAGCTTTGGGAGCAAATTTGGAATTTCTACCTTTCTTTACTAGAATATAACCTTTACTCCCAAATACACGAAAGTATGAAACGTTGGGTTTGTTACCGATTAGAAGTTCATACGAGGTCTTCTTGAGGAGGCGATGAAGGTAGACCCGGTTTATGGCGTGGCAAGCTGTGTTCACAGCTTCCGACCAAAACCGCTCGGGCGTCTTGAATTCTCCAAGCATCGTCCTCGCCATGTCGATAAGCGTCCTGTTCTTCCTCTCTACCACACCATTTTGTTGTGGTGTGTAGGGAGCAGAGAACTCATGCTTGATTCCTGCCTCCTCAAGGTACTCCCCCACTTGTAAGTTCTTGAACTCGGACCCATTGTCGCGCTTCTTATCTTTTTCACCTTGAGCTCAAATTCGTTTTGAGCTCTCCTTAGAAAGCGCTTTAGGGTCCCTTGGGTTTCCGATTTAACCTGCAAAAAGAATACCCAAGTGAAGCGAGAAAAATCATCAACAATAACAAGACCATACTTACTTCCCCCGATGCTAAGGTAGGCGATGGGTCCGAAGAGGTCCATATGAAGTAGCTCCAGAGGTCTTGATGTGGTCATCACATTCTTGCTGTGATGAGTGCTTCCCACTTGTTTACCTGTTTGACAAGCTGCACAAGGTCTATCTTTTTCGAAAAATACATTGGTTAGTCCTAACACATGTTCTTCCTTTAGAAGTTTATGAAGGTTCTTCATCCCAACATGTGCTAGACGGTGATGTCACAGCCAACCCATGCTAGTCTTAGCAATTAAGCATGCGTCTAGATCGGTCTCCTCTTTCGAAAAATCAACTAAGTAGAGTTTGCCGTTTAGTACACCCTTAAAAGCTAATGAACCATCACTCCTTCTAAAGATAGACACATCTACATTAGTAAATAGACAATTATAGCCCATATTACATAGTTGACTGACAGACAATAAGTTGTACCCGAGCGATTCAACTAAGAACACATTAGATATGGAATGCTTTGATGAAATGACTATTTTTCCCAGTCCTTTAACCTTGCCTTGGTTCCCATCTCCAAAGATGACCGAATCTTGGGAATCCTTGTTCTTGACGTAGGAGGTGAACATCTTCTTCTCCCCCGTCATGTGGTTTGTGCATCCACTGTCGATAATCCAGCTTGAGCCCCTAGATGCATAAACCTGCAAGGCAAATTAGGCTTGGGTTTTAGGTACCCAACACTTGTTGGGTCCTACAAGGTTAGTTACAATAGCCTTTGGGACCCAAATACAAGTATTGTCTCCCTTGCATTTGGACCCCAACTTTCTAGCAACCACTTTTTTATTTTTCCATGAAAGTCAAATGTAGTGTTGCAAGCATGAAAGACAGTGGTAGGTTTATTACACATTTTCTTAGGAGCATGAGACATAAAATTTCTCCTAGGCCTACCATTAAACTTAGAACTTGAAGCAATCATAGCATGTGTATCAAAAGCATTATAACTCATATTATAATGAGAATTTCTAGAAAATTTTCTATCATTATACATGAAAGCATGATTCTTTTGATTACTACTAGTCATAGGGGCCTTCCCTTTCTCCTTGTTGGGAATGGGAGCCCTTTGGCTTGTTAAGTTCTTGGCTTCCTTTCGAAAGCCAAGTCCATCCTTAATTGAGGGATGTCTACCAACGGTGTAGGCATCCCTAGCAAATTTTAACTTATCAAAATCTATCTTGCAAGTCTTAAGTTGAGCATTAAGACTTGCCACCTCATTATTTAACTTAGTAATTGATGTAAGGTGTTCAACACAAGCATCAACATCAAAATCCTTACACCTATTACAAATGGCAACATGTTCTACACAAGATCTAGTTTTATTAGCTACTTCTAGCTTAGCATTTAAATCATCATTAGCACTCTTTAAGCTAAACACAGTTTCATGACAAGCAGATAATTCATACGATAGCATTTCATTCCTTTTAACCTCTAAAGCAAGAGATTTTTGTACACTAACAAACTTGTCATGCTCTTCATACAAAATATCTTCTTGCTTCTCTAACAATCTATCTTTTTCATTCAAAGCATCAATTAACTCATTAATTTTATCTACTTTTGCTCTATCTAAACCCTTAAATAAATTGGTATAATCTACTTCATCATCACTAGAATCATCATCACTTGAAGTAGTATACTTAGGGGTTTCTCGAACGCTTACCTTTTTCTCCTTTGCCATGAGGCAAGTGTGGCACTCGTTGGGGAAGAGTGTCGATTTGTTGAAGGCTGAGGCAGCGAGTCCTTCGTTGTCGGAGTCAGAAGAAGAGCAGTCCGAATCCCATTCTTTGCCAAGGTGCACCTCGCCCTTCGCCTTCTTGTAGGCCTTCTTCTTCTCCCTCTTCCCGCTCTTTTCTTGTTCCTGGTCATTAGCATTATCTGGACAATTTGCTATAAAATGACCAGTCTTACCGCATTTAAAACAAGAGCGCTTTCCCTTTGCTTTGCTCTTGTTGGGATGCTCCTTGCATCCTTTTAGCGCAGTCTTGAAGCGCTTGATGATGAGGGCCATCTCATCTTTGTTTAGCCCAGCAGCCTCAACTTATGCCACCTTGCTAGGTAGCGCCTCCCTGCTGCTGCTCGTTGCCTTGAGTGCAACGGGCTAGGGCTCATAGATAGGCATTGGGCCGTTCAATGCATCATCAACATATCTTGCTTCCTTGACCATCATACGCCTGCTCACAAACTTTTCGAGTATCTCCTCGGGCGTCATCTTTGTGTACCTGGGATTCTCACGGATGAGGTTCACAAGATGAGGGTCAATAACAGTAAAAGACCTGAGCATAAGTCAGACGACGTCGTGGTCCGTCCATCTCGTGCTTCCATAGCTCCTGATCTTGTTGACCAGGGTCTTGAGCCTGTTGTACGTTTATGTTGGCTCCTCTCCCCTGATCATTGCGAACCTCCCTAGCTCGCCTTCCACCAAATCCATTTTGGTGTTCATGGTGGTGTCCTTTCCCTCATGTGATATTTTGAGGGTATCCCAAATTTGCTTGGCGTTGTCCAAGCCGCTCACCTTGTCGTACTCATCCCTGCACAAGGATGCTAGCAAAACAATGGTAGCTTGTGCATTTTTATGAATTTGCTCATTGATGAACACAGGGTTATCCGTACTATCGAATTGCATTCCATTTTCAACTATCTCCCATATACTAGGATGGAGAGAAAATAAGTGACTACGTATTTTGTGACTCCAAAAAGCGTAGTCCTCTCCATCAAAGTGGGGAGGTTTACCAAGAGGAATTGAAAGCAAATGAGCATTGGAATTAAAAGGAATACGCGAATAATCAAATGAAAAATTTGAATTAACCGGTTTCCTTTTCTCGTCGTCGTCGTCTCTTGGTGAAGAAGAGGACTCGTCGCTGTCATAGTAGACGATCTTCTTTATGCGCCTCTTCTTCTTCCTGTCCTTCTTCTTGTGACTCCAGCCAAAGTCAGTAGGCTTGTCGTCCCTTGGCTCGTTGAAGATGGACTCTTTCTCCTTATCGTTGACCACCATCCCCTTTTCCTTAGGATCCATCTCTTCAGGCGATTAGTCCCTTACGTGAAGAGAACGGCTCTGATACCAATTGAGAGCACCTAGAGGGGGGGGGGTGAATAGGTGATCCTGTAAAATTCAACACTAAATAGCCACAAGCTTGGTTATAAAGATGTTAGTGCAATAGAACCAAGTGGCTATAGAGCGAGCTCTTGCGAATCACAAATAATCAAAGAGAAGAACAACACAAGGGACACAGTGGTTTATCCCGTGGTTTGGTCAAGTATAATACTTGCCTACCTCCACATTGTGGCGTCCTAATGGACGAGGGTTGCACTCAACCTCTTTCAAGTGATCCAATGATCAACTTGAATACCACGACTTTTCTTTGCTTATCTCTTTTTCCCGTTTGCGAAGAATCTCCACAAGTTGGAGTCTCTCGCCCTTACAACAAAGATCACAGTGAAAGCATAAGAGTAAGAGTGGGAAGCAACACACACAAATCCACAGCAACACACACGCACACAAGCCAAGACTTGAGCTCAAAATGAAGCACAAGGAGTTCACAACTAGAATAGAGCTCAAATCACTAACACAGTCGATCAAGTGCGCGGAGACGGAGTGTGGAAGACTTAGAATGCTTAGAGTATGCTTGGGTTTTCTCCTCCATGCGCCTAGGGGTCCCTTTTATAGCCCCAAGGCAGCTAGGAGCCGTTGGAGGCAATCTTGGAAGGCTAATCTTGCCTTCTGTCGGGTGGCGCACCGGACAGTTCGGTGAGCCGCCGGACAGTCACTGTAGCTGTTCGGTGCATGATTCCTTTCTTGGCGCATCCGACCGTTGCAGATTCGTGGCAGTTGGCACACCGGACACTATCCGGTGCACACCGGACAGTTCGGTGCCCCCTGTCGACCGTTGGCGTGCCCACGCGTCGCGCGAAGATTGTGCGGCCGACCGTTGACGCATTCGACCGTTGGCTCACTGGACAGTCCGGTGCACCACTGGACAGTCCGGTGAATTTCAGCCGTACACTGTTGAACTTTTCCCGGGAGCGACGACTTCGCCGCGGACGACTCACCGGACAGTCCGGTGCACCACCGGACAGTCCGGTGAATTATAGCCGTAAACCACCATCGAGTCCCGATAGCGGCCGGTTCACCTGGACTCGTCTGGCGCACTGGACACTGTTCGTGCACCACCGGACAGTCCGGTGCACCTAGACAGAGCAGCAGTTGGCTGTACGCAGCCAACTCTTTTCCAATCTATTTTCTCCTGTTTCTAACACTTAGACACAATACATTAGTACCCAAATTAATGTACTAAGTCTAGAAACATACCTTGTTACATGATTTGCACTTCTTCAATCTTTGGCACAAATTAACACTTAGAGAATATGTGTTGGGCACTTAATCACCAAAACACTTTAGAAATGGCCCAAGGGCACATTTCCCTTTCAGAGATGCCCTTTATAAATATCAACCATAAGAACCTGCGTCTCACGCTTGAGGGTGGCCTCAGGTGAGCCGTGACTGTGTCTCCCGCCCGAGGTTGGCCTTGAGCGAGGCGTAACTGCGTCTCCCGCCTGAGGTGACTATGTCTCCCACCTGAGGTGGCCCCTGGCGAGGCGTGACTGCGTCTCCTAGCCTCGGCCGAGGCATGACAACATCTCCCGCCCGAGGATGGCCTCTGCGAGCCGTGACTGTGTGTCCCGCTCGAGGGCGGCCTCGGGTGAGTTGTGAATGCGTTCTCCCACCGGAGGGCGGTCTCGGGCGAGGCGTGACAGCCTCGGGCAAGCTGTGATTTTGTCTCCCGTTTGAGGGCAGCCTCGGGCGAGGCATGACTGTATTCTCCTGCCCGAAGTTGGCCTCGGGCGAGCCATGACTGCGTCTCCTGCCCGATGCCATCCTCGAGCGAGCCATGACTGCAAGGTTGCCTTGGATGAGTCGTGACTGTGTCTCCTGCCTAGGGTTGGCCTCAGGCGAGTGGTGACTGCGTCTCCCGACCTCGGGCGAGTCGTAAGTGTGTCTCCCACCCAAGGTTGGCCTCAGGCGAGGCATGACTGTGTCTCCCGTCAGAGGCCACCCTCGGGCGAGCTGTGACTACGTCTGCCGCCCAGGGATGGCATCAGGCGAGGTGTGATTGCGTCTCCCGCCCGTGGATGGCATCGAATGAGGCGTGACTGCGTCTCCCGCCCGAGGGTGGCCTCGGGCGAGGCGTGACTATGTCTCTCGCTCGAGGGTGTTCTCGGGCGAGGCATGACTGCGTCTCCCACTCGAGAGTGGCCTCGGGCGAGGCGTGACCGTCTCCTGTCCGAGGCATGACCATCTCATGCCTAAGATTGGCCTCGGGCGAGGCGTGACTGTGTCTCTCGCCTAAGGCTTGACTGCATCTCTCGCCCAGGGATGGCCTCGGGCGAGCCGTGACTGCGTCTCCCACCAGGGTATGGCCTCGGGTGAGCCATGACTCCGTCACCCGCTCGAGGGCGGCCTCGGGCAAGCCATGAATGCGTTCTTCCATCCAAGGGCAGCCTCGAGCGAGCCGTGACAGCGTCTCCCGCCCGAGGGCGTCCTCGAGCGAGTCGTGACTGTGTCTCCCGCCTGAGGTTGGCCTCGAGGAGTCATGACTGCGTCTCCTGCCCGAGGTTGGCCTCGGGCAAGTTGTGATTAAGATACAAGGTGATGAACTCATTGGGCCTGAATTAGCGGGGGAAGGAAGCACTGACCTGGGGCCCATAGACTGGATCGAAAGCAAAGAACTCATCAATGTCGGTGTTGGACCACTTGAGGAGGGGCTCGACATAGCGTGGATCTAATGGGGGACAGGTGTGGATCTTCCATCGTCGTGGGCATGGATCTCTGGCCATCGTGAGCCCGACAATCTTGGGGATCCTCCGGCCACAGCTGGACTCGACCTTAGATTCGATGATAGCTGCCGCGGCCTCCATCTCGGTCACACGCTCTGCCGTCTTCACATGGTACATGCTCCACCGTATTCACCTAGGTGTGCTTCGCCCCAGTGGCCTGGACGACTCAGGCCCTGGGCTGACCTTCCACTCCTTCTCCGTTGTTGCCACATGATTGCCGCTCACCTCTTCGACGGGTGTCGCGGCCTTGGTGTCCTCACCTAGGCCGTGCGCAACGCTGAGATCCCGTGTGATGGAGATATCGACAAGAAGGTGAAGCATTCCACCACGAAACACGCCCCTGCCACTGCTAGCAGCAGAAGCAGTGGTGGGGGAGTTCGGGGCGCGCGTGACACCAAGAAGCCGTGCGATGGCGGACTCAATGAGAAGAAGGTGAAGCGCGCCATGACCATCGAGGTGACGACATCCATCTAGGGTTAGGGTTTGTGGTGGGCTGCGACTATGAGACAGGGGAGAAGGACGTGAGGGACAAAACAGTCTCTGTGGGCGAGCATCGTGCCTTGATGGCGGTGCTAGCGGTAGGGTGGGGGTGTGAGAATGTGGGGGCATCGTGGGGGAGGGGGTGCGGGACTAGGATTGTGCGGAGGGGGTGGGGGTGCGAGACTAGGATCATGTGGCAGGAGTGGGGAACGTGCGGCATGGGCGGAGGGGGCAGGGGCGTATGAGGTGTGGATGCTGACCTTAAGGTCTTAATAGAGTTTGTATAGACTTGGTCTTCGGATCTGCTAAGACAAGACGACAGATCATATCTGTACATGGCATGGAATGTACATGACGAAAATTGATTGGCTCCTGTCACAATAGGAATTCCTTTGATTTTGTCAGTTTCCATCCATTGTAGATTAACCGAACTAAATTAGATTAGACAATTTTAGTGTGTAGCCGTCGTAAATTAGTTAATTTTTATTGGCTCAAACAGGCCATCAGGAATTATCTAGTTTTCGCTGGCTTCACCGACCGTTAAAAATTAGCTAATTTTCGTCATTTATCATGTCAATTACTAATTTTCGTGAGTTAGTTTGGCCCATAAATTTTCTAATTTTCATTGGCTTTGCCTAAACATCTATAAAAAATTAACTAGTTTTTGTCGGATATAGTTAGACAAGGAAAATTATTCTGTTGATGCTAATTTACAAAGGACCAATATAACCAACGGAATTTAGTATTTCTAGCAGCAAGTATGCTACATTCCATTGTTTATGCCCCACAAATTCTATCAATACACATATTTAATTCAATTTAGATTCGTTTTTTATTAAAAGAAGTTAACAAACATCAAACATTAATCCACATAATTCACACACATACACATTTTCATTTCAAACAAACATCTATATCCACTTGGTCACACATGTCAAACACATAAACATAATCGCTAGGTCTCCAAACATCAAATTATTGAATCTGCCAAAACACGAACAAAGTCCACACGATAAAACACAAGGTAATGGCATGAAGGGTGTGTTTGGTTGTGCTGTGAGAAAAGTTGCTTTCTGTTGTCGGCTAGGAAAAGGTGCTGTGAGCAGTTTTCTATGAAAAAGTTGAAAGTGTTTGGTTTGGTTCAAACTGATGTGAAACTATAGATTACTTCATATGATCTTCTATTTGATCTTGGTCGATGTGTGTAGAGAATGAAGAAAGAGGTGGAAAAGAGAGGAGGAAAGACAAATAATTAATGTTTCAGTACTCGTTAATCGATGGTAGCTCGGTAATTTCTTTGAACTTCGTTCTCTACCAACATTGGAAAAGCAAGGGTCTGCCTGCTTTGTAAGTTGAAGTACAGAAAAGATATTGCAATAGGAAAAGCATGTGTTGGGTGTGAGGCCTTTAGTTCAACTTTCTACGTTTCGAAGCAGAAGCATGTTCTAAAAGCAGTACCAAACACATCTCTGAAATATCAACAATAACTAAGTTCCCAAATTTCAGTAACGATGAATGGAGTTTTAGCCACTACCTCCTATTGTTGTTCCGAAGAGCATGTTCACAAAGTTAGTTCTTATCTTGGTACCCTACACACCAGATCACATGATTAGACAACAATATCTGGAGTTACAATACATATGAAAAATATGCTAAGTTACGAACATGGTCTCTTGGCGCTTATATCTGTGGAGGTGGAGTATGTTACGAATGTATGTTGTTTTTAAAATATGATGGAAATGACTAAATGAGAAAACTTATCATAGAACTGGATCGATTAAAACTGTATAGACATATTAGACTAAGATTCTCTATGTAGGTGAAGCTTATTTAGAATTGACACAATTCAGGTAGCACTTGTCAAGTATAATAGGGATAAATCAAGTTCATATCAAATACATTAAATTTGCCTATATCCACAAGGTTGTGCTAATTTTTTAAGTTCATAAGTAATTGGCTAAAATGAGGCACAATTGACTAATTTTAGCTAGAAATCAACCAAGCAAAGATAGAATTAGCTAAAATTTTAGCTTATATGATTTTGGTAAGGAAATTGTACCCTGACCCATTTGGCTAAATGATTTTGGTGTTTGATGATCAGCATAACCTGTGGGCTAATGTGTTTGCTATTGTTTGTGTTTGTACTTCATAGGATGCAAAAGTGATTTGGACTGGGGCACTGATGAAGCAACACATCAAAGAAGATATTATAAGATTCGTAGAAGACATTACGAAGTCATATTGAAGACACTTTATATATGCTAAGAGTCCAACACATTAAGAAGTAGAAGCGGGATGCAAAGCCACAAAACAAAAGTGAAGTTGACAAAGTTGAGAGGAAGGGCTGACTGGCTGACTGACTGAATTGGAAGTACTTCATGATTTCAAATCTATTCAAACTGATATGGCTTCAACTCTGAGATGTATAGAATTTTATAAGATTTCTAAAAAGTCCAAGATCATCAAAATCGAAGTTCGAAGCTAAAAGTTATGCCCACAATACAAAGTTGGAAGTGATGAAAAAATAGCAGCAGCAGAAGAGTTGTGTGCTTCGGACTGTCCGGTGTGCCAAATTTACTCAAAATGGTATGGCTTCAACTCTAGGATATAAAGGATTTTGTAAGCTTTTGAAAAAGTACAAGATCATCGAAATCGGAGTTCGGAGCTAAAAGTTATGGCCAAAACATGACATGCATTTTGTTCTATGTTGGTTGTCCGGTGTGCCATGTCCGGTGCGCTATCTTCATAAGCTCCAACGGCTACCTCTAACGGCTAGTATACATGGTTTGTCCGGTGCGCCGCAAAAGGCTGTAGAACTACTTTCTAATGGCTAGTTTTTGTTGGGGCTCTATATATACCACACCCCTAGCCATTTGAAGTTGTGAGAGCCCAAGCAACATACCAAGAAAGGCTATGCACATCTCCAAGTTCTCAAACACCCAAGTGCTTAATAGGATCACTCGGTGATTAGGGTAGGTGCTTTTGAAGCGCTTGCTCTAGGTGATCCCTATTGTGAGTGAGTTTAGAAAAACCCAAATAAACCCTTGGGTCTTGCTCGAGTCGTTGTAATATTGTACCGAGTGAGGCGAGAGTCTTGCGAGACCGTATCAACTATGTTAGTGATACGACTGCCACCATATACTAGAGGGAATGAGGCCCACGATGTTTCAGACAGAATCTCGATAGTGAAGACAATGGGGAGCGTTCGAGAGGAGCCAGAAGCAGAGCACCACTTACGCGTGGAGAAGGCCCATGGCTCTCTACAGAGCTACTCGTCCATGGTGCTTGGCCCTCTCGTGGGCTACCCTTTGCGTAGGGGCACCAACGAGGATTAGTCGGTACCTTATGTGGTTCCGGATGCCTCAGTAAAAATACCGTTGTCATCCATGGGAGTTTGCATCTCTACCTTTGATCTTTACCTTCCGTATTTACATTAAGTACTTAACTTTCAATCTCTCCTTTCTTGTTAGAATATTTAGGATTGTAACTTAGGTTGCAAAACTCCTTTTGTGGTAGAGATAGCAACACTTAGTCAAAACCTAGTTTGCACAATCTAGTTTACATTTTGGGATAGGTTTTGTTCTTGGGATTTATTTATGGCCTAGTTTAGTGCGAAGTTTTTAGAAGTCCTAATTCAATGCCCCTTTTAGGCGTCACAGTTTCCTACAACTTCGTCACCATGAGACCTAACCATTTCTTATCCATATTATGCCTAACCACCATGAAACACATAAATAATATGGTGCAAACTAAACTAAAAGGAATGAGACCTCACCTGTCATTCAGTGGATGCCTAACTACAAATTTGATCTCAGTTTGAAGGGTGAGGACCACTATATGACTGGCTAGATACACTTCGATGTCACTCGGCCCAACTTCAATCTTAGCTACTTGTAAGTATAATTTAGTAGCTTACATATATTTATTTATTGCAAATATATAGCACTAGTGTGTCTTACTATGTGTTTAGCCTTGCAAATATACCCATCAGTGCAATAATTATCTCTTGGACCTTTACTAAGGCACACTCCTGCTTTCATGGAAATGGATTTGAATGCCAATATAGCCTAGATCTAGTAAAAATGTTTTCCATCCATAGAATTGCGACCTATTTGTACATTTCACAAGCAAACCATAGATATTGTTTTACCGTATGATAAGCATAATAAGTAAATGAACCAATATTAACATCAAAGAATAAAGACAAAAACTCTGAATATTATTTTATCTGATGGTATTGCTAATCGGTCATATAATTTCCTGAACATCCCCATTTCTTGTACATTGGTAGCCCTTCAATCTTCTTGTAACATAGAGTCTTTGTTAAAGCCATGCATAATAGATTGAATCCTTGACCACCTTCTATGCATTGTAATACCAAACTACATATGTGTGGTCCATGTAATTGCCATCTTTTAGCTATCAATAATCGTAAGAAAATTGTACCCAACCCACTTTATTCTATGGTTTTGGTGTTTGATGATCACATAACTATTTGGACTAACATGAATTGCTATTGTTTTTTGGTTATAGTTTAAAGGATGCACAAGTGGACTTGGACATAGGCCACATGATGTTCATGATGATCAACACCTTAAGAAAGAGAGTCATAGACTTTGACTATTTGCTCAAGAAAACCTTGTGTAGTAGGAGACATGTGATCATATATTAGCTGCTTAGCTCGATATATAATATGGTCATACATGAATTTATTAATTATAAATATGGGGTGTCCCAATTGAGTCATTGCTTTCCTATATAGGCTTGGGAATGCAGTGCCATACAATGGTGTTTGATGACCTACTGTATAGATAATCCTATTTAATAAGTTGCTCCTATTTTGGTATATCGTGCATCCGTTTCCACCATCAGGGAATGTGTATCGTTCTAGTCTCTTTGAATCAATCAATATGACTATTGGAAGATGAATTTTTTAGAATAAAAAAAGTAAAGTAAAAATCATTTAGCTTATTTTCCCAATTTCAATTGTCCTCTAATAGATTTAGTATATCTAATATGAATTAGCGATCAGAACACATATGGATAGAACATCTAAAAGGTTCTCGAAAAAGAGTCTCTACAACTCAGGAACATGAAGTTGAAATTGCTAGTAATCGTGGATAAGCATGCCATGATGAATATGTACTCGGGCCCTATACACACCGCCCTTCACACCCTAGGAGTTGGTTTCGCCCGAAGCATCAGACCAATGATCACCCATGACTTCTTTGTAGCACTCCAAGATCATTACTAAAGTGTTGGCCAACAAACTAGTACCAGTGGTGGATAGGAGAGTAAGTCCCCAGATAGCTAAGATAAACTCCCGGTAGTGTTGTCACTGCACAAGAGATGCGTAACAGGTGTAAGCAATGAAGAGAGCATAACACTAGATTTTGAAAACGAGCATATGATATGGTTGTAAGGCCATTCCATAACTACATTTTCACAATTTTTGTTATAGCACTTGCAGCTGCTGAAGCAGCTATTAGACTATCCATTCTTTCTTCCACAAACATAGGACAAAAGAAAGGAAATCAATCTACTAAGTCGAGAAGTTTTTCTTTTATACCACTAGCACTTTTGCAAGAGCATCTTATTATCCATGATCAAAAGTATTAAACAGTTCTTCTATCCTACAAAATAGGGCAGTCAAAACAACCAATCGAACCCATGAAAGAAGGCCACTTACCCAATCTTCTTTCCCACCATTCGCAGTATACCAATCACTCACTAGATGGTGGCCACAGAATCGGAAAGGAAATAAGTTCATACTACTGGAAGTGCAGAGTACCAACCAGTTCACCACTTTGGTTTAGAATTTAGGTTTCCTTGAAGAGAAGGATTTCTATTTGATGGACCTATAAAAAGTGTCCTTGCCATGATAAGATGCAGGAAATGACCCATCTACCGAAGTGAAATCCCCATATCCGCTTGACAAGTCTTCTGAGGCTCTTCCCTCTTTTCGTGGCTCCCGACTAGGGATCCACTCACTAAACTTTGCTTCCCATTTATTTTGGCTTTGGTAGAATTAGATCTATCTCCAAATGCTTATATATGTGGTGCCCCAACCCCATAATGATAGAATGAGCATAAGCAAGATGGATGGAGTTGTCAGCTAACAAACAAGATGGAATATTAAGATAAGCCGTCCTCCCCTAGAAGCATGGCAGCTGTTGGATAAGAAAAGAGGAAACCCTAACCCAGGGTGAAAGGAAAAATGAAATACCGGAATTCATTCGCTACTCTTGTTAACCCTCACTTTGACTAGGGTTCTCGCTCCACTTAGGTTTCCTATTGGTATCGACGGAGAATGGATCTAAGAACAACTTGTGATTTTCTTTTGCAATCAAGTGCAGGATGAAATGGAAGAGAATCAATGGAATCCAAGTATCTCTATAGCAACGCAAGAACATCTCACTTTTCGATCCGAAAGTAGTCCTATTCCTGTTCTTTGAATAGCTTGACTCTCCTCACTTTCGAAAGCAGGGCCCTTTTATCCAGTCCCAAAATGTCTCCTTACATCTTAGCAAAGCATTAAGGTACACATATTACAAATCTTGCTAGAATAGCTCATTTTTTATTAGAAGCTACTAATTTAGTTTTTGATGAAGTACCGAACGAAAGGCAAGTGCGAAGGGCTAAGTTGTGAAGGAATAGTTGTTACTACTCTTAGTTTAGTTTAGTACCCATGATCCATTTGATCATTTGCTACGGTAACAAAGTTATAGACCTGGATACAAATCTTTCACTCATTGAAAAGTGAAAACCTGTGACTATATTGTCTTGAAGATGGATGCAACGGGAAGCAGTGGCATTTAGAAGTGTTGCTAACTTTAGATTTAGGTTTCGGTACAGGAAACGACATCGGGAATCTATGAAGGAAGAATACCCCTTTGCTTTCTTAGGGGAATAGCCAATCTTTTATTAGAAGCGAGATTACCGGTCTGTCTCCTTAATAAAGAGTCGAGGAGGATAATCCACTGGCACTGTTAGCAAGAAGGAGCTCCCCTCGAAGTCATGCACCTAGGAACAAATGTTCTTGTGGAGCCTCTAATGACCTCCCCCTTCTCGAAAGATATGTAGAAACAATGACCGATAAGTACATGCAAGAGTCCAAGACATAAGATAGATGAAGCCTAGATGGAAACACAAGAAGAAATCAAGAAAAACACGTGTTGCTAAAGAGCACCGGACATGATCGACATTACACATGTATCATGTCAAAGAAGAGCTACAACAACCAAGTACACCAATCACATAGGTATGTAGTAGATACTAGTCACTGAATGTGACTAGGAAGTCACTAGATATGGTACTTAGAGAAGATTGTAGCATGTAGTTTAGGGAAACCCATAAGGCACCATATATGATTGGTGAGCACCATATACCCTACACTAGACATGATACTCAAAGAGGGATGCAACATGACTAGAGAGGGTCTTAATGCACCAGAGATGTTCGGTGATACACCGGATAAAACACTAGACGTTCGATCTCCAATGGTCGGCAATGACTAGCTAAGACCTACACTTCGTACATGTTCAGTTGGTGCACCAGACATGTCCGGTGAGTGTGCAAAAATTCTATGTCACTTGTAACTGTTAGTTTTGGATTTAGAGGCAATGTATACCACCCTTATCAATCATTTGAATGGTGTAGGAGTTGATAAACATAACAAGTGAGTTGAGACTCTATTCTAATAGCTCTAGACACCCAAGTGGTTAAAGAAACACTCAATGATTAAAGTGTGTGATTTGCAAAGTGCTTAGGTTAGTTAGACCAATGCTTGTAGTGCTTACTCTAGTTTTTGTTTTATTGTTTGAGTCAGGTTTGCATACCTCTTACATCTAGGTGCTTGCATGCACTAAAGATGTACTCAAAGGGGCTTATAGTCTTGCATGATCACACCAACTACATTTATCTTGTGGCCACCATCATGTATAGGAGAGAATGAGGCACACAACATTTTAGCTAGAAACTCGATAGGGAGGCAGTGAGAGCATCTAGGAGAGGCTATTCTAAATACCCACTTGCACATGGGAAGGCCTAGAGCTATCCATGGAGTTACCTAGGTGGGATGTTGGCCCTCGCATGTGAATCCTTGCGAGGGCTCCAATAAGGACTAGGGTGAAGCTTGTGTGCTTCTCAATACAACGGTAAAAATATCGAAGTCGTTGATTTGCATCTATATCTCAATTATGCTTTTGAATTTATATTCTATATTCTGGTTGTGTGCTTTACCTTCATAACTTAGTTAATAGGCTAGTTGATAGATTTATAACCTAGGTTGCATAACTCTTTTGGGGGTAGATATAATAACATACTTATTCAAAAATATAGTTGCATATAAATAGCTTATTTATTGCATAGGTTTAGACTATTGCAAAAACTAGATGCCATATTTAAAAGAATTAGAGTTTTATGTTTCATAATTCACCCTCCTCTTAGGTATCATGGTCCTATCAAGTGGTATGAAAGTTGGTTTACTCAATTTGGACCTTTTGGCTTATCCATCATTGAGTCAATGCTATTTAGAGTAGGAAGGATGGATACCTCTAGGCCTCCACACTTTGACAATATTAACTTTCATATTATAGTGCTAGAATGTCTTTCAACCTAGAAGTGATTCATTTAGATGTTTAGAGTGTCACTCACGATGGGATGAAACCCTCAAAGAATCACGAGAAACCAAGTGTGAATAATGAAAAAGAAATTTATCTAAACGCTTGTGATAAAAAATGTTTGTTTGAATTGTTCTGCATGATTACTTAAGGTTAAGCTCCTTAATTGAAAATAAAAATGAGGATGATCAAGCCCTCACCTCCTCCTTAATATTGATGAAGAATTAATCAAAAAATTGAGAAGGTGATGAGAATGATTCACAAGATGAACCAAATGGGTGTGACTATCCTAGTTAAGACATTCTATTCACAATTGAAAAAATAAAAAAGGAAGAGTGGATGTTATGGTTGTGACAAGGAGGGCACTTCGTGAAGGATTGTCTAAACAAGCCCACACCCAAGGATAAGAAAAAGAGGAGCAAGGATGAAGCTCTCAGAAATCACAATAATCAAGACTCGATACAATTCATCAAATGAAGATGGAACCCAACCCAAGATACATAGTCATAATCACTCATTATCATGAACCTCACATGTAACACCCCAGGTGTTACCCAAGGCCCTGGATCCCTACATGCACTTATGACTTGTTATTACATGTGTTTAAATGGAGAAGAAGGAGCACCAAAACTTTGGAAACCATGGGTTAACTAAGGAATGTTCATGATGAAAGCATTACCCAAGCATTTTAAGCAATTATCACCTTAGACAAAAGAGGTTCAAACCCTAGACCCCCCCTCTTAAAGCATTAGACCTCCAAGCATGAGATTAGTGGGAAAACTAATCAAATGACCATTTCTTGACTTAAACCCTTTACCAAAGTTTAAGTACACTAAAGTATCTACAAAACTTAGTAAGAAAAATATTACAGAAAGGCCCCACAAAGATCGCAAATCAATTCACTAAGTAGAGAGCACACTAGAGCCCTCCATTTTCTCTCTAAGTCCCCAAAACTACCCTAATCTAATGATCAGATGTGTTCACCTTTTTAATGGCGCCAAACCCATAATGTCTAAATAGCAAAAAGGATCCAAATTACCTTAGGAGCACCCTGGAAAAATTTGAACCGAAGCCAAGACCTTTTGACATGATTTGACATCCATTTTGTCTCGGGGTGAACAGTGCGACTGACCCGATTTGGCGTCCGCATATCTTGTGAGCTAGGGCATATCTCCCATTGGAACTCACACATAATAACTAGCCCTAGGTGCTAGGAAGAGATTTGTGCAAGACCCTTGGCAAGATTCGCACGTTTGTGATCTCTGCAAACGCTTGAACAGAGGCAGAAACAAATGCCCACGTGTTCAACGCGTTCTGGCGCGCTAGAGCACGCCCCGGCGCTCATCCCCGCGCGCACCGTGCCGTGCCAAGCCAAACCCGTGCCCACACCCGCGCCCGTGCCTATAAAGCTGACCGAGGCCTCGACCGTACGCCCCCGCTCGCTCTCAACCTCGCCGGAGCGAAAGTTCACCGGCGATTTCTCTGCGCACGGCGTGCCAGCGACCGCCCGAGACCCGACCACCATAGACCGGCCACCCTAGCCATTCCCTGCCCCGTCCGACCCTCGAGAGAGCCTCTGCGTGTCTCGGTGAAGCTTCCAGAGCCAGGAATCGAGCTCTACCTCGCCGGAGACACCAGATCGACGTTGCCGGACTTCACCCGATCGCCGGTGTACGTAGATCGAGCTCCACGGTGAGTCTTTTTTCGATTCCTTGCATGAGTAGACTCCTTAGCACCCCGTGAAGCTTCCTGTGCCCTTGGATTGAACTATACCACCGTGAGCAGGCTGGAGCACACGCCGCCGACGAGCCCGCCTGCCTGCGCACGTGGACCGACCGATTTCGGCTATCACCGTCGACGAGTCATACCTCGACGTGACCGAAAGGACTTCCTAGAGCTAACCCCACCCTTCACTGGACCTCCCTCGCCGCCGGTAAGCCGCGCTGCCCTGTTTACTTCCGCGGCTACTGTTTGAAAGGGGGAGGGACCTTTTGTGGCTTTCACCCCTTGGAGCTGTCCACTCATCCCATTGGCTTGTTCCTCACTGTAGGAAACGGGTGACGCCTAAGAGGGGGGGGGGGGTGAATTAGGACTTCTAAAACTTTTACTAAACTAGGCCACAATTAAATCCCTAGAGCAAAACCTATGCAAATAATCAAAACTAGAATGTGCAAACTAGGTTTTGTCTAAGTGTTGCTATCTCTACCGCAAAAGGCTAAGTTTCAATCTATACTAAATAAGTATGACTACAAGATTGAAACTTAAATGCTTAATATAAATGCGGAATGTAAAGAGCTAAGTAGAGAAGCAAACTCTCGTGGATGACGCCGGTATTTTTACCGAGGTATCCGGAACCACGCAAGGTCCCGACTAATCCTCGTTGGTGCCCCTACGCAAAGGGAAGCCCACGCGAGGGCCAAGCACCACGGTCGAGTAACTCCGTAGAGAGCCGCGGGCCTTCTCCACGCGCAAGTGGTGCTCCGCTTCCGGCTCCTCTCGGACGCTCCCCGCCGTCTCCACTATCGAGCTTCCGGCCGAAACGCCGCGGGCCTCGTTCCCTCCGGTACACGGTGGCGGCCGTGACACAAACGCGGTTGTCACGGTCTCGCAAGACTCTCGCCCCACTCGGTACAATTACAACGGCTCGCGCAAGAGCCGAGGGGTTGTGTGGTTTTACAAAACTCACTCAACTAACTAGGATTCACCTAGAGCAAGCGCTAAAGCGGTCTAACTAACCTAAGCACTTCGCAAAGCACCTACGCTAATCACCGAGTGATTCTATTAAGCACTTGGGTGTTTGAGCTCTTGGAAATATGCACTATGTGTATTGGTATGTTGCTTGGGCTCTCACACTTGAGAATGGCCGGTTGGGGTGGTATTTATAGCCTCCAAGACCCCAACTAGCCGTTGGACAGAAAGCAGCAGCTTTCTGTCGTCGGGTGCACCGGACAGTCCGGTGCACACCGGACACCACACTGTAGCATGTCCGGTGCCGCCACGTCAGCCGACCGTTGGCGCCTGTAGCAGTCGACCGTTGGATCCGACCGTTGGATTCGACCGTTGCCGTCTGCCCGTTGGCACACCGGACAGTCCGGTGCACACCGGACAGTCCGGTGCTACAGCCAGAGAGTGCCTTCCTGCGGCCTCTCTGCGCAGACTGTCCGGGACCTCACCGGACAGTCCGGTGCACACCGGACATCAATGTCCGGTGCGCCACCAGGCGCTGGCTGACAGCCCTTTTTCTTGGATTTCTTCGCTGATTTCTTCGGGCTTCTTTGTTCTTGAGTCTTGGACTCCTATGCATCTTTTTATGTCTTCTTTTGAGGTGTTGCATCCTCATTGCCTTGGTCCAATTCTCTTCGCATCCTGTGAACTACAAACACAAACACTAGAAGACTTATTAGTTCACGGATTGTGTTGTTCATCAAACACCAAAACTCAATTAGCCAAAAGGCCCGGGGTCCATTTTCCTTACAATCTCCCCCTTTTTGGTGATTGATGACAACACAACCAAAGCAAGCAAATAATACAAGTATTTGAATGAAAATATGCAATCTACTTGCTAAGATGCATGGATGTCCCCACAATGTGATATTATGGACTTAAGCCTCCCCCTAACTCCATAATTCACTTACTTCCTATTTTTGGACCAAATAACCAACACCACTTGAAAAGCCACTTGTAGATATAAAATTTTAAATTGGTGGTGTTTGGTGTTTGATATAGTTTTCATTGCTTTGGTCCCTAAACTTCTCCCCCTTTGGCATCAACCACCGAAAAGGAAGACATTAAAAGCATGTAGGAAGTAAATAAAAGCTTGCCCTCAATAAGAAATCTATCAAATGATACCACAATTGTAGGATATTAATTTAAACAATATGAATGATACCACATGAAAGAGTCCTCAAAAGATTACTCCCCCTAAATGAGTATTCTCCTTTAGAAAGAGTTTTTCTCCCCTTTTAGAGATGAAGAAATACTCCCCCTGACAGAGATCCTCTACTTAGGAAAAAGCATGTGAAAATTAGAGGTGCAAGACATGATTTGAAAAGGCTAGCTTCCCTTATGCATAGGTAACAGAATATGAGTTAACTACTTATGCATTTTTAGCAACATGGAAGCATATGATATGAAATGTAGTCTAATCAAATATTGGAGAAGACATGTAAATGATACTGAAGGTAGTCTCAAAAGATACCAATTGAAGATCAATGGCGAGCTTGAGAGACATGAGAGTTCTTGGAGATTTTGCAGTGGAAGATTGTTGTCTTTCTCCGGGGACTTCATTTTCCTTACAATGAGACTATCACATGAAATAGACTTGAAAAGGTGTTAGTCTCAAAGTGTTAGATTATAGAGTAACCTCCCCCTAAAGGTGTGCATACAAGTTTTGAATACTTGTAGGAGACATGCACTTTGATTTGATATCAAGAGGGGCAAATTATCCATAATCCAAACTTTGGCACATATAAGTTAAATGATACACTTTGTAGAAATCAAAATTTTCAATTGATGCATCATTTACTATGGAGTGATATAAAAGCTATGTGCCGTGCTTTAACTAAACATTTTAAGCCATGTAGGTTTGCTTAAGTATATGAATTTAAAAACTAGCAATCCTACCATATGATTTACCTAGTATGCATGATTTTGAACAAAAGTACATAACAAATGTAATACTAGGCAAGCAAGGTAAACTAGATAAAAGATAAATAGATACGCATATCTAAAAACGAAGAATACAATAAAACTAGTTACCTTAGTCATGGGTGGGAAATTTGGGTCCAAAATTCTCACTAACCTACTTGGCAATAACCTTGATCCAATATGATGTATCCCATGATATACATCCCAATTTTGCCAAGTCTCCAAATTTCCCGTTGACCTTTGGTCCACTCACTTCCCTTTCGGGATCCAAACCTTCTTGGTGATTTTCATGGTTGAAATTATTTCCTTTGGCACCCAGATGCGTTTGGTCTCCTTTCCTTTGTTGGCTTGCTTGTTGGCCTTGATTGCTATCACCTTTCCGTTCTTTTTCTTCTTGATCAAATATGGTGTAGCATCCTTTTTGTTCACCTTTTTGATGTAGGTGTTGGAGATTTTGCTTGATGGCTTTTGCTTGAGCTTTTGCCTTTGTTTATCCTCGGTCATCGCCTTGCATTGGAAAGACTTGTGGCCTTCCTTGTGGCATAGCCTACAAATCACAGTTTCTCCCTCTACAGGCTTGTTCACTCCCGCAGTGGTGTTATCCTGTGGAGGTCGGATTTGTTTGGCTTTGCCTTTCTTGTCATACAAAGCCTTGCCAAGGCGAGCCACTTCTTGCTTTAATTGTTCATTTTCCTTTGCAACCTCATCCGAACATGTCTCTACAACAATATTCTCAACAACGACTTGGTTGCAGGGGTTAGAATCATCAATTAAATCAAAGCAGGAAGTAGAAGCATCTTTCTTAATTATTTTAGGTATTTCAACTAAAGATGCTGCTGGGGTGCTACCAATGTTTTCTAGCTTAGTAGTTAGCTCATTATTGTGTATGCTAAGAATTTCCATTTTCTCTAGCAAATTTTCAATAGCTTCTTGGGAGCTAGCTAACTTAGCCTTAAGTTTTTCATTCTTTTTAATAAGGCTATTATCGGTAGCAGTGGATAGAGCACTAGATTCTAATAGCTCAATTTTAGTTGATAGCTCACTATTTAAGTTTGCAAAAGTTTCAAATTTTTCTAGCAAACCTTTGTAATCATTTTGAGAGCTAACCAACTTATTTTTCAAAGTTTTAAGTTGAGCTTTTTGCTTAGTGCAAACATCCTGGAAAAATTTTACGGCTTCCGCAAGCTCATCTAGAGAGGGCTTTCCCTCACCTTCATCATCACTACTACTTTCATCACTAGAGGATGGAATGCTTTTGTTACCTCTTGCCATAAGGCATTTGTGTGATGACCATGATGATCGTGACGAGGACCGGTGGCTGCGCGTCCTTGGAGGTTCATCTTCACTTGAAGAATCATCCCAAGTTCTAACACTTGTTAGCGCCTTGCCTTTGCTCCTCTCCTTTTTGGGCTTGGCCATATTTGGACAGTTGTCCCTGAAGTGGCCCTTCTCCCCACATACGAAGCATCCTCTCTTCCTTTGCTTTTTCCTGTCAATGTTAAAGAGAAGATCCTCGACCTGCAGGGGCACACCCATTAGATTAATCTTGTGGATCATCCTCATTACCTTTCCGACGCGTCGGATTGTTTCTTCGTCCTCGGAGGATGATGTGCATGGTTGATTATCTTCATCATCATCACTTTCTTCTTCTTCTTCCTCTTCTTCACTTGAGGAACTTGGAGTGGGAGCCTTCTTTTTGCCCTTCCTTTCATCACATGTAAAAGCATATGGTCTTGAGGAAGTTGGCTCATCTCCCCGACTCATTTTTCGCGACATCTCAAAAGCCGTGATTTTCCCAATCACGATGGTCGGGGTCATGTTGCTCAAGTCCTCCATGTTGTGAAGGATGGTGATGATGCTCCCATATCTTTGTTGTGGTAGCAGGGAGATAATCTTCCTCACAATGTCCACATCACCTAGCTTATTAATGCCAATCGAATTGAGCTCATTGATAATTAGATTCAAACGAGAATACATGTCTCTAACAAGCTCATCATCTTTCATAGCAAAAGAATTATACTCATTTAAGACTAGGCAATGTTTTTGCTCACGGACATTGGATGTGCCGTCATGGAGCTCATGCAATTTTAGCCAAATCTCATTAGCAGTTTTCAGGGTAAATACTTGATTGAAAATATCCATGCTAAGAGATTCATACAAGCAATTTTTGGCTCTAGCATTTAAATGGATTTCTTTTTCCTCACTCGTGGTGGGTTTCTCGGGATTCTTGAGGGGTTTCATCCCGTCACGAGTGACTCTCCAAACACCTAGATCAACGGCCTCTAGGTAACAAGCCATTCTAGCACTATAATATGGGAAGTTAGTGCCGTCAAAGTGTGGTGGCCTATGGGTATCCATCCCTTCCTCTAAAAAGCGTCGGCTCTTTTAGCGGTGAAGCTAAAGCGTTTCAAATGAGCCAAACCGGGCTCTGATACCACTTGTAGGAAACGGGTGACGCCTAAGAGGGGGGGTGAATTAGGACTTCTAAAACTTTTACTAAACTAGGCCACAATTAAATCCCTAGAGCAAAACCTATGCAAATAATCAAAACTAGAATGTGCAAACTAGGTTTTGTCTAAGTGTTGCTATCTCTACCGCAAAAGGCTAAGTTTCAATCTATACTAAATAAGTATGACTACAAGATTGAAACTTAAATGCTTAATATAAATGCGGAATGTAAAGAGCTAAGTAGAGAAGCAAACTCTCGTGGATGACGCCGGTATTTTTACCGAGGTATCCGGAACCACGCAAGGTCCCGACTAATCCTCGTTGGTGCCCCTACGCAAAGGGAAGCCCACGCGAGGGCCAAGCACCACGGTCGAGTAACTCCGTAGAGAGCCGCGGGCCTTCTCCACGCGCAAGTGGTGCTCCGCTTCCGGCTCCTCTCGGACGCTCCCCGCCGTCTCCACTATCGAGCTTCCGGCCGAAACGCCGCGGGCCTCGTTCCCTCCGGTACACGGTGGCGGCCGTGACACAAACGCGGTTGTCACGGTCTCGCAAGACTCTCGCCCCACTCGGTACAATTACAACGGCTCGCGCAAGAGCCGAGGGGTTGTGTGGTTTTACAAAACTCACTCAACTAACTAGGATTCACCTAGAGCAAGCGCTAAAGCGGTCTAACTAACCTAAGCACTTCGCAAAGCACCTACGCTAATCACCGAGTGATTCTATTAAGCACTTGGGTGTTTGAGCTCTTGGAAATATGCACTATGTGTATTGGTATGTTGCTTGGGCTCTCACACTTGAGAATGGCCGGTTGGGGTGGTATTTATAGCCTCCAAGACCCCAACTAGCCGTTGGACAGAAAGCAGCAGCTTTCTGTCGTCGGGTGCACCGGACAGTCCGGTGCACACCGGACACCACACTGTAGCATGTCCGGTGCCGCCACGTCAGCCGACCGTTGGCGCCTGTAGCAGTCGACCGTTGGATCCGACCGTTGGATTCGACCGTTGCCGTCTGCCCGTTGGCACACCGGACAGTCCGGTGCACACCGGACAGTCCGGTGCTACAGCCAGAGAGTGCCTTCCTGCGGCCTCTCTGCGCAGACTGTCCGGGACCTCACCGGACAGTCCGGTGCACACCGGACATCAATGTCCGGTGCGCCACCAGGCGCTGGCTGACAGCCCTTTTTCTTGGATTTCTTCGCTGATTTCTTCGGGCTTCTTTGTTCTTGAGTCTTGGACTCCTATGCATCTTTTTATGTCTTCTTTTGAGGTGTTGCATCCTCATTGCCTTGGTCCAATTCTCTTCGCATCCTGTGAACTACAAACACAAACACTAGAAGACTTATTAGTTCACGGATTGTGTTGTTCATCAAACACCAAAACTCAATTAGCCAAAAGGCCCGGGGTCCATTTTCCTTACACTCACTGAAAAGGAGGATGACCCAATGTGGAAGGATCGAGTGGAGCATGCCAAGGATGTGTGGGTTCTTTACCCAGGGCAGACTGCTCACCTGACGGTGCGATGCATGAATGCCCTATACCATTTGCAAGTTGTGCAAGGAGAGGCAATGTCCCAGCTGATAGGCCTGGTGGAGGCTACCAAGATCACCCTGGATAACAAGGAGGACCTTGTGGTAGACCTGTCCACTGAGCTGGTGGAGAAGGACCTCTAGGTGGAGCAGATGGCCACCTAGATCCAAGAGCTTGAGGAGCAAGTAGGAGCTAGGGAGAACACCATCGAGGTTCTCGAGGATCAGCTTCTGAACACTCAGTAGCAACTTGAGGAAGCTAACCAGCACTTGGATATGCACCACCAGGAGATTCAGGATATGGAGGCCGCAGGGGCCGACGAGGATGTCGACATCGAGGGAGGAGAGGAGCCGGAGCCTGCATCCAGCTTGGACACTGCTGGCTCAGGGAGACCACCTTCCCCCGAGTCTAGTGTTGCCTCGTTTGCCCAATAGGTTTCAGAAGTTAAGATAGAATAGTACGACAGTAGAACTCCTCGAAGCTAGCTTAGCTTTTGCACCTTTGGGGGACTAGGCTAGAGAGAGTCGAGTAGACTCCTCACACCGGGTAAGTCTAGCAGAGTATTAGTATACTCAGCCTTGCTTGTGGCATAAATTTTTACATGTTCTTTGGAGGACATGGTTGCTGGAGTGACTTGGCCGTCCATCTTGCCACCGGGTTGGACAGTCGAGTGGGACCCTACCTCGGCTAAGGAGGAGCATGAGGAGTGATGGGCCAGGCTTCCCCATCCCTCCGCTTATTTACCGCTAGTTATATTACGCTGCATTCCGAACAATGATCACTACTTTTGTTAAACTCCGATGATGTTGTAATAAATTAAATACTCCTTAATGTATGGTTTTATGTTTATTGTATTTGCTCTGTGCCTCACCTTCGAGTGAGTACGTGGTACTTGATCCTGTTAGTGGCCTTGTCGGACTAGATCCGAGGGACTGACGTTTTATTCCTATTTAAGTGTGGTCTAGCCTTTAAGGTGGGACTTAGGCACTTAAGTTGGAATAATTCGGGCGGTTCCACCATAGCTGGTATCGAAGCTTGTACCACCATAGAGGAATCAATAAACTATAATTACCATCCTTTTCGAAAAGTAAAACTTGTTAGAAACCAATGTTGGATAGATCGGTAAGGCGATAGGGATGGACATAGAGCGTGAAGCCTTAGGATACTAGAGGGGTAGCTAGGTGGCTATTTGAGTGAGCCCTATAGGCTACTATAAGGAATGGGGATTTCTCTGTTCCCTATAGGTTGATGTGAGGTCATTCAGGACGAGCATGCATGCATCATTTTATTCAAACTACCTGGTAAGTGGTTAAGAACTTTAAAGGCTATAGGGCATGATAATAAAAGATTAAATATACCCCACGACCTCAACTTAACCTTAGAAAAGCCAAGCACTGATTCCCTTTTTATTTTTGTAATTCTTTCTCTTTTTTGCTTATGCTTACCCTTACATAGATGACTTCTCACGAATCCTCGGAAGGAGGAAACACACATTCCCACATGGACGGGCTTGCACGAGAGGGTTTTCCCCGCATTTTGTGGGAGGTGCTGCAGGGAGCCGGTTATGCGACGCCTCCCCAGTACGCAGTGCTGTTGTGCGAGGAGCACCGGGTACCCCGCTATAGGGTGAGGATGACCTTGGAGCCTCATCCCTTGCAGCCAGGCTGGCGTTTGTTGGACTCCGAGTCTTTCGGATACCGGGCTGAAGACACTATTGAGGCCATTGCTCTCCATGGGCTGATGACCTTTTGTGGCTTTCACCCCTTGGAGCTGTCCACTCATCCCATTGGCTTGTTCCTCGCTGAAAAGGAGGATGACCCAATGTGGAAGGATCAAGTGGAGCATGCCAAGGATGTATGGGTTCTTTACCCAGGGCAGACTGCTCACCTGACGGTGCGATGCATGAATGCCCTATACCGTTTGCAAGTTGTGCAAGGAGAGGCAATGTCCCAGCTGATGGGCCTGGTAGAGGCTACCAAGATCACCCTGGATAACAAGGAGGACCTTGTGGTAGACCTGTCCACTGAGCTGGTGGAGAAGGACCTCTAGGTGCAGCAGATGGCCACCCAGATCCAAGAGCTTAAGGAGCAAGTAGGAGCCAGGGAGAACACCATCGAGGTTCTCGAGGATCAGCTTCTGAACACTCAGTAGCAACTTGAGGAAGCTAACCAGCACTTGGATATGCACCACCAGGAGATTTAGGATATGGAGGCCGAAGGGGCCGACGAGGATGTCGACATCGAGGGAGGAGAGGAGCCGGAGCCTGCATCCAGCTTGGACACTGCTGGCTCAGGGAGACCACCTTCCCCCGAGTCTAGTGTTGCCTCGTTTGCCCATTAGGTTTCAGAAGTTAAGATAGAATAGTACGGCAGTAGAACTCCTCGCAGCTAATGAGACTGCTTGATCCATGCTGCTACATTGAGTAATAAGTGGAAATGAGTTGCCCGGCAAAAAGATGTTGATTGCTAAATGTTTGATACCATGTATTATTAGATAGATATACATTTAGTCTTAAGAAAGTCACACTAAAACTTGAAAAGCTAAACTTGACTTTAGACTCAGCTAGTGCTTTTTGGCAAACCAAACCCCTCAGCCAAACAGCTGCATGTCTAGAGGTAGAGAAGTAGACTCCTCACACCGGGTAAGTATAGCTGAGTATTAGTATACTCAGCCTTGCTTGTGGCATAAATTTTTACAGGTTCTTTGGAGGACATGGTTGCTGGAGTGACTTGGCCGTCCATCTTGCCACCGGGTTGGACAGTCGAGTGGGACCCTACCTTGGCCGAGGAGGAGCATGAGGAGTGATGGGCCAGGCTTCCCCATCCCTCCGCTTATTTACCGCTAGTTATATTCCGCTATATTCCGAACAATGATCACTACTTTTGTTAAACTCCGATGATGTTGTAATAAATTAAATACTCCTTAATGTATGGTTTTATGCTTTATTGTATTTGCTCTGTGCCTCACCTTCGAGTGAGTACGTGGTACTTGATCCTGTTAGTGGCCTCGTCGGACTAGATCCGAGGGACTAACGTTTTGTTCCTATTTAAGTGTGGTCTAGCTTTTAAGGTGGGACTTAGGCACTTAAGTTGGAATAATCCAGGCGTTTCCGCCACATCACATAGGTTCGTTATGGCATGCGGTAACACTAAAGACTCATCCTCTAGTAAGAGTGATAATACTAGTGGTACTGATGATGAAAAATCCTCTCATGGATAATTTGCAAAAGACAAAAAATTATTTGAAGAAGTTTGGATTAAGCAAAAATGTACAACAAAAATGCTAAAATTCAAATTAGTTAGCTCACAAAAAGGTTATCAATATTTGCTTGAATAATATGTTTTTTACAAATCTAAATGTTCAGCTATCTAATAAATTTGAGAAACTTGAAGATATTATAACCATAACTACCAATGAGCTTTAGTAAAGAAGAATGAAAAATTAAGAGAAAAATTAGCTAGATCACAAGAAGCTTATGAAAGTTTGGTTACTAAAATGGAATAATTATTGCACTTGTGCAGCAGACAACTATTATATTACCAAACTATTAGCCATCATGTAAGCAAGACCATGCTGACTTGATGAAGAAGAAACTTTCTCCCATCTGACTTGTTATTAGGATTTTTCCTACACACTACCTCATGGTCCTCCTTGCCACACCTAGAGCACCAAGTAGTCCACCGATAATCCATTTTTATGAGCATCACTACACCAAAACACATCAAACCCATGCCTAGATTCACAATAACTTAGTACTAAACAAATCTTCCACCAAATCAAACTCTTGAACCTCAAGACTAAGAAGAGTTATCAACATAAGGCTGATGACGATGATGTTTGTCCTTCCTCCGAATAGGACCTCCAATCTAGCTAGTCTCTACCCCATCTGATCTCTTTGACCTTGAGACTGATATCTACCTCCGCCTATAGTCCTAAGCTATTCGATGAACTCTCTTGAACCACAACTCCAAAAGCATGCTCAATATCAAGCAAAAGTCTACTATAATAAAAGCACCGACAATTGATCGAATATATTTCATCAAGCCATACCAAAAAAATTATCAATTTCTCATACTCATCATGAGGAACAAAGCACACAATTTGGTCAAAAGCAATCTGATACTCTGCCACAAACCCTTTTCCTTAGTGGCACCTCTGAAGCTGAGTCTTCATCTTATCCATGAAAGCAATTAGGTAGAACCCCTCTCAAACTAACTAACAAACTTCTACCATGTTACAAGACCAGATCTAGCATTGTGACACCACACAAGAATCTCACCCTTCAACAACTATCTAGCATAGTGAACCCAGTCTAAAAAAGAATTTTGAAAACCCTATAGTTTGTTAACCATAAGAGAGTCAATTTGTAGCCCCAACTGGAGCACCATTACTAGCAAAAAACTTTAGATGTGCCACACCATTCTCTTAATTACAATGCATACTGATCATTCCCTCTAGTCACAGGTTCACCCCCATGAGTGGTATTAGGAGGAGGATGACCAATAATGTTAGGAGGAGGGTCACAATACCACCACCACTAAAAGGAGTATCACATAGAGCATTCATATCTTTGCTTGCATTGCTAGCATCTCTACTAAAATTCCTGCCATACCTTGAGGAGCCTCGTGTGCCGGCTCATTCTCATCACAACCACCATGAACACAACCACCACGACCACTATGACCATGACTACAACGTTGAGCCATCTACAACTCACACAACAATATTAATACATTGATAAAGTGCCAACAACCACAAGATAAAAAGAAGACAATACAAAAGCAATAAAGAAGACAATCCCCATTATACAAGTACAAGTGTTTCAAGTTTTAGTAAGTTAAAATTTTAGCACAATACCTTAATCCTATAACCTATATTCTAGGCTCTGATTGCCAACTGTAACACCCTAGAAAGAAACAACAACAAGCTTTGGCGATATTACCACACTACACTAAAGCAAAGCATAACAATAGGCAACCATATAGATTAACAATAAAGAGACTTTACTATTCATAAATATAACATAGCTAAAATCAATCGTAGCTAAGCTCCAACATAAAAACATAATGAACTATCCATCTAAATAACAACAATAATAATGATAATAATAATTATTATCCCAAAGATATGTATGATCTCATATGAGATGTACACACGTACCATTACTCTTATCTTATCTAAAACATGCATCTTCCGAGCTCAAGCACTTGAGAGAAGAAAACGTGTGAGGTTTATGGGAAACCTCAACAAGCAAACTATATTAATTGAGTAATTTAAATCACTTTTTGACTAAGTATCAAATTTAAATATCATGAGAATATAAATAACTAGTGTTTCACATAAACATAAATATATTGTAAAGTGCAAACGCAAATGATGCAGAGCAAAAAATGTATTTTCTTCACTTCTACCAATATGTCCCAAGAATTGGGAGTGAGTAATGCCACCACATTTCTCGTCAACATGCATTCCGGTACCGATATGCACCACACTAATTCGGCTATAGTTCCTTGAAATGCATATCAATAGAAAGGGTGCAAATGCATATGTTGCAGTGTACGCACTTCAAGTACTTCATAGTTCAACAATAGTACCACGAGATATAAAATAAAAACTTCAAACTATATCAAATAACTTTGTTTACTTGCATTCATCAAAGATCCAAAGTGAGAGCTAAGCATGATCTAAAGGGGCAACACCTGATCATCACAGGCAAACCTCAGTATTAGCGCAATCATACAATCAAAACAAACAACATAATACACACTAAAGCATCCAAAACATCATCTATCATTTTGTTCTCAATCATGACAACAACATTGCCCCTTGTCTTTTTCACAGACATATACCATACATTAAAAAATCTCAAAATATATCATATGGTAAAAAAACTTCATTGTATACAACATTAGCATTATAAGATTTGGCATAAGAGATTTCTAAGGTAACATAAATATCATATTAACTTAATAGAACTTCTGTAATAGTCAAAATAGGGCAATAATTTTGTAAAATTTGTAAGTGGAGATATGCTCACCTACAAAAATATGTTATATATCAATCTAGAAAGCTTAAGAGAAACACTACAAAGACCACTCAGATCAAAAGTCTAAATTCTTCAATTAAGATGGTCAAAAAATGATGAGATCTAAAACTATCCCAAAAACCCGTCACTGAATAATAGTCTATTTTGGATGATCATATCTTACAAAATATAGAGACTACAAGGGGTAATCTAAAGTGAAGCACTCTATAACTTTATCTAGAATGAAAAAATATTAAGGATATTATGATATCCTAAAATAACGATAAACAAAGCTACTAAGTCTGAAGGAATTTAAGAACATGAACATAATATAATTTCAAGACTTTCAGAACTTACTTCAACAAATTCCCTTGCAATTCAATGATTTGATCCATAATACTTGATCCATAGAAATGTATTAGCATTTGGGATCTCACCTAGGTTAACCACAGCGAGCACGATGAAAAGTCTCCAATGGTCCACTCTTTCCTTGCTCTTCTCC
Organism: Zea luxurians; assembly: GCA_029449295.1. NCBI lineage: Eukaryota > Viridiplantae > Streptophyta > Magnoliopsida > Poales > Poaceae > Zea > Zea luxurians. Next base: position 147,011,623 of record JAOPSE010000003.1, on the reverse strand, counting down.
TCACAGTGATATATGCCACGATGACTGTCTCACTGATTTTGATCTATGACGAACATAGGACTGTTGGGGGTCTCCTTCTCTACCGAAGGTCCTCAAAATGAACAAGCTACATTAATTCATATTAACATATATGTTGCAAGACCAAATGCTAAAGCTAGAACAGTGAAGCAAGGAACGCGAGGAATACAACAGGGCTTCGACAAGTACCAAGGGCTTCGACTCAAGGCGGTTCCAAAGGTCAGACAAGAAACCAAATCAAGAGTAGAAAGACTCATTTGCCCTTAGTATTTGTATTAGGACAAATGTATAGAAATCAGGGTCACAATTGTACTTTTGCTTAGGTGTCACACCCGGATTTCGGGGCACCAAGACCCAGGCGCAAACATAATCACCAAGTGTGCTAGGACCATGTCTTACACATATGATGACACATGGTATAGAAACGAATGTCACATCTTTACTATATAATAGGAATTCTGTACAAAATAATTAAATAATTACATCATACAAAGACAACGATCCAGCAACCCAAAGTTGACTGGGAGATGACGGCCTAGACCTCTCACGAACTCATCACAGCATCCTCCATGCGCCTCCTCCTACGTTACCTGTTCGTGACCTATGGGGGTGTGAGACAGCAAGGGTGAGCTCACATATGTTCATCGCTCAACAAGTTGTGAGGAATAATGTGCATGAACTCGCCAAAGGTGGGAGCCCATGTGAAGTGTAAGGCTTACCAAAGAGGATGGTTAAAGCTGAGCATCGCTTTTAAAGTTGGTCAAAATTTTATTAGCAATTACTAAATGTAAGTAGATACCAACCCAAATAAGTAATAGATCAAAATTGATAACAACACCCACAATGCAATGCATATGACAAATTGAATTTAATTCCATAAATTAATCATGCGAGAGTCCTGAGCTGCTCATGACGGCGAGTGTTGGGACTTGCTCTCAGGTGCAAGGTGATCCAACTAGGGGAGTGTAAAAGCATAAACAGGGTTTCAGCACATGATGGCAAAAGCTCTGTTTATCTAGCCCAGTAAGAGCACTGTGCGGGGGTATTTATAGGTACCTGAGCGCCCAACGTCCTGTGTTAAGGACGCATGTGCCCTCAAGCATCTAGGTTATCCCCGGAATATTCCCATAAAGCGGGGTTACAGACTGTAATTACAGGGATGCCTTTATAAATTAGGCCCGTAATGCGCAGCGGCCACGCAGTGCCTGTTACAATGGGCCGAATTACACGTGGGCCTCTGTCCTGGACGAAATCACAATGCCAGGACGACCTCGTCATAGGTCTTCGCCTGATGATTAGTGCGACGAAGGGTGAGCCCGCCTGTTGTGTTGCCTTCGCTGGTCCGACGACTGTGGCGACGGCATGGAGCGAAGGGTGGCGTATCCGCCTTCGCCCCAACATTTGCCCTCCGAGGGACCAGTTCGACTAAGTCATCTGGTGCCAAAGACGTCGCTAGATGGCGGAGACGCTGCCCTCGCTCGAAGTGGTTCCGCGGGGGTTTTTGACATGACCGTTGAGTTGACGTCGTACTGTTGGACTGCGGGTTTTCCGAAGCGCCGCGCTCTGTGTATAAAAGGGGACGGGCAGCGGCGCGGTTTGAACTCTGTCTTTCCGCGCTTCGTGAAAACCCTAGCCGCCTTTTCCTGCCGTTCTGCTGATCGTTTGCCCTCCTTGCCCCTGTTCGCCGGAGATCTGGCCCGAGTGAAGCAGACCGCCCGCCGCCGCCGCCGGTACGTTGCGATGCCGACCTCTTCTTCTTCTGCTGCCGCTACGCCGCCGGCCGATGCGTCATCTGAGGAGACGCTGAGTGCAGTGGCGGTGGAGGAGTTGCGCGCCGGCGAAACGGTGGATTTCGGTGTGTCGCGGATGTCCTCGGTTCGCATGCAAGAGATGCAGCAGCTTGGATACTTTGGCGGGGGAGTCGCTCGTGTCCCGGGGACGGAGGAGGTCCCCGAGCTGGAGGGCGAGTTGGTTGTGTTCGAGGCGTTCTTTGCCACTGGTCTTCGCCTGCCTGCGCACCGATTTGTGGGTGAAGTCTTGCGCAGATTTAACGTTCAGATCCATCAGCTTACTCCGAACGCCGTGGTGGCTCTGTCGAAGTATGTCTGGGCGACGACTTCGTACGACGGACAACCATCGGTCGAAGTCTTCGCAAAGAACTATTGCCTGCACTGGCAGAAGAGGATGTTTGGGAATGAAGTTGCCCAGTTTGGGTCTTGTACATTTACGCCGAAGACCGGCAAGACCACGATGGAGGTAGTGGAGTTGGTCCCTTGCGCCCGCAACAAGTGGGGCAATTGGCAAGAGTTTTGGTTCTATGTCGCGGAGGGTACCGTCGAAGACCATCCAGGGCTCCCTGTGTCTGAGATGTGCTCACATTTCTACTCGGCCTACCCGTCGTTTGAAGTGGCGGAGGAGGACGCGGACGAAGGGGCCCTTCGGTGCGCCGTCGGCTTGAGTAGCGGGCGTGATTTGGTTGAGGAGTTCGTGGCTTACGGGGTATGGCCTTTGGCTCATGGCTGGGCGTTGGGCGAAGTATGCCCTCGCCAGATGCCTTCCCATGGTGGGAGGCTGGTGCGAAGTCCCGCCTTCGCGCTGGATTTGCATGGCCGCGACCCGGCCGCCTTTGTGCGTGAGGCGGAGAATGGGGTGGTGCGGATCGTTGGTCGTTACGTGCCGAAGACAGAGGGGCAGCGTAGTTGGGATATCCGCGGGTCGAATGACTCCTTGAACAGGGTTTTTGAGCTGAATCGTCTGCTGTATAGCGGTTATCCCGGCCAAGACGATGTGGATCGTCACGGGAAGAAGCCGGTGGTAGAGACTGGAGACGACCCCACGCCGGCGGCCGCCCCATCCTCTAAGAAGAGGAAATTAGGTACTGCTATGGGAGGATTTGGGGTTTCTGAAGGTTTTGCTAGAGAATTGATGAGGACATGCGCGGCCTCGGGGGGAAGGATGTCTTCGCCCGAGCTCCGGGAGTCTTCGGCGCGAATGCTGAGGGTTACCAGGGGTTGGTGGCCTAAGAATGTTCCTGTCCCCCGTGCGGCCGGCGAAAACTTTTTTACATCTCGCATGGTTCGTCATTGGAAAGTGTTTCCTTACGGGCGGAATATTGCTGCTGTTGTGTCGGCAGTGATGGACAAGGATCGCCAGGGAGCTGCACAGAAGCGTCAGGCGGTCGTCAGGCTTCATGAGGCTAGGCCGAAGCGGCAGCGGGGTGCTGCGAAGGCTACTGCCCCTAGCGGGGGCCAGCCGCCGCTGGCGGCAAAGTCGGCCGTCCCTGCATCCAGCAGGGCGCCGGAGGCTGCGAAGGTGGCTGCCGCCGGCGGCTCCAAGTCGGCGAAGGCTGCCCCTGCTCTCAGCAGGGTGTCGGAGATCGCGAAGGCGGCCCGAGGGTTGCCGCCGGTGGGAAAGCGTGTCGCCGACTTCGCCACCGACATCAGTGTGGACGATTACCTTGTTGGTAAGCCGTTGGCGCGAGTTTTTTTTAACGTTGTTGATACGTCGCAGGGTCGGACGAAGGCCGACTTCTCCTTGTTTCGTCTGCCGCGGCGACCATGGCGGCCGCCGAAGCGCCAAGGGCGAAGGGCGGTGCTGTTGGTGCCGGCGGCGAGATACCGGCACTTAATGCCGTCATGGAAGAGGCGGGTGCCGTGTCCCACCGGCTGAAGGAGCTGAAGGAGGCGCTAAGCCAGGTACGTTGTGCTAGACTTCAGTTTTTTACCAGCTTTGCTGGGGCTATGGTCTTATGTGTGTTTTTGTAGGCGGTTGACTTCGCTGACCGCACGGCATCGGGTGCCCTGACGGCGGTTGTGTCTACCGATGTCGAGAGGCTTCGGACGCAACATGCTGATGCCGTCCGGGAGAAATCGGCCGCCGAGAGCCGATGCCGCAAGCTGGCGGATAAGGTGGCCGCGCTGGAGGGTGAGAGGACAGACCTCCGGCGCCAACTGGTGGAAGAAAGGAGGGAGGCTAATGAGGCCCTTGCCAAGGTGCAAACTGCGCAGGCGGAGGCCAATTTGGCACGGGCGGAGGGGAGTCTTTCCAGGCAGCGTGCCGAGGAGTTGGAGGGGCGGCTCACCGCACTGCAGGCTCAAGTGGAGAGGGCCAAGGCTTCGACGCGCTCGGAGGCTGAGCGGACACGCAAGCAGCTTGTGGACTCATTCCATGAGCTGGGCGCACGGACTGCTGACTTCGAAGTGCCGGATCGCGAGCCCGGACTTCGCCGCTTCGAGTGGATACAAGAGGAGCTGCTGGCGCTCCCCACTATTGTGGAGGGGTTTATGTCCTACGCCTCCCTGGTCACCTGCGAGGGGGCGATGAACGCGCTATCCCGCGAAGGGTGCTGACACTATGAGGTCTTCGACCATGTAGATGAGGACTTCGATCGTGATGTCTACAAGGTTGATGACCCTATAGTGAAGGAATCCGCCGGAGCCCTCTATGACCGGATGTGGGGCCCCCACAGTCGAGAGGTGGTCAGGGAGCGGGCCGAGAAGGCGAGGAGTCAGGTAATGTTTGACGTTTGCTTAGTGTTTGTTGCGTGTGGGTTATATGTGAGCTTGCAGAATCTGTGTGTTGTGTCTCAGGCGGCGCATGGCGAGGTGGTGGAAGACTTCGGGGCCTTGAATAGCGCGCTGCCGGCTCGGAGCCGAGCCCTGCGGCGGCTGTGCCCGAGGCCGCCCTGGAGCCGCCCCCAGAAACCGCCGAAGGTGTTCCTGATGCCCCTGCAGCCGCTGCGGCCGGCGGAAGCCCGTCGCCAACTGCTGCGCTGGAGACTGAGGATCCTGTGACGGTGGCTGCGGAGGCGATAGCGGAGGCTCCCGCGACAGCAGGGTCTTCGCAGGTGGCCTAGTGGGTGTAGGTAGTTAGGAATTTTTGGGTGTTTGTTGCTGAACCTTGGCTGCTGCGCAGGTTCAAGATTTTGGGCCTGCGCACGCAACCGCTAGTGCTAAATATATGGCGGCTTCGACCGTGGATGATGGGAAAAAGTCTGATGAGTCTGCATCTAAATTTTCTGAGTTTGGTGACTCTGGGAGCTCTGTTGAATGGATCGAAGAGTCGTCGAACGAGGACTTGGACTATTTTGCGGCCTTGGACGTGGCAGCGGCGGAGGCCTCGCCGCATGCTGCGGACGCTGAAGTTGTGACTGGTTCGAGTGCTGGGTGTAGGCGGCGAAGGGCGGTTGCGAAGCGTAGGGTGAGTGGGGCGGAGGGCGGTCGGCTTTGCATGAGTAGGGCTGGCAAGCAGGAACTGTTGTCCTTGCTGGCCGCTATGAGTGCAGGTGAGGGGGAGTTGCGAAGTCTTTTTGCGGGTGAGGAGCTTAGGATAATGTTATTTAACTATAGGGAGATGGGGATTATTCCGAAGGTTGAGCCGATGTAGAGTGTGATGCCCTCGCTTGTACATGTGTAAGGCTTATATGATGAGGTTGTGTGCACACTCGGCTATGTTCATGAAGGCGTTATGTACTTGGTTTGGTGTATTTTGTTTGTTGGTTTGGTGCGCATGTAGTCGGTCTTCTCACGGACTTCGTCCGGCTGTATCGTTGTAGTCGATTCGTCGCACTTATTGTGCTAGTCTGGCTGCACCCTTAGGCGACTTCTGCGTGGATAGTCTTCGTTCGATTTTTCGCACGTGTTGCGCTAATCTGGCTACACCCTTAGGCGACTTCTGCGCGGATAGTCTTCGTTCGATTTTTCGCACATGTTGCGCTAATCTGGCTGCACCCTTAGGCGACTTCTGCGCGGATAGTCTTCGCGGAAGACTAAGATTTTTCGCTTTTATTGTGCTTGTCCGGCTGCACCCTTAGGCGACCTCTGCGCGGATAGTCTTCGTGGAAGACTACGATTTTTTCGCACTTATTGTGCTAGTCCGGCTGCACCCTTAGGCGACTTCTGCGCGGATAGTCTTCGCGGAAGACTGCGATTTTTTCGCAATTATTGTGCTAGTCCGGCTGCACCCTTAGGCGACTTTTGCGCGGATTTGTCGCACGCGAGGGCGGCTGCCGCTGGCCCTCGCGGTGACTTTGTATTGTCGAATGTCGAAGACCGTCGATGCGGTCTTTTTTCGACGTGGATTTTGCGAGGGATTTTCCTCTTTTATATTACATGACTCCGCCTCGTTAAAAACCTCACCCCCCGGGAGGAAAACAGTGTGGGCCAGAACAAAATTGTTTTTGCAAATTACAAGGGCGAGCTGGCCCTGATGAGTCAAACAAAAAACTTGCGCAGATTATCAATGTTCCAGGAATGCTCTAAGTCTTCGCCGTTCGGCGTTGCGAGCCTGTATGAGCTGGGGGAGGCCTTCGACTTGACGATGTAAGGGCCTTCCCACATGGGCTCCAGCTTGCCTCTGGACTCCGTTCGAGCCGTCCGGACGAGTACGAGGTCCCCTTCGTTGAATTCCCTTGGAATGACCGCCTAGTCACGCCATGCTTTTGTCTGGACTTGGTATTTGTCCAGAGCCTGTAGAGCGAAGACGCGGTCTCCGTCGATGAGATCCTTTGAAGTCGGCTCATCTACGTCAGGGACGGCCGACACGGCTGTCCGAGGCGACCCATGCTTTATTTCTTGCGAAGTCATGGCCTCCGATCCGTATAATAGGCAGAAGGGGGTAAACCCAGTCGCCCTGCACTCAGTTGTATTTAGTGCCCAGACCACTTCGGGTAACAGGTCGGGCCACTTACCCTTCTTGTCGTCGAGGAGCATTTTCTTGACAGCTGTGAAAATTTTGCTGTTGGCGCGCTCTACGACTCCGTTCGACTGGGGGTGGTACACGGAGGCGAAGGCAAGCTTGGTGCCGATGGAGAAGCAAAAGTCTTTGAAATCTTGATTGTCAAACTGCTTGCCGTTGTCGACCGTGAGTTCGGAAGGTACTCCAAAGCGGCAAACAATATTTTGCAAGAAGAATTTCTGGGCTGTCTTTGATGTGATGGAGGACACTGCCCTCGCTTCAATCCATTTGGTGAAGTATTCAACGGCTACAAAGGTGAACTTGAGGTTCCCCTGAGCCGTGGGCACGGGCCCGACAATGTCTAGGCCCCAGCGATGAAGGGGCCACGTGTGGGCGATCAGCTTCGTAAACTGTGAGGGGCGTCCTGTGCGTGGGGAAAATTTCTGACAGGCTTCGCAGGATCTGACAACCCGATTTGCGGCGCAGATAATGGCGGGCCAGTAGAAACCTTGACGTATCACCTTTGCCGCTAGGGCCCTGGGACCTGCGTGGGAGCCGCTGGTCCCCTTGTGGACTTCGCGCAGAATTTAAACGCCTTCGATCTCGGTGACGCACTTAAGCATCGGCTGGCTGACCCCCTTTTTATAAAGTTGGCCCTCGATCAGTGCGAAGTCCCGGCTTCGGTGGTGGAGGCGCTTGGCCTCGTTGCTGTCGATTGGGTGGTAATACCCCTGTAGGTACAGGGTTATTGGCGCCCGCCAGTCCTCGGTCATGATAAGGTTTATCATGCGGTGGCCCTCGCTGTCGTTGGTTATTTGGAGCCCTTCAGGGCTGCGGACGGCTGGCATGCCGATGACGTGGTAGAACACGTCGGAGGGTAGGGCTTCACCTCTGGCGGCTGCCTTGGCCAATGCGTCAGCTTCTTCATTTTTGGCCCGGTCCACATGCTGCAATGTGAATCCCTTAAATTGTTTCTCGAGACTTCGGATGGCCGCGAGGTACTGCATGAGCGCGGGGTCCTTTGCCGCATAGTCTTTCTCGACTTGGCCGGCGACTACCTTGGAGTCTGTTCGGACTATACAGGTGGTGACGCCGAGGGATCTTAATTTGCGGAGGCCGAGGATGACAGCTTCGTATCCTGCTATGTTGTTTGTGCATCTGTCAGATTCCAGAGCGAAGCTTAAGCGTGCCACGTATCTGTGCTTGACCCCGGCGGGTGAGGTGATGACTGCAGCAGCGCCCGCCCCCGCATGCCACCAGACGCCATCGCAGTGGATTGTCCAAGCCTTCTCTGCGGACGCATCCGGTTGTGTTGTTGGCCCGGTCCAGTCGACGATGAAGTCTGCTAGGACTTGTGACTTGATCGCTGTCCTGGGCTCGAAAGTAATATGGTAGCCGGAGAGTTCGGCCACCCATTTGGCGATCCGTACCGATGCCTCCGAGTTTCTGAATAATTCGCCGAGTCCCCTATCTGAGGTGACGCGGACCTTGAATGCTTCAAAGTAGTGGTGCAGCTTGCGCAAAGACATAACAACTGCATATGCAATCTTTTCGAGCTCCGTCATGTTGCATTTTGATGGTGTGAGCACTTCGGAGACATAGTATACTGGGCACTGCCTGATCACGCCCTCTACTGTCTACTCCTGAACCAGTGCCGCACTGACCCCGTGCGACGAAGCCGCGACGTAAAGCAACAGTGGCAGCGAAGAGTCGGGGCTCGTAAGAACGGCCAACTCCATCAGGTACTGTTTTAGCGAGGCGAAGGCCGCCGCCTGCTCTGGACCCCAAGCGAAGTCTTTTGCGCCGCGGAGTGTTTTAAGGAAGGGTAGACTTCGCTCGGTGGATTTGGAAATGAACCTGTTGAGGGCGGCCAATCTGCCCGTCAGACGCTGGACCTCTCTGGCTGACTGTGGGGGTGTCATGTTGATAATGGCCTAGATTTTTGTTGGGTTGGCCTCTATGCCGCGGTGTGATACCAGATAACCCAATATTTTCCCCTGGCGAACACCGAAAACGCACTTATCGGGGTTTAGGCGAAGTCGTGCGTCCCGCATGTTCGCGAATGTCTCGGCGAGGTCTGTGATGTGGTCCTCTTTATTCCTGCTGGCGACGACGATGTCATCCACATATGTGAATACGTTTCTGCCGACTTGCCCCTCGAGCACTGTTTTGGTGAGCCGGGAGAAAGTGGACCCGGCGTTCTTGAGTCCCTCCGGCATTCTGATGAAGCAATATGTGCCGAAGGGTGTTATGAAGCTGGTGCTGGCCATGTCCTCCTCCTTCATGTATATTTGATGATAACCGAAGAAGCAATCGAGGAGTGACATGATCTCGCACCCGGCCGCGCTATCGACTATTTTGTCGATCCGGGGCAACGGGAAGTTGTCCTTTGGGCAGGCCTTGTTGAGGCTGGTGAAGTCTATGCACATTCGCCACTTGCCGCTCTTCTTCTGCACCATTACCACGTTGGAGAGCCACGTGGGGTAGGCCACTGGCTCGATAAATTTGGCCTCCAGGAGGCGGTGTACCTCTACCTTGGTGGCCTCTGTCTTCTCGTCGGACATTTTGCGAAGTCGCTGCTTCTTCGGTCTCACCGAGGGGTCGATTCCCAAGCTATGCTCGATTATGGAGCGGCTGACCCCGACTAGGTCGAGGGCTGACCAAGCGAAGACGTCCTTTGTTCTTGGACAAGCAGCACAGGAGTTTCTCCTCGTCATGCGAGGGGAGGTCTTTGCTGATCGTGACTGTTTGCTTGGGCGTGGCCTAGTCGAGGGGGACAGTCTTGGTCCCGTCGTTGCTTTGCAGCTGCGCCTTGTGTTGTTTTTCAATTGGGCTGGCGGGCGCCGGGACCTCGCGCTGGGCCGTAAGGCAGTGCACATTTCTTTGCCCGGGGACGAAGTCCCACTCTATATTGCGCGCGGTCTGCTAATTGCCGAAGACCGAGATGGCGCCTAATGGACTGGTATTTTCATGCACAGGTACAATCCGTGAATGGCTGCTTCAAACTTGTTGATGGAGCCCCGGCCCATGATGGCGTTGTATGGGTAGACCATGTCGACGATGTTGAAGGTTATTTGCTCGCTTCGGGCATTGGGCGCTACACCGAAGGAGAGAGGCAACTCAATTTTGCCGATAGGAAAAGTGCCCTTGCCGCCGAAGCCGTACAATGGATTGTCCGAAGGCTTGAGCAAGCTGTGGCTTATGCCCATGCGGTCGAAGGCATGGAGAAAAATGATGTCTGCCTGACTGCCGTTGTCGACGAGGACTTTGTGCAAGTCCCAGCCTGCGACGCTGCAGTTGATGACCATGGCGTCGATATGGGGGGCACTGCGCAGGTCGATTTCTCGGGCGTCGAAAGTTAGCGGTACATGGGACCACTTCGTCTGCACGACTGGGCCGGTGATGGCGACGTGGTTAATGCTGCAGTAGTGGTCCCGCTTCTGTCGCTTGGTGTCGAAATCGACACTGGACCCCCCAGTGATCATGTGAATGACTCCGCGATACGGTTGATCGACGAAGTCTTCTTGTTTGGGGGCGTGGGGGTGGGGGATGTTTTGTTGGTGCTGGTGTGGAGGTGGGGGTGGAGGAGGTACGATTTGTACTTCCTGGTGGTGTTGGTAAGCGTGGTGCGGTGGATGCGGGGCAGGGGCGTGGATGTATGGTGGAGGGTGTTGCTGATAAGTGTGCACGACGACTCTTGGGTTGTCGGCCAGTTGCGCCCGTGCCATCCTGTCTCTGGTGGCCTTCGTCTCGGGGCAATCTTTGGTTTGGTGGGCGCAGTCTTCGCCGTGGAAGAGGTAGTAGAAACGGCGCGGTGGCAGCACGCGTCCTCGGCCTCTACCGCGAGTTCCACTTCCGTGGCCCTGGGGGGGATATTCCTGGCAGCGAGGGGCGTCACTAGCGGGGTGCTGGTTGGCAATGTTGTGCACCTGCTGCTGACTACGGCCGTCTCGGCCGGAGTCTGGCTGCGGAGTCCTTGTCCACGTGCGGCTGGACTGTGGAGCGTCTTTGGGTTTCCTCTGAGACTCAACCTTGCGCTGGTGGAGCTCTTCGGATTTGGCATATTTTTCGAATAGCTGATATAATTCTTGGAGGTTCTTGGGCGGGTCCCTGATGCAGTGGCTGTATAGGACGCCGGCGCGAAGGCCGCTGATGGCGTAGTAAATAGCGATCTGGTCGTCAACTGAGGGCAGCTGTGACTTGAGTGTTAGAAACTTGCGGTAGTACTCCCGCAGAGTCTCTTTTTCCAGCTGCTTGCAGAGTGAGAGCTCGGCCAAGGCGTCGGTGTCCGGGCGGTACCCTTGGAAGTTGAGCAGGAATTTGTCCCTTAGGCTTCTCCAGGAGTCAATGGAGAGCGGGGGCAACCTGGTGAACCAGGTGAGAGCTGGGCCTTTGAGGGCGATGATGAAAGACTTGGCCATTGTGGCGTTGTCCCCTCCGAAAGATGCAACGGCGACCTGGTAACTCATGATGTATTGTGCCGGGTCCGTGCTGCCGTTGTACTTGGGATAGGTCCCAGCCCGGAAGTTGGCAGGCTAGGGTGTCACTTGCAGGTGTGGCGCCAGGGGATTTCGCTCGTCGAGGTAGTTGACCCCTTGGAAGGGCGCGGAGTGCGGGAATGCGTAGTCGCGTTGGTGGAAGTGCGGGTCTTCCACTTGTGCGTGCTGTTGCAGGGGTGGCCCGCGTTGGAGGCCGAGGTGGCCTTCGCGCTGCATCAGCGCGATTTCCCGCTCGAGGTCCTGGGCCTTCTGCTCTTCGTCTCGTATCATTTGCCGCACCTTGGCTAGTGCAGACACGCGCTGGCGCTTGGCCTCCAGTATCTCCTTTTGCCGCTGGAGATTGCGGTTCTTGAGGCGCAGGGCGCGCAGCTGTAGCTGTTCTTCCGCTGAGACGCCGAGGACTTCACCGTCCTCGGTGAGGTCCGCGCCCTCCGGTGGGGCAAAGCCGAAGACGTCACCGTCCTCGGTGAGATCCGTGTCCTCCGGCGGGGCGAAGCCTGGTGTAGGTTGCGGTTGTCCTTCAAGGCCGCAGGTGCAGAGAGCGTCGTCTTCGCCGGTGCGGGGAATGTCGTTTTCAGCAGCCGCTTGGTGGGTGGAGTGGGCGAGTGCGAGGGCCTTGCCCTTTTTTGCGGCCAGCAGTGCTGCTGCCTTCGCAGCCTCGTCAGCCTTCGAGCTAGCTTTCTTGGGTGCCATCGCGGGTGGTTTTTTCGTAGCACGAACGGTGGGCGCCAAATGTTGGGACTTGCTCTCAGGTGCAAGGTGATCCAACTGGGGGAGTGTAATAGCACAAACAGGGTTTCAGCACGTGATGGCAAAAGCTCTGTTTATCTAGCCCAGTAAGAGCACTGTGCGGGGGTATTTATAGGTACCTGAGCGCCCAGCGTCCTGTGTTAAGGACGCATGTGCCCTCAAGCATCTAGGTTATCCCCGGAATAATCCCATAAAGCGGGGTTACAGACTGTAATTACAGGGATGCCTTTATAAATTAGGCCCGTAATGCGTAGCGGCCACGCAGGGCCTGTTACAATGGGCCGGATTACACGTGGGCCTCTGTCCTGGACGAAATCACAATGCCAGGATGACCTCGTCACAGGTCTTCGCCTGATGATTAGTGGGACGAAGGGTGAGCCCGCCTGTTGTGTTGCCTTCGCTGGTCCGACGACTGCGGCGACGGCATGGAGCGAAGGGTGGCGTATCCGCCTTCGCCCCAATAGCGAGCACGGCTAGTATACCAGTTTTACACTCTACAGAGGTTATACCCTGTACCCACAAGTCGTGTATTCCGTGTCTCTAGGGTTTGCAAGGCCCTTAGACACTTCCAAGGTGAATGGCTAGGGATCCACTACGAGGCCTTTACAAAGTTCCACTAGCTTCCAAAAACCCGCTATAGTTTCTAAGAAGAGCAATGTAGGTATCCCCCGTCTGACCGCCATCGCAGCAAAATCAACCCAGGAACCTCCATATACGCCTACTCCCCTATTGCCCTTGCCCCTTTTGGGTAAGGTAGTCTTCCACTAGCTTTCCTAATTAGTTAGCCAATGGCGTCCCATTCCACCCTTATGGCAGCACGTGTTTCTCAAGTTAAGCTCATGTTCCAATTAATATGATGACCTTGTCATGAACAATAAGTAAAACAACAGTATAATTGGAACAAGATCATAATGTAATATTAATCCCAAAACCATATAGAGCAATAGCAAAAACTACCCAAATAGTTTAGGGGTAAACAAGGTGTAAAGATAACCAAACTAGGGTGACCTATTGGGTCCCATCATAATTAAGCCTATGCATGCCAAAATGATTATAGAGAACATTATTGGGTAAATAAAAGTGATCAAGGGCACAACTTGCCTGAAACTTGAGATTCCAGGTACCAACTTGCTATTCAAGTGACTCGTAACCTCGCGCTAGTGGTAACAATACAAATAAACAGGGTATAGACAAAATTAACATTACATAAAACATAATAACAAACTGCATAATAATAATCTACGTGGCGCTACGAGATCGTGGGTTCGAGAACGGCTAAAATCGGAGCTACGGTTAATGAGTTATGCTTTTCCAAATTTTTATGTGTTTAATAATAAAACTATATTTTGTTAACATAAGTTTATGTGAGAAAATATATAACTAGTTTCGTTCCACTTTAATCTAAGTTATTATTTGATTATAGATTATCTTTTAGTCAAATTATAACTATAAGATTAGAACATTATATTAATATTTAGAGAAGCTAATCCAACAAACATAGATTAATTGAATTAGTTACCTAATTATACTAGCAGGTGATATTGTACAATTAATGTTGTTATTGTGTAATAAATATTTATACGAAGCTAACACAATTCGAATGGATCAAATCGAAGTTAAAATAGAGAAGATACGAATTTCCAAAGAATTTAAGGAATTATTTATGTGGTAAAAGTATTTTCTATATTTATTTTATGAATTTCACCCTGCTGTTGGACGACAACCACAATTCTAGGGAAAACCAGGGTTTAATCTGAGAAAAACCAGACCTAAGTGTAATGATCTTTACACAGAGGTGGATGGCGGGTTTAATTCCTTAAAACACAAGGGTTCTTTTGCATTATTACCTGGCCGAATAGGGTATGGGCTCATGAGGATCGTTAAATCAATCATTTGTGGCGTAGATTAGATCGCTTATTCTATTGAACCAGTACATGATGATTGCCATAGGATCAGAAATCCATGGCCGTTATTTAATGGGGTGAAAGGGTATCTATCACTTAATCTGAGCCGTTGGTTCTGTGATGAACAACCATCACACTTTATCCTTTTCCCCGGTCACCATCGCGAAGGCCTGCGCCCACACGGCGGCGGCCATGGTCGGCGAGGGCTACCAGACCTACAGTGAGCTAGACTATGCAGAGGAAAGGTTCTTCTCAACGTGGACAACCAAGCGAACACGATGTGAGGTTGTTTACCTTGAATCGAGGCAGCGACGGTGTTGGCCATGAGGCGGTGTGGATTTGTGATGGGGAAAGATTATTCCGGCAAGAAATTGGCTAGGCTCCAGTCACCACACTAGCCTGGCGACAGCGCGGATCCACACCATGTGTCCCCTAGAGCACCCCTGAATGCTCACCGGTGTCCCAAAGCTGGTAACCGAGTAGGTCCACGACGGTGGACCCTCACCCTCCCCCACGGCTCCCCGCAGCGGCGCCCCCGGTGCTTGTGTGTGGCGTTAAGAAGATGAGAGAAGAGGGGAGGAGTAGGCTAGTATTTATCCCTCCTAGAGTCCGGCCAAGAGGGGGGGGGGGTTGTTTCAACGACTTCTGGGATCTGTGGCGGCGACCATGGTTTGACCATCGGCGTGGAAGAACCCTGGCAAGGTGGTCCCACAAGGTCAATGTATAAGCGCAATTCCCGTGTTGGAGGGGTTGCTAGACTGGGCCCACGCGCCGGTGAGGTGATCGCAAGACCATGCCCGCTTGAGCCGAAGGGATGAGGTCTAGCGCCCCTGGCCCATGCGTCGGTGGTAGGAGAGCAGGTTCAGTGGAGGGAAAGGAACTGGGCCACATGTATGTGTGCCGAGCTGGGCCGAGAGGAAGAATTTGGCCCATGATCGTGGTTCCCTCTCATCTTTTTTTCATTTTCCTATTTTATTTCCTATTTCTTTTGTTTTCTTTTCAAAACAAGGTTCGAATTTCGAATGAGTTCAAACTTCACACATTTTTGATGCACAAACAAAAATCCTTCAACATGATTGAAGAATCTAAATTTTTAGTCATTTATTTAGGCATTTGTTTCTAATATGCAATACTTACACACATAGATAGGTATTTTTAAAGATAATTTCTAATGTATAAAAATACTTTGTAGACAATACTTACAAATATGTATATTTGAACAAGGATCAACTAAAATCTTATATGCATGCTTGAATTAGATCTTTATTAGAAACCCTTTTTCTTTTTTTAATCCTTTTCTTTTCTATTTTCCATTTCCTTGATTCAAATCAAATTTAAAATTTCAGATTTGAATAAATTTCAAACTCACGGATAATGTACCATCAAATAAAATTCAACATGTAATGCAAAGTCATCTATATGTACATGTTAGTTATTTTATTTATTTAGACACAACTTCTCCATGTATAATTCATGAAAGAATAGTTTTACTCAAACTTAATAAAATAAATCTTTCTATCACCTCATTCTGAGTTTGAAATATTAACCTTAAATGGTCAATTCTATATTCGAGATATCAAAATTTAATGCTACTCTCCTCTATCTTTATGTACTTCCTAATTCACATCCTAGTTTCTAGATCTATTCTAAGCTTTGAATAACCAAACTAAAATTTAATATTATTAATTTTAAGAAAATGATCCCAAACCAATAAAATCCTTATTAAAAGACATTTTAATCTAAATACTTTGAAGAACCATATCCAGTAATCAAGGCACGATTTTAAGGTATTACATTAGGCTGCGTCCCATGCCTATAAATAGGCTCGTACTGTTCATGCTTGGATTGAAGGTCATTCTTGCATTCCCTCCTTCGAGCGAGCCAAAGGTATAAATATAATTTAAAGTTATATCAGTGTATAATTCAGATCATAACCTTGTTTAAATATGTGAATGACATAAATGAGGATTTAATATTATGTTACATTGTAATATTGTCCCTGTACACAATAAAAACCATCTGAAAGGGTTAATTGAGAGATGAAGATCTGCTCTTCATCACCTTCATCCAAGAACCATTATCATTGAAAGAAGATAATGCTTCGAAGGACGAAGGTCCTTAATGTTTAATATTTGTGTTGCCTTGTTTTTGATTCATAGTAATTGAAAACAAGTAAACAACATTGGCACCCACCTTCGGTGAACTCACTTCCACAACTACAACAATGACTTCGCATAGTCATCAAGCTTCATCACCAGCAGCGACGAAGCTCGTACTTCCAATCATAGGTAGTTCAAGCTTCGAGTCAACCAACAAGAAGCAGAAGAAGGAGGCCTTGAGAAGGGTACACCATGTTGGAGTGCAAAGGCCCTATATTACATCCAAATGGTCTCATGTGCCAATCACTTTCTCTCAAGAGGACCTTTAGCTCAAGGACTACGCACACAATGATGCCATGGTTATATCTTGTGTCATAAAAGGATTTCTGGTCCACAATGTTCTAGTGGATACAGGCAGTGCAGCGGACATCATCTTTGCAAAAGCTTTCAGGCTAATGCAAGAGCAAGAAGATAAGATACATGATGCAACACATCCTCTATGTGGCTTTGGATGGAAATAGATGGCAGCACTCAACAAGATAACAATGCCAATCTCCTTTAGTTACATACACAACACCAGAACTGAGCAAGTTGTATTTGACATAGTAGACATGGAGTACCCCCTACAATGTAATTATTGGAAGGGGAACATTGAATGCCTTCGAAGCTGTATTACACCCAGCATACTTGTGCATGAAAATACCATCGAATCAGGGTCTAATTGCTGTACATGGAAGTCAAGAGGCTGCTAGAAGAGCCGAAGGAAACTAGACATACTCCAAGGCTATCCACAATATAGACAAAGCTAAAGCCCACCAGCAACACAAGCATGTAAGGGATAAGGCAGCTTCGGCAAATCAGCCAAAATCCATGCTCTTGTGTGAAGATATAGCTGATCAAAAGATGTTGTTTGGATCTTAGTTAACTGAAGAGCAAGAAAAGACCCTAACAATTTTTTTGTTCAATAACAGAGATATCTTTGCTTGGTCAGCCAATGACCTAGGTGGTGTCAATAGAGACATTATTGAACATTCTCTCAATGTAGATCCCACCATCAGACCAAGAAAGCAGAAGCTTCGAAAAATGTCAGATGATAAAGCCGAAGAAGCAAGAAACGAAGTTAAAAGGCTACTCAATGCTGGAATAATTATAGAAGTAACTTACCCAGAATGGCTAGCTAATACTATATTGGTAAAAATGGCCAACAGGAAATGGAGAATGTGTATTGACTTCACAGATCTCAATAAGGCATGCCCGAAGGATGAATTCCCTCTGTCCAAGATAGACTCCCTCATAGATGGAGCAGCCACTTTAGAGCTCATGAGTCTGTTGGATTGCTACTCAGGCTATCACCAGATTTGGATGAACAAGGAAGATGAGCCCAAGACAAGCTTCATAACCCCCAGTGGTACATATTGCTATCTCGGATGCCCGAGGGACTCAAGAATGCTGGAGGAAGCTTCAACAAGATGACATCTAAGGTGTTGAGTACACAAATTGGTATAAATGTTTTGACATATGTTGATGACATCATAGTCAAGAGTACGAAGCAAGAAAATCACATTGCAGATTTACAAGAGACATTTGCCAACTTCAGGAAAGCAGGCCTCAAGTTGAATCTAGAAAAATGTATCTTCAAAGTAAAGAAGGGCAAATTCCTTGGATGCCTTGTGTCAACCAAAGGAATTGAGGCTAACCGGAGCAAAATAGAAGCAATACTTCGGATGGAGCCGTCAAAGTCAAGAAAGGGAGCTCAGAGGTTAACAGGAAGACTTGCATCATTGAATAGATTCATTACAAGATTGACAGGAAGAAATCTACCATTCTTTGAAGTGTTAAAATCAGCCGAAGTCTTCCAATGGGGATCAACTCAACAGAAAGCTTTCAAAGATCTGAAGCAATACCTCTTACAGCTGACAACACTGACTCCACCTTCACCGGGAGCCCCACTACTATTGTATGTAGCTGCCTCCCATTTTGTTGTCAGTGTAGCATTAGTCCAAGAAAAGCAAGATGGACAGACGAAGAAACAAGTGCCAGTTTACTTCGTCTCAGAAGTCTTGAGCCCGTCAAAGAGAAACTACACATAATTGGAGAAGGTGCTATATGCCATGTTGATGGCCTTAAGAAAGCTTCGACATTATTTTCAGTCCCATCATATAGTAGTACCCTCGTCCCAACCATTGAAGGATATTATAAGAAATAGAGAAGCCACAAGAAGGGTTGGAAAGTGGGCTGCAGAACTCAATGAGTTCACTATTGACTTCATCCATCGATCCTCAAACTAGTCTCAAGCATTAGCACACTTTATTACTAACTGGACGCCAGGGGCTCACAACGAAGAGCGTTCGATAAATGAAGAAGTTTGGACAATATTCTATGATGGGTCATGAGGGACTTTCGTCGTAGGTGCCGCAACAGTTTTAATTTCACCATAAAAATAAGGACTTGCTATGCGGCTAAGCTAGAATTCCAATGTATAAACAACATTGCGAAATACGAAGCAGTGTTACTAGGGCTTCGAAACCTTAAAGCCATGAGAATAAGAAGGGCAATACTTAAGTCCGATTCTCAAGTAATCACAAGGCATGTTGACAACAGCAGCAAGGCAAAAAACCCTAAGTTGGAAAAATATCTTGATACAGTCCGAAGGATGGAGGCCTCCTTCGAGGGATTCTTAGTAAAAAATATTCCAATAGGAGATAATGAGCAAGCAGACTTGTTAGCCAAGTCAGCAGCACAGGGGCTCCCACTCCCCCCAGAGGTCTTTTTCAAAACCCTCAAGGCACCTTCGGTTGAGCTTATGGAAAGGGTTGTACTCACAATATCACCTATACGTAGTGAGGATTGGAGAACAGAAATTGTATCCTTCCTTTAGGGCAATTACCCTTCGGACGATGAAGTTTACAAAAAAAGAATGCAAGCCAGAACAAGGCCATACATGATAATAGATGGCGGATTGTTTAAACAAGGAGTCTGCTCACCATTGCTGAAATGTTTATCTAGAATCGAAGGTCAAGAGCTGATGAGAGAAATTCACTTAGGGATATGTGGTGCTCACATCGGATCCAGGCCACTCTTGGGCAAGGTTTTCATGCAAGGCTTCTACTGGCCAAAAGCTGCTTCGGATGCAACAGATTTGGTGTAGAAATGTGACAATTGCTAGAGGTGTGCGAGGGACCAAAAACAACCTTCATCTCTAATGCAATTAATTCAACCTACCTGGCCACTGTAGAGATGGGGGTTAGACTTATTGGGACCATTACCACCAGCTTAGGGAAATCTAAGATATGTTGTGGTAGCAGTTGAATATTTCTCCAAATGGATCGAAGCTAAACCAATAGCTACAATAACATCAACCACAGTTCAAAAGTTTTTCTAGCAAAGTATTATCTACCGCTTTGGAGTGCCGAAGGCTATTACAGTGGATAATGGAGTGCAGTTTGACTCTGAAGCATTCAAGACCTTCTGCGATTAGATTAGAACAAAGATACATTTCGCATCAGTAAGGCATCCTGTAATACCCAACTTGTTGAATATAAAAGAGAGGGATAAGTCTTTATGTGTACTGCCATTTATCCTTGAGAATTATTAAGAGACAGATTTAAAGTGAATAATTCTCAAATAAAACATAAATAACCCCTGCATCATGTTGGAGTTTATTTGTTTGTGCATTTAATAATAATAACAATAATAGTAAAAAAATATAAAAATGTTGAAATTGGATTAACACCTAATTTGAAATTAGGATTTAAAAATGAAAATAGAAATAGGAAAGGAAAGAAAAGAGAAAATACTACACAATACAAAATAAATATACAAATAATTAAATTCTTTCCATATTGGTATGTTCAATTTGTACATTTAATCTGAGTACAAGTTCACAATAATATTTGAATTCAAATTGAGATTTAAAAATAAAAGGAGAGAAAACATGAAATTCTAAAAGAAAACGAGAAAGGAAGTCGTTGGGCCGACTACTTCCCAATTCGGCCCAGTAAACCTGATTCTGCGGCCTTCATCGCACGCGCGCCAAGCCCGTTCCGGCGTCGCTTGCACCGCACGGACGACCCACTAATAGACCGAGCCCTCCTGTCGGGCTCTCACCGTGCGCATCTGCTCCCGCACCTCATACTGTTGTCAGGTGAGGCCAATGGGTCAGTTCTCCGATTGCCACCATGCTCCTGGCGATCACGGGGGAAACGAAACAACCCTCCCCCCTGCGCGGTGGGGTTGTTGAGGGCGGAGTCTGGGAATAAAACCCGAGAGCCGAGCTCCTCTCAACCACCCTGCCACGTTTTGAGAGACCTTAACCAGGCGCCGCCGCGCCGACCAAGCGTCCAGAGAGGGAGGAAGGACCGCCATGGTGGACAGCGTGATTGAGTGCCCCCTCGTCTATGGTAGGGAGCCTCGTCGTGGTGCGCGGGAGTGACCGCAGCACTTGTGGACGGAAGGGTCCTACAGTGATTGCAGAATTGCTCATCGGAGCAGTTTTCTCTATGGAACTGCACCGCATCGTGGCCATCACCGCTGGGACTTCGTGCGACGCTTTGATGCTATCTATCCAAATAGTGTGGTCATCCGCGTAGTGTAGGACCCACGATGTTTGAATCGGGGTGCAATTTGGCATGCTGGCCATGCGCCGGCGGCGCGCCACTGCAATTGGCGGTTGGAGCCACCTCGGGCGGTGCTGAGGGTTGAAGAAACGAGGTGGTCGTTAACGCACAAAGCAACGGTCAGGATTTAATCAAGGCCTTACCGATTCAATATTCGGCCTCGATCGTTGATCTGCTCGTGTGTGGTCGCGATTAGGGCATAGGGATATCAGTTGGGTGGGGATAGCCAGCACCGTTCGATCCAGATCCAACAGGCGTATGTTGATCTCGAAATTTTAAAATTAGGGCCATCCATCAGGAATCCTATGGTCGTGGTTTCATGACAGGTCCATCTAATCTGCACAATTGATTGGCGATCTTGTAGCTCTAGGTAACCTATACCCCTTCGGCCCAGACTTTTTTTGCAAAAGAGCTCCTTGAGATAGCACATATGAACCCGCCGTCCATAGATATGCAAAGAACAGCACGGTTCAGTCCTAAAATTTGTATCTAGACCCTGAGCATGTAGAAAATGTGGGCCACAGTCCATAGGTCGTTAGGAAATTGTAAAATAAACAGGGAAATCGATTTTTGTGCAGAAATAATGCTAGAAAAGGTAGAATATTCATAACTTAACTATTTTCACTCTGAATTGATCCATTCCAATGACATTATTTTTGTATTAATATTGTCTATCACTTGGTAACTTTGTTTAGCCATGAAACATAGATTAAAAATTTTGTACTTAATTTATTCTATACTAAACACTTAATAACTTTGGAAAATCGTAACTCGATAACCGTAACTCTGAAATTAGTGATTATGGAACCTACGATCTCGTTGCAATGCGTAGAATATTATCATGCATTCTGTTTTGTTGTTTGGTGTGATGTTAATTTCTCCTATACCATGTTTGCTTGTATTGTTGTGAATAGACGGGCAAGTAACTGAGGACTCAGAGACACAGCAGATGGATACTACAGAGTAGGAGCTCGTTGAAGGCAAGTTATGCCCTTGATCACTTCTATTTACCTAATAATGTTCCTGTTAATCATTATGATCTGCATAGGTTAATTTTGATGGGACCCAATAGGTCACCCTAATTTGGCTATCTTTATACCTTACTTACCATTTAACTTCTAGGTAGTTCCTGCTATTGTTTTATGTGGTTTTGGGTGTTAAGATACACATTATTCATGATCATGCTTTTATTATCAATTTGTTATTTACTATTCATGACAAGATCATATGTTAATTGGAATATGGAGCGACCACCCAGGAAAACAGTGCTACCACAAGGGTGGTATGGGACGCCCTTGGCTAACTAATTAGGAAAGCTAGTGGATGACTACCTTACCTGAAAGGGGCAAGGGCAGTAGGGGAGTGGTCGGTGTAGGGAGGTTCTTGGGTTGATTTTGCTGCGGTGGCGGTCAGACGGGGGATTCCTGCATGGCGCTCCGTATAAACTGTAGCGTGTTTTCCAAATCTAGTGGAACTTTATAAAGGCCTCGTAGTGTTACCCTGCCTCTTTTCCTTGGTAGATGTGTATGGGATTCATGACCCCTTGGCATATGGGTAACACGACTTGTGGGTAAAGATGTGCAACCTCTTCAAAGTGTAAAACTGGTATATCAGCCGTACTCACGGTCATGAGCGGCTCAGACCCTCACATGAGTAACTTATGGAATTAAATTTAGTTGGTCATTTGCATAGCATGGTGGATTATTATTAATTTTGATCTATTATTACTCTAGTTTGGTATATACTTACATTTAGTAACTGCTAATAAAATTTGACCAACTTATTAAAAGCAATGCTCAGCTTTAACCCTTATTTGTTGATCAGCCTTACACTTCACATGAACTCACACCTTTGGTGAGTTCATGCACATTATTCCTACAACTTGTTGAGCTATGATCTTTTGTGAGCTCACTCTTGCGATATATATAAACCCCCCACAGGAGAAGAACAGGTGGTCCATGAGGAGGCCTACAACGAAGAGTATGAGCTTATCTAGGTGGCGTCTCCTAGTCAGCTTTATGGCACCAAGAAATAATATTTAGTTTGCTTTATTGTTCTCAATTATTTTTGTAAGACTTTCTCTATGTAATAATGATATTTGTGACATCTATCTCTATACACTTTGTCATTATATGTGATGTTCTTTGGCGCACATATGAGACGCACCCGGCTTTATCCCTTAAATTCTGGTGTGACAGAAGTGGTATTAGAGGGAATGTTGACTATAGGACGAAACCTAGATAGAACTGGACAAAACCCTTACCTACTTACCTTTACTCTGAATCTTTCTATACTTATCTTGATCCTATCCCACCTTTTGTTGTTCTACTCTGACTATTCTTATCTTTTCTACTCTAGAAAGACAAAAATGATTTCACACCTTGGAATCCTACATCTAAGAGCCCCTAAAGAGATAGGAGACCTAAGACAAAAATATATATACATTTTCATATCTAAAATGTTTGGATGATTGTGCTGATGACAAATGCTTGATTTGCTTCTTTGGTTGACTGAATTAGCATATCAGGGCATTCTAGCATGTACCACCATAGGGTAATGTATTAGTATTATATTAGTAGGTGACACACTAATCTACTGAGCTAATAAAACCCCAAAAGATCATGTCTCGTAATTACTCGTCTTATCTACAATTCTATCTTACCATGTGTTTCTAACCCAGATGGTCAATACCAGGAAGGAAGGCAGAATCGATCTACCTGCCAACCATCACAGCAGGAGGATTGTTAGACAACCACAACTAGAAATGAATCCTTCGAATCCTCCACCGGCTGGGATAGATCTAGTGGTTGCCGCTCAGATGCAGATGCTACAACAGATGATAAACACGATGAATGAAATGCAAGCTCAGATGAGACAAGAACGCCAGGAGATGCGTCAGGAAAGGCAGGAAATGTGTCAGGAGATGAGGCAAGAGTGATTGGAGTGACAGCAACAACCACCACTACCTCCACCACCACCAGCTCCACCTCTGAACAAGCACCGAGAATTCATGAGTCACAAGCCACCTACATTCTCCAGCTCTCCAGATCCTTTACATGATGATTGTCAAAGACGTGTTCTCAAATGCTATGAATCAAGAACAAGGCAACATAAAATGTTAAATATTAACGCCCTTCGTCCTTCGAAACATTATTTCCCTTAGGATATAATGATCTTCAGACGAAGGTCATGAAGGACATACCTTCGAATATCGAAGGTAAGATGGTAATAGAAGAAGCATGTAAAATACAAAAGATAACATGAACAAACATATAGCATTATAAATTCATCTCCATTATATTATCATGAGAAAATAAAAACAAAATTGGATTACATTTGATACCTTCGACTTGATAGACGGCGAAGGTATGAGCGTGATGCAAAAGCGAAAGACAAGTCCGCGTGAACAGTACGGGGGTACTATTCACCTATTTATAGGCACAGGGCGTAGCCTATGAGAAATTACATTCATGCCCTTTATAAATGCTTAAAATCATAATACAAGCTATCACGGGTCGATTGGTCATTTCATCTTTAAGTCGGTTCACTCCTTCGTCTTGGGACATGTCACTATGCCGAAGCTTTATGGATGATAGCTTCGGTACTGCTTTTTGGGAGGATCTGCCGAAGGTGTTTTTTCTTACAGGATCTTCGGCGACGAAGCATACCCCCTAACAGTAGCCCCTTCACGGTGCTAGATCGTTTTTCATAACGAGCTTGATCCGTGAAAAAGTCTCCTAGGCTTCGGAGGACCAAAGATCCGAAAAACACCTTCCCTGAGCTCGTTGCCAAGAAACGATCACAAAATTTCGAGCACGAGATGGTCCCACCATGCTGGGGGTAAACGCGTCCTGGCGATTCACCTTCTCGGGTTCTGTGGCCCACCACTCAGTGAGTGCGGGTGACTATACGTTCGGTGCGAAAGACTTGATGATTCACCTCCCCACCTGCGGCACTATATAAACAGATGGGTAGGTGTGAAGTTACCACAACATTCATTGCTATTGCCCTGTTTTCCTACCAAAAATTTGACCATAGCCGAAGCTTGTTCATCGCATTCAACCGAAGCACCGTTGTTGACTTTGCTTCGTCACAAGAGGAAGAGCTCCGGGAAAATTAAAAAAGTTAGCAATTTCATCAAAAATTGTGGGGAATTCATCATCAAATGGCAAGAGTTCGTTCTACAGCCAGGGTTATACGTGACGGAGAGGAAGCCGAACCTGCTGAAACCGCTCCGATTTCCGAAGTGATGAAACGGTCAGGGCTGGCAGTGCCGGAAGAAGCTTCTAAAGGTACCCCTGCTGCCGAAGCTGAGCAGATTGATGTTGAAGAAGGTGAAACAGAAGATGAGTACAACGCCATGCCATCTAAACCTAGCCACCTGGAGTTTGGGAAGTCTACTATTACCGAAGGTGATATGCCTAAGTTGATGAAGCTAGGTTATATCAGTGAAGCCAAGAGGAAGCTAGTTTGTTTTGGTGGAGAAGAAATTACTCCGAAGCCAGAAAAGGATGAGGTGGTAGTCTTTAAAAGCTTCTTTAAAGCAAGATTGAGATTTCCTTTGCATGGGATGATTGCGGATGTGCTGGAGAAGTTTGGGATTTATCTTCATCAGCTAACTCCTAACGCCATTGTTAGGCTTAGCGTTTACATTTGGGCTCTTCGAAGCCAGGGGGCGGAACCGCTTGCTGAAGGTTTCTGCCGGGCACACGAGCTTCATTATCAGACAAAAGCTAGAGAGGATGGGCTGCACGAGAATTTCGGCTGCTACAATTTTGCTTATCGCAAAGATGCGAAGTCTCCAGTTATTAGCTATCGTACCAAATGGCCCACCGGCTGGAAGACCGAGTGGTTTTATGTTAAGGTTGATGAGAAGAAGGAGAAGCTAGTTCAGAGCCCATTGGAGTTAGTCTTTGGAGAAACTAGGCCCCAATGTAACATGTTGCCGGAATCACCATGCCAAATTGCCTTGGGTGAATTTTGAGTTGTTTCAGAGCACATTGGCACTAGGGATTTGGTGCAAGAGTTCTTAGCTTTCAGAGTATTCCCGACTTTGAAAGAATGGGACATGCCGAAGCTTAAAGGGGAAAAGAAAAAGAAGGAACTTGTTCGGCTGCCCTATTATTATAAATTCAAGAAACACTTCAAAGAACCTTGCCAAGAATGGTTAGACACGATTGAAGTTATGTGCAATGAGATCCTTGGGAACTATTCTAAAAAAGAAGATCAACTAATGACTGTAGCCTTCGGCACTCGACCAAAGCGAAGGTTGAACCGGGTCTTGGATGCACTGAATTTTGAGTATCCTGACTATGAGCGATTGGACAGAGGGGCCGAAGGGCAAAAAAGGAAAAGAGTTGTTAGTGTTCTGAATAGAGAAGCTACTAAATTGGTGAAGAAAGATGAAGAAATTTTGAAGAAAAGAAGGTTGAGCCCTGAGCCAAAGATGGCTGCTCCGAAGAAAAGAAAGGCTGCTGCTCCGAAACCAAAAACGACTGATGTAGAGGAAGAGGCTCCTTCAACGCCTTCTGCTACCGTCGTGGAAGAAATTTTAAAGGTAATGACTGAATCTTTGCCTGTCAAGCTAAGTCCACTAGGGCCACATTTGATGAAGCTTTTTCAGAAGGAAAAGGAGCCTTCGACAGCGAAGAAGCCTACTGAGCCGAAGAAACAAAGAATCATTCATGTAGTTGAAGTTATCGAGCAGACACCGCTAGTGGCATCGGCATCAAAGACACCAGTCGTGGAAAGCACTGCTGCTACTAAAGCCGTAGCCATTGAAGCTGAAAGTGAAGCTGACACTGCCGAAGCTAAGGCCGCCGAAGATACAAATCTAGAAACCACACTTGCTGATATTGATAACATGCTTCTGAATGAGCCCGCGAAAGAAGCTGCTACAGTTGCTGAAGAAACTCTGGCCACAGCGCCTGGGAAAGGAAAAGAGAAAGCCGAAGATATCTCGGAAGAAGAAGGCTTCAATTTTTAGGACATACTTGGGCAAGAATTGTCAAAAGCTGAGAGAGAAGAGTTGAAGGAATATGCCATATCTTGCGGGTATAGACCCGGGGCGCTGCTCTTCGGGGGAGTTAACGAGGAAAATCTAGGATGCCTTCGGGACCGCACTAGGGCTAAATTTATCGGCACTCTATCGAAGAGTATTGGCCTTCCGAAGGTTGAAGCAGATCTCAGCAGGTACCGACGGCAGCATATCGCTGGTAGTCTATTCTATGCCAACTTTAAGGTAAAATTCTCAACTTTTTATTGTTTCGTTATGAAGATGTTATCTGATGAAGGTTATTTTGTCAAAGCTTACTGCTGAGCAAAGTCCTGAGGGTGCAACAAGACCTCGAGGACAAAAAGAATGAAATTATAATCGAGGGCCTCGAGAAGAAGATAAAAGACCATGAGGCTACTCTGGAAAAGAAGACTTCGTTCTTCGAACCATGGAAGGTTCATTGGCAGAAGCCCAGGCCGAAATTGCTAGATTGAATAATGAACTTTTCACGAAAAAGAAAAATTTCAAAGCCAAACTCGAAGCTGAAACCGAGAAAAATTCAAATTTGCTGAAATCATTGAAAGAACTTCAAGAAAAATGTGTGGACTTCAGCAACCGGTGCCTGCGGCGGCTAAAACAAATTTTCAACTCGGTCGGAGCCGGTGCTGAGAAATTCAGTCCTTCGGTTGAGAACCTGCCGGAAACCTTCGGAGTATAGGGAACAGGTTCATAACTCAAATTTGGGTAAAAGGCGGGCGAAAAATGGCTGGCGACGAAGCTCGAAGACACCTTAAGCCAGTAAAAAATTATGCCTGTTACTTTACCTTCTCTTTGAAGTCTGCACTTCCCTCATACCATTTTAATATGTACAGGATGATGATGCTGAAGAAACATGAGCCGAAGCTTGACAGGTGGTCCGAAGCTCACATGGTCCGAAGCTTAGATGATCCGAAGCTGAATGATGTCAAAGCTGAAGACATCGCTAGAAAAATTCTAGAGGAAAATCTTGTAATATCATTGTAAAAAATCTTTGTAAATTAAAAATCAGATACTAATTCTATAAATTTGTGCATACTTTGTAATATATCTTTACCTTTTTGTGCATGTATGGAACTGCTTTGCTGTGGACGAAACTAGCATTTTTTGAGCCGAAGGCGAAAAACACCTTCCCTTCTTTTCATACACAACGAAGCATGAAATTGCTTCTTTTTCTGTTTTCCGAAGTCTTATCTTTAGAGCTGAAGCACCCACCTGTGTTATGATGATGATGATCCTATGTATGTCTAGATGAATGTTTATGAATGCAAATGTATGATGTAATGTGTCGTGCAAATGAATGTCCAAACACTCACATACGAAGCCACAACCATAGCCTTCATTCCCTTGGGAATGACCGAAGTCTCTTTGCCGTTTATTTTTTGGCTTCACCGCTTATTTTCGGTGTATCAGCACTGACTTTTCGCTGTAAGTTCTGCATCCCCTTAGGAACGTCTTTTGAGCTTCTTCGCCTTTTATTTCGGCGGTATCGCGTTAACTTTTCGTGCTTCGCCTTATATTTCGGCGGTATCAGCGTTGACTTTTCGCTATAAGCTCTACATTACCTTGGGAACGACTTTTGAGCAGAATACTTACGCTGCGCTCCCTTAGGAATGGCTTTTTGTAGCTTCATCGTGCTCTGCATCCCCTTAGGGACGACTTTCGAGCTTCTCCCTGTTTTTTCCTTTCTCCCTGCACTCGATGGTGCATGCTCAGTTTTTACATTTACATATTTGGGGGATTTTGCTCTCGTGGAGCTGAATAAGAAAAAGAGAAATTACATGCTATGGCCCCATTAAAAAACTTTCTCCCTCTTTGGAAAGGAAAAGGGTACCATAAAAAAAGATTACATCAAGCTAGACATAATATCGCCGAAGCTCATCCGCATTCCAAGATCTAGGAATGTCGTTGCCGTCCATATCCTTCAATCTGTAAGAACCGGGTCTTGACGAGGATACTACCAGAAAAGGTCCTTCCCACTTGAGCTGTAACTTGCCTACTGTATCTGGGTTGGCCACTCTCCGAAGTACCAAATG
The DNA here is from genome assembly GCA_029449295.1 of Zea luxurians. Lineage (NCBI taxonomy): Eukaryota > Viridiplantae > Streptophyta > Magnoliopsida > Poales > Poaceae > Zea > Zea luxurians. The sequence goes on along the minus strand of JAOPSE010000003.1, from coordinate 146,982,995 downwards.
TCGTGGTTTAATGCTCTTTAGCCGAACTTTTCTGTCACACCATTTTATTGTTTTGGCTTGGTATTTATTGATATTTTCCACGGCCTAAAGCCTAATCCCTTCTATAGCATCTTTTGACACGGAATAATCAGCTTCGTCTTCTGCCGAAGCCGCTGTTCTTATTGATCCTGCCTTAGCTTCTTCTGGGGCGTAGTTTGAATGGCGTAAAACCTGTTGACCTTGATATTGTTGTGTTGTGGCTCCACACCACTTTGATCAATTCATCTGGCCACTTTCCTCTGGGCTGATTGAAGATTAACTTCATTATTCCCGTCATTATAATGCCATTGGCTCTTTCAACAAGTCCATTTGACTCCGGATGTCTGACCGATGCAAAATGAATCTTCGTGCCAATTTGTTCATAGAATTCCTTGAAAGCTTCAGCATCGAACTGCGTTCCATTGTCTACATTAATAGCCTTCGGTACTCCGAAGCGATAAACAATGTTTTGCCAAAAGAATTTCTGGACAGTGACCGAAGTTATTGTTGCAAAAGGCTTCGCCTCAATCCATTTGGAAAAATACTCTACCGCCACCACAACATATTTTAGATTTCCTTGTGCTGGTGGAAGTGGGCCTAGCAAATCGAGGCCCCACCTTTGCAATGGCCAAGTGGGCTGTATTAATTGAGTGAGGGATGAAGGGTACTTCTGGTTTCTTGCACATTTTTTATAGCCTTCACATTTTTGGACTAATTCTGCTACATCCGAAGCTATCTTCGGCCAATAAAACCCTTGTCGAAAAACTTTTCCCAACAAGGGCCTAGATCCAATATGAGATCCACACAGACCTCCATGTATTTCTTTCATTAATTCCACACCTTCAGTTCTTGATAAACACTTAAGGAGTGGTGAACAAACCCCATTTTTATACAATTCCCCTTCCATTAACACATATGGTCTTGTTCTTGCCTCCATTCTCTTGTTATAAGCTTCGTCACTTGAAAGACAATTGACTTGGAGGAAAGATATTATTTCAGTTCTCCAGTCTTCACTAGGTACTAGAGAAATAGTAAGCACTGCTCTCTCCATGAGCTCAACTGAAGGTGCTTTTATTGTTTCAAAAAATACTTCGGAGGGTAGTGGGAGCCCCTGAGCCGCTGATTTGGCTAGCAAATCTGCATGCTCATTTTCACCTCTTGGAATATTCTTGACGAAAAAACCTTCGAAGGAAGCTTCCAGCCTTCGAACTGCATCCAGATATTTTTCAAGCTTCGGATCTCGTGCCTTGCTGCTTTTATCCACATGGCCAGCAATAACTTGAGAATCAGTCTTTAGGATGACCCTTCTTATTCCCATTGCCCTTAGTTTCCGAAGCCCCAATATAAGTGCTTCGTACTCAGCAATATTATTTGTGCAACTGAAATCCAGTTTTACTGCATAACATGTTTTGACCTTCGAAGGTGCAACTAGGACCGCAGCTACTCCTGCACCGAAGGCTCCCCAAGAACCATCACAAAACACTGTCCAAGCTTCGGCATCTTTGCTTGTCCCTTCTTTGTGAGCCCCTGGCATCCAATCAGCGATAAAATCTGCTAGCGCTTGAGATTGAATTGAAGATCTGTGCACATAGTCAATAGTGAATTCATTAAGCTCCGCAACCCATTTGCCAATCCTTCCAGTAGCTTCTCTATTCCTAATGATATCCTTCAAGGGTTGTGATGAAGGAACAATTATGTGATATGCTTGAAAATAATGCCGAAGCTTCCTGGATGCCATTAACACATCATACAACACCTTTTCCAATTCTGTATAGTTTTTCTTTGATAAACTCAAAACTTCAGAGACAAAGTATACTGGGACTTGCTTTTTAACTTGTCCTTCGAGCTTCTCTTGTACAAGTGCCGCACTCACTGCAGAGTGTGAAGCTGCCACATACAATAACAATGGAGCCCTTGGCACGGGTCGAGTTAATGTTGTTAAATCGATTAGATATTGCTTCAGCTCTTCGAAAGCTTTCTGTTGAGCTAGGCCCCATTGAAAAACTTCAGTTGACTTTAGTACTTCAAAGAATGGTAAATTTCTTTCTGCTGATCTAGATACAAATCGATTCAAAGATGCCAGTCTTCCCGTCAACCGTTGGGCCCCCTTCTTGGTGCTTGGTGGCTCCATTCGAAGAATAGCTTCAATCTTGCTTGGGTTGGCTTCGATCCCCTTCGTTGAAACTAAACAGCCAAGGAACTTGCCCTTCTTTACTCCGAAGACACATTTTTTTGGATTTAATTTCAGGCCGGCTTGCCTAAAATTAGCAAATGTTTCCTACAGATCAGTAATGTGGTTTTCTTGCTTCGTGCTCTTCACTATAATGTCATCAACATATGTTAGCACATTTATGCCTATCTGAGAGTGAAGGACCTTGGCTGTCATCCTACTGAAGCTTCTAATAGCATTCTTGAGCCCCTTAGGCATCCGAAGATAACAATATGTACCACTGGGGGTTATGAAGCTGGTCTTTGGCTCATCTTCCTTCTTCATCCAAATTTGTTGGTAACCTAAATAACAATCTAGCAAACTCATAAGCTCTGACGAAGCTACTGCATCTACAAGAGAATCTATTCTTGGTAATGGGAACTCATCCTTTGGACAAGCCTTGTCAGATCAGTAAAATCAATGCACATTCTCCATTTACCATTGGCTTTTTTTACCATAACAGTGTTGGCTAGCCATTCTGGGTATTTCACTTCTCTGATGACACCAGCACTGAGAAGTCTTTTTACTTCGTTCCGAGCACCTTCGGCTTTATCGTCAGACATTTTCCGAAGCTTTTGTTTCCTGGGTCGGAAGGATGGATCGACATTGAGTGAATGTTCAATGACGTCCTTGTTGACCCCACAGAGATCGTTAGCTGACTATCCAAAAACATCTTTGTTGTTGAATAAAAACCTTATCAAAGTTTTCTCCTGCTCTTCAGATAATTGGGATCCCAGCAATACCTTCTGCTGTGGCGGAACCGCTCGAATTATTCCAACTTAAGTGCCTAAATCCTGCCTTAGAGGCTAGACCACACTTAAATGGGAATAACCCGTCAATCCCTCGGATCTAGTCCGACGAGGCCACTGACAGGATCAAGTACCACAGTCCCACTCGATGGTGAGTCACAGAGCAAATACAATAAAGCATAAAACCATACATTAAAGAGTATTAAACTTATTACATCATCGTCGGAGTTTTAACAAAAGTGGTCATCATTGTTCGAAATGCAACGGAATAAAACTAAAGATAAATAAACAGAGAGATGGGGAAGCCTGTCCCATCACTCCTCATGCTCCTCCTCTGCCGAGGTGGGGTCCCACTCGACTGTCCAACCCGGTGGAAAGATGGATGGCCAAGTCACTCCAGCAACCATGTCCTCCATGGAACCTGTAAAAATTATGCCACAAGCAAGGCTGAGTATACTATTACTCAGCTAGACTTACCCGGTGTGAGGAGTCTACTCCTCTATCTCTAGACATGCAGCTGTTTGGCTGTGGGGTTTGGTTGCCAAAAGCACTAGCTGAGTTTATAAATCAAGTTTTAACTTTGTCCAGTTTTAGTGTGACTCTCTTAAGACTAGATGTGTACTATCTACTCATTCATGGTAGCAAGCCAATTTATCAATCAACATCTTTTGTCACATCATCACATTTCCACTTGTTACTCAATGTAGCAGCATGGATCAAGCAGTCTCATTAGCTGTGAGAAGCAAACGATTCGAATCGAGTTTTTATCCTTGCAAGGTCAACCTAAACACACGACATGGCGAGGCACTCCGTCCCCACACACATCAACCGTCCCCATCGATTCCCTGTCAGCAGATCAGGGCTCACCGCCTTGGCGTACAATGCCTCACTGACCCCGACTGCCGTCGTGCAGTGACCGCACTTGTACCCACCATAACCGGAATGGGAGACCTCGTCTTAGGTCGCGTGAGGGGATATGTCCACTGCCAGGTTCACTCAGGTACTAGGCTTACCGATTTACCATATTTCTCGGCATGTGCTTAGTACGTTCAACACTTGACACACGGTACCACACCTTAATCCTTATTCCAATTTTTGTCCCGTAGACAACGCATCCCCATGGACCGTTGCCCACCGACCATCATCATTACGATATGAAAATGGATACAACAAATTCCTGACCTCGCGCGAGTGCTAGAAAATCACTCGACTTCTACCGAGATCCTAATTAGTAAAGCAGCTACTCGACCTAGCATACTAGTATCCATCTCAAAAGGAATCCTGAGTTCATGCAACTAGGGTTTCAAACAACTCCTACACTTAAGTGCACAATACAAGCCTACAAACATTAAGTGTAGTAAAATAGCATATAGAACAGGTTATGCATAAAACCGGGGCTTGCCTTCCAAAGCTGGGGCAGGCAGATCCTCTAGTGCAGGCTCTGGTGCTGGATCCGGGGCTACCTCCTGAGCAACACCTTGCTCCGGCACGAGGACGTACTCTCCGTCACCGAGGTTGCAGTCTATCGAATGCAATGAATAGGAATATGCATGTCATGATTATGCATGATTTAACAACATTATGCTAAAGGAAGAAGAACTAAGTTAGTTAGCAACTTAGGGTTTCTTGGTCTTACGTGGCTTTTAGTGGTTTATGCTTATCACTCGAGGTTTAGGTGTTGTGGAGAATGAGCATAGTGGATTTGTATTTTTCCCTTACATATTTCAATGGGCAAATTAAAAAGGGTTTTGCTAGTTGGGTTAGGGTGACACAAGTTTCCACTATCAATTTCCCCTTTTTCATTTCTAATTATGAATTCTAGTGTGGGCTTGAACTACAACAGTGGTTTAACTTGTTCCAACAATTTTATAAAAATTACAGTGGGTTGCCATTGGTCACTATAGTTTGTTCTATGAATTTGAGGTCCAACATAAAAAGGGTATGCCTTGGACAAAAATAGCAAAAGTTGGGCAAAGGGGGTCACTTTGCACTACAACTCTTAACTAGGGGTGGGTTCTGTCTTAAGGGTCATTTTTGTTGGTATCTAACAGTAATCACAAGCTTCTGTGCCACAAATCATAGAAGGTTAATTGGTGGTTATTTAGTTATGATTTTCTAAAGTTTTATGCCAAAAAGGTGCTTATAACTAACTTGTTATTTGAAAAATATCAAACAACAGATTTCATATTTTTCCTATGTTCATAATAACAACCCATTAGTTATCCCAAGGTTTGGGGTGTTTTCTCCTTGGGGTTATTTTTCTAGGGTTTTTCTAAGTTTTCCTTATTTTCTTAAATTAAAGGCATCCCAATTATTTTACACTAAACCAGGGTATAATAAATTTTTCTAGTGAACTATTATGCATAAGTAGACTAACAAAAATATAGGTGCTCCCTGGTTCTTTATTTAAACCTCCATTAATATTTTCTCTAACTTTAGGCTAAAAAGGATTCAAATGGTAAACTCTACCTTAACTGGGTGTATAGAGGGGTTTATTATTTTTAAACAGGTTAGGAAGTGATTAGGTACTTCTCCAAATTTTCTTAACCTCAGTCTAACAGTGCAACTATTTTTCCTCCTATTATTTAGCTTTTGGCCAAAACAATATTTAATTCCAAACCTTAAATTCCTTTGCAATACTAAGGGGGTTTTGTATTTTTCCTAAGTAGTTCTTATTATTTAGAATCAGGCAAAATTTGTTTGACCAAATTTGGTTGAATAAAACTAAAGTTATGAATTTTGCAAGCTCTGTCTGTATTTAAATTAGAAATATTAAAAAGGTTTCCTGGAAAACCAGTTTACACCGAGGACCCTGGGTTTAATCCAAATTAACCCACTCAAATCTACCCTTGCGCCACTATTCCCTGAGTCACTAACAGTTCAAAAATCCCCCCGACCTTTCCTTCTTCTTCCCTGAGGTCCTTCCCCTAATGCAAACAGTACCCGCGGGAAAGAAAAGGGCGGCGCGGCTTACCGGCGGCGAGAGAGGTCCGACGAGGGGCGGGGTTGGCTCCGGGAGGTCCTGGCGGTCACAACGATGTACGGCTTGATGGTGGAGGTGGCCGGAATCGTTCGGTCCACTTGCGCAGGCGGGGGATCTCGTCGGCAGTGGGTGTTCCGGCTAAACCACGGCGATCTAGTGCAATCAACTGGCACGATGAGCTTCACGGGGTGACGTAGAGGCTATGTGCACAAGGAATCGAAGAATGGAACAGAGGATTACCCGGTCTACGTTCACCGGCGGTCGGGCGAAGTCCGGCGACCGTGGACTGGCTTCTCCGGCAAAGCAAACTCCGATTCCTTGCTTGGGGAGCTTCACCGAGGCATGTGCAGTCTATTCCAAGGGTTGGACGGGGTTGGGAAGGGCTCTGTTTGCCAGTCTACGGTGGCAGGGGCTCGGGTGGCCACGGGCACGCCGTGCACGGGGCAAACGCCGGTGGTTTCAGGCTCCGGTGAGGTCGAGCGTGCGCGGAGGAGTACGGTCGACGCCTGAGGGTGATTTATAGGCGCGGGCGCGAGCAGGAGACGCGGGCATGGCTTGGCGTGGCGCGGGGCGCGCGGGGTCGGGCGCGGGCGTGCTCTGGCGCGTGCAGAGCGCGTCGAACACGTGGAGGTGTTCTTCTGCCCATGTTCAAAAGCTTGCTGAGATCGCATACGTGCGAATCTTGGCAAAAATCCGGCGCAGACCTCTTCCTGGCACCTATGGCTATCTCTTGTATGTGAGTTCCAAGGGAAGATAAGCCCTAGGTGAGAAGATATGCGGGTGCCAAATCTGGCTTGTCTCCCTGCACACTTCGCTAAAAATGATGCCAAGACATGTCAAACTTCAAGGGCTCGGTCTCAACTTTTTCCAGGGGGTGCCTTAGGTGGTATGCCACATTTTTAGTATAGAACTTAGGTGGTTTTGGTGCCATCTTCAAGGTGAACACGGTGGATCTTTAGTTTAGGTGTAGATTTTGACTTAGAGAGAATTAGAGAGCTCTAGCTCTTTCTCTACTTAAAGAATGGATTTGGGGTTTCTTAAGGGGTCTTTTTGCAATGTTTCCTCTCTATATTTGTTGATTAATATGTTACTTAACTTTTGCCAAAGGTTAGGTCATGATTTGCACATTTGCTTAATCTCTCCCTCCCTTCAACCATGGTTTTAGGAGATAGGGGTTCAAGAGAGGTCTAGGGTTTACTCCCTTCTTGCCCAAGGTAGTAAGTGCACAAAAGCTTGAGTAATGCTTTTAGGTCATTAACATTCTTGGCTAACACAGGGTCTCCAAGGTTCTTATGCTCTTCTCCTTAAGTTTCTTCCACATGTGATCACAGTCATTAGTGTATAGATGTGCCATAGCCATGGTAACACTTGGGGTGTTACAGCCCTCCCCTCTTAAAGGAATCTCGTCCCGAGATTTTAGGTAGAGCCCTCAGGAGGGTGCCATGAAGGTGTGCTGGTGTGTGGTTTCTGCTTTTCTTTAAGTTTCTCTAGTTAACTGTTCTTCGAATGTCATCCTCTTTGCAACTTCAGAAGGAAGTCCTTTTTGAGTCATTTTTAGAGCTTACACTACCTTAAACTTCTAAGTTTTTCTTATAACTAGATTCAAAGGGTAGGTGGGGGGGTGGGGTTTTGGTTACGTACCGACTCCTTTGGGCAGAAAGTCGGGAAAGCGAGAACGTAGGAAATCCTCAGTCTCCCATGTAGCTTCTTCTACTGAATGGTGACTCCACTGAACTTTATACATTCTGATCGACCTTGCCCGCGTTGATCTCTCTCTTTGATCCAATACCTTGACAGGGTACTCTTGATAGGACAGGTCTGGTTCTATCTCAATTTTTGGTTTAGGTAGCACTTCAGTGGGTAAGCGGACACATTTCCATAGCTGAGATACATGGAACACATCATGAATAGTTGACATGTTGGGTGGCAACTTCAATTGATATGCTACAGGTCCACAAGTCTCCTTGATCTCGTAGGGCCCAATGTAACGAGGAGCTAACTTGCCCCTGATCCCAAATCTCTGGACACCTTTAGTGGGTGACACCTTAAGATAAACATGGTCTCCCACTTCAAACTGTAGAGGCTTCCTTCTCTTGTCATGATAGCTCTTTTGCCTGGCCTGAGCAACTTCTAAGTTCTTCTTGATGACTCTGACCTTTTCCTCTGCTTCCAGTACCAAATCTGGCCCAAATATTTCCCTCTCTCCTGCTTGAGACCAATTCAGCGGGGTTCTACATCTTCTCCCATATAAGGCCTCAAAAGGTGCCATCTTCAAGCTGGACTGGTAACTGTTATTATAAGAAAACTCTGCCAACGAAAGACACTTGTCCCAATCCTTTCCATAATGTAGCACACATGCCCTCAACATGTCTTCCAAAATCTGATTTACCCTTTCGGTCTGGCCATCTGTTTGAGGATGGTATGCTGAGCTTCGTATTACATGGGTCCCAAGTGATTCTTGCAATTGCTCCCAAAATCGTGCCACAAATGGTGCTCCTCTGTCTGATACTATAGACCATGGTACACCATGCAAACGAACTATCTGGTCAATGTAGATTTCCGCATACTTCTCCGTCCTATGGGTGGTGTGCACCGGTAAGAAGTGAGCTGTCTTGGTCAATCTGTCCAAAATGACCCAAATGGAATCATGGTGCCGGGAGGTATTGGGCAATCCCACGATGAAATCCATGCAAATGTCCTCCCATTTCCAAGATGGTATGGGAAGGGGTTGCAAAGGGCCTGCTGTCTTCAAATGACTGGCCTTGATCCTCTGGCAGGTGTCACATTCTGATATATAATTAGCAATCTCCCTCTTCATTCTGGTCCACCAGTAGGGATCTGAGATCATGATACATCTTATTGCTGCCGAGGTGCATGGAGAATTTTGAAAGGTGAGCTTCATCCAATATCTTCTTTCTGAGCTTAGGGTCCTTGGGAACAACCAATCGATCTCCAAACCATAGGATTCCTTTGCTGTCCTGCCTAAAGCATTTGTATTTTTCCGCTTTCTGCTTGATCATTTCCTTGATAACCTGAACACCCTTGTCTTCAATTTGTGCCCTCACTATTTGCTCTTGTAAAGTGGGCTCCACCGAGATATAACTTAAGGCACCTGAAGAAACAACTTCCAGGTTTAGCTTGCATAACTCATCACACAGGGTGGTAACTCTTGCATCCATACTCATACAATTGCACTGGGCCTTTCTGCTCAAAGCATCTGCCACAACATTGGCTTTACCAGGGTGGTAATGCACCTCCAAATCATAGTCCTTGATTAGCTCTAACCATCTTCTCTGCCTCATGTTAAGATCTGCCTGAGTGAAAATGTATATAAGACTCTTATGATCAGTGTAAATGTTATAGTGAGCCCCCATCAGGTAATGTCTCCATATCTTGAGAGCATGAACCACAACTACTAACTCCAGATCATGTGTAGGGTAGTTCTGCTCATGGAGTCTGAGTGCTCGGGAGGCATAAGCAATTACTCTGTTATCTTGCATTAAGACACATCCCAAACCAGTACCAGAAGCATCGCAATAAACTTCAAAGGGCTTGGTGTTATCAGGTTGAGCTAGCACTTGGGCTGTTGTCAAGTGCTGCCTTAGTGTATGAAAGGCATCCTCACACTTCTGGCTCCAATCATATTTGACTCCCTTCTTCAATAACTCAGTCATTGGCTTGGCAATTCTGGAGAAATCCAGAATAAATCGTCGATAATACCCTGCCAATCCCAGAAAACTCCGAATCTGTCGCACTGTAGTAGGAGGTTTCCAATCCATTACTTCTTGTACCTTCTCAGGATCAACTGATATCCCATCCTGAGAAATTTTGTGGCCCAAGAATTTAATTTCCTTTAGCCAGAACTCACATTTAGACAACTTAGCATAAAGACGATGATCACGCAGTCGCTGAAGCACGATGTGCAGATGCTCAGTATGTTCGTCTTCATTCTTGGAATAGACTAGAATATCATCAATGAAAGCGACCACGAACTTGTCCAGCTCTGGCATGAATACTGAGTTCATCAGGTACATGAAATAAGCCGGGGCATTGGTCAGCCCAAAAGACATCACCAAAAACTCATAAAGCCCATATCTGGTCGAGAAGGCCATCTTCGGAATATCACTGGCACAGATCTTGATTTGATGGTAGCCCGAGCGTAGGTCTATCTTTGAGAATACCTTGGCTCCCACCAACTGATCAAACAAAACATCAATGCGGGGTAGTGGGTACTTATTCTTGATGGTCACCGCATTGAGAGGGCGGTAATCAACACACATTCTCAAACTCTCATCCTTTTTCTTTACAAACAAGGTCGGACATCCCCACGGTGAAGTACTGGGGCGAATGAACCCCTTGTCCAACAACTCTTGTAGTTGCTTTTTCAGTTCTGCCAATTCCACGGGAGGCATCCTATAGGGTCTCTTGGAGATAGGAGCGGTCCCGGGTTGCAATTCAATTGCAAACTCAATGTCTCTGTCAAGTGGCATTCCTGGCAATTCATCCGGAAAAACATCTGGGTAGTCACAAACCACTGGGATCCTTTCCACTGGGGATTCTATCATAACGAAGGCACAAGAACGGGTACAACCCTAGTCGGGCAAATATAATGTGGTTTCACCATAGGTCGGTGAGTGCACTTCAATGGCCCTAGCTGCAATATCAATCACTGCCTGATGTTTGGTCAACCAGTCAGTTCCTAATATGATATCCACACTATCCAAACCCAAAATAAGAAGGTTGGTTTTAATTATCAGACTACCAAACTTTATAGGCACATTCTTGCTGATTTGATTGGTGGCAATCCTGCCTCCTGGTGTTGAAATTGTAATACCCCCATTGGTGTGGTGAAAAGGTAACTGACACTTGGCACTAAATTTGGCACTGATAAAACTATGCGATGCACCAGAATCAAAAAGAATAATAGCAGGATAATTCAAAACTGTAAAGATACCAGTCATGACAGGTGCTCCCTCTGGAATATCAGCCATGGTAGTGAAGTTCAGCCTGCCTTGCCTCACTTGCACCTTCTTCCTCTTGCCTTGGTTCTGATTAACATTCTGTCCCTGCCTCTGCTGGTTTCTGGGGCAATTCTTGGCATAATGTCAGGTGTTACCACAAGTGAAACACTTTTTGTCATTGGCCTGGCGGTACTACTGCTGCTGTGGCTGATTGTTTCTCTGAACTGGAAACTAGGTGCGGTTGGGTGCCTGCTGCTGTTGCTGTGGTCGGATCACCCAACGTCCTTGCTGCTGCTGAGGTCCCCTGCTCTGGGTGTCAGATACGATCCTGAAGCGCTGTAGCTGAGCTAAAGGTCCTGCCATAGGGGCCTTTCTCTTCTTCTCTGCCTGACGAGCTGTGATACAGTCCTCCTGGGAAATGGCCATGTTGACCAACTCATTATAGCTGTTGGCCCTGACTGTGTTGAGACGGTCACGGAGCTTAGTGCTGAGCCCCCTCCTGAACCTATCCCTCTTCTTCTCGTCCGTGTCTGCATGATACCCGACATACTGGCACAGGTCATTGAAGGCCTGAGCATATTGTAACACTGTCCGGTTTCCCTGGGTGAGTGCCAGAAACTCGTTGAGCTTTCGGTCCATAATGCCTGCTAGTATATGGTGTCCCCTGAAAGCGGCCTTGAACTCTCTCCATTCCACCTCTCGGTCATCTGGTTGCATAGCAAGGTAGTGGTCCCACCATGTCCGCGCGGGTCCGTGAAGCTGCTAGGTGGCGAACTTGACCTTAGTCACCTCTGAACAAACTCCATTGAATAGTGGGAATTTGGATTCCACTACCCTAAGCCATACATCAGCATCCAGCGGGTCCTCTGCCCTAGTGAACAACGGTGGCTGGGTACTGAGGAACTCCTGGTAGGTGGCTGCTGCGGGGTGGCGCTAATGATCACCACCACCATAGTGCTAGGTGGCGGCTGACGCTGAGCTAGCTGTCTCAAGATCTTGTTCTGCTGAGCCATCAGCTCCTGCAGAGTAGGCGGTGGTGGCGGTGGTGGAGGAATGCGCTCATTCTGTCCACGACGCGCTCTTCCAGTCATCTGAAAAATCATGTATACTCTTAATATCACATTTCTAAGGTTCAAGGTTCAATTGTGGTGAAGGAGTCAATCGAGCAAAACCAATATATATTGCATAATCATAAAAGATTCCACATCGCCCATACTTTTCCCCTTAAATTAAGACTGACAGCATTCACCAACCATGTTTCCAAAAGAGTTTATCACGATTACATCAATAGCCTAAAAGACTCAACTCTATCTAGCCTAGTACCCAAGGGGCGCAAAAGCTAAGCTAGCTTCGAGGAGTCCTACCATTACCGACTTCTAACTCTACCCCAGCGACCTAGTGAGCAAACGAGGCAACACTTGACTCAGGGGAAGGGGGTCTCCCTGAGCCAGCAGTGTCCAAGCTGGAGGCAGGCTCCTCTCCTCCGTCGATGTCGACATCCTCGTTGGCCCCCATGTCTTGGATCTCCTGGTGATGCATATCCAGGTGCTCGTTAGCCTCGGCAAGCTGCTGCTGGGTGTTAATAAGCTGATCCTCGAGAACCTCGATGGTGTTTTCCCTGGTTCCCACTAGCTCCTCAAGCTCGTGAATCTCATCTGACAACTACTCCACTTGTAGATCTTTTTTCACCATCTCCGTGGACAAATCAACCACAAGCTCCTCTCGGTTATGTAGGGTGATCTTAGTTTCCTCCAACAATGCCATCAAATGAGACATTGCCTCACCACGCATCACTTGTAGACGGTACAGGGCATTCATGCACCGCACGGTCAAGTGAGCAGTCTGACCTGGGTAGATAGCCCAGATGTCCTTGGCATGCTCCACTTGGTCCTTCCACATTGGGTCGTCCTCCTTCTCAGCGGGGAACAAGCCAATGGGGTGAGTGGACAGCTCCAAGGGGTGGAATCCGCAGAAAGTGGTCAATCCATGAAGAGCAATTGCCTCGATCGTATCCTCAGCTTGGTATCCAAAGGACTCAAAGTTCAGCGAACGCCAGCCTGGCTGTAGGGGATGAGGCTCTAGGGTCATCCTCACCCTACAGCGGGGGACTCGGTGCTTCTCGAACTGCTGCATCGTGTACTGAGGAGGCATCGTGTAACCGACCCCCTGAAGTACTTCCCACAAAATACGGGGAAAGCCCTCTCGTGCAAGCCCGTCAGTGTGGGACAGTGCATTCCCTTCGTCTGAGGATCCGTGGGAAGTCATCTGTGTACGGTTAAGCTAAAAGAAAAAGAATTATAAAAAGAAAAAGGAATCACAACTCAGCCTCTCTCTAACTACAACAATGATACTGGGGTACTTAGTTGGGAATTCATTTTGTATTAAAGTCCTTACCCTATTATCCATTAGTTTAATTAATGATGAATGCATGCTCGCCCTGAACGGCCTCACATCAATCTTAGAGGGAATAGGGTAAAACTCCCATCCCTTATAGTATCCTGTAGGGCCTAATCACTTAGCCACCTAACTACCCTTCTATCATCCTAAGGCCTCACGTCCTAGGTCTATCCTAATCGTCCTACGATCTATCCAACATTGGTTTCTATCAAGTTTTACTTTGGAAAAGGATGGTATTTATAGTTTACTGATTCCTCTGTGGTGGTACAAGCTCCGATACCAGCTGTGGCGGAACCGCCCGAATTATTCCAACTTAAGTGCCTAAATCCCGCCTTACAGGCTAGACCACACTTAAATGGGAATAACCCGTCAATCCCTCGGATCTAATCCGACGAGGCCACTGACAGAATCAAGTACCACAGTCCCACTCGATGGTGAGTCACAGAGCAAATACAATAAAGCATAAAACCATACATTAAAGAGTATTAAACTTATTACATCATCGTCGGAGTTTTAACAAAAGTGGTCATCATTGTTTGAAATGCAGCGGAATAAAACTAAAGATAAATAAACATAGAGATGGGGAAGCCTGTCCCATCACTCCTCATGCTCCTCCTCTGCCGAGGTGGGGTCCCACTCGACTGTCCAACCCGGTGGCAAGATGGACGGCCAAGTCACTCCAGCAACAATGTCCTCCATGGAACCTGTAAAAATTATGCCACAAGCAAGGCTGAGTATACTATTACTCAGCTAGACTTACCCGGTTTGAGGAGTCTACTCCTCTACCTCTAGACATGCAGCTGTTTGGCTGTGGGGTTTGGTTGCCAAAAGCACTAGCTGAGTTTATAAATCAAGTTTTAACTTTGTCCAGTTTTAGTGTGACTCTCTTAAGACTAAATGTGTACTATCTACTCATTCATGGTAGCAAGCCAATTTATCAATCAACATCTTTTGTCACATCATCACATTTCCACTTGTTACTCAATCTAGCAGCATGGATCAAGCAGTCTCATTAGCTGCGAGAAGCAGACGATTCGAATCGAGTTTTTATCCTTGCAAGGTCAACCTAAACACACGACATGGCGAGGCACTCCGTCCCCACACACATCAACCGTCCCCATCGATTCCCCGTCAGCAGATCAGGGCTCACCGCCTTGGCGTACAATGCCTCACTGACCCCGACTGCCGTCGTGCAGTGACCGCACTTGTACCCACCATAACCGGAATGGGAGACCTTGTCTTAGGTCGCGTGAGGGGATATGTCCACTGCCAGGTTCACTCAGGTACTAGGCTTACCGATTTACCATATTTCTCGGCATGTGCTTAGTACGTTCAACGCTTGACACACGGTACCACACCTTAATCCTTATTCCAATTTTTGTCCCGTAGACAACGCATCCCCATGGACCGTTGCCCACCGACCATCATCATTATGATATGAAAATGGATACAACCAATTCCTGACCTCGCGCGAGTGCTAGAAAATCACTCGACTTCTACCGAGATCCTAATTAGTAAAGCAGCTACTCGACATAGCATACTAGTATCCATCTCAAAAGGAATCCTAAGTTCATGCAACTAGGGTTTCAAACAACTCCTACACTTAAGTGCACAATACAAGCCTACAAACATTAAGTGTAGTAAAATAGCATATAGAACAGGTTATGCATAAAACCGGGGCTTGCCTTCCAAAGTTGGGGCAGGCAGATCCTCTGGTGCAGGCTCTGGTGCTTGATCCGGGGCTACCTCCTGAGCAACACCTTGCTCCGGCACGAGGACGTACTCTCCGTCACCGAGGTTGCAGTCTATCGAATGCAATGAATAGGAATATGCATGTCATGATTATGCATGATTTAACAACATTATGCTAAATGAAGAAGAACTAAGTTAGTTAGCAACTTAGGGTTTCTTGGTCATACGTGGCTTTTAGTGGTTTATGCTTATCACTCGAGGTTTAGGTGTTGTGGAGAATGAGCATAGTGGATTTGTATTTTTCCCTTTCATATTTCAGTGGGCAAATTAAAAAGGGTTTTGCTAGTTGGGTTAGGGTGACACAAGTTTCCACTATCAATTTCCCCTTTTTCATTTCTAATTATGAATTCTAGTGTGGGCTTGAACTGCAACAGTGGTTTAACTTGTTCCAACAATTTTATAAAAATTACAGTGGGTTGCCATTGGTCACTATAGTTTGTTCTATGAATTTGAGGTCCAGCATAAAAAGGGTATGCCTTGGACAAAAATAACAAAAGTTGGGCAAAGGGGGTTACTTTGCACTATAACTCTTAACTAGGGGTGGGTTCTGTCTTAAGGGTCATTTTTGTTGGTATCTAACAGTAATCACAAGCTTCTGTGCCACAAATCATAGAAGGTTAATTGGTGGTTATTTAGTTGTGATTTTCTAAAGTTTTATGCCAAAAAGATGCTTATAACTAACTTGTTATTTGAAAAATATCAAACAACAGATTTCATATTTTTCCTATGTTCATAATAACAACCCATTAGTCATCCCAAGGTTTGGGGTGTTTTCTCCTTGGGGTTATTTTTCTATGGTTTTTCTAAGTTTTCCTTGTTTTCTTAAATTAAAGGCATCCCAATTATTTTATACTAAACCAGGGTATAATAAATTTTTCTAGTGAACTATTATGCATAAGTAGACTAACAAAAATATAGGTGCTCCCTGGTTCTTTATTTAAACCTCCATTAATATTTTCTCTAACTTTAGGCTAACAAGGATTCAAATGGTAAACTCTACCTTAACTGGGTGTACAGAGGGGTTTATTATTTTTAAACAAGTTAAGAAGTGATTAGGTACTTCTCCAAATTTTCTTAACCTCAGTCTAACAGTGCAACTATTTTTCCTCCTATTATTTAGCTTTTGGCCAAAACAATATTTAATTCCAAACCTTAAATTCCTTTGCAATACTAAGGGGGTTTTGTATTTTTCCTAAATAGTTCTTATTATTTAGAATCAGGCAAAATTTGTTTGACCAAATTTGGTTGAATAAAACTGAAGTTATGAATTTTGCAAGCTCTGTCTGTATTTAAATTAGAAATATTAAAAAGGTTTCCTGGAAAACCAGTTTACACCGAGGACCCTGGGTTTAATACAAATTAACCCACTCAAATCTACCCTTGCGCCACTATTCCCTGAGTCACTGACAGTTCAAAAATCCCCCGGACCTTTCCTTCTTCTTCCCTGAGGTCCTTCCCCTAATGCAAATAGTACCCGCGAAAAAGAAAAGGGCGGCGCGGCTTACCGGCGGCGAGAGAGGTCCAGCGAGGGGCGGGGTTGGCTCCGGGAGGTCCTGGCGGTCACAACGATGTACGGCTTGATGGCGGAGGTGGCCGGAATCGTCTGGTCCACTTGCGCAGGCGGTATATCTCATCGGCGATGGGTGTTCCAGCTAAACCACGGCAATCTAGTGCAATCAACTGGCACGATGAGCTTCACGGGGTGACGTAGAGGCTATGTGCACAAGGAATCGAAGAATGGAACAGAGGATTACCCGGTCTACGTTCACCGGTGGTCGGGCGAAGTCCGGCGACCGTGGACTGGCTTCTCCGGCGAAGCAAACTCCGATTCCTTGCTCGGAGAGCTTCACCGAGGCGTGCGCAGTCTATTCCAAGGGTTGGACGGGGTTGGGAAGGGCTCTGTTGGCCGGTCTACGGTGGCAGGGGCTCGGGTGGCCACAGGCATGCCGTGCACGGGGCAAACGCCGGTGGTTTCGGGCTCCGGTGAGGTCGAGCATGCGCGGAGGAGTACGGTCGACGCCTGAGGGTGATTTATAGGCGCGGGCGCGAGTAGGAGACGCGGGCATAGCTTGGCGTGGCACGGGGCGCGTGGGGTCGGGCGTGGGCGTGCTCTGGCGCGTGCAGAGCGCGTCGAACACGTGGAGGTGTTCTTCTGCCCATGTTCAAAAGCTTGCTGAGATCACATACGTGCGAATCTTGGCAAAAATCCAGCGCAGACCTCTTCCTGGCACCTATGGCTATCTCTTGTATGTGAGTTCCAAGGGAAGATAAGCCCTAGGTCAGAAGATATGCGGGCGCCAAATTTGGCTTGTCTCCCTGCCCACTTCGCGACAAAAATGATGCCAAGACATGTCAAACGTCAAGGGCTCGGTCTCAACTTTTTCTAGGGGGTGCCTTAGGTGGTATGCCACATTTTTGGTATAAAACTTTGGTGGTTTTGGTGCCATCTTCAAGGTGAACACGGTGGATCTTTAGATTAGGTGTAGATTTTGACTTAGAGAGAATTAGAGAGCTCTAGCTCTTTCTCTACTTAAAGAATTGATTTGGGGTTTCTTAAGGGGTCTTTTTGCAATGTTTCCTCTCTATATTTGTTGATTAATATGTTACTTAACTTTTGCCAAAGGTTAGGTCATGATTTGCACATTTGCTTAATCTCTCCCTCCCTTCAACCATGGTTTTAGGAGATAGGGGTTCAAGAGAGGTCTAGGGTTTACTCCCTTCTTGCCCAAGGTAGTAAGTGCACAAAAGCTTGAGTAATGCTTTTAGGTCATTAACATTCTTGGCTAACACAGGGTCTCCAAGGTTCTTATGCTCTTCTCCTTAAGTTTCTTCCACATGTGATCACAGTCATTAGTGTATAGATGTGCCATAGCCATGGTAACACTTGGGTTGTTACATCTGCTCTGCTATATCTTCACATAGAAGCATGGGCTTTGGCTGATCAGCCGAAGCAGCCTTCTCTCTTCTATACTTATAATGTTCACAAGCTTCAGCTTCATCTATATTGTGGATTGCTTTTAAGTTTGTCCAATTTCCTTCAGCCTTTCTGGCAGCTTCCTGACTTCCATGAATAGCAATGGGCCCTTGATCCAAAGGTATCTTCATACATAAATATGCTGGATGAAGAATTGCTTCGAATGCATTAAGTGTTCCACGACCAATGATTGCATTGTAAAGATATTCCATGTCAACAATATCAAACACAACCTATTCAGTTCTTGTATTGTGGACAAATCTGAAGGTCACTGGCATTGTGATCTTCTCAAGTGCTACAATCTGCCTTCCTCCGAAACCACAGAGAGGGTGTGTGGCATCATGGATCGTATCCTCTGGCTCTTGCATCTGTCTGAAGGCCTTAGCAAATATGATATCTGCTGCACTGCCTGTATCGACCAAAACGTTGTGGACTAGAAATCCCTTGTTAACACAAGATATGACCATAGCATCATTGTGAGGGTAATCCTTGAGCTGAAGGTCCTCTTGAGAGAAGGTAATTGGGATGTGAGACCATTTTGACTTGATGAAGGGTCCCTACACCCCAACATGATGTACCCTTCTCTGGGCCTCCTTCTTCTGCTTCTTGTTGGCCGGCTCTGAGGATGAACCGCCTGTTATCAGGAGCACCAGCTTCGTAGCCGAAGCAGCTTCAGTTTGGTTGTTGAACGAAGCCATCAGCTCAGAAAGTGGACGTGAGTTCACCGGAGGTGGGCGCCAATGTTGGAGACTTGTTCTCAAATGCTATGAATCAAGAACAAGGCAACATAAAATGTTAAATATTAATGCCCTTCGTCCTTCGAAACATTATTTCCCTTAGGATATAATGATCTTCAGACGAAGGTCATGAAGGACATACCTTCAAATATTGAAGGTAAGATGGTAATAGAAGAAGCGTGTAAAATACAAAAGATAACATGAACAAACATATAGCATTATAAATTCATCTCCATTATGTTATCATGAGAAAATAAAAACAAAATTGGATTACATTTGATACCTTCGACTTGATAGACGGCGAAGGTATGAGCGTGATGCAAAAGCGAAAGACAAGTCCGCGTGAACAGTACGGGGGTACTGTTCACCTATTTATAGGCACAGGGCACAGCCTGTAAGAAATTACATTCATGCCCTTTACAAATGCTTACAATCATAATACAAGCTATCACGGGTCGATTGGTCATTTCATCTTTAAGTCGGTTCACTCCTTCGTCTTGGGACATGTCACTATGCCGAATTCGGTACTGCTTTTTGGGAGGATCTGCCGAAGGTGTTTTTTCTTACAGGATCTTTGGCGACGAAGCATACCCCCAACACTGATGATTCGCTAAAATCAGTGGAGAAGATGCTTAATATCGCTCAATGTTCTGAACTAGAGAAGGTGCTCTATGCTTCGTGTCGTCTTACTGGCCCCGCTGCTGATTGATGGGACTCCTACACTGTTGCCCATGATGCTGCCAATACTATTACCTGGGCAGAATTTGCTACACAGTTCAGAAACTACCATATTCCTGCTGGCCTAATGAAAATCAAGAAGAAGGAATTCCTATCACTGAAGCAAGGCAGCATGTCTGTCAGTGAATATCATGATATATTTATTCAGATGTCGAGGTATGCTCCAGATGAATTTGCTGATGATGAGAGGAAGCAGGAGCATTTCATGGAGGGACTTGTTAGACCACTTCAATATCAGTTGGTTGCTCACACCTTTCCATCATTCTAGAGGCTTCTGGATAAGGCTTTAGCTATTGAACACAAACATGTTCAGCTGCGTGAGATGAAGAGGAAGGATATCAACAGGGGCAGGGGAGCAGTAGCATTCGCCCTCGCTATGTTCCACCCTAGGGTACACAAACTCATCCTGGAGGAGGGCAACGACCAGCTTAGTATACACCACAGGCAACTCCACAGACTCCACACACTCATTAGGCTGCCCCCACTGGCACCCCAGCGAGACCTGCAGGATAGGGTACAGTCACCACTTGCTTCAAGTGTGCTGAGGTTGGGCACTACGCCAACGCTTGTCCAAAGAGGATTACCAACACACCTGCTCGAAGCAATGTCTAAGGCAAGCAACAGACTCTAGCATCTTGCACGGAATTCAGCATTGCTAGAGTCAACCAAGTAAGTGCTGATGCTACTGCTAATGGAGCTGATATCGCTATCGGTATATTTTACATTAATTCAGTTTCTACAACCATATTATTTGATTCTGGAGCGACACATTCGTTTATTTCTGCTTGCTATGTCAACACAAATGAGTTACCACTTCAAACTATGCAAAAACCACTGATAGTAATTACCCCTAAAGGGCCTATTGAAACAAATTATATGACCAACAGATTAACACTGACAATCATGGGAAGGGAATTCTGGTCTGTGCCTATAGTATTAGTGGAGAGCAATATAGATCTGATACATTGTGCTAGTAGAACTCACCAGTTCAAAAGGAGAAAGATTCGAAGTCATGATTACCATAACCCCCTCTACCAGACCTACCATATATCTAGTAGATGGTAAATTTGTGGGCAGAAATATTGAAAGGGAAATGTGCCCTTGGGCCATTTCTGTAAGTGTTTTGGTGATTAGATGTCCAACACATATTAATTGAGTTCCTATGTGCTAAATGAGTGAGAAGTGTTGTGAGCACCTAGAGGGGGGGGTGAATAGGTGATCCTGTAAAAACTTGAAACTTAATGCCACAACACTTGATTAGGAGTTAGCACAATAAAGCCAAGTGGCTAGAGAGGTGTTCTTGCAAAACACAATAACCACAAGGAGATCAACACAAAGAGGCATAGTGGTTTATCCCATGGTTCGGTCAAGCCCAATACTTGCCTACTCCATGTTGTGGCGTCCCAACAGACGAGGGTTGCACTCAACCCCTCTCAAGCGGTCCAAAGACCCACTTGAATACCACGGTGTTTTGCTTTTGTTTCACTATATCCTGCTTGCGAGGAATCTCCACAACTTGGAGCCTCTCGCCCTTACAACTTGATTTTCACAAAGAAGCACAGAAGTAAGATTGGGATGAGCAACACACACAAGACACAAAATCAGAGCAACAATACGCACACAAGTCACAACACGAGCTCTCAACACAACTTGAAGAGTTCTCTACTCAAATGGAGCTCTAGTTGCTATCACAAAGAATCAAATGCGCGGAAATGAAGTTTTGGTGCTTAGGAATGCTCAAGGGACGCTTGGTGTACTCCTTCATGCGCCTAGGGGTCCCTTTTATAGCCCCAAGGCAGCTAGGAGCTGTTGAGAGCAATCCAGGAAGGCAATTCTTGCCTTCTGTTGACTGGCGCACCGGACAGTCCGGTGTAGCACCGGACACTGTCCGGTGCAGATTTCTTTCCTATTCTGGCGCAGCCGACCGTTGGAGACTTGGAGCCGTTGGCGCACCAGACACTGTCCGGTGCACACCGGATAGTCCGGTGCTCCCATCTGACCGTTGGCTCGGCCACGCGTCACGCGCGGATTGAGCAGCCGACCGTTGGCGCGCTCGACCATTGGCTCACTGGACAGTTCGGTGACTCACCGGACAGTCTGGTGAATTATAGTCGTACGCTGTTGACTTGGTTCCTGAGAGCGGCGACTTCGCCGCAGCCGACTCACCGGACACTGTCCGGTGCACCACCGGACAGTCTAGTGATTTATAGTCGTACGCCGCCGTCGAGACCCGAGAGCAGCCAGTTGATCAGACACCAGCCTGGCGCACCGGACACTGTCCGGTGCACCACCGGACAGTCCGGTGCACCCAGACTGAGCAGAGTCTTGGCTGCTCGAGCCAAGTCTTTTCCAATTGAATTTTCTCTGATTCTAGCACTTAGACAACCATGTTAGTACACAAAAACCAATGTACTAAGTCTAGAGTTATACCTTTGTATTGATTTGCACTTTGTCCACCATTTGGCATAGTTTAACACTTAAGCACTTGTGTTAGACACTAAATCACCAAAATACTTAGAAATGGCCCAAGGGCACATTTCCCTTTCAATCTCCCCCTTTTTGGTGATTTATGCCAACACAACATAAAGCAACTAAAAGAAGTGCAATATCAATGCAATTTCAAACATGAAATGATTTTGATTCAAATTTGGCATATTTGGATCATTCTTTGCCACCACTTGGTTTGTTTTTGCAAATCAAACTCAATTTCCTATCTCTAAGTCAAATTCACTTGTAGAGACATAAAGAGAGGTATTCCTAGAGAAATTGATCAAAGATTAAAAAACTCCCCCTTTTTCCAATAATCAAACATTCTCCCCACAAGAGACAGACTTTTAGCACTAAGAGACAATAAGAGTATTTTGACACAACAAAACTCTACTCTACTACTACTTTCAAAATTCTCAAGTGGTAGCTGATCCATTTCTTGCTTTGGCCTTATTTTCTCCCCCTTTGGCATTAAGCACCAAAATGGGATCAATCGTGGCCCTTAAACCTCATTGCCTCACCAAAATCTTCAAATAAGAGTACAAAGGCAATAAGAATATGGAGATGAACTTGGAATGAGTTACCCTCTCATCGGAGTGCAGCGAAAGTCTTGCATGGTCCAAGTTCACCTTTTCCCTTTCAATCCACCTTTGAGACTAAATCAAGCAAGCTCAAACACATGGTTAGTCTCAAAGGGTCAAGTTGTAGCACATCTCCCCCTAAATATGTGCATCACTCACACATGGACTTTTGAGGTCCGGGGAGAGTTTGTACAACTTGAGCACCATAAATAAACAACTAAATGCATAAGGGAACATGATCAAAGCATAATACACATGTATGCTACTTATCAATCCAAGTTCCGCGAATCTAAGACATTTAGCTCACTACGCAGCCTGCAAAAGGTCTTTTCATCTAAAGGCTTGGTAAAGATATCGGCTAGCTGGTTCTTGGTGCTAATATAGAACACTTCGATATCTCCCTTTTGCTGGTGGTCTCTCAAAAAGTGATGCCGGATGTCAATGTGCTTTATGCGGCTGTGCTCAATAGGATTGTCCGCCATGCGGATAGCACTCTCATTGTCACATAGGAGTGGGACTTTGCTCAGATTGTAGCCAAAGTCCCGGAGGGCTTGCCTCATCCAAAGTAGTTGCACGCAACACTGTCCTACGGCAACATACTCGGCCTCAGCGGTGGATAGGGCAACGGAGGTTTGTTTCTTAGAACTCCATGACACCAGGGACCTTCCTAGGAATTGGCACGTCCCTGATGTACTCTTCCTATCGACCTTACATCCAGCATAATCGGAGTCTGAATATCCAATTAAGTCAAAGGTAGACCCCTTTGGATACCAGATCCCGAAGCAAGGCGTAGCGACTAAATATCTAAGAATTTGCTTCATAGCCACTAAGTGACACTCCCTTGGATCGGATTGAAATCTAGCACACATGCATACACTAAGCATAATATCTAGTATACTAGCACATAAATAAAGCAAAGAACCTATCATGGACCGGTATGCTTTTTGATCAACGGACTTACCTCCTTTGTTGAGGTCGACGTGTCCGTCAGTTCCCATTGGAGTCTTTGCGGGCTTGGCATCCTTCATCCCAAACCACTTGAGCAAGTCTTGTGTATACTTCGTTTGGGAGATGAAAGTGCTGTCCTTGAGTTGCTTCACTTGGAACCCAAGGAAGTAGTTCAACTCGCCCGTCATCGACATCTCAAACTTTTGAGTCATCACCCTGCTAAACTCTTCACAAGACTGTTGGTTAGTAGAACCAAATATTATGTCATCGACATAAATTTGGCACACAAATAAGTCACCTTCACATGTCTTAGTGAAAAGAGTTGGATCGGCTTTCCCAACCTTGAAAGCATTAGCAATTAAAAAGTCTCTAAGGCATTCATACCATGCTCTTGGGGCTTGCTTAAGTCCATAGAGCGCCTTAGAGAGCTTACACACGTGGCCGGGGTACCGTTCATCCTCAAAGCCAGAGGGTTGCTCCACGTACTCCTCCTCCTTGATTGGCCCGTTGAGGAAAGCGCTCTTCACATCCATTTGGAACAACCTGAAAGAATGGTGAGCGGCATAGGCTAACAAAATACGAATCGACTCTAGCCTAGCCATAGGAGCAAAAGTCTCCTCAAAGTCCAAACCTGCGACTTGGGCATAACCTTTTGCCACAAGTCGAGCCTTGTTCCTCGTCACCACCCCGTGCTCGTCCTGTTTGTTGTGGAATACCCACTTGGTTCCCACAACATTTTGCTTGGGACGCGGCACCAGTGTCCAAACTTCATTACGCTTGAAGTTGTTGAGCTCTTCCTGCATGGCCAACACCCAGTCCGGATCTAGCAAGGCCTCTTCTACCCTGAAAGGCTCAATAGAAGAGACAAAAGAGTAATGCTCATAGAAATTAGCTAATCTAGAGCGAGTGGTTACTCCCTTGCTAATGTCACCCAAAATCTGGTCGACGGGATGGTTCCTTTGAATCATTGCTCGAACTTGAGTTGGAGGGGCCTGTGGTGCTTCTTCCTCTTCCACTTGGACATCTTGTGCTCCCCCTTGATCACACACCTCCTCTTGAGTTACCTGTTCATCATCTTGAGTTGGGGGGTGCACAGTCCTTGAGGAAGAAGGCTGATCTTGTTCCTTGTGTTCCTGCGGTCGCACGTCTCCAATCGCCATTGTATGAATCGCGTCCGTTGGAACATCATCCTCATCTACATCATCAAGCTCAACTTGCTCTCTTGAAGAGCCATTAGTCTCATCAAATACAACATCGCTAGAGACTTCAACCAAACCCGATGATTTGTTGAAGACTCTATACGCCTTTGTATTTGAGTCATAAC
The DNA here is from genome assembly GCA_029449295.1 of Zea luxurians. Lineage (NCBI taxonomy): Eukaryota > Viridiplantae > Streptophyta > Magnoliopsida > Poales > Poaceae > Zea > Zea luxurians. The sequence goes on along the minus strand of JAOPSE010000003.1, from coordinate 146,958,137 downwards.
CTAACAAAAACCCTTCTACAGCTTTGGGAGCAAATTTTGAATTTCTACCTTTCTTCACCAGAATGTAGCATTTACTCCCAAAAACTCGAAAATAAGAGACGTTGGGTTTGTTATCGGTTAGTAGCTCGTATGATGTCTTCTTGAGGAGGAGATGAAGGTAGACCCGGTTTATGGCGTGGCAAGCCGTGTTCACAGCTTCCGACCAAAACCGCTCAGGCGTCTTGAATTCTCCAAGCATTGTCCTCGCCATGTCTATAAGTGTCCTGTTCTTTTTCTCTACCACACCATTTTGCTGTGGTGTGTAGGGAGCTTAGAACTCGTGCTTGATTCCTTCCTCCTCAAGGTACTCCTCCACTTGAAGATTCTTGAACTCGGACCCATTGTCGCTCCTTATCTTCTTCACCTTGAGCTCAAACTCATTTTGAGCTCTCCTTAGGAAGCGCTTGAGGGTTCCTTGGGTTTCAGATTTATCCTGCAAAAAGAATACCCAAGTGAAGCGGGAAAAATCATCAACAATTACTAAACCATACTAACTTCCCCCGATACTTAGGTAGGCGACGGGTCCGAAGAGGTCCATATGCAGCAGCTCCAGGGGTCTTGATGTCATCACGTTCTTGATGTGATGAGCACTTCCCACTTGTTTACCTGCTTGACAAGCTACACAAGGTCTATCTTTTTCGAAATGCACATTTGTTAGACCTAACATATGTTCTCCCTTTAGAAGTTCGTGAAGGTTCTTCATCCCAACATGTGCTAAACGGCGATGCCACAGCCAGCCCATGCTAGTCTTAGCAATTAAGCATGCATCTAGACCGGCCTCCTCTTTTGCAAAATCAACTAAATGAAGTTTGCCGTCTAGTACACCCTTAAAAGCTAATGAACCATCACTTCTTCTAAGGCACATCTACAATTGTGAATAAGCAATTATAACCCATATTACAAAGCTGACTCACAGACAACAAGTTATATCCAAGCGACTCAACTAAGAACACATTAGAAATAGAGTGCTCGGATGAAATAGCAATCTTCCCTAGTCCTTTGACCTTGCCTTGATTCCCGTCACCGAATATAATTGAGTCTTGGGAATCTTTGTTCTTGATGTAGGAGGAGAACATCTTCTTCTCCCCCGTCATGTGGTTTGTGCATCCGCTGTCGATAATCCAGCTTGATCCTCCGGATGCATAAACCTGTAAGGCAAATTAGGCTTGGGTCTTAGGTACCCAATTCTTGTTGGGTCCTACAAGGTTAGTAACAATGGTCTTAGGGACCCAAATGCAAGTTTTGTCTCCCTTGCATTTTGTCCCTAATTTCCTAGCAATCACCTTCTTATCCTTTCTACAATTTTCAAAAGAAGCATTGCAAGCATGATAAATTGTAGAAGGTTCATTAATTTTCCTAGGAATATGAGCAACATTTCTCCTAGGCATATGATGAATGACATTTCTCCTAGGCATATCTCTACCATGCACATAGGAAGAACTTGAAGCAAACATTGCATTTGAATTATAAGCATTACAACTCCTATCATGATGAACATTTCTAGAAAATTTCCTATCATAAATAAATGCATGATTCTTTTGAGCACTATTAGCTATAGGGGCCTTCCCTTTCTCCTTGGTGGAGATGGGAGTCTTATGACTTGTTAAGTTCTTGGCTTCCTTCTTAAAGCCAAGCCCATCCTTAATTGAGGGATGTCTACCAATAGTGTAGGCATCCCTTGCAAATTTTAGTTTGTCAAATTCACTCTTGCTAGTCTTAAGTTGGGTATTAAGACTAGCCACTTCATCATTTAACTTTGCAATAGAAACTAGGTGTTCACTACAAGCATCAACATTAAAATCTTTACACCTATTGCAAATCACAACATGTTCTACACAAGGGTTAGATCTATTTTCTACTTCTAGTTTAGCATTTAAATCATCATTATCACTTTTTAAACTAGAAATTGTCTCATGGCAAGTAGATAGTTCACAAGAAAGCATTTCATTCCTTTTAACTTCTAAAGCAAGAGATTTTTGTGCCTCTACAAATTTATCATGTTCTTCATACAAAAGATCCTCTTGCTTTTCTAACAATCTATTCTTATCATTCAAAGCATCAATCAATTGATTAATCTTATCAATTTTAGTTCTATCTAAGCCCTTGAACAAACTAGAGTAATCTATTTCATCATCGGTAGATTCATCATCACTAGAAGAAGCATAATTAGACTTTTGAGTACATACCTTCTTTTCCTTCGCCATGAGGCATGTGTGACGCTCGTTGGGGAAGAGGGATGATTTGTTGAAGGCTGATGCGGTAAGTCCTTCGTTGTCGGAGTCGGACGACGAGCAATCCGAGTCCCACTCCTTGCCAAGGTGTGCCTCGCCCTTAGCCTTCTTGTAAGCCTTCTTCTTTTCCCTCTTCTTATCTTGTTCCTGGTCACTATCATTATCGGGACAATTAGCGATAAAATGACCAATCTTACCGCACTTGAAGCAGGAGCGCTTTCCCTTCGTCTTGTTCTTTTTGGGATGCTCCTTGCGGCCCTTTAGCGCTGTCTTGAAGCGCTTGATGATGAGGGCCATCTCTTCCTCATGGAGCCCCGCTGCCTCAACTTGCGCCACCTTGCTAGGTAGCGCCTCCTTGCTACTCGTTGCCTTGAGAGCAATGGCTTGAGGCTCATGAATTGGACCATTTAACGCCTCATCGACGTATCTTGCCTCCTTGATCATCATCCGCCCGCTTACGAACTTTCCAAGTATTTCTTCGGGCGACATCTTGGTGTACCTAGGATTCTCACGAATATTGTTTACAAGATGTGGATCAAGGACAGTGAAAGACCTTAGCATTAGGCAGACGACGTCATGGCCCGTCCATCGCGTGCTTCCATAGCTCCTTATTTTGTTGACGAGGGTCTTGAGCCTGTTGTATGTTTGGGTTGGCTCCTCCCCCCTGATCATTGCGAATCTCCCAAGTTCGCCCTCCACCAACTCCATCTTGGTGAGCATGGTGACGTCATTTCCCTCATGAGAGATCCTGAGGGTGTCCCATATCTACTTGGCGTTATCTAAGTCGCTCACCTTATGGTATTCATCCCTGCACAATGAGGCTAACAACACAGTAGTAGCTTGTGCATTTTTATGAATCTGTTCATTGATAAACAAAGGACTATCTGTGCTATCAAATTGCATTCCATTTTCTACTATCTCCCATATACTTGGATGGAGAGAGAACAAGTGACTACATATTTTGTGACTCCAAAATCCATAGTCCTCTCCATCAAGGTTTACTAAGAGGAATGGAAAGCAAATGTGCATTTGAACTATGCGGAATGTGAGAATAATCAAAGGAGAAGTTTGAATTAACCGTCTTCTTTTTCTCGTAGTCGTTGTCGTCCTTTTGGGAAGAGGAAGATTCGTCGCTGTCGTAGTAGACTATCTCCTTGATGCGCCTTGTTTTCTTCTTCTTCCTGTCTTTTCTTTTGTGGCCCGAGCCCGAGTCAGTAGGCTTATCATCTTTCGGCTCGTTGATGAAGGACTCCTTCTCCTTATCATTGACCACCATCCCCTTGCCCTTAGGATCCATCTCTTCGGGCGATTAGTCCCTTCGTGAAGAGAACGGCTCCGATACCAATTGTGAGCACCTAGAGGGGGTGAATAGGTGATCCTGTAAAAACTTGAAACTTAATGCCACAACACTTGATTAGGAGTTAGCACAATAAAGCCAAGTGGCTAGAGAGGAGTTCTTGCAAAACACAATAACCACAAGGAGATCAACACAGAGAGGCACAGTGGTTTATCGCGGCCAAGTCCAATACTTGCCTACTCCACGTTATGGCATCCCAACGGACGAGGGTTGCACTCAACCCCTCTCAAGCGGTCCAAAGACCCACATGAATACCACGGTGTTTTGCTTTCATTTCACTATATCCCGCTTGCGAGGAATCTCCACAACTTGGAGCCTCTCGCCCTTACAACTTGATTTTCACAAAGAAGCACGAAAGTAAGGTTGGGATGAGCAACACACACAAGACACCAAATCAGAGCAACAATATGCACACAAGTCACAACACGAGCTCTCAACACAACTTGAAGAGTTCTCTGCTCAAATGGAGCTCTAGTTGCTATCACAAAGAATCGAATGCGCGGAAATGAAGTCTTGGTGCTTAGGAATGCTCAAGGGATGCTTGGTGTACTCCTTCATGCGCCTAGGGGTCCCTTTTATAGCCCCAAGGCAGCTAGGAGCCGTTGAGAGCAATCCAGGAAGGCAATTCTTGCCTTCTGTCGACTGGCGCACCGGACAGTCCGGTGTACCACCGGACACTGTCCGGTGCGGATTTCTTTCCTATTCTGGCGCAGCCGACCGTTGGAGACTTGGAGCCATTGGCGCACCGGACACTATCCGGTGCACACCGGACAGTCCGGTGCTCCCATCTGACCGTTGGCTCGGCCACGCGTCACGCGCGGATTGAGCGGCCGACCGTTGGCGCGCCCGACCGTTGGCTCACCAGACAGTCCGGTGACTCACCGGACAGTCCGGTGAATTATAGCCGTACGCTGTTGACTTGGTTCCCGAGAGCGGCGACTTCGCCGCAGCCGACTCACCAGACACTGTCCGATGCACCACCGGACAGTCCGGTGATTTATAGTCATACGCCACCGTCGAGACCCGAGAGCAGCCAGTTGATCAGACGCCAGCCTGGCGCACTGGACACTGTCCGGTGCACCACCGGATAGTCCGGTGCACCCAGACTGAGCAGAGTCTTGGCTGCTCGAGCCAAGTCTTTTCCAATTGAATTTTCTCTGATTCTAGCACTTAGACAACCATGTTAGTACACAAAAACCAATGTACTAAGTCTAGAGTTATACCTTTGTATTGATTTGCACTTTGTCCACCATTTGGCATAGTTTAACACTTAAGCAGTTGTGTTGGACACTAAATCACCAAAATACTTAGAAATGGCCCAAGGGCACATTTCCCTTTCAAGTGTAAATCAAATAACAAGGTATGTTTCTAGACTTAGTGAATTGTTTTTTAATACTAACATGTTTATCTAAGTGCTAGAAACAGTGCCAAGAAAATAAGAAAGAAGTTGGAAAAGAGTTGGCTGTGTACAGCCAAAACCAGCTCGGGCCTAGCGCACCGGACAGTGTCCGGTGCCCTAGGCTGGCCGACGGTGAACTGGCTGCTTTCGGGAATCATTCGGGCAACTTTGCTAAAAATCACCGGACTGTCCGGTGCGTCACCAGCGCTCGCTCCAAAGTCTTCAGCGACGAACTCGTCGCTCTCGGGAAACGAATAAAGCGCTGTGGCTAAAATTCATCGAACTGTTTGGTGGTGCACCGGACTGTCCGATGAGTCAACGGCGCTCGCGGCCAACGGTCGCCTGCGTGATCAAAGGGTGACATGTGGCGAAGCCAACGGTCTGATGGTTGCACCGGACTGTCCGGTGTGCACCGGACTGTCCGGTGCGCCAACAAATCCGAAGATCCAACGGTCGGCTTCGCCAGAAAAGGAAAGAGATCACGCACCAGACAGCTACAGGACCTGTGTGGTGGTGCACCGGACTGTCCGGTGCACCACTCGATAGAAGGCAAGAATTGCCTTCCAAGTTGATCTACAACGGCTCCTAGCTGCCTTGGGGCTATAAAAGTGACCCCTAGGCGCGTGGAGTAGAACAACCAAGCCTTCTCTAAGCATTCTAAGACTCTCAAACTCCATCTCCACGCATTTGATCGATTGTGTTAGTGATTTGAACTCCGTTTGAGTTGCAAACTCTCTGTGCTATGTTTCGAGCCCAAGTCTTGGCTTGTGTGCGTGGGTGTGCTATGGATTTGGGTCTTACGTGTGTCGCACTCCCATCCTTACTCTTGTGCTTTCTTGTGATCATAACTTTGTAAGGGCGAGAGGCTCCAACTTGTGGAGATTCCTCGCAAACGGGAAAAGATCTCAAAAGGAAAATATTGTGGTATTCAAGTCGATCATTGGATCACTTGAAAGGGGTTGAGTGCAACCCTCATCCATTGGGATGCCACAACGTGGAAGTAGGCAAGTGTTACTTGGCCAAACCACGGGATAAAAATTGCGTGTCTCTTGTGTTGCTTTTCTGTGATTGTTTTGTTCGCAAGAGCTCGCTCCATAGCAAATTGGTCACACTAACACTTTAATAACCAAGTTTGTGGCTATTTAGTGTTTGATTTTATAGGATCACCTATTCACCCCCCTCTAGGTGCTCTCAATTGGTATCAGAGTCGTACTCTTCATCTAAGGGGCTAACTGCCTGAAGAGATGGATCCTAAGGGTAAGGGGATGGTGGTCAACGACAAGGAGAAGGAGTCCCTCTTCAACGAGCCAAGAGACGAAAAGCCCACTAACTCAGGCTCGAGTCACAAGAAGAGGGACAGGAAGAAGAAGAGGCGCATCAAGAAGATCATCTACTACGATGGCGACGCCTCCTCTTCTTCACCAAGGGACGACGACGACTCCTCGTCCAAGAAAAAGACAGTTAATCAAAATTATTATTTTGATTATTCTCGCATTCTCTATAATTCAAATGCACATTTACTATCGATTCCCCTTGGAAAACCTCCACACTTTGATGGAGAGGACAATTCGTTTTGGAGTCATAAAATGTGTAGTCATTTATTCTCTCTCCATCCTAGCATATGGGAAATCGTAGAAAATGGGATGCATTTTGATAGCCCTGATAATCCTGTCTTTATAAATGAACAAATTCATAAAAATACTCAAACTACTACTGTTCTGCTAGCATGTCTGTGCAGGGATGAATATAACAAGGTTAGCGGCTTGGACAACGCCAAACAAATCTGGGACACCCTCAAGATATCACATGAGGGAAATGATGCCACCATGATCACCAAGATGGAACTGGTGGAGGGCGAGCTAGGGAGGTTCGCGATGATCAGGGGAGAGGAGCCAACACAAACCTACAATAGGCTCAAGACCATGGTCAACAAAATCCGAAGCTACGGAAGCACAAGATGGACGGATCATGATATTGTCCGCCTCATGCTCAGGTCATTTATAGTTATTGACCCCCATCTTGTAAACTTATTCGTGAAAATCCTAGGTACACCAAAATGACGCCCGAGGAGATCCTCAGAAAATTCGTGAGCGGGCGCATGATGGTGAAGGAGGCGCGATACGTGGACGATGCCCTAAATGGTCCATTGCCCATCTATGAGCCGCAACCCGTTGCTCTCAAAGCAACTAGTAGCAAGGAGGCGCTATCAAGCAAGGTAGCACAAGTGGAGGTTGTCGGGCTAAATGAAGATGAAATGGCACTTATCATCAAGCGCTTCAAGACCGCGCTAAAAGGTCGCAAGGAGTACCCCAACAAGAATAAAACAAGGGGAAAGCGCTCCTGCTTCAAATGCGATAAGACTGGTCATTTCATAGCTCGATGCCCCGACAATGATAATGACCTGGGACAAGAAAAGCACGGGAAGAGGGAGAAGTAGAAGAACTACAGGAAGGTGAAGGGCGAGGCGCACCTTGGAAAGGAATGAGATTCTAACTGCTCTTCATCTGACTCCGATGATGAAGGACTGGCTGCCTCGGCCTTCGACAAATCTTTGCTCTTCCCAAACGAACGCCATACTTGCCTTATGGCTAATGAGAAGAAGGTACGTATTCGAGATACCCCCAAGTACTCTTCTTCTAGCGATGAGGAATCATATGATGATGAAGTAGATTACACTGATTTATTTAAAGGACTAGATAGAGCTAAAGTAGACAAAATAAATGAACTAATTGATGCTCTTAATGAAAAGGATAGACTTCTAGAAAAGCAAGAGGACATTTTGTATGAAGAACATGATAAATTTGTTAGTGTTCAAAAATCCCTTTCTTTAGAAATTAAAAAGAATGAACTGCTATCTTCTGAAGTGTCTACCTATCATGAATCTATATCTAGCTTAAAGAATTTAAATGATGAATTAAATGCTAAGCTAGAGAAAGTTAAGGAAACTAGTTCATGTGTAGAGCATGTAATTATTTGCAATAGATGTAAGGACTTCGATGTTGATGCATGTGATGAACATCTTACTTGTATTGATAAATTAAACAATGAGGTGGCAAGTCTTAATGCTCCACTTAAGACTTGCAAAGTTGATTATGATAAACTAAAATTTGCTAGGGATGCCTACACTGTTGGTAGACACCCCTCAATTAAGTATGGACTTGGTTTTCGCAAGGAAACCAAGAACATAACAAGACAAAGGACTTCCATTCCCAACAAGGAGAAAGGGAAGGCCCCTATGGCTAGTAGTTCTCAAAAGAACCATGCCTATATTTATGATAGGAAATTTACTACGCAAGCTCATAATGATAGATGCTATGATCATGCTATTTTATCGAGTTATCATACTTCTCATGCTATGGTTGTTTCTAGCTCTACTTATACTTATGGTAGAAATAGGCCTAGGCATAATCATAATGTGTCTCATGCGCCTAGGAGAGTTTGCAATGGTCCTACTACTATTTTCCATACTTGCAATGCTTTCTTTGTACTTTTATGTAAGAATGCAAAAGTAGTTGCTAGGAAGTTGGGATCTAAATGCAAGGGAGACAAAACTTGCATATGGGTTCCAAAAACTATTGTGACTAACCTTATAGGACCTAACAAGAGTTGGGTACCTAAAACCCAAGCTTAAATTCTTTGCAGGTTTATGCATCCGGGGGCTCAAGCTGGATTATCGACAGCGGATGCACGAACCACATGACAGGGGAGAAGAAGATGTTCACCTCCTACGTCAAGAACAAGGATTCCCAGGATACGATCATCTTTGGAGATGGGAACCAAGGCAAGGTCAAAGGCTTGGGCAAGATAGCCATCACTAACGAGCACTCAATATCAAATGTATTTTTAGTAGAGTCGCTCGGGTATAACCTTTTGTCTATAAGTCAATTGTGTCACATGGGTTACAATTGTTTGTTTACAAATGTTGATGTATCTGTCTTTAGAAGAAGTGATGGTTCATTAGCTTTTAAGGGTGTATTAGACGACAAGCTCTACTTAGTTGATTTTTCAAAAGAGAATGCCGATCTAGATGCATGCTTAATCGCTAAGACTAATATGGGCTAGCTATGGCATCGCCGTTTAGCACATGTTGGGATGAAGAACCTTCATAAGCTTCTAAAGGGAGATCATGTGTTAGGACTAACCGATGTCTGTTTTGAGAAATACAGACCTTGTGCAGCATGTCAGGCAGGGAAACAAGTGGGAAGCACTCATCACAGCAAGAATGTGATGACGACATCAAGACCACTGGAGCTTCTTCACATGGATCTCTTCGGACCCGTTGCCTACCTCAGCATCAGGGGAAGTAAGTATAGTCTTGTAATTGTTGATGATTTTTCCTGCTTCACTTGGGTATTCTTTTTATAGGATAAGTCAGAAACCCAAGGGACTCTAAAGCGCTTCTTAAGGAGAGCTCAAAATGAATTTGAGCTAAAGGTGAAGAAGATAAGAAGCGACAATGGGTCCGAGTTCAAAAATCTACAATTTGAAGAGTTTCTTGAGGAGGAAGGCATCAAGCACGAGTTCTCCGCTCCCTACACACCACAATAAAATAGTGTGGTAGAGAGGAAGAACAGGACGCTAATCGACATGGCGAGAACGATGCTTGGAGAGTACAAGACGCGTGAGCGTTTTGGTCGGAAGCTGTGAACACAGCTTGCCATGCCATAAATCGGCTCTACCTGCACCATCTCCTCAAGAAGACCTCCTACGAACTCCTTACTGGTAACAAACCCAATGTCTCTTATTTTTGTGTATTTGGGAGCAAATGCTACATTCTGGTGAAGAAAGGTAGACATTCTAAATTTGCTCCCAAGGCAGTAGAAGGGTTTTTCCTAGGATATGACTCAAATACAAAGGCGTATAGGGTCTTCAACAAATCATTGGGATTAGTTGAAGTCTCTAGCGACGTTGTATTTGATGAGACTAATGGCTCTCCAAGAGAGCAAGTTGATCTTGATGATATAGATGAAGAAGAAGTTCCGACGGCCGCAATGCGCATGATGGCGATAGGTGATGTGCGACCACAGGAACTACATGAACAAGGTCAACCTTCCTCCTTGACATTGGTGCATCCCCCAACTCAAGACGATGTACAGGTACCTCAAGAAGAGGAGCAGGGTCAAGGGGGAGCACAGGAGGAACACGTATGGAGGAAGAAGCACCACATGCCCCTCCAACTCAAGTCCGAGCGATGATCCAAAGTCATCACCCCATCGATAAGATTCTAGGTGACATCAGCAAGGGAGTAACTACTCGCTCACGATTAGCTAATTTTTGTGAGCATCACTCATTTGTCTCTTCTATTGAGCCTTTCAGGGTAGAAGAGGCCTTGTAGGATCCGGACTGGGTGTTGGCCATGCAGGAAGAACTCAACAACTTCAAACAGAATGAAGTCTGGAGCCTGGTGCCATAGCAAAACGTTGTGGGAACCAAGTGGGTGTTCCGCAACAAACAAGACGAGCATGGAGTGGTGACAAGAAACAAGGCTCAACTTGTGGCAAAAGGTTATGCCCAAGTCGCAGATTTGGACTTTGAGGAGACTTTTGCTCCTGTGGCTAGGCTAGAGTCAATTCGGATATTACTAGCCTATGCTGCTCACCATTCTTTCAGGCTGTTTCGAATGGACGTAAAGAGCGCTTTCCTCAATGGACCAATCAAGGAGGAGGTATACGTGGAACAACCCCTGGCTTTGAGGATGACAGGTATCCCGACCATGTATATAAGCTCTCTAAGGCACTCTATGGACTTAAGCAAGCCCCAAGAGCATGGTATGAATGCCTTAGAGATTTCCTTATTTCTAATGCTTTCAAGGTTGGGAAAGTCGATCCCACTCTTTTCACAAAGACATGCGATGGTGATCTTTTTGTGTGCCAAATTTATGTCGATGACATAATATTTGGTTCTACTAACCAAAAGTCTTGTGTGGAGTTTAGCAGGGTGATGATGCAAAAGTTCGAGATGTCGATGATGGGCGAGTTGACCTACTTCCTTGGATTCCAAGTGAAGCAACTCAAGGACGACACCATCATCTCCCAAACGAAGTACACCCAAGATCTTCTCAAGAAGTTTGGGATGAAGGACCAAGCCCGCGAAGATACCGATGGGAACTGATGGGCATCTTGACCTCAACAAAGGAGGTAAGTCCGTTGATCAAAAGGCATACCGATCAATGACAGGTTCATTACTTTACCTTTGTGCTAGTAGACCGGACATTATGCTTAGTGTATGCATGTGTGCTAGATTTCAATCCGACCCTAAGGAATGTCACCTTGTGGTTGTTAAGCGAATTCTTAGGTATTTAGTTTCTACGCCTTGCTTCGGGATCTGGTATCAAAAGGGGTCTACCTTTGACTTGATTGTATACTCAGACTCCGACTATGCCAGGTGCAAGGTTGATAGGAAGAGCACATCAGGGACGTGCCAATTTCTAGGAAGGTCCCTGGTGTCCTGGAGTTCCAAGAAACAAACATCCATTACCCTATCCACCACTGAGGCCGAGTACGTTGCCGCAGGACAGTGTTGCGCGCAAGTGCTTTGGATGAGGCAAACCCTCCGGGACTTTGGCTACATCTGAGCAAAGTCCCACTCCTACGTGACAATGAGAGTGCAATCCACCTGGCGGATAATCCTGTTGAACACAGCCGCACTAAGCACATAGACATCCGTCATCACTTCCTGAGAGACCATCAGCAAAAGGGAGATATCAATGTGTACCACATTAGCACCGAGAACCATCTAGCCGATATCTTCACTAAGCCCTTAGATGAGAAAAGGTTTTGCAGGTTGCGTAGTGAGCTAAATATCTTAGATTCGCGTAACTTGGATTTATCTAGAGCATACATGTAGTTCATGCCTTTGATCATGTTACCTTAAGCATTTACATCATTTGTTGTCTATTTATGATGCTCAAGTTGTACAAGTCATCCCTGGACCTCACAAGTCCGTATGCAAATGATGCATATATTTAGGGGGAGATGTGCTACAACTTGATCCCTTTGAGACTAACTTGTTTGTTTGAGTACACTTGATTTAGTCTCAAAAGTACATTGAAAGGGAAAGTGAACTTGGACGACGAAAAGACTTCCACTGCACTCTGGTATTAGTGTATTTAATTCAAAGTTCATATTTATGCTCTCATTGCCTTTTTGCTCTTATTTGACACTTTGGTGAGGCAATGGGGTTAATGGGCCAAAAATGATCCCATTTTGGTGCTTAATGCCAAAGGGGGAGAAATTAAGGCCAAAGCAAATGGATCAGCCAACCACTTGAGAATTTTGAGAATAGTAGAGTTAAAATTTGTGATTTGTCCAAAACACTCTTATTGCAAAATTTGGTCTCTTATGGGAAAATTTTGATTATGGGAAAAAGGGGGAGTTTTTGGCACTTGATCAATTTCACTCTTGGAATATCTCTTTATTTGCACAAACAAGCGTGTTTGACTTAGAGATAGGAAAAAGATTTTGATTTGCAAAAACAAACCAAGTGGTGGCAAAGAGTGATCCAAATATGTCAAATCCTAAGTAAAAAGAATTTGGTCTTCATTTGCATTAATATGTCACTTCTTTTGTTGCTTTTTGATGTGTTGGCATAAATCACCAAAAAGGGGGAGATTGAAAGGGAAATGTGCCCTTGGGCCATTTCTATAAGTGTTTTGGTGATTAGATGTCCAACACATATCGATTGAGTTCTTATGTGCTAAATGAGTGAGAAGTGTAAATCAAAGAACAAGGTATGTTTCTAGACTTAGTGAATTGTTTTTGAATACTAACATGTTTATCTAAGTGCTAGAAACAGTGCCAAGAAAAGAAGAAAGAAGTTGGAAAAGAGTTGGTTGTGTACAGCCAAAACCAGCTCGGGCCTGGCACACCGGATTGTCTGGTGGCGCACCGGACAGTATCCGGTGCCCCAGGCTGGCCGACGGTGAACTGGCTGCTCTCGAGAATCGACCAGGCGACTTCGCTAAAAATCACCGCACTGTCCGGTGGTCCACCAGACTGTCCGGTGCGTCATCAGCACTCTTGCCTAAGTCTTCGGCGACAAACTCGTCGCTCTCGGGAAACGAATAAAGCGCCGCGGCTAAAATTCACTGGACTATCCGGTGGTGCACCGGACTGTTCGGTGAGTCAACGGCGCTCGCGGCCAGCGGTCGCCTGCGCGATCAAAGGGTGACATGTGGTGAAGCCAATGGTCGGATGGTTGCACCGGACTGTCCGGTGTGCACCGGACAGTGTCCGGTGCGCGAACAGATCCGAAGATCCAACGGTTGGCTTCGCCAGAAAAGGAAAGAGATCACACACCGGACAGCTACAGGACCTGTCCGGTGGTGCATCGGACTGTCCGGTGCACCACTCGATAGAAGGCAAGAATTGCCTTCCAAGTTGATCTCCAACGGCTCCTAGCTGCCTTGGGGCCATAAAAGGGACCCCTAGGCACATGGAGCAGAACAACCAAGCCTTCTCTAAGCATTCTAAGACTCCCAGACTCCGCCTCCACGCATTTGATCGATTGTGTTAGTGATTTGAGCTCCATTTGAGTTGCAAACTCTCTGTGCTGTGTTTCGAGCTCAAGTCTTGGCTTGTGTGCATGGGTGTGCTGCGGATTTGGGTCTTGCGTGTGTTGCTCTCTCATCCTTACTATTGTGCTTTCTTGTGATCATAACTTTGTAAGGGCGAGAGGCTCCAACTTGTGGAGATTCCTCGCAAATGGGAAAAGATCTCAAAAGGAAAATACCATGGTATTCAAGTCGATCATTGGATCACTTGAAAGGGGTTGAGTGCAACCCTCGTCCATTGGGTCGCCACAACGTGGAAGTAGGCAAGTGTTACTTAACAGAACCACGAGATAAAAATTGCGTGTCTCTTGTGTTGCTTTTCTGTGATTGTTTTGTTCGCAAGAGCTCGCTCCATAGCAACTTGGTAACACTAACACTTCAATAACCAAGTTTGTGGCTATTTAATGTTTGATTTTATAGGATCACCTATTCACCCCCCCTCTAGGTGCTCTCAAATATCCGTGTGGTTAGAGACTTTCTAGATGTCTTTCCAGAGGAGTTACCCGGGATGGCACCAGATAGGGAAGTTGAATTTGTTATTGATCTCTTACATGGAACTGCTCCTATTTCAAAAAGGCCATATAAGATGTCAGTGGATGAACTAAAATAACTTAAGAAACAACTAACAGAGTTACAAGAGGCGGGGTACATTCGTCCGAGTTCCTCACCTTAGGGAGCACCGGTTCTGTTCGTACGGAAGAAGGATGGTTCACAAAGGATGTGTGTGGATTATAGATCACTTAATGATGTCATAATTAAGAACAAGTATCCTTTACCTCGAATTGAAGATTTATTTGATCAGATGAGAGGTGCCAGGGTATTCTCTAAGATTGATCTGAGATCGGATTATCACCAAATGAAGATTAGGCCTTCTGATATTACCAAGACGGCTTTGTCTACCCGATATGGTCTATATGAGTTCACAGTCATGTCGTTTAGCTTAACTAATCCACCAGCCTACTTCATGAATCTAATGAACAAGGTGTTCATGGAGTATCTTGATAAGTTTGTCGTGGTATTCATTGATGACATTCTTATTTATTCCAAGAATGATAGCGATCATGAGGAACATCTAAAATTGGTGCTAGAGAAGTTAAGGGATAATCAACTCTATGCCAAGTATAGCAAGTGTGAGTTCTGGCTTGACGAAGTACCATCCTTGGACACATCCTCTCTAATGGAGGAATATTAGTGGATCCTGCTAAGGTGAGAGAGATAGTGGGATGGAAGATACCAAGTTCGGTTACTGAGATCCGGAGCTTCTTGGGACTCGCAGGGTATAATTGACGATTTTTTGAGGGATTCTCCAAGATAGCGAAACTTATGACTTCCCTATAAGAAAAAGGAAAGGAGTTTAAGTGGTCTCATGAATGTCAAGATAGTTTCAATCAACTAAAGTTAAAATTGATGTCACCCCCAGTGTTGGTTATGCCAGATCTGCAGAAGGGATTTAACATATATTGTGATGCGTGCCACCAGGGCTTGGGATGTGTTCTTATGCAAGAAGGACATGTCATTGCCTACGTGTCTCGCCAGTTGCGAAAACATGAGTTGAACTACCCCACTCATGACTTAGAACTAGCAGCCATAGTGCATGCTCTCAAGATTTGGAGGCATTATATAATGGAGACTAAGTGCCAAGTCTACACTGATCATAAGAGCTTAAAGTATATCTTCACTCAGAAGGATCTCAACCTTAGGAAATGTCGTTGGTTGGAGCTCATCAAAGATTACGACTTAGAAATCCACTTTCATCCGAGCAAGGCGAATCTGGTTGCAGATGCCTTGAGTTGGAAGGAGCATGTTCATGCAGCTATTGTCGCCTAGCTACCCGAGGAGTTAGTAGAAGACTTTGAGAAGCTCAATCTGGGAATAGTTGCTCATACTGAAGGGATTACCATTGAAGTGGAACCCACCTTAGAACAAGAAATACGTAAAGGTCAGATTGATGATGCCAAGATTCAAGAGATTAGAGATCTTATGGCAGAAGGCAGGGGTTTAGACTTCACGGAGGATGATCAAGGCACAATCTGGTTCAAGAACAAGATTTGTGTCCCTGAGATTGATAGTCTTCGTGAGACCATATTGAAGGAGGCACATGACTCAGCTTACTCCATCCATACTGGTAGTACCAAGATGTACTAGGACCTAAAGCAGAAGTATTGGTGGTATGGACTAAAGAAGGATGTTGCTTCACATGTAGCGTTATGTGATGTTTGCCAGAGGGTGAAAGCTAAACATCAAAGGCCTACCGGTTTGCTGCACCCGCTTAAGATACCTGAATGGAAGTGGGAAGAAATTGGTATGGACTTCATTATCGGTCTACCCCGCACATCTACTGGGTATGACTCTATTTGGGTGATTGTGGACAGGCTAACTAAAGTATCCATTTTATCCTAGTGAAGACCACGTATTCGGGTGCCAGGCTAGCAGAGTTATACATGACACAGATAGTTTGTCTACACGGAGTGCCTAAGAAGATCATGTAAGACCGAGGATCTTAGTTTACTTCTCGGTTTTGGTAGAAGTTGCATTAATGCTTGGATACAAGACTGGATTTCAGTTCGGCCTACCATCCTCAAATGGATGGCAGACCGAGAGAACTGACCAAGTACTAGAAGATATGTTAAGAGCTTGTGCTCTTAAACATGGTGGTAGTTGGGATAAGAGTTTTCCCTATGTGAAGTTTTCTTATAATAACAGTTACCAGGCCAGTTTGAAGATGTCCCCGTTTGAGGCTTTGTATGCAGAAAGTGCAGGACTCCTCTATATTGGGATCAAACTGGTGAAAGACAGTTCTTTGGGCCAGAAATTATACAAGAGGCAGAAGAACAAGTAGGTTGATACAGGAAAACTTGAGGACTGCACAGTCAAGACAGAAAAGCTATGCAGATACCTGGAGAAGGCAGTTATAGTTTAAGGAGCGTGATCATGTGTATCTGAAGGTGTCACCAATCCGGGGTATGAGAAGGTTTAAAGTTAAAGGGAAGTTGTCCCCTCGCTTTATTGGACCCTTCATGATACTTAAGCAAGTGGGGGAAGTTGCCTACCAACTGGAACTACCCGACTATCTGGCGGATGTACATGATGTCTTCCATGTATTCGAGTTGAATAGGTGTCTCAGGGTACCCGAAGAGCAACTGCCTATGGAGGATCTTAGTATTCAAGATGATCTGACTTATACTGAGTACCCTATCAAGATCCTTGATACTTTGACTCGTGTCACGAGGAGTAAGGTGATCAAAATGTGCAAAGTGCAATGGAGTCATCATGGAGAAGATGAAGCTACTTGGGAGAGAGAAGAAGAGCTACAAGTAGAATCTCCCAACCTCTTCCCTAGTTCCTCTTAATCTCGAGGTCGAGATTCTTTTTAAGGGGGGTAGGATTTGTAATACCCAACTTGTGGAATATAAAAGAGAGGGATAAGTATTTATGTGTACTGCCATTTATCCTTGAGAATTATTAAGGAACATATTTAAAGTGAATAATTCTCTAATAAAACATAAATAACCCCTGCATCATGTTGGAGTTTATTTGTTTGTGCATTTAATAATAATAATAATAATAATAGTAATAGAATATAAAAATGTTGAAATTGGATTAACACCTAATTTGATTTAAAAATGAAAATAGAAATAGGAAAGGAAAGAGAAGAGAAAATACTACATAATACAAAATAAATATACAAATAATTAAATTCTTTCCATACTGGTATGTTCAATTTGTACATTTAATCTGAGTACAAGTTCACAATAATATTTGAATTCAAATTGAGATTTAAAAATAAAAAGGAGAGAAAACAGGAAATTCTAAAAGAAAAAGAGAAAGGAAGTCGCTGGGCCGACTACTTCCCAATTCGGCCCAGTAAACCCGATTCCGCGTCCTTCATCGCGCGCGCGCCAAGCCTGTTCTGGTGTCGCTTGCACCGCACGGACAACCCACTGATAGTCTGGGCCCTCCTGTTGGGCTTTCGCCGTGCGCATTGTTCCCGCACCTCATACCGCTGTCAGGTGGGGCCAATGAGCTAGTTCTCCAATAGCCGCCATGCACCTACTGATCGCGGCGATCGCGGGGGAAAACGAAACAACCCTCCCACCTATGCGCCGGGGTTGTTGAGGGCGGAGTCTAGGAATAAAACCTGAGAGTCGGGCTTCTCTCAACCACCCTGCCATGTTTTGAGAGACCTCCACCAGGCCCCGCCACGCCGACCAAGTGTCCAGAGAGGAAGGGCCGCCATGGTGGATTGTGTGATTGAGTGCCCCCTGGTCTGTGGCAAGGAGCCTTGTCGTGGTGCGTGGGAGTGTCCACGCCACTTGTGGATGGAAGGAACCTACGATGATTGCAGAATTGCTCATCGGAGCAGTTTTCTTTGTGGAACTGCATCGCATCGTGGCCATCACCGCCGGGACTTCGTGCGATGGTATGATGCTACCCATTCGAATTGTGTGGTCATCCGTGTAGTGTAGGACCTCTTGGTGTTCGAATCGAGTCCCCATTTGGCGTGCAGGCCATGCGCCGACGGCGCACCATCGCGATTGGCGGGTGGCGCCACCTCGGGCGGGGCTAGGGGTTGAAGAAAGGAGGTGGCCGTTGACGTGCAAAGCAACGGTTAGGATTTAATCAAGGCCTAACTGATTCAATATTTGGCCTTGGCCGTTGATCTGCTCGTGTGCGGTCGCGATTAGAGCATAGGAATACCGGTTCGGTGGGGATAGCCAGTACCGTTCAATCTTGATCCAACAGGCGTATGTTGATCTGGGAATTTTAAAATCCGGGCCATCCATCAAGAATCCTCTAGACGTGGTTTCATGACAGGTCCATCTAATCTGTAACGTTGATTGGCGATCTTGTGACTCTAGGTAACCCATACCCCTTCGGCCCAAACTTTTTGCAAAAGACCCCTTGAGATAGCACATATGATCCTGTCGTCCATTGATATGCAGAGAACAACACGGTTCAGTCCTTAAATTTGTATCTAGATCCCTGAGCTTGTAGAAAATGTGGGCTGCAGTCCATAGGTCGTCAGGAAATTGTAAAATAAATAGGGAAATCGATTTTTGTGTAGAAATAATTCTAGAAAAGGTAGAATATTCATAACTTAACTATTTTCACTCCGAATTGATCCATTCCAGTGGCATTAATTTTGTATTAATATTGTCTATCACCTTGTAACTCTATTTATCCATGAACCATAGATTAAAAAATTTCCACTTAAATTATTCTATACTAAACACTTAATAACTTCGGAAAATCGTAACTCGATAACAGTAACTCTGAATTTAGTGATTCTCAAACCTACGATCTTGTTGCAATGCATAGAATATTATCATGCATTCTGTTCTGTTGTTTGGTGTGATGTTAATTTCTCCTATACCATGTTTGCTTGTATTGTAGCGAATAGACGGGCAAGTGACC
The DNA here is from genome assembly GCA_029449295.1 of Zea luxurians. Taxonomy (NCBI): domain Eukaryota; kingdom Viridiplantae; phylum Streptophyta; class Magnoliopsida; order Poales; family Poaceae; genus Zea; species Zea luxurians. The sequence continues at coordinate 146,939,145 of JAOPSE010000003.1, read as the reverse complement.
AAGGACCCAGAGACTCAGCAGGTGGATACTACTTAGTAGGAGCTCATTGAAGGCAAGTTGTGCCATTGATCACTTCTATTTACCTAATAATGTTCATGTTAATCATTATGATCTGCATAGGTTAATTTTGATGGGACCCAATAGGTCACCCTTGTTTGGCTATCTTTATACCTTGCTTATCGCTAAACTTTTGGGTAGTTCCTGTTATTGCTTTATGTGGTTTTGGGTGTTAAGATACATATTATTCATGATCATGATTTTATTATCAATTTGTTATTTACTATTCATGACAAGATCATTATGTTAGTTGGAACATGAAGCGACCACCCGGGAAAATAGTGCTACCACAAGGGTGGTATGGGACGCCCTTGGCTTACTAATTAGGAAAGCTAGTGGATGACTACCTTACTCGAAAGGGGCAAGGGCAGTAGGGGAGTGGTCGGTGTAGGGAGGTTCTCGGGTTTATTTTGCTGCGATGGCGGTCAGACAGGGGATTCTTGCATTGCGCTCTCTAGAAACTGTAGCGGGTTTTCTGAAGCTAGTGGAACTTTGTAAAGGCCTCATAGTGTTACCCTGCCTCGCTTCCTTGGTAGAGGTGTGGGATTCATGACCCCTTAGCAGATGGGTAACATGACTTGTGGGTAAAGATGCGCAACCTCTACAGAGTGTAAAACTGGTATATCAGCCGTGTTCACGGTCATGAGCGGCTCGGACGCTCACATGAGTAACTTATGGAATTAAATTTATTTGGTCATTTGCATCGCATGGTGGTTTATTATTAATTTTGATCTATTATTACTCTGATTTGGTATATACTTAAATTTAGTAACTGCTAATAAAATTTGACCAACTTATTAAAAGCAATGCTTAGCTTTAATCCTTATTTGTTGATCAGCCTTACACTTCACATGAACTCCCACTTTTGGTGAGTTCATGCACATTATTCCCCACAACTTATTGATCTATGATCTTTTGTGAGCTCACTCTTGCGATATATAAGCCCCCCACAGGAGAAGAACAGGTGGTCCAGGAGGAGGCCTACAACGAAGAGTACGAGCTTATCTAGGTGGCGTCTTCCAGTCAGCTTTATGGTGCCAAGGAATAATATTTAGTTCGCTTTATTGTTCTCAATTATTTTTGTAAGACTTCCTCTATGTAAGAATGATATTTTCTGACATTTATCTCTATACACTTTGTCATTATATGTGATGTTCTTCTTTGGCGCACATATGAGACGCACCCGACTTTATCCCTTAAATTTGGGTGTGATACATCCAGAATCCAATGGTCTAGTGGAATGAGCAAATGGTATCATCCTTATGGAAATAATGAGGTCAATTTTTAATCTACCAAAGAGAAAAGTGGTGTGGAACCATAATACTACAGTTTCGAGAACAACAGGCTTCACTCTATTCAAACTTCTATTTGGAGACGAAGCAATAACTCTAGAAGAGGCAAAAACAGGGTCGATATGGACTCTAGCTTCGGCAGAGGATGGATATACCTGCAAAATATCAAAAGACCCAATAGAAGGGTTCAGACTTTAGGTAATTGATCATATTAATAAATACAAGCCAAAACAGTAAAGTGGCGAGACAGAAAAGTCAGGCTAAAGAATATTAAGCTGGACATTTTGTGCTTCGAAGAGTAGCTAACCCAGAGACTGTAGGGAAGTTACAGCTCAAGTGGGAGGGCCCCTTCTTGGTGGTATCTTTGGCAAGACCAGGATCTTACAGGCTAAGAGACATGGAAGAAAATGACATTCCAAGGTCCTGGAATGAGATGAGCTTCAATGATATTATGTGTAACAACTATGTAATTTTTTCCATTCCTATGGTTCCCTTTTTCCTTTCAAGTGGGGAGAGAGGTTTTTAATGGGCCATATTCCATAATTTTGATTTCTTTTTACAACCCCATTCAATGCAAGGGCAAATTTCCCCCATATGTAAAATGTAAAGATCTGAGATTACACCATTGAGTGTAAAAGGTGAAGAAGCTCTAAAGTCGTTCCTAAGGGATGCAGAGCAAAAATACCACCTATAAAAGGTGAAGAAGATCCAAAGTCGTTCTTAAGGGGATGCAGAGCTAAAATACCACATAGTAAAGGTGAAGAAGCTCCAAAGTCATTCCTAAAGGGACGCAAGCTAAAATACAACCTAGTAAAGGTGAAGAAGCTCCAAAGTCGTTCCTAAGGGGATGCAGAGCTAAAATACCACCTAGTAAAGGTGAAGAAGCTCCAAAGTCGTTCCTAAGTGGATGTAGAGCTAAAATACCACCTAGTAAAGGTGAAGAGACTCCAAAGTCGTCCCTTAAGGGGATGCAGAGTCTCTATGTGTGTTTTCTTACCTTCGGCATACATTCGCATAACACATCACATCATAATTTGCATTCATACAAGCATTCATTATAGACATTTTAGCTTCATCGCATCATGGCATTTCGCATGAGAAACTAACGAGAAGCTTATGATGCTTCGTTGTGAACGAAAAGAAGGAATGCTGTTTTTCGCCTTTCGGCTCAAAAACTGTAATGTGGTTTCGTCGATAGCAAAGCAAGCGGAAATAGAAGAAGGTAATATTACAAGGTATTTGAACACATTTACAAAAAGTTTTTGCATCCTTCATCAAATATAATGTTTTTCATAACAAAGAGCTTTAAGAGCATCTTTCAGGACTCTATCACATCATCTCCAAAGCTTCGGATCTTCATTCTTCACCGACATCACCCTAGAAGCAACATTGTATCAGAATTTCGTGATAAAAAATAGGAAGAAGGAGGAAGAAGATAAGTGAAAAGAATTTTTATAATTCATCAATCAGCGCCCGAGCTTCGTCTCTGGCAACTTCTCAACCACCCTTTGGGTAACAAACCTGTTACCCACGCTCCTGGCTTCAGCTGGTATGTTGTCTAGGTCGGATAGGGAGATGCTGATGGTTAGCTTTTTAACAGCCTTCAAGTGGTTACACCCAGCTTTGGCAAAGATAGCGGTCATCCCACGGGCAGCCACCAATGCGCAGAAGTCATGACCCACTATAACTTCGTCAAGATCATCAACTTCTTTTTTGATCCAGTCGAGTGCCTTGGGAATATCATTAGCAGAATGCTTGGCCTCTTCTAAAGCAGCTCCAACAGAGTTAAAGATGTTTTGCAACCGTGAAGAGCATCGGGTCGCAAAGCCGAAGCAATTATCCCGAAGGTTTTTTTAAGCTTTAGAAAGTTTAAAATTCTTCTCAGCTTTGTTTTTTACCTTTAATTTCAAATCTTCGATTTCATGGTTGAAATGATTTGCACTATCTTGCAAAGTTGACTTTGTTTTTTTGAGTTCTCTATTTAACTCTTCAACTTTCATGTTCTGCTCTGAAATCTAGATATTCTGCTTTTCACTACGGCGGCGAGCTTCAGCAAAAGAAGCTTCAGCTGACTCGAGTAAAGAATCTTTTTCCTTCAGCAAATTTTCAAGATTGTTGACATTCTTCTCCAAATCATTAATGATGAATTCATTCTTTCTATCTTCATTTTCTTGCTGCACCTTCAAAGCTTTGCTTAGCAAAAAACTCTGTTGCAAAACCGAAACTACATAAGATTTTCATTCTCAAAACTTGGGAACTAAGAAAATGACAGGAAAGCAATAAATTTGAGTATACTAAGCTACCAGTGATGTGTTGTTTCTATAACTACTAAGATCCCTTTCAAGTTTTGGGAATCCAATACTTCTTGTTAGGGTATTCACAATCTTCGCCCTAGCACGGTCAGGTATACAACCCAGAATCTCTTCATCTACACCGCCGAAACCATGCACCCAGGCTGATAGCTACCTAATATAGCAATTTCTCTCAGTTCAGAAATGTTCTCTTCGGAAAGCTGCTAGCCACCCAGGTGTCGTAAATTGAAGCTTTTGCTTTCTAAAGAAGCTTCTTCAGTATTCTTCATTTTTGATGTCGAAGTCTCGGCAGCAATCACTTCATCAATTTCCCTATCAGGTACCACATCATCAATTTCCCAAGAGGACCCCTAGTGCTTTCGGTTTCTTAGGGTGCTTCGGTAATTTCATCAACAATAGAAGGAGCAGTTCTTTTCTATGCTACCGGAGGGGGTATCGAGAACGGCCCTCATAACAGTCATCATATGTCACTTATTCTGAACATTTTCCCCCAGGCGCCGAATGACCCTTTTTGGTTTCCACTTCGGTGACTTTCTTAGCACTTTTCTCCTTGGCTGTAATAAGCTAGTCAGCTCTGATCCTAGAGGACTTAGCATAGCGAAAGGCAATGGTTCAGTCATTACCTCTAGGATTTCTGTCACGCCAATAGAAGACATCGAAGGGGTTTCAGTGACCTGCTTTGGTGGAGCGGACTCTCTCCTTAGCACGACTTGCTTCTACAGATTTCCATTTCTTGAATTCTGAAGATTTTGACTTCAAATTAGAAATTTCAGTCCCTCCCGAAACCTTCGGTCTTTTGACATTTTTTTCTTCTTATCTTCCTCAATAGATCTCATTGCTTGCCTTTTTAGAATACTTATGACTCTTTTATTTTTTACCCCACTAGCTTCAGCTTCTCCCTCAAACCTCTCATAATCTAGGTATTCGAAGCCTATGGCGTCCATTACCCGGGTCAACCTTCATTTTTCTCGACTACCAAAAGCAGCCGTCATGAGCTGATCTTCTTTCTTAGTGTAGTTATCGAGAATTTCATTGCACATAGTTTCGATCATCTCTAGCCATTAGGCGCAGGGACTGTTGAAGGTATCTTGAAATTTGAAGCGATACGACAGCCTCACAAGTTCTAGCTTGTGTCCTTCATCTTTGAGCTTCGGCATCCCCCACCCATGTTGTGTTGGAAGAACTTTGTTGGTTAGATATTCTTGAACCAAGTCTCAAGTACTTATATGCTCTGCCACAACTCTGAGTTGCACTTCAGCCACCTAGCATGGGGAGCCTATCTTCATGAAACATAACGACCTCATCATACCGAAGCTCAACCTTAGAGGACTCATCACTATATCCATAATTTTTCCCTCCTCGTCTTGTCAGCTTTCACGTAAATCATTCACTGGTCTAGCTAGTTGGCCACTTGGTGCGGTACCCAATCATAGAAGCCTTTGTATCCTTTCAGTATGCAAAATTGTAGCATCCAAAGTTTTTGTGCAGGCCATCTGCTCTGGCCTTGGTTTGGTAATGGATTTCATGGACTCTACAGAACCCTTCGGCATTAGCACTCATACCTTGGCTTCATAGAGCCCATATATAAACGCCCATATGTACATGGACTCTGCAGAACCCTTCGGCATTAGCACTCATACCCTGGCATGGTGAAGATATATTTCAAATTTTTCAGTACTTCGCCAATCATTTCGTACAAAGGGAACCGTGGCCCAATGGGGAAGAAGCTCTTGAAAACTATCACCTCAGCATGTTTTGGCTCCGAGACTATTTCGTCACCTATGAACCTTATCAACTCGTCATCATTCTTTCCAAAATAACCAAGTTTCTTCATTAGAACCAAGTCTTTAGGCTTCACAGTAGATACACCAAATTCAACATGACTAGGTTTGCTCGGACTCAAGATACCATCATCCTCTTTGGCATCAACACTGTTAGCTTCAGCATCAATAGTGTTAGCTTCGACGTCAACAGTGTCCTTCTCTGGCACAGTTCCCCCTTCCCTTCGAACAACCATCCTAGAGTCTCTCATAATTTCTGAAATCGGAGTTGTCTCTCTGTTGCTCGGTTTCCCTGCCCTCATTTGTCAGCCTAGCAGTGGACCTAATTCTAGCCATTGAAGTTGTCAAGATGAAGCTAACTAAGAGTTTTCACCACTTTTGTCAAAGCACAGTTAAGAGATGAGAAGAGCACTAACACCTTTGGCTACAGTAAAAAATTATCAGCACAATGACACAAGTGCAATGAATGTTGTAACAACTTGGCACCAACCAATCTGTTTATATAGTCCTGCAGGTGAAGAAGGCAAACTGCCACACCAGTTACACTGCTGATTGGTGGATCAACGAAGGCCATAACTGTTTTATTCGTTTTTAATAACATGCTCAGAGAACGTGTTTTTCGGACCTTTGACATTCAGAAGCCTTCGTATGTTTCACGGATCAAGCTCATTATGAAAAAACGATCTAGCACCGCGATGGGGCTACTATTGGGGGTCTCCTTCTTTGTCGAAGGTCCTCAGAATGAACAAGCTACATTGATTCATCTTAACAGATATGTTGCAAGACCAAATGGCGAAGCTAGAATAGTGAAGCAAGGAACGCGAGGAATACAACAGGGCTTCGACAAGTACCAAGAACTTCGGCTTAAGGTGGTTCCGAAGGTCAGACAAGAAACCAAATCAAGAGCAGAAAGACTCATTTGCCCTTAGTATTTGTATTAGGACAAATGTATAGAAATCAGGGTCACAATTGTACTTTTTCTTGGGATGCGTCCCATGCCTATAAATAGGTGAACAGTACTCCCATACTGTTCACGCTTGGATTGAAGGTCATTCTTGCATTCCCTCCTTCGAGCGAGCCGAAGGTATAAATGTAACGTAAAGTTTTATCAGTGTATAATTCAGATCATAACATTATTTAAATTTGCGAATGAAATAAATGAGTATTTAATATTATGTTACATTGTAATATTGTCCCTGTACACAATAAACCCTCCGAAAGGGTTAATTGAGACATGAAGATCTGCTCTTCATCACCTTCATCTAAGAATCATTATCTCTGAAAGAAGATAATGCTTCGAAAGACGAAGGTTCTTAATGTTTAATATTTGTGTTGCCTTGTTTTTAATTCACATAAATTGAAAACAAGTAAACAACAAGGACCTCCACCATGAACAGAGAGAGGAATAAATAAATTAAGACCAAAACAGAGGTAGAAGATGAAGTAAAATGATCAATTTAAAGATGAATAGCACCATGGACAAAGATGATAGCAGACGACAATGATAAGGACGACGGTGGCGGCAAACCCCAAAATCTTCTTCGATCGTCCTTATCTCTTCTCCCATTTTTGTGCATGTATAAGGCCAAATACAGTTCCTTAGTAGCACAATGTAGTTGCAAATAATTTATGAATCATTGTATGGAAAAGTCAGTGAGCCTTTTCTGGATGTGTGCACTAGTACACACAGCCTCTATAGTGGCGGTTCTAGAGACGTTTTCACTGGCGCTTTTCAGTGCCTCCAGTGCTAGGGGCCAGTGGAAATCGTCATTTCCACTGGCGGTTATTCTAGAACCGCCAGTGGAAATGCTATTTCCACTGGTGGTTTTCCTAAGCAACCGCCAGTGGAAATGCTATTTTCACTGGCGGTTTTCTTAAGCAACCGCCAGTGGAAATGCTTGCGGTTTGTTTTATTTAGCCGCCAGTGGAAAGTTTTCCCGCCTTTTTTAAATTTTCATTCAGTACTGAAATTTATATATATTTACACACACAAAACATATATATATATATTGATATTAATATTAATAAACATGTAGTATTGATATTAAAAGCAACATGGAATTAAATTCTATCATACATTTATATACATCAAAGTCTTGTTTACAACCATGTATGCATCACACATTATATACATCAAAGTTTTCACTTAAGCTCTAATAACTATCTCGGCTAAGAGATAGTCTACTAATTTCTGTTAGTATTCTAAACTCTGGCAAAGCTAATGTTCTGGAAGCATCGTGATATTTCCCTTCTGCGGGAATGACCTCTTTCAATATGAATGTGCACAGGTCCTCAACTATGCCATACAATGCACCTTCAGTCAAGTTCTCCGGGCTTCCTTGTTGAAATTGCTGTAAAGGAAGTTTATAAACATCATCTATTTATACTCAATAATAACACATTTGCATCTTTAATGACATAAATACATACGTGACTATTACTAATAATACCTTGCCAGGGTTCGTGATGTATCGTCCGTTCATTCTCATGAACTCGCACACGTAGAACCCACATAGGACCGATCCAGGTGGTTGCTTGTGGCACTACATAACGGGAGATTGGTTATTTAGTTGCAACATTGTCCTATGTACGTACATGTATGATATGTATTCATAAATTCACATACTTACCGGCCAGTTATAATGGATGTCTAGTGGCACGCCTTTTTTGGACGTGTCGTACTTTCCACCTTGTAGCTTATAAAACCTAAATGCCCTGTGATCTCAAATAGAATCACCATGTTATTCTACAATTCTCATCGATATAAGTATGCATGCATAGAAAAGGCTTACAGCTCTAAGATGCTGAGGAATTTTGAATAGGCCGAAGGCTCGGTGTGCAAGGAGTCGAGCACCAGCACCTTTCCAACCTTAGGATAAATGAAGAAGAATATCCAGTGGTCCCTGTACGAATCAAACTTGTGATACATGTGTATTGAAATTATTAATTTTATTTATGCAAAATCACACTTACTTGAAGTTGTACGGGGCCACTATGGATTCCCTGTCTTGAAATTGAAGCATTGTGTGTCCTATGTAGGTGGCGTATCTTGCTTCAAAATCCTTCTTTAGATCCTGGATACGCACCTCAATTTCTTCGTCTGTTAGCCCCTGTAATGCTTCGTTGCCTTTTCCGATTCTAAAAGTGTGGTTATCCTCGCATATCTTTATTGGGTTGAGATACCCAACCCTTTTACTGGCACTAGCATTGGGATTGGTACCATAAAGGATCTCCTGCTGATCATGTTGCATTCTGCAATGCACACGTGCATGTCAGATATTGAAAATTTATACAACTCACTAATAATAACACATATATGTGGAGTATGAGTGACACTTACAATGCAAATATGGTTACAAGTTGCGCGTCGAGTCTCTGAAGGTTCATCATTAACCACATGTCCTCGAATGTAACAACGGCCTTTTGATTTGAACCAATAAAAGCATGGGCTGGTATATTAACACTGATGGTGTCGATGCCAACTGAAGATGCCCGCATGTACCAATCATGTAACCTTTTAATATTAGCCGGGACCTTCCTTAGTTTCTCAAAAGTGAGTAGTGGTCTGCCCGACACATATTTTTTAGGCACGTTTTTATAATCTGCCTTAGTTGGCTTCTTTATCTTTGCGGCCATTGCCTCAGCCTTTTTTGAGGACTCCTCGAGATCGGCCAAATCAACATTGTCTGACGTGAGGCTCCGTCCAATCCCTTTCAAAAAATGAACAGTGCCAGCAGTGGATTTACTCTTCTTTTTCTTATCATACGAGGACACTACTTTTGGTATAGAAACTTTAGATTTCTTTGATGGTCGTGGAGATGGCTGTGGAGAAGGTGGATCCCTGAAGGGCGATGTATGTGGCGGAGACGGTGGGCCACCATGAGGATGAGGAGATGGAGGGTCAGAAAGAGGATGAGGACCAGCATGTGAAGTTTGAGGAGGTGACGATGGATGTACAATAGGAACAGCAATTTGGGAAGGCGGAGACGGTTGGGCCTGCGACGAATTCGACCAATCAACCAATTCGACATCCCTTCAAGGCCAAAGGATAAAATTCTTGATAGCTTGTCCAAGTGTCTCGATACCTTCGGGCCCAGGGATGTCTAGCATGTCGTCCTCGTATCCTTGGACGACTGTCATCACTTCTACCCTGCAATATTCTTCTAGAATGTCGTTTCCATGGAACTTGCGTCCTGGGATCGCAAGGCCTGTGGCTACTTTCCTTGTACGCTGATTGTTAATACCATATCTTATAACTAGTGTGCATGCCACAAGCCTTGTGATGTCATCAACTGGATAGCGGACCTTATTTCCCGTTGACACGACAGAGCTTGGGATGGTCGTACCCTCGGTGGCAGCCGGCGTTTGAGCTGCTGGAATTATTTGCATCTGTGGAGTGGTCATCTGTTGAACAGACATCACACTCGCCATCGCTAATTGCTGCATCAATTCTGGAGGAAGATTTGATAGCATTTCAGACATCAGGCCTTTGAACTCTTTCTTGGCCTCCTCCTTAAAATAATTTGCCATCTCTTCCTTGTATCGATCACGTTTCTTGTACAGACCTTCCCATTGTGGTCCGAATCCTTCCTTCCATCCCTCCTTAGATGATATTCCTCGTACACGACCAGGATGCTCAGGGTTACCGAGACCAGCCGTTAGAATGTCTTTCTCCCTTTGCGGCTTAAATGTTCCTTCGCTCTGCTTAGCTGCAATTGCATATATGTTTTTTGCTGCTTCTTCGACAGTGGGATCATCAAAAGATACACCAGACTCAGTTTCCCTTAGTTTTCTAGCACGGATCCAATTAGCTGTCCTTTCACCAAGTTGCTCGGACAGCGTCGGCAACCCTGCAGCCTTCTTCTCGGTGTCTTCTTGTCTCCATTTAGGAACTTGACGCTTGTAACCACCTGTGCCAAGGTGGTGGTGGTATTTGTTCTTCTTAGACAGTTCTGAATTTGTCTCACTTAGCGATATGAAATCAGGGCTGCTCCTCTGCTCTAGAAATACTGCCCACTGACCTGCTGAGATTTTATATTTTTTTGTCGGGTCTAGGCTTTTCTTTGCAAATTTTGTATTCATCTCAGACCTCCAGTTTCAGAAATTTATTGCAAACTGCTTCATCGTGTATTTTTTCACGAGTTCTTCTGAACCCCCAGGCAAAACAAACCTCGTTACTAGCTTATTCCACATTTGATTCTTGACATCATCTGATACATCTCTCCACTATCGGATTGTGATGTCAAGATTATCTCTAACTAAGAACCCCAAGTGCATTCTGAAACTTAGGCAGTGCCTCTTCTGGAGCTAGGGGCTGACCATTCGGGCTCACGTCTGTGATTTTATATGTCTTGTCAGGAAACTTGTTTAGCCCCCTGTCGCCTCTTTTCCTTGACCTCTCGATGGTTGTCTTGGTCGATTCCGGTGCGCCTTGGGTCGGTTCTGGTGCGCCTTGGATTGGTTCCGGTGCGTCTTGGTATTGTGCCGCAGCTTTTTCGAGCATCGCACGAAATTCAGACAAGACCTCCTATTCATGTAATAAATGCACAAGAGAATCATGCATGTGTAATAGACATTGTGAAATCAGCTAATTAATTAGGTACACACACGAAATTAAGGATGTATAATTTACCTCATGTTCTTGTGGATCATATGTAGGGTCACGTTGCAACTCACGCGTAGCGGCCCTATCTATCCTAGTGGTAGGAAAAGGGTCGCTAGGCGTTTCATATCCTTCACTGCTGGATTCTTCTTGAGCAACACTCTTGTCCATGTGGTCGGGCCCTAATCCTTGGTCCTTGGTTGGAGAACTCATTGAGCTACATATTAACATAAGCAATAATTAAATTTGTATTAACAAATACCCTAACCCTTATCGAGGAGGAGTCGTATAGGACGTATAGAGAGGGAGAGAGGGAGATGGAGAGTCGTATAAAACGTATAGAGAGAGAGAGAGGGAGAGAGGGAGAGAGGGAGATGGAGAGTTGTATAGAACGTATAGAGAGAGAGAGGGAGAGAGGAGGAGTCGTATAGGACGTATAGAGAGGGAGAGAGGGAGATGGAGAGTCGTATAGAACGTATAGAGAGAGAGGGAGAGAGGAGGAGTCGTATAGAACGTATAGAGATAGAGAGGGAGAGAGGAGTCGTATAGAACGTAGAGAGAGAGAGAGAGAGGAGGAGTCGTATAGGACGTATAGAGAAGGAGAGAGGGAGATGGAGAGTCGTATAGAACGTATAGAGAGAGAGAGGAGTCGTATAGGACGTATAGAGAGGGAGAGAGGTGATGAGAACTCGCTCTGGTCAATTGGGGTTCTGATGAGTTGCTCTTAATCGAAACCATGAAGGAATACGTTGTTTACTAGTGAATCTAGTCTACATTTTACAATATGTTGTTTACAATATAATACAATAGAATATGTTGTTTACAATGGAATACGATGGAAAAAAACATGCTTTCCGTTGCTCTATCCTCTCTCTCTAATCTCCCTCCCTTTCCTCTCTCTTCCCTCCCTCCCTCTCTTTCCTCTCTCTTCCCTTTCCCCCTCTCTCCTCTCTCTCCCCCTCCACTCTCTTTCCTATATATACACTCCCTCTCCCTCCTCTCTCTTCTCTCTCTCTCCCTCCCTCCACTCTCTTTCCTCTCTCTTCTCTTTCCCTCTCTCTCCGGAGAGAGAGGGAAAGGGAAGAGAGAGGAAAGAGAGTGGAGGGAGGGAGAGAGAGAAGAGAGAGGAGGGAGAGGTCCTCTCCTCTCTCTTCCCTCTCCCTCCTCTATCTTCTCTCCCTCTCTCTCACTCTCTGCAGAACGCGCGCAGGGTCTCCCTCTCTCTTCCCTCTTCCACCTCTTTCTTCCCTCTCACTCTTCCGGTTAGGGTTTAGCTGCGGCTCGTGCACGGCGGCGCTTGCACGGCCGTGGCGCGTGCACGGCGGCGGCGGCGGCGCGCATGCCCGCGAGCTAGCCCGAGCGAGCGATCATAGTCGAAGAAAAGGGAGAGAGAGAGAGAGAGAGAAGAACTTACCTACGGCGCGGGGACGACGGCATGGACGACGGCGTGAACGACGGCGGCGCACGGCGGAGAAAATCGGCGGGCGAAAATTTTGGCAGCCTGACGGCGGGAAGATGGAAAGACAGGCGCTAGAGACTTAGCGAATTTTTTTGGCCCCGCACGCGCTTCTTTATATAGGAGATATTTCTACTGGCGGTTGACAATGACAACCGCCAGTAGAAATCATTTCTACTGGCGGTTGTCATAGAGAACCGCCAGTAGAAATGCCGTCCACAGACTGTGGAGGCCATTTCTACTGGCGGTTGTCATCGAGAACCGCCAGTAGAAATGCCATTTCTACTAGCGGTTGTCATCGAGAACCACCAGTAGAAATGCCTCTCTCCCTCCCTCCACTCTCTTTCCTCTCTCTTCCCTTTCCCTCTCTCCTCTCCTCTCTCTTCCCTCTCCCTCTCTTTCTCTCTCTTCCCTCTCTCTCTCCTCTCTCTCTCCCCTCTCCCTCCTCTCTCTTCCCTCTCTCTCCCTCCTCTATCTCTCCCTCTCTCCTCTCTCCTCTCTCTCTCTCTTCTCTCTCTCTCCTCTCTCTCCCTCTCTCTCTCCTCTCTCTCTCCCCTCTCCCTCCTATCTCTTCCCTCTCTCTCCCTCCTCTATCTCTCCCTCTCTCTCTCCTCTCTCTCTCTCCTCTCTCTCTCCTTTCTCTCTTCTCTCTTTCTCCTATCTCTCTCTCCTCTCTCTCCCTCTCTCTCTCTCTCCTCTCTAGAAAGTCACTAGAATGCGCATTCTTGCAGTGTTTAAATACTATGTCGTCTTCTGGCTTCGCGTCTCTCGTCACAATTGGTGTGAAGTTCTTTCACAAGTATCAGATCTGGTAAAAATCTTTCCAAGTTCTTTCACAGCATGTTCTTTGAAGATGCTTGTTTCTTACTGCCTGATTTATATATTAGTCGAATAGTCCTCCCTGCTTTTATTTTACCTCGCGTTCTAGGTGATAAACCATGACCGGGAAAAAGACCACGGCTTCCTCTGACGGCGGTACTCCAAAGAAAGCCAAGGTGGTGGTGGAGGATGAGAAAGAGGCGGGGTTGGAGGATGAGGAAGAGGCGACTGTGACACTATCCGTGGAGAAGGACGCGCTGGAGTGCGACATCTGCTGCCTACCCTTCCAGTTCGAAGTTTTCATGGCAAGTCAGATTACCATGCATGTATATATACATTACATATTGATCGGTAGGCTCCAGCATGATGCTCTGCTCTGTGTAAAATCAGTGCAAGAACGAGCATTCTGCATGTGCAAAGTGCTGCATCTGCATGGACGGTAAGTGTTGGACCTGCTCCGAGCGCATTGGCAACAATATCTCTCTCTCCTCTCTCTCCCTCTCTCTCTCTCTCTCCTCTCTAGAAAGTCACTAGAATGCGCATTCTTGCAGTGTTTAAATACTACGTCGTCTCCTGGCTTCGCGTCTCTCGTCACCATTGGTGTGAAGTTCTTTCACAAGTATCAGATCTGGTAAACATCTTTCCAAGTTCTTTCACAGCATGTTCTTTGAAGATGCTTGTTTCTTACTGCCTGATATATATATATATATATATTAGTCTAATAGTCCTCCCTGCTTTTATTTTACCTCGCGTTCTAGGTGATAAACCATGACCGGGAAAAAGACCACGGCTTCCTCTGACGGCGGTACTCCAAAGAAAGCCAAGGTGGTGGTGGAGGATGAGAAAGAGGCGGGGTTGGAGGATGAGGAAGAGGCGACTGTGACACTATCCGTGGAGAAGGACGCGCTGGAGTGCGACATCTGCTGCCTACCCTTCCAGTTCGAAGTTTTCATGGCAAGTCAGATTACCATGCATGTATATATACATTACATATTGATCGGTAGGCTCCAGCATGATGCTCTGCTCTGTGTAAAATCAGTGCAAGAACGAGCATTCTGGATGTGCAAAGTGCTGCATCTGCATGGACGGTAAGTGCTGGACCTGCTCCGAGCGCATTGGCAACAATATCTCTCTCTCCTCTCTCTCCCTCTCTCTCTCTCTCCTCTCTAGAAAGTCACTAGAATGCGCATTCTTGCAGTGTTTAAATACTACGTCGTCTCCTGGCTTCGCGTCTCTCGTCACCATTGGTGTGAAGTTCTTTCACAAGTATCAGATCTGGTAAACATCTTTCCAAGTTCTTTCACAGCATGTTCTTTGAAGATGCTTGTTTCTTACTGCCTGATATATATATATATATATTAGTCTAATAGTCCTCCCTGCTTTTATTTTACCTCGCGTTCTAGGTGATAAACCATGACCGGGAAAAAGACCACGGCTTCCTCTAACGGCGGCACTCCAAAGAAAGCCAAGGTGGTGGTGGAGGATGAGAAAGAGGTGGGGTTGGAGGATGAGGAAGAGGCGAATGTGACACTATCCGTGGAGAAGGATGCGCTGGAGTGTGACATCTGCTGCCTACCCTTCCAGTTCGAAGTTTTCATGGCAAGTCAGATTATCATGCATGTATATATACAGTACATATTGATCGGTAGGCTCCAGCATGATGCTCTGCTCTGTGTTAAATCAGTGCAAGAACGAGCATTCTGGATGTGCAAAGTGGTGCATCTGCATGGACGGTAAGTGCTGGACCTGCTCCGAGCGCATTGGCAACAATATCTCTCTCTCCTCTCTCTCCCTCTCTCTCTCTCTCCTCTCTAGAAAGTCACTAGAATGCGCATTCTTGCAGTGTTTAAATACTACGTCGTCTCCTGGCTTCGCGTCTCTCGTCACCATTGGTGTGAAGTTCTTTCACAAGTATCAGATCTGGTAAACATCTTTCCAAGTTCTTTCACAGCATGTTCTTTGAAGATGCTTGTTTCTTACTGCCTGATATATATATATATATATATATATATTAGTCGAATAGTCCTCCCTGCTTTTATTTTACCTCGCGTTCTAGGTGATAAACCATGACCGGGAAAAAGACCACGGCTTCCTCTAACGGCGGCACTCCAAAGAAAGCCAAGGTGGTGGTGGAGGATGAGAAAGAGGTGGGGTTGGAGGATGAGGAAGAGGCGACTGTGACACTATCCGTGGAGAAGGACGCGCTGGAGTGTGACATCTGCTGCCTACCCTTCTAGTTCGAAGTTTTCATGGCAAGTCAGATTATCATGCATGTATATATACAGTACATATTGATCGGTAGGCTCCAGCATGATGCTCTGCTCTGTGTAAAATCAGTGCAAGAACGAGCATTCTGGATATGCAAAGTGCTGCATCTGTATGGACGGTAAGTGCTGGACCTGCTCCGAGCGCATTGGCAACAATAGCTCTCTCTCCTCTCTCTCCCTCTCTCTCTCTCCTCTCTAGAAAGTCACTAGAATGTGCATTCTTGCAGTGTTTAAATACTACGTCGTCTCCTGGCTTCGCGTCTCTCGTCACAATTGGTGTGAAGTTCTTTCACAAGTATCAGATCTGGTAAAAATCTTTCCAAGTTCTTTCACAACATGTTCTTTGAAGATGCTTGTTTCTTACTGCCTGATATATATATATTAGTCGAATAGTCCTCCCTGCTTTTATTTTACCTCGCATTCTAGGTGATAAACCTTGACCGGGAAAAAGACCACGGCTTCCTCTGACGGTGGCACTCCAAAGAAAGCCAAGGTGGTGGTGGAGGATGAGAAAGAGGCGGGGTTGGAGGATGAGGAAGAGGCGACTGTGACACTATCCGTGGAGAAGGACGCGCTGGAGTGCGACATCTGCTGCCTACCCTTCCAGTTCGAAGTTTTCATGGCAAGTCAGATTACCATGCATGTATATATACAGTACATATTGATCGGTAGGCTCCAGCATGATGCTCTGCTCTGTGTAAAATCAGTGCAAGAACGAGCATTCTGGATGTGCAAAGTGCTGCATCTGCACGGACGGTAAGTGCTGGACCTGCTCCGAGCGCATTGGCAACAATATCTCTCTCTCCTCTCTCTCCCTCTCTCTCTCCTCTCTAGAAAGTCACTAGAATGTGCATTCTTGCAGTGTTTAAATACTACGTCGTCTCCTGGCTTCGCGTCTCTCGTCACCATTGGTGTGAAGTTCTTTCACAAGTATCAGATCTGGTAAATATCTTTCCAAGTTCTTTCACAGCATGTTCTTTGAAGATGCTTGTTTCTTACTGCCTGATATATATATATATATATATTAGTCGAATAGTCCTCCCTGCTTTTGTTCTGTTTGTCGCTAACAATAATCAATTACATGACATGTCCTAACAATAATGAATTACATGACAACTATATAATCTAGGGAGCTATTGTTCTGCCTTGTCCATCGTGGCGTACCCAGGCATCAAATTGCGTGGGATGCTTCGCTCAACGTTCCTTATCTTGGTTGGATGGTCTATGAAAAGAGACATGTCGTTGAACTGGTTAAAATCCTCTAAATCAGATACACCATCAACTCCTGTAGCTTGTTGTTTTCCAGGAAAAACTACATGCTTCGGTTTGTCGGTGCTTTTCTTCTCATTGTTAGAAATGATCTGTTCAGCATAGAAGACCTGTGCAGCACGATTAGCAAGGATCCATGGGTCATCTTTGTAACCTACCTTACTTAGATCAAGAACTCTGACCCCATAGTTGTCTACCGTGACATGTTTGTCTTCAACCCATTGACATCGGAAAACCGAGATCTGAAATGTACCATAGTCTAGTTCCCATATGTCCTCAATAAAGCCAAAATATGTAATAATCTCACCAGTTTCATCATCTATGGCCTCGCATCGAACACCACTGTTTTGTGACATGCTCTTTTTGTCCTTGGACTTTGTACAAAATGTGAATCCACTAATGTCATAGGTTTGCCATGTTGTGACCTGGCGTGAAGGTCCAGATGCCAACCCCTTGATGGTTTTTTCTTCTATTGTTTCTCCACGTGGAATGTCCTTCACCATTAGCCATGTGTTGAACCGCTGCTTATGTTGCTTCATTATCCAATCAGCCGTATGCCCAGGATTTTGCTCATGAAGCTCATTGATGTGTTGTTGGATAAATGGCTCTATTATCGCTAGCTGATGTAGGATGCTGTGATGTGCCTCAAGTACTGTATTGTAATCTGGTGGAATGAAAGATTTCCGTCCCATCCTCCCGCTTCCATACAATCTACCCTCGTGTCGTGACGGAGGCAGACCTATTGCAACCTGATCTTTTAGGATATTATTGCAGAATGGACCTCCGGACTCAATGGCCTCTTCAGTACAGTACCCCTCTATCATGGATGCCTCGGGACGAGCACGGGTTGATACATAGCCATTCAGTATTGACATGAAACGCTCGTACGTCCACATTTCATGTAAGTACATAGGACCCAATGCCTCTATTTGTGGCACCAAGTGCACCACAAGGTGCACCATAATATCAAAGAACGATGGAGGGAAACACATCTCAAACTGTGCTATTGTCTCCACTACGAATTCCTGAAGAGATGCCAACTCATCACGGTCAATTACCTTTTGTGAAATTCTGTTGAAAAAGTAGCACAACCGTGTGATTGCCATCTTTAAAAACAAAGGATTTATAGCCCTAATGGCAATAGGTAGGAATGTAGTCAGCATGACATGACAATCATGTGAGTTGTAGTTGGTGACTATCAGGTCTTTCATTGACACAATACTTCGTATGCTAGAGCAGAATCCGGATGGGACTTTCAAATTCTTAAGCCAAACACACATCGCATGTTTCTCATCTACATTGAGATTGTAGCTTGCTGCTGGGAGATGATACTTCCCATTTTCTTGAAGAACAGGATGTAGTTCCTTTTTATGCCTAAATTTACCAAGTCCATGCGTGAATTGAACCCTTCTTTTGTTTTGCCCTTTATGTCTAGCAAGGTGCCAATTATGCTTTCAAACACGTTCTTCTGAACGTGCATACCATCGATCGCATGTCGCACATCTAACTCTTTCCAGTAAGGCAAGTACTCGAAGAAAATAGACTTTTTCTTGAATATAGCCCCCGGAGCTGGTTTGACATCTTTCCTTGTTTTTCCGCCTTTTGTCTTCTTCCCGAAAACAAACTTGATATTCTTGACTATTTCAAAAACTCTATGACCTTTATTGTTACCCGATGGAGCAGTAGAATGTAGTTCACCATTATTGTCAAAGTACTTATCCATCTTTCGCATGCGGTACCTGTGTCCTTCCAATAAAAAGCGTCTGTGCCTCATGTACACTATCTTCTTAGATGCAGTAAGGGACACGTAAGCAGTTTCATCAATGCATACTGTGCAGCCAACCTTTCCCTTAAACTGGCCTGATAATGTGAAGAGTGCAGGGTAATCGTTGATCGTAACAAAAATAATTGCTCTCAGCGTGAATGAATCTTTACGATACTCATCCAACATTTGAACACCCGTTACCCACAATATTTTCATATCCTCCATTAAGGGCTCTAAAAATACATCCATATCAACTCCAGGTTGTGTAGGTCCAGAAATAAGCATGGTTAGCAAAATGTACTTCCGTTTCTGCATCAACCATGAAGGAAGGTTGTATATGGTGAGGATCACTGGCCATGTGCTATGCTTGCTGCTCCTTTTAGCAAATGGATTCATTCCATCAGTACTCAGTGCGAACCTAACATTTCTTGGTTCATCGGCAAAGTCTCGGTGGTTCTCATTGAAATCTTGCCACTGCTTCCCATCGGCTGGATGTCGAAGCTTCCCATCGTTTTTGTGCTCATCAGAAGCATGCCAGCTCATAAGTTTGGCATCCTCAGGGTTAGCGAACAAACACCTCAATCGATCGACGACGGGGAGGTACCACATCACCAAAGCAGGAATCTTTTTTAGCGCATAATAGTCTACTTCTTCCTTTTCTTTGCTCGTGGATTTTGAAGTCTTCTTTTTAGCTTTCTTTCGCTTCTTCCCTTTAGACACAGATGCAACACACTCTTCCTCTCGATAGTCTTTATTCGTCTTGTACCTACTTGCACCACACTTTGGGCAGCTCTCCAAGTCTTTATAATCATCACCTCGATAAAGGATACAGTGATTTCTACACGCGTGGATCTTCTCCATGCCCATAGTGAGTGGACTGATTAGTTTCTTTGCATAGTACGTGTTAGCAGGCACTTTGTTCTCCTTTGGAAGCATGTCTGCGACAATACTCAAGAACGCATCGAAGCCAGCATCAGACAGACCATATCTAGCTTTTAACATCAACAACTTTAACACAGAACGGAGCGTCGTGAACTCTTTGGTACAGCCCTTAGACTCGTCGTACAAAGGCTCTTCTGCTGCCTTCTTCAGGGACTCCATACCTTTCATGAAGAACATTGATGGATCTGTATGACGATGCAACATTGCCTCTAACAACTCTGCATCTTCCTCGTCCATAACATTGGCAGAACATGAGTTCTTTCACGTTCATTTCCTCCGACGTAACCATGATCAGTAACATTTGGCACTACATGTTCGCTCTGTGGAAGAGGTTGTTGTGTCTCATGAACGAACTGAAAGTTGTCGTCGATGTTCGCAAGGTTTCCAGCTGTATAAGGCGAAGAGCTACCCTCTCCATGCTTTGTCCAAATTATGTAATCCTTCACAAATCCTCGGCATACCAGATGAGATATGATTTGTTTTGTGTCATCAAATACAACAGCATTTTTGCAGTCCATGCATGGACAATATATGTGCTTTGTCTTTGTTCTCCAAGCATGGTTCTTAGCGACAACAATAAACTTATGGACCTCAGATATGTATGATGGATCTAGCCTTGATAAGTTATACATCCAGGATATCCTCTCCATCATCACCTGTAAAAAAAGTAACATAAAACACATGGTGAAACCCTATATCCAAAAATGTGGCTAAAATGTGAAACCCTCTCTCTCCTCTCTCTCTATCCTCTCTCTCTCTCTCCACTCTCTCTCTCCTCTCTCTCCTCTCTCTCTCTCTCCTCTCTCCCTCCTCTCTCTTCCCTCTCTCTCCCTCCTCTGTCACTAGAATGCCCGTTCTTGCAGTGTTTAAATACTACGTCGTCTCCTAGCTTCGCGTCTCTCATCACCATTGGTGTGAAGTTCTTTCACAAGTATCAGATCTGGTGATAAACCATGACTGGGAAAAAGACCATGACCGGGAAAAAGACCACGGCTTTTCTATGGAGGATGAGGAAGAGGCGGGCTTCTCTACGGCGGCACTCCAAAGAAAGCCAAGGTGGTGGTGGAGGATGAGGAAGAGGCGGGGTTGGAGGATGAGGAAGAGGCGACTGTGACACTATCCATGGAGAAGGACGCGCTGGAGTGCGACATCTGCTGCCTACCCTTCCAGTCCGAAGTTTTCATGGCAAGTTAGATTACCATGCATGTATATATACAATACATATTGATCGGTAGGCTCCAGCATGATGCTCTGCTCTGTGTAAAATCAGTGCAAGAACGGGCATTCTGGATGTGCAAATGAAAATGAACTTATTTGAGAAACACATTCAACCTTATATATCCAACCTTCCATACAACACATTCACCATTCATAAAGCAACTAAATATGTGTTATGGATAAACTTATTTGAAAACTAAACATGAAAAAGGAGAGGGAATAGACAAAAACTAACCATCTTAAGCAACCTCATTTGAGGAAATAGAGAAAATTACCTAGCTATACTCTTCTCTCTCACATGTAAAACCCTAAATCCAAAATGTGGCTAAAATTGAGCAAGAATGAACAAAAATTGACAAAGAAACATAAACCAACCTTTCTTATCCACCTTCTTCCAAGAAATGAAGACCAAAACCTCCCCCTTATATTTTTGTGAAATCTGGACCTCCAAAATCGCCTCCAATGGAAGCTGGCTGCGAGCATACAGTTCACTGTCGGGAGAAAGAAGAGGGCTATTTATAACAGACAGTTCACTGGCGGTTGGCTTGAAAAACCGCCAGTGGAAACCAATTTCCACTGGCGGTTATCTTAACACAACCGCCAGTGGAAATAGGGTATTTCCACTGGCGGTTCTGTTACACCAACCGCCAGTGGAAATGTTTCCACTGGCGGTTATGTGACACCAACCGCCAGTGGAAACATCCCATTTCCACTGGCGGTTGTGTTAAGATAACCGCCAGTGGAAATGGGTTTCCACTAACGGTTCCAAAGCCGGGCCCGCCTCGTTTTTTTTACTGCCGCGCGATAACTGAAACCGCCAGTGATAATTTATGGGTGCCGCAAGCTATGAGCTCTTTTCTACTAGTGGTGAGATCTCCACTCACCAAGGTAAACTATTGGAAGCGAGCAAAGGAGGTCGATGCAGTGACCATTGCCAAGCGCAGTCGAGATAGGTCACACCTCACGCCTACTAAGGTAGGCCTTACGCAAGAACATGATGAGGATAGCTTCGAATGCCTCTGAGGGGTCAGAGGGTGCAGCTACATTGGGGATTTGGAGATCAGCGTCAAAATTGAAGCTTGGTGAGGATGGCGAGGACGACGGTGAAAGGGTCCATGGACTGGAGACTGGCGACGAGGTCACGACGATTGCCCACGGTGCTGCATCTTGTTGAGGATTGGGCGGCGGCGTGCGCGATCCGGTGGGATCAGCGATAGCGCGCAACCCCGCGATTCCATCAGGGAGACAACAGCTAGCATGGCACGCTAAGCAACGGCGGGGGAGCCAGTAGGATTTTGATGGCGGGTGGCAATAAGGGTTTGGAGGAGCGGAGGACGGGAGTAGTGGGGAGGGGAGGAGTCAGGAAGAGAGACAAGACGTGACATGAAGCTCGGGAATAACATCAACTGTGCAATCTATATGATTTAAATCTGATGGTGTTGAGGCCATAATAGTTCATGCGTTCCAGCATTCAATAACCGTGTGATATGAAGTTTAGATTAAATCTCATGGTTGATTGAAACATCAAAAAATTGAATCTTTTATAGTATAGATTAGTTTTTATTGAATAGGCTCTTAGATGGACCTTTACAAGTTAATAACAAAAAAACAATCACAATAGTTCACAAAACCAAGAAAAAACCAAGACTAGTCTAGTTGGTTAAATTACTAGCATCTAAGTCTATAGGTTTAGGATTCAAACCTTGAAAAACACTTTTTTATTTTCTATAATTTAGCCCATCAATGTTTTATTTGTTTCATTATTTTTTAGTTATTTTAAATTATTTTTTACTTTTCTATAATTTTTAATAACGATTTTTTGCATTCTAATTTCTTATGATGTGTAAGTCAATCATCACTACCAAAACGATCATGCTCTATAGCGACCCACCATTAGTCCCCAACAGTCTCTACAATGATCCACTATAAGTTATAAAATTTGTAGACTTTTAGCGACCAATAGACTGTAGCTACATATGTATTTAGCAACCAACAATCAATCCATAATTTTTAGCAACCAACAGTTGGTACCTAATAAGGATCGCTAAAACTCAAGTGTCATGTAGTGCATATCCAGCAGGTCGTGTAAATGATCATACAAAGTATTGTTTTGTACTGTAGATTGCACTGTTTATAGAGTGGAGTTTAAAATATTGAGTGAGATAGGGAGTGTGGTAGGAGTCTGCTGGCACTACCGGAATCTGGCTCTTTGCCGAGTGCTCAACGTGCCGAGTGCAATTTATCGGGCATTCGACAAAGCATTACCACTCTTGGTGAACTAAGACTCTTGGCACAAACCTCGTTTGTTGAGTGCGGAACACTCAGCATAGAAAGACACTCAGCAAAGGAGGCGTTGCCGAGTGTCAAGCTCTCAGCGAAATGCAATGCTCGGCAAAGAGCCGTCAGTAGACATCTATTGTTGACGGTCGTTAACTTTGCTGAATGTCAATCGTTCACACTCGGCAAAATATCTTCTTTGTCGAGTGTCACGTGGAAAATGCTAGGCAAATAAAAGTATACATTGACGAGTGTCTTTCTTTAACACTCGAGAAAGGAGGCTTTGTAGAGTGTCAAGCTCTCGGCGAAATGCGATGCTCGGCAAAAGGTCGTCAGGAGCCGTCTATGGTTGACGGCCATTAACTTTGTCGAGTGTCGGTCGTTGACACTTGGCAAAATATCTTCTTTGTCGAGTGTCACCTGACAAACACTTAGCAAAAGTATACTTTATTGAGTGTCTTTATTTGACACTCATGAAAGAATATTTGTTCTTTTCATCTTTGCACTGAACGTTTTGTGGTGTTTTCCTGTAGTATATAGACCTACATATTCATTTTTGGCACAATTATTAAAGTTTGTTTAATTTAGTTTGTTTAATTGAATTTTTTTGGTTAATTTAGATTTGAACTACAAGTCACTCGAAAAATATAAAATAGTGAATGCAAAAATGATATTCATGTTATTTAGCACAAGATACGACCTATTTTAGTAGCAAACCGGAATTTTAGAGCACTATGCTCACGAAACATGAACGTGAACTTGTTATCTAATTGATTTAAAATTGTATAAAACACAAACAAAGTCAGAAAACCATGAAACTTGTTGACATGTTATGATATCATATGTAGAGGTTGTGATAAAAATTTGACAGTGTTTCGTGAAAGTTGTAACACACTATGTGTAGAAAGCTAGTTGTCCTTCACATGAAATCATAAAACTTTAATGGAGACCGGATAAATTTCTACACATACCACGTGATTGATTATCTGTACAGAGACAACCAGGCTCCCTGCATGCTTTGACAGGACACGAGATTGTAATTGGTTGCATGTACGTGAGGATGTTGGCCTGCTTACGCTCGTGCAGCCTAGCCCTTTTTCCACCATCCGCCTGCACGTGTGGAGAAGTGGCGAGAGGCCTTCGCTGATGAGCGAGGCGCGCGGGAGGCCGGCGTGCGGGAGCCTGGCAACCAATCACGCCAATGTGCCTCCTGGAGCACTCGACAAAGAGTCTAGTAAAGGGATTCATTGGAGCCTTCTTTGACGAGCGCTAGTACAGCAGACACTCAGTAAAAAATGAGCTTTTGCCGAGTGCTTGACATAATATACTCGACAAATAAACTGTTGTTGATATACAAGTCATCGAGAGTTACAATTGATAAAGAATTTGCTAAGTTTTTTTCCAAACATAGCTGTGTCCGCTAGTGTAGAGAGGGTTGTAATGGTTGTACGCACAAAAGGGGAAACACGGAGTCCGTAGGTGGAAATATGTCCGAGAAGGGTTTATATTTTTTTTCTCTTTTTCTTCAAATTTTATAACAGACATAACTTTATGATCAAAATTCAAAATAATGTGCCTTAGTAGTCAAGTATAAAGTATTCGATGATCCCTACACATTGGTGATCTCTATTAATCCATCTGAACAATGAATCAGAAGAAAATAATGGTCTTTTATTAATTCTGTTTACACACACTTGTGTCAGTCATTCTAGTCTAGGGGTTTTACAGCAGTGATGTAGTATATATGACTAACGCTTCTATGTAGAGGTGTAATTAGATCGAATACGGACGGATATCAATGAAATCATATTTATTTTTATATTTTTATTCGGATTCGAATTCGAATACAGATAGCTTCGAATACGAATACAAATACGGATGTTCTCGAATAAAATACAGATAGTCGTGGGTCAAATACGGAACTAGTCGGACACGGATAGCGTCGGTAACGAATACTTTTGTTGGATATCGTATAAGACATCATTCTACACATATCATAGTTATAATCATTTAGCACCTCCTTTAATCCAAACATTTTTGAGGATTATATGTGGACATATGCTACACCTCCATAAAATTCCATGAATTTCTAAGGCTATTTTGAGTATTATTAATTTCTTTATGTAGAAAATCGTTAAAATGCAATTAAATTCATAAAAATATTCTAGCGTCGATCGAAAATTGCAAATAAATTATCAAGACTAATAAATATTTTACAAGAATATAACATCAAGTAACCACATGAAAATGATAAAAGTGAAGTATTGTTTATGTTGAAACTTAGATGTTTATGGTGGTTTCATATGTAACTCACACAAATAAGTGGAAATGAAATAAAATAATTACTGACATTTTGTGGATTTTATGGTTCAAATATTTTTGAGGATGCTATATGGACATATGTTGCCCCTATGCCAAATTTCATGAATTTCTGAGACTATTTGTGTATTATTAATTTCTTTCTATAGAAAATCATCAAAATGCATTTAAATCCATAAAATATTCTAGTATCGACCAAAAATTGCAATTAAGTTACTAAGACTAATAAACATTCCATAAGAAGATAACATCAAGTCCCTACATGAAAATGATAAAGTGAAATAAAGATTATGTTGAAACTTGGATACTTAAGCTCATTTCACGTGTAACTCACACAACAAGTAGAAGTGAAATAAAAAGAATCACTAGCATCTTATGGACTTTATGGCCTAAACATTTATTAGAATTTTATGTGGACAAATGTTAACCCTAATTTTATGAATTTCTGAGGCTATTTGTCTATTATTAAGTTCTTTCTACACAAAATCATCAAAATGCAATTAAATTCATAAAATAATCTAATGTCTACTGAAAATTACAAATAAGTTATCAGGACCAATAAACATTCTATTAAAGATAATGTTGGGGACTTGTTCTCAAATGCTATGGGTCAAGAACAAGGCAACACAAAATGTTAATGGTTAAAGACCTTTGTCCTTCGAAGCATTATCTCCCTTAGGATATAATGGTCTTCAGACGAAGGTTATGAAGGACAAACCTTCTTCATCTCAGTATATAATAAAGAAAGTAGAAGCATATGAAACATGGAAAATAACATGAATAATTATATGACATCATCAGAACAATTTTTATTATCTTATCATGATTAAACATGAACAATATTGAATTACATTTATCCATTCGGCTTGACAGAAGGTAAAAATCCATGCGTGACATGCGAGTAAATATCGGTCAGCGTGAACAGTACAGGGTTATTGTTCACCTATTTATAGACGTGGGACGCAGCCCGGTCGAAATTACATTTATATCTTTGATAACAAATTACAAATGCAACACAAACTATTAGGGACTGAACGGTCTTTTCCTCTTTAAGTCGGTGTCGTCCTTCGTCTTAAGGCGCGTCATTATGCCGAAGCTTTCTGGGTTGTAGCTTCGGCTTGTGCTTTCATGCTGTGTCAGTTCGCATATCGTACGCCGAAGGTATTTTTGCTTGGAGGACCTTCGGTGAAGAAGCAGGCCCCCAACAGTAGCCCCTTCACGGTGCTAGATCGTTTTTTATAACGAGCTTGATCGTGAAAAAATCTCATAGGCTTCGGAATGCTGAAGGTCCGAAAAATACCTTCCCTAAGCTCGTTGCTGAGAAACGATTAAAATATTCCAAGCGTCAGATGGCCCACTGCTTAGCGAGTACGAGCGATCTGTCGATTCACCTTCCAGGCGCCGAGTGGCCCACCGTTGAGCGGGTGCGGGCGATTTGGCGATTCACCTTCCCACCTGCAGCACTATATAAACAGACGGGTAGGTGTGGAGTTACCACAACATTCATTTTCATTGCACTATTGTGCTGTTAAAAAATTTAACTATAGCCGAAGCTTTTTCACTGCACTCTCGAGCGGACCGTCATTTTGAGTTAACTTCGTCAAAAAAGAGAGCTTCGTCAAAACTGCAAAAGACATCAACTTCGTAAAAACTGCAAAAGATCCATCAGATATCCAGAGTACGCTCGACTACAAAGGTGACTCGTGAAGGAGAGGAGACCGAGGCCACCAAGACAGCCTCGATTTCCGAAGTCATGAGACAGTCGGGTTTAGTTGTGACGGAGGGAACCACTGACGAAGGTGCATCTGCTACCGAAGCTGAACAGGCTGATATTGAAGAAGAAAATGTTGATGAAGAAGAGGAGGATTATAGCATTTTGATCCCATCAAAACTCAGCCACCTAGATTTTGAGAAATCTACTGTGTCTGAAGCTGACGTGCCCATGATGATGAAACTGGGCTACTTTGGAGAAGCTAAAAGGAAGCTTGTTCGTTTTGCTGGAGAAGAAACCACTCCAACGCCGAAGGATGATGAAGTAGTGGTTTTCAAAAGTTTTTTCAGAGCAGGATTACGGTTTCCTCTGAACGAGATGATAGGAGAAGTTTTGAAAAAATTTGAAATTTATCTTCATCAGCTGACCCCTAATGCTATCGTTAGGCTTAGCATCTTCATTTGGGCCCTCCGAAGCCAAGGGATGGACCCAGATGCCGAAGCATTCTACCGAGTGCACGAGCTTCACTATGAAACGAAGGCCAGGGCAGATGGTTTACATGAGAATTTTGGTTGTTATAATTTCGCGTATCATAAGGATACAAAGGCTCCAGTTCTCAGCTATCGCACCAAGTGGCCAACCGGCTGGAAGAGTGAATGGTTCTATATCAAGGCTGATGAAAAGAAAAGGGGGAAACTGATGACGATGGTTATGTGCCCACTATCTCTAAGCTTCAGAATGACCCGGCCCTTGTGCAACATGCAGCCAGGGTCACCATGCCAACTGGCTGCAGTAGAATTTAGGGTGGTGGCTGAACAAATCAGCAGTAGAGACCTGGTGCAAGAATACCTGGCCAACAGGATATCTCTGACGTCAAGTGACTAGGGCATACCAAAGCTAAAGGGGACAAAAAAGAAATATGAGCTCGTTCGATTACCTTATTGTTTTAAGTTTGAGAAATAGTTCAAGGAGCCCTGCCAAGAATGGTTAGAAATGATTAAAACTATGTGCAATGAAATTTTGGGGAACTATACTAAAAAAGAAGATCAGTTAATGTCAGCAGCCTTCGGCACCCGGCCGAAGCGAAGGTTAAACCGGGTTATGACGCTCTAAAATTTGAATACCCTGATTATGAGCGGCTCAACAAGGGTGCCAAAGGGACAAAAAGAAAAAGGGTTGTTAGCGTTCTGAGCAGACAAGCTGCCAGAATGATGAAAGAAGATGAGAAGATCTTAAAGAAGAGAAAATCTAGTCTCGAGCTGAAGGTGGCAGCTTTAAAGAAAAGAAAAGCTAAATCCCCAGAGCTGAAGGTGACTGAAGAGGAAGAAGTGACTCCCTCAACACCTCCAGCTGCCGAAGTGGCAGAAATTTTAAAGGTAATGACTGAATCTCTACCTATCAAGCTGCTAAGCCCTCTAGGGCCGGAACTGACAAAGCTTTTTCAGAAGAAAGAAGAACCTTCAGCCACAAGGAAGGCAGATGGGCTGAAGAAGCGAAGAATTGGTAGCGTAATGCAATCCATTGAAAAGACACCACCACCGGTCTCGGCATCTAAAATAGTGCCTACTGCAAGTGCCAAGGCCACTGCCGAAGCAAACACATCGGCCGAAGCTGCAGCTGCCACCGAAGCTGCCAACTTGGAGGCTACCTTATCTGGGATTGATAAAATGATACTAGGTATGCCTACAGAAGAAATATCTGCGGCTGCAGAACAGGTCATGGCCCCAGTGCCTGACAAAGGGAATGGAATTGTCGAAGCTGCTTCGGAAGAAAAAGGTTTCGATCTTCGGAACCTGGTCGGACAAGAACTATCTAAGGCCGAGAAGAAGGAGCTACAGGAATATGGCATTTCCTGTAGCTACCAGCCAGGAGCCATGCTCTTTGGTGGAATCGATGAAGAGGCCTTGGGATGTGTTCGTGACCGTACCGGGGTGAAGGTAATCGGCATTCTATCGAAGAGTGTCGGTTTTTCGAAGCTTGAAGCCGACATTAGCAACTACCGACGACAACATATCGTCGATAGTTTGTTTTATTCCAACTTTAAGGTAAAATTCTTATAATAAAGCAAAATTTTATTATTTGTTTTATTCTTACGACGAAGTTTGCTGATGAAGGTCTATTTTTCATACAGAGTATGCTGCTGAGCAAAGCGCTGCAAATGCAACAGGACCTCGAGGATAAAAAGAACGAAATTATAATCGAGCGTCTAAAGAGAAAAATCAAAGAATACGAAGCTTCTCTTGAAAAGAAAGATTTCCTACTCCAAGCAGTGGAAGGTTCCCTTGCAGAAGCGCAAGCTGAGAATATTAGATTAAATAGGGAACTCCTGCAAAAATCAGAGAGCTTCGAACAGGAGAGAAAAAGCTTATAGACGAAGTATGAAGCCGAAGCTACCGAGAATACGAAGCTAAAGCAATCTTTGAAGGAGTTTCGTGACATATGTCTGAATTTCGGCAGCCGCTGTGTATAGCGATTAAAAAAGGTTTTCAACTCAGTTGGAGCCAGTGCTGAAAAGTTTACTCCTTCGGCCGAGAACATATCAAGCACCTTCGAACACATTGAAAGCGAAGTTGAGGCTCTTGACAAAGTAATAGCAGGGCATGGTGACTTATGCGCCCTGCTAGCTTCTCGCAGCATGGCTGCAGCATTTTTGAAAGCTGGTTGTACGCATACGAAGATAGTGAATAGGCCTACCTTCAGCCTATCTTCGACAGATTTAGTTGATATTCCCGGCGAAGCTCGAAGCATAGGAAGCAGATTTATAACACAAATTTGGGTGAAGGGTGGTCGGGATTTGGCTGGTGATGAGGCCCGAAGCTTACTTAAGCCGGTATGAAACTTATACCATTGCTTATCTTTTCTTGTGATTACCTTTTACCTTATAAAATTTTGTTGTGTGTAGTATGATGATGCCGAAGACTAGTAATCTGAAGCAGATTCCGAAGGCCGCTGGAGCTGCTTTTTAGGCCTATCTACATAGATCTTAGAAGTATTTGTATTATCATTGTAAAAAAACATTGTAATCGAGAGTTAATCATTACTCTGTATATTTGTCCATACCTTGTAATATATTTTTACCCTTCCGTCCGTGTATAAATTGCTTTGCTGTGGACGACACTTGTATATTTTGAGCCGAAGGCGAAAAACACCTTCCCTTCTTTTCGTACACAACGAAGCATATATTTGCTCCTTCGTGCTCATCGAAGCGTTGTTATCAAAGTTGAAGCATCTGAGTATGTTTTATGTTATGATGATGATAATCCTATGAATGCCTATATGAATGTATATGAGTGCAATGAATGATGTAATGTAATGTGCAAATGAATGTCCCGACGACGCACACAAAACCACACCCAGACTCTGCATCCCCTTAGGAACGTCTTTTGAGTCTTAAGCTCTGCATCCCCTTAGGAATGACTTTTGAGCTTCTTCACCTTCTATTTCAGTGGTATAAGTTCTGCATCCCCTTAGTAACGACTTTTGAACTTCTTCACCTTATATTTCGGCGGTATTTGGCTCTGCATTTCCTTTGGAACGACTTTTGAGCAGAAAACTTACACTATGCTCCCTTAGGAACGACTTTTTGTAGCTTCGTCATGCTCTGCATCCCCTTGGGGATGTCTTTTGAGCTTCTCCCTGTTTTTCTTCTTTCACTCGATGGTGCATGCTCAGATTTTACATATTACATCTTTTGGGGGATTTGGCCCTCATAGGGCTAAATAAGAATGAAAAATTACAAGCTATGGCCCCATTAAAAACCTTTCTCCCCTCAAAAGAAAAGGGTGCCATAAGAAGAAAATGAAAAAATTACAACATACTACACATAGTATCGCCGA
The DNA here is from genome assembly GCA_029449295.1 of Zea luxurians. Lineage (NCBI taxonomy): Eukaryota > Viridiplantae > Streptophyta > Magnoliopsida > Poales > Poaceae > Zea > Zea luxurians. Next base: position 146,908,222 of record JAOPSE010000003.1, on the reverse strand, counting down.
AGCTCATCCGCATTCCAAGATCTGGGTATGTCGTTACTGTCCATATCCTTCAATCTGTAAGAACCAGGTCTCGACGAAGATACTACTAGAAAAGGACCTTCCCACTTCAGTTGCAACTTGCCCACTGTGTTTGGGTTAGCGACTCTCCAAAGCACCAGATGCCCTGGCTTGATATTTTTCAATCGAACTTTTCTGTCACGCCATTTTATTGTTTCGGCCTGATATTTATTGATGTGCTCTATTGCCTGAAGTCTGGTCCCCTCTATAGTGTCTTTTGTTATTTGATAATCAGCTTTGTCCTCTGCCAAAGCTATTGTTCTTATTGACCCTGTCTTTGCTTCTTCTGAAGTTATTGCTTCGTCACCAAATAGGAGCTTGAACGGTGTAAATCCTGTTGACCTTGACGCAGTTGTGTTGTGGCTCCACACCACTTTAATCAGCTCGTCTGGCCACTTTCCTCTGGGCTGGTTGAAAATTAGCTTCATTATTCCTGTCATTATAGTGTCATTCGCTCTTTCTACCAGCCCATTTGACTCTGGATGCCTAACGGATGCAAAGTGAATCTTCGTACCAATTTGGTCACAAAAATCTTTGAATGCTTCGGCCTCAAATTGTGTACCATTGTCTATGGTTATTGCCTTCGAGACGCCGAAGCGACAAATAATATTCTGCCAGAAGATTTTTTGGACGGTAACCAAAGTTATTGTAGCCAAGGGCTTCGCCTCAATCCACTTGGAAAAATATTCCACTGCCACGACAACATACTTCAAGTTGCCTTGTGCTGGTGGAAGTGGAACCAACAAATCTAAGCCCCATCGTTGCAATGGCCAGGTTGGCTGTATTAGCTGAGTGAGTGACGAAGGTTGCTTCTGGTCTTTTGCACATTTTTGACAGTTTTCGCACTTTTGAACCAAATCTTTTGCATCCGAAGCTGCCTTCGGCCAATAAAATCCTTGCCTAAAAACCTTTCCTAGCAAAGGCCTAGACCCGATGTGAGATCCACACAGACCTACGTGTATTTCCTTCATTAGCTCTATACCTTCGGTTCTGGATAAACACTTGAGAAGTGGGGAGCAAACTCCATGTTTGTATAATTCCCCTTCTATCATGACATATGGTCTTGTCCTTGCTTCCATTATTTTATTATAAACTTCGTCATCCGAAAGACAATTACCTTGGAGGAAAGATATGATTTCAGTCCTCCAATCTTCACTATGTACATGTGATATTGTGAGGACTGCTCTCTCCATAAGTTCAACCGAAGGTGCTTTTATTGTCTCAAAGAATACTTCTGAAGGTAAAGGGAGCCCCTGTGCTGCTGACTTGGCTAGTAGGTCTACATGCTCATTTTCCTCTCTTGGAATATTTTTTACATTAAAACCTTTGAAAGAAGCCTCCAGCCTTCGGACTGTGTCCAAATATTTTTCAAGCTTCGAGTCCCTTGCCTTGTTGCTTTTATCTACATGGCTAGAGATGACTTGGGAGTCAGTTTTAAGTATCGCCCTTCTTATTCCCATTGCCTTTAGCTTCCGAAGCCCCAACAAAAGGGCTTCGTATTCAGCAATGTTGTTTGTACAACTAAAGTCCAGTCTTGCTACATAGCATGTTCTGACTTTAGAAGGCGCTACTAGGACAGCAGCGGCTTCTGCGCCGAAGGTTCCCTAAGAACCATCACAGAAAACTGTCCAGACTTCAGCGTCCTTTGTTACTTCTTCTTGAGCCCCTGACGTCTAATCAGTAATGAAATCTGCTAACGCCTAGGACTGAATTGAGGACCTATGCACAGAATCTATAGAAAATTCATTGAGCTCGACAGCCCATTTTTCGATCCTCCCAGTGGCTTCTCTATTCCTCATTATGTCTTTTAAAGGTTGCGATGAAGGAACAATTATATGATATGCTTGAAAGTAATGCCAAAGCTTCCTAGAGGCCATCAACACAGCATATAGCACCTTCTCCAGTTCTGTGTAATTTTTCTTTGATAAGCTTAAAACTTCGGAGACAAAATATACTGGTGCTTGTTTTTTGACCTGGCCATCTTGCTTCTCCTGTACAAGCGCCACACTAACTGCAGAGTGAGAAGCTGCCACATATAAGAGCAATGGAGCCCCTGGTGAAGGTGGAGTTAGTGTTGTCAAGTCGATCAAGTATTGCTTTAACTCTTCGAAAGCCCTTTGCTGAGCCAGACCCCACTGAAAAACTTCGGCTGACTTCAATATTTCAAAGAATGGAAGATTTCTTTCTGCTGATCTGGATATAAATCTATTTAATGATGCCAGCCTTCCTGCCAACCGTTGGGCCCCTTTCTTCGTATTTGGCGGCTCCATCCGAAGGATAGCTTCAATTTTATTTTGATTAGCTTCGATTCCCTTTGTCGATACTAGACAACCAAGGAACTTGCCCTTCTTCACTCCAAAAACACACTTTTCTGGATTTAATTTTAGGCCAGCTTGCTTGAAATTGGCAAATGTCTCCTGCAAGTCTGCAATATGATTCTCTTGCTTCGTGCTCTTGACTATGATGTCATCAACATAAGTCAACACATTCCTGCCTATTTGAGAATGAAGGACCTTGGCTGTCATTCTGCTGAAGCTTCCTCCAGCATTCTTGAGCCCTTCAGGCATCCGAAGGTAGCAATAAGTGCCACTAGGAGTTATGAAGATAGTCTTTGGCTCATCTTCCTTCTTCATCTAAATTTGATGATAGCCTGAATAACTGTCCAGTAGACTCATGAGCTCCAAAGAAGCTGCTGCATCTACAAGGGAGTCTATTCTTGGTAATGGGAATTCGTCCTTTGGGCATGCTTTGTTGAGATCTGTGAAATCAATACACATTCTCCATTTGCCATTAGCCTTCTTCACCATAACAGTGTTAGCTAGCCATTCTGGATATGTTACTTCTCTGATAACACCAGCACTGAGAAGCCTCTTTACTTCGTTCCGAGCACCTTCAGCTTTATCATCAGACATCTTTCGAAGTCCTTGCTTCCTTGGTCTGAAAGATGGATCCACATTAAGTGAATGTTCGATGACATCTCTGTTGACACCACAAAGATCATTGGCTGTCTAAGCAAAGACATCTTTGTTGTTAAACAAAAACCTTATCAGAGTTTTTTCTTGCTCATCAAATAGCTGAGATCCCAGCAGTACCCTTTGATCTGCTATATCTTCACATATGAGCATAGGCTTCGGCTGATATGCCGAAGCAGCCTTCTCTCTTTTGTGCTTATACTGTTGACAAGCTTCGGTTCCATCTATGTTGTGGATTGCCTTTGAATCTGTCCAACTCCCTTCAACCCTTCTGGCAGCTTCTTGACTTCCATGAATGGCAATGGGCCCTTGCTCCGAAGGTATCTTCATGCATAAGTATGCTAGATGAAGTATTGCTTCGAAGGCATTAAGTGTTCCTTGACCAATGATTTCATGTCGACAATGTCTAAGACAACTTGCTAAGTTCTTGTGTTGTGGACATAACCGAAGGTAACTGACATTGTGATTTTGCCAAGTGCCACAATTTGCCATCCTCCGAAGCCACAAAGAGGGTGTGTAGCATCATGAATATTGTCCTCTGGTTCTTGCATCTGCTTGAAAGCCTTTGCAAATATAATGTCTGCTGCATTGCCTGCGTCAATGAGAACATTGTGGACCAGAAATCTCTTGATGACACAGGATATGACCATAGCATCATTGTGAGGATAGTCTTTTAGCTGAAGATCCTCCTGGGAGAAGGTGATTGGGATGTGGGACCACTTGGACCTGACGAAGAATCCTTCCACCCCAACATACTGCACTCTTCTCTGCGCTTCCTTCTTCTGCTTCTTGTTAGCTGGCTCTGAACTTGAACCACCCGTGATTGGGAGCACCAGCTTCGTAGCCAAAGGTGCCATGACTTGATTGTTGAACGAAGTCATCAGCTCAACAGTGGAAGTGAGTTCACCGGAGGTGGGCGCCAATGTTGGGGACTTGTTCTCAAATGCTATGAGTCAAGAACAAGGCAACACGAAATGTTAATAGTTAAAGACCTTCGTCCTTCGAAGCATTATCTCCCTTAGGATATAATGGTCTTTAGACGAAGGTTATGAAGGACATACCTTCATCATCTCAGTATATAATAAAGAAAGTAGAAGCATATGAAACATGGAAAATAACATGAATAATTACATGACATCATCAGAACATTTTTTATTATCTTATCATGATTAAACATGAACAATATTGAATTACATTTATACCTTCGGCTTGACAGAAGGTAAAAATTCAAGCGTGACGTGCGAGTGAATATCGGTCAGCGTGAACAGTACAGGGTTACTGTTTACCTATTTATAGGCGCGGGACGTAGCCTAGTTGAAATTACATTTATATCCTTGATAATAAATTACAAATGCAATACAAACTATTAGGGACTGAACGGTCTTTTCCTCTTTAAGTCGGTGCCGCCCTTCGTCTTAAGGCGCGTCATTATGCCGAAGCTTTCTGGGTTGTAGCTTCGGCTTGTGCTTTCATGCTGTGTCATTTCGCATATCATACAGCCGAAGGTGTTTTTGCTTGGAGGACCTTCGGTGAAGAAGCAGGCCCCCAACAGATAATATTAAGTACCTATGTGAAAATGATAAAGTGAGTTATTGATTATTTTGAAACTTGGATACTTAGGGTGATTTTACATGTAACTCACGTAACAAGTGAAAGTGAAATGAAAGAATCCTTGGCACATTATAAAATTTATGGTCTAAACATTTTTTAGAATTCTACATGGACATATGTTACCTCTCCGTCAAATTTCATGAATTTTTTAGGCTATTTGTATATTATTATTTTCTTTCTATATAAAATCATCAAAATGCAATTAAATCCGTAAATTATTCTAATATCTACCGAAAATGGCAAATAAGATACCAAAACTAATAAACATCATATAAGAAGATAACCTCAAGTCCCCATGTGAAAATGATAAAGTGAAGTATTGATTATGTTAAAATTTGGATATTAAGATGATTTCACATGTAACTTGTTAGGGGCCTCCTTCTCTGCCGAAAGTCTCAAGACGAAGAAATCATCTACAACCAAAAGGGATGAACGCCGAAGCTACAACAGATATGTGTAACATGCCGAAGGTTCATAGCTTCGGCCTAAGACAGTTACAAAGGTCATGCACGATAATCCAAAGAGTAAAAGACCCTTCAATCCCTGATGTTTGTATTAGGATAATGTATACATATTAGGGCCATAAATATACTTTTGTTTGGGTTGCGTCCCTCGCCTATAAATAGATGTACTGTTCACGCTGGATTGAAATAGGATTTGCGCTCTCTCCTTCATGCAATCCAAAGGTACAAATGTAATATACATTATATATTACTTTGTTATTATATGGTATGAATCTTATTTTTGTTTAATATTTGATATGAAATAAATAATCAGCATAATGTTACGTCTGTAACTACATTTTTATATTTATGAATGATGAAAACTAGTTCTTCATAACCTTCGTCCAAGAACCATTATGTCCAAAGGGAAATAATGTTTCGAAGGACAAAGGTCCTTAACGTCTAACAATTGTGTTGCCTCGTTTTATGATTCAGTAATAAAAAACAAGATACCAACATAACTCACGCAACAAGTAAAAGTGAATTGAAAGAAATGGTGGCAACCTTTAGATTTTATGGCCCAAACATTTTTAGGATGCTATATGGGCATATATTGCCCCTCCGTCAAATTTCATGAATTTTTGAAACTATTTATGTATTATTATTATTATTATTTCTACAAGAAAATTATTAAAATATAATTAAATTCAAAAAATATTCTACTGCCGAACCAGGACCAATAAACATTATAAAAGAACATAACCTCAAGTCTCCATATAAAAATGATAAAGTGAAATATTGATTATGTTGAAACTTGGATATTTAGGGTAATTCCACATATAACTATCCGAATATCCGAAATATGAAATCTAGTAAGATATCTGGAAAGATGTCCAGATATCCGAAATCTAAAATTCGGACAGGTATCCGAGAAGATATCCGGATACCCGAAATCCGACGGATATGAGTCGTAACTTGTGTTAAATAACATGGATACCATTTTTGCATTCATAGTTTTATATTTTTCGAGTGACTTTGCAGTTCAAATATGAATTACCCGAGGAAATACAATTAAACCAACAAAAATGGAACATGTAAGTCTATATAGTGTACGAACATACCACAAAATAGTTTGGGTGGAAAAAGAAAAGAAATTAAAATAAACTGTGCCGGGTGTCCAAGAATAGCACTCGGCACATCATACTATGCCGAGTGTTGGACGTTTGACACACTCGGCAAGGAAGATATTTTGCCCAGTGCCAAAGCCTGGCGCTCGACAAAGGTAACGACCGTCAGCTATAGACGGCTGTTGACGACCCTTTGCCGAGCGTCTAGGTTCACCGAGTGTTTTCCTGTACCGAGTGTCCTGCTCTCGGTAAACATGGTAGTTACTGAGAGTAGGACTTTACCGAGTGCGGCTCTCGGCAAAGACGTCTTTGCCGAGTGCCTGGTAAAAAAGCACTCGGCAAAGCGCCGAGCACACGGCAAAGAGGCAGATTCCGGTAGTGTATCTCATATCCGTATCCGATATCCGAACTGTACTATCCGAATTCAAAAATTCTGTGGATATTCGAAAAGACTATCCAGCCGAATAATTAGCCTCTTTGGACGGTCGGATACTCGGATAATATCCATACTGTTTACACGCCTACTTGTATGCACCGTTGTGAAAATGTTTTCACTGACGGGGTCGTGGGTCGAACTTGCAAAAATGTATCACTAACACTAATGGTTCCATTCCATCCAATAATATAGCCGGGTGTTTTTCACACCACTGTTTGCGCGCGCAACGCACCTTAATTAGTCACTGTCCAGCGATTAGCTGCAGGCTATAAAACTGGCTGTTTCTTTCTTCAACAGGTTGCGGATAAGTCTCTATTATTACAGTGCATGCCATCCAAGATTGCACAGATTCAGCCATGGAAAAACTCCAGTCGTCCACGATCGTCGTCAATGCAGTTAGGTACAGCGCTAGCTAGTCCAACACGTACCGTATGTTTAGGGTTTAGCACCTTGTGAGGTCTGTGGAAACTACGTACATTGGCGTACGCGTACGCCCCCGGCCCTCTATAAAACGCGGCATAGCCGAAGCTACCAAAACCAGCTCTTAGCTTGCTTTCTAGCTAGCTTGTCGATCTTTAATTTTAGCAATACAATGACGACGCGAGCTTGCTTGTTGGTTGCGCTCGCCATGGCTCTCGCTCTGCTCTTACAGGAGCATGCAGCAGCTGGTGCAGAGGCTCACAAACAGCAGAAGCAGGTGCAGAGGCTCCTCAGGCGCCTCAACAAGCCACCTGTCAAAACGATTGAGGTACGGTGGCCGTCAAACATAAAATGTTACGTGTATTAGGCATCGCTACTGGCAAATTAAAAAAGAGTGGAAGATTTTATATATGATAGATGAGGCAATATAACTGTACTGTCAGAATAAGTTGGTGTCCATTTTATATATATCGTCTGAATAATTTAACAGAGCCCAGATGGAGACATTATAGACTGCGTGCACATCACCAAGCAGCCGGCCTTCGACAACCCTCTTCTAAAGAATCATACAATCCAGGTTGATGTCCATCTTTTATTTAACTGCATGCATGCTGTCTTCACTTCAGTAGTTGACTGAAGCTAGACTAGCTAGCTACTAGTGCAATATACACATGTAGAGTACAGGTTCATCACTAGCTCAATATATGTTTATTTTATTTATTTCAGATGTGGCCTTCATGTCACCCACGAGGAGGCCGGCTGAATGAAGACTACTCCAACACTGCATCCAGCATCACCCAAACGTGGCACCAGAATGGCAGCAGGTCGTGTCCTGAGAACACCATACCCATCCGTAGGACCATGGAGGAGGACGTTCTGAGGGCCGACTCACCCAGGAGCTATGGCAAGAAGGAGAGGCGGCCGAAATTCACCCCCGTCGATGGCGCTGGACAGCCAACGACTGTGACCAGTGGCCACCAGGTACGTAGACGTTCTTTTTCACTGAATTTCTTCTTAATAAACGACATTAATTGTTTTCTCTTCCTATATATTACTATTGAGCAGTGGGCCCAGGCATCGGCGCAGGGTGGCAGTACGTACTATGGAACCGAGGCGACCTTCGATCTGTGGCAGCCAGTTGTTGAGACGGCCAGTGACTTCAGCTTGACCCAGTTCTGGGTCGTCAGTGGATCCTACCAAGCCAATGACCTCAACACCATTGAAGCAGGATGGCAGGTGAGTGAGAAAATGCATGCATGCATGCATCACCTCAACACACCATTGAAGCTATAAGGGCTGTATCACTTCATGCATTATGTAATATTAAGCCGTGCAATCTCGATCTTAATTAATTAACTGATGGCCCTTCTACAAAATTGCAGGTTTACCCGAATATGTATGGCGACAACAGCCCTAGACTTTTCATCTACTGGACTGTACGCAATCCCTTCCTTTTTTTACTTCCAATTAATATTAGTAATGTGTATATATATTGGGCTCGTGTTTTTGCTGATTTGTTTTTGGAACACCGTAAAAGGCACTAACTTAATCTCTATTGGCATGGAAACATATTGTATTATATTGCAGCGCGACGCGTATCAGACGACGGGATGCTACGACCTAAAGTGCTCGGGTTTCATCCAAACAAACAATGCCATCACCTTCGGTGTCACCCAACTGTCCCCGGTCTCCACCTATGGTGGCCCACAGACCGACATCACTATTTTAGTTTGGAAGGTAAAAACACTAAAAAGCTTTCACACACAGTAAAACCAGAAATCTCCGACCGACGGTCGTCTAAAACTGCCGGACATAACTAAGTCATATATATATATATATATATATATATATATATATATATATATATATATATATATATATATATATATATATATATATATATATATATATATATATATATATATATATATATAAAACGCCGGACATATGTTATTTCCGACGGTAAGTGTTCACCGGTTCTAAAAGGTTGAAAAATAAGGTTATCTTCGACGGTGGCCTTATGTCTTGCCGTCGAAGATTAACATCGTCGTCCGTCCGACGACATCTAGTCCAGCTGTCTGGACGTTTCTTTGTTGTGACATTCGGAGCATAAGCCAAATCTAGCTACTAGCACTTCTAGCTTGCAGCAATACCATAGATAGTTACATCTGCTAAGCTCTCCAGTAAAATTTTGCTTGCAGGATCCAAAGACGGGGAACTGGTGGTTGCAAGTGGGAAAAGATCTTCTGGGCTACTGGCCGTCATCCCTCTTCACCAACCTGGCGAGCAGCGCCTCCGGCATCCAGTGGGGCGGCGAGGTATTCTCGCCTGACGCGGGCCAACAAACATCCACACAGATGGGCAGCGGACATCTCCCCGAGGAAGGGCTCGGGAAAGCCAGTTACATCCGGAACATCCAAGTGGTCGATGCGTCCAACACTCTTCTGTCGCCAAGTGGTTTGGGTCTCTTTGCTTCACGACCCAACTGCTATAACGTGCTCAATGGTGGTGCCGGTAACAGCTTTGGCACCTACATCTACTACGGGGGGCCAGGGAGGAACCCTAACTGCCAGTAGTGTCAAATTATTGAACGTTTCCTGGAGTGCAAGCATAGCTCTCCTTTACTTAATTACACGTGAAGAAGATATACCATATACCCCTTACAGCAACTAGAATGTGTTATGGCTTACAGATGGCCCAATAGGTATATAGTTATAGGGCATATAGTTACACATGCAATAATGCGCTGCGAGATCTGCAATGGTCAATTAATTGTTTCCGGACATACATCGGAAAGAAGTGTCAAGAACAAGCATTAGAAGCGCTTGCGACAAATGTAATCATGCTTCACCATATGTTTGGAATATAGAATTTATACGCAGCTTCCATCAATCGTCACTGTTATCACAAGTGGCTCTCCAAACACCCAAACATACCACCTCAACGTAGCACGCCGTTCTAGCACTTCAATAGGGGAAATTAGTGCCATCAAAGTGACGAGTTCTAGAGGTACCTATCCTAACCACTCTCAATGGTGTTGGCTCAATTAATGACGATGAAGTTAACTGTCCAAATTGAGCCAACACCCACTGATACCAACTGAAGGGGCTATGATGCCTAAAACAAGGGGTAAGTTAGCCAGCTTAAAACTCTATTTCTACCTATAGCCTCCAATTTTCACCATATACAAAACCTATGCAATAATTAAACTATACATATGTGCAAGTATGGTTTTTTCTAAGTGTTTTGCTATCTAGATCTATTGTAAAGGAGTTATGCAACTAAAGTTCCAATCCTATCAACTAGCTCATCAAGCAATCCAGTAAGGTAAATGTAGAAACTAAAGAGCGATAGATATGCAAGCACCCATTTGATAATAATGTCATTTTTACCGAGGCATCGAGAAGTATATATGCAAGTTTCCCAATAGTCCTTGTTGGAGCCGCTCGCGAGGATGCCCATGCAAAGTCCAATTTCTAGGTTAGGTAACTTCATGGATAACTCCTAATCTTCCCCACATGCAAGTGGTTCTCTAAAATAGCCTCCGTCAAACCTCTCCCCACCATATTCACTATCAACCTTCTAGCAAAAATGTCGTGAGCCTCATTCCCTCGGTTTATAGTGGCAGAAACACCACAAGCATAATTGGTGTAATCTTGCAAGACTACAAGCCCCTTCAAGTATAAACATGATGCACACAAGCACCTAAAATTATGTGGTACACAAATATCATTAAACACTAGACCAAAACCTAGATCAAGTAAATAAGAAGTGGTCTAACTAACCTAAGTACTTTGCAAAGCAACTACACTAATCACCAAGTATTTCACTAAGCATTTTGTTGGCTAGAGCTACTAGAGATGATAGCCTCAACTCATTCAAGTTTTCCTTGAGCTCCACACCCACTCAAATGGATAGTTCGGGTCACATTTATTGGCCCCAAGGTGAGATATAGGTATTGGAACTTCAACATCCATCTTTGCACACCATCAGGCTATCAAAGCATGCTAGTCAGACCATTATGTCAGAGTCTAATTAGTCTTAAGGGCTACTATGTCAGAACTATTGTAATACCCAAATTTTGGGGAAATAAATAATTCTTTTCTTTATGTGACTATGTAAAATTCTTGCTTATTGAGTTCCATATTTGAAAGTACTATTTGATTGAACCAATTAAATAAAGGAACGATTAATAAATTAAAAATGTATTACTGCATCATGTCGAATTTTGAATGTGCATTTCAAATGGAAATCCCAACTCAGATTTGAAGTTGAAAATTCAAATAGAAATTTAAAAAAATTACCTCAGTTGCAGCCCACTCCCTCTCCCACACCCGCGTGGCCCACACGCCCTACTTCGACTGACCATTGGGGCCTGTGCCTCAATTTCATAGCCACACCCGCGCGCCGAACAAAGAGGCTACCAAGTGGGACCTAGACACCGATTTCTTCTGCTCCACGGATTTAGTCACTGAGTTCATTACAATCCGAGTGAAGGTTGTTGGGATTTTGTTGATTCAGTCGTTGTAATCCTAAACCCACACCTCAACAACAGACACGCCATGTGTCGAGCATGACCATAGCTTCCATGAGTTAAAGTTGAGCATTGTTTTTATTAAGTTGGTCAAATTTTATTAGAAGTTACTAAATGTAAGTAGATACCAAACTAGAGTAATAATAGATCAAAATTAATAATAAAACCACAATGCGATGAAAATGATAAATTAAGTTTAATTCCATAAATTAATCATGCGAGAGTCCTGAGCTGCTCGTGACCGCGAGCACAGCTAGTGTATCAGTTTTACACTCTACAGAGGTTGTACCCTTTACCCACAAGTCATGTTACCCATCTGCCAAGAGGTCATGAATCCCATACACCTCTACCAAGAAAGCGAGGAAGGGTAACACTACGAGGCCTTTACAAAGTTTCACTAGCTTCAGAAAACCTGCTACAGTTTCTAGGGAGCGCAATGCAGGAATCCCCCGTCTGAAAAGCCATCGCAGCAAAATCAACCTGAGAACCTCCCTACACCGATGACTCCCCTACTGCCCTTGCCCTTTTCGGGTAAGGTAGACCTCCACTAGCTTTCCTAATTAGTCAGCCAAGGGCGTTCCATTCCACCCTAGCGGTGGCACATGTTTCTGAAGTGAAGCTCCATGTTCCAATTAACATAATAGTCTTATCATGAACAGAATAGAATAACAATAATAAAGCATGACCATGTGTAATAATTATCTTAACACCCAAAACCACATATAGCAATAGCAAAGACTACCCAAAAGTTTAGGGGTAAACAAGGTGTAAAGATGACCAAACTAGGGTGACCTATTGGGTCCCACCAAAATTAAGTCTATGCATGCCAAAATAATTATAGAGAACATTATTGGGTAAATAAAAGTGGTCAAGGGCACAACTTGCCTTCCATGAGCTTCTGCTCAGTAATTTCCACCTGCTGGGTACCAGGGTCCTCGATCACTTGCTCGTCCACTCGAAGCAATACAAATAAACATGGTATAGGAGAAATTAACATCACACCAAACATCAAAACAGAATGCATGATAATAATCTAGGCATCGTAATGAGATTGTAGGTTCAAGAATCACTAAATTCGGAGTTACATGTAACAAGTTATGATTTTCTGAAGTCTTTATGTGTTTGGTACAGAATAAACTAAGTGATTAATTTAATCTATGTTTCATGATAAAACAGAGTTACCAGGTGATAAACAATATTAAAACAAAAATATTGCAACTGGAATGGGTAAAAAAGATAAAATGAATTTTCTATGATTTAAACAAATTTCTGGAATTAATTTCATATTCCAAATCATTTTCTGCTGATATTTATCCTATTTTATTTACTATCTGGCTACCAGTATAAATTCCAGAGAGTTCAGGGTTCAAATCATAATTTCCAGGACCCACGGTAATTATTCTAACGTTACAAAGGATCGTAGGTTGGTTTTCTAAAAGTTCAAGGTCTCTTTTGCAAAGTTCCCTGGCCGAAGCGGTACTGGCCGGTCTCGACCGCCCGATCCGCAATGAAGGGCCACGATTAGATCGGCATCTGAAACGAATTGGTATACGATTCCGACCATAGGATTGAAGATGTGTGGCTCAGATTAGATCGCTCACTCACACGAATCGGTATGGCATGGTGACCGCAGGATCTCGGGTCAATGGTCCAAAATGGATCCCGAAGCGGTACGCACCAACCGACGTTGTATCCAAACTAAACGGACTGGATTTTATTATGGCCCGACCTATCCTAACCGCCCGATATCCATTCTACAGTCATGATCAATCCTATGAAGGGGTATGCGTCCACTAATCCAAGTCGTCCGATACCGAATCAACGGTCTACGCAGTCATCACCTATCCCCGATTATCAGTGCGGCAGCGAACACTCGCCTATGGCGGCGGTCTCACCGGCGACAGCCAAAATGGCCGGCTGGTGACCCAACTCCCTAACCGAGATGACCTAAGCAATGTGTGCATAATGGCAAACACCATGAGGTGACTTACAGAGTGTGTGGAATGGTGACGGGAGCAGGCCACGGCGAGGTGCGATCTGCGGCGGCAGAGGAATTCCGGTGAGGAACTATGTGCGCCTCGGTTGACAGACGAGGACCAGAGCTTCATGCACACGTTCCAGGGACACCGACGAAGCACAGTGGTTGGCCTCCGAGAGCGTAGCGTGGACGAAGGCGCGATTCGTCGGTGGCAGTGCGTCACCGACCGCAGAAGCCTGGTTATGGCGGCGTGATGTGCCGGCGAGAGGGAAGAGACTTGTGCGCGAGGCAGGGGAAGGGTAGGCGTGAGGGGGCAGCTTTATACTGCGGCGGGGCGATCATTGCGAGGGGGCCCTGATGGTTTCCGAGATCCTCGACGCGGACTCACCCGAGCGCACTAAGGAGTCTATTGTGAGGGAGAGTCGAAGATGACAGGCGGGCCCCAAAGTGCAGTGAGGTGGTTTGGTCGTGTCGTGGGCGCGGGAGTGCATCCGATAGGCAGGGTCCACATGTTGGCATGCAGGCGGAGGATTGGGCCACGCGGGGAACTAACAAGATGGGTCGGAATTGGTCATTCGGCCCAAACCACACTTTTCCCTTTTCTTTTCTTTTCTGTTTTCTTTTCTTTTCTGTTTTCTTTTCTTTTTATTTTTAGATTTCAAATTTAAATTCAAATTTTGTTGTGAAATTCATACTTAGATTAAATGCACAAATTCAGATACCAGTATGAAAAGATTTATTAATTTACATATATATTTTCTTTCTAGTGTATTTTATTTTTTTCCTTTTCGTTTTCTATGTCATCTTCAAATTCTAGAGTTCAAATTAGATCTTAAATCCCAATTTGGACACTAATATATTTTTATTAATATTATTATTAAATGCACAAACAAATAAACTCCAACATGATGCATAGATTTGTAACACCCGAAATCTATTTTCGGGGATTAGTAGAAGAAATCAAAATAAAAGGGTCCCTAATGGATAATTAAACTTAGGAATTCACCCTTTCTAAAATAAATAGTAAAATTTAAAAGCAATGGGAGTTAATATATATATATGTAATAAAAGAGTTACAATTTATTATCCCCTTTAGGAAATATATAAAATATTCTCTTTTGAGTTAAAGTCACTTTTGTTAAAAGAATTCATATTAACTTCTTCCTAAATTAATAGGGTAAGGCATATTGAATTATTGGAGATACTTTTAATTAAATATACATTCAATATAATGACTTCTTTGGAAAAAGTGAATGTGAAGCATCCTATCTAAATAAATAAAATAAAAGTTTGCATCATTCTGGGATTATACTGGTTGTTGCATATAAACCGGACTTTGAAATTCAAAACAGATTTGAATTAGTGACTCATTTAAATAGTTAAAAACAAATAGAAGTTTAAATTTGAAAAGGAAAAAGTGAAGGAAACCTGCGCCTGGGCCAAAACCCCTTTGTCTCGGCCCACCAACACCCCCGCGTAGCCCATCTGCTGTCCTCAGTCTCAGCCGCTGGCACACCGCGCTGACAGGCGGGCCGAGCTCGCCAGTGTCTCAGCTCAATCCACGCGTGTGTCTAGTGACTGCTTTGTGGACCTCGCAAGTCAGGCTTATCACCTTTCACGGTGCCGCATTTCCGAAATTACCGGGTTACTACGCAGCCCACTTTACCCCATCCCGCCTCGACCACGCTGGGCTCATCGCTACGCACTAACCCGTGGGCCCGCTCCGTCAGCCGCTCCATCCTTCGCTCACCTGCACATTAGACGGTCGCGCCTGGTGAGCACGCTCGATGACATCTGGGTCCCACCTGGCGGGTTCAACACCAACCTCACAAAAGGCTCGCTACCACAACAGACGCGTGCGATTCTGGGAACCGGAGGGGTTTCGTCGCGGTGTGGTTGGGATGTGGGACTCCAACTCGGACCTCGTACCTGGGCACTATAAGAACGGCCGCATTCGATGACCCTCCACCCATAAAACCGAAGTTGGAGCTGGGCGCTGTGAACATGACGCGCCGTGTGCGGTACCGAGGAGGACCTGGTGACTGGGAAACTCCTCACCGGAGGAGGACCTCTACCGCAGGTCCGCGGTGGCGTGTGGGCAGCAAACGCCGGCCTCTAGGTTTCCACCGCCGTCGTCAAGTGTGCATCCCACCCAGCGCATGTCGTGGCCTGGAATCGGGAAATCAATGGAATCGCCGACCGGGGAGGGGGATAATCTGTTGCCACTACGGAGCTCAGGCTGCATCGGCATTCAGGTAACTGCACAGGGCGGTGGTGCTTCGTTGTGGTGTCTGGGTCTCAGGGAGTCGCCGGTGTGGGCCGAATTGCTCACTGGTGCCAAACCCTCGTGGCAGACTCGGGCTGCGACACCAACTTGGCTCATCCTCAACTCTACCGACGGTGAGTCCTTCGCCGCTCAGTTCGCTTTAGCCTAGTGATCATATAGGATCAATCTAGGGGTGCATTGGTGCAGTGTCGCGCGAGGGCGGGTCTCAGGCGTGTATCCGCCGTGCGAGCTCTGCTCCGCCGTCTGGCGCGGCCGGAGGATGAAGAAGATCGCGCCATCGTCGATCGTATGTTGAACGGTTCGGATTTGGTCTAGCCATCGAATGTGGTTGGGTGAATCTGAGCCATCGGTTGCATGACGGGTGGCTATGATCGTGTGTTGGTTTATAAGAAGGAGGACCGGGGACCGTTCGATTCACAGCGGACGGTAGAGATTAGAAGATAACGTTTCGGTACACTGCGATCTGATCTAGGCCGTGGATCTCTGATCTAATGGTTGTGTTCGTGTACCGGTTCGCGAAGATAATAATCTAATCTAAGCCGCCTGTTTTTGATCCGACGGTGCAGGTCAGATTGTACCCCTTGGTCGTGGCTAAATTATAAAAGAGCCCCTGAATCTTGCCCGAATCAACCCGCCATCCACTAGCGGTGCAAAATAATTTCATTGGTGCCCCAGAATTTTATGAGTTAGCCCCTGTGCAATCAGTTTTTTTATGCCGTCGTCCAAATAAAACTCTAGAGTAATTAAATAAATTAGAAAATGGAGTTTTATATATGAATTTAATCCTAAAACTTCATAAATACATAACTTCTTTGTTTTAAACCCAAATTGATTAATTCCAGTTGCATTAGATTCACATTAATATTGTTCTTCATTTAGTAACCTTATTTTATCATGAAACCTATGATTAAAATTATACAATTAGTTTCTTTATATCCTACACTTAGAGCTTCATAAAATCATAACTCCTTAATCCTGACTCCGATCTTACTAGTTCTCGATCCCACGATCTCGTAGCAACGTGTAGATTATTATTACACAATTAGTTCTTATGTTTGGTGTGATGTTAATTTTGCCCATACCATGCTTGTTTGTATTGCTACAACTAGCAGCAAGGTTACGAGTCACCTGAAGAGCAAGTTGGTACCTAGAATCCCAAGTTCTAGGCAAGTTGTGCCCTTGATCACTTCTTTTTACCCACTCATGTTCTAATTAATCATAATGATCTGCATAGGTTAATTTTGATGGGACCTAATAGGTTACCCTAGTTTGTCTATCTTTATGCCTTGTTCACCACTAAATTTCTGGGTAGTACTTGCTAGTGCTTTATGTGGATTTGGGCATTGAGATATTCATGATTATACTTTTATTATCAGTTGTTATTTACTGTTCATGATAAGATCATTATGTTAATTGGAACATGGAGAACCACCCAGGAAAACTGTGCTACCATAAGGGTTTAATGGGACGCCCTTGGCTGACTAACTAGGAAAGCTAGTGGAGGACTACCTTACCCGAAAGGGGCAAGGGCAGTAGGGGAGTGGTCAGTGTAGGGAGGTCCTCGGGTTGATTTTGCTGCGATGGCGGTCAGACGAGGGATTCCTGCATTGGAGCTTCCTATAAAATGTAGCAGGTTTTCTGAAGCTAGTGGAACTTTGTAAAGGCCTCGTAGTGTTACCCTGCCTCGCCTCCTCTGTAGAGGTGTATGGGATTGGCCGTCTCTTGGCAGATGGGTAACATGACTTGTGGGTAAAGATGTGCAACCTCTGCAGAGTGTAAAACTGGTATACTAGCCGTGCTCACGGTCATGAGCAGCTCGGACACTCACATGATTAATTTATGGAACTAAATTCAATTTGTCATATGCATTGCATCGTAGGTGATGTTGTTACTTTTGTTCTACTACTTAATTGGGTTTGGTATTTACTTATATTTAGTAATTGCTAATAAAATTTTGACCAACTTTAAAAGCAATGCTCAGCTTCAACCATCCTCTTTGGTAAGCCTTACACTTCATGTGAGCTCCCACCTTTGGCGAGTTCATGCACATTATTCCCCACAACTAGTTGAGCTATGAACGTATGTGAGCTCACTCTTGTTGTCTCACAACCCCACAGGTCAAGAACAGGTACCACAGGATGAGGCGCTTGGAGGATGCTGTGATGAGATCGTGAGTGGTCTAGGTCGTCGTCTCCCAGTCAACTTTGGGTTGCTAGACCGTTGTCTCCTTATAATGTAATTATTTATTTATTTTGTACAGAACTCCTGTTATGTAGTAAAGATGTGACATTCGATCCTGTGCCATGATTCATCACATGTGTGAGACTTGGTCCTAGCACACCTAGTGATTATGTTCGCGCCCAGGTCTTGGTGCCCCGAAACCCAGGTGTGACAGAAGTGGTATCAGAGGAATGTTGACTGTAGGGCGAAACATAGATAGAACTGGACAACCATTGTCTACTTACCTTTGCTACTCTGATTCTTTTCTAATCTTTTCTTAATCTTTTCTCATCTATTTCCACTTTACTCTGATTATTCTTACCTTTTCACTCTAAAGACAAATGTGGATTTCACACTTTGAAATCATGTACCTAAAGTGATCTTTAGGAATAACAGACCTAATCTTAGGAACAAAAACAAAACTATTATTTTTTTAGTATCTATACACTTGAATGTTTGTTCTTATGCTATTTGTCTGATTTAGATCTTTGATTAAGTGTGATGAGTTGTGGAGTAATGTCCACAACTACATCTGCATATACATATAGGCATAAATATAAACAAATAAAATTTATAAGATAACCAAACAACCTAGATTATCCTCCATTACAGTGTATCTATTTGTCGGGGACCATAATTAGGGGTACCCTCAAGACTCCTAAATCTCAGCTGGTAACCCCCATCAGCACAAAGCTGCAAAGGCCTGATGGGTGCGATTAAGTCAAGGATCGGTCCATTCGAGGGACGCGATCGCGCCTCGCCCGAGCCCAGCCTCGGGCAAGTGCAGCCGACCCCGGAGGATCTACGTCTCGCCCAAGGACCCCCTCCAGCAACGGACACACCTTGGGCTCGCCCGAGGCCCAGTCTTCACCAAGAAGCAACCTTGTCCAAATCGCCACGCCAACCGATCAAATCGCAGGGGCATTTAATGCAAAGGTGGCCTGACACCTTTATCCTGACGCACGCCCTCCAGTCGATAGAGCCGAAGTGACTGCAGTCACTTCGCCGCTCCACTGATCGGTCTGACAAGAGGACAGCGCCACCTGCGCTGCTCCGACTGCTGAGCCACTCGATAGAGTGAGGCTGACAGCAGCCAAGTCCGGCCTCAGGCGTCATAGGAAACTCCGCTTCGCCCGACCCCAGGGCTCGGACTTGGGCTCAGCCCCGGAAGACGGCGAACTCCGCTTCGCCCGACCCCAGGGCTCGGACTCGGGCTCAGCCCCGGAAGATGGCGAACTCCGCTCCGCCCGACCCCAGGGCTCGGACTCGGGCTCAGCCCCGGAAGACGATGTAATACTCAAAATTTTAAAATTGAAAACATAGTTGATTTACACACATGTTTTTGCCCTTGTTTGTTATAACATGTGAATCAACACTTCAAAAGTCATTAATTAGCTAATGACACTTAAATTAATATATGCATCATGCTGAGTTTTATTGGATTGTGCATTTGTGGATGATAAAATAAATGTGTCATTAAAAATATATTAATATGTTAATGGACACATGGGATATAGCCTCTAAATTGAAAATAAAATGACATGGAAATAAGAAAGAAAGAAAGAAATATTATACAACACAAAATAAGTTTATAAATAAATAACTTCATCACAAATGGGTATTGAAAGGGAATTAGGCTTAGACCTAGTTCCTAAATAATTTTGGTGGTTGAATTGCCCAACACAAACATTGGACTAACTAGTTTACTCTAGTGCATAAGTTATACAGGTGCAAAAGGTTCACAATCAGCCAATAATAAGACCAAATGTTGGATTCAACAAAGGAGCAGCAAGGCAACCGAGGGCTCCTCTGGCCGGAGGCACCGGACTGTCCGGTGTGCACCGGACTGTCCGGTGTGGCCAGAGGACTTCGACTCCAACTCTTCACCCTCGGGTATTCTCCAAGGCCGGCGCGCTATAATTCACCGGACTGTCCGGTGTGCACCGGACATGTCCGGTGCCCCAAGGGAACGCGGCCTTCGGAACTCGCCAGCCTCGGGTTTGCTCGGGAGCCGCTCCGCTAAAATTCACCGGACTGTCCGGTGTACACCGGACTGTCCGGTGTGCCAGCGGAGCAACGGCTCCCTGCGGCGCCAACGGCTCTCTGCGGTGCATTAAATGCGCGCGCAGCGCGCGCAGATGTCAGGCACGCCCATGCCGGTGCACCGGACATCAAACAGTGCTTGTCCGGTGTGCACCGGACACCCAGGGGGGCCCACAAGTCAGAAGCTCCAACGGTCAGAATCCAACGGCAACCGTGACGTGGCAGGGGCACCGGACTGTCCGGTGTGCACCGGACTGTCCGGTGCGCCATCGAACAGAGGACTCCAGCCAACGGTCACTTGTGGTGGTTGGGGCTATAAATACCCCAACCACCCCACATTCATTGCCATCCAAGTTTTCCACTTCTCAACCACTACAAGAGCTCTAGCATTCAATTCTAGACACACCAAATAGATCAAGTCCTCTCCAAATTCCACACAATTCCATAGTGACTAGAGAGAGTGATTTGCTTGTGTTCTTTCGAGCTCTTGCGCTTGGATCGCATTCTTTTCTTTCTCACTTGTTCTTGAGATCATCACTCAATTGTAACCAAGGCAAGAGGCACCAATTGTGTGGTGGCCCTTGCGGGGAAGTTTTGTTCCCGGTTGATTGAGAAGAAGAGAAAGCTCACTCGATCCGTGAGATCGTCTGAGAGAGGGAAGGGGTTGAAAAAGACCCGGCCTTAGTGGCCTCCTCAACGGGGAGTAGGTTTGAGAGAACCGAACCTCGGTAAAACAAATCCTTGTGTCACACTCTCATTTGCTTGCGATTTGTTTTGCGCCCTCTCTCGCGGACTCATTTCTTTATTGCTAACGCTAACCCGGCTTGTAGTTGTGATTATTTTTGTAAATTTCAGTTTCGCCCTATTCACCCCCCCTCTAGGCGACTATCAATTGGTATCAAAGCTAGGCACTTCATCTTGAGTCTAACAACTCGAAGTGATGGCTCGTAGAAGATCCCAAAAGAACAAAAAGACCCGTCCTTAAGTGGACTCCTCAACGGGGACTAGGCCTTCGAGGGCCGAACCTCGGTAAAACAAATCACCCGTGTCCATTGTGTTTTTGCTTGTGATTTGTTTGTTTCCCTTGCTCTAAGTTTTTCTTGCACCTTTATTTGCTAATATCATTTGGTGTTGCTTCAAGTTAAATTCCCATTTAGTGAAGCAACACGTTGCAAGAAAGAACTTGTCCTAGTGCTCTTCTCATCTAAGGCTTCTTGCTTTGTTATTCCATAACTTACTAGTTGTATTGATTTATCACTTCCGCATTATTTAGCAATACTCTTTTCAAGCAAGAACTTAGTTTCTATTCTCCGATATTTGTATATCTTGTTCTAACCACTAATCAAGGGATCTAGTTGGGGGATAAAGTTTTAATTTTCAGGTTTCGCCTATTCACCCCCCCCCTCGTTGCTTGACTTGGAATCCTAGAAAATACTTCAACTCCCCCATCATCGACATCTCGAATTTCTGTGTCATGATCCTACTAAATTCTTCACATGTAGATTTGTTAGTAGACCCAAATATGATATCATCAACATAAATTTGGCATACAAACAAATCATTATCAAGAGTCTTAGTGAATAAAGTAGGATCGGCCTTGCCGACTTTGAAGCCATTAGCAATAAGGAAATCTCTAAGGCATTCATACCATGCTCTTGGGGCTTGCTTGAGCCCATAAAGCGCCTTAGAGAGCCTATAAACATGGTTAGGGTACTCACTATCTTCAAAGCCGGGAGGTTGCTCAACATAGACCTCCTCCTTGATTGGTCCATTGAGGAAGGCACTCTTCACGTCCATTTGATAAAGCTTGAAGCCATGGTAAGTAGCATAGGCTAATAATATGCGAATTGACTCAAGTCTAGCTACGGGTGCATAGGTTTCACCAAAATCCAAACCTTCGACTTGTGAAAACCCCTTGGCCACGAGTCGAGCTTTGTTCCTAGTCACCACACCATGCTCGTCTTGCTTGTTGCGGAAGACCCACTTGGTTCCTACAACATTTTGGTTAGGACGTGGAACTAAGTGCCATACCTCATTCCTCGTGAAATTGTTGAGCTCCTCTTGCATCGCCATCACCCAATCCGAATCTTGTAGTGCTTCCTCTACCCTGGTTGGCTCAATAGAGGAGACAAACGAGTAATGTTCACAGAAATGAGCAACACGAGATCGAGTAGTTACCCCCTTATGAATGTCGCCGAGGATGGTGTCGACGGGGTGATCTCGTTGTATTGCTTGGTGGACTCTTGGGTGTGGCGGCCTTGGTTGTTCATCCTCCTTGTTTTCATCATTTGAATCTCCCCCTTGATCGTTGCCGTCATTTTGAGGTGGCTCATCTTCTTGATTTTCTTGTTCAACATCTTGAGCCTCATCCTCAACTTGAGTTGGTGGAGATGCTTGCATGGAGGAGGATGGTTGATCTTGTGCATTTGGAGGCTCTTCGTATTCCTTAGGACATACATCCCCGATGGACATGTTCCTAAGCGCTATGCATGGAGCCTGTTCTTCACCTACATCATCAAGATCAACTTGCTCTACTTGAGAGCCGTTAGTCTCATCAAACACAACGTCACAAGAAACTTCAACAAGTCCTGAGGACTTGTTAAAGACTCTATATGCCCTTGTGTTTGAGTCATATCCTAGTAAAAAGCCTTCTACAGTTTTGGGAGCAAATTTAGATTTTCTACCTCTTTTGACAAGTATAAAACATTTGCTACCAAAAACTCTAAAATATGAAATATTGGGCTTTTTACCGGTTAGGAGTTCATAAGATGTCTTCTTGAGGATTCGATGAAGATATAATCGGTTGATGGCGTAGCAGGCGGTGTTGACCGCCTCGGCCCAAAACCGATCCGGTGTCTTGTACTCATCAAGCATGGTTCTTGCCATGTCCAATAGAGTTCGATTCTTCCTCTCCACTACACCATTTTGCTGAGGAGTGTAGGGAGAAGAGAACTCATGCTTGATGCCCTCATCCTCAAGAAAGCCTTCTATTTGAGAGTTCTTGAACTCCGTTCCATTGTCGCTTCTAATTTTCTTAATCCTTAAGCCGAACTCATTTTGAGCCCGTCTCAAGAATCCCTTTAAGGTCTCTTGGGTTTGTGATTTTTCCTGCAAAAAGAATACCCAAGTGAAGCGAGAATAATCATCCACAATTACAAGGCAATACTTACTACCGCCGATGCTTATGTAAGCAATCGGGCCGAACAAATCCATGTGAAGAAGCTCCAGTGGCCTGTCGGTAGTCATGATGTTTTTGTGTGGATGATGGACACCAACTTGCTTCCCGGCTTGGCAAGCGCTACAAATCCTGTCTTTCTCAAAATGAACATCGGTTAGTCCCAAAATGTGTTCTCCCTTTAGAAGTTTGTGAAGATTCTTCATTCCAACATGGGCTAGTCGACGGTGCCATAGCCAACCCAAGTTAGTCTTAGCAATTAAGCATGTGTCGAGTTCAGCTCTTTCAAAATCAACTAAATATAGCTGACCCTCTAACACACCCTTAAATGCTATTGAATCATCACTCCTTCTAAAGACAGTAACACCTGTATCAGTAAAAAGACAGTTGTAGCCCATTTGACATAATTGGGATACGGAAAGCAAATTGTAATCTAAGGAATCTACAAGAAAAACATTAGAAATGGAATGGTCAGGAGATATAGCAATTTTACCCAAACCTTTGACCAAACCTTGATTTCCATCCCCGAATGTGATAGCTCGTTGGGGATCTTGGTTTTTCTCATATGAGGAGAACATCCTTTTCTCCCCTGTCATGTGGTTTGTGCACCCGCTGTCGAGTATCCAACTTGAGCCCCCGGATGCATAAACCTACAAAACAAGTTTAGTTCTTTGTTTTAGGTACCCAAACGGTTTTGGGTCCTTTGGCATTAGATACAAGAACTTTGGGTACCCAAACACAAGTCTTGGAGCCCTTGTGTTTGCCCCCAACAATTTTGGCAACTACCTTGCCAGATTTGCTAGTCAAAACATAAGATGCATCAAAAGTTTTAAATGAAATGGCATGATCATTTGATGCATTAGTAGTTTTCTTTCTAGGCAACTTGGCATGGGTTGGTTGCCTAGATCTAGATGTCTCACCCTTATACATAAAAGCATAATTAGGGCCAGAGTGAGACTTCCTAGAATGAATTTTCTTAATTTTACTCTCAGGATACCCGGCAGGGTACAAAATGTAACCCTCGTTATCCTGAGGCATGGGAGCCTTGCCCTTGACAAAGTTAGACAAGTTCTTAGGAGGAGCATTAATTTTGACATTGTCTCCCCTTTGGAAGCCAATGCCGTCCTTAATGCCCGGGCGTCTCCCATTATAGAGCATGCTTCTAGCAAGTTTAAATTTTTCATTTTCTAAGTCATGCTCTCTAATCTTATCATTAAGTTGTGCTATGTGATCATTTTGTTTCTTAATTAAGGCTAGGTGATCATGAATAGCATCAACATTAATATCTCTACATCTAGTACAAATGGAAACATGTTCAATAGTAGATGTAGAGGGTTTGCAAGATTTAAGTTCAACAACCTTAGCATGTAACAAATCATTTTTAGCTCTAAGGTCGGAGATAGTAGCATTGCAAACATCAAAATTTTTAGCCTTAGCAATTAATTTCTCATTTTCATTTCTAAGGCTAGTAATGGAAGCATTTAATTCATCAATCCTAGCAAGCAAATCAATATCATTATTTCTAGGATTAATGCAAACATGAGAATCAACCTTAGCTAACAAATTTGCATTTTCATTTCTAAGGTTGTCTAAAGTTTCATGGCAAATACTTAGCTCACTAGACAATTTTTCACATTTTTCTCTTTCTAGAGTATAAGCATTTTTAACCTTAACATATTTCTTATTTTCCTTGATTAGGAAGTCCTCTTGGGAGTCCAAGAGATCATCCTTTTCATGGATGGCACTAATCAATTCATTTAATTTTTCTTTTTGTTCCATGTTAAGGTTGGCAAAAAGAATACGTAAATTATCCTCTTCATTTTTATCATTATCCTCATCACTAGATGTTTCATATTTAGTGGAGGACTTTGATTTTACCTTCTTTTTGCCGTCCTTGGCCATGAGGCACTTGTGGCCGACGTTGGGGAAGAGGAGGCCCTTGGTGACGGCGATGTTGGCGGCGTCCTCGTCGTCGGAGGAGTCGCTTGAGCTTTCGTCGGAGTCCCACTCCCGACAAACATGGGCATCGCCGCCCTTCTTCTTGTAGTACTTCTTCTTCTCCTTCCTCTTGCCCTTCTTGTCGTTGTCCCTGTCACTATCACTTGATAATGGACATTTAGCAATAAAGTGACCGGGCTTACCACATTTGTAGCAAACCTTCTTGGAACGGGATTTGTAATCCTTCCCCTTCCGTTGCTTGAGGATTTGCCGAAAACTCTTGATGATTAGGGCCATCTCCTCGTTGTCGAGCTTGGAGGCGTCAATTGGTTGTCTACTTGGTGTAGACTCCTCCTTCTTCTCCTCCGTTGCCTTGAAGGCCACCGGTTGCGCCTCGGATGTGGAGGGTTCATCAAGTTCGTTGATCTTCTTGGAGCCCTTAATCATACATTCAAAACTAACAAAATTCCCGATGACTTCCTCGGGGGTCATTTGTGTATATCTAGGATTGCCACGGATTAGTTGAACTTGAGTAGGGTTAAGGAAAATAAGGGCTCTTAGAATAACCTTAACCACCTCGTGGTCATCCCATTTTGCGCTCCCGAGGTTGCGCACTTGGTTCACCAAGGTCTTGAGCCGGTTGTACATGTCTTGTGGCTCCTCCCCTTGGCGAAGACGGAAGCGACCGAGCTCCCCCTCGATCGTTTCCCGCTTGGTGATCTTTGTGAGTTCATCACCCTCGTGCGCCGTCTTGAGTAGGTCCCAAATCTCCTTGGCGTTCTTCAACCCTTGTACTTTGTTGTATTCCTCCTTGCTTAGTGAGGCAAGGAGAATGGTTGTGGCCTGGGAGTTGAAGTGCTCGATTTGGGCCACTTCGTCCGTGTCGTAGTCTTCATCCCCTACGGATGGCACCTGTACACCATACTCAACAACATCCCATAATCTTTTGTGGAGAGAGGTTAGATGAAATCGCATCAAATTACTCCACATAGCATAATCTTCACCATTAAAAGTTGGTGGTTTGCCTAATGGGACGGAAAGTAGAGGTGTATGTTTAGGAACGCGAGGGTAGCGTAGGGGGATCTTACTATACTTCTTACGCTCTTGGCGTTTAGAAGTGACGGACGCCGCGTCGGAGCCGGAGGTGGAGGTCGATGAAGTGTCGGTCTCGTAGAAGACCACCTTCCTCATCCTTTTGTGCTTGTCCCCACTCCGATGCGGCTTGTGAGAAGAAGATTTTTCCTTCTTCTCCTTGTGGTGAGAAGAGGAAGATCTTTTCTCCTTTCGCTTGGAGGATCTCTTCTTCTTCTCCCTTCTCTTGGTGCGGGACTCTTCCGATGAAGATGAGGTGCTCCCTTGGCTTGTAGTGGGCTTGTCATCGCCGGTCTCCATCTCCTTCTTGGCGGGATCTCCCGACAAAAGGGGGATATCGAGATTTCTTATATTAATACTAAAGATCAATTAGCCGATATCTTTACCAAACCACTTGATGAACAATCTTTTACCCGACTTAGGCATGAGCTTAATATTCTTGATTCTAGGAATTTCTTTTGCTAGTCTTGCACGCATAGCACATGCATATACCTTTGATCATGTCTCTTTTATATATGCTATGACTAATGTGTTTTCAAGTGTATTTCAACCAAGTCATAGGTATATTGAAAGGGAATTGGAGTCTTCGGCGAAGACAAAGGCTTCCACTTCGTTCTACTACTCATCCTTCGCCGTCGCTCCGCATCATCTCTCCAACGTTGGTATAACCTTCACTCATTTATTTCATGACCAAAGGGGGAGAATGTACTTCATTGGGCTCTAATGATTCCGTTTTTGGCGATTCATGCCAAAGGGGGAGAAAATATGAGCCCAAAGCAAAAGGACCGCACCACCACCCCTAATTTTAAATTTGATGATTTTCAATGATAAATTTCAAAATTGGTATCTCTTTGTGTTCTAAAAGGGGGAGCAAGTAGTGTTTTCAAAATTAATGGAAAACCCTCTTGAACACTAAGAGGAGACCTCATTTGAGGGGGAGTTTTGCTTAGTCAAAGGAAAAGCATTGGAAATAGGGGGAGAAAATTCCATATCTTGAAAATGCTTTGCAAAATCTTTTTTCATTTACCTTTGACTATCTTGCAAAAGTACTTTGAAAAGAATTTACAAAAGAATTTGCAAAAACAAAACTCGTGGTGCAAATGTGGTCCAATATGTGAAAAATAAAGAAAACCATCCATGCGCATCATATAAATTTATATTGGCTCAATTTCAAGCAACCTTTGCACTTACATTATGAAAACTAGTTCAATTATGCACTTCTATATTTGCTTTGGTTTGTGTTGGCATCAATCACCAAAAAGGGGGAGATTGAAAGGGAATTAGGCTTAGACCTAGTTCCTAAATAATTTTGGTGGTTGAATTGCCCAACACAAACATTGGACTAACTAGTTTACTCTAGTGCATAAGTTATACAGGTGCAAAAGGTTCACAATCAGCCAATAATAAGACCAAATGTTGGATTCAACAAAGGAGCAGCAAGGCAACCGAGGGCTCCTCTGGCCGGAGGCACCGGACTGTCCGGTGTGCACCGGACTGTCCGGTGTGGCCAGAGGACTTCGACTCCAACTCTTCACCCTCGGGTATTCTCCAAGGCCGGCGCGCTATAATTCACCGGACTGTCCGGTGTGCACCGGACATGTCCGGTGCCCCAAGGGAACGCGGCCTTCGGAACTCGCCAGCCTCGGGTTTGCTCGGGAGCCGCTCCGCTAAAATTCACCGGACTGTCCGGTGTACACCGGACTGTCCGGTGTGCCAGCGGAGCAACGGCTCCCTGCGGCGCCAACGGCTCTCTGCGGTGCATTAAATGCGCGCGCAGCGCGCGCAGATGTCAGGCACGCCCATGCCGGTGCACCGGACATCAAACAGTGCTTGTCCGGTGTGCACCGGACACCCAGGGGGGCCCACAAGTCAGAAGCTCCAACGGTCAGAATCCAACGGCAACCGTGACGTGGCAGGGGCACCGGACTGTCCGGTGTGCACCGGACTGTCCGGTGCGCCATCGAACAGAGGACTCCAGCCAACGGTCACTTGTGGTGGTTGGGGCTATAAATACCCCAACCACCCCACATTCATTGCCATCCAAGTTTTCCACTTCTCAACCACTACAAGAGCTCTAGCATTCAATTCTAGACACACCAAATAGATCAAGTCCTCTCCAAATTCCACACAATTCCATAGTGACTAGAGAGAGTGATTTGCTTGTGTTCTTTCGAGCTCTTGCGCTTGGATCGCATTCTTTTCTTTCTCACTTGTTCTTGAGATCATCACTCAATTGTAACCAAGGCAAGAGGCACCAATTGTGTGGTGGCCCTTGCGGGGAAGTTTTGTTCCCGGTTGATTGAGAAGAAGAGAAAGCTCACTCGATCCGTGAGATCGTTTGAGAGAGGGAAGGGGTTGAAAAAGACCCGGCCTTAGTGGCCTCCTCAACGGGGAGTAGGTTTGAGAGAACCGAACCTCGGTAAAACAAATCCTTGTGTCACACTCTCATTTGCTTGCGATTTGTTTTGCGCCCTCTCTCGCGGACTCATTTCTTTATTGCTAACGCTAACCCGGCTTGTAGTTGTGATTATTTTTGTAAATTTCAGTTTCGCCCTATTCACCCCCCCTCTAGGCGACTATCAGGTATGATCAAATTAAATATTTGGTCTGTGTACAAATTTACCACAAATATTTGAATTTGTATGGGAATTTAAACCATGAATTGAGAAATAAAAAAAAAGAAAACAAAACAGAA
Source organism: Zea luxurians (assembly GCA_029449295.1). Lineage (NCBI taxonomy): Eukaryota > Viridiplantae > Streptophyta > Magnoliopsida > Poales > Poaceae > Zea > Zea luxurians. The sequence goes on along the minus strand of JAOPSE010000003.1, from coordinate 146,879,194 downwards.
AATGTAAAAGAAAAAGGAAAGGGAATAAGACCTATTGGGCTGGATTTCAGGCAACTGGCCCATCTCCCCTTTACTCCCGCCAGCCCAAAGCCATGCCCGGTCTCACTTACGTGTGGGGCCCCCTGTGAGCCGCCGCCCGCTATCCCCTCTCACGCCCGCTCCTCTCACTCTGTCTGTGACCGTTGGGACCCACTGTCAGGTCGTTCACCTTTCTCTTGTCCGCTCCAGCAAAACGGAATCCGGAGTCTTCGGCGCGCTCCACGGTGCGCGCTCTCGTCCAACCGAAAACCCTGGGAGCATATATGGGACCGGGTCGCACCCTTCCTTGGCCATAGGATCTAGCTGCGGCAAGCTCGCCGTGGGCGAGGATGCCATTATCGAACACCGGGAGGTGAGATGAGTGCGAGAGAATGAGAATGATGCCGTTGCCGCCATGATTCCATGCCCCTGCTGGCGTTCGGTGTACCCGACCTACTTTGCGGGTGGTCGCCTGGGCGTGGGGAGTCCTTCACCGGTTTCGATTCGGGCAAAGCCGGCTTCTTCACCTGGTGATTTCTCGCCACAGTCGCTTCGCTGCCGCGGATCCGCCTCCGTCTACGGACAGACCCCACCATAACGCCCTCGTCGGTGAGAGCCTTCTCAATTCCTTTACCGACCTCTCCTCAGCGAGTAGCATTGTTTCATTTGCGCATTAGCTCACTGGGGCATCGGTTTTGGGTTTCCCGACGGGGCCTCCGCCGTCGCGCATGGGTGACGCCGCCGTTGGCATCTGGAGGTGGAAGACCTCCCCTGTCCGTTGGTTTTCTGATGAGCGGTGGAGATTTGGCCTAGAGCATGCTCGGCCAGGAAGTATGGTAGCCGTAGGATGCTAGGTGAATGGATCGGATTAAAGGAAAAGCTCGATGCAATCTGAACCCTAGGATCCTAGATGTGCGGCCGAGATTTGATCCTAGCTGACCGATTCAATTGGTTAATCCGAGCGCTTGATTTTATATCCCTCGGTCAATAGCGTTCACCGTTTCACATGGAGCCCGATCTAATCTGGGCTGTCGGATCATGATCGGATGGCTCACTGCGTCCGATACCCCTTCGCGGGCACTTTTGTTAAAGAACCCCCTGGTAATTAGAGATTCAACCCGCCGTCCCTTAGTCGCTATGCACTGTGTCTGTGGCATCTTACCCCGAACCCCCTGGGTTTTCCAGGAATTGACGCCCAGTCCAGAACATAATAAAATCAGGGAAATTGAATTATAAAAGGATTTTTAATAGGAAAATAATTGCTAGAACTTTATAAATTCATAGAAAATTCATACTAACTCCAAATTAATCCATTCCAGTTCCTAAAATTTTGTAATTTTATTCTTTTTCACCTAGAACCTCTGTTATGTCATGAAAACAGTAAGAAATTTATTTATCACTTAATCCTATTTAAAGCACATAAAACCTTTGAAAATGCATAACTTAAAATCCATAACTCAGAAAATTATGATTCCTGTTCCTAGGATTTTATTTTAATGTGTAGATTATTACTGTGAATTTTGTGTACATGTTTGGTGTGATGTTAATTTCTCTATATGCACTGTGCTTGTTTGTATTGTGGCGAGTAGAAGAGCCCGTTGCTGAGGATCCTGGTATGCAGCAAGTTGAAGTAGCTGAGCAGGAGCTCATTAAAGGCAAGTTGTGCCCTTGACCACTTTTTACCCAATAATGTTCTTTAAATATCACATACTCATGCATAGGTTAATTTTGATGGGACCCAATAGGTCACCCTAGATTTGTTTATCTCATTACCTTGTTTACCCCTGAATCACTTGGGTAGTCTGCTATTGCTTTATATGGTTTTGGGATAATCATTTATTACCTCTATGTTCCAATTCTTGTTGTTATTCTGTTTATGTTCATGTTGTTATCATTAATGTTAATTGGAACATAGAGCTTAACTTGAGAACCACGTGCCACCACAAGGGTGGAATGGGACGCCCTTGGCTGACTAATTAGGAAAGCTAGTGGAAGACTACCTTACCCGAAAGGGGCAAGGGCAGTAGGGGAGAGGTCAGTGCGGGGAGGTCCCTGGTTGGTCTTGCTGGGATGGCAGTCAGCCAGGAACCCTTTACTGGATCTTCCCATAAACTGTAGCGGGTTTTCGGAAGCTAGTGGAACTTTGTAAAGACCTCGTAGTGTTGCCCTGCCGTGCTTCCTAGGTAGAGGTATATGGGGAGTCGCGACCCCTTGGCAGATGGGTAACATGACTTGTGGGTAAAGGGTACAACCTCTGCAGAGTGTAAAACTGGTATACTAGCCGAGCTCGCGGTCATGAGCAGCTCAGGACTCTCTGATGTTTAAATTATGGAACTTAAATTCAATTTTGTCATTTGCATTGCATGGGTTTGTTATTAATTTTGTTCTATTACTTTACTTATGGTTTGGTATTTACTTACACTTAGTAACTGCTAATAAAATTTTGACCAACTACTTAAAAGCAATGCTCAGCTTTAACCCCTATCATTGATTAAGCCTTACACATCACATGAACTCACACCTTTGTGAGTTTATGTCCACTGGTTCCCCACAACTTGTTGAGCTATGATCATGTGTGAGCTCACCCTTGCTGTCTCACACCCCCCCCCACAGGAGAAGAGCAGGTGTTTCAGGAGGAGCCTCAAGGCGAGGAGTTTGATCTGATCTAGGTGGCGTTTCCCAGTCGACATTTGCGCCGACGATCCTTAGTTCGTTTTATCTTTATTATTTTATTTTGTAATAAGTCTTCCGCTATGTAATAAATACTCTGATGTTTTATGACATTTATCTCTATACACTCTGTTATTATATGTGTTGTCTTCTTGGCGCATGTATGAGATGCACCTGGCTTTGTTCCTTAAAGCCGGGTGTTACAGAAGTGGTATCAGAGGAATGTTGACTGTAGGACGAAACCTAGATAGAAACGGACAAACCCTTACCTACTTATTTTATTCTGATTCATTCCACACTTACCTTACTCTGATTCTTTCTACACTTATCTTAATCCTGTCTCACCTTCTTCTGTTCTACTCTGATCATTCTTATCTTTTCTACTCTAAGACAAGATGGATTTCACACCTTGGAATCCATACCCCTATGACATTTTTTAAGAGATAGGAAACCTAAGACAAAATTAAAACTATTTTCTCTATTAAAAATGTTGTTTGATTGTTCTGATGATAAATGCTTGATTTGCTTCTTTGATTGATTGAAACATTATAGTTGGGCATCTTTGCATGTACCACTATAAGGTACTGTATTAGCTTTAGTAGGTGACACACTAATCTACTTAGCTAATAAATCCCCCGCAGTAACATTCCTCATAATTACTCGCCTTGTCTACAATTCTTTCTTTCTTACCCTGTATTTCTAACCCAGATGGACTACCCCCATACTGTTAGAAGAGAGCAGTATAGACTTGATCCTTGGTATGTCATGGTTAAGAAAGGCAATGGTGGTTCATACACTGCGCTAAGGGAACCGTAGAACTCACCAGTTCCAAAGGAGAAAGATTTGAAGTTGGAATTGCAGTAACTACTGCCACCAGATATGGAAGTTGAGTTGGTCATTAATCTCTTACCTAAGACTGCCCCTATTTCTAAACGGCCATACATGATGTCCATAGAAGAGCTAAAGGAACTTAAGAAACAATTAACGGAATTACAAGAGGATGGATACATTCGTCTGAATTCTTCACCTTGGAGAGCACCAGTTTTGTTTGTAAAGAAGAAAGATGGATTGCAAGGGATGTGCATGGATTAAAGGTCCCTTAATGATGTCACTGTGAAGAACAAGTTTCTGTTACCCCGCATTAAGGATTTATTTAATCGGATGAGAGGAGCCAGGGTATTCTCGAAGATTGACCTCCGATCGGGATACCATCAGATGAAGATTGGACCATCAGATATTCCTAAGACAACTTTCTCGACTCGATATGGATTATATGAGTTCATCGTTAAGTCGTTTGGATTAAGTAATGCACCAGCTTATTTTATGGATTTGATGAATAAGATGTTTTTGGAGTATTTGGACAGATTCGTCGTGGTGTTCATCGACGATATTCTTATCTATTCTAAGAATGAGAGTGACCATGAAGAACATCTAAGGTTGGTGCTACAGAAGTTGCGAGATAATCAACTCTACGCTAAGTACAGCAGGTGCGAGTTTTGGATTGACAAGGTGCCGTTCCTTGGTCATATTATTTCTAATGGAGCAATAGCAGTGGATCCTGCTAAAGTGAAGGAGATAATGGAGTGGAGAGTGCCCACTACAGTCACTGAGATTCGGAGTTTCTTGGGACTTGCAGGACCTCACTTCTGGAGAAGGGAAGAGAATTTAAGTGGGAACTAAGTGCCAAGTATATACGGATCATAAGAGTTTGAAGTATATATATTCACTCAAAAGGATCTCAACCTTAGGCAACGCCGTTGGTTGGAGCTTATTAAGGATTATGATTTGGAAATTCACTATCACCCGGGCAAGGCAAATTTGGTTGCAGATGCCTTGAGTCGAAAGGAGCATGTTCATTCAGCCATTGTTGCCCAGCTACCCGATGAGAATGTTGAGGACTTTAGGAGACTTAACCTGGGGATAGTTGCTCACACTGAAGGAGTTACTATTGATGTGGAATCTACTTTGGAGCAAGAAATCCGCAAAGGACAAAATGGTGATGCTAAGATACAAGAGATTAAGGATTTGATTACTGAAGGTCAAATTCCGGAATTTACGGAAGATGAGCAAGGCACCGTATGGTTCAAGGACAAGAGATGTGTTCCGGAGATCGATAGCCTTCGTGAGTCTATTTTAAAGGAAGCCCATGACTTGGATTATTCTATTCATCCTGGGAGTACCAAGATGTATCAAGATTTGAAGCGGAAGTATTGGTGGTATGGATTGAAGAGAGTTGTAGCTGCACATGTGGGTATGTGCGATGTATGTCAAAGAGTTAAGGTTGAACACGAGAGGCCAGCTGGACTATTATACCCATTAAAGATACTCGATTGGAAGTGGGAAGAGATTGATACGGATTTCATTACTGGATTGCCTCGCATCTCGAAAGGATATGATTATATGGGTTATTATGGATAGACTGACCAAAGTGGCTCACTTCATTCTGGTCAAGACTGCTTATAAGGTATCTCAATTGGCGGAGTTATATATAGCTCGAATTGTGTCTCTACACGGTATACCGAAGTGGATCATTTTGGATAGAGGATCACAGTTTACCTCCAGATTTTGGAAAAGTTTTCATGAGAATATGGACACGAAGTTGAATTTTAGTTTGGCCTACCTCAGACTGATGGACTGACCGAAAGGACTAACCAAGTATTGGAAGATATGTTGAGAGCTTGTGCCCTTCAGCATGGTAGTAGTTGGGACAAGAGTCTACCTTATGCTGAGTTCTCATATGATAATAGTTACCAGGCCAGTCTGAAGATGTCACCGTTCGAGACTCTATATGGCAGGGAATGCAGGACTCCTCTAAATTGGATCAGACTAGAGGAAGATAGTTCTTTGGGCCTGAACTTATTCAAGAGGCAGAAGAACAAGTTCGTATAATTCGAGAGAATTTGAGGGTAACTCAAACCAGGCAAAAGAGCTATGCTGATAATAGGATAAGACCCCTGAATTTGAGGAAGGAGATCATGTGTACCTCAAGGTTTCATCACTTCGTGGAATGAAGAGATTTAAAGTCAAGGGCAAATTGTTCCCTCACTTCATTGGACCATTTTGAGTTTTTAGGCGAGTTGGAGAGATGGCCTATCAACTCGAGCTATCTGATGATCTGTCTGATGTGCATAATGTATTTCATGTATCTCAACTGAAGAAATGTCTCCGTGTCCCCGAGGAACAGTTACCAATGGAAGAGCTCAGTGTTCAAGGTGATTTGACCTACACGGAGTATCCTGTCAAGATTCTTGATGCTTTGACTCGAATTACAAGGAATAAAGTGATAAAGATGTGCAAAGTTCAATGAAGTCACCACGAAGAAGACGAAGCTGCATGGGAAAGAGAAGAAGAGCTTCACATAGATTTTTCCCACCTTTTCCCTCGTTCCTCCTAAATCTCGAGGACGAGATTATTTTTAAGGGGGGTAGGATTTGTAATACTCAAAATTTTAAAATTGAAAACATAGTTGATTTACACACATGTTTTTGCCCTTGTTTGTTATAACATGTGAATCAACACTTCAAAAGTCATTAATTAGCTAATGACACTTAAATTAATATATGCATCATGCTGAGTTTTATTGGATTGTGCATTTGTGGATGATAAAATAAATGTGTCATTAAAAATATATTAATATGTTAATGGACACATGGGATATAGCCTCTAAATTGAAAATAAAATGACATGGAAATAAGAAAGAAAGAAAGAAATATTATACAACACAAAATAAGTTTATAAATAAATAACTTCATCACAAATGGGTATGATCAAATTAAATATTTGGTCTGTGTACAAATTTACCACAAATATTTGAATTTGTATGGGAATTTAAACCATGAATTGAGAAATAAAAAAAAAGAAAACAAAACAGAAAATGTAAAAGAAAAAGGAAAGGGAATAAGACCTATTGGGCTGGATTTCAGGCAACTGGCCCATCTCCCCTTTACTCCCGCCAGCCCAAAGCCATGCCCGGTCTCACTTACGTGTGGGGCCCCCTGTCAGCCGCCGCCCGCTATCCCCTCTCACGCCCGCTCCTCTCACTCTGTCTGTGACCGTTGGGACCCACTGTCCGGTCGTTCACCTTTCTCTTGTCCGCTCCAGCAAAACGGAATCCGGAGTCTTCGGCGCGCTCCACTGTGCGCGCTCTCGTCCAACCGAAAACCCTGGGAGCATATATGGGACCGGGTCGCACCCTTCCTTGGCCATAGGATCTAGCTGCGGCAAGCTCGCCGTGGGCGAGGATGCCATTATCGAACACCGGGAGGTGAGATGAGTGCGAGAGAATGAGAATGCTGCCGTTGCCGCCATGATTCCATGCCCCTGCTGGCGTTCGGTGTACCCGACCTACTTTGCGGGTGGTCGCCTGGGCGTGGGGAGTCCTTCACCGGTTTCGATTTGGGCAAAGCCGGCTTCTTCACCTGGTGATTTCTCGCCACAGTCGCTTCGCTGCCGCGGATCCGCCTCCGTCTACGGACAGACCCCACCATAACGCCCTCGTCGGTGAGAGCCTTCTCAATTCCTTTACCGACCTCTCCTCAGCGAGTAGCATTGTTTCATTTGCGCATTAGCTCACTGGGGCATCGGTTTTGGGTTTCCCGACGGGGCCTCCGCCGTCGCGCATGGGTGACGCCGCCGTTGGCATCTGGAGGTGGAAGACCTCCCCTGTCCGTTGGTTTTCTGATGAGCGGTGGAGATTTGGCCTAGAGCATGCTCGGCCAGGAAGTATGGTAGCCGTAGGATGCTAGGTGAATGGATCGGATTAAAGGAAAAGCTCGATGCAATCTGAACCCTAGGATCCTAGATGTGCGGCCGAGATTTGATCCTAGCTGACCGATTCAATTGGTTAATCCGAGCGCTTGATTTTATATCCCTCGGTCAATAGCGTTCACCGTTTCACATGGAGCCCGATCTAATCTGGGCTGTCGGATCATGATCGGATGGCTCACTGCGTTCGATACCCCTTCGCGGGCACTTTTGTTAAAGAACCCCCTGGTAATTAGAGATTCAACCCGCCGTCCCTTAGTCGCTATGCACTGTGTCTGTGGCATCTTACCCCGAACCCCCTGGGTTTTCCAGGAATTGACGCCCAGTCCAGAACATAATAAAATCAGGGAAATTGAATTATAAAAGGATTTTTAATAGGAAAATAATTGCTAGAACTTTATAAATTCATAGAAAATTCATACTAACTCCAAATTAATCCATTCCAGTTCCTAAAATTTTGTAATTTTATTCTTTTTCACCTAGAACCTCTGTTATGTCATGAAAACAGTAAGAAATTTATTTATCACTTAATCCTATTTAAAGCACATAAAACCTTTGAAAATGCATAACTTAAAATCCATAACTCAGAAAATTATGATTCCTGTTCCTAGGATTTTATTTTAATGTGTAGATTATTACTGTGAATTTTGTGTACATGTTTGGTGTGATGTTAATTTCTCTATATGCACTGTGCTTGTTTGTATTGTGGCGAGTAGAAGAGCCCGTTGCTGAGGATCCTGGTATGCAGCAAGTTGAAGTAGCTGAGCAGGAGCTCATTAAAGGCAAGTTGTGCCCTTGACCACTTTTTACCCAATAATGTTCTTTAAATATCACATACTCATGCATAGGTTAATTTTGATGGGACCCAATAGGTCACCCTAGATTTGTTTATCTCATTACCTTGTTTACCCCTGAATCACTTGGGTAGTCTGCTATTGCTTTATATGGTTTTGGGATAATCATTTATTACCTCTATGTTCCAATTCTTGTTGTTATTCTGTTTATGTTCATGTTGTTATCATTAATGTTAATTGGAACATAGAGCTTAACTTGAGAACCACGTGCCACCATAAGGGTGGAATGGGACGCCCTTGGCTGAGTAATTAGGAAAGCTAGTGGAAGACTACCTTACCCGAAAGGGGCAAGGGCAGTAGGGGAGAGGTCAGTGCGGGGAGGTCCCTGGTTGGTCTTGCTGGGATGGCAGTCAGCCAGGAACCCTTTACTGGATCTTCCCATAAACTGTAGCGGGTTTTCGGAAGCTAGTGAAACTTTGTAAAGGCCTCGTAGTGTTGCCCTGCCGTGCTTCCTAGGTAGAGGTATATGGGGAGTCGCGACCCCTTGGCAGATGGGTAACATGACTTGTGGGTAAAGGGTACAACCTCTGCAGAGTGTAAAACTGGTATACTAGCCGAGCTCGCGGTCATGAGCAGCTCAGGACTCTCTGATGTTTAAATTATGAAACTTAAATTCAATTTTGTCATTTGCATTGCATGGGTTTGTTATTAATTTTGTTCTATTACTTTACTTATGGTTTGGTATTTACTTACACTTAGTAACTGCTAATAAAATTTTGACCAACTACTTAAAAGCAATGCTCAGCTTTAACCCCTATCATTGATTAAGCCTTACACATCACATGAACTCACACCTTTGTGAGTTTATGTCCACTGGTTCCCCACAACTTGTTGAGCTATGATCATGTGTGAGCTCACCCTTGCTGTCTCACACCCCCCCCACAGGAGAAGAGCAGGTGTTTTAGGAGGAGCCTCAAGGCGAGGAGTTTGATCTGATCTAGGTGGCGTTTCCCAGTCGACATTTGCGCCGACGATCCTTAGTTCGTTTTATCTTTATTATTTTATTTTGTAATAAGTCTTCCGCTATGTAATAAATACTCTGATGTTTTATGACATTTATCTCTATACACTCTGTTATTATATGTGTTGTCTTCTTGGCGCATGTATGAGATGCACCTGGCTTTGTTCCTTAAAGCCGGGTGTTACAGACGACGAAGTCCGCTCCGCCCGACCCCAGGGCTCGGACTCGGGCTCAGCCCCGGAAGACGACGAACTCCGCTTCGCCCGACCCCAGGGCTCGGACTCGGGCTCAGCCCCGGAAGACGACGAACTCCGCTTCGCCCGACCCCAGGGCTCGGACTCGGGCTCAGCCCTGGAAGACGACGAACTCCGCTTCGCCCGACCCCAGGGCTCGGACTCAACCCTGGCCTCAGCCGACGGTCTCCGCCTTGTCCGACCTGGGGGCTCGGACTCGACTCCGACCTTGGAAGACAGACTCGACCTCGACCTCGGAGGAGCCTCCACCTCGCCCAACCTAGGGCACGGACCGACCACGTCGACAGGAGGCGCCATCATTACCCTACCCCGAGCTGACTCAGGCTATGGGAAACAAGACCGGCGTCCCATCTGGCTCGCTCCACTATACGAGTAATGATGGCGCCCCGCATGCCCTGTGATGACGGCGGCTCTCAGCCCCCTTACGGAAGCAAGAGGACGTTAGCAAGGACTCGACAGCCCCGACAGCTGTCCTTCCGCCAGGCTCCAGCGCTCCTCCGACGGCCACGACATCACACGAACTGGGTGCCAAAACCTCTCCGGCTGCCACGATGGCATGTACTTAGGGCGCTAGCTCTCCTCCGCTAGACACGGTAGCACACTGCTACACCCCCCATTGTACACCTGGATCCTCTCCTTCGCCTATAAAAGGGAGGTCCAGGGCCCTCTTATAGAGGGTTGGCCGCGCGGGGAAGGACGGGACGGCGCTCGCGTAAGGCCGCTCGCTCCCTCCCACGTGGACGCTTGTAACCCCCTACTGCAAGCGCACCCGACCTGGGCGCGGGGCTAACACGAAGGTCGCGGGTTCCACCTCCCACGCCTGTTTCCCTCCGGCTGCTTCTCCCCCCTTCGCGTTCCGCCTCGCGCCGACCCATCTGGGCTGGGGCACGCGGCGACAATTCACTCATCGGTCCAGGGACCCCCCGGGTTTCGAAACGTCAACACTATTTTAAATAGATCTTTCTTACCTTAAAAGACTCTCTCTTATCTTGATAGATCCATCTCATCCCAAAAGATCCAAACTTATCCTAATTAAAATATATCCCGCTTAATAGATCCATCTTATCTTAAAAGATACTCTATTACCTTAGTAGACTCATCTCATCTTGAAAAGATTTTATCTTATCCTAATAGATCTAACTGACCTCAAAAGATTCTACCTTATGGATTCATCTTGCCATAATTAGCATATTTATCCCACACTTGTGGAACAACCATGAGCTAATCCAAAATTTAATTGGATCTTATCTAGTCTAAAATAGTCATATCAATTTATTCTAGATCTGATCCAACCTAAAAGGTTAATCTAACCTAACGAAGTCTAACCTTAAGTTGAGCTAACCTAAGGATAGTCACTTAACAAGTTAACACTAGTGAAATAAACTGGATCCTACTCCTATGAACCTTATTCTCCCCTCATGCACTTAAACCTAAATTAGTGCATTAGACCAACTCAACCGTGAGCATAAGAGCTAACCCAACCAATAGTGTCATGATAGATTGCATAATCTGTCTATCCCCACCTAACCTCAAACAAACTTTTGACCTACATCATGTAGTCTATCTCACCCACATCTATCTTAACCATATTCCCTAACCCGATGATATACACTAACCTCGAATCAATGAGATCAAGACCAGAAAAAGAGCAAGATCAACCTTGTCAAGAAAGCAGAGAAGTCAAACTTGATCATCAGATGCATTACCATCCAACACGGAGTTCTTTTCACCATAAACTGTCTTACCCCAGGCTATTTTTGCCCTAACCTACCTTTTATCCTACACAATAAGGTGACTATATGTATATATACCCATTCTTTCGTGACCACTTTCTAAATAACATGAAACTTCTTATTCATAAACTAATTAGAAGTTAAAGGCCAAACTGTAAATAAAGCTTTTTACATCCCTGTCCTTGCAAATCTCGAGGACGAGATTATTTTTAAGGGGGGTAGGATTTGTAACACCCGAAATCTGGTTTTGGGGATTAGTAGAAGAAATCAAAATAAAAGGGTCCCTAATGGATAATTAAACTTAGGAATTCACCCTTTCTAAAATAAATAGTAAAATTTAAAAGCAATGGGAGTTAATATATATATATATATGTAATAAAAGAGTTACAATTTATTATCCCCTTTAGGAAATATATAAAATATTCTCTTTTGAGTTAAAGTCACTTTTGTTAAAAGAATTCATATTAACTTCTTCCTAAATTAATAGGGTAAGGCATATTGAATTATTGGAGATACTTTTAATTAAATATACATTCAATATAATGACTTCTTTGGAAAAAGTGAATGTGAAGCATCCTATCTAAATAAATAAAATAAAAGTTTGCATCATTCTGGGATTATACTGGTTGTTGCATATAAACTGGACTTTGAAATTAAAAACAATTTGAATTAGTGACTCATTTGAATAGTTAAAAACAAATAGAAGTTTAAATTTGAAAAGGAAAAAGTGAAGGAAACCTGCACCTGGGCCAAAACCCCTTTGTCTCGGCCCACCAACACCCCCGCGCAGCCCATCTGCCGTCCTCAGTCTCAGCCGCTGGCACACCGCGCTGACAGGCGGGCCAAGCTCGCTAGTGTCTCAGCTCAATCCGCGCGCGTGTCTAGTGACTGCTTTGTGGACCCCGCAAGTCAGGCTTATCCCCTTTCATGGTGCCGCATTTCCGAAATTACCGGGTTACTGCGCGGCCCACTTTACCCCATCCCGCCTCGACCACGCTGGGCTCATCGCTACGCATTGACCGGCGGGCCCGCTCCGTCAGCCACTCCATCCTTCGCTCACCCGCACATTAGATGGCCGCGCCTGGTGAGCATGCTCGATGACATCTGGGTCCCACCTGGCGGGTTCATCACCAACCTCGCGAAAGGCTCGCTGCCACAACAGACGCGCGCGATTCTGGGAACCGGAGGGGTTTTGTCGCGGTGTGGTTGGGATGTGGGACTCCAACTCGGACCTCGTACCTGGGCACTATAAGAATGGCCGCATTCGATGACCCTCCACCCATAAAACCGAAGTTGGAGCTGGGCGCTGTGAACATGACGCGCCGTGTGCGATACCGAGGAGGACCTGGTGACTGGGAAACTCCTCACCGGAGGAGGACCTCTACCGCAGGTCCGCGGTGGTGTGTGGGTAGCAAACGTTGGCCTCTAGGTTTCCACCGCCGTCGTCATGTGTGCATCCCACCCAGCGCATGTCGTGGCCTGGAATCAGGAAATCAATGGAATCGCCGACCGGGGAGGGGGATAATCTGTTGCCACTATGGAGCTCAGGCTGCGTCGGCATTCAGGCAACTGCACAGGGCGGTGGTGCTTCGTCGTGGTGTCTGGGTCTCGGGGAGTCGTCGGTGTGGGCCGAATTGCTCACTGATGGCAAACCCTCGTGGCGGACTCGGGCTGCAACACCAACTTGGCTCATCCTCAACTCTACCGATGGTGAGTCCTTCCCCGCTCAGTTCGCTTTAGCCTAGTGATCATATAGGATCAATCTAGGGGTGCATTGGTGCAGTGTCGCGCGAGGGCGGGTCTCAGGCGTGTATCCGCCGTGCGAGCTCTGCTCCGCCGTCTGGCGCGGCCGGAGGATGAAGAAGATCGCGCCATCGTCGATCGTATGTTGAACGGTTCGGATTTGGTCTAGCCATCGAATGTGGTTGGGTGAATCTGAGCCATCGGTTGCGTGACAGGTGGCTGTGATCGTGCGCTGGTTTATAAGAAGGAGGACCGGGGATCGTTCGATTCACAGCGGACGGTAGAGATTAGAAGATAACGTTTCGGTACACTGCTATCTGATCTGGGTCGTGGATCTCTGATCCAATGGTTGTGTTCGTGTACCGGTTCGCGAAGATAATAATCTAATCTAAGCCACTTATTTTTGATCCGACGGTGCAGGTCAGATTGTACCCCTTGGTCGTGGCTAAATTATAAAAGAACCCCTGAATCTTGCCCGAATCAACCCGCCATCCACTGGCGGTGCAAAATAATTTCATCGGTGCCTAGAATTTTATGAGTTAGCCCCTGCGTAATAAGTTTTTATGCCGTCGTCCAAATAAAACTCTAGAGTAATTAAATAAATTAGAAAATGGAGTTTTATATATGAATTTAATCCTGAAACTTCATAAATACATAACTTCTTTGTTTTAAACCCAAATTGATTCATTCCGGTTGCATTAGATTCACATTAATATTGTTCTTCATTTAGTAACCTTATTTTATCATGAAACCTATGATTAAAATTATACAATTAGTTTCTTCATATCCTACACTTAGAGCTTCATAAAATCATAACTCCTTAATCCTGACTCCGATCTTACTAGTTCTCGGTCCCACGATCTCGTAGCAACGTGTAGATTATTATTACACAATTTGTTCTTATGTTTGGTGTGATGTTAATTTTGCCCATACCATGCTTGTTTGTATTGCTACGACTAGCAGCAAGGTTACAAGTCACCTGAAGAGCAAGTTGGTACCTAGAATCCCAAGTCCCAGGCAAGTTGTGCCCTTGATCACTTCTTTTTACCCACTCATGTTCTAATTAATCATAATGATCTGCATAGGTTAATTTTGATGGGACCTAATAGGTTACCCTAGTTTGTCTATCTTTATGCCTTGTTCACCACTAAATTTCTGGGTAGTACTTACTAGTGCTTTATGTGGATTTGGGCATTGAGATATTCATGATTATACTTTTATTATCAGTTGTTATTTACTGTTCATGATAAGATCATTATGTTAATTGGAACATGGAGAACCACCCAGGAAAACTGTGCTACCATAAGGGTTTAATGGGACGCCCTTGGCTGACTAACTAGGAAAGCTAGTGGAGGACTACCTTACCCGAAAGGGGCAAGGGCAGTAGGGGAGTGGTCAGTGTAGGGAGGTCCTCGGGTTGATTTTGCTACGATGGCGGTCAGACGAGGGATTCCTGCATTGGAGCTTCCTATAAAATGTAGCAGGTTTTCTGAAGCTAATGGAACTTTGTGAAGGCCTCGTAGTGTTACCTTGCCTCGCCTCCTCTGTAGAGGTGTATGGGATTGGCCGTCTCTTGGCAGATGGGTAACATGACTTGTGGGTAAAGATGCGCAACCTCTGCAGAGTGTAAAACTGGTATACTAGCCGTGCTCACGGTCATGAGCAGCTCGGACACTCACATGATTAATTTATGGAACTAAATTCAATTTGTCATATGCATTGCATCATAGGTGATGTTGTTACTTTTGTTCTACTACTTAATTGGGTTTGGTATTTACTTATACTTAGTAATTGCTAATAAAATTTTGACCAACTTTAAAAGCAATGCTCAGCTTCAACCATCCTCTTTGGTAAGCCTTACACTTCACGTGAGCTCCCACCTTTGGCGAGTTCATGCACATTATTCCCCACAACTTGTTGAGCTATGAACGTATGTGAGCTCACTCTTGCTATCTCACACCCCCACAGGTCAAGAACAGGTACCGCAGGATGAGGCGCTTAGAGGATGTTGTGATGAGATTGTGAGAAGTCTAGGTCGTCGTCTTCCAGTCAACTTTGGGTTGCTGGACCGTTGTCTCCTTATAATGTAATTATTTATTTATTTTGTACAGAACTCCTGTTATGTAGTAAAGATGTGACATTCGATCCTGTGCCATGATTCATCATATGTGTGAGACTTGGTCCTAGCACACCTGGTGATTATGTTCGCACCCGGGTCTTGGTGCCTCGAAACCCGGGTGTGACAGATTATATAGGTGTCCTTAGTTAATTATTCCCTTTAAATATGATTATTCATATGTTCTAATAAGTGGAGGACAATACATATAAGAAGATTACTCCTTCTCTTATTATTCACAAGTTAGGTATTACACTGGCCAAGGTGCATCGCTAGGCTACGCTGTGGGTGTCTATAGCCTGACCGTGCGGGGTTACGGTTAAAGCCCTGGTTAATTTCTCAATGGATTGCATCATCATTGTTCGAACCGTCATGTGTCATGGATCGATTGTTAGGGTGTGTCCTCTACAAGAGCTGGGTAACATGAACTGGGGTAGAGTTAATCTAGCCGTCTAACTGCGCCCCTTGTCGGGAGGGCTAACCTAATCGTTGGTCCCCATATAAATAAGATTAAGGGGGCCTACAGGTCTAGCTAACACTATAAATAAGATTAAGGGTTCTATGGGTTTAGCTAACACTAATCGCTCGATCACAAACCCTAATCTACATCTACACAGGTCCCCATCACCTAGGCATGCGTAGTGACTGGAAGATTTATGATCTATGGCTTTGATCCCCGTGATCACCCCAACGGACACAGGATTTGAGTTGCCTGCCGTTTCTACTAGAGGAGGAGATCTGCAGCCGACCAGCAACGGCAAACCTCAACCTCGCTAAAACACGCAGGGGGCGGGAGGAGGAGGCAAGACGTCGTCGCCATCGCTGCCACCATGAACAACAACAACAACGAAGGTATGTCTACCTCCACCTCTTAGTAGATTAGATCTACTCATCATTGAGGTTTTCCCAGTATGGATTGGTATTCTAGGGGCTTAGGAATTGATTCTACGCACCACAAAATCTAATAATGGCATCAGAGCCAACCTAAGTAACCCTAGATCTCCTAATCCACACACGATTTTGAGATCACAGAAAAGGTCTCGGGTCAAAGCGATTAGACTTAGATTAACATCATTGTCTAACTACCTCGAGCACATATCAAAGAACAGAGAAGATAGAAAGAAAGATTAGATCTCAGGTTAGGGTTTCCAAACCCTAAGTTCTCTGGTTCGGCCAAATCAAGGACCCAGAGAGTCTCATGGCTCAAACTAGTTAATGGACAAATCAGAGAACCCGACATCCGAGGGTTAAGGTTACCTAAACCTAGTTCAATCAAATTGCATCACAGTGACCGTGTTCAAGGGATCGAGATCCTTGAATCCACTACCGAGATCAAATAAGGAAGCAAAAGGTAGAACACATAGTAGATTAGGATTTAGAAAACCCTTATCTTCCCCAAAACTTACCCGATAAGTGCATAAACGCACTACCCAAAGTGTATAGGGTGTTTGTAGGACTAAAAGGTCACAGAAATGGCACAAGGGCCTAGATCCATGCGCAAAAACCCAAGAACTTGGACCCAATGTTACATCACATCCATTTCATATAGACATTCATCACAGAAAAGGGAATCGAGTTCATGGAGGTTGAATCTGAGTACCAAAAAGATCAGAGGTAGCCCAGAGGATGTCGCTTCTCATTGTATCGACCGAGAGAAGGGTCTAGAGATGGCTAGAGACCGTCACTTACATCAGCATCGAACATGGCCACCATCGAGGCCCGACCAACGGCGGTGCACCCGACAAAGGGACGCGGCCGCATGTAGGAGGGCCCATGGGGCCGAACAAGGGCCAGCCATCGCCGGTGCACGGTCGACCAAGCCAGATCTTGAGATGAAGCAAAGGACAAGAACAAAGGAAGAAGCAAGAACCAAAGACCATAGATAGAGACAGTGAGGAGAAAACTGAACGCTGATGCAAGTGTGTGGCGAGGGGTGAGGATAAAGTGAATTAGGGTTTCGCAACAACCCCCCCCCCCAGTTTCCACATGTTTTAAAGTCGCTTCTACAGTATGCCAGTGGATCCTAGCCATCCATCTCCATTAGATGGCCAAGGTTGAAGCGTGGGGGTGGGGGGAGGGGGGCGGCTGAGCACGCATGGGTCGAAATTGCGGCACGGGCCACGGTTACGGCCCGAGCACGTGCGCCACCCTCTCCACAGGCCAACAAGGCTGCATAGTGCTGGGCCGTAAGGCCGGTTAGGCCATTTTGGCCTTTTATTTTCCAACAAATTGTGACTCTCTTATTTTTTTCCCTGGAAATGAGAAGCAGCAAAGAAAAATAGTTAGAAAAAGTAGAAAGTTACAGAATTTTTTCCAAGATGTAAAAAATTAAAGAGATATTTATGGACTATTTTATTGTATTGTGTACTTTGTTAAATTTTATGCAATTTTGGCTAATTATGAAACCAACGTGGATTATTTATCGTTTAAATTGCATAGATTTCATAAAATTTGTGCTAATTGAATATTTCAACCAACGTTGGATATTGTTACCACATTTTGTACAAGTTTTATGTTTTCTAAATCATCCAAGGATGGTTTAGAATTTTAGAACTAGAAATTTTGATTATTAGGCATGGTTAAAATTGGACTAACCTTGAATATTTAATTCATGCAAGTTCTATGCTTCAGTATTTTATTTTAGTTGACCTAAATATTTTTCTGTTTTAATTTTGCAAAGGTCAAACATTGTCATGCTGATTGGCTAGATCGCACAGATTAAACCGCTAGATGGTAACAATTACCATTATTGGCGGGAGGATATTGACATGATAATCACAGTGGGTGAAATAGATTACTCGTTGTGGTTTGAGAAACCAATAGAGCCCATAGTGTGCACTCTCAACTAGACCATAAGTGGATGCAGTACAACATCGACAATGTTAAATGGGAGAGATCAAATGACAAGTGCTTGATCATCATCAAGAGAAGCATCAAGCACTACTAGAGATATGCTTATTTGAGACGCACATTTTAAGATGGATATTACTGCATTTTATAGAAGCGTCTTTTATCATATGGTGATGAGTAAGGTAAGACAGTTTGTTAGAGATCCGTCTTTAATAAAGAAATGTTTTGAGACAGTTACATCGTAAGAAATGTCTTATATTGATTTAAGATGGATTGTTATTGAAAACCGCCTAAAATAAATATACCTTTTGAGTCATTAAGATTGCAAGAATTGTCTTAGATTTTGGTTAGTATATTAGACACGTCTATATATGAAACCATCTCAAATAAATATAGTGTTAGAGTCGTGTAGACTATAAGGACTGTCTTAAATGTTAGTAAGTATACAATACACTTCTAAATATGAAACCTTCTCTGTATGATATTTCTAATAAGACGTATTATGAAAAAACATAGTGAATAGTGAATTCAGCTTAGTTTGATTATATATATGATATAAAATGTAAAACTTATTTCTGCAACTTGATATAGATGGTAAAATAGACCCACATGCGACCCGATCATTAATGTGTCACACAAGAGACATAAGTCACCATTTTTCTTTAATTCCTATCATTTATGTACCAAGGGTACATTGTCAAACTCCAAAAACCTGACCACTTTAGCTTTCATTGTGTTTCTGCCATGCCGTGTGCTCAAGCATGCAGATATGTGGATGTACTCTGACTTCGGACCTAAAAAAATTTATCAAAATTATGGGCGACTTTAGACTAAAACAATTATCAAACTGAGGGGATGTATGGTTCCACCCAAATAAAATTTAGTCACTACCATATCAAATATTTAAATGATAATTACGGGTATTAAATGTAGCCTAATTAGAAAACTAATTTAACAAATCTTTTATATATTTTATATTATATTAAAATACTAGTTTTAACGATCATCTTGTGTCATCTTTTTTTAAATATCATTATACTTTCTTTTAATTTAATCCATCCTACCTAACCTGATGCTAAACCTAATGAGTCGCCGACAGTAGCCAAAATTAGTTTGGTTTCTCCTACACTTCCACATGTTCGACGCGAGCGGCGAGCCGACTTCCCTCTCATTCGTCTTCCACAAACCCCATAACCCTAGCACCGCAGCCACCATGTCCTCGACTCCATCTTTAGTGAACCGCCGTCCCCCGGGCCCGCTAGCGTTGGGGCTGGAGTCCTTGGCGAAGAAGAAGACACATAGGAAGAAGCTCACCGCCAAACCTCCTCTAGATCCAGTCGTTGCCCTCCAATGGTCGGATACGGAACGTCTCGTCTCCTCCTTTGGATCCAGCAGCCGGTGCTCCTCCTCTGGATCCGGCGGTCAACTCCATCACCCGCAGCTTCTATGGCACCTCCCCTAGTCCCCCTCCATCGCCGCCCTCACCCATCGCTTCTATATCGCCACCTCTCTCATTGTAGAAGAAGACGCTAAGGATCTAGTGAGCTTCCACCTTTTTAGCTTATTCTGTTTAGATCTGTTGTCTATATTTGATTCTTGTTATGGAAGAAGCTACTGGTGCTTGCTTGCATCATCACTGAGGATCTGCTGGTAGGATATATTAGCTTGATAGCTTGATCGGTGCATCCATGCGTGCAATCTAAACTTGCAATCTAGAACTCCACCTAGAAATCTTTCTCTTTTGATTAGGTCTTTTCTGATAAATTGGTCGGTGCATCCGTGCATGCAGTTTAAACATAGCTTATTTTTTTTAAACAGTGCACTTCAGGCTTAGTTTTTTTAAACATTGCACTTTAGGCTTACTTTATATTCTTGTTCCTATTAAGAACTGAGCAACTAGCTAAGCTGAGATCAAGTTATAGTTTACTAAATACTGGTATGTTAAAAAGGAACCCTCATGTAGTTGTGAGAGTAAATTTCTTCTTCTTGTGCCAGAGTATATTAGCATTTCTTGGTTTTCAATTATATGTCAGTTTGCATTTCTCACAAACACATGCATTTATTCTCTGGTGCTATCAAACTGATGCATCTTTTGATGAGCAGCACTGGGACTATGGTCATACGATTAGTGCTAGATGCTGAGTTACTGACAACAATAATCTCATCTGTTGTTTGATGTGGTGGTTGTGTCAATCAAAAAAACAATTTTCCATCACCAACAGAGGAACTGCGATTTAGCAAGCGCTGCACTATGTTGATGACCTCCATTTTCAGATTACTTGTTGTTTCTAGACCCGAAGAGTGTAGGTTCTAGTAATTATTTGTGCCTAGCTCTATATTTTTTCTTTAAAGAAAAAGGAAGAAAAGCATTAGAATCTTTCACGCTGAATTTAGAAGAAGCTCTATCATCAAACAATTTTTTATTGAGAAATATTTTTTCCAAACTTTTTCGAGCAGTTCTCTAAAATAAACCATGGAGCTGAGAGTTAAAAAAGCAGCTTCTTCTCATTTAGTTGATGCATGGAATCCTATATGTGTCACTGAGTTTACTTTAGAGAATTACAGAGAATCAATCTCTGATGATCAATGAATCACCATACACAAAGAACACAAGCAGGAAGAGCTCAACCAATATGTCTCTTGCTAGCTTCTAGGGCCACTGTTTCCATTTTGAAGACTTTATGATTCGTAAAATTCTTTGGTTGGTGCAAAATAGAATTTTTCTAAAAATAATTAAATATTTATATTGTCAAATAAAAGCACCAGCAATTGTACCTCCATGTTCATGTTTATAATTATCTGTGATTCTTCCATATTTCAATTACTATGCTTATTTGTTAAGGTTAAGAAGTATTATCATGTGACCTGCCTTTTGTCCACCTGCACTGCTTGTTCGTAGATGTGCATGCTTGTCCCTCTTGCACTGCTTGTCTGTTACCTGCAGCAATCTTTGCCAAAGGGACACAGGGAACCTATGCCCCACAGGACTGCACCACACGTGGGACAGGTAATGCAGGTATTGCCCCCGCTGGTTGTGGCTGGCCAGTGTGCAATTCACCAGGCTGCCAAACGAGCCCTAAAGGCCCCAGCATGGGCGACCCTCTCCAGGTCGCCGTCGCAGCCGCCGGCGCGCTCTCCCTGCTATGGAGAAAACCGCTCATGGAGGTAATCCACTGTGTTGCGCACATCAAGATGGGTTGTGCAGTCACTGGGGCTGTGGACCCCGTAGTACTCTACGTCTCTAGTGGAAACACGTAGGTTATCGCCTAGGGAAGGTACAGGATCTTCGGGGAAACGATTGATATTGCCATTGGGAACTGCCTTGACCGAGTCGCCTAGTCCCGGCTATAACATCGAGCATGTAAACTTTTCCATCAAATGCCAATTTTGGTATCCAATTATCGTGGCTTAATGTTGTTTATTTAATTCTAGCGATATGCACATAGATGCTAGTTTGTGTGTGTGTTTTTCTAGCACGAATCCTTGTCACCATGACCACTCATCACATACATGTAAAATGCCCTGGGTGGCAAATTGTTTGTCAGGGAAATGGTAAATGTTATTGGTGCACCATGAGTATTTTTGCATGAGTTGTCAAACTGTATATTCTTATCAGCTTGTCACTATTATGCAGGCTTAAAATGTTCTTGGAAACAGGGGACTGAAATTGCAAAGGTTGATCGTTTGGAAACAATGTTCTTGGGAAGCTGTGTTTTTCTATCATAAAACTCTTGGTATAAAGTTATCACGTTAAAACTTTTGGTGCTTTATTAATAGGTAACTTATAATTCCTAACATTTTTAGCAACTGCAAGACCATTTAGTAATATATAGGAAGCCTGATCGGTTTCTATAAGTCTGGATGATTAGGATGTCCGATCGACCAATCAGAAAACGATTAATTAGCCTGATCGTCTGATTAATCGATCCGATCGACTGATCGCCTCTATGGCGATTAGAAACGATCAACCTATCAGAAAACATTACATAGGACAGTATGCATATATTGAACTTTTCAATTCGGAGCTGTCATCAAGCTGCATAGCTTCACCTACCGTACCTTTCCCTTCCCGTTATCACCATTTCCCCCTTCAGTTCATGCCATTTAGTGATAGATAGTTTTCCAGTCCTCAAATGCATTGCTCAATAGGAATACCCACCTAGAATAACACTTGTACCTATGAAGAGTAGGACACTAGCGCCATTCCGCAAAAGGAAAGTGTGTGAAGGGAAGTGGTAATGCAAAAGGAAAGTGGCAAATAATCTCGGTGTTCAAGGAACCCATCGACATTTATTACTTCACAATATGGGTACACATTAGAAATCTTATGTAAGCATGCTATTAGAAGTGTGTGAATATAAAATGCAATAATATGTCAAGCTATAAGGTAAAATATGGTGTTTGAAAGAAGGTAAGTTTTTTTTACAGATGCAAAATCTAGCATTATTCTATCCTTTTTTGGACATCCATATGACCTTTGTGATATGTCACAATGTGAGGTGTTCAACTGTGTCTAGGTACTAATAATTGTCTTCTCCTATTTGTTGTTATACAGGAAAAGATGGAATGAAACTCAAATTTTGGTGGTCGCATAAGTGTGGAGACTTGAATTCATATATACTTAGTTAGGCTTAATGTTAGCGCAAACAGTTGATGACTAAGTTTTTCAATTAGTATTTTTGTTTGGATTTAGAGTACACTTATGTATGAGTTATTTAACCATGCTTATTTATGAGATTTTGATTGATACTTATATATATTATACTAATTGAGATGTTATTAAATATTTGTGTATATGTATATTTCTGTTTCAAATTATTATAATGCGGCATCTCAAAATGATTATAAACTGAAAATGTATTGACATGTAAGCTATTTGGTTTAAATCTTAATAAGATGGTTCCCAAAACATCTAATATCAGTCTCTTAAATAAGATGGTTTCTAAAATGTCTAATATCAGTCTTCTAAATAAGATGGTTTTCCTCTTACAAGCGTCTATTATTATATGATATTATAGACAGTTTGATAAATACTTTGTGACTTATAATATTTGTATTCTCGACAGTTCTATAGAAGAAGTGTCTTAAACAAAAACTTAATTCAAGACGGGTTATCACGAAAATGACTTAAACAAATATCTTTTTTAGAAGGTTATAAATTAAAAATTGTCTTATATAATATCTTTTTTGATGGTTCACATCCATCTTAAATGTTGGACATCTTTTGCGCCTCCATTAAATTTGGACACTTCATAAGCGTCTTAATAACTAAAAATTAACCGTCTTATATAACATAATCTGTAGTAGTGAAGGATCCAATTAAGGGTTCTATACCAGACTGTGAGACTGCCAAGGAGTACCTTGAGAAGATATATTCTCATTTTAAGGGGTCCTCCAAGGCATATGCATGCTCTCTGATGATGGAATTTGTCAATGCAAAGTATGACGAAAATGATGTCAGACCATTCATACAGAAAATGATCTCTGTCGTTCCTAAGATAGACAAATACCTCAGGTCTGTTGAATACTTGTTTTCAATTGCTACATGGCATCAAAAACAAGGAAACACAAGTTAAGAAGCCTGGACCTTAGCCCTCAAGTTATCACTTCTTCGAAGTGTTAACTCAAGGACGAAGGTATTTAAAAAGATGCAAATGAAACAATATCAAGTGAAGTAATAATGGGTAATGAAATGTGGAACTCATCTCATATGCCTTAGCATAATCCGTTCCATGTTCTATCATATTACAAGAATTTACAAACATACCTTCGGCTTCTTGACACAAGATAGCTCGAAGGTACTTCGAAGGCTAAGCGAGATGAAGCTTGGGCCCTTAAAAAGGTGAATCTATCTATGACAATGTTCACCTATTTATAGGAAAGATGGACAATTTCATGGAAAATTACAAACATTCCGACAAAGTTTACACACATGGTTTACAAACGATATAAGGACATTATTGTCTTTTCTTTTCCTTTCTTGCTGCACAAAACTAAGACTTCGTCCGCTTCGTCACCTTACGCCTAAAAGCCTTTTCATATCAAAGCTTGCAGCTTCGAGCTTCTTCCGTGCTATTCGCTTGTACTGAACGAAGTTTCTCTTCGCATTGCTCCATTTTATTTGGTAACAGTTCAGCCGAAGGCTAGCTTCATTTACCAATAGTTGTGTACCTAAAACACATTTGTTTATGTTGAAGTGAAGGTGTTATGAGGACCTTCGATATAGTAGGCTCCCAACCGGGTCTCCCATGCACGAGGAATTTGTAGTGTTCATGATAATGAAGTTTCCGCCAAAGGAATATGAGACACTTCATATTCAATACAACACCAGTGTGACAGATAAGTGGAACATAGACCCTCATGGCACAGTGTGTCTAGGAAGAAGAAAAGTTGAAGCAGAAAGGAGACTCTATCAATCTGGTTAAAAGCAATATCCCCAAACAGGACAAGAACTCCAAGAAAAAGTTCAAGAAACAGATGAAGCATGGTCACCAGGCTTCTACTAGCAACAATCAATCACATCATTCAGGTAGATTTTTAGTTCCCCTGATACCTGCCTCTACTGCAAGAAGACAGGGCATTACAAGAGGATGCATGTGTCCAGACTTTCTACAGTACCACCTTGAGAGTGGTAAGGACCAAGTTACTTTTGTAGGTGATTCTTTATACTTAGAATATTAGAGTTATTCTTGGTGCATTGACTCAGGTGCAACTTTTTATGTTGCCAAATCTCTATAGGGACTCCGTTCAACGCAAAGGCTCTCAAAGGGTCGAAGAACAATTAGAGTGGCAAAAGGAGTTGAAGCAGCAATCGAGGCCATTTGGATATCTACATCTTAGTTTACCTGATGGTTTTGTACTGTTGTTGAGAGACATACTCTATGTCCCTTCCTTGCGAAGGAACCTTATTTCAGTTCTCAGATTAGATGATCAGCACATTCATTGTCATTTCTGTAACACACAAAATCCTAATTCTGGGATTCATAAGAGTTTGTCCAAAATATTTGAGTTCCAATTTGGAACTAGGATTTAAATTGATACTTAGAAGCAAATAAATAATAAAATGATGATAAAATGGGAGTGTTCCTCTCATGAACTATATAATTAATACTTTAAGATGTTTAATTAAGGAACTCATGATAAAATATTACCCAACATCTTACTCTAAAACTAAAAAAAATATTAAACATTAAACTTTGAATAAATCCTTAAATTGATTATACATTCAAAAGAATGACTTCTTTGAAATAAGTGAAAGATATGTGTAAAGCATCCTATCTAAATAAATAAAATAAAGCTTTGCATCATGCTGGGATTATTTTGTTTGTTGCATCTAAATTGGAGCTTGACATTCAAAACCTAGACTTAAATTGAATTTGAAAGTAGAAAAACTAAATTAGAAAGGAAATTAGAAACAAAAAACAATTAAAAAAAAGGAAAAAACCACCTGCCACATGGGCCGAATTACCCTGGCTGGCCCAACTCGCCTGCCCAACCAAACCATCTGCGTCGACATGTGGGGACACACACTCAGCCTTAACGCTCACGCGCAGACTTGTTCCACTGACTGGCTGGGCCCATTCACTAGTCCCTCAGCCGCTCCTGCAAGCATTCACGACACATGCACGCCGACGTGCAGGCCTAGCCGGACAGCCACATACCTGTGCGCTAGCTTGTGATCCGTTCGCGCGTATCCGACGCGGTGCTTGCGGGGCTCCATAACTGATTCTCAACAACTCCCCCCATGATCATCATGAGTCCTTAGCTATAAAGTCCAGTCAATGCCCCTCATCCCCTAGAACCGAGAGCAAGACCCCCACGCCAAAACAGAAACAAAGAAAGGGCTTGGCAAGTGGGAGAGCCGCCATGGGGGATTCACATATGGCGGCGTGAGGGATGAAAGTGGTAATCCGAACTGTTATAACAAATTTAATATTTTAAAATAGATATATATAAAATTTGATGTTGACCTTTTCTTATGTTATCAAGCACATTAGTACAAATATGAATAAAATATTATATAAGTTATTTTATTTATTATTTGCTCCCTACAACACAAAAAGTTGAAAAAATTACCGAATTTGTTTCCGAATCAATACCGAAGTTTATATCTATTGTTTGAGAAAATATAGAATGAATTTGAGGTTTACCTTTTATGAATCTTAACAAGCTGGATGTTAAAAACAAGAATACAAATTTGTATTGTATATTCTATATCCTATTTATTCGCAATCAAAGAAAAAACTAATTACCGAATAAATACTGTTTTCGACCGTTTTCATCCCGTGCGCTATAGTGGTCTTTCCATACGAGAATATTCACCAGGGGCACACCAATTGCTCATCGGAGTGGACGCTCCGCCTTGGATCCGCGGTGTGCTGCAAGCAGACAACATCACAGCTCGGATATCTGATGAGTTCCTCTTCATCTTGTTGGCGCTCGTCCGCGCACCGGTTAGAGGCTTGTTTCATGCCGTTTGGTTCACCTGGGGGCACGGGGATGCCTCACTCCGATGGGACTGTCGCCGATGGGGAGCTCTGCTTAATCGTCGTGCATCTACTGGGAAGGAAGAAACGACACTGGCGGTCGATCCAGTGGTGTGTGGTCACGCTTAAATGGTGACGTACCGCTTCACAGGTTTTGATCGGGACCATCGATCAGGGATCTGGCGAGCGGGAGTTAATCTGCATATTTTGGAATTGGAGCCGTAGATTATGGATACGACGGTCCCTGGTGCATACTGCTTGGATGTGGACACGATCTAATCTGCACCATGCAAAAACAATCCAACGGCTCACGGTCACCAGTACCCCTTCGGCTGTGTGTTTTCGCATAAGAGCCCTCTTGGAATTTAGAAACTAACCCGCAGTCCGTCTTTATATAAAGATCATTGCATATAGGTCCTGAAATTTATGTTTTCAATCCCGAGCTCTTGAGTAATACTAACTGTAACCCTAATTCGGTGAGTGATGTAAAAATAAATTTTGGTAATTGATTTTTAGTATAGAAATAATTACAGAAACTTGTTTAATTCATAAGTAATTCATTTTAACCCCCTTTTTATCCATTCTAGTTGCATTAGGTTCATATTAATATTGTTTATCATCTGGTAACCTTAGTTTATTATGAAACCTAAGTTAAAATTATGTACTTAGTTTCTTTTATATTTAATCACTTAAATCTTCAGAAAATCATAACTCTTTAACCGTAACTCTGAATTTAGTGGTTCTCGAACCTAGGATCTAGTTACGATTTGTAGATCATTATTATGCATTATGTTCTTCTGTTTGATGTGATGTTAATTTCTCCTATACCATGGTTGTTTGTATTGCTACGAGTAGTAGCGAGGTTATGAGTTACTTGAAGACCAAGTTGGTACCTAGAAATCTCAAGTCTAAGGCAAGTTGTGCCCTTGATCACTTTTCTCTTTACCCAATAATGTTCCTGTTAATCACTGTGACATGCTCAGTTTAATTTGATGGGACCTAATAGCCTTCCCTAGCATTGCTTATCCCACACCTTGCAAACAAAATAACTATTGTGTAGTTTTGCTATTGCTCTACCTGGTCTTGGGAAATTAATGTTATATTATGATCATGTTCCAGTTTTGTTGTTGTTTTGATTATTGTTCATGACAAGATCATTGTATTAATTGGAACATGGAGCTTAACTTGAGATATTCGTGCTACCATAAGGGTGGAATGGGACGCCCTTGGTTGACTAATTAGGAAAGCTAGTGGAGGACTACCTTATCCAAAAGGGGCAAGGGAGGTAGAGGAGCTGCGTATAGGGAGGTTCTCGGGTCGATCATGCTACGATGGCTTTTCGGACGAGGGATTCCTATATTGCCCTTCTCAGAAACCGTAGCGGGTTTTCTGAAGCTAGTGGAACTTTGTAAAGGCCTTGTAGTGGATCCCTAGCCATTCACTTCGGAAGTGTCTAAGGGCCTTGCAAACCCTGGCTAGATGGGATACACGACTTGTGGGTAAAGGGTGCAACCTTTGCAAAGTGTAAAACTGATATATCAGTCGTGCTCATGGTTAAGAGCGACTCAGGACTCTCGCATGATTAAAAATTATGGAATGGAACTTAATCTGTAATATGCATTGCATCGTGGGTGTTATTATTAATTGTGATCTTTTACTTAATTGGGTTGGTATCTACTTATACTAAGTAATTGCTAATAAAATTTTGACCAACTTTAAAATCAATGCTCATCTTTAACCATCTCCTTTGGTAAGTCTTACACTTCACATGAGCCCCACTGTAAGTGAGCTCATGCACATTATTCCCCACAACTTGTTGAGCGATGAACGTATGTGAGCTCACCCTTGTTGTACTCACATCCCCCTAGGTCAACATGTACCGCAAGATGTGGAGCATGAAGGATCGATGTCGCGATGAGTTCGTGAGAGGTCTAGGCCGTCATCTCCCAGTCAACTTTGGTTGCTGGATCGTTGTCTTCATATGATGTAATTATTTAACTATTTTATACAGAACTCCATTATGTATTAAAGATGTGACATTTGTTTCTGTACCATGAGTCATCATATGTGTGAGACTTGATCCTAGCACACATGTGAGTCACGCCCGGGTTTGGCCCTCTAAATCTGGGTGTGACAATTTCAGTAATAGACAATGTATATTCAATTTGATAATAAAGATGTTGGTCTCGCCATCTAATGAGACATGCTTTATTTACTTTTGCACAATGATATTGTTAACGTGTTAGACACACCAGAAAATGTTCCAGTCAGCAATGGCAGGAAAAGAAAGAGATATGATGGAGAGACCTCATTGAAATTATGGCACTATCATTTGGGCCATATTTCATGGGTGGAATAGAGCGTTTAGTTAAAGAAGAGATTCTCAATCCCTTATACTTTACAGACTTAGAGCGATGCATAGATTCCATTAAGGGTAAATTAGTGAAGCAGATTAAGAAAAATGCTAAGCCTGGTACGAGAGTGTTAGAAATTATTCATATAGATATATGTGGTCCTTTTCCAGTTAGGACAGTAGATGGATTTGATTCGTTCATAATATTCATATAATACTACTCTCGCTACGCTTACATTTATCCTATTAAGGAAAGATCAGAAGCTTTAGATAAGTTTAAACAGTTCAAGGTTGAGGTAGAAAATCAACACGACTTGAAGGTAAAGATTGCCAGATCAGATCGTGGGGTGAGTATTATGGACGTCATGCGAGTATGGAAGGTCCCAGGGCCTTTTGCAAGGTTCCTAAAATAAAATGGCATAGATGCTCAGTATCTGTCACCTCATGAACCATAATAGATGGGGTAGCCGAAAGGCGAAACTGAATGGTAATGAACATGGTAAGGAGTATGCTAAGTTACTCCATCTTGCCATTGGGTTTGTGGATGGAGGCTTTAAAACTTGCTATTCATATACTCAACAGAGTCCCTAGAAAATCAGTACCCAAAACTCTATATGTGTTGTGGACTGGTAGAAAGCCCATTCTGAACTATCTCCATATATGGGGTTGTCCAACAGAAGCTAGAATTATTAATCCTAGGCAGGGAAAGCTAGATGAGAGAACCACTAGCTCCCATTTTATTGGCTACCTTGAGAGATCGAAGGGTTATAGATTCTACATTCCAGGCAAACAGACTAAGTTCATAGAAACCAGACATGTCATTTTTCTAGAGGATGACACGATCAAGAGGAGTAAGGTACTCAAAGAGGTTGACCTTTAGGAAAAGAGGATGTTTGTCCCGATTCTGATGGTTAAAGAATCATATTCTCGATACCCACTGAGGTTCCCCCAACAGTTGTACCGACTGAAGGTGAAACCTTTACTGCAAATGTTGCATCACCTAGTGCAACTACTATAGAGCAAGTTGCTTCACCTTCTACGCAGCCAGGCCCTTCTGACCAGATGCATAGGAGAGTTTAGAAGATAGTGGTAGTGTTGCACCAAGTGACGCACAATTGCAAGAGCCCCAAAACATACCAGAACCAAAACCAAGTCTAAGAAGGCCTCAAAGGTCCAGAGGATCCACGATTCCTAGTGACTATGAAGTTTACATGAGTATAGACACAGATTGTGATGAGATATATGTTAGTGAGAACATTGATGCATAACGTGATCCCACTACATATGAAGTGAAAATTCATCGAAATGGGTTTCGGCCATTTTTAGGGGCATGCTTCATCACCGAAGGACCTCCAGGCAAAAACACCTTCGGCAAGTTGACACATAAGCAGATAGAGCACGAAGATACAAGACGAAGCTATGATCCAGGTAGCTTCGGCATAGTGACATGCCTTGAGACGAAGGGCTGCACCGACTTAAAGAGGAAAAGACCGATTAGTCCATGATAGTTTGTGTCATGTTTATAATTATTTATCGAGGGCATGAATGTAATTTCGACCGGGCTGTGTCCCGTGCCTATAAATAGATGATCAGTAACCCCGTACTATTCATGCTGGCTTGTATTCACTCGCACGTCGTATTCAGATTTTTGCCTTCTGTCAAGCCAAAGGTATAAATGTAATTCTATATTGTTTATTTTCATTCATGATGCTAAATGAAAGATATATTTATGATATTATATGACTATTCATGATTCTTATCACATTTCATATGTTCCTGCTTTTATTATGATACACTGTGACGATGAAGGTACGTCCTTCATGACCTTCGTCTGAAGACCATTATGTCCTAAGGGAGGTAATGGTTCGAAGGATGAAGGAATTTAATCATTAATGTTTTGTGTTGCCTTGTCCTTGATTCATAGCAGTTGAGAACAAGTCCCCAACATTGGCGCCCACCGCCGGTGAACTCACGTCCACAGTTGAGCTGATGGCTTCGTTCAGCGATCAAGTTGTAGCATCTTCAGCTACGAAGCTGGTGCTCCCAATCACGGGTGGTTTAGGTTCAGAGCCAACCAACAAGAAGCAAAAGAAGGAAGCGTAAAGAAGAGTGCAGCATGTTGGGGTGCAAGGACCCTTCATCAAGTCCAAGTGGTCCCACGTCCCAATCACCTTCTCCCAGGAGCATCTTCAGCTAAAAGATTATCCCCACAATGATGCTATGGTCATATCTTGTGTCATCAAGGGTTTTCTGGTCCACAATGTTCTGGTTGACACACGCAGTGCAGCGGACATTATATTTGCAAAGGCCTTCAAGCAGATGCAAGAGCCAGAGGATAAGATTCACGATGCTACACACCCTCTTTGTGGCTTCGGAGGACGACAGATTATGGCACTTGGTAAAATCACAATGCCAGTCACCTTCGACTATGTCCACAACACAAGAACTGAGCAAGTTGTTTTTGACATTGTCAACATGGAATACCCATACAATGCAATCATTGGTCGAGGGACACTTAATGCCTTCGAAGCAATACTTCACCCAACATACTTATGCATGAAGATACCTTTGGAATAAGGGCCCATTGCTGTCCATGGAAGTCAAGAAGCTGCTAGAAGGGCCAAAGGGAATTGGATAGATTCAAAGGCAATCCACAACATAGATGAAGCCGATGATTGCCAGCAACATAAGCACAAAAGAGAGAAGCCTGCTTCAGCAGATCAGCCGAAGCCTATGCTCTTATGTGAAGACATAGCAGAACAAAGGGTATTGTTGGGTTCTCAGTTATCTGATGAGCAAGAGAAGACTTTGATAAGATTTCTATTTAACAACAAAGATGTCTTTGCTTGGTCAGCCAATGATCTCTGTGATGTCAACAGAGATGTTATTGAACATTCACTCAATGTAGATCCATCCTTCAGACCAAGAAAACAAAAGCTTCAGAAGATGTCTGAAGACAAAGCTGAAGGTGCTCGGAATGAAGTGAAGAGACTTCTCAGTGTTGGCGTTATCAGAGAGGTGAAATACCCAGAATGGCTAGCCAACACTGTTATGGTGAAGAAGGCTAATGGTAAATGGAGAATGTGCATTGATTTTACAGATCTCAACAAGGCATGTCCAAAGGATGAGTTCCCATTACCAAGAATAGACTCTCTTGTAGATGCAGTAGCTTCTTTAGAGCTCATGAGTCTATTGGATTGCTATTCAGGTTATCATCAAATTTGGATGAAGAAGGAAGACGAGCCGAAGACTAGCTTCATAACTCCCAGTGGCACCTATTGCTATCTTCGGATGCCTAAGGGGCTCAAGAATGCTGGAGGAAGCTTCAGCAGAATGACAGCTAAGGTCCTTCACTCCCAAATAGGCAGGAATGTGCTGACTTATGTTGATGATCTCATAGTGAAAAGCATGAAGCAAGAAAATCATATTGCTGATTTGCAAGAAACATTTGCCAATTTCAGGCAAGCTGGCCTAAAATTAAATCCAGAAAAGTGTGTCTTTGGAGTGAAGAAGGGCAAGTTTCTTGGCTGTCTGGTATCAACGAAGGGAATTGAAGCCAACCCAAACAAGATCGAAGCTATCCTTCGGATGGAGCCACCAAACTCGAAGAAAGGGGCTCAACGATTGGCAGGGAGACTGGCATCGCTGAACAGATTTATATCAAAATCAGTAGAGAGGAACCTACCATTCTTTGAAATTTTAAAGTCAGCCAAAGTTTTTCAGTGGGGTCCGGCTTAGCAAAAGGCCTTGAAGAGTTAAAGCATTATTTGATAGATCTAACAACTCTGACTCCACCTTCACCAGGGACTCCATTACTCCTGTATGTAGCAGCTTCTCATTATGCAGTCAGCGTAGCGCTTGTGCAGGAGAAGCAAGATGGCCAAGTCAAAAGACAAGCCCCGGTATAGTTTATCAAAGAAAACTATACAGAACTGGAGAAGGTGTTGTATGCTGTGTTAATGGCCTCCAGGAAGCTTTGGCATTATTTCCAAGCATATCACATAATTGTTCCTTCATCACAGCCTTTGAAGGATATAATGAGGAACAGAGAAGCTACTGGAAGGATTGGAAAATGGGCTGTGGAGCTCAATGAATTCACCATTGACTATGTACATAGATCCTCAATCTAATCCCAGGCATTAGCAGACTTCATTGCTGATTGGACACCAGGGGTTCAGGAAGAAGAAACAAGAAAGACACTGAAGCCTGGATAGTCTTCTGTGATGATTCTTGGGGAACCTTCGGCGCAGGGGGCCGCTGCTGTCCTAGTAGCGCCCTCTAAAGTCAGAACATGCTATGTAGCAAGATTGGACTTTAGTTGTACAAATAACATTGCTGAATACGAAGCCCTCCTGTTGGGGCTTCGGAAGCTAAAGGCTAAGGGAATAAGAAGGGCGATCCTCAAAACTGACTCCCAAGTCATCTCTGGTCATGTGGATAAAAGCAGTAGGGCAAGGGACCCGAAGCTTGGAAAGTATTTGGACACAGTCCGAAGGTTGGAGGCCTCTTTCGAAGGTTTCTCTGTAAAAAATATTCCAAGAGGGGAAAATGAGCATGCAGACCTACTGGCCAAATCAGCAGCACAGGGACTACCTCTGCCTTCGGAAGTGTTCTTTGAGACAATAAAGGCACCTTCGGTTGAACTTATGGAAAGAACAGTCCTAACAATATCACCTGTACATAGTGAAGACTGGAGGATTGAAATCATATCCTTCCTCCAAGGCAATTGTCTTTCAGATGACGAAGTTTACAATAAAAGAATGGAAGCAAGAACAAGACCATACATAATAATAGAAGGGGAGCTATACAAACATGGAGTTTGCTCCCCACTTCTCAAGTGTTTATCCAGAACCGAAGGTATAGAGTTAATGAAAGAGATACATGCAGGTTTGTGTGGATCTCATATTGGGTCTAGGCCTTTGTTGGGAAAAGTTTTTAGACAAGGGTTTTATTGGCGGAAGGCAGCTTCAGATGCAACAGATCTGGTTCAGAAGTGCGAAAACTATCAAAAATGTGCAAGAAATAAGAAGCAACCCTCATCGTTAACTCAGCTAATACAGCCAACCTGGTCATTGCAAAGATGGGGCCTAGATTTGTTGGGTCCACTCCCACCAGCACAAGGCAATTTGAAGTATGTTGTAGTGGCAGTGGAATATTTTTCCAAGTGGATTGAGGCGAAGCCTTTGGCAACAATAACTTCGGCTACCGTCCAAAAATTCTTCTGGCAGAATATTGTTTGTCGCTTCGGCGACCCAAAGGCAATAACCGTGGACAATGGTACACAATTCGAGGCCGAAGCATTCCAAGATTTTTGTGATCAAATTGGTACAAAGATCCACTTTGCATCCGTTAGGCATCCAGAATCAACTGGGCTAGTAGAAAGAGCGAATGGCATTATAATGATAGGAATAACGAAGCTAATCTTCAACCAGCCCAGAGGAAAATGGCCAGATGAGCTGATTAAAGTGGTGTGGAGCCACAACACAAATACGTCAAGGTCAACTGGATTTACACCCTTCAAGCTCCTATTTGGTGACGAAGCAATAACTCTAGAAGAAGCAAAAACTAGGTCAATAAGAACAATAGCTTCGGCAGAAGACGAAGCTGACTATCAAATAACAAAAGACACCATAGAAGGGACCAGACTTCAGGCAATAGAGCACATCAATAAATATCAGGGCGAAACAAAAAATGGCGTGATAGAAAAGTTCGGTTGAAAAATATCAACCTAGGGCATCTGGTGCTTCGAAGAGTCGCTAACCCAGACACACTGGGCAAGTTGCAACAGAAGTGGGAAGGTCCTTTTCTAGTGGTATCTTCATCGAGGCCCGGTTCTTATAGATTGAGGGATATGGACGGCAACGACATACCTAGATCTTTGAATGCGAATGAGCTTCGGCGATACTATGTGTAATATGTGGTAATCTTTTTTCATTTTTCCTATGGCACCATTTTCCTTTTCAAGAGGGGAGAAAGGTTTTTAATGGGGCCATAGTTTGTAATTTTTCGTTCTTATTTAGCCCTACGAGGGCCAAATCCCCCAAAAGATGTAATATATAAAATCTGAGCATGCACCATCGAGTGCAAAAAGGAAGACAGGGAGAAGCTCAAAAGACGTCCCCAAGGGGATGCAGAACATGACGAAGTTACAAAAGTCGTTCCTCAGGAGCGTAGTGTAAGTTTTCTGCTCAAAAGTCGTTCCAAAGGGAATGCAAAGCCAAATACCGCCGAAATAGAAGGCGAAGAAGTTCAAAAGTCGTTCCTAAAGGGATGCAGAACTTATACAACTAAAATAGAAGGCGAAGAAGTTCAAAAGTCGTTCCTAAGGGGATGCAGAACTTATACCACCGAAATAGAAGGTGAAGAAGCTCAAAAGTCGTTCCTACGGGGATGCAGAGCTTAAGACTCAAAAGACGTTCCTTAGGGGATGCAGAGTCTGGGTGTGGCTTCGTGTGTGTATTTGGACATTTATTTGCACTTTACATTACATCATTCATTGCATTCATACACATTCATGCAGACATTCGTAGGTTCATCATCAGCATAACATAAAGCACAAACAGATGCTTCAACCCTAATAACAATGCTTCGATGAGCATAAAGAAGCAAGAATATGCTTCGTTGTGTACGAAAAGAAGGGAAGGTGTTTTTCGCCTTCGGCTCAAAAGATACAAGTTTCGTCCACAACAAAGCAATGCATACACGGATGGAAAGGTAAAAATATATTACAAGGTATGGGCAAATTTACAAAGTAATGTTCGATTCTAAATTACAATATCTTTTACAAAGATACTTCAAATGTTTCTAAGCTTTGTTCAGCAGCTTCAGCAATCTTCGAAACGAGCTTCGGACTATTGATCTTCGGCGTCGTCATCCTGTACACAACAAAATAGTATAAGGTAAAAAGTAATTACAAAAGAGCAAGCAATAGGTATAAGTATCGTACCGGCTTTAGCAGGCTTCGGGCCTCGTCGCTAGCCAACTCTCGACCACCCTTCACCCAAATTTGTGTTATAAATCTGCTCCCTATGCTTCGGGCTATATTGGGGATGTCAACTAAATCCAATGCAGATAGGCTGAAGTTTGGTCGATTTAAAATTTTTGCGTGTGTACAGCCAGCCTTCAAAAACGCTGCGGTTGTACCACGAGAAGCTAGCAGGACACAGAAGTCGCCGTGCCTGGCTATTACTTCGTCGAGTGCCTCTACTTCGCCTTCAATATGTTCGAAGGTGTTGGATATGTTCTCGGCCGAAGGTATAAATTTTTTAGCACTAGCCCAAATCGAGTTAAAAACCTTTTTTAGTCGCTGTATGCAGCGGATGCCAAAATCTAGACACATGTTCCGAAGTTCTTCCAAGGATTGCTTCAGCTTCAAATTTTCAGCAGCTTCAGCTTCATATTTTGTTTGCAAATCTTCTCTTTCTTACTTGAAGCTCTCTGATTTTTGGAGAAGCTCCCTACTTAATCTAGCATTCTCAGTTTGTGCTTCGGCAAGGGAACCTTCCGCTGCTTGGAGTAGGAAATCTTTCCTTTCAAGAGAAGCTTCGTATTCTTTGATTTTACTCTCTAGACCCTCGATAATAATTTCATTCTTTTTATCCTCGAGGTCCTGTTGCATTTGCAACGCCTTGCTCAGCAGCATACTCTGCAGAAAATAGACCTTCATCAGCAAACTTCATTGTAAAAACAAAACAAATAATAAAATTTTGTTACCTTAAAGTTAGAATAAAACAAACTACCGATGATATTTTGCTATCGGTAGCTGCTAATATCGGCTTCAAGCTTCGAAAAACTGACACTCTTCGATAGAGTGACGATTACCTTCGCCCCGATATGGTCACGAACACATCCCAAGGCCTCCTCATTGATTCCACCAAAGAGCATGGCTCCTGGCTGGTAGCCACAGGAAATGCGTACTCCTGTAACTCCTTCTTTTCAGCCTCAGATAGTTCCTGTCCGATCAGGTTCCGAAGCTCAAAATTTTCTTCAGCCGAAACAGCTTCGGCAATTTTCTTTCCTTTGTCAAGCACTAGGGCCATGACTTGTTCCACAGCTGCAACTGTTTCTTCTGTGGCCATATCCAATAATAGTTTATCAATCCTAGATAAGGTAGCCTCCAGGTTGGCAGTTTCGGTGGCAGCTGCAGCTTCGGCAGATGTCTTTGCTTCGGCAGTAGCCTCGGTACTTGCAATAGGTGTTATCTTAGATACCAAGGCCGAAGGTGGCGTCTTTTTCAATAGCTTGCATCATGCTACCAATCCTTCGCTTCTTCAGCCCATCTGCCTTCTTTGTAGCCGAAGGTTCTTGTTTCTTCTGAAAAAGCTTCGTCAGATGCGGTCCCAGAGGACATAGCAGCTTGATAGGTAAAGATTCAGTCATTACCTTTAAAATCTCTTCTACTTCAGCAGCAGGAGGAGTTGAAGGAGTTTCCTCTTCCATCTCAATTGCCTTCGGCTCTGGAGTTGAGGCTTTTCTCTTCTTCAAGCCTGCCACCTTCGGCTCGGGACTGGACTTTCTCTTCTTTAAAGCTTTTTCATCTTCTTTTACCATCCTAGCAGCTTGCCTGCTCATAACGCTAACAACCCTTTTCCTTTTTGGCCCTTCGGCACCTTTGTTCAGTCGCTCATAATCAGGGTATTCGAAATTTAGAGCGTCCATTACCCGGTTCAACCTTCGTTTTGGTCGGGTGCCGAAGGCTGCAGTCATTAATTGATCTTCTTTTTTGGTATAATTTCCCAAAATCTCATTGCACATTGTCTCAATCATCTCCAGCCACTCTTTGTAGGGCTCCTTGAACTTTTTCTCAAACTTAAAGCGATAAGGCAACCGGACTAGCCCAAGCTTTTTCTTTGTCTCCTTTAGCTTCGGCATGCTCCATCCACTTGACGTTGGAAATGTCCTATTAGCCAAGTATTCTTGAACCAGATCTCTAGTGTTGATTTGTTCAGCCACCACCCTAAATTCTGATACAGACAGTTGGCATGCTAACCCTATCTTCATCTTGCACAAAGGTCTGGTCATTCTGAAGCTTAAGGCCAACAGGACATAACCATCGTCATCAGTTTCCCCCTTTTCTTTTCATCAGCCTTAATATAAAACCATTCGCTCTTCCAGCCGGTTGGCCACTTGGTACGATAGCTAAGGATCGGAGCCTTCATATCTTTGCGATACACGAAGTTATAACAACCAAAATTCTCATGTAAACCATCTGCTCTAGCCTTCGTTTGGTAATGCAGCTCGTGCACTCGGCAGAATGCTTCGGCATCTGGGTCCATCCCTTGGCTTCGGAGGGCCCAAATGAAGATAATGAGCCTAACGATAGCGTTAGGGGTCAACTGATGAAGATAAATTTCAAAATTCTTCAAAACTTCTCCTATCATCTCATTCAGAGGAAACCGTAATCCTGCTCTGAAAAAACTTTTGAAAACCACTACTTCATCATCTTTCGGCGTAGGAGTGGTTTCATTTCCGGCAAAACGAACAAGCTTCCTCTCAGCTTCTCCAAAGTAGCCCAGTTTCATCATCATGGGCATGTCGGCTTTAGAAACAGTAGATTTCCCAAAATCTAAGTGGCTGGGTTTTGAAGGGATAAAAATACCATAATCCTCCTCTTCTTCATCAGAATTTTCTTCTTCAATATCAGCTTGTTCAACTTCGGCAGCAGATGTACCTTCGTCAATGGTTCCCTCTGTCACAACTAAGCCCGACTGTCTCATGACTTCGGAAATCGGAGCTATCTCGGTGGCCTCGGTCTCCTCTCCTTCACGAGTCACCTTTGCAGTCGAGCGCACTCTGGCCATCCGATGGATATTTTGCGGTTTTTACGAAGTTGATGTCATTTACAGTTTTGATGAAGCTCTCTTTTTTGACGAAGCTAACTCAAAATGTCGGTTCGCTCGAGAGTGCAGTGAAAAAGCTTTGGCTATCGTTAAATTTTTTAACAGCACAACAGTGCAGTGGCAATGAATGTTGTGATAACACCACACCTCCCCGTCTGTTTATATAGTGCTGTAGGTGGAAAGGTGAATCGTCAAGTCACCCGCACCCGCTGAACAGTCGCCTGCACCCGCTGAATGGTGGACCACTCGGCGGCTGGAAGGTGAATCGCCAAGTCGCTCATGCCCGCTGAGTGGTGGGCCACCCACCGCTTGAAATATTTTAATCATTTCTCGGCAACGAGCTTAGGGAAGGTGCTTTTCGGACCTTCGGCATTCCGAAGCCTTTGAGATTTTTTCGCGGATCAAGCTCGTTATGAAAAACGATCTAGCACCGCGAAGGGGCTACTGTTTGGGCCATGCTTCATCGCCAAAGGACCTCCAGGCAAAAGCACCTTTGGCAAGTTGACACATAAGCAGACAGAGCACGAAGATACAAGACGAAGCTATGATCCAGGTAGCTTCAGCATAGTGACATGCCTTGAGACGAAGGGCTGCACCGACTTAAAGAGGAAAAGATCGATTAGTCCACGATAGTTTGTGTCATGTTTATAATTATTTATCGAGGGCATGGATGTAATTTTGACCGAGCTGCGTCCCATGCCTATAAATAGATGAACAGTAACCCCGTACTGTTCACACTAGCTTGTATTCACTCGCACGTCGTATTCAGATTTTCACCTTCTATCAAGCCGATGGTATAAATGTAATTCTATATTGTTTATATTCATTCATGATGTTAAATGAAAGAGATATTTATGATATTATATGATTATTCATGATTCTTCTCACATTTCATATGTTCCTGCTTTTATTATGATACACTGTGACAATGAAGGTACGTCCTTCATGACCTTCGTCTGAAGACCATTATGTCCTAAGGGAGGTAATGGTTCAAAGGATGAAGGACTTTAATCATTAATGTTTTGTGTTGCCTTGTTCTAGATTCATAGCAGTTGAGAACAAGTCCCCAACAACCATGGAAGATGAATTATAATCCATGAGAATGAACAAAGTTTGGGACATAGAAATCATACCCTAAGGAGCCAAAAAGTAGGCTATAAGTGGGTCCAAAGGGTGAATCCAAAGGGAGTGTAGAAAGGCACAAGGCTAGACTTGTGGCCATAGGATTCACACATAGAGAAGGGATTGACTACCATGCTCACATGTCTCAACGAAATATTCATTCCGGATCATTATGGAATTAGTGGCCCATTTTGATCTGGAACTCCATCAGATGGATGTATAGACATCAATCTTAAAAGGAGAGTTAATAGAAAATGTGTTCATGGCACAATCAAAGGGTTTTGTCATGCGCGGAAAAGAACATATGGGATGTCACTTAAGGAGGTCCATTTATAGATTAAAACAAGCCTCCAGACAGTGGTATCTCAAGTTTGATCAAACTATTAGAAAGTTTGGTTTCGAAGAAGACAACTGTATTTATGCAAATTTTAAGAAAAAAAAGTATATCTTCCTTGTTATGTATGTCGATGACATACTTTTAGCTAGCAGTGATAATGATCTACTTGTGGAAACAAAGAAGTTTCTTTCCTCAAACTTTGATATGAAATACATGGGAGAAGCCTCTTATGTTCTAAGAATAGAAGTTCACAGAGATAGATAAAAGGGAGTATTAGGACTCTCACAGAAGTCATACATATAAAATATACTAAAGAGGTACAGTATGCATCGCTGTAAGGCCTCGCCTGCGCCAATAGTCAAGGGTGATAAGTTCGAGGATTATCAGTGCCCCAAGAATCAGTATGAGAAAAACAAGATGAAGTGAGTACCATATGCTTTAGCTATCAAAAGTATTATGTATGCTCAAGTATGTACTCGCCCTAACTAAGCATTTACCACAGGGGCGCTTGGAAGATATCAGAAAAATCCTGGCATAGATCACTGGAAAGCAGCTAAGATGGCTCTAAGGTACCTGCAAGGTACTAAAGGTCTCATGCTTACATACAAAAGATCTAGTTCCTTACAAATAGTTGGCTATGCAAATGCTGATGGGGGAGGTTGTAGAGAAACACTGAAGTCCACTTCAGGGTATGTATTTACAATCTTTGGGGGAGCTATTTCTTGGAAGAGTTGCAAACAAACAGCGAGAGCATCGTCGACAATGCACACTTAGTTTGTTGCTACTTATGAGGCAACTGGAAAGATGATAAGGATGAAGAAATTTGTACCAGATTAAGAGTGGTTGATAGCATAGAAAGACCACTAAGAATATGTTGCTATAATGAGCCAGCGGTATTTTTCTCCTATAACAATAAGTTAAGTGGTGCTAACCAAGTATATTGACATTAGGTGTTATATTGTTAAGGAGAAGATTAAAGATCAAACCATTGAAGTTGAGCTTATTAGAACCCAGCAGATGCTAGCAGATCCGCTCACAAAAGGCCTACCACCCAGCGTGTTTAGATAGCACGTAGCCGAAATGGGTTTAAGGGAGTGCCTATGATCTTGAATCACATGGGCTATAGATTGCAACCTAGTAAAGTATCTTTTCATTCTGAAGGAGGGGAGCATGTTGTAGTCAATCAGTGCGGTGATACTTAATCGGTCATTGTCACACCGTGGTCTCTACGTGTAGACTTGTCGAAGGATGGAATCCATAAAAGTTTGAGTGTAAGGTATGTAGAGAATAAGGGGAGATTGCTACGGTGTGTTCCCCTACACAAGCCGGTTAACAGGAATCGAGGAAAAGTTAATCCTAACTGTCTAACCGCGCCCCTGATCAGGGGCTATCCTAACCGTTGGTTGCAGCCCCGGTCACACGGCGACATATAAATAAGATTAAAGGGGCAGATGGGTTTACCTAACACTAATCGCTCGACCACAAACCCTAATCTACATCCGCACTAGTCCCCATCAGCTAGGTGTGCGTAGTGATAGGAAGAGTTGCGATCTATGGATTTGATCCTGTTGATCACCCCAACAGGCATATGAGCCCTTGCAGGTGCTACTAGAGAAGGAGATCTACAGCCAACCAGCGACAGCGAACCTCAACCTCGCCAGAACAAGTAGGGAGGCGGAGGAGGAGACGAGTCTACGATGCAAGACGCCGCAACCATCACTGCTGTCATGAACAACAACAACAAAGGTATGTCTACCTACACCTCTCATTTGATATTAGTTTACTCATCATCGAGGTTTTCTGTAATGCCCAAAATTGGTATAAGAGAAAGATAATGGGATAAATAAATAAATATACTTCTATGCTGGAATTTTTAGGATTTTTTGATCTTCTTTTCTTTGTGCCTATTCAACAAAAGGAATTAAAATAGTCAAATGGCAAAAAAAAATAAATACATAAATGTGCATTCCATGCTGAATTC
Organism: Zea luxurians; assembly: GCA_029449295.1. NCBI lineage: Eukaryota > Viridiplantae > Streptophyta > Magnoliopsida > Poales > Poaceae > Zea > Zea luxurians. Next base: position 146,837,113 of record JAOPSE010000003.1, on the reverse strand, counting down.
TTGTATGTTCGCATTTGTATTCAAAGTTGTGAGACAAGTTTAAGTGTGAAAATTAGAATTTGAAAATTGGAAGAGAAAAGAAAAGAGAGGGAAAAGAATATACACTATATATATATATGAATACATATATTCCTTCATGTTAGCACTTTTATTGGTACACATAATCCATGGGTGAAATTCACCAACAAATTCAAATTCAGAGAGTAGATTTCGAATTAGAGAAAGAAAAGAAAAATATAAAATGAGAAGGCAAAATATTAACAAAATCATTTATTCCCTCCACAATGGATTAAGAAGAAGAATAAAATTTGTAAACAGTAGAATTTATATTTCCATTAAAACATTTGGAAACCTGGAAATTTAAAACAGGGGTTTAAGTTTAAGTTTGAATACTTAAGTTTGGAAATTTGAAAAGAGAATAAAAAAAGAGAAAATAAAAAGATAAAACCCATAACCACGCCAAGCCCACTCTCTCTCGGCCCAACCGGACTCTCCCTCACACGGCCCATGTGCACCCCGCTGCCCCCTTGCGTCTTTCCCCTTGAGTCAATGGCGGGTGGGGCCTGCTGCTCGGGCTCATTGCGCGCAAACGGATGATGGTGGGCTCTCCCCTCGTCCACTGACTGCGGGGCCCGCGCGTCAGCAGCTCATTTCATCACAACGCGTGTCCGTGTCTACTACCCGAGCCACTGACCAGTGGGTCCACCTCGTCAGTCGTCTTCTTCCTCAAATCGGACTCACTGCTGGCAACAAGATCCGCAAAAACCGCGTGCGCATGCAATTTAGTTGGAGATTTCCGATTCCGCCTTGGCTCTGTTATCGCGCCGCCGTTGTAACCGATTCCCCCGACCGTAGCGCACCTCTTGGAGTATAAAACTGGTTCGCGCCCCCACCTAGATCGAGCAGAAAACGTGAGGTGAGAGGAAGGAAGTCACCGCCGTCGGTGCTCTCGTTGTTCCCTGCTAGCCGGGACTCCGCTGTAGGCATAGGGTTATTCACGGACGTCCTTCGAAGCCATGCATGGCATCGGCGGGTCGAGTATGTCCTCGGCACTGCTCTAATTGCTCACCGGAGCATGGCAGTCACCATGGGATCGCTCCTCGCCGTTGGCAGGCTTACCCACTACACGATTCACGGTAAGGTTTCCCTCAAACTATTCGCCTCCATCCATAGATCGCATAGCAGCTATTGGAGTGGGGTTGGGCATCGGGGCACCGCAGTGGGGCAGCTCCAGCGGGCGTGCCGCCGCAATTGCGCTGTGCCACCGCGCATGGTCACCGTGAGGAGGAAGGGGTCCTCGGACCGTTGATGGGTTAAGGAACAGTCACGATGGATCCTTATGCTGATACGACCAGGGTGTTGTTGGGGCCGTTTGATCTCAATCGGGCGATTTTGGGGCGGGTTGGAGTACTCTAAATCTGTGTCATCGGTCGTCGATTGGACGTTTAAGAATGTGTACCATTTCATAGGATTCGCGATCTAATCGGGGCCCTCGGCTTTTGATCGGACGGCCCTGAGAAACCCATACCCCTTCGGCCGACCCTTTTTATGTAAGAGCCCCTAGATTTATTCAGAATACACCCGCGGTCCACTTAGGTGCACCACTGAGTCTTGGATCCTTTTGCGCTCTAGCCCCTGGAGTTTCTGATAATAATGCACCCAGTCCAGTGAGCAGTAAAATTAGATAATAATTTGTGGAAAATGATTTTTGTTACAAAAACAATGCTAGAAACTTGTAAAATTTATAGAAAATTCATATTAAGTCCAAATTAATTCATTTCAATTCCTATAATTTTGTAATATTATTGTTTATCATTGAGTACCACTGTTTTGACATGATTATCACAATAAAATTTATATTCTATTTAATCTTGTACAAAACACATAAAACATTTAGAAATTCATAACTTAAAATCTATAACTCTAAATTTAGTGATCTTTTTTCCTATGATCTTATTTTAAAATGTAGATTATTAATATGCATTTTATTCTTATGTTTGGTGTGATATTAATTTTGCCTATACCATGTTCGTTTGTATTGCTACGACTAGCGTGAGGTTACGAGTCAGCCAAAGAGCAAGTTGGTACCTGGAATCTCAAGCCCCAGGCAAGTTGTGCCCTTGATCACTTCTTTTTACCCACTCATGTTCTAATTAATCATAATGATCTGCATAGGTTAATTTTGATGAGACCCAATAGGTTACCCTAGTTTGACTATCTTTATACCTTGTTCACCACTGAATTTTTGGGTAGTATCTGCTATTGCTTTATGTGGTTTTGGGTATAGAGATATATTTTATTCATGATTATATATTTATTATTAGTTGTTTATTACTGTTCATGATAAGATCATTATATTAATTGGAACATGGAGAACCACCCGGGAAAACAGTGCTACCACAAGCGTTTAATGGGACGCCCTTGGCTGACTAACTAGGAAAGCTAGTGGAGGACTACCTTACCCGAAAGGGGCAAGGGCAGTAGGGGAGTGGTCAGTGTTGGGAGGTCCTTGGGTTGATTTTGCTGCGATGGCGGTCAGACGAGGGATTCCTGCATTGGAGCTTCCTATAACTGTAGCGGGTTTTCTGAAGCTAGTGGAACTTTGTAAAGGCCTCTTAGTGTTACCCTGCCTCGCCTTCTCGGTAGAGGTGTATGGGATTGGCCGTCTCTTGGCAGATGGGTAACATGACTTGTGGGTAAAGATGTACAACCTCTGCAGAGTGTAAAACTAGTATACTAGCCGTGCTCACGGTCATGAGCAGCTCGAACACTCACATGATTAATTTATGGAACTAAATTCAATTTGTCATATGCATTGCATCGCAGGTGATGTTGTTACTTCTGTTCTACTACTTAATTGGGTTGGTATTTACTTATACTTAGTAACTGCTAATAAAATTTTGACCAACTTTAAAGGCAATGCTCAGCTCTAACCATCCTCTTTGGTAAGCCTTTCACTTCACGTGAACTCCCATCTTTGGCGAGTTCATGCACATTATTCCCCACAACTTGTTGAGCTATGAACGTATGTGAGCTCACTCTTGCTGTCTCACACCCCCACACATAGGTCAAGAACAGGTACCACAGGATGAGGCGCATGGAGGATGCTGCGATGAGTTCGTGAGAGGTCTAGGCCGTCGTCTCCCAGTCAACTTTGTGTTGCTGGACCATTGTCTCCTTATAATGTAATTATTTATTTATTTTATACAGAACTCATGTTATGTAGTAAAGATGTGACATTCGATCCTGTGCCATGAATCATCATATGTGTGAGACTTGGTCCCAGCACACCTGGTGGTTATGTTCATGCCCGGGTCTTGATGCCCCAAAACCCGGGTGTGACAGAAGTGGTATCAAAGGAATGTTGACTGTAGGACGAAACCTAGATAGAACTGGACAACCAATACTTACTTACCTTTGCTACTCTGATTCTTTCTAAACTTCTCTTAATCTTTTCTCATCTATTTCCGCTTTACTCTGATTATTCTTACCTTTTCTTTCTAAAGACAAACATGGATTTCACACTTTGAAGTCATGTACCTAAAGTGACCTTTAGGAATAGGAGGCCTAATCTTAGGAGCAAAAACAAAACTATTTTTTTGGCATCTATATGCTTGAGTGATTGTTCTTATGATACTTGTCTGATTTGGATCTTTGATTGAGTGTGATGGGTTGTGGAGTAATGTCCACAATTACATTTGCATATAATTATAGAAAAAATGCTTATAAAAAAACTAGACAAACTAGATTATCCCTCATTAAAATATCTAGCCTAACAATATCCATCTCATCTAGAAAGATTCTATCCTACACTCATAGATCCATCCTATCTTAAAAGATATTCATCTTATCTTGAAAAGATCTTATGTCACCCTAATAGATCTAACTAACCTCAAAAGATTCTACCTTATCCCTATAGATTCATCTTGCCATAGTTAATATATTTATCCCACTTTAGAATAACAACCATGATCTAATTAATGAAATATTATCAAGTCTATCTAGTCATATCCAATCTAATCTAGATTTTATCTAATCTATTAAGATCTAATCTAGGGTAAGTTACTTAATGCTGGTACAAAAGATAAGGCCATATCCCTCATGCACTTAAAACTAAACTGGTGCCTTAAACCAACTCAGCCACATGCATGAGATCTGACCCAACCAATAAAGTCATGAAGAATTGTATAATCATTCCCCACCTAGCGTCAAACCAACTTCTAACCTACATCATGTAGTCTATCTCACCTATATCTATCTTAACCATATTCCCCCAACTTCGATGATATACACTGGCCCCAACTCAATGAGACAAAGACCGGAAAAGGACAATATCAACCTCGTCAAGGAAGGAGAGAAGTCAAACTCAATCTTCAGATACATTACCACTCAACACGGAATTCTTTCCTACCATAAACTTCTTACCCCTAGCTATTCTTGCCCTAACCTATCCATCTCTTATATCCTACATAATAAGTAGCTGGATACCCATGTTCTCCTAATCACTCACTAATAAAAAAGAGACTTTTGATTTTTGAACTAACTAGAAACTGAAATCTAGACTACAAACTAAATTTGTTGTATCCTCTTCCTTACAAATCTCGAGGACGAGATTTCTGTTAAGGGGGATAGGATTTGTAATGCCCAAAATTGGTATAAGAGAAAGATAATGGGATAAATAAATAAATATACTTCTATGCTGGAATTTTTAGGATTTTTTGATCTTCTTTTCTTTGTGCCTATTCAACAAAAGGAATTAAAATAGTCAAATGGCAAAAAAAAATACATAAATGTGCATTCCATGCTGAATTCTTGTATGTTCGCATTTGTATTCAAAGTTGTGAGACAAGTTTAAGTGTGAAAATTAGAATTTGAAAATTGGAAGAGAAAAGAAAAGAGAGGGAAAAGAATATACACTATATATATATGAATACATATATTCCTTCATGTTAGCACTTTTATTGGTACACATAATCCATGGGTGAAATTCACCAACAAATTCAAATTCAGAGAGTAGATTTCGAATTAGAGAAAGAAAAGAAAAATATAAAATGAGAAGGCAAAATATTAACAAAATCATTTATTCCCTCCACAATGGATTAAGAAGAAGAATAAAATTTGTAAACAGTAGAATTTATATTTCCATTAAAACATTTGGAAACCTGGAAATTTAAAACAGGGGTTTAAGTTTAAGTTTGAATACTTAAGTTTGGAAATTTGAAAAGAGAATAAAAAAAAGAGAAAAGAAAAAGATAAAACCCATAACCACGCCAGGCCCACTCTCTCTCGGCCCAATCGGACTCTCCCTCACACGGCCCATGTGCACCCCGCTGGCCCCCTTGCATCTTTCCCCTTGAGTCAATGGCGGGTGGGGCCTGCTGCTCGGGCTCATTGCGCACAAACGGGTGATGGTGGGCTCTCCCCTCGTCCACTGACTGCGGGGCCCGCGCGTCAGCAGCTCATTTCATCACAACGCGTGTCCGTGTCTACTACCCGAGCCACTGGCCGGTGGGTCCACCTCGTCAGTCGTCTTCTTCCTCAAATCGGACTCACTGCTGGCAACAAGATCCGCGAAAACCACGTGCGCATGCAATTTAGTTGGAGATTTCCGATTCCGCCTTGGCTCTGTTATCGCGCCACCGTTGTAACCGATTCCCCCGACCGTAGCGCACCTCTTGGAGTATAAAACCGGTCCGCGCTCCCACCTAGATCGAGCAAAAAACGTGAGGTGAGAGGAAGGAAGTCACCGCCGTCGGTGCTCTCGTTGTTCCCTGCTAGCCGGGACCCCGCTGTAGGCACGGGGTTATTCATGGATGTCCTTCGAAGCCATGCATGGCATCGGCGGGTCGAGTTTGTCCTCGACACTGCTCTAATTGCTCACTGGAGCACGACAGTCACCGTGGGATCGCTCCTCGCCGTTGGCAGGCTTACCCACTACACGATTCACGGTAAGGTTTCCCCCAAACTATTCACCTCCATCCATAGATCGCATAGCAGCTATTGGAGTGGGGGTTGGGCATTGAGGCGTCGCAGTGGGGCAGCTCCAGCGGGCGCGCCGCCGCAATTGCGCTGTGCCACCGCGCACGGTTACCGTGGGGAGGAAGGGGTCCTCGGACCGTTGATGGGTTAAGGAACAGTCACGATGGATCCTTATGCTGATACGACCAGGGTGTTGTTGGGGCCGTTTGATCTCAATCGGGCGATTCTGGGGCGGGTTGGAGTACTTTAAATCCGCGTCATCGGTCATCGATCGGACGGTTAAGAATGTGTACCATTTCACAGGATTCGCGATCTAATCGGGGCCCTCGGCTTTTGATCGGACGGCCCTGAGAAACCCATACCCCTTCGGCCGACCCTTTTTATGTAAGAGCCCCTAAATTTATTCAGAATAAACCCGCGATCCACTTAGGTGCACCACTGAGTCTTGGATCCTTTTGCGCTCTAGCCCCTGGAGTTTCTGATAATTATGCGCCCAGTCCAGTGAGCAGTAAAATTAGATAATAAATTGTGGAAAATAATTTTTATTACAAAAACAATGCTAGAAACTTGTAAAATTTATAGAAAATTCATATCAAGTCCAAATTAATTCATTTCAATTCCTATAATTTTGTAATATTATTGTTTATCATTTAGTACCACTGTTTTGACATGATTATCACAATAAAATTTATATTCTATTTAATCTTGTACAAAACACATAAAACATTTAGAAATTCATAACTTAAAATCTATAACTCTAAATTTAGTGATCTTTTTTCCTATGATCTTATTTTAAAATGTAGATTATTATTATGCATTTTATTCTTATGTTTGGTGTGATGTTAATTTTGCCTATATCATGTTCGTTTGTATTGCTACGACTAGCGCGAGGTTACGAGTCAGCCAAAGAGCAAGTTGGTACCTGAAATCTCAAGCCCCAGGCAAGTTGTGCCCTTGATCACTTCTTTTTACCCACTCATGTTCTAATTAATCATAATGATCTACATAGGTTAATTTTGATGGGACCCAATAGGTTACTCTAGTTTGACTATCTTTATACCTTGTTCACCACTGAATTTTTGGGTAGTACCTGCTATTGCTTTATGTGGTTTTGGGTATAGTGATACATTTTATTCATGATTATATCTTTATTATTAGTTGTTTATTACTGTTCATGATAAGATCATTATGTTAATTGGAACATGGAGAACCACCCGGGAAAACAGTGCTACCACAAGGGTTTAATGGGACGCCCTTGGCTGATTAACTAGGAAAGATAGTGGAGGACTACCTTACCCGAAAGGGGCAAGGGCAGTAGGGGAGTGGTCAGTGTAGGGAGGTCCTTGGGTTGATTTTGCTGCGATGGCGGTCAGACGAGGGATTCCTGCATTGGAGTTTCCTATAAACTGTAGCTGGTTTTCTGAAGTTAGTGGAACTTTGTAAAGGCCTCGTAGTGTTACCCTGCCTCGCCTTCTCGGTAGAGGTGTATGAGATTGACCGTCTCTTGGCAGATGGGTAACATGACTTGTAGGTAAAGATGCGCAACCTCTGCAGAGTGTAAAACTAGTATACTAGCCGTGCTCACGGTCATGAGCAGCTCGAACACTCACATGATTAATTTATGGAACTAAATTCAATTTGTCATATGCATTGCATCGCAGGTGATGTTGTTACTTCTGTTCTACTACTTAATTGGGTTGGTATTTACTTATACTTAGTAACTGCTAATAAAATTTTGACCAACTTTAAAGGCAATGCTCAGCTCTAACCATTCTCTTTGGTAAGCCTTACACTTCACGTGAACTCCCATCTTTGGCGAGTTCATGCACATTATTCCCCACAACTTGTTGAGCTACGAACGTATGTGAGCTCACTCTTGCTGTCTCACACCCCCACACACAGGTCAAGAACAGGTACCACAGGATGAGGCGCATGGAGGATGCTGTGACGAGTTCGTGAGAGGTCTAGGCCGTCGTCTCCCAGTCAACTTTGTGTTGCTGGACCATTGTCTCCTTATAATGTAATTATTTATTTATTTTATACAGAACTCATGTTATGTAGTAAAGATGTGACATTCGATCCTGTGCCATGAATCATCATATGTGTGAGACTTGGTCCCAGCACACCTGGTGGTTATGTTTATGCCCGGGTTTTGATGCCCCGAAACCCGGGTGTGATATTTTCCGAGGACAGATTGGTATTATAGGGGCTTAGAAATTAATCCTAGGCAGCACATAATCTAACACCAGTTTCTCCATGACATCAACGCTAGTGATTTCCTCCCCTGCTAATTCGCCATGTTGACCGCATTGGTTTACACCTCGCCACGGCCGAGTTCGGTTACCAGAGCATCTGCGTGTGTTCTCCGGCCAACAAGAGGAGATAGACGAGAGCCATTTGATCTAGGTCGGACGTCCGTGATTATATCGTGGAATACCGGTTAGATGAGTTAAAAATCTGAATCATTGATCTTGGAACTGAGGGACTAGGTTAGATCAACTCGTGTGAAATTTGGGCTGTAGATTCGAGATCAGAGGGGCAAGGTCACACACCAGGATTAGATTTTAATCTGGACCATTGACGAGTGATCGACTAGATTTGGTGAGTTCCACCCTTTGGCTGAGGCAACTTTTCTAAAGAGACTCTAGCCTTTCTTCAATTCAACCTGCGAATTGAGCACAATTGTAGAATATTTAATTTAGGTCCTAAAAACTTATAGAACAGACCCTGAACTTTGGTGAAATATAACCCACCGTCCACATAGAAAGGTTTCTCACCAAGCCTCTTATAGTTCTAATTAAAATTGTGCTTAAATCCCTGGAATTTACATAGAGGTCCTTAATGTCATTAATTTAATATAAAAACAACCCCAAAACTATTTAATTCATATCTTTCATGTTTTAACTTTGATTTTAGTAGTTCTCGAATCTATGTATTCGTCTCGACACGTAGGATCAATTTATGTGGTTTGTTTCTCTGTTTGGTGTAATGTGTTTTATATTTTGTTTGTTTATATTGCTACGAATAGATGAGAAAGTGAACAAGGGATCTGAAGCTCAACAATTTGAGGAATTTGAGCAGGAGCTAACAATAGAAGAAAAGTGTGTCTTTGATCATGTTCTTTTAAACTAATAATATTTATTGTTATATGCTTGTATAGTTAGGTTAAATTGATGGGACCTAACAGGTTACCTAGATTTATTTTCCCCATACCTTATTTATACCTGGATTATTGATTATTGGTTAAATTTTCTATTGCTCTACTTAGTTATGGGATAACGATACATGTGCAACAATGGTCATGATTATTATTGACGGTTTACTTGTTATGCATGATAAGATCATTATGTTTAATTGGAACATGGAGTGCCAACCCGAGAAAACAGTACAACCACATGGAGTATTATGGCTTTGGTCTTGGTTAATTAATTAGGGAAGCTAGTCTGTCAGAATCATACTCGAAAGGGCAAGCGGGGAAGTGTTACTCAAATATAGGGAGGTTCTCGAGCTGATCTATCTGTGATAGCTTTTTAGACGAGAGATTCCTATACCACCTCATCTTGAATCCGTAGCAGGTTTTCTCATGCTAGTGGATCTTTGTAAAGGTTTCATAGTGAACCTTGCCTCGCCTCTTTGGAAAAGGTGTATGGGAGTCGTGATCTCTTGGCAAATGGGTACAACGACTTATGGATAAACATGTGTGACCTCTATAGAGTGTAAACCTGATATATCAGCCATGCTCACGATCAAGAGCAGCATGGGCCTCTCACATGATTAATATATGGAAGTAAATTTGACCTGACATGCATGTGGTTGTTTTATAGGTAACGGTTTGGTTATGATCATTTATTTAATTGGGTTGGTATTTACTAGCACCTAGTATTTTCTAATAAAAGTTTGACCAACTTAGTTAAAAACTAGTGCTTATCCTCAGACTTTTTTTTGATAAGCCTTACACTACACTTATTCCTACACACTTGTTGAGCCCCTACCGTAAGTGAGCTCACCCTTGGTATAATTATTGGTTAGATCAGGAACAGGTACTGTCCGAAGAGGATTATTATGATGAATTTGACAAGTTCTAGGTCGTCGTCTTCTAGTTAACCACGCATGTGGATAAGTTATCTTCGCTTAGTTTATTTTATTTAGTTATTTTTGTAAATATATTTTGTTATGTAATAAATATTATGACACTGGTTACTATACACTGAGTAGTCCTTTATGTGAAACTTGACCCTGGTACATATATGAGAAACATCAGGATTTGTCGTTAAATTCAAGTGTGATTGAAGTGGTATCAGAGTCGTGTTGAATGTAGGACATAGCCTAGGTAGACCTGGTCAAACCTTTGCCTACTTACCTTTGCACTCTGATTCTTTATACACTTTCCTTGATCTTTTCTTATCTTCTAATGCTTTTCTCCTAATTTCTCTCATCTTTGCTTTCTCAAGACAAGGGGATTTCACACCTTGGAATCCTACACCTAAGTTTTCCCTAAGGAATAGAATTTCTAATTCTAGGAATTGTAAAATGTGAAAAAGAAATTTTTATAGGATGAATGTGCTTAAATGCTTGTTCTTATGATAAATGGATGATTTGCTTCTTTGATTGAGTGGGAAAATATTGTGGGGTTGTGTCCATAATAATAATTTATATACATAGTATAGAGTATACATAGTATATAATTGGTCAGTGGTACCATATACTAAGTTAGCCATACGCGACTACCTGAGTGACATCTAACCTAATAGCAAAGCAACAAATATTTTGCACTATCTCATGTAACCAATTTTACCCATGACTATCTTAACTATATGTCTCTGACCTAGATGGTGAATACCAAGACCGGAGGAGGGATAGATCAACTAGCCCAACTTTGCCAGGAAGGTCAAGGGTCAGCCAAAAGCCACAAATAAGCCAAAATCCCCCAATGGCTGGGATGGAGACGTTCTTCGTTGTCCAGGCAAAATGCTTCAAAATATGGTCAATCAATGGCCAACATGCAGGTTCATATTAATAATAATAATTAGCAACAGCCACACCAGTAACCTCCTAGAGACAATCATCGAGAATTCATGAGCCATAAGCCTCCCACATTCTCCAACTCCCCAGATCCAATCTAAGCAGATGATTGGCTAGAATTTATTGAAAAGATGCTCAACATAGCCCAATACAATGATCCAGAGAAGATCCTCTATGCATTTGGTCGTCTTACTCCAATATTTCAAAAGATGTAATTTCAATTCATATATCTGAACAATCTTAGTTAACTTAGACCGAATAGATGTAGGATATCTTGAACATAAGAAGTTTATTAAACCCCCTCATTTTTTCTCTAGGATCCAATACAAAAGCAAAACAACATAGAACAAGTATATTCCTCCAATATTTCAAATACTTTGTTTCCATAGGAACAATATCCATTATTAGCAAATAATCATTTTCAAAAGAATTTATACGTCTATCAATTTTATGTATATAATGTAGCATTAATGCAAAAGTGGGGTAATAAATTCCATACAATGCAACAGTTGTATCATAGAACAAGTCAAGAAAGGATAGATCATTTTTAGCAACATCCTAGTGTTCATCTATCAATAAAAAAGAGCCATTCGACTAAACTAGATGGTTACTTTGGATAAAGACAGAGAATGTGCTTCGATAAGGAACATGATGCTTAAGCATTAAGTAAGTAGAGTTCCACCTACCATCCATATCAACATCAAACTTGTGAGGAGGAACTCCAAGACTGAAACAAAAGCTTTTAAATGTAGCAATACGCTGGTGCGGGGGAGGAGAAAGATGGAGATCCACGAGCAAAATAGGACAAGAATAGGAGGGAGATCCACGAGCAATGCCAGTAAGGCAGACAATGGTGAACCGCTGACGGTGGTGGCAACAACCGACGAGTGGGTACGATGTGATGGCATGTGAAGAAGAGAATGGGGAGCTAGGGTTAGGAATCACCGAATCAAGAGTCGAGGATGGAGTGTGGACGTGGAGGCGTTGAAAGTCGCCTAGAGGGGGGTGAATAGGACGAAACTGAAATTTACAAAGTTAATCACAACTACAAGCCGAATTAGCGTTAGAAATATAATGCGAGTCCGAGAGAGGGCGTAAAAACAAATCGCAAGCGAATAAAGAAGTGAGACACAAGGATTTGTTTTACCGAGGTTCGGTTCTCTCAAACCTACTTCCCGTTGAGGTGGTCACAAAGACCGGGTCTCTTTCAACCCTTTCCCTCTCTCAAACGGTCCCTCGGACCGAGTGAGCTTCTCTTCTCAATCAACCGGGAACCAAACTTCCCCGCAAGGACCACCACACAATTGGTGTCTCTTGCCTTGATTACAATTGAGATGATCGCAAGAAAGAATGAGAAAGAAGAAGCAATCCAAGCGTAAGAGCTCAAATGAACACAACAATCACTCTCTCTAATCACTAAAGCTTTGAGTGGAATTGGGAGAGGATTTGATCTCTTTGGTGTGTCTAGAATTGAATGCTAGAGCTCTTGTAAGTAGTTGGAAGGTGGAAAACTTGGATGCCTTGAATGTGGGGTGGTTGGGGTATTTATAGCCCCAACCACCACAAACTGGTCGTTGGAAGGCTGCAGACTTATGGCGCACCGGACAGTCCGGTGCGCCAGCCACGTCAGCAGACCGTTAGGGTTCGACCGTTGGAGCTCTGTCTTGTGGGCCCACCTGGCTGTCCGGTGGCGCATCGGACAGGCCCTGTAGGCTGTCCGGTGTGCCACCCACGCGTGCTCTGCTCCTCTGCGCGCGCAGACGCGCATTTAATGCGTTGCAGACGACCGTTGCGCGCGAAGTAGCTGTTGCTCCGCTGTCACACCGGACAGTCCGGTGTGCACCGGACACTGTCCGGTGACTTACCGGACAGTCCGGTGAATTTTAGCGGAGCGGATTCCCGAGGCTGGCGAATTCAGAGTCGCTCTCCCTTGGGGCACCGGACACTGTCCGGTGGTACACCGGACAGTTCGGTGAATTATAGTGGAGTGCCTCTGGAAATTCCCGAAGGTGAAGAGTTCAGCTTGGAGTCCCCTGGTGCACCGGACACTGTCCGGTGGCACACCGGACAGTCCGGTGCGCCAGACCAGGGCACACTTCGGTTATCCCTTGCTCTCTTTGTTTGAACTCATTCTTGGTCTTTTTATTGACTTTTTGTGAACCTTTGGCACCTGTAGAACTTATAGACTAGAGCAAACTAGTTAGTCCAATTATTTGTGTTGGGCAATTCAACCACCAAAATCAATTAGGAAATAGGTGTAAGCCTAATTCCCTTTCAATCTCCCCCTTTTTGGTGATTGATGCCAACACAAACCAAAGCAAGTAAAGAAGTGCATAATTAAACTAGTTTGCATAATTGTAAGTGCAAAGGTTACTTAGAATTGAGCCAATAAATATTTTCATAAGATATGCATGGATTGTTTCTTTATAATTTTAACATTTTGGACCACGCTTGCACCACATGTTTTGTTTTTGCAAATTCTTTTGTAAAATCTTTCAAAGAAATTTTTGCAACAAGTCAGAGGTAAATGAATACGATTTTTGAGAAGCATTTATAAGATTTGAAAATTTTCTCCCCTGTTTCAAATGCTTTTCCTTTGACTAAACAAAAACTCCCTCTCAATAAAAACTTCCTCTTAGTGTTCAAGAGGATTTTAAGATATCAATTTTGAAAATACTATTTTCTCCCCCTTTTGAACACAATGAGATATCAATTTGAAAATCATAAGTTTTAAAATTAGGTGGTGGTGCGGTCCTTTTGCTTTGGGCTAATACTTTCTCCCCCTTTGGCATGAATCGCCAAAAACGAATACTTTGAGTGAAATATAAGCCCTCTTGCTACTTTCTCCCCCTTTGGTAAATAACATATGAGTGAAGATTATACCAAAGACAAAGAATTGCTCGGAGCGATGGCGAAGGATGAGTTATGGAGTGGAGTGGAAGCCTTTGTTTTTGCCAAAGACTCCAATTCCCTTTCAATATACCTATGACTTGGTTTGAAATATACTTGAAAACACATTAGTCATGACATATAAAAGAGATGATCAAAGGTATACATATGAGCTATGTATGCAAGACATCAATAAAAATTCCTAGAATCAAGAATGTTTAGCTCATGCCTAAGTCTGGTAAATGTTTGTTCATCTAGTGGCTTGGTAAAGATATCGGCTAATTGATCTTTAGTGTTAATATAAGCAATCTCGATATCTCCCTTTTGTTGGTGATCCCTAAGAAAATGATACCGAATGGCTATGTGTTTAGTGCGGCTATGCTCAACGGGATTATCCGCCATGCGAATTGCACTCTCATTATCACATAGAAGAGGAACTTTGGTTAATTTATAACCATAGTCCCTAAGGGTTTGCCTCATCCAAAGTAGTTGCGCGCAACAATGTCCTGCGGCAATATACTCGGCTTCGGCGGTTGAAAGAGCCACATAATTTTGCTTCTTTGAAGCCCAAGACACCAAGGACCTTCCCAAGAACTGGCAAGTCCCCGATGTGCTCTTTCTATTGATTTTGCACCCTGCCCAATCGGCATCGGAATAACCAATTAAATCAAATGTGGATCCCCGAGGGTACCAAAGCCCAAACTTAGGAGTATAAGCCAAATATCTCAAGATTCGTTTTACGGCCGTAAGGTGAGATTCCTTAGGATCGGCTTGGAATCTTGCACACATGCATACGGAAAGCATAATGTCCGGTCGAGATGCACATAAATAGAGTAATGAACCTATTATCGACCGGTATACCTTTTGATCGACGGATTTACCTTCCGTGTCGAGGTCGAGATGCCCATTGGTTCCCATGGGTGTCTTGATGGGCTTGGCATCCTTCATTCCAAACTTGTTTAGAATATCTTGAGTATACTTCGTTTGGCTAATGAAGGTGCCCTCTTGGAGTTGCTTTACTTGAAATCCCAAGAAATACTTCAACTCCCCCATCATTGACATCTCGAATTTTTGTGTCATGATCCTACTAAATTCTTCACATGTAGATTCGTTAGTAGACCCAAATATAATATCATCAACATAAATTTGGCATACGAACAAATCATTTGCAAGAGTTTTAGTAAATAAAGTAGGATCGGCCTTGCCGACTTTGAAGCCATTAGCAATAAGGAAATCTCTTAGGCATTCATACCATGCTCTTGGGGCTTGCTTGAGCCCATAAAGTGCCTTAGAGAGTCTATAGACATGGTTAGGATACTCACTGTCTTCAAAGCCGGGAGGTTGCTCAACATAGACCTCTTCCTTGATTGGTCCATTGAGGAAGGCACTCTTCACGTCCATTTGATAAAGCTTGAAGCCTTGGTAAGTAGCATAGGCTAATAATATACGAATTGACTCAAGCCTAGCTACGGGTGCATAGGTTTCACCAAAATCCAAACCTTTGACTTGGGAGTATCCCTTGGCCACAAGTCGAGCTTTGTTCCTTGTCACCACACCATGCTCATCTTGCTTGTTGCGGAAGACCCATTTGGTTCCTACAACATTTTGATTAGGACGTGGAACTAAATGCCATACCTCATTCCTAGTGAAGTTGTTGAGCTCCTCTTGCATTGCCATCACTCAATCTGAATCTTGAAGTGCTTCCTCTACCCTGTGTGGCTCAATAGAGGAAACAAAAGAGTAATGCTCACAAAAATGTGCAACACGAGATCTAGTGGTTACCCCCTTATGAATGTCGCCGAGGATGGTGTCGATGGGGTGATCTCGTTGGATTGCTTGGTGGACTCTTGGGTGTGGCGGTCTTGGTTCTTCATCCTCCTTGTCTTGATCATTTGCATCTCCCCCTTGATCATTGCCGTCATCTTGAGGTGACTCATCATTTTGATTTTCTCCTTCATCAACTTGAGCCTCGTCCTCATCTTGAGTTGGTGGAGATGCTTGCGTGGAGGAGGATGGTTGATCTTGTGCATTTGGAGGCTCTTTGGATTCCTTAGGACACACATCCCCAATGGACATGTTCCTAAACGTGATGCGCGGAGCCTCTTCTTCACCTATCTCATCAAGATCAACTTGCTCTACTTGAGAGCCGTTAGACTCATCAAACACAACGTCACAAGAAACTTCAACTAGTCCCAAGGACTTGTTAAAGACTCTATATGCCCTTGTGTTTGAATCATATCCTAGTAAAAAGCCTTCTACAGTCTTAGGAGCAAATTTAGATTTTCTACCTCTTTTAACAAGAATAAAGCATTTGCTACCAAAGACTCTAAAATATGAAATATTGGGCTTTTTACCGGTTAGGAGTTCGTATGATGTCTTCTTGAGGATTCAGTGTAGATATAACCGGTTGATGGCGTAGCAAGCGGTGTTGACCGCCTCGGCCCAAAACCGATCCGGCGTCTTGTACTCATCAAGCATGGTTCTTGCCATGTCTAATAGAGTTCTATTCTTCCTCTCCACTACACCATTTTGTTGTGGCGTGTAGGGAGAAGAGAACTCATGCTTGATGCCCTCCTCCTCAAGGAAGCCTTCAATTTGTGAATTCTTGAACTCCGTCCCGTTGTCGCTTCTAATTTTCTTGATCCTTAAGCCGAACTCATTTTGAGCTCGTCTCAAGAATCCCTTTAAAGTCTCTTGGGTTTGTGATTTTTCCTGCAAAAAGAACACCCAAGTGAAGCGAGAATAATCATCCATAATAACTAGACAGTACTTACTCCCGCCGATGCTTATGTAAGAGATCGGGCCGAATAAATCCATGTGTAGGAGCTCCAGTGGCCTGTCAGTCATCATGATGTTCTTATGCGGATGATGAACACCAACTTGCTTCCCTATTTGGCATGCGCTACAAATCCTGTCTTTCTCAAAATGAACAGTTGTTAATCCTAAAATGTGCTCCCCCTTTAGAAGCTTATGAAGATTCTTCATTCCAACATGGGCTAGTCGGCGGTGCCAGAGCCAGCCCATGTTAGTCTTAGCAATTAAGCAAGTGTCGAGTTCAGCTCTATCAAAATCTACCAAGTATAGCTGACCCTCTAACACTCCCTTAAATGCTATTGAATCATCACTCATTCTAAAGACAGTGACACCTACATCAGTAAATAGACAGTTGTAGCCCATTTGACATAATTGGGAAACGGAAAGCAAGTTGTAATCTAGTGAATCAACAAGAAAAACATTGGAAATAGAATGGTCAGGAGATATAGCAATTTTACCCAAACCTTTGACCAAACCTTGATGTCCATCCCTGAATGTGATAGCTCGTTGGGGATCTTGGTTTTTTTCATAAGAGGAGAACATTTTCTTCTCCCCGGTCATGTGGTTTGTGCACCCGCTATCGATGATCCAACTTGAGCCCCCGGATGCATAAACCTACAAAACAATTTTAGTTCTTGACTTTAGGTACCCAAACGGTTTTGGGTCCTTTAGCATTAGAAACAAGAACTTTGGGTACCCAAACACAAGTCTTGGAACTCTTGTGTTTGCCCCCAACTTACTTGGCAACTACCTTGCCTGATTTGTTGGTTAGCACATAAGAAGCATCAAAAGTTTTAAATGAAATACTATGATCATTTGATGCAGCAGGAGTTTTCTTCTTAGGCAACTTGGCACGGGTTGGTTGCCTAGAGCTATATGTCTCACCCTTATATATAAAAGCATGATTAGGGCTAGAGTGAGACTTCCTAGAATGAATTCTCCTAGTTTTATGCTCGGGATAACCGGCAGGGTACAAAATGTAACCCTCGTTATCCTGAGGCATGGGAGCCTTGCCCTTAACAAAGTTAGACAATTTCTTAGGAGGGGCATTAAGTTTGACATTGTCTCCCCTTTGGAAGCCAATGCCATCCTTGCTGCCAGGGCGTCTCCCACTATAAAGCATACTACGAGCAAATTTAAATTTTTCATTTTCAAGTTCATGCTCGGCAATTTTAGCATCTAATTTTACTATATGACCATTTTGTTGTTTAATTAAAGCCATATGATCATGAATAGCATCAATATCAACATCTCTACATCTAGTGCAAATAGAAACATGCTCAACGGTAGATGTAGAGGGTTTGCAAGATTTTAATTCTACAACCTTAGCATGTAATATATCATTTTCACTTCTAAGGTTAGAAATAGTAACATTGCAAACATCAAAATCTTTAGCCTTAGCAATTAATTTTTTATTTTCATTTCTAAGGCTAGCAAGAGAATCATTCAATTTTTCAATCTTAGCAAGTAAATTAGCATTATTATCTCTAAGATTGGAAATTGAATCATCACAAACATTAGAATCAACCTTAGCAATTAATCTAGCATTTTCATTTCTAAGGTTGGCAATCAAATCATGGCATGTGCTTAGCTCACTAGTTAATTTTTCACATTTTTCAACTTCCAGAGCATAAGCATTTTTAACCTTAACATGCCTTTTGTTTTCCTTGATTAGGAAGTCCTCTTGGGAGTCCAAGAGTTCATCCTTCTCACGGATGGCACTAATTAGTTCATTTAGTTTTTCTTTTTGTTGCATGTTGAGGTTAGCAAAAAGAGTACGCAAATTATCCTCATCATCACTAGCATTATCATCACTAGAGGACTCATATTTAGTGGAGGATTTGGATTTAACCTTCTTCTTTTTGCCGTCCTTTGCCATGAGGCACTTGTGGCCGACGTTGGGAAAGAGGAGTCCCTTGTTGACAGCGATGTTGGCGGCGTCCTTATCGGAGGAGGAGTCGGTCGAGCTCTCGTCGGAGTCCCACTCGCGGCACACATGGGCATCGCCACCCTTCTTCTTGTGATATCTCTTCTTCTCCTTTCTTCTCCCCTTCTTATCGTCACCCCTGTCACTGTCACTAGAAATAGGACATTTGGCAATAAAGTGACCGGGCTTACCACACTTGTAGCAAACCTTCTTGGAGCGTGGCTTGTAATCCTTCCCCCTCCTTTGCTTGAGGATTTGGTGGAAACTCTTGATGATGAGCGCCATTTCCTCGTTGTCGAGCTTGGAGGCGTCGATGGGTTGTCTACTTGATGTAGACTCCTCCTTCTTTTCCTCCGTCGCCTTGAATGCCACCGGTTGTGCTTCGGGCGTTGAGGAGGTGCCTTGCTCGATGATTTTCTTTGAGCCTTTAATCATTAGCTCAAAGCTCACAAATTTTCCTATAACCTCCTCGGGAGACATTAGCTTGTATCTAGGATCACCTCGAATTAATTGAACTTGCGTAGGGTTAAGAAAAACGAGGGATCTAAGAATAACCTTGACCATCTCATGGTCATCCCATTTTTCGCTCCCGAGGTTGCGCACTTGGTTCACCAAGGTCTTCAAGCGGTTGTACATAGCTTGTGGATCCTCCCCTTGGTGAAGCATGAAGCGACCGAGCTCCCCTTCGATCGTCTCCCGCTTGGTGATCTTTGTCACCTCGTCTCCTTCGTGCGCGGTCTTGAGTACGTCCCAAATTTCCTTCGCACTCTTTAACCCTTGCACCTTATTATACTCCTCTCGACTTAGAGAGGCGAGGAGTATAGTGGTGGCTTGGGAGTTAAAGTGGTGGATTTGGGCCACTTCGTCCGAGTCGTAGTCTTCATCCCCTACGGATGGTACCTGTACACCAAACTCAACTACATTCCAAATGCTTGTGTGGAGTGAGGTTAGATGATGCCTCATTTTATCACTCCACATATTATAATCTTCACCGTCAAAAACCGGTGGTTTGCCTAATGGAACGGAGAGCAAAGGAGTACGCTTTGAAATATGGGGATAGCGTAGGGGAATCTTACTATACTTCTTGCGCTCATGGCGCTTAGAAGTAACGGACGACGCGTCGGAGCCGGAGGTCGATGGTGATGAAGTGTCGGTCTCGTAGTAGACCACTTTCCTCATCTTCTTGTGCTTGTTGCCTCTCCGATGCGACTTGTGGGAAGAAGATTTCTTCTCCTTCACCTTGCCTTTGTTGCGAGACTCTTCTGATGAAGCCTTCCGTGGTTGTAGTGGGCTTGTCGCCGGTCTCCATCTCCCTCTTGGCGTGATCTCCCAACATCACTTCGAGCGGTTAGGCTCTAATGAAGCACCGGGCTCCGATACCAATTGAAAGTCGCCTAGAGGGGGTGGGGGTGAATAGGGCAAAACTGAAATTTACAAAGTTAATCACAACTACAAGCCGGGTTAGCGTTAGAAATATAATGCGAGTCCGAGAGAGGGCGTAAAAACAAATCACAAGCGAATAAAGAAGTGAGACACAAGGATTTGTTTTACCGAGGTTCGGTTCTCTCAAACCTACTCCCTGTTGAGGTGGTCACAAAGACCGGGTCTCTTTCAACCCTTTCCCTCTCTCAAACGGTACCTCGGACCAAGTGAGCTTCTCTTCTCAATCAACCGGGAACCAAACTTCCCCGCAAGGACCACAACAATTGGTGTCTCTTGCCTTGATTACAATTGAGATGATCGCAAGAAAGAATGAGAAAGAAGAAGCAATCCAAGCGCAAGAGCTCAAATGAACACAACAATCACTCTCTCTAATCACTAAAGCTTTGAGTGGAATTGGGAGAGGATTTGATCTCTTTGGTGTGTCTAGAATTGAATGCTAGAGCTCTTGTAAGTAGTTGGAAGGTGGAAAACTTGGATGCCTTGAATGTGGGGTGGTTGGGGTATTTATAGCCCCAACCACCACAAAGTGGCCGTTGGAAGGCTGCAGACTTATGGCGCACCGGACAGTCCGGTGTGCCACCAGACACTGTCCGGTGCGCCAGCCACGTCAGCAAACCGTTAGGGTTCGACCGTTGGAGCTCTGTCTTATGGGCCCGTCTAGCTGTCCGGTGGCGCACCGGACAGGCCCTATAGGCTGTCCGGTGTGCCACCACGCGTGCTCTGCTCCTCTGCGCGCGCAGACGCGCATTTAATGCGTTGTAGACGACCGTTGCGCGCGAAGTAGCCGTTGCTCCGCTGTCACACCGGACAGTTCGGTGACTCACCGGACAGTCTGGTGAATTTTAGCGGAGCGGATTCCCGAAGCTGGCGAATTCAGAGTCGCTCTCCCTTGGGGCACCGGACACTGTCCGGTGGTACACCGGACAGTTCGGTGAATTATAGTGGAGCGCCTCTGGAAATTCCCGAAGGTGAAGAGTTCAGCTTGGAGTCCCCTGGTGCACCAGACACTGTTCGGTGGTGCACCGGACACTGTCTGGTGGCACACCGGACAGTCCGGTGCGCCAGACCAGGGCACACTTCAGTTATCCCTTGCTCTCTTTGTTTGGACCCATTCTTGGTCTTTTTATTGACTTTTTGTGAACCTTTCGCACCTGTAGAACTTATAGACTAGAGCAAACTAGTTAGTCCAATTATTTGTGTTGGGCAATTCAACCACCAAAATCAATTAGGAAATAGGTGTAAGCCTAATTCCCTTTCAGGCGTGAACCGAGGGGGGCGACAGTTTAACTCGCCAACAGGCCGCCCCTGCCATGGCATTTGAACGGGCTGGGCCGGACCAGCACGCCGTGTTGCTACGGTGGCCCAAGCATGACATGGTGGTCATGCCAAGTCGTGCCTATGCGGGCCAAATCTTGGCTATGCCACGGTCTGCCCGAGCGGCCTAGTTGGTTAGACATGTATAAACATGTGCATGGGGTGAGCCTTTTTGGTGTGTGGTTTGGGGGTTGGGTGTGGTGGACTCATTCTTCTATAGGAAGACCTATGGGCGCAGTCACAAGAAGGGAACTTCCATCAATAAGGCAACCGAATGGCAAGAATAGGAAAGGAATCAAGCACTCAGTCAATCGATCTAGAAGCAAGGAAAGAGGATCAGGCAAGTCCTATCTCCAGTATATCAATCAAGTAGTTTCCTATTTCTGCTATAGCAGACAGTAGAGTTTCCTATTTCCATTATAGAAAGTAATAAATAGATTTGGGTGTGTCCCTACCGCCTATACAATAAATGCTGGATGCTAGATTGTCAGAGGGCATCGAAGAATAATACAGCTACCTCATTAAGGTGGACTATTCTTCGACGATGGTGCCTTCAGCCGTCGATGATGATAGTCCTCCTCCTCCTCGCTACATTCTACGTTCCTGCTCTCGAGCCACTCTCCTCCTCCACTCTCCTCTACATACTCCTCACCAACCACCACGCTACCACAACAAATTCGTATCGGAGACAAGTTCCCTGACCATGTCTAGTGTCATGGGCGATCCTAAGCCTGATTTGGTGAAGCTGGACCACATCATCGCATAGCTCACAACCATGAACAACTACCTGAACATGCATGACCAGCGCATTGCCCACACAGAGAAGTTCCATTCAGGTGATGATAAGGACCATGACCCACAAGGCTCGCCTCCACTGGGTGATCATCGATGACATGGAGGCATAGAGGAAGGTAGCTTCAGTGGGGGCCATGGGAATGGACCTTGTTGCCACGACAACAACGAACCACGTGAGCCCAACCTCAACATCCCACACTACGACGGTGAGTTGGATCCACTGTCATGGTTGAACAAGTGAGAAGGCTTCTTTCGTGGCCACTACACACTGCAAGAGGACAAGGTGTGGATGGCCTCTCTCGATCTCGGCGGCAAGGTGACACAATGGTACTACCAGTTGGATCATGATCTTAGCATCATCACTTGGCGTGCTTCGTCGAATTCACCAAATGCGCTTCTGCCCACCCATTAGCTCCAACACGCTTGGTGAGTTGAAGGAACTCCACCGCACCAGTTCGGTGGAAGAGTACCAGCATCAGTTCTTGGCCCTCCTGTGCCACTGCGACAACCAAACTCGGCAACACCAATCTCGACTAGTTCACCACCAGTTTGGGTCAGCCCTTGTCATCTGACGTTGAGATGCAACATCCGATGAACCTTCAGACGAACATAAGTTTGGCTCGGGCCTTTGAGCACCGCTTTGCTGAGGCAGCGCGTGCCATCTACTCGTCCACACCGCGCTAGTCTCCTCGTCCTCGTCCACTGTCAACGACACTAGCACCAAAGACAGAGGAACCACAGCGACCTCACGTCCATCGGCTCTCGACTGAAGAAATCGCCAACAAATGTGCCAAGGGGCAATGTTATTTTTGCTCAGGGAAATTCTCTCGGGATCACAAGTGTGCGGCGTGTTCTGTCTGTCCCTGGACGATGCTGCATCGGAGGACGACAGCATCATGGAGGAATAAGTCTGCATCTCGCTGAACATGTTGACAGGCATCCCTGCGAGCAACACCATCTATCTTCATGTCAAGATCCATGGGGAAGAGCTGATGGTGCTTGTGGTCTCTAGCTCCACCCACTCCTTCATCAACCAGGGCATCGCCCACCGACTCGGACTCGACATCAGCCATCGGCTGGGTCTGGTAGTCACTATTGCTAATGGATAGCAACTGCATAGTTCGGGCATCTGTGCAGCAACAACATTGGCCATCTAGGACCATATGTTCTCCATCGACTGCTATGCCTTAGCTCTTGAGGGCTTTGATGTCGTCCTCGGCGTCCATTGTCTTAAGACACTAGGACCCATTACATGTGACTTCACGAAGTGATCCATGGCTTTCTGGCCCCATGATCGTGCCATCATGTGGTGTCGGATCGGTGGTAATGAGGTTAGCTTTACAACTATGATGGTGACCAGGGACCTCATGAATTCATTACTACAAGATTATACTAACCTTCTTGCTGAACCGGGTGGACTGTCGCCCGCGTGACACCATGACCGTCGCATTCATTTGATGTCGGGTATGGCTCCCATTGCAGTCCGACTGTATCGATACCCATAGCTTTAGTGCCAATGTCAGGAAATGTGGGCATGATTATTCAGGAAAGCACTTCCCCTTTCTCCTCCCCAGTTCTGCCGGTGAAGAAGCATGATGGTACTTGGCAATTTTGTGTGGATTTTCGGGCATTAAATGACAAGACGGTCAAGAACAAATTTCCTATTCCAGTGGTCGATGAGCTCCTCAACGAGCTATCAGACGCTTGTTTCTTCACCAAGATTGATCTTTGCAACGGGTACACTAGGTTCGGATGCATCTAGAGGACATCACCAAGACCTCGTTTCACGCACATCATGGCCATTTTGAGTTCCTCGTCATGCATTTTGGCTTGACGAATGCGCCAGCAACATTTCAAGCTCTCATGAATAACATCATCAAGCCATTTTTTGGTCGGTTCGTTCTAGTCTTTTTTGATGATATACTCATCTAATATAGTTCTTCTTGGGAGACACATGTGCAGCAGGTCCGGATGGATTTTTAGTTGTTACGCACCAACTGCCTCTTCATCAAGCAGTCTAAATGTTTCTTTGGGGAACCAACGGTGGCCAAACTGGGCCATATTATCTCAAAGGATGGCGTGGACATGGACCCATCCAAGGTGGCGGCTGTGGAGGCATGGCCACAACTGTAGACTGCACGGGCGCTGCGGGATTTCCTTGGCCCCATCGGGTACTACGATAAGTTTATTGCGGGGTACGGTGCGGTGGCCGAGCCCTTAACTACTCTCCTCAAGGGGGCAGCTTTCTCATGGACTTCACAAGCGGCATCAGCCTTTCAAGCCCTAAAGAAGGCGCTGGTGTCTTCTCCATTGGCTAACTACCAGACTTCTCCAAGGGCTTCTACGTTGACTGTGATGCTTCAGGCTCCGGCTTCAGTCCGGTGCTACATCAGGGAGAGGGCGTTATGGCTTATTTCAATTGGACCGTGGCTCCTCACCACGCAAGTTGTCCACCTATGAAAGGGAGCTGATTGGCTTAGTCAAAGTTGTTTGCAATTGGCGACCATACTTGTGGGGAAGGTCATTCATAGTCCACACTGATCATCATAGCTTGAAGTACACATTGGATCAATGCCTGACCACTATTCCACAACACACTTGGGTCACAAAGCTATTTGGTTATGATCTGGATGTGGTGTACCACCCAGGGAAGCAAAATGCAGCAGCGGATGACTTATCTCGTTAGGATGAGGAGGCCTTAAGTATTCATGCCCTAACAACAACATCATTTGCAGTTTTTGACACAATTTGTCAAGAACTTCTTGCTGATACAAGAGCACAAGAAATTCGGGCCCAGTTAACCAGTGGGACTGTACCGGTAGGGTGGACGGAGGTGGATGGACTATTGTTATTTTAGGGCAAAGCATATGTTCTAGATTTATCTCTATGGCAATAGCTACTGAAGAATGCACATACATCAGGACATGAGGGTACACAGAAGACACTCTATCGTCTTTGGTTATCTTTCTTCAACCCTAACAACAGTCATTTGGTCATAGAGTATGTCAAAGGTTGTGGAGTTTATCAGCGCAATAAAACTGAGCACTTGTACCTAGCTAAACTGATGCAGCCCTTGTTCCCTCTTATGTTTGGAGTGATGTTGCTATGGACTTCGTTGAGGGATTTCCAAAAGTTGGTGGGAAATCATTTATTTTGATTGTGGTGGACTGGTTTTCCAAATATGCTCACTTCATCCCACTTAGCCATCCATGTTCAACCACCTCTATTGCAAAAGCTTTCTTTGATGAGATTGTTTAGCTACATGGGTTTCCATGTTCTATTGTTAGTGACCGAGAGCTGGTTTTTACTAGCACTTTTTGAACTGAATTTTTCTGTTTAGTAGGGATGGCATTGATTCTCATTTCAGCTTTTTACCCACAAATGGATGGGTAGTCAGAGGTCACTAATCTTATTATCACTATGTATCTTTGTTGCTCAGCAGGAGATTGGCCTTGTTCTTGGCTACAATGGTTACCGTGGGCAGAATTTTGCTTCAATTCTTCCTTTTAAATAGCTATTTGTCGGTGTTTCGACCCCGGGGGGTCCCTGGACCAACGAGTAAATTGTCGCTGTGTGTCCCAGCCCAGATGGGTCGGCGAGAGACGGAGACACAAGGGGGGAAAACTGTAAGGGGAACCGCGGCCTCATGTTGTCCTGCGCCCAGGGCGGATGCGCTTGCAGTAGGGGGTTACAAGCGTTCGCGAGGGAGAAAGAGAGAGAGAGCCTGTGCGTCAGCCCATCCTCCCGCGTGGCCACCTTTTTGTACGAGGGCCCTGGACCTTCCTTTTATAGACGTAAGGAGAGGGTCCAGGTGTACAACGGGGGGTGTAGCAGTGTGCTAACGTGTCTAGCAGAGGGGAGCCAGAGCCCCATGTACATGCCGTCGTGGCTGTCGGAGAGGTGTTGGAGCCCTGTTCATGTGGCGTCGTGGCCGTCAGAGGAGCGCTTGAGCCCTATAGAAGTACAGCTGTCGGGGCTGTCGGATCCTTGCTGACGTCTCCTTGCTTCCGTAGGGGGCTGAGAACCACCGTCGTCATGGAGCACGCGGGGTGCCATCATTACTTGTTTTACCGAGGTGAGCCAGATGGGACGCCTGTCTTGTTCCCCGTAGCCTGAGCTAGCTAGGGGTAGGGTAATGATGTACCCCCTACTACGTGGTCGGTCCGAGCCCAAGGTCGGGCGAGGCGGTGGCTCCTTCGAGGTCGAGGCTGAGTCCGAGCCCGGGGGTCGGGCGAGGCGGAGACCGTCGTCCGAGGTCGGGGTTGAGTCCGAGCCCTGGGGTCGGGCGAGGCGAAGACCGTCTTTCAAGGTCGAGATTGAGTCCGAGCCCTGGGGTCGAGCGAGGTGGAGACCGTCTTCCGGAGTCGAGGTTGAGTCCGAGCCCTGGGGTCGGCCGAGGCGGAGACCATTGTCCGGAGTCGAGGTTGAGTCCGAGCCCTGCGGTCGGGCAAGGCGGAGACCGTCTTCCGAGTCGAGGTTGAGTCCGAGCCCTGGGGTCGGGCGAGGCGGAGCTTCCTATGGCGCCCGAGGCTGGACTTGGCTACTGTCAGCCTCACCCTAGCAGGTGGCACAGCAGTCGGAGCAGCGTAGGCGGCGCTGTTTTCCTGTCAGGTCAGTCAGTGGAGGGGCGAAGTGAATGCGGTCACTTCGGCCTTGTCGACTGGAGAGCGTGCGTCAGGATAAGGTGTCAGGAGATCCTTGCATTGAATGCTCCTGCGATACGGTCGGTTGGCGTGGCAATCTGGCCAAGGTTTCTTCTCTGTGAAGCTTGCCTGAGCTGGGCCTCGGGCGAGTCGAAGGTGCGCCCGTTGCTTGAGGAGACCCTCGGGCGAGGCGTGAATCTGCCTTGGTCTACCGTTCCTGCCCAAGGCTCGGCTCGGGCGAGGCGTGATCGTGTCCCTTGAGTGGACGGAGCCTTGACCGGAATTGCGCCCATCAGGCCTTTGCAGCTTTGTGTTGATGGGGGTTACCAGCTGAGATTAGGAGTCTTGGGGGTACCCCTAATTACGGTCCCCGACAGTAGCCCCCGAGCCTCAAAGGGAGTGTGGGTACTCGCTTGGAGGCTTTGTCGCACTTTTTTGCAAGGGGACCGACCTTTCTCGGTTGCATTTCGTTCCGGTGGGTGCGCGTGAGCGCACCCGCCGGGTGTAGCCCCCGAGGCCTCGGAGGAGTGGTTTGACTCCTTCGAGGTCTTAATGCCTTTCGTGATGCCTCGGCCGGTCTAGTTGTTCCCTCATGCGAACTGGTCGTTGCCCGGGTGCATAGTCAGGTTCCGAGTTCTCGAGCTGGTATGTTGACGCTGTCAATGGTTTGGCCAGAGCCGGGTTTGCGAGAGCAGCCTCCGAGCCTCTACACAGGGCGAGAGGACGGTCAAGGACTGACTCGGCTTTTTTCATACGCCCCTTCATCGCCTTTCCGCAAGGAGGAGGGCGGGGGGGGGGAAAGCGCCATGTTGCCCTTGGAGGGCGCCGAACATGGTGTCTCCGGTGAGTTGCTAACGGGTGATCCGAGTGGACGCCTGTGCCCCGTTCGATAAGGGTCGGCTAGTGGCCCAGAGGCGCGCTCCAAAAGTACCTGCAGGTGATTTGCCGGACCCGGTCTCGTTCGATAGGGCCCGAGGGCTCGATGCCTCCCTCTGATGGGATTCCGTTACAGAATCGCTCCTGCTGGTCTCGGAAATGTCCTAGGGTACCTCGGGAGCGTAGCCCAAGCCTCGGCCATGTATCGGACGTACCCAGAGTCATCCCTCGCTCTGCGTGTTCTGGGGCGGCTGTCGAACCCTTCGAGAGGCCAGCCTGCGAACCCCTGATCAGTAGTGGGCGCGGAGCCCGAGTGGCCTGAGGCAGCTGTTGAACCCTTCCGAGGGGCCAACCTTCGAACCTCTGACCAGTAGTGGGCGCGGAGCCCGAGTGCTCTGAGGCGGCTGTCGAACCCTTCCGAGGGGCCAGCCTTCGAACCTCTGATCAGTAGGGGGGCTTGGGGCCTGCTTCCTTCGCGGAGAAGGATCCCTTTCGGAGTATCCCCTTTCCCGGTCCCTGTAGCAAGAGAGAGAAAGGGGAAGCGAAAAAGGATACGAAATTGAACGACGTGGCGTACCTTTTTTGACGCGGTCATTATGGCGGAGGTGAAGCGTCGCCTGCTTCGCCTGCCAAAGGTGTCGCCTGCCCTGCCGTAGAGTTAATGCGACGGGACGAGTGGTTCGCGGGGCAGTCGTTGTGCATGCGCGAGCCGTTCGAGGAACGGAACACGGGCGCATCGTCTTCACGCCGTGGGAGAGGGCTCTCTCGCTATTCCAGGAGGGGACGTGAGCCTGCGGATGATTTGACCGCCGCTTCCGCTCGCCTGCTGCCGCCATTACTGTCGGCCCACTTCTGGCCATATCAACCATCACGCCTTCTCCCGCGGCTGACTGACCCGTGACTGGCTTGCCTGGTTGGCACTGCTGGGCCGTGCGCAGGGTTGCCTCGAGTCGCGGCACCGATTCCGCGGTCGAGGATGCGCGGCACTGGCGCAAGTGGCAGCGCAGTTTCTCGCACGTAGTAACCGGCGCGCCGGTTTCATGACGTGTGGGCCTGGGCCTCCATGCTGGATGCGTCGAAGTCGAAAGGGTGCGCCCCCTTGGTGTAGTTGCATGCCACCTGCATGGCAGTCCGCCATTTCACCCGCTGGTCTGGGCGAAAGTGGAGCAGTGCTTGTAACCGCTGGGCAGTTGCGCGCTCCATGCGCGGCGGTTTGGCTTCTTCTGTCCTGGGCCAGCTCGCATGACGCGTGGGACCCAGCCCCCGTGTCGTAGGGGGAGGACCTAGGAGCGTGTTGGTGAAGACTTAGTTGCGACGGATGAGGACACGAGCGGGGAGAGTCGCCTTTAAAAAGGGATCGACCTCCTGGGTGGTAGCCATGCCTTCACACTTTCCTCATGCGTCGCGTCCTTCCGCCTTCCGAGCCCCCGGATTAGGAGCGCCCGCGTTGTCTTTGTCTTGTTGTGGAAGGAGCGCAACCTCGTGGAGGTTGGTACCTTTCAGCCATCGCTCGGCTTCAAGGATTTTCGTCGTGCAGCCCGGCTGCCTTCCCCCACCAATGGGCAGTTTGGTGGAGAGAAGCAAGCCGGGCTGCGGCCTCCGCCCTGCCCTCAGCTTCAAGGATCTTCGTCATCCTTGCTGGGGAGGGGGGCGAGGCGAGCCAGGGCCTGCCTTGGCGTGGGCTGGTGTCCTGCTTCTTCCTCCAGCTTCTAGGGTGGAAACCATCCTCCAGCTCTTCGGAGGAGGCGTCCTCCAACCATGCCGGGGAAGGCAAACTCCTGCTGCCCAGCCAGGGTGCAGCATTCCGTCCTCTGTCCAGGCGACGATGGCTAGCCGCACTGGGGGGTCTCACAACACGTCGTACGCCGTGAGGGCGGTACTCATGTTCTAGGACGGTCCCATTCTCTTTTTCATGGCGAGGACGAGAGTGAGGACCTGCCGGTGCGCTTTGGGGCGGCCGGCGCCCGCTGGTGCGGTGTTGGTGGACAGGTGGACGCCGTCGTCGGTGCTGTGGTGGCAGCAGCCGGAGAAGGTTTCTCCGCCGACGAGATCGTCGACGCCATCTATGCTCCGGGCCTTCGGCTCTTTGGCTTTGATAGCTTGTCCTCGCCCCTCGAGTGGGGACGTGGGCGAGGGCCTTGTCGCAGCAGCGTCTTCCCTGAGGTCATCGCTGCTGCTGTTTGGCCGCCCGGAGCGGAGGTCGTTGTCGCTGCTGTCGAAGCGGGCGGCGGTGAGCGGCTTGGTGTTCGTCGTCCCGCGGGCCTCCTGGTATGGAGGTTGTTCATACCCGCGGGAACGGAACCGGAGTCCCGTTTGTAATGGCATTTTGAGTGCTGGCGTATGTTCATTGCGGCTGTCGGGGCCTGAACATCTGTGTATTTGGGCGTAAAGCCGTGTTTCTTCCCCATTTCGAGCACAAGGACTCGCCTGTCGGCTAGCTGGACCGCTTAACCAAGTGTGAGTTGCCCTGTGTGGAAGGTGACGAGTGAGGTATCCGTATCCCGGAGGCGTAGGAGTCCCTCGGCTCGGTCGGCCTTGCCGCTCAAGGCTTCTCTTGCTCAGTGAGGGAACCCTCGGCTGCTCTATGATGAGCCGAAGTCGGAGGCAGCGGTGTCAACACGGACAGAGGCGGAGTCGGCTGGAGAAGAAACTCTGTCGGCCCAGGAGTAGGGGACTTCCCAGGCCGAGTAGGCGTAGCAGCGGCGGCTGGAACCTGGCCAGGTTGTCCACTGGCGGGACCAACCCTGGAGTCAGGCTGCCGAGGCCATGAGCTGGGCCGGTGTCCTCGAGGGACAGCTGGCTGAGGCTACGGAGCGGCCGGTCCGTCCGTCTGCTTGGGCCGGGTTCCTAGAGGAGACCCTAGCGATGATGGCCCAGGCGCGATGCTGACATCTTCCTTCGAGGTGGAGATCCTTCGATCGTGACACCGTCCGAGGCCGGGCCGGATTCCGCCGAAGGTGGAGTTGATGCCGGGGTTGCTGTTGCTCCCCCTACTAAAGTCTGATCCTGCAGGAACAGTTTGTCTATAGTGTGCGTATGTTTTTTGTGGCCGCCAAGGCCCAAACATGTCATCATCGTGTTGTAAAGCTACGTTTCTTTTCCCCTTGTTTCGATTATCAGGACTTGTTCGTCGGTAACAGAATTGTTTATCCGAGCAAGAGTTACTTATCGCAGAAGGTGATGAGTGAGGTATCTGTATCCCGGAGGCGTAGGAGTCCCTCGGCTCGGTCGGCCTTGCCGCTTACGTGTACTCTTACTCGTCCGTAGGATTCTGTTATCGATATAGTCGAGATGGCATGAAAAATTGTTTTGGTGGAAGATTTTTTTCGAGGAAAATTTTGACGCAGAGGGGGTTCCCCCCTTCTAGCCCCCGAGGGAGGGTCGGGCTTTGCCGAGGCAAGGTTGACCCTTCCTTGATGGTTAGACTTTATTTGTGTATGTGAACGAGGTATATGAACGACTTGGAACCATCTTAAGGGTAGAAGCGACGTAGCTGTCGGATGTTCCAAGCGTTGCTGTAGACCTCGCCTTGACTATTGGCCAGCTTGTATGTTCCGGGCTTTAGAATCTTGGCGATGATGAACGGCCCTTCCCAAGGAGGCGTGAGCTTGTGGCGCCCTCGGGCGTCTTGTCATAGCCGAAGCACCAAGTCGCCCACCTAGAGGTCTCGGGACTGAACCCCTCGGGCGTGGTAGCGTCGCAGAGACTGCTGATACCTTGCCGAGTGTAGTAGGGCCATGTCCCGAGCCTCCTCCAGCTGGTCCAGTGAGTCTTCTCGGCTGGTCCGGTTGCTCCGGTCGTCGTACGCTCTTGTCCTCGGGGAACCGTATTCTAAGTCTGTGGGCAAGAGAGCCTCGGCCCCATAGACTAGAAAGAACGGCGTGAAACCCGTGGCTCGGCTTGGCGTCGTCCTCAGACTCCAGAACACCGAGGGGAGTTCCTTCATCCATCGTCTGCCGAACTTGTTGAGGTCGTTGTAGATCCTCGGCTTGAATCCTTGCAGAATCATGCCGTTGGCACGCTCTACCTGCCCATTCGTCATGGGGTGAGCTACGGCGGCCCAGTCCACCCGGATGTGGTGGTCCTCGCAGAAGTCCAGGAGCTTTCTGCCAGTGAACTGGGTGCCATTGTCGGTGATGATGGAGTTTGGGACCTCGAAAGTGATGGATGATGTTGGTGAAGAACGCCACCGCTTGTTCGGACCTGATGCTGTTTAGGGGTCGGACCTCGATCCACTTGGAGAATTTGTCCATGGCGACCAGCAGGTGCGTGAAGCCCCCGGGTGCCTTCTACAAGGGACCGACGAGGTCCAGACCCCACACAGCAAACGGCCAGGTGATGGGTATTGTTTGCAAGGCCTAAGCGGGCAGGTGCGTCTACCTTGCATAGAATTGACACCCTTGGCAGCTGCGTACAATCCTAGTGGCATCGGCCACCGCGGTTGGCCAGTAGAAACCCTGTCGGAAGGCGTTTCCAACGAGGGTCCGAGGTGCTGCGTGGTGACCACAAGCCCCCGAGTGTATTTCTTGCAATAGCTCCTGTCCTTCGGCGATGGATATGCATCGCTGGAGGATGCCTGAGGGGCTGCGGTGGTAGAGCTCCTTTCCGTCACCCAGCAAGACGAACGACTTGGCGCGCCGTGCTAGTCGTCGAGCTTCGGCTCTGTCGAGAGGTAGCTCTCCTCGGTGGAGATATTGCAGGTATGGGGTCTGCCAGTTTCGATTAGGCGTGACCCCATTCCGCTCTTCCTCAACGCGCAGTGCCTCACCCTCGGGGGCCGAGGGTGCCTCGGGCGGGGCTGAGGCTGCCTTGGGCTGAGCTGAGGGCACCTTGGGCTGAGCCGAGGGCTCCTTGGGCAGAGCTGAAGCCTTCTCGGGCTCGTGCGTGTCGTCGGTCTTGACGGAGGATTGATGTAGGTCTCGAGAGAAGACATCCGGAGGAACCGTTGTCCGCCTCGAGGCTATCTTAGCCAGCTCGTCTGCAGTCTCGTTGTATCGTCGAGCGACGTGGTTGAGCTCGAGCCCGTAGAACTTGTCCTCCAGGCGCCAAACCTCGTCGCAGTAGGCTTCCATCTTCA
This sequence comes from Zea luxurians, assembly GCA_029449295.1. Lineage (NCBI taxonomy): Eukaryota > Viridiplantae > Streptophyta > Magnoliopsida > Poales > Poaceae > Zea > Zea luxurians. The sequence goes on along the minus strand of JAOPSE010000003.1, from coordinate 146,804,334 downwards.
GGTCGCGGCAATAGGAGTTCTTCATGACTTGGTCGATGACAAGCTGCGAGTCACCACGAGCGTCGAGGCACCGGACCCCTAGCTCGATGGCGATGTGCAACCCGTTAACCAAAGCCTCATACTCGGCCACGTTGTTGGACGCCGGGAAATGGAGGCGCAACACGTAGCGGAGGTGCTTCCCAAGGGGTGAGATGTAGAGCAGGCCCGCGCCCGCTCCTGTTTTCATCAGCGACCCATCGAAATACATGGTCCAGAGTTCCGGTTGGATCGGAGCTGCTGGAAGCTGGGTGTCGACCCATTCAGCCACAAAGTCCGCCAAGACTTGGGACTTGATGGCCTTCCGAGGGGCGAACGAGATTGTCTCGACCATGATCTCCACTGCCCACTTTGCAATCCTACCCGAGGCCTCTCGGCACTGGATGATCTCCCCCAGGGGGAAGGATGACACCACAGTCACCGGATGAGACTCGAAGTAGTGTCGCAACTTTCGCCGCGTCAGAATTACCGCTACAGTAGCTTCTGAATTTGCGGGTAGCGGATTTTGGTTTCGGACAGTACCTCACTGATGAAGTAGACCGGCCTCTGGACGGGCAATGCGTGCCCTTCTTCTTCGTGCCGCGCTGAGCGGACGCCTCGAGGACGTCTTCCGGCTGGCGCCCCTGAGGCTGCTTGTCCTTCCGGAATATGGCTTCGACCGCCTCCTGACCAGAGGCGAACTTGGTGGCGATGTCCATCAGCTCGCTCGCCCTAGTGGGAGTCTTGTGACCCAGCTTGCTCACCAGGTCGCAGCAAGTGGTGCTGGCGAGGAACGCGCCGATGACATCCGAGTCGGTGATGTTGGGCAGCTCAGTGCGCTGCTTCGAAAATCGTCGGATGTAGTCCTACAGGGATTCTCCCGGCTGCTGGCGGCAGCTTCTGAGATCCCAGGAGTTCCCAGGGCGCACGTATGTGCCCTGGAAGTTGCCGGCGAAGGCTTTGACCAGGTCGTCCCAGTTGGAGACCTACGCAGGAGGCAGATGCTCCAGCCAGGCTCGAGCGGCGTCAGAGAGGAACAGGGGGAGGTTGCGGATGATGAGGTTGTCATCGTCCGTTCTACCCAGCTGGCAGGCCAGCCGGTAGTCTGCGAGCCACAGTTCCGGCCTTGTCTCCCCCGAGTACTTGGTGATGGTAGTCAGGGTTCGGAACCGGGTCGGGAACGACGCCCGTCGTATGGCCCGGCTGAAAGCTTGCGGACCGGGTGGTTCGGGCGAGGGGCTCCAATCCTCCTTGCTGTCGTAGCGTCCCCCACGCCTGGGGTGGTAGCCTCGGCGCACCTTCTCGTCGAGGCGGGCTCGACGGTCACGGCGGTGGTGCTCGTTGCTGAGGCGACCCGGGGCCGCAGGCGCTATGTCCCGCGTGCGCCCGGTGTGGACCGAGGCTTCTCGCATGAATCGGGAAGTCACGGCGCGATGCTCCGGGGGTATCCCTGCCTTCGGGAGGCAGAGCTTTCGGCCCGTCGGACCGCGGAATCCTCCAGGAGATTCTTGAGCTCTCCCTGGACACGCCGCCCCTCGGTGGTGGATGGTTCCGGCATCGCTCGGAGTAGTATTGCTGCTGCAGCCAGGTTCTGGCCGACCCCACTGGAAGCCGGGGGCAGCCTTGCCCTGGCATTGTCGGCGATGCGGTGCTAGACGTCCTAGGCTAGATGACGCGCTTCTCCGGCCGGTGCTCGGCCTGCCCACTCCTGCCCGATATTTTGCTGGAGCTGCACAAGTTGTCCTACTTCCTCGTCGAGCCTAGCCTGCATCTCGCGGATTTGCTCGAGCTGTGCGTCCTGACCCCCTACAGGGACTGGGACCACAGCTAGCTCCCGAAGGATGTCAACGCGAGGTGCAGGCCTAGGGGGATCGCCGTTCTCCGGCATACCAAGGTGGTTGCCTTCGTCGAGACCCCCTAGATTGACGTGGAAACATTCGCGACTTGGGCCACAGTCCTCGTCGCCGAGGCTGTGGCTACCATCGGAGCAATCGGAGAGGCAGTAGTCGCATGCGGTCATGAAGTCCTGCATGGCACTGGGGTTATCGAGCCCAGAGAAATCTCAACCAGAGTCGGGCTCGTCGTCTTCCTCGGAACCCGGGGGCCCGTAGGTCGAGACGGCCGTCAATCTGTCCCAGGTTGACCACATATGGTACCCCGGAAGGTTTGGATATACCTTTTTGAAAGCGTCCACCGAAGCGGGGTTGCTTGGTGGGTCGAAGCTGAATCTAAAAGGCACAGGATGGGAAACGGACGGTACCTCTTGATCGACGGGTGGTGACGAAGTCGCGTCGGGGACGGACTGCACCGTTATCTCAGGTACGAGGCTAACGCCTAGCAAGTCCTTCGCGAGCATGCTGGCGTCGTCCGTCTGCTTGGGGTTGGCGTGTTGCGGGGAAACGATGCTCGTCTTCGTCTCAAACGCGAGGTCAACACCCAACGTGTCCCCCGCTGGGGCGCCGGCACCGTCGACTCGCTCGACAGCCGACGAGGCGCCGCCTCCTGCTTGGCCATGATCGCCCCGCCTCCTCCTCCGTCGGTGGGGAAGGTGACTGGACAGACCCGGATGCTGTTCTTCCATCACGCGGGAAAGACATCGTCGATTCCGCCGCCGGCGGGCGGGCTGACGGCCGCCATTGTCGTTGTCGCGCGGCGAAGGAAGGAGTATCATGTTGTAGCTGCCGTCGAGGGACATGAACTCAAGACTCTCGAAATGGAGAATCGTCCTGGGTTGGAGAGGTTGCTGGAGGCTACCCATCTAGAGCTTGACGGGAAGCTGTTCGTCAACACGCAGCAGGCCCCTACCTGGCGCGCCAACTGTCGGCGTTTCGACCCCAGGGGGTCCCTGGACCAACGAGTAAATTGTCGCTGCGTGTCCCAGCCCAGATGGGTCGGCGCGAGACGGAGACACAAGGGGGGAAAACTGTAAGGGGAACCGCGGCCTCGTGTTGTCCTGCGCCCAGGGCGGATGCGCTTGCAGTAGGGGGTTACAAGCGTTCGCGAGGGAGAAAGAGAGAGCCTATGCGTCAGCCCATCCTCCCGCGCGGCCACCTTTTTGTACGAGGGCCCTGGACCTTCCTTTTATAGACGTAAGGAGAGGTTCCAGGTGTACAACGGGGGGGTGTAGCAGTGTGCTAACGTGTCTAGCAGAGGGGAGCCAGAGCCCCATGTACATGCCGTCGTGACTGTCGGAGAGGTGTTGGAGCCCTGTTCATGTGGCGTCGTGGCCGTCGGAGGAGCGCTTGAGCCCTGTAGAAGTACAGCTGTCGGGGCTGTCGGATCCTTGCTGACGTCTCCTTGCTTCCGTAGGGGGCTGAGAACCGCCGTCGTCATGGAGCACGCGGGGTGCCATCATTACTTGTTTTACCGGGGTGAGCCAGATGGGACGCCGGTCTTGTTCCCCGTAGCCTAAGCTAGCTAGGGGTAGGGTAATGATGTACCCCCTGCGACGTGGTCGGTCCAAGCCCAAGGTCGGGCGAGGCGGTGGCTCCTCCGAGGTCGAGGCTGAGTCCGAGCCCGGGGGTCGGGCGAGGCAGAGACCATCGTCCGAGGTCGGGGTTGAGTCCGAGCCCTGGGGTCGGGCGAGGCGGAGACCGTCTTCTAAGGTCGAGGTTGAGTCCAAGCCCTAGGGTCGGGCAAGGCGAAGACCGTCTTCCGGAGTCGAGGTTGAGTCCGAGCCCTAGGGTCGGGCGAGGCGGAGACCGTCGTCCGGAGTCGAGGTTGAGTCCGAGCCCTAGGGTCGGGCGAGGCGGAGACCGTCTTTCGAGTCGAGGTTGAGTCTGAGCCCTTGGGTCGGGCGAGGCGGAGCTTCCTATGGCGCACGAGGCTAGACTTGGCTGCTGTCAGCCTCACCCTGGTTAGGTGGCACAGCAGTCGGAGCAGCGCAGGCGGCGCTGTTTTCCTGTCAGGTCAGTCAGTGGAGGGGCGAAGTGACTGCGGTCACTTCGGCCTTGTCGACTGGAGAGTGTGCGTCAGGATAAGGTGTTAGGCGATCCTTGCATTGAATGCTCCTGCGATACGGTCGGTTGGCATGGCGATCTGGCCAAGGTTGCTTCTCCGCGAAGCCTGCCCGAGCTAGGCCTCGGGCGAGTCGAAGGTGCGCCCGTTGCTTGAGGAGACCCTCGGGCGAGGCGTGAATCTGCCTTGGTCTACCATTCCTGCCCGAGGCTCGGCTCGGGCGAGGCGTGATCGTGTCCCTTGAGTGGACGGAGCCTTGACCGGAATTGCGCCCATCAGGCCTTTGCAGCTTTGTATTGATGGGGGTTACCGGCTAAGATTAGGAGTCTTGGGGGTACCCCTAATTACGGTCCCCAACACTATTGGTATTACTCCTTTCCAGGTGGTTTATGGCTGGCGTCCACCAACCTTGCTGCACTTTGAATAGGGGGCAACAAAGGTGGCAGTCGTAGAAGCCCAACTTAGAGATAAAGATGAATTCCTTGCTGTAATCCGTGATCAGTTATTGTTGGCTCAGGAGGTAATGCATGCTCAACATGATAAGAAGCACTGGGAGGTTGTCTTTGTAGTAGGTGACTAGGTTTAGCTCCGTTTGCATCACCGCACAGCCATGGGCATCACTCCAGCTCGTGCCAGCAAACTGGGCCCTAAGTACTTTGGACCTTATGAAGTGATAGAGAAGATTGGGTCAGTGGCTTATCACCGCACAGCCATGGGTATCACTCTAGCTCGTGCCACCAAATCGGGCCCTAAGTACTTTGGACCTAATGAAGTGATAGAGAAGATTGGGTCAGTGGCTTATCGTCTTCATTTACCAGCAGCAGCTCGCATCCATAATGTGTTTCATGTGCCTCGTCTTAAGCCTTTTGTGCGTACCCCTCTAGTAGGTGCTACCATGAAGTTGCCATCTCTTGTCCATGGGAGAGTGGTTCCTAATCCCTTGAAGATCATTCGTGCTCGTCTCAACCATGAATTGTGGGAATTGTTGGTACATTGGGAAGGACAGACAGTTGTTAATGTCCCTTGGATTTCACTAGAAAAAATCAGGAAAGAATATCTTGTGTTTTAGCTCAAGGACGAGCTATTTTAGGGGAAGGGGGAAGTGTTGTAGACTCATTCTTCTACAAGAACACCTATGAGCGCAGGCACAAGAAGGGAACTTCCATCAATAAGGCAACCGAGCTGGAACAATACGAAAGGAATTAGGCACTCAGGCAACCGAACTGGAAGCAAGGAAAGAGGATCAGAGGAGTCCTATCTCTAGTATATTAATCAAGTAGTTTCCTATTTCTGCAAGTAGTTTCCTATTCAGATAGTAGAGTTTCTGTCACATCCGGATTTAAGGGATAAAGCCGGGTGCATCTCATATATGCGCCAAAGAAGACAACACATATAATAACAGAGTGTATAGAGATATATGTCACAATATCATCAGAGTACTTATTACATAGCGAAAGTCTTACAAAATAAAAGATAAATATAAAACAAACTAAAGTCCGTCATTGGCGCCCTAAAGTCGACTGGGAGACATCACCTAGATCAAGTCGAACTCCTCGTTGTGTAGCTCCCGGGCCACCTGTTCTTCTTCTGTGGGGGGGTTGTGAGGCAGCGAGGGTGAGCTCAGATATGTTCATCGCTCAACAAGTTGTGGGGAATAATGTGTATGAACTCTCGAAAGGTGGGAGTTCATGTGATGTGTAAGGCTGATGAACATGAACTCCCACCTTTTGTGAGTTCATGTCACATTATTCCCCACAACTTGTTGAGCGATGAACATGTGTGAGCTCAACCTTGCTGTCTCACACCCCCCACAGGAGAAGAACAGGTGGTTCAAGAGGAGCCATACAACGAGGAGTTCGATTCGATCTAGGTGGCGACTCCCAGTTGACTTTTCTAGCGCCAAGGATGGATTTTAGATCCTGTTATATTTATCTTTTATTTTCTAAGACTTCCGCTATGTAATAAATACTCTGATTATATTGTGACATTTATCTCTATACACTCTATTATTATATATGTTGTCTTCTTTGGCGCATGTATGAGATGCACCCGGCTTTGTCCCTTAAAGCCCGGGGTGTTACATCGGGTGAGAGTGTGGCCGCAAGCGGGAGCGCGACGAGGGCATATGCAAGGTGACGATGCGGGGTTGGTAGGAGCGTCGCGAGGCGTAGGCGGCGGCGTCGCGGGGCTGGATTTTCCGGCGGTAAATGAGGGAGCGCGTGCGACGGCAGAACAGTGCACCAAAGCGAAATGTGGACGCCTACGTTAATAACATAAGTAGTAGTAGTATCGGCGTTTCGAGACCGGGGGGTCCCTCGGGCCGACGAGTGAGTGTCGCCGCGTGCCCCAGCCCAGATGGGTCGAGCGCGTGGGCGAGCGCGAAGGGGGGAAAAGAGCGAGGCGGCCGGAGACCGGCGTGAGAGAGGTGGGAATCCCGCGGCCTTCGTGTTCGTCCCGCGCCCAGGTCGGGTGCGCTTGCAGTAGGGGGTTACAAGCGTCCACGCGGGAGAGGGAAGCGAGCGACCCCAAGAGAGCGCCTGTCCCGTCCTCGTCCCCGCGCGGCCAACCTTCTCTAAGAGGGCCCTGGTCCTTCCTTTTATAGGCGTAAGGAGAGGATCCAGGTGTACAATGGGGGTGTAGCAGAGTGCTACGTGTCTAGCGGGGGAGAGCTAGCGCCCTAAGTACATGCCGATGTGGCAGCCGGAGAGATTTTGGCACCCAGCTGGTGTGATGTCGTGGCCGTCGGAGGAGCGACGGAGCCTGGCGGAGGGACAGCTGTCGGAGCGGTTGAGTCCTTGCTGACGTCCTCCTGTTTCCGTAAGAGAGCTGAGAGCCGCCGTCGTCACAGAGCATGCGAGGCGCCATCATTGCCTATCTGGCGGAGCTAGCCAGATGGGACACTGGTCTTGTTCTCTGCGGCCCGAGTCAGCTCGGGGTAGGGTGATGATGGCGCTTCCTGTTGACGTGGCTGGCCTGCGCCCTAGGTTGGGCGACGTGGAGGCTCCTCCGAAGCCGAGGTCGAGTCTGTCTTCCATGGCCGAGGCCGAGTCCGAGCCCCTGGGTCGGGCGAGGCGGAGGTCGTTCGGTAGAGGCCAGGGCGGAGTCCGAGCCCTGGGGTCGGGCAAAGCGGAGTTCGTCGTCTTCTGGGGCTGAGCCCGAGTCCGAGCCCTAGGGTCGGGCGAAGCGAAGTTCGTCGTCTTCTAGGGATGAGCCCGAGTCCGAGCCCTGGGGTCGGGCGAAGCGGAGTTCATGGTCTTCTGGGGCTGAGCCCGAGTCCGAGCCCTGGGGTCGGGTGAAGCGGAGTTCGTCGTCTTCCGGGACTTAGCCCGAGTCCGAGCCCTAGGTCGGGCGGAGCGGAGTTCGCCGTCTTTCGGGACTTAGCCCGAGTCCGAGCCCTGGGTCGGGCGGAGCGGAGTTCGCCGTCTTCCGGGACTTAGCCCGAGTCCGAGCCCTGGGTCGGGCGGAGCGGAGTTCGCCGTCTTCCGGGACTTAGCCTGAGTCCGAGCCCTGGGTCGGGCGGAGCTCCCTATGGTGCCTTTGGCAGGGCCTGACTGCCTGTCAGTCTCACTCTGTCAAGTGGCACTGCGGTCGGAGTGGCGCAGGCGGCGCTGTCCTTCTGTCAGGCCGGTCAGTGGAGCGGTGAAGTGACGGCGGTCACTTCGGCTCTGCCGGGGGGCGCGCGTCAGGATAAAGGTGTCAGGTCACCTTTGCATTAAATGCTCCTGCGACTTGGTCGGTCGGTGCGGCGATTTAGTCAGGGTTGCTTCTTAGCAAAGGCAGGGCCTCGGGCGAGCCGGAGATATGTCCGCCGTTGGAGGGGGGCCTCGGGCGAGACAGAAATCCTCCGGGGTCGGCTGCCCTTGTCCGAGGCTAGGCTCGGCCGAGGCATGATCGAGTCGCTCGAATGGACTGATCCCTGACTTAATCGCACCCATCAGGCCTTAGCAGCTTTATGCTGATGGGGGTTACCAGCTGAGAATTAGGAGTCTTGAGGGTACCCCTAATTATGGTCCCCGACAGTAGCCCCCGAGCCTCGAAGGGAGTGTTAGCACTCGCTTGGAGGCTTTCGTCGCACTTTTTTGCAAGGGGACCAGCCTTTCTCGGTTGCATTTTGTTCCGGTGGGTGCGCGCGAGCGCACCCGCCGGGTGTAGCCCCCGAGGCCTCGGAGGAGTGGTTTCACTCCTTCGAGGTCTTAATGCCTCGCGTAATGCTTCGGCTGGTCTGGTTGTTCCCTCATGCAAACTGGCCGTAGCCCGGGTGTACGGTCGGGGCCCAAGTTCTCGGGCTGGTATGTTGACGCTGTCAACGGTTTGGCCAGAGCCGGGTTTGCGAGAGCAGCCCCCGAGCCTTTGCACAGGGCGAGAGGGCGATCAGGGATAGACTCGGCTTTTTTACATACGCCCCTGCGTCGCCTTTCCGCAAGGAGGAGGGGGGGGGGGAAGCGCCATGTTACCCTCGATGGGCGCCGAACATGGTGTCTCCGGTGAGCTGCAAGCGGGTAATCCGAGTGGGCGTCCATGCCCCGTTCATTAGGGGTCGGCTAGGGGCCCAGAGGCACGCCCAAAAGTACCTGCGGGTGATCTGCCGGACCCGGTCCCCTGGCGACGGGGTCCGAGGGCTTGATGCCTCCCTCTGATGGGATTCCGTTACAAAATCGCTCCCGCTGGTCTCGGAAATGTCCTAGGGTACCTCGGGAGCGCAGCCCGAGCCTTGGTTATGTATCGAACGTACCCCTGGTCATCCCTCGCTCGGCGTCTGAGGCGACTGTGAACCCTTCGGGGGCCAGCCTTCGAACCCCTGATCAGTAATGGGCGCGGAGCCCGAGTATCCTGAGGCGGCCGTGCAACCCTTCGGGGGGCCGGCCTTCGAACCTCTGACCAGTAGTGGGTGTAGGGCCCACGCGATCTGAGGCGGCTGTTGAAACCCTTCGGGGGGCCAGCCTTCGAACCTCTGATCAGTAAGGAGGCTCGGAGCCTGGTTCCTTCACGGGGAAGGATCCTTTTCGGGGTATCCCCCTTTCCCGGTCCCTGCTGCAAGAGATAGAGAAAGAAGAAAAAAGGAAAAGGATACGAAATCGAACGACGCGGCGTACCTTTTTTGTCGCAGTTATTACGGCGAAGGCGAAGCGTCGCCCACTGCTCCCGCCGGAAGCGCCGCCTGTCCTGCCGCGGAGGTAATGCGACGGGGTGAGCGGTTGGCGGGGCGGCCGTTGCGCGTGCGCGAGCCGTTCGAGGAACGGATCACGGGCGCGTTGTCTTCACGCCGTGAGAGGGGGTTCTGTTGCTGCCCCCGGATGGGACGTGAGCTTGGCTGACGACGTGACCGCTGCTCCCGCCCGCCTGCCACCGTCATTACTGCCGGCCCACTTTTGGCCGCATTGACCGCCGCGTCAGGCTGGCGCTGCTGGGTCGTGTGCCTGGTCGCCTCGAGTCTTGGTATTGGTTTCGCAATCGAGGAGGCGCGGTGGTGGCGCAAGTGGCGGTGCAGTTGCTTGCATGCAGCATCCGGCGCGCCGGTTGCGTGACGCGTGGGCCTGGGCCTCCATGCTGGCGTGTCGGGTGTAATACCCAAATTTGCAAACCAAATAAAAGGAGATAGCTATTCCTGTATAATATACCTCTGTTTGATATCACATGTGAACAACCTTATTTAAGTAAGTAATTAGCCAAAAACATATAAATAATATATGCCTCATGCCGGAGTTTAATTGTGTGTGCATTTGATAACAATAAATCTAATAATTATAGAAAGACATTGGTACTCAAATTTGAATTTAGACCTAGTTTATAATCTAGAATTTGGAGAAAAGAGATTGTAATAACCGTTTATTACTCCTAGAATTAAATAAAGAGTATGAGAATAAATAATAATATTAACAAAAGGTGGACTTACATTTACAATAGTGTTATATTTGAGATTTGAAATCTGAAATTCAGATCAGAAATTTGAATTTATCTTGAATATTGGAATTTAGGAAGAAAAATAAAATAAGAAAAAGAAAAGGAATTACAACTTTTCTGGGCCGACCACCTTATTTCTGGCCCGCCAAACCTTTCCCCCGCCGTGGCCCAGCTGGTGGCTGTTTGCGCTGACGTGTGGGTCCGCCGCGTCAGTGCTCCCTTCAACCTCTGGACACCGGACCAGCCGCGTGGATTCCGTGGGTGCGCAACAGAAATCCGCGAGCTTGGCGCAACCGTCTCCTGCTGATCTCCTCGCCGTGGAACCCGCGACCCCCCCTGGACTCGATCCGACTGCCTATAAAACCCGGTCGCCGCCCCTGTCCATCACCAGAAAGCCGCCGAGCACGGAACAAGAGAGAGAGAGCTAGAGTGTGGCCGCCAACATGGATCTCGTCCGTGGGTAACTCCCCGGCCCGACGGGTGTTCCAGGCGCGTCGCGGGATGCCGCCGCCTGTGTTGGACCGACTTCCGGGGTGGATTCGCTTGCCCATCGTCGATGAATCGCTCGCCGGTGTCAAGAACCCTCGCGGAGCCGCCAAACCCCGTCGTTGGCCCTCTGTACCGATTTATCACCGGTATAATACCATTAACCTAACTCCACGTGATCTTCTCTTCGTGCGGACACTTTTTGGCTGAAGTTTGGGCGGTTGTGTGCGATGGTGGTGGTACCCGGCTATGGCGCCGCCGCACGGTGTGCTCACGCCGCCGTCCTGGGATGCCTGAGGTGGTAGATGAACTTGCTACCGTCGATTTGGACTGGACGGCTGGGATTAAACCGTAGATATACCCTTTTAGCACTTTAAATCTAGGCCGCAAGTCGTGCATCCGAGGGCCGGGAGTGGGCACTGGCGTGGTTGGATCTCAGGCGTTCGCTTCGGATCCAGCGGGTATGGCGACATACCGGTTCGTGATGTAATCCTGGCCACTGGTTCTTGATCTAGTGACTTAGATTCGTCCACTATTATGACTGCCTGGTAATTTTATAGATGAGCCCTCGGTCTTCTTTTAATTGTACCCGCCGTCCATGCCTGGGGCCTCTGAGTCTTAGAATTCTTGCACCACGCCCCCTGCCTTTTTCAGTTTTTATGCGCGCTGTCCAGAGTCGGCAGTAAATTGAATAATGAATAGATTTTTAATATGGAAATAAACCCCAGAAACTTGTTTAATTCATAGCAAATGCATATGATCTCCAAATTGGACCATTCCAGTTCCTATAATTTTGTAAGGTTATTCTCTATCAAATGGTACCACTTCTTTTACATGATGTACACATTTAAATTTATTTCCCACTTAATCCTATATTAAATGCATAAAACTTTGGAAAATCCATAACTTAAAATCTATAACTCCAAATTTAATGATTCCAGTTCCTGTGACCCTAGTTTAATGTCTAGATATTACTGTGTATTTTATTTACATGTTTGTTGTAATGTTAATTTTGCCTATACAATGTCTGTTTGTAATGCTACGACTAGCGTGAGGACACATGTCATCTGAAGATCATCCTGGTACCTGGAATCTCAAGTCCCATGCAAGTTGTGCCCTTGATCACTTCTTTTTACCCACTCATGTTCTAATTAATCATAATGATCTGCATAGGTTAATTTTGATGGGACCCAATAGGTTACCCTAGTTTGACTATCTTTATACCTTGTTCACCACTGAATCTTTGGGTAGTACTTGCTATCGCTTTATGTAGTTTTGGGTATAGAGATACACATTACTATTCATGATTATACTTTTATTGTCAGTTGTTATTTACTGTTCATGTTAAGATCATTATGTTAATTGGAACATGGAGAACCACCCGGGAAAACAGTGCTACCACAAGGGTTTAATGGGACGCCCTTGGCCGATTAATTAGGAAAGCTAGTGGAAGACTACCTTACCCGAAAGGGGCAAGGGCAGTAGGGGAGTGGTCAGTGTAGGGAGGCCCTCGGGAGGATTTTGCTGCGTTGGCAGTCCTGCAAGGGATTCCTGCTAGGAAGGCCCTCGGGAGGATTTTGCTGCGATGGCGGTCCTGCAAGGGATTCCTGCATTGGAACTTCCTATAAACTGTAGCGGGTTTTCTGAAGCTAGTGGAACTTTGTAAAGGCCTCGTAGTGTTACCCTGCCTCGCCTCCTCAGTAGAGGTGTATGGGATTGGCCATCTCTTGGCAGATGGGTAACACGACTTGTGGGTAAAGATGCGCAACCTCTGCAGAGTGTAAAACTGGTATACTAGCCGTGCTCACGGTCATGAGCAGCTCGGACCCTCACATGATTAAATTATGGAACTAAATTCAATTTGTCATATGCATTGCATTGCAGGTGAGGTGATTACTTTTGTTCTACTATTTAATTGGGTTGGTATTTACTTATACTTAGTAATTGCTAATAAAATTTTGACCAACTTTAAAAGCAATGCTCAGCTTCAACCATCCTCTTTGGTAAGCCTTACACTTCACGTGAGCTCCCACCTTTGGCGAGTTCATGCACATTATTCCCCACAACTTGTTGAGCTATGAACATATGTGAGCTCACTCTTGCTGTCTCACACCCCCCCCACAGGTCAAGAACAGGTACCACAGGATGAAGCGCATGGAGGATGCTGTGATGTGTTCGTGAGAGATCTAGGCCGTCGTCTCCCAGTCAACTTTGGGTTGCTGGACCGTTGTCTCCTTATAATGTAATTATTTATTTTGTATAGAACTCCTGTATATATATAAAGATGTGACATTCGATCCTGTGCCACTATACATCATATGTGTGAGACTTGGTCCCAGCATACCTGGTGTTTATGTTCGCGCCCGGGTCTTGGTGCCCCCGAAATTCGGGTGTGACAGAAGTGGTATCAGAGGAATGTTGACTGTAGGACGAAACCTAGATAGTACTGGACAACCTTTACTTGCTTATCTCTGCTACTCTGATTCTTTTCTAAACTTATCTTAATCAATTCTCAACTATTTCCGCTTTACTCTGATTATTCTTACCTTTTCTTTTCTAAGACAAATGTGGATTTCACACTTTGAAATCCTGTGCCTAAAGGTGACTTTAGGAATAAGGAGACCTACTCTTAGGAACAAAAACAATTTTTTTTATATTTATATGCTTGAGTGCTTGTTCTTATGATACTTGTTTGATTTGGATCTTTGATTGAGTGCGATGAGTTGTGGAGTAATATCCACAATTACATCTATTTATACATATAGTAAAGAAAAAAAATGTTGATACAATAACTAGCCAACTTAGATTATCCCCCACTAAAATATAGTAAGCTTAATAGATCCATCTCATCTCAAAAGATCCTAATTTATCATAATTAAAAATCTATCTAGCTTAATAGATCCATCTTATCTTAAAAGATACCCTCTTACCTTAATAGATTCATCTCATCTTGAAAAGATGTTATCTTATCCTAATAGATCTAACTGACCTCATATCTTAAACGATCTAATCTAGATCCCATCTAATCTAATACGATCCAATCTAAAGTGAGTTATCTAACATGTTAGTTAATCTTGGTGAAATAGATTAGACTCTACTTCTATAGTCATGTTTTAACCTAAAATTGGTGCCCTGTACTAACTTGGTCATATACAACCATCCTGACCTACATGTTGGGTTGCATAACCTACCTAACCCGACCTAGAAGCAAAACAACAAGACAAATTCTGCTTAAACTTATTTAACTCATAACCACCTACTGACCTATTTTGTTTACCTACGAAACTGCCTTAAACACATATCCCTATTTCGGATAACAACTTCAAGAATGAAGACCGAAGACGATCAATGTCATCAAAAAAGGATAAGCACCAACTCAAGTCTTCAAAGATCAAGTTGAATCGCCAGCGGAATCAAGATCCACAGTTCGGGATGAAGTCTTTCCTTATTATACTCTAACTTGCCACAACCTATACTTGCCATAACCGTACCTCATCTGACATAATAAATGGCTAGACATACATATCCATATTAAAAAAAAACTTTAAACAAAACTTTAATTTCCAAAACCAAATGAGAAACTAAACCAAACTTATTGTATCCCTTTTCTTACAAATCTCGAGGACGAGATTTCTGTTAAGGGGGGTAGGATTTGTAATACCCAAATTTGCAAACCAAATAAAAGGAGATAGCTATTCCTGTATAATATATATACCTCTGTTTGATATCACATGTGAACAACCTTATTTAAGTAAGTAATTAGCCAAAAACATAAATAATATATGCATCATGCCGGAGTTTAATTGTGTGTGCATTTGATAACAATAAATCTAATAATTATAGAAAGACATTGGTACTCAAATTTGAATTTAGACCTAGTTTATAATCTAGAATTTGGAGAAAAGAGATTGTAATAACCGTTTATTACTCCTAGAATTAAATAAAGAGTATGAGAATAAATAATAATATTGACAAAAGGTGGACTTACATTTACAATAGTGTTATATTTGAGATTTGAAATCTGAAATTCAGATCAGAAATTTGAATTTATCTTGAATATTGGAATTTAGGAAGAAAAATAAAATAAGAAAAAGAAAAGGAATTACAACTTTTCTGGGCCGACCACCTTATTTCTTGCCCGCCAAACCTTTCCCCCGCCGTGGCCCAGCTGGTGGCTGTTTGCGCTGACGTGTGGGTCCGCCGCGTCAGTGCTCCCTTCAACCTCTGGACACCGGACCAGCCGCGTGGATTCCGTGGGTGCGCAATAGAAATCCGCGAGCTTGGCGCAACCGTCTCCTGCTGATCTCCTTGCCGTGGAACCCGCGACCCCCCTGGACTCGATCCGACTGCCTATAAAACCCGGTCGCCGCCCCTGTCCATCACCAGAAAGCCGCTGGGCACGGAACAAGAGAGAGAGAGCTAGAGTGTGGCCGCCAACATGGATCTCGTCCGTGGGTAACTCCCCGGCCCGACGGGTGTTCCAGGCGCGTCGCGGGATGCCGCCGCCTGTGTTGGACCGACTTCCGGGGTGGATTCGCTTGCCCATCGTCGATGAATCGCTCGCCGGTGTCAAGAACCCTCGCGGAGCCGCCAAACCCCGTCGTTGGCCCTCTGTACCGATTTATCACCGGTATAATACCATTAACCTAACTCCACGTGATCTTCTCTTCGTGCGGACACTTTTTGGCTGAAGTTTGGGCGGTTGTGTGCGATGGTGGTGGTACCCGGCTATGGCGCCGCCGCATGGTGTGCTCACGCCGCCGTCCTGGGATGCCTGAGGTGGTAGATGAACTTGCTACCGTCGATTTGGACTGGACGGCTGGGATTAAACCGTAGATATACCCTTTTAGCACTTTAAATCTAGGCCGCAAGTCGTGCATCTGAGGGCCGGGAGTGGGCACTGGCGTGGTTGGATCTCAGGCGTTCGCTTCGGATCCAGCGGGTATGGCGACATACCGGTTCGTGATGTAATCCTGGCCACTGGTTCTTGATCTAGTGACTCAGATTCGTCCACTATTATGACTGCCTGGTAATTTTATAGATGAGCCCTCGGTCTTCTTTTAATTGTACCCGTCGTCCATGCCTGGGGCCTCTGAGTCTTAGAATTCTTGCACCACGCCCCCTGCCTTTTTCAGTTTTTATGCGCGCTGTCCAGAGTCGGCAGTAAATTGAATAATGAATAGATTTTTAATATGGAAATAAACCCCAGAAACTTGTTTAATTCATAGCAAATGCATATGATCTCCAAATTGGACCATTCCAGTTCCTATAATTTTGTAAGGTTATTCTCTATCAAATGGTACCACTTCTTTTACATGATGTACACATTTAAATTTATTTCCCACTTAATCCTATATTAAATGCATAAAACTTTGGAAAATCCATAACTTAAAATCTATAACTCCAAATTTAATGATTCCAGTTCCTGTGACCCTAGTTTAATGTCTAGATTATTACTGTGTATTTTATTTACATGTTTGTTGTAATGTTAATTTTGCCTATACAATGTCTGTTTGTAATGCTACGACTAGCGTGAGGACACGTGTCATCTGAAGATCATCCTGGTACCTGGAATCTCAAGTCCCAGGCAAGTCGTGCCCTTGATCACTTCTTTTTACCCACTCATATTCTAATTAATCATAATGATCTGCATAGGTTAATTTTGATGGGACCCAATAGGTTACCCTAGTTTGACTATCTTTATACATTGTTCACCACTGAATCTTTGGGTAGTACTTGCTATCGCTTTATGTAGTTTTGGGTATAGAGATACACATTACTATTCATGATTATACTTTTATTGTCAGTTGTTATTTGCTGTTCATGTTAAGATCATTATGTTAATTGGAACATGGAGAACCACCCGGGAAAATAGTGCTACCACAAGGGTTTAATGGGACGCCCTTGGCCGATTAATTAGGAAAGCTAGTGGAAGACTACCTTACCCGAAAGGGGCAAGGGCAGTAGGGGAGTGGTCAGTGTAGGGAGGCCCTCGGGAGGATTTTGCTGCGTTGGCAGTCCTGCAAGGGTGTAACACCCACTTTGTAAATTGCTAAAAATAATATCAATAGAGAAACATTTTCTCTTTATGTGAGTTTGATCTTTAAGCACCATCATATGAGAA
Source organism: Zea luxurians (assembly GCA_029449295.1). NCBI lineage: Eukaryota > Viridiplantae > Streptophyta > Magnoliopsida > Poales > Poaceae > Zea > Zea luxurians. The sequence goes on along the minus strand of JAOPSE010000003.1, from coordinate 146,787,851 downwards.
CACCATGTCCAAGAACAATTAATAAAAGATATGCTACTAAATTGTTGCATCATGCTGGATATTTTATTTGTGTGTGCATTTGGTGACAACATAGAAATAAAATGACAATGAGAAGAGGATTAGAGGAAAAAGGAGAAAGAAAGAAAGAAATAATAGAAAATATAAAACAAAATTTATAAATATACAAACTCAACCATACTGGTATGATTAAAATTTATCTATAATTTGAGTACAAATTCAAAGTCATATTTGGAATTCAAATTGGGAAATTGAAAAATAAAAAGAAAAGAAAACAGAAAACAGAAAATATAAAAAGAAAAAGATAAAAGAGCTTACCTGGGCCTGGCGCTCCATTTCGGCCCACTGGCGGGAGATCACCGCGCGGCCCAAAACCACATCCGCGCGCGCGCAGCCCAACCATCCATAACGCGCGCGCCGACATGTGGGACCACGTTGTCATTCGCCGTTGCTCAGCGCCTGCTTGTGCGCGGTCGGACGCTGCGCCATGGCCCCAGTTGTCAGCCCAGCTACACGCGCCAGTACTCCCACTGACTTGTGGTCCCGCGCGGTCAGCGCTTTCTTCTCCGAACGAACTCGGGCGTGGGATTTCAACCACTTGCGCGCAGAAATCTTGGAGCTCGACCGGGTCTACCGCGTCGTGGGGATAAAACCTTCCCTGGGCTCTCCGCGGTTCCTCATGTGCGACTCGTGGACCGTGTTTCCCTCCCTGCTACCTTCTCACGGGTGTATCGCTCCCTAGAACCCCCGCCACCTTCCTGTTCTTCGCCGCCGCCGCGGTCATCCACTTACTGCTCGAATTGGACCCCAATCGGGACACCGGGCGATCGTGCGGGTCACGGTGAAGCCGTTCGTGGGCGCAATCGGTCGGCGGTGAACGGGGTATTGCTCGCCGTCGATTGCGGTCACCTGGCGCCGCTCTTCGTCGAGGCTGGCCCATCTGAGTCCTCGCTACTGGTATGGCACTGCGTCCCTTAGTTCCTACTAGACTCGACTTCGATTTGGGCTTGACCGATTTGGGTTTGGGGCGCCGGTTCCCCCTCGGGTGGATGGCCGGAGTTGGGCGCGCCGCCGTGGCTCTGATTAAGCGCCGCCTGGCTGGGTCACCGCGGGGTAGAAGATAGGATCCTCGGGCCGTCCGATCGCTTTTAGACGGTCCCGATTAGATCGAGCATACCCTTTCATTCAAACGAACTTCGACCGTAGATGCGAGATCCAGTGGTGCAGAGTAGATCTGTGATTCATTAAATCCGTGCCGTTAATCTGTAATCCAACCGTCGCGGGCGCGTACCGGTTCGGGTGATGGGTGGATCTAATCCGAGCCATCCGTGTGTGATCCAACGGCCAGAACGGCCCGATACCCCCCCTTCGCGGGGCATTTTCTCTAAAGAGACCCCCTGTTTTCGCAGAATCAACCCGCCGTCCATGTGTTACTATTCTCTGTGTCTAGGATAACTTACGCCAGACCCCCTGACTTTTCCAGAAAATGACGCCCAGTCCAGGACTTTATAAAACCAGAGAAAATGATTATTAAATAGATTTTTAATAGGAAAATAATTGCTAGAACTTCAATAATTCATAGAAAATTCATACTAACTCCAAATTAATCCATTCCAGTTCCTAAAATTTTGTAATTTTATTCTCTAGCACTTAGTGTCTCTGTTTTATCATGACAACAGTAAGAAATTTAATTCCACACTCAATCCTATTCAAAGCACATAAAACCTTTGAAAATGCATAACTTAAAATCTATAATTCAGAAAATTATGATTTCTGTTCCTAGGATTTTATCTTAATATGTAGATTATTACTGTGTATTTTGTTTACATGCTTGGTGTAATGTTAATTTCTCCTATATCCTGTGCTTGTTTGTATTGTGGCGAGTAGAAGAGCCCGTTGCTGAGGATCCTGGTGAGCAGCAGGTTGAAGTAGCTGAGCAGGAGCTCATTGAAGGCAAGTTGTGCCCTTGACCACTTTTTACCCAATAATGTTCTTTAATATCACATACTCATGCATAGGTTAATTTTGATGGGACCCAATAGGTCACCCTAGATTGTTTATCTCATTACCTTGTTTACCCCTGAATCACTTGGGTAGTTTGCTAATGCTTTATATGGTTTTGGGATAATCATTTATTACCTCTATGTTCCAATTCTTGTTGTTATTCTGTTTATGTTCATGTTGATATCATTAATGTTAATTGGAACATAGAGCTTAACTTGAGAACCACGTGCCACCACAAGGGAGGAATGGGACCCCTTGGCTGACTAATTAGGAAAGCTAGTGGAAGACTACCTTACCCAAAAGGGGCAAGGGCAGTAGGGGAGTGGTCAGTGTAGGGAGGTCCCTGGTTGATTTTGCTGCGATGGCGGTCAGCCAGGAACCCTGCATTGGAACTTCCTATAAACTGTAGCGGGTTTTCGGAAGCTAGTGGAACTTTGTAAAGGCCTCGTAGTGTTGCCCTGCCGCGCTTCCTCGGTAGAGGTGTATGGGATTCGCGACCCCTTGGCAGATGGGTAACATGACTTGTGGGTAAAGGGTACAACCTCTGCAGAGTGTAAAACTGGTATACTAGCCGAGCTCACGGTCACGAGCAGCTCAGGACTCTCTGATGTTTAAATTATGGAACTTAAATTCAATTTTGTCATTTGCATTGCACGGGTTTGTTATTAATTTTGTTCTATTACTTTACTTATGGTTTGGTATTTACTTACACTTAGTAACTGCTAATAAAATTTTGACCAACTACTTAAAAGCAATGCTCAGCTTTAACCCCTATCATTGATTAAGCCTTACACATCACATGAACTCACACCTTTGTGAGTTTATGTCCACTGGTTCCCCACAACTTGTTGAGCTATGATCATGTGTGAGCTCACCCTTGCTGTCTCACACCCCCCCCCCACAGGAGAAGATCAGGTGGTTCAGGAGGATCCGCCTAACACTGAGGAGTTCAATCTGATCTAGGTGGCGTTTCCCAGTCGACATTGGCGCCGACGATCCTTAGTTCGTTTTACCTTTATTATTTCATTTTGTAATAAGACTTCCGCCATGTAATAATTACTCTGATGTTTTATGACATTTATCTCTATACACTCTGTTATTATATATGTTGTCTTCTTGGCGCATGTATGAGATGCACCCGGCTTTGTTCCTTAAAACCGGGTGTTACAGAAGTGGTATCAGAGGAAATGTTGACTGTAGGACGAAACCTAGATAGAAATGGACAACCCCTTACCTACTTATCTTATTCTGATTCATTCCCTACTTACCTTACTCTGATTCTCTCTATACTTATCTTGATCATGTCTCACCTTCTACTGTTCTACTCTGATCATTCTTACCTTTTCTAATCTAAGACAAGATGGATTTCACACCTTGGAATCCCTACCCCTATGACAATTTAAGAGATAGGAGGCCTAAGACCAAATCAAAACTATTTTCTCTATTAAAAATATTGGTTGATTGTTCTGATGATCAATGCCTGATTTGCTTCTTTGATTGATTGAAATGTTATATGGGCATCCTAGCATGCACCACTATAAGGTAATGTAATAGCTTTAGTAGGTGACACACTAATCTACTTAGCTAATAAGTCCCCCAAAGTAACATGATTGTAATTATTGCCTTGTATATTGCTCTTTCTTACCTTATGTATCTAACTCAGATGGTCAATACCAGGAAAGGAAAGATTATCACGCAACAGCAAACAGAAATGAATCCTCCAAATCCTCCACCTGTTGAAACCGATCAAGTGATTGCAACCCAAAGGCTGGTAATACAGCAATTGACAGACATGGTGACTGAAATGCAAAACCAGATAAGACAAGAACGCGAGGAAATACGTCAGGCCCGTCTGGAGATACATCAAGAAATAAGGCAGTCACGGTTGGAGAGACAACAACAACCACCATCTTCACCACCACCAGCTCCACCAAGCTACATAAACATATATATAAATTACTACTATTTGTAAGATCTACATGTTTCTTTAGTTAGTATTCGGTATGGTACCATTTTAGGAGGAATAAAAAGGTCTATTTGACCCCATGAGTTGCTAATAAAATTATGCATCATGCTGAGATTTTGGTTTGGGCATATGTGTTGGACAATATGAGAAAACCCATGAGAGTAAGTACACCTAAAGGGCCTGTTGTGGCGAATCAAATGACACGTAGATTAACATCGACCATTATGAGTAGAGAATTTGGAGTTACTGCTATAATATTGGAGCCAAGCAGTAAAGATCTGATCCTTGGTATGTCACGGTTAAGAAAGGTAAAGACAGTTTATACACTCTGCTAAAGGAACCGTAGGACTCACCAGTTCTAAAGGACGAAGTTTTGAAGTTGAGGTTGCAGTAACTACCACCATCAGACTAGCGGCATTCTTAGTAGATGAGAAGTTTTTGGGTGACAACATCCGGGTGGTTAAGGATTTTTCGGAATGTCTTTCTAGAAGAGTTACCAGGGATGCCACCAGATACGGAAGTTGAGTTTGTCATAGATCCCTTACGTGGAACTGCTCCTATTTCTAAACGGTCATATAGGATGTCTGTAGAAGAGTTAAAAGAACTCAAGAAGCACTTAACGGAGTTGCAAGAGGCTGAGTACATTCGTCCGAGTCTTCACCTTGGAGAGCACCAGTTTTGTTTGTAAAAAAGAAAGATGGATTGCAAGGGATGTGCGTGGATGATAGGACCCTTAATGATGTTACGGTGAAGAACAAGTATCCGTTGCCCCGTATTGAGGATTTATTTGATCAGATGCGAGGTGCTAGAGTATTCTCGAAGATTGATCTCCGATCCGGTTACCATCAGATGAGGATTAGACCATCGGATATTCCCAAGACGGCTTTCTCGGCTCGATATGGATTATATGAGTTTACTGTTATGTCATTTGGACTAACCTATGCACCAGCTTACTTCATGAATTTGATGAATAAGGTGTTTATGGAGTATTTGGACAGATTCGTCGTGGTATTCATCGACGATATTCTTATCTATTCTAAGAATGAAAGTGATCATGAACAACATCTAAGGTTGGTGCTACAGAAGTTACGAGATAATCAACTCTACGCTAAGTTTAGCAAGTGCGAGTTTTGGATTGACAAGGTGCCATTCCTTGGACATATCATTTCTAATGGAGGGATATCAGTGGATCCTGCTAAAGTCAAGGAGATAGTGGTGTGGAGCATACCCACTACGGTTACGGAGGACCAAAGTTTCTTGGGACTTGCAGGATATTATCGGATATTTATTGAAGGATTTTCTAAGATTGCTAAGCTTATGACCTCGCTTTTGGTGAAGGAAAGAGAATTTAAGTGGGACGAGAAGTGTCAAGACAGCTTTGATCTATTGAAGAAGAGGTTGATGTCGCCACCAGTATTGGTTATGCCAGATCTACAGAAAGGATTTGATATCTATTGTGATGCATGTGGCCAAGGCTTAGGATGCGTGCTCATGCAAGAAGGACATGTGATTGCTTATGCAGCTCGTCAGTTGCGGAAACATGAATTGAACTACCCCACTCATGACTTGGAATTGGCTGCCGTTGCGCATGCACTTAAGATTTGGAGACACTACAATATGGGAACTAAGTGCCAAGTATACACGGATCATAAGAGCTTGAAGTACATATTCACACAGAAGGATCTCAACCTTAGGCAACGCCGTTGGTTGGAGCTTATTAAGGATTATGACTTGGAGATTCACTATCACCCGGGCAAGGCAAGTTTGGTTGCAGATGCCTTGAGTCGAAGGGAGCATGTTCATTTAGCTGTTGTTGCCCAGCTACTCGATGAGATTGTTGAGAATTTCAGGAGACTTAACCTGGGGATAGTTGCTCACACTAAAGGAGTTACTATTAATGCAGAACCTATTTTGGAGCAAGAGATCCGCAAAGGTCAACTTGGTGATGCCAAAATCTAGGAGATCAAGGACCTAATAACAGAGGGTAGAGGTTCGGAATTCACAGAAGATAAGCAAGGCACGATATGGTTCAAGAATCAGATCTGTGTTCCCGATATTGATAGTCTTCGTGAGACTATACTAAAGGAAGCCCATGACTCAGATTGTGTATTTACATGAAGCACCAAAGAAGATCGTTTTGGATAAGAGGATCACAGTTTACCTCCAGATTTTGGAAAAGTTTTCATGAGAATATGGATACAAAGTTGAATTTTAGTTGACTTACCATCCTCAGACTAATGTACAAACTGAAAGGACTAATCAAGTATTGGAGGACATGTTGTGAGCTTGTGCCCTTCAGCGTGGTAGTAGTTGGGACAAGAGTCTACCCTATGCTGAGTTCTCATATAATAATAGTTACTAGGTCAGTCTGAAGATGTCATAGTTCGAGACTCTATATGACAGGAAATGCAGGACTCCTCTATTTTGGACTAGACTAGAGGAAGACAATTCTTTGGACCCAAACTTATTCAAGAGGCAGAAGAACAAGTTTGTATAATTCGAGAGAACTTGAGGATAGTTCAGACCAGACCAAAGAGATATGTTGATAATAGAAGAAGACCACTTGAGGTTGAGGAAAGAAATCATGTGTACTTCAAGGTGTCACCACTTCGTGGAATGAGGAGATTCAAAGTTAAGGGCAAATTGTCCCCTCGCTATATTGGACCATTCTTGATCTTTAGAAGAGTTGGGGAGATGGCCTACCAACTCGAGTTACCTGCTACTCTATCGGATGTGCATAATGTGTTCCATGTATCTCAACTGAAGAAATGTCTCCGTGTCCCTGAGGAACAGTTACCAATGGAAGAGCTCAGTGTTCAAGGTGATTTGACTTACACGGAGTACCCGATCAAGATTTTGGATACATTGACTCGAGTTACAAGAAATAAGGTGATAAAGATGTGTAAAGTTCAATGGAGTCACCACAGTGAAGATGAAGCAACTTGGGAAAGAGAAGAAGAGCTTCGCATAGATTTTCCCCACCTTTTCCCTAAATCTTCTTAAATCTCGAGGACGAGATTATTTTTAAGGGGGGTAGGATTTGTAACACCCACTTTGTAAATTGCTAGAAATAATATCAATAGAGAAACATTTTCTCTTTATGTGAGTTTGATCTTTAAGCACCATCATATGAGAACACCATGTCCAAGAACAATTAATAAAAGATATGCTACTAAATTGTTGCATCATGCTGGATATTTTATTTGTGTGTGCATTTGGTGACAACATAGAAATAAAATGACAATGAGAAGAGGATTAGAGGAAAAAGGAGAAAGAAAGAAAGAAATAATAGAAAATATAAAACAAAATTTATAAATATACAAACTCAACCATACTGGTATGATTAAAATTTATCTATAATTTGAGTACAAATTCAAAGTCATATTTGGAATTCAAATTGGGAAATTGAAAAATAAAAAGAAAAGAAAACAGAAAACAGAAAATATAAAAAGAAAAAGATAAAAGAGCTTACCTGGGCCTGGCGCTCCATTTCGGCCCACTGGCGGGAGATCACCGCGCGGCCCAAAACCACATCCGCGCGCGCGCAGCCCAACCATCCATAACGCGCGCGCCGACATGTGGGACCACGTTGTCATTCGCCGTTGCTCAGCGCCTGCTTGTGCGCGGTCGGACGCTGCGCCATGGCCCCAGTTGTCAGCCCAGCTACACGCGCCAGTACTCCCACTGACTTGTGGTCCCGCGCGGTCAGCGCTTTCTTCTCCGAACGAACTCGGGCGTGGGATTTCAACCACTTGCGCGCAGAAATCTTGGAGCTCGACCGGGTCTACCGCGTCGTGGGGATAAAACCTTCCCTGGGCTCTCCGCGGTTCCTCATGTGCGACTCGTGGACCGTGTTTCCCTCCCTGCTACCTTCTCACGGGTGTATCGCTCCCTAGAACCCCCGCCACCTTCCTGTTCTTCGCCGCCGCCGCGGTCATCCACTTACTGCTCGAATTGGACCCCAATCGGGACACCGGGCGATCGTGCGGGTCACGGTGAAGCCGTTCGTGGGCGCAATCGGTCGGCGGTGAACGGGGTATTGCTCGCCGTCGATTGCGGTCACCTGGCGCCGCTCTTCGTCGAGGCTGGCCCATCTGAGTCCTCGCTACTGGTATGGCACTGCGTCCCTTAGTTCCTACTAGACTCGACTTCGATTTGGGCTTGACCGATTTGGGTTTGGGGCGCCGGTTCCCCCTCGGGTGGATGGCCGGAGTTGGGCGCGCCGCCGTGGCTCTGATTAAGCGCCGCCTGGCTGGGTCACCGCGGGGTAGAAGATAGGATCCTCGGGCCGTCCGATCGCTTTTAGACGGTCCCGATTAGATCGAGCATACCCTTTCGTTCAAACGAACTTCGACCGTAGATGCGAGATCCAGTGGTGCAGAGTAGATCTGTGATTCATTAAATCCGTGCCGTTAATCTGTAATCCAACCGTCGCGGGCGCGTACCGGTTCGGGTGATGGGTGGATCTAATCCGAGCCATCCGTGTGTGATCCAACGGCCAGAACGGCCCGATACCCCCCCTTCGTGGGGCATTTTCTCTAAAGAGACCCCCTGTTTTCGCAGAATCAACCCGCCGTCCATGTGTTACTATTCTCTGTGTCTAGGATAACTTACGCCAGACCCCCTGACTTTTCCAGAAAATGACGCCCAGTCCAGGACTTTATAAAACCAGGGAAAATGATTATTAAATAGATTTTTAATAGGAAAATAATTTCTAGAACTTCAATAATTCATAGAAAATTCATACTAACTCCAAATTAATCCATTCCAGTTCCTAAAATTTTGTAATTTTATTCTCTAGCACTTAGTGTCTCTGTTTTATCATGACAACAGTAAGAAATTTAATTCCACACTCAATCCTATTCAAAGCACATAAAACCTTTGAAAATGCATAACTTAAAATCTATAATTCAGAAAATTATGATTTCTGTTCCTAGGATTTTATCTTAATATGTAGATTATTACTGTGTATTTTGTTTACATGCTTGGTGTAATGTTAATTTCTCCTATATCCTGTGCTTGTTTGTATTGTGGCGAGTAGAAGAGCCCGTTGCTGAGGATCCTGGTGAGCAGCAGGTTGAAGTAGCTGAGCAGGAGCTCATTGAAGGCAAGTTGTGCCCTTGACCACTTTTTACCCAATAATGTTCTTTAATATCACATACTCATGCATAGGTTAATTTTGATGGGACCCAATAGGTCACCCTAGATTGTTTATCTCATTACCTTGTTTACCCCTGAATCACTTGGGTAGTTTGCTAATGCTTTATATGGTTTTGGGATAATCATTTATTACCTCTATGTTCCAATTCTTGTTGTTATTCTGTTTATGTTCATGTTGATATCATTAATGTTAATTGGAACATAGAGCTTAACTTGAGAACCACGTGCCACCACAAGGGAGGAATGGGACCCCTTGGCTGACTAATTAGGAAAGCTAGTGGAAGTCTACCTTACCCGAAAGGGGCAAGGGCAGTAGGGGAGTGGTCAGTGTAGGGAGGTCCCTGGTTGATTTTGCTGCGATGGCGGTCAGCCAGGAACCCTGCATTGGAACTTCCTATAAACTGTAGCGGGTTTTCGGAAGCTAGTGGAACTTTGTAAAGGCCTCGTAGTGTTGCCCTGCCGCGCTTCCTAGGTAGAGGTGTATGGGATTCGCGACCCCTTGGCAGATGGGTAACATGACTTGTGGGTAAAGGGTACAACCTCTGCAGAGTGTAAAACTGGTATACTAGCCGAGCTCACGGTCACGAGCAGCTCAGGACTCTCTGATGTTTAAATTATGGAACTTAAATTCAATTTTGTCATTTGCATTGCACGGATTTGTTATTAATTTTGTTCTATTACTTTACTTATGGTTTGGTATTTACTTACACTTAGTAACTGCTAATAAAATTTTGACCAACTACTTAAAAGCAATGCTCAGCTTTAACCCCTATCATTGATTAAGCCTTACACATCACATGAACTCACACCTTTGTGAGTTTATGTCCACTGGTTCCCCACAACTTGTTGAGCTATGATCATGTGTGAGCTCACCCTTGCTGTCTCACACCCCCCCACAGGAGAAGATCAGGTGGTTTAGGAGGAGCCGCCTAACACTGAGGAGTTCGATCTGATCTAGGTGGCGTTTCCCAGTCGACATTGGCGCCGACGATCCTTAGTTTGTTTTACCTTTATTATTTCATTTTGTAATAAGACTTCCGCCATGTAATAATTACTCTGATGTTTTATGACATTTATCTCTATACACTCTGTTATTATATATGTTGTCTTCTTGGCGCATGTATGAGATGCACCCGGCTTTGTTCCTTAAAACCGGGTGTTACAAAGGGATTCCTGCTAGGAAGGCCCTCGGGAGGATTTTGCTGCGATGGCGGTCCTGCAAGGGATTCCTGCATTGGAACTTCCTATAAACTGTAGCGGGTTTTCTGAAGCTAGTGGAACTTTGTAAAGGCCTCGTAGTGTTACCCTGCCTCGCCTCCTCGGTAGAGGTGTATGGGATTGGCCGTCTCTTGGCAGATGGGTAACACGACTTGTGGTTAAAGATGCGCAACCTCTGCAGAGTGTAAAACTGGTATACTAGCCGTGCTCACGGTCATGAGCAGCTCGGACCCTCACATGATTAAATTATGGAACTAAATTCAATTTGTCATATGCATTGCATTGCAGGTGAGGTGATTACTTTTGTTCTACTATTTAATTGGGTTGGTATTTACTTATACTTAGTAATTGCTAATAAAATTTTGACCAACTTTAAAAGCAATGCTTAGCTTCAACCATCCTCTTTGGTAAGCCTTACACTTCACGTGAGCTCCCACCTTTGGCGAGTTCATGCACATTATTCCCCACAACTTGTTGAGCTATGAACGTATGTGAGCTCACTCTTGCTGTCTCACACCCCCCCCCACAGGTCAAGAACAGGTACCACAGGATGAAGCGCATGGAGGATGCTGTGATGTGTTCGTGAGAGATCTAGGCCGTCGTCTCCCAGTCAACTTTGGGTTGCTGGACCGTTGTCTCCTTATAATGTAATTATTTATTTTGTATAGAACTCCTGTATATATATAAAGATGTGACATTCGATCCTGTGCCACTATACATCATATGTGTGAGACTTGGTCCCAGCATATCTGGTGTTTATGTTCGCGCCCGGGTCTTGGTGCCCCCGAAATCCGGGTGTGACATCGGGAGTCGGAGAAGCGCGTCCACTTGGCGCGGTTGCATGCCACCTGCATGGCTGCCCGCCTCTTTCGCCCGTTGGTCTGGGCAAAAGTGGAGGGTCACTTGTAACCGCTGGGCGGTCGTGTGCACCACGCGCGGCGGTTTGGCTTCTTCTGCTCTGAGTCGGTTTGCATGACATGCGGGACCCAGCCCCCGCGCCACAGGGGAGGGCCTTGGAGCGTGTTGGAGAAGACTCAGCCCGTGACGGTTGGGGGCGCAAGTAGGGAGAGTTGCCTTTAAAAGGAGGGCGACCCCTTTCGGAAGGCGACCATGTCTTCTCGCTCCCTTATGCATCGCGTCCTTCCACCTTCCAAGCCCCCGGATGGGGGATACCCACCGTCTTTTCGCCTCATCGTTGGAGGAACGCAACTCCGTGGGAGTTGGTACCTTTCAGCCATCGTTCGGCTTCAAGGATTTTCATCATGCAGCCCGGCTGCACCCCTCCACCGGCGGTCACCCAAGATGGTGACCTCCAGCTTGATGGTGGGGGAAAGCGAGTCGGGCCGCGGCCTCTGCCCCTCCCTCAGCCTCAAGGATTTTCATCACCAGGGCTGGGGAGGGGAGTGTGCCGAGTTGGGGTCAGCCCCTGTGTGGGCGGCGGCCCGCCCCTTCACTCAGTGACCGGAGGGAAGGGCGGTCGTCGTCCGTGGCACCGGCAGCTGCACCGTGCCTGGCTCTCGGACGCGAGTGGCTTCGGAGCCGCTCGCGGCGCCGGCGTCCGCCACGGCAGCTGGAAGAGGTTCTCCCGCCGGCGAGATAGCCAAGGCCGGCCACGGACCGACCTCCAACTCTACGGCCTTCTGCCCGTCCTTGCCTCACGAGTTTGGGCATGGGCGGGGGCCTCCTGGCAGCAGCATCCGCCCTGAGGTCAGCGCTGCCGCTGTTCGGCCCCCCGGAGCAGAAGTCGTCGTCGTCGCCGCTGCTGGAGCGGGTGACGACGCGCCATTCGTCGGTCTTCTGTTACTCCGCAGGCCCACCCCTATCGAGTGGGGTTGTTCGTACCTGCGGAGGGGGAACCGGAGTTCCGTTTGTAATGGCACTTCGAATGCCAGGGTTTTTTGTTCATTGCGGCTATCGAGGCCTGAATATGTATGTAATTTTGACACGGAGCCATGTTTTTTTCCTCATTTTCGAGCACTAAGACTCGCCTGTTGATTGTCTGAACCGCTTCACCAAGCATGAGTCGCCCCGTGTCAAGGTGACGAGTGAGGTATCCGTATCCCGGAGGCGTAGGAGTCCCTCGGCTCGGTCGGCCTTGTTGTCTGAGGCTCCTCTAGCTTAGTTAAAGGGACCCCTTGGCCGCTCTTCGACGAGCCGAGGCTAGGGGTAGCGATATCAGCATGAACAGAGGCGGAGTTGGCTCGAAAATGAAACCTGGTTGGCCAGAGCCTAGCCGGGTTGTCCGTTAGCGGGACCGACGCCGGAGTTGATCAACCGAGGCCTCGGGTCGGGCTGGCGCCCTTGGAAGATGGTTGGCCGAGGCCCCAGGGGTAACCGGCCGAGCCGCCTGCTCGGGCCGGATTCCCGGAGAAGTCCCTGGCAGCGATTGTCCGGGCGTGACGATGACGTCGTCCTCCCGAGTGGGGATCCTTGGACCGCGTCGCCGTCCGAGGCTAGGTCGGACCTTGTTGAAGGTGTCGTCGATGCCGAGGGTGTTACTGCCCCCTTCCAGCGTCAAGACCCGAGCCTGCAGGATCAGAGTGTCTTGTAGCGTGTGCCTTCTGCGGCCGCCGAGGCCAGAATACACACCCTCACTGTGTTGTAAAGCTGTGTCTCCTTTCCTCTTGTTTCGAGTATCTGGACTTTTTTGTCGGTAACAGGGATGTTTGTGCGAGCGAGAGTTGCTTCTCGTGGAAGGTGACGAGTGAGGTATCCGTATCCCAGAGGCGTGGGAGTCCCTCGGCTCGGTCGGCCTTGCCGCTTACGCGCACTTTCACCCGTCCATGAGGCCCTGTCACCGACTCAGTCGAGAAGGCTCGAAGGATCGCTTCGGCAGAAGAGCTTCCGAACGTGAAGACTTGTTCGGTCCGCGGAATCACTTTATCCGAACGCGAGTTACTTATCACAGAAGGTGATGAGTGAGGTATCCATATCCCGGAGGCGTAGGAGTCCCTCGGCTCGGTCAGCCTTGGCTGCTTACGTGTACTCCGTCGTTTTCAGGATCCACTTTTCGAAGTAGTCAGAAAGCGTGAAAGATATTCTGGCAGAAGAGATCTTTTTTCAAGGAAAATTTCAACGCAGAGGGGTTCCCCCCCTTTTAGCCCCCGAGGGAGGGTCGGGCTTTGCCGAGGCGAGGCCGACCCTTCCTTGATGACTAAACTTTGCGCGGGTGCGAGGTATATGAACAACTTGAAAACATCTTAAGGGTAGAAGCGACGTAGCTGTTGGATGTTCCAAGCGTTGCCGTAGACCTCGCCTTGACTGTTGGCTAGCTTGTACGTTTCGGGCTTCAGAACTTTGGCGATGACGAATGGCCCCTCCCAGGGGGGGCGTGAGCTTGTGCCTCCCTCGGGCGTCTTGCCGCAGCCGAAGCACCAGGTCGCCCACCTGGAGGTCTCGGGGCCGGACCCCTCGGGCGTGGTAGCGTCGCAAGGACTGCTGGTACCGCGCCGAGTGTAGCAAGGCCTTGTCCCGAGCCTCTTCCAGCTGGTCCAGCGAGTCTTCTCGGCTAGCTTGGTTGCTTTGATCGCTGTAGGCCCTCGTCCTCGGGGAGCCGTATTCCAGGTCAGTGGGCAAGACGGCCTCGACCCTGTAGACCAGGAAGAACGGCGTGAAACCCGTGGCCCGGCTCGGCGTTGTCCTCAGGCTCCAGACCACCGAGGGGAGTTCCTTCATCCATCGCTTGCCGAACTTGTTGAGGTCGTTGTAGATCCGAGGCTTGAGCCCTTGTAGAATCATGCCGTTGGCACGCTCTACTTGCCCATTCGACATGGGATGAGCTACGGCGGCCCAGTCCACCCGGATGTGGTGATCCTCGCAGAAGTCCAAGAATTTTCTGCCGGTGAACTGGGTACCGTTGTCGGTGATGATGGAGTTCGGGACCCCGAAGCGATGGATGATGTTGGTGAAGAACGTCACCGCCTGCTCGGACCTGATGCAGTTCAGAGGTCGGACCTCCACCCACTTGGAGAATTTGTCGATGGCGACCAGCAGGTGCGTGTAGCCCCCGGGCGCCTTCTGCAAGGGGCCGACGAGGTCCAGCCCCCACACAGCAAAGGGCCAGGTGACGGGTATCGTCTGCAGAGCCTGAGCGGGCAGGTGGGTTTGCTTCGCATAGAATTGACACCCTTCGCAGGTGCGGACGATTCTAGTGGCGTCAGCCACCGCCGTTGGCCAGTAGAAGCCTTGCCGGAAAGCATTCCCGACAAGGGCTCGAGGCGCTGCGTGATGGCCGCAAGCCCCCGAGTGTATCTCTTGCAGGAGTTCCTGACCTTCGGCGACGGAGATGCATCGCTGGAGGATGCCCGAGGGGCTGCGGTGGTAGAGCTCCTTCTCATTGCCCAGCAAGACGAACGACTTGGCGCGTCGCGCTACCCGCCGAGCCTCGGCTCGATCGAGGGGTAGCTCTCCTTGGCGGAGATATTGCAGGTACGGGGTCTGCCAATTTCGATCAGGCGTGGCCCCGCTCCGCTCCTCCTCGATGCGCAATGCCTCACCCTCGGAGGCCGAGGGTACCTCGGGTTGAACCGAGGTCGCCTCGGGCCGAGCTGAGGGTGCCTCGGGCTGTGCCGAGGGTACCTCGGGCTGGACCGAGGGTGCCTCAGGCTCGGGCGAGTCGTCGATCTTGACGGAGGGTTGATGCAGATCCCTGGAGAAGACGTCCGGGGGAACCGTTGTTTGCCCCGAGGCTATTTTTGCCAGCTCGTCCGCAGTCTCGTTGTAGCGCCGAGCGATGTGGTTGAGCTCAAGCCCGTAGAACTTGTCTTCCAGGCGCCGAACCTCATCGCAGTAGGCCTCCATCTTCGGGTCGCGGCAGTGGGAGTTCTTCATGACTTGGTCGATGACGAGCTACGAGTCACCACGAGCGTCGAGGCGCCTGACCCCTAGCTCGATGGCGATCCGCAACCCGTTGACCAGAGCCTCGTACTCAGCCACATTGTTGGACGCCGGGAAGTGGAGGCGTAGCACATAGCGTAGGTGTTTCCCGAGGGGCGAGATGAAGAGGAGGCCCGCGCCGGCTCCCGTCTTCATCAGCGACCCATCGAAAAACATGGTCCAGAGCTCCGGTTGGATCGGAGCCGTCGGTAGCTGGGTGTCGACCCATTCGGCTACGAAGTCCGCCAAGACCTGGGACTTGATGGCCTTCCGAGGGGCAAACGAGATTGTCTCGCCCATGATTTCCACTGCCCACTTTGCAATCCTGCCCGAGGCCTCTCGGCACTGGATGATCTCCCCCAGGGGAAGGATGACACCACAGTTACCAGATGAGACTCGAAGTAGTGTCGCAACTTCCACCGCGTCAGGATCACTGCATACAGCAGCTTCTGAACTTGTGGGTAGCGGATCTTGGTTTCGGACAGTACCTCGCTGACGAAGTAAACTGGCCTCTGAACGGGCAATGCATGCCCCTCTTCTTGCCTCTCGACCACAATCGCGGCGCTAACCACCTGAGTGGTCGCGGCGACGTAGACCAAGAGGGCTTCTCCGGTAGCTGGGGACACCAAGATAGGCGCCTTTGTGAGGAGCGCCTTCAGGTTCCCGAGAGCTTCCTCGGCCTCAGGGGTCCAAGTGAAGCGCTCGGCCTTCCTTAAGAGGCGGTACAGAGGCAGGCCTCTTTCGCCGAGGCATGAGATGAAGCGGCTCAGAGCCACGAGACATCCCATGACCCTCTGTACGCCCTTTAAGTCCTTGATGGGACCCATGCTGGTGATGGCTGCGATCTTCTCCGGGTTGGCTTCGATGCCCCGCTCGGAGACGATGAACCCCAAGAGCATGCCCTGGGGCACCCCGAAGACACACTTCTCGGGATTGAGCTTGACGCCTTTCGCCTTAAGACATCGGAATGTCACTTCAAGGTCGGAGAGGAGGTCGGAAGCTTTCCTCGTCTTGACTACGATGTCATCGACGTAGGCCTCGACCGTGCGACCGATGTGTTCGCCGAACACATGGTTCATGCACCGCTGGTACGTCGCACCCGCATTCCTCAAACCGAACGGCATGGTGACATAGCAGTACATGCCGAAGGGCGTGATGAAAGAAGTCGCGAGCTGGTCGGACTCTTTCATCCTGATTTGGTGATACCCTGAGTAGGCGTCGAGGAAAGATAGGGTTTCGCACCCAGCAGTGGAAGCCACGATTTGATCGATGCGAGGCAGAGGGTAGGGAACCTTCGGACATGCTTTGTTGAGACCAGTGTAGTCCACACACATCCGCCATTTCCCCCCTTTCTTTCTCACAAGCATAGGGTTGGTAAGCCATTCGGGATGGAATACCTCTTTGATGAACCCGGCTGCCATTAGCTTGTGGATCTCCTCGCCTATCGCTCTGCGCTTCTCCTCGTCGAATCGGCGCAGAGGCTGCTTGACGGGTCGGGCTCCGGCCCAAATATCCAGCGAGTGCTCGGCGACATCCCTCGGTATGCCGGGCATGTCCGAGGGACTCCACGCGAAAACGTCGGCGTTCGCGCGGAGAAAGTCGACGAGCACTGTTTCCTATTTGGGGTCGAGCCTGGAACCGATCCGGATCTGCTTGGAGGCGTCGCCACTGGGGTCGAGGGGGACAGCCTTAACCGTCTCCACTGGCTCGAAGTTGCCGGCATGACGCTTCACGTCTGGCACCTCTTTGGAGAGGCTTTCCAGGTCGGCGATGAGGGCCTCGGACTCGGCGAGGGCCTCGGCGTACTCCACGCACTCCACGTCGCATTCGAACGCGTGTTTGTACGTGGGGCCGACGGTGATGACCCCGTTGGGCCCGACATCTTGAGCTTCAGGTAGGTGTAGTTGGGGACGGCCATGAACTTCGCGTAGCATGGCCTCCCCAGTACCGCGTGGTAGGTTCCTCAGAACCTGACCACCTCGAACGTTAGAGTCTCCCTTCGGAAGTTGGAGGGCGTTCCGAAGCAGACGGGAAGGTCGAGTCGTCCGAGGGGCTGGACGCGCTTCCCGGGAATGATCCCGTGGAAGGGCGCAGCGCCTGCTCGGACGAAGGACAGATCGACGCGCAGGAGCCTGAGGGTCTCGGCGTAGATGATGTTGAGGCTGCTGCCCCCGTCCATAAGGACCTTGGTGAGCCTGACGTCGCCGATGACGGGGTCGACGACGAGCGGGTATTTCCCCGGGCTCGACACGTGATCGAGGTGGTCGTCTTGGTCGAAGGTGATGGGCTTGTCGGACCAGTCTAGATAGACCGGCGCCGCCACCTTGACCGAGCAGACCTCCCGGCACTCTTGCTTGCGGTGCCGAGCCGAGGCATTCGCCGCTTGCCCACCGTAGATCATGAAGTAGTCGCGGACCTCGGGGAACTCTCCTGCTTGGTGATCTTCCTTCTTGTCGTCGTCGTGGGCCCTGCCACCCTCCGCGGGTGGCCCGGCCCTGTGGAAGTGGCGCCGAAGCATGACGCACTCCTCAAGGGTGTGCTTGACGGGCCCCTGATGATAGGGGCACGGCTCCTTGAGCATCTTGTCGAAGAGGTTGGCACCTCCAGGGGGCTTCCGAGGGTTCTTGTGCTCGGCGGCGGCGACAAGGTCCGCGTCAGCGGCGTCGCGTTTCGCTTGCGACTTCTTCTTGCCTTTCTTCTTGGCGCCGCGCTGAGTAGACGCCTCGGGAGCATCTTCCGGGGGGCGGCCCTGGGGCTGCTTGTCCTTTCGGAAGATAGCCTCGACCGCCTCCTGGCCAGAGGCGAACTTGGTGGCGATGTCCATCAGCTCGCTCGCCCTGGTGGGGGTCTTGCGACCCAACTTGCTCACCAGGTCGCGGCAGGTGGTGCCGGCAAGGAACGCGCCGATGACGTCCGAGTCGGTGATGTTGGGCAGCTCAGTGCGCTGCTTCGAGAATCGCCGGATGTAGTCCCGGAGAGACTCTCCCGGCTGCTGCCGGCAGCTTTGGAGGTCCCAGGAATTCCCGGGGCGCACATACGTGCCCTGGAAATTGCCGGCGAAGGCTTGGACCAGGTCATCCCAGGTGGAGATCTGCCCCGGAGGCAGGTGCTCCAACCAGGCGCGAGCGGTGTCGGAGAGGAACAGGGGGAGGTTGCGGATGATGAGGTTGTCATCGTCCGTTCTACCCAGCTGGCAGGCCAGGCGGTAGTCCGCGAGCCACAATTCCGGTCTCGTTTCCCCCGAGTACTTTGTGATGGTAGTCGGGGGCCGGAACCGGGTCGGGAACGGTGCTCGCCGGATGGCCCGGCTGAAGGCCTGCGGACCGGGTGGTTCGGGCGAGGGACTCCGATCCTCCCCGCTGTCGTAGCGTCCCCCACGCCTGGGGTGATAGCCTCGGCGCACCCTCTCGTCGAGGTGGGCCCGACGGTCGCGATGATGGTGCTCGTTGCCGAGGTGGCCCGGGGCCGCAGGCGCGGTGTTGCGCGTGCGCCCGGTGTAGACCGAGGCTTCCCGCATGAATCGGGAAGTCGCGGCATGAGGTTCCGAGGGGTATCCCTGCCTTCGGGAGGCAGAGCTCTTGGCCCGTCGGACCGCAGCGCCTTCCAGGAGATTCTTGAGCTCCCCCTGGATTCGCCGACCCTCGGTGGTTGATGGCTCCGGCATCGCGCGGAGAAGCATCGCTGCTGTAGCCAGGTTCTGACCGACCCCACTGGATGCGAGTGGCGGCCTGACCCTGACGTCGTTGGCGACGCGGAGCTGGAGACCCTGGGGCAGGTGACGTATTTCTCCGGCCGGGGGTTGGCCCGCCCATGCCTGCCCGACTTCTCGGCGAATCGGCTCAAGGCTCCTGCTCCCTCGTCGAGCCTGGCCTGCGCCCCGCGGACTTGCTCGAGCTGTGGGTCGTGACCCCCCGCCGGAACGGGGACCACAGCTAGCTCCCGTGGGATGTCAGCGCGAGGCACCGGCCTAGGGAGATCACCGTCCTTCGGCATGCCGAGATGATTGCCTTCGGAGGGACCCCCTAGATTGACGTGGAAACATTCGCGGCTTGGGCCGCAGTCCTCGTCGTCGAGGCTGCGGCTACCGTCGGAACAGTCGGAGAGGCAATAGTCACATGCGGTCATGAAGTCCCGCATAGCACTAGGGTTGCCAAGTCCAGAGAAATCCCAACAGATGCTGGGGTCGTCGTCTTCCTCGGACTCGGAGGGCCCATAGGTCGAGACGTCCGTCAGCCGGTCCCAAGGCGACCGCGTGCGAAACCCCAGAGGGTTTGGACTCGCCTCTACGAGAGTGCCCGCCAAAGCAAGGTCGCTAGGCGGGTTAAGGCTGAATCTAAATGACGTAGGATGGGAATCGTTCGGTACCTTTTGGTCGACGAACGGCGATGAAGTCACGTCGGGGACTGACTGCACCGTCATCTCAGGTACGAGGGTGACGCCCAGCAAGCCTTCCGCGAGCGTGCTGGCGTCGTCCGCTTGCTTGGGATTGGCGTGTCGCGGGGAGACGGCGCTCGCCTTCGTCTCAAACGCGAGGTCGACGCCCGACGCGCCCCCCGTTGGGGCGCTAGGGACGTCGACTCGCTCGACAGCCGACGAGGCGCGGCCTCCCGCTTGCCCTTGGTTGCCCCGCCTCCTCCTCCGTTGGCGGGGGAGAGGACGGGGCGAGCTCGAATGTTGTTCTTCCACCACGCGGGGAAGACGTCGTCGATTCCGCCGCCGGCGGGCGGGCTGTCGGCCGCCATTGTCGTTGTCGCGCGGCGGTGGAAGGAGTATCATATCGTAGCTGCCGTCGAAGGACATGAACTCAAGACTCCCGAAACGGAGCACCGTCCCGGGTCGGAGAGGTTGCTGGAGACTGCCCATCTGGAGCTTGACGGGAAGCTGTTCGTCAACACGCAGCAGGCCCCTACCTGGCGCGCCAACTGTCGGCGTTTCGAGACCGGGGGGTCCCTCGGGCCGACGAGTGAGTGTCGCCGCGTGCCCCAGCCCAGATGGGTCGAGCGCGTGGGCGAGCGCGAAGGGGGGAAGGAGCGAGGCGGCCGGAGACCGGCATGAGAGAGGTGGGAATCCCGCGGCCTTCGTGTTCGTCCCGCGCCCAGGTCGGGTGCGCTTGCAGTAGGGGGTTACAAGCGTCCACGCGGGAGAGGGAAGCGAGCGGCCCCAAGAGAGCGCCTGTCCCGTCCTCGTCCCCGCACGGCCAACCTTCTCTAAGAGGGCCCTGGTCCTTCCTTTTATAGGCGTAAGGAGAGGATCCAGGTGTACAATGGGGGTGTAGCAGAGTGCTACGTGTCTAGCGGGGGAGAGCTAGCGCCCTAAGTACATGCCGATGTGGCAGCCGGAGAGATTTTGGCACCCAGCTGGTGCAATGTCGTGGCCGTCGGAGGAGCGACGGAGCCTGGCGGAGGGACAGCTGTCGGAGCGGTTGAGTCCTTGCTGACGTCCTCCTGCTTCCGTAAGAGAGCTGAGAGCCGCCGTCGTCACAGAGCATGCGGGGCGCCATCATTGCCTATCTGGCGGAGCTAGCCAGATGGGACACCGATCTTGTTCTCTGCGGCCCGAGTCAGCTCGGGGTAGGGTGATGATGGCGCTTCCTGTTGACGTGGCTGGCCTGCGCCCTAGGTTGGGCGACGTGGAGGCTCCTCCGAAGCCGAGGTCGAGTCTGTCTTCCATGGCCGAGGCCGAGTCCAAGCCCCTGGGTCGGGCGAGGCGGAGGTCGTTCGGCAGAGGCCAGGGCAGAGTCCGAGCCCTGGGGTCGGGCGAAGCGGAGTTCGTCGTCTTCTGGGGCTGAGCCCGAGTCCGAGCCCTGGGGTCGGGCGAAGCGGAGTTCGTCGTCTTCTGGGGTTGAGCCCGAGTCCGAGCCCTAGGGTCGGGCGAAGCGGAGTTCGTCGTCTTCTGGGGCTGAGCCCGAGTCCGAGCCCTGGGGTCGGGCGAAGCGGAGTTCGTCGTCTTCCGGGACTTAGCCCGAGTCCGAGCCCTGGGTCGGCCGGAGCGGAGTTCGCCGTCTTCCGGGACTTAGCTCGAGTCCGAGCTCTGGGTCGGGCGGAGCGGAGTTCGCCGTCTTCCGGGACTTAGCCCGAGTCCGAGCCCTGGGTCGGGCGGAGCGGAGTTCGCCGTCTTCCGGGACTTAGCCCGAGTCCGAGCCCTAGGTCGGGCGGAGCTCCCTATGGTGCCTTTGGCAGGGCCTGACTGCCTGTCAGTCTCACTCTGTCAAGTGGCACTGCGGTCGGAGTGGCGCAGGCGGCGCTGTCCTTCTGTCAGGTCGGTCAGTGGAGCGGTGAAGTGACGGCGGTCACTTCGGCTCTGCCGGGGGGCGCGCGTCAGGATAAAGGTGTCAGGTCACCTTTGCATTAAATGCTCCTGCGACTTGGTCGGTCGGTGCGGCGATTTAGTCAGGGTTGCTTCTTAGCAAAGGCAGGGCCTCGGGCGAGCCGGAGATATGTCCGCCGTTGGAGGGGGGCCTCGGGCGAGACGGAAATCCTCCGGGGTCGGCTGCCCTTGTCCGAGGCTAGGCTCGGGCGAGGCGTGATCGAGTCGCTCGAATGGACTGATCCCTGACTTAATCGCACCCATCAGGCCTTAGCAGCTTTATGCTGATTGGGGTTACCAGCTGAGAATTAGGAGTTTTGAGGGTACCCCTAATTATGGTCCCCGACAAGTAGAGATTTCCAAAAACCCTATAGTGCAACTTTGGGTTAAATTCAAATCTCCATCTCATTATTATATTTCTATTGTTATTATTTTATTATCAAGTGTACAAACAAACAAAACTCCATCATGATGCATAATTTAATGGTGTTCTTTGTTAGTTATTTATTTGTTTAAGTGAGATGTTCACATGTAATGGTAAATAGAGATAACACATATATAAAGGAAAATAATTTTCTCCTTTAATATTTTCTTATAAATTGAGTATTACATTTTTCTATTTCCATCCCTGTTTGGAATGGCTTAAATTATAGAGAAGCTAGCTTTTCTTCAACTTTTCCCACCAACAGCTTAGTGGGGAAGCTCGGGTCAATGAAAGCTCTGCGTTTGGCATCCTAGCTTTTTATGTGGGCGCTGTCTTTTGGGACCCATGTTCCATTGATTAACGGAGAATACATCAGCACAGAGAGCACCTTGAGGAAGCTAGAAAAGCCGCGCGACCCGAGCTCACCAGAAAAGCTTGATAATAGGCTTTCGGCTTCTGGCAGCTTCTGGCCACCAAAAGATGCTGCGGACTGGCAAACGTTCAGCTTTTCAGCCAGCTTCTATAAAATTTGTTGGGGCAAAAACCATCCAAAATTAACATAAACACATAATCGGTTGAGTCGTTGTAATAGTAGGAATCCGTCACTTTCTAGATCCTGAGCCCTATGAACAACTTTATCCTACTCCACACGTAATCGTAATGATATTCAGATTCTTCCCACAGCCAGATTCTCCTCACAGCCAGGTTTTCAGAAAAGCTGGTCAGAAAAAAGTTAAACCAACAGGCTCATAGTTGTTTTTTAAAAAGCGCTTCTTCGGTAAGCCCACGAGAAGTTTTGCGTTTGGGAGCTCTAGGGCTTTTTTGACTGAGAAGCTGCCTAATAAGCACTACAAAGTAATAAATAGATTTAGGGGCATGAAAGAATAATACAGTAGTTACCTCATTGAGGTGGACTATTCTTCGATGGTGGCGCCTATTCAGCTGCCGGTGACGACAGTCCTCCTCTTCGTCCTCGAGCCACTCTCCTCTGCATACTCCTCATCGACCACCACGCTGCTACAACATTAGGGGTGGAGCCGTAGAGGGACTGTTGTATTACCGTAATACCTTTATTTACGATATGTCGAACGATCAGAATAAGGCCCGTTTCAATCTCACGGGATAAACTTTAGCTATATGAATTGAAGTGCTAAAGTTTAGTTTCAATTACCACCATTAGCTCTCCTGTTTAGGTAACAATAGGCTAAAAGTAGCTAAAAAAAGCTGCTAAAGTTTATTTCACGAGATTGAAATAGGGCCTAAATCAGAGACATATAGACACCAAGAGGCACCGCCCAACCACCGTATATATATACTATTATTCAAAAAAAAAACAATCTCGGGAAAAATTTTCACAAAATGTTTGGTCACACTGTGAACTCATGAACAATGCAGCTGGTAAGCAACTGCGTTGGTATAACATTTGAAAATGAATGCAACATTGTAGTTGGCGCGTTGGATACTTTGATCCTTCGACTGCCTTATTGCTGCATGCTTTATCCAACTTCTGTTTGATTCAGTACTGCATGACCTTTGCGCACACAAAATAGGCCTCTCTCACAGTTTAGCACCGGCAAGCCAACGGCTGTAGAAAGCCAGTGCTTCCTGCGGTTTGTACTCAGGAACTGTGTGCCCAGCACCCTGCCAGAGGAACAAAAATTAAGGATAGTTAAAGAAAAGGCAACTTGTTTTTTTTATTTATCTGGTGGGTTATTAGTATATCATGTTTAGTTTGTGAGTCCATGGATTAATAGACAAAAACTTAATCTGAAACTGTGGCACACCTTAATAGTGGCAAAAGTAAGGCCCTTTTCATATCCTTGGGTGTACCTGGGAGCAAAAATACAAACATTTGACTGGAACAAATGGAACATGATAACAAATCATCGAGCTGAAGATTTCGTGAAATATATAAATAATGCCAAAGTTTTTGTTGATTGTAGTGAATTCATATCGTCCAAGAGCTAGCAATTACTCAACATCGATCTAGGATCGATTAAACGGTTCAAAGATCTTAGGAGGAAATAAAGGGTCAATGCATGCTTGTGTTCAGATATATATATATACATACCCGGCAACTTGTTCGTCGACAATCCACTGTCGCCACGGATCAACGACGGCGTAGCCTAAAGACGCAGTCCATGCTTCAGTCCCGGTGTAAGGTACACACATGTCATGGTCGCCGCTGAAACAAATAATGCAAAAAAAAAAGAATATGACAGTGATAATATATATGTAGCAGCTTCTCTCTGAGTCTAATAAAAAAAACCATGTTGCGATTCTGTAGGTATATATATTGGAAGTACCTGTAGATGAAAGCACGGTAGCCCTGAGTCGTGAGGTTCTTGTGATAGATGATCATGCTGCCGGCGTCATGATCAAAATCCAGTTTATCCGTGCATAATTCCCAGGGTCCGATTGAACTGACCTAATATATATACATACATACATAATCGTTAGAAGGTGGAAATATTTAGAATGGATCAATTAGTGCTTGGTGGTGCGTGGTAATCATACTGGTTCGGCATGGATAGCGGATCTGACGCTATCGTTGTTTAGCCACGCTGTGGCAACCTCATCGCTCTGAAAAAAAACCAATCAGAAACAATTAACAAAGGCAATTGGAATGAGATGAATAATCATGCGCGCGCGTGGTTACTACTGCGGTTGCTGTGCATGCATGCGTGCGTGCTAGCTCACCATACACGGAACTCCACTGGAAGCTACAGCCGCCAGCTCCTGCCACGACGGAACGCGGCCGTCTCTTACCGGAGCTCTCAAAGGCCACGCCCGTCCGTGCATTCTTATCCTTACAGGAAGAGGCTTGTTGCTGGTCACGCCGAGGTCTTTGAAACTCTGAGGCAGCTCGCTAGTACTCTGTGCCTGTGGGGTCACGGCTGCTTGTTTGGTATCAGCTGGGGCGTGGTAACATGGCTCAAGGATGTCGTAGATATTTAATCCGTCGATTTCCTACGTACACACGAAAACATATATAGTACATTAATAATTAATATATATATATATATAGGACGAATACTACTGTTTGTTTAATTTATTTTACTAGCTGGGTACTGGCTATATAGTGTTATCACAGCTGGTTTACCGTCTCGACTTTTGACAGCGCCTCGTCGCATTTTGCACTGCTAGAGTTCCAGTAATTCCCTTGGCATGCAGTGCTGGCTTCCTACATTTTGCAAAGAGAAAAATCGTGGTAAATCGCAAGAAACAATATGCGAATATATACCATAGTTGTACTGTCGTATATATACCTTGTATATACTCTCTGAAATGAGAGCCATCCCGTGCGCAAACGGCACAAGAGCATTACCATCAAAGACGGTGTCGCACACACCATTGCCGACCATGTAGCCCTAATTAATTAACATGATATATATATGGGAGTACGTACAGAGAACACAAGTTCAACCATTGTTATGCATGTATAACGAAAACTAACCTTAAAGTTTATAACTGGCTTCACTCCTTTGTGGATTCCTGTACAACAGTTAGCTCGTCAGAAACAAGCTAGAGCGTCAAAACAGTTTGCAGGTGAATCAAGGATCCCAAAGCAAGCTAGCACCTTTGACGACTTCGCTTGAAAGGGTAGGGACATAAACGCCAGCGTACGACTCTCCAGCTATGTAGAACGGATTTGCCAAGAACTCAGGGTAGAGCTGGAACCACTGCATGCAGGGGGTTCAAAAATTAACACGGAAAGGAAACCGATCAGCCAGCCTTCTGTTATTAAAAAAAAGAAAGAAAGAAAGAAAAGATTGTACAACAACAGTAACTGATAAATTCACCACCAACCAACAACACGAGAGAACGCGCGTGTGTTTAATTATATATTACCTTGAGCAGGAAAGTGTGCGAATCGGCGGCGGTCTTGAAGTCGCCAGTCTCGTAGTCCGAAACGTTGTTTGAGTAGGAAAGCCCGACGCCGGCAGGGGAGTCCAAGTATATCACACTCGACACCTGCGACAAACAATGCAAAAAGCAAAACATCACTAGCTGCTTGGCTATAGTTAATTAGTCTCTCGGACGACAGAGACGGGAGGTGCAGTGTGTCCAACCTTAGACCAGCTATAAGGGTTGAGATGAAGCTTTGGCAGGCTCCCAGCTGACCCTCCTGATGACTCAAAGCTGAATGGCCCTGAATCCAAAAACAGAATCATCGTCGGCACGCATGGAGAGTATTGTATTATTAGGCATCTCTAGTCTGACTTGTTTACTTCACACCATGTATATATAAACATGCCCCCTGCTCCATTTTGCTTTTCTCAGTAAATTACGTAGATATATATGAACATTTCGAGAGAGAAAAAAAAGTATAAAATTAATCAAATAGTAACTGAACAAGTCTAAAGACGAGATCTTCTTATTAAGATTGAAGAAAGTGTGTGCTATGTCTCGTAGTGGTCCTTGTGACTGGAATGGCAACTCTGTCAAATACAAGCAGCATCCATGTGTGCTAAAAAAGCAAAAACAACAGAAACAGAGAGGACAATCTGAGATGGTGTGAGGATAATCAGGAGAATCATCGTGCAACGTAGAGCACCGGCCAGATGGGCACTCGTGAACGTGTGGCCGCCAACAATCTCTACTCGACCAAGGGTTCACTTTATTGATAAGGAAAAAAATATCAGATATTGACCATAAACAAAAAATTTCACAGTTTTTTTTAAAATTGTTGGCTCATTTTGTCTATAATATCACATAATTTATATCTGGATATTCAACAAATGAAAACAATACATGGGCCAACGAATCAAGTGACAGAGAAAAATTTTAGAACTAATTTTTGGCAACTCCATTTTACCAAAGAAAAAATGAACTAATTTTCCTTGGGAAAAAATGGGAATCCCTTAAGAAAATAGAGTTGTCAAACTAGTGCTTAGGGTTTCAAGTGCCCTGGGAGAGTCCGAGAAAACCTATGGGTGAGCCGGCTTCTAATTTGGGTCCTTTTGCGGGCGCCAATTCAAGAGCACCCAAAAATTATGGCCAATAGAGAGAAAAAAAGTTGGAGCCCACCTATAAACACGAAAAATTGGGTTTATCGGGGACCCTATCACTGATAAAGTTTTTTCTGCCGCGTGGTTCGATGCATGGTGGCAGTTTATTTAGGCCATTCTCAGTGGAAGTTCCATTCTCATTAAATACTGTGATACATTTGCAAATCTGGTGACATGGCGCAACCTATTTATTACGAGAGAGATGAAATGGGGTTTCATAGGGATAAAATTAGGTATATATGCACGGTTACCTAGACATGTTGTGTCCTCCATGTTTTTGCATATGAAACCAACCACGCCAAATGAAACTGTACAATCACGACGGGAAGTTTCATCCATGGTTAATTTTATTTGTTTCATGCTTACGTGGCGCTTAGAAAACATAAACATGAAACCTTTCGTTCGGAATGCCCTTAGCTGTTACCATCGGAACATAGGTGAATGAGTAAGTTTTTATCATGTTGGCACCCCCCCTTCTCTGACGGAGGCGGGGACCTATAAATAAATGCAACTTTCCATCGACCATTCCATTTGAATAGCGTTGGAGTTCATCGAAGCCCAAAGAAGAAGCTGTTGCAAGTGTAGGGACACTCAATCCACCATATGAGAGATTAATTAGTGAGCATATTTTTGGCTCACTCTCGCTCACCCGTAGCTATTGCAATATGCCTTTTTCCCCCCATGGGCATCTTTGTTCGTCACTACTTGTTACTAGTAGCTCGTCGTGTCATGCTAAAAACGGAGTAGAGTACTATATGTATATAGCTTAGCTTGGTCCTTAACTCGACATCCTTAGTAGAGAGTAACCATATCATATACTACATGTGTATATAGCAACCCCTAGTGCGTCACTGTGCACTATAACAACCTCCCCCACTAGCTAGAATTTGGGGGGCCCCCCGCGTATCCCCCAAAATCCTCAATTGTTCTACGTCCGGCGGTGCGATGATACGCGGTACGCCGATAGATGCGTATAGTGGTAGAAAGCAACAGCGCAGCAACCAGACCAGCTCTCGATCGGCCGGCCCCACCCAACCGCTAGCTATAGATTCTTCCGTTTCTCCGTCATTCAATTCCGTCCGTCCACAAACAAGCAACGACGGTTATTCCGGGCAAAGATAAGAAACAGGGAACCCGATGGTGACGACACGCACACGACGACCAAGATAAGAAAAGAAAGCTAGGGAGCTAGCTAGGGGTCGTCGACGTCGACGTCGACGCGACGACGTACGCACCGTGCTCGTAGACGAAGCCGTCGAAGCTGGAGCAGCCGGGCCCGCCGTTGAGCCAGAGCACGACGGGGTCCCGGGCCGGGTCGCGCTCCGACTCCACCAGGTAGTAGAACAGCCGCCTGCCGTGCCGCTCGTCCACCGTCACGTACCCGGCGTAGTGCTTCGACGGCAGCTGCTGCTTGTTGCCGAACCCCGGGACGCTCGTCACCAGCGCGCCCGGCGGCGCCGCGAGGCAGCAGCGGCAGGCGGCGAGGAAGGAGGAGGCCACCACCACCGCCGCCAGCAGCCGGAGGCGGGCTGCTGGTGGAGCGGCGGTAGCAGAGCCGCACGCCATTGCTTGCCGCTGCGGTAGTCTAGTGGATGGGCAGGGCTAGCTCGATCGACCGTCGGCGCCGGAGCTTGCTAGCTAGCTAGGACGGCGGCAATGGCACAGTGACCAGTCGGGATGATTGATACGGCCGGGAGGCGTTTAAATACACACACTGTGAGCTGCCGCCCGCCTGCATGCGCCGTTATTTGTGAGGTGAGGGGATTGGATGGTGACGTCGACGATAAAGCCGGTGCGCCCGCGCGCGGCGGTCCTGTTGGAATTATCACCGTCGCACAGCGCTACAGCCTACCCAGTGGAGTCGGCCGCCGAACAACGCATGGATATGTTGACTAGTTGACGGACTTAGCGAAAACAGAACTCAGTTAATTAATCTCTCTCTCTCTCTCCTCTTTATATATATATATATATATATATATATATATATATATATATATATATATATATATATATATATATATATATATATATATATATATATATATATATATATATATATATATATATATATATATATATATAGGGCAGGTATAACGGGAGCCCTGGGCTTCAGATATTAAAGGAAGCCCAGGTCGGTCCGGATGTCTAGTCCGTTGGGACAGGCGCGCCTGTGTTTAACGGAGCGCTGAGAGGCGGCATGCAGGAGTCACGGCGCCGTTACGCGGTTGTTTGAATGGCTAGGCGGTAAACAGAAGGGAAAGGCGCGAAATTAAAGGGATCAGTTTCCACATGCAAACGTGATTACTGGGATACGTGGGCGCGTAAATTATGGATCTTGCACGGTAAGTAATGTGCGGAAGGTAAAAAAACATGAAGCATAAGATGTTGAAAGATATGGCATAAAACCGAAGCGGCATAAAAGATGCATAAACATTATATACCGAATGGCGTAAAACGTTGTGTTATTGTGTGTAAATTTTATATTATGAATTTTAGTTTGACAAAGACGTCGCCATAATATCGCAACGGTTACCGAAATAATGGGAAGACCCTGTAAACGTGGATGCGGTTACTTTTATAGTATCCGAGATTTAATTTCATTCGGAAAAAAGGACCACTAAGACTGCGTAACTAATCGGAGTTGGAGATGGCCGGCTCTGGAGGGTCGCCGACGATGGAAGGAGATGGCGTTCGTCTTGATCCAGAGACAGAGGAAGGAGTTGGTGGTAACTCACTGGTGACACCACCGCCTGCTCTAATGGGTCCTGCGATCGCCGAGATGAGCATAGGGGAAGAAGGAGAACAAAGGGTTCGACCTCCTATGTCCAATATTAGCTCCAGGGAGATGGATACGCCACAGATACTGCGTTCACATGTAAGTCCAGTCGCTGTATTTGATTATCGATTGATTACATTGTTGTGAACATATTCAATGGTACAAACAACAATGACAATGAACTAGCAGGCAAAAAACATTGATCCAACTATAGTGCCAACGGTAGGGATGACTTTCAAGGATGTTGATGATGCATATAAATTCTATAAAAGGTATGCATATGAAGTTGGATTTCCACTGAAGAAATACAGAGAGAAGACATTCAGTAAGTGGATAAATTGTTCACGTGAAGGTAAAAGTGCAGCAAAATCAAATGATACACCTAGAATGAGGAATAGATCATCGGGGCGTACACAATGCAAAGCTGGAATAAAATTAAAAAAAATATATGATGATGAAAACAAAATGGTTGTAGCTACAAAAATTGAACTGGTAAACTTGGAGCATAACCATGAGTTCATAACTGACGAAGCAGAGAAACAACATTTACGTTGCAACAAAATTAGGGATGCTGAGTACATAAATTTTGTGGATGCAATGCATGATAGCCGAGTGCCGCAGCATTGCATAGTTGATTTCATATCAGAAATGCATGATGGGCCGGAGAACGTACCGGTAACTGCTCAAGATCTGAAAAATATGTAAGCAATATTTTTTTGTTACATGTGTATATATCAATAGCCAGGAATTTTACTATAGTAAATGTGTGTGTAACAATTTTTTGTTCAAACAAATGAAGGAGGGCAGCCAGGAGAAGAAAAAATTGCTCAAATGATGTAGCCAAACTTTTGGCTTTCTTTAGAGAATGCAAAAAACAGAATCCACAATTTTTTTGTGATTTCCAGCTAGACGATGATGGGAAAATAGTTAGTATTTTTTGGTCACACGCAAGCATGCAGGGGGAATACGCAGATTATGGTGATGCTGTGACATTTGATACAACTCACAAGACAAATATATATGATAAACCACTGGGCATGTTTGTTGGCGCTAACAGCCATCTGCAGTGTACAGTGTTTGGATTTGTTTTGTTGGGAGATGAAACAGTACAGACTTTTGAATGGGCTTTCAATTCATTCAAAACATGTATGGGAGGCGAGGGTCCAAGAGTTATGCTTACAGGTATGTGATATATAAATTTGTTATGCAAAACAATGAATTAATTTATTGTGAAAATAACTGAATAATCTGTGAACAATTACAGATCAAGATCCTGCAATGCCAATTGCTCTGAGAACTGTATTTCCAAAAACAGTTCACAGACTGTGCTTATGGCATGTACAGAACAGATTTATGCCATTCCTGAATGAGATATATGCCAGGTTTGCTGTTAAGGATTTTAAAACAACATTCCAGTCTATTATACATCATCCATTAACTCCTCATGAGTTTGAATGTGCCTGGGAAATGATGCTAGAGGAGTTCAATCTTCATGAAGATATAACTCTACGCAAATTATATGAAATAAGAAAAGAATGGATACCTGCATTTTTTAAAAATGACTTCTGTGGGGTAATGGTATCTACACAACGAAGTGAGAGCATGAACAGATTAGTGAAGCAATCACATGTAGATGCGAACACCCCACTGCATGAGTTCGCTAAACAAATGATGAAAATGTTGCACAGCAGGAAAATGAAAGAATCAAAGGAGGCATTGGTGAGCAAGGTATGTCGTGCTTGTTAGCAATAACGGTTTGCATATAATTATGTAAATAATTTGTTTAATTGTGATATTAATGTGTTATAGGCACCAAGGACAACAGATACATTATATAGGTTCGAAGTGAGAGTCTCTAGAGCATACACCAGAGCTGTTATGAATAGATTCGAGGAATCAATGAAATACGCCACTGCATACAAAATATTAAAGGACCCAGACGGATGTGATAATGAATGGATCGTACAGCATACAAAACGGTCTAATAAAATTGTGTGGGGACAACATCAATTCAAGATATCAGCAGACATAGAAGCTGGGGAGTATACATGCGAGTGCAAACAGTGGGAACATACAGGTTTGTACATATTATGTTGTTTAGCATAAAAAATTTGCATACTAGATAATTTGATGATTGTAGTACTATTAATGTATATTTTTGAAATAATGGTTTGTTTTCATGTTTTCAGGTCTATTGTGTGTTCATCTTTTAAGAGCCTTCATGCATCTTCATGTTGAAAAGATACCTTCAAAGTATATATTGCAAAGGTACACTGTCTCATCAAGAAAAGATGTTCCGTTTGAAAGAATTGATAAGAGCTTCAGGGGGAAGGATGGAGTTACTAAATCATACAGACAGAAAATGTTGTTAACGAAAACTATGAAAGTAGTTCGTCAGGCGTGTATGTCAAAAGCAGGGTACGATAAGGCGATGGATGTGTTGGATGAGCTCGATGCCGTTCTAAGCCGATTGGAGCCAGATATTGGATGTAATGAGTCAACAGATGTTAGTGATAATGAGGAAGACAAGGTAATAATATTGCAGATGTTTTAGTGTTATACTATTTGTAACATAAATTATGCATAAATAACATGTTATTTTGTACCAGGAAGAAGAGTTGAATAAAATTAATGCTAGCGATGGGATGGAAGATGACACTACAATTACATGTCATAATAAGGTATGTAAAAGATATATACATAAGCTTGCATGAAGTATTGTATATAATGAATATATAATATCATTGTAATAAGCAAAATAATATATTGTAGGATTCGCATAACACCAGGACTGGATGTGAACATGCATTAACAATAATAACAACTGGTAACCAGGTACATATTAAAATAATATTGTTTATTTGTCTTTTATGAAAATATAATTTTATGCTGCATGTAAATGATGATGTATTTGGGTTGGGCTTTAAAGGAGGACAACATGAGATTTTCACATGAGGTTGGTGATACAAGTTCTCCGTGTCACGTAGTACATGAACAAATGGAAAATATTGCTGCATCGTCAGAAGCTAAAAAGGTGAGCATTTTTACTGATTGGTATAATATATATGTAAATATGCGTATACTAAATGGTAACGTCTATTATTATGCAGAGGTTGAATTTTAATGTGGATGTTATAAATCTGAGTATGCCGGATCGTGCAAGACCAAAGGGACGGACAATCAAAAATTCAGAAGATAGGATTATGAGACTAGGTGCGAAAGGAGAGAAAAAGAAGAATAGGAGATGCCATTTGTGTGGAATAGCAGATGGGCATAACAGCAGAACATGTCTGTCTGTGGAAGAGAACAGGGCAAGGCTAGCAAAACTGTCTAATCGAAAGAGAGGACGGCCAGCCGGATCAAGACTAAACAATAAAACAACTGCTCCACAGTGGAATGAAACATCGACTGCAAAAAAACATCGTATTGATGAAGAAGTGGAGAATGAAGAAGGAGATGAGCATATGGATTTGGGCGAATAATTTGAAGTGTGACTAACTCATGGTCGATTTAGAAGAAACTTGTAATATCACAATGACTTATGCTTTATTTTGTTCGAAATTCAGCAGTTTGCATGAAAGGATTATATAATGCGTAGATATAAAACTATAAAATGCTGCGTAAATATAGACAATTACACAAATTATGTAACTGAATATGCACAACAAATTGGCATTGAACGTTTATCAATCGGAAAGGTCTGGACATTAATGTTATATAAAACTGTATACACTTAACAATACTAAACGAATGGGAGTGCATACGTCGGTTTCAAACTTCAAATACAACAAACAGGATAGCATAAACACCTGTTACGATTAGCATAATTAGCGTGAAAAATGTATAAAAGATGAACCTAGTGTATATAAAATAAGGAAGTATATATTATGCATAAAACTTGAATATTGAAACAATATGATAATACAAATAAGCCAAACCTTGGAAGCAAACAGATTAACCAACCCACAAACTGGAGATGAAGTAACATAGAATTTGTTAACAGATAACATAAATAGCCATTATGGTACCCATTATGTTTGACACACTTCAGATAAAACTGATGCGAAGTAGCATAGACATTAGCCACATTGAACATAAGTGGCACACTGAGTATCAAACACATTATCAGATGCCTGACATAAGTGACTTAACAAAGTGACATAAACAGTTTTGTGCATCGCACAGGGAATCATGTTCAGCTATGCTACCTAAGTCTTGGCTTTCAAACAACGGCGTCTCCTTGGAGAATACTTGAAAGGCAGCAGTTCTGCAGGAAGGGGGGCAACCATGTTGTTCCGATGAAAGGTAAGGTAATGCAGAACAAAGGCACGTTGGTCCAATGGTTCATCCTGAAATAGCCATAATATCAATTTGGTGTTGGGGGATGAGCCTCCAGTACGTCCATGCGTGTAACAAGTTCAGCAACTCGTCGATCAAGCTGCTCATAGGATGTCACCGCAGAGTCCTGGTATTTTTTAAAAGCTTCAGTCATCGCGCGCATCATCTCCTTCAATTCCAGCTGAGAGACACACTCATCGTCGTTAAGCTTAGGCCCCTTGTCCTTGTCCATTTGATTCTTTGGTCCTATCATTGTTAGCAGAAAATAGAGACAAAAAGGCAACAAACAATGTGAACCCTACAACTATCTCTCAGGGTGGTGGTGGTGGAATACAAATTATGAAGCGCCTTACCCTGCTCTTACAAGGTTCTTACCAGCACTGCAGGTGGCATACGGTGACCGGTGTGGCTGTCCAACAAGCGTGGGTGTGATTGCAAAGGAGTACCTATTCTGCTCGAGAGAAAGTTGGAGTTCTGGGAAGGCTGACTAAATATATATATGTGGCACATAAGTCAGTAATAGATAGCAATGCTGAATAAGTGTTCCAAGTACTCGTCCTAGTTGCTGGCCTAGAAAATGTAATAGAACAGTTGGACCAAGGCACAAGAAAGGAGGTACAAGTATATGGCTGCAGCAAGAAAATAGGCTTAGGGCAAAATAATCACAGAGGTGCACAGAACACTAGCGTTTCTGGTTATGTGCTACCTTTTTTTGCGATTTTTTTCAAATATTTTTTATATTTTTTGTATTTTGGAGCAGCACATAAGAAGATAACAGCAAGTTTCAGATTTTTTTGTGCAATGACGCGTCCTCTGGAATTTTTGCAAGTTTGCCCTAAAATCGGAATAAATGTTTGGAAAATGAGAAGTCCTATTTCCAAGCCAAATTTGGAAATTTTAAAAACAGCAAATCCGGTGAAGCAGGAAAAAATCGGATGCAAAATTTAATTCTGTATGATTTGAAAAAAAATGGGCCCGATTCGAGTTCCGAGGCGAAAGTTATGGCCGTTCTAAGTTTGGACTCTGAATCAGGGTTTCTGGCGAGGTGTTGGAAGGGTGGGGGTTCGGTTTTGTGGATAGGGTCGGTTTTAGAGATAGGATCTATTTTGTGGATAGGGTCGGTTGTAGAGATAGGATCTATTTTGTGGATAGGGTCGGTTTTAGAGATAAGATTTGTTTTATGGATATGGTCTATTTAGATACAGGATCTGTTTTGTGGATAGGGTCGGTTTTAGAGATAGGATATGTCTTGTGGATAGGGTCGGTTTTAGAGATAGGATCTGTTTTGTAGATATGGTCAGTTTTGTAGGATGGAAGCAGATGGACAGAATCAAACTGAACCAAAACAAATCTAAACCAGCAACCAAACTCAACCTAGAACACGAACTCAGAACTGTGGACTCTAAAACTGAATTGTGCAAAGGCTAAGGCAATGGTTTTAGGTCGGAATAAACTGATCGTAATTATATTTTTTTGGCTTTTTATGGACTATGGGACGAAACAAAACTAATCTAAAGGTAGGATTATACCTCACGGGCAACCTGGAAATCTGATACCAATTGATAGAAGACGCGGCCCGATCTTCCGTGAGATACGATAACTTGATTGAGTGGAGATCTCGATGTTAATGATCCAAGGCTCCGAGCGAACGGTTCCTCGCAATCACTACACCACGGCTCCATTGGTTATCACCCATGACACACGAATGACCTCGCCACAAAGGCTTATCCCTGCAAGCGCAATCAAGAACACAAGCAAGAATAGGAAAGAAACGCAACCAAAATTGTATTGATTACGGGATGGGGTCTCACAAACCGATGACGGCGACACTGTTCGATGACAGAATTGATCTAAGCAAAACCCAAACCTAATGTGACGGCGTCTGCTGAATAAATAGAGTATTAGGGTGTTGCGTGACCCCTGGACTCGCCCCTAATAGGCTCCGACGCGATACACAGCCCAACAGCCCAACAGACGGTGTCGTAGCACCAAAACAGAATCTGAACGCTGACTTGTTTCGACGAATCCTGTTGACTCCGGATGAATTTTAGGGTGGAACCAGTTGGGTTGGTTAGATAATTTCTTTATCTTTCGAACCATATCAAGTCTGTCGCAATCAGAGTCCGGATGCTACTTGGGCGTCCATTTTAGTGTAGACTGGTCCTGGAACCCGAGATGGAGTCGCAGCCGAGTTGGACTTGATCTCTTTCCTGTTGTGGGCGCCCTTGCTGCTCCTCCTCAACACCTTGGCCTTTCCCAAGTCCTTAATGGTCCTCTCCAAGGTTTCTAATCATCAAAACATCCATAGCCCCAAGCATAAGCTCTGAAACACAATTGACTAGGGTAGAACGTACCTGGAGATTTAGCTGTCGTGCACACGATCGTGTTATCGGTCCATTCATTATATGTATAGAAGTGATGTCCTCATCACAAACTTAGGAGTGTAAACTAAATATCACATGATTCTTTTCAAGGCCCTAAGGTGAACTCCGTTAGGATTTGCCTAGAACCTTGCACACATGCATACAGAAAGCATAATATTCGGTTGAGATGCAGATAAGTAGAGTAAAGAACCTATCATCGATCGGTATACCTTTTGATCTACGGATTTACCTCCCGTGTCGAGGTCGAGATGCCCATTTGTTCCCATGGGTGCCTTGATGGGTTTGCCATTCTTCATCCCAAACTTCTTGAGTATATCTTGAATGTATTTAGTTTGGCTGATGAATGTGCCCTCTTGGAGTTGCTTGATTTGAAATCTAAGGAAATACTTTAAATCCCCCATCATAGACATCATGAATTTATGTATCATTATCCTACTAAACTCTTCACAAGATGACTTGTTAGTAGACCCAAATATAATATCATCAACATAGATTTGGCATATAAACAAGTCTTTTGCAATAGTTTTAGTGAAGAGAGTAGGATCGGCTTTACCGACTTTGAAGCCATTAGTGATAAGGAAATCTCTTAGGAATTTATACCATGCTCTTGGGCTTGCTTGAGCCCATAAAGCGCCTTTGAGAGTTAATACACATGGTTAGGATACTCACTATCTTCAAAGCCGGGAGGTTGCTCAACATAGACCTCTTCCTTGATAGGTCCATTGAGGAAGGCACTCTTCACGTCCATTTGATAAAGCTTGAAGTCATGGTAAGTAGCATAGGCAAGTAATATGCGAATTAATTCAAGCCTAGCTACGGGTGCATAGGTTTCATCGAAATCCAAACTTTCGACTTGTGAATATCCCTTTGCCACAAGTCGGGCTTTGTTCCTTGTCACCACACCATGCTCATCTTGTTTGTTGCGGAATACCCATTTGGTACCTACAACATTTTGATTAGGACGTGGAACTAAATGCCATACCTCATTCCTCGTAAAGTTGTTGAGCTCCTCTTGCATTGCCACCACCCAATCCGGATCTCTTAATGCATCTTCTATCCGGTATGGCTCAATAGAAGACACAAAAGAGTAATGTTCACAGAAATGTTCAACTCGAGATCTAGTGGTTACCCCCTTGTGAATATCACCAAGAATGGAGTTGACGGGGTGATCTCTTTGAATTGCTTAATGGACTCTTGGGTGTGGCTGTCTTTGATCCCTGATTTCTTGATCATCTTCCTTGTCATTATTGTCTTCATCTCCCCCTTGATCAATGTCTTCCTCTTGAGGTGGCTCATTGTCTTGATCTTCATCTACATCTTCTTGAGCTTGATCCTCATCTTGAGTTGGTGAAGATGCTTGCATGGAAGATGATGGTTGATCTTGTGCTTGTGTGGGCTCTTCGGATTCTTTAGGACACACATCCCTAATGGACATGTTCCTTAGTGCGACGCATGGAGCCTCTTCATCATCTAGTTCATCAAGATCAACTTGCTCCACTTGGGAGCCATTAGTCTCATCAAACACAATGTCACAAGAAACTTCAACTAATCCAGTGGATTTGTTGAAGACTGTATATGTCCTTGTGTTTGAGTCATAACCTAATAAAAAGCCTTCTACTGCTTTAGGAACAAATTTTGAGCTTCTACCTCTTTTAACAAGAATAAAACATTTGCTCCCAAAGACTCTAAAATATGAAACATTGGGTTTTTTACCAGTGAGGAGTTCATAAGATGTCTTCTTGAGAATTCGGTGGAGATATAACCGGTTGATGGAGTAGCAGGTGGTGTTAATTGCCTCAACCTAGAACTGGTCCGGTGTCTTGTATTCATCAAGCATGGTCCATGCCATGTCCATTAGAGTTCTATTCTTTCTCTCCACTACACCATTTTGTTGAGGTGTGTAGGGAGAAGAGAACTCATGCTTGATGCCCTCTTCTTCAAGAAATCCTTCGATTTGAGAATTCTTGAACTCCGTCCTATTATCGCTTCTAATCTTTTTTATCCTTAGTCCGAACTCGTTTTGAGCCCGTCTTAAGAACCTCTTTAGAGTCTCTTGGGTTTGAGATTTTCCTGCAAAAAGAATACCCAAGTGAAGCGAGAATAATCATCCACAATAACTAGACAATACTTACTCCCACCGATGCTTATGTAAGCTATCGGGGCGAATAGGTCCATGTGGAGTAGCTCAAGTGGCCTATCAGTCATCATGATGTTCTTGTGTAGATGATGGACTCCAACTTTCTTCCCTGCTTGGCATGTGCTACAAATCCTGTCTTTGTAAAAGTGAACATTTGTTAGTCCTAAAATGTGCTCCCCTTTAGAAGCTTGTGAATATTCTTCATTCCAACATGGCCAAGTCAGAGATGCCAGAGCCAACTCATGTTAGTCCTAGCAATTAAGCAAGTGTCTAGTTCAACTTGATTATCATTAAAATCAACTAAGTATAGCTGACCATCTAGCACTCCCTAAAAAGCTATTGAATCATCACTCCTTCTAAAGGCAGTAACACCTATATCAGTAAAAAAACAGTTGTAGCCCATTTTGCATAATTTAGAAACAGAAAGCAAGTTGTAGTCTAAGGAATCTACAACAAAAACATTAGAAATAGAATGGTCAGGAGATATAGCTATTTTACCCAAGCCTTTGACCAAACCTTGATTTCCATCCCCGAATGTGATAGCTCTTTGGGGATCATCATTATTCTCATAGGAGGAGAACATCCTTTTCTCCCCTGTCATGTGGTTTGTGCACCCGCTATCAATTATCCAACTTGAACCACCGGGTGCATAAACCTACAAAACAAATTTAGGCCTTGTTCTTAGGTACCCAAACAGTCTTGGGTCCTTTGACATTAGAAACAAGCACCTTGGGTACCCAAACACAAGTCTTGGAACTCTTGTGTTTGCCCCCAACATATTTGGCAACTATTTTGCCTGATTTGTTAGTTAAAACATAGGAAGCATCAAAAGTCTTAATTGAAATGTTATGTTCATTTGATGCAGCAGGAATTTTCTTTCTAGGCATTTTAACATGAATGGTATGCCTAGAGCTAGAAGCCTCATTTTTGTACATAAATGCATGGTGAGAAACAGAATGAGGTTTCCTAGCATGAATCTTCCTAATCTTATGTTCAAGATAGTTTACAGGATATAAAATGTAACCCTCACTATCCAGAACCATAGGAGCCTTGCCCTTCACAAAGTTTGACAATTTCTTAGGGGCATTAAGCTTGACTTTGGATTGGCTCCCTTTTTGGAACCCAATGCCATCCTTAATGCTAGTGCATCTCCCATTATAAAGCATGTTGCGAGCAAATTTAAACTTTTCATTTTCAAGCTCATGCTCGGCAATTTTAGCATTTAATTTAGCTATATGATTATTTTTTTGTTTAATCATAGCAAGGTGATCATCAATAGCTTCAATGTTAACATCTCTACATCTAGTATAAATAGTAACATGATTAATAGTAGATGTAGATGGTTTGCAAACATTTAATTCTCCTATCTTAGATTTTAATCTAGCATTCTCATCTCTAAGATAGGAAACCAAATCATTGCAAACATTAAGTTCTTCAATCTTAGAAACTAAATTATCATTCTCAATTCTAAGACAAGAAATTGAATCATGGCATGTGCTAAGCTCCTTAGACAGGTTTTCATTTTTCTCTACTTCTAGAGCATAAGCATTTTTCAATTTAACAAATTTTTTGTTGTCTTTAACGAGGAAGTCCTCTTGGCTTTCCAAGAGATCATCCTTCTCGTTAATGGTCTCAATTAGTTCATTTAATTTTTTCTTTTGTTCCATGTTAAGGTTGGCAAAAAGAGCAAGTAAATCATCTTCATTATCACTAGAGCTACCCTCATCACTAGATGTTGTATATTTGGGGGTGGCTCTAGAGTGTACCTTCTTCTTCTTGCCATCCTTAGCCATAAGACACTTATGGCCGACGTTGGAGAAGAGGAGACCTTTGTTGATAGCAATGTTGGCGGCGTCCTCGTCGGAGCAGGAATCGGTGGAACTCTCGTCGGAGTCCCATTCCTGAAACATGTGTGCATCGCCGCCCTTCTTCTTGTAGTATCTCTTCTTCTCCTTCTTCTCCCCCTTCTTGTCTTTGTCCCTGTCACTTTCACTAGAAATTAGACATTTAGCTATGAAATGACTGGACTTACCAAAACGGTAACACACCCCCTTGGAGCAAGACTTGTAGTCTTTCTCCCTCCTTTGTTTGAGGATTTGGTGAAAGCTTTTGATGATAAGCGCCATTTCCCCGTTGTCGAGCTTGGAGGCGTCGATTGGAAGCCTACTTGATGTAGACTCCTTCTTCTCTTCTTCTGTTGCTTTGAATGCAACGGGTTGCACCTCGGGTGTGGAGGTGGCGCCTTGCTCTAAGTTGACAATGTGTTTGGAGTCTTTGATCATTAGTTCAAAGCTCACAAACTTGCCAATAACCTCCTCGGGAGACATTAGTTTATATCTAGGATCCCCATATATTAATTGAACTTGAGCAGGATTGAAAAATACGAGGGATCTAAGAATAACCTTGACCATCTCATGGTCATCCCATTTGGTGCTCCCGAGGTTGCGCACTTGGTTCACCATGGTCTTGAGCCAATTGTACATGGCTTGCGGCTCTTCTCCTTTGTTGAGGACGAATCGACCGTGTTCTCCCTCGATCGTTTCGCGCTTGGTGATCTTGGTCACCTCGTCCCCTTCATGCGTGGTTTTGAGGACGTCCCAAATTTCTTTGGCGCTCTTTAATCCTTGCACCTTGTTATACTCCTCTCGACACAAGGAGGCGAGGAGTATAGATGTGGCTTGAGAGTTAAAGTGCCTAATTTGGGCAGCCTCGTCCGAGTCGTAGTCCTTGTCCCCCACCTTTGGTACCTGCGCTCCAAACTCAACAATATCCCAAATGCTTTCGTGGAGTGGGGTTATATGGTGCCTCATTTTATCACTCCACATACAATAATGTTCACCATCAAAATATGGTGGTTTTTCTAGGGGTACGGAAAGTAATGGAGCACGCTTTGAAATACGAGGATAGCGTAGGGGCATCTTACTATACTTTTTGCACTCATGGCGCTTAGAAGTGGTGGACGATTCGGAGCCAAACGTGGAGGGTGACGACGCGAAGAGTCAGTCTCTTAGTAGACTACCTTCTTCATCTTCTTCTTGTCACCCTTCCGATGTGACTTGATAGAGGAAGAGGATTCCTCCTTATACTTGTTGCCGAACTCTCTTGAGAGAGTCCTCCCCGAGCTCGCGGGCTTTTCGCCGGTCATGATCTCCCTCTTGGTGTGATCTCCAGACATTACTTCGAGTTGGTTAGACTCTTAATGAAGCACTGGCTCCGATACCAATTGAAAGTCGCCTAGAGGGGGATGAATAGGCGAA
Source organism: Zea luxurians (assembly GCA_029449295.1). Classification (NCBI taxonomy): domain Eukaryota; kingdom Viridiplantae; phylum Streptophyta; class Magnoliopsida; order Poales; family Poaceae; genus Zea; species Zea luxurians. The sequence goes on along the minus strand of JAOPSE010000003.1, from coordinate 146,745,976 downwards.
ACCTAAAATTTGTAAACTTAAATACACACTAAAGGTCGGGGTTAGCGTTAGAATTAAATTCAAGTCGGAAAGGTTATTTCTCTTGCTAGGAGTTGCCAAAGAGTGCGGATGAAGTATGGGAGCAAACTCAAATCAATACTCGCAAGGAAACGTTAGAGAGAGGAAAGAGGGGAAAACAAATCAAGTGGAAATCAACACAAGGAGACACGATGATTTGTTTTACCGAGGTTCGGTTCCAAAGAACCTAGTCCCCGTTGAGGAGGCCACAAAGGTCGAGTCTATTTCAACCCTTTCCCTCTCTCAATCGGTCACTTAGATTGGTTGAGTGCTTCTTCTTAATCTCACGGGTCACTAAGACCCCGCAAGGATCACCACACAATTAGGTGTCTCTTGCAAGCTTTACAATTCACTTAGAAGGTTGAGAAAGAGATGAAGAAAGCACGATTGCGAAAACCAAGCAACAAGAGCGACAAATAACACAAGGATCACTATCTCTCAAGTCACTAATCACTAATGATCACTTGTCTCAATTGTGGAACTTAGAGAGATTGGAAGCTTTGATTGTGTCTTGGAATGGATTGCTAGCTCTTGTATTGAATGTGAAGGATTGGAGTGCTTGGGTGAAGTGAATGGAGGTGGTTGGGGTTGTATTAATAGCCTCCAACCACTTCCTAGCAGTTGCTCCTCTCCTGTCGACCGCGGACGGTCCGCGCCCCTGGTCCGGACGGTCCGCCCCTGCATATCAATGGCTAAAATCGCAACGGTCAGCAGTAACGGCTATATCAACGGCTATAGAGCATTTAATGCGCCGTCAGATGTCAGATAAAGCAGTCGCGGACGGTCCGGTCGTGCACCCCGGACGGTCCACGAGGATGCTAAAAATACATTTTACCGAACCCGTCCCCTTCGGGTTTTTCTGGTTATTCTCCGACCGGACGGTCCGCGCTTGGTCTCGGACGGTGCTCGCTTCTCCATCGGACGGTCCGTAGTGTAGACTTGTCTTTTTGCAGTGTTCCTGTCCGAAGGTCACCCTAGTGTCGAGGATGGTCCGACGCAAGGGCTAGGACGTTCCGCACTTATGTGTTTTTCCAAAATGCTTCTCCTGTCCGAAATAATCTACGGTATTCCGGACAGTCGATTTAGAATAGTTGTAGATGAACTTATGCACCTGTGAAATGATCAACTAAGCAAACTGGTTAGTCCACAAGGTTTGTGATGGTTGTCAAACACCAAAATCGATTATAGGAAATGTTGAGACTATTTCCCTTTCAATAGTTTCATCGAGCTTCTCTTAAGTACACTTGTTTTATTTCTTACATATTTTTGTTGGTAGCCTTCTCCTTCCATTCTTTTGTGAATAGAATGAAAGGATGAAGCTCTTTATTTTTATTTGTGTTATCCTGCTTTGGTTCTCTTTTGAAATCAAATAAGGTAACCAACAACTAGTTTTGTTGCATTTGGTGCTTAGTTTGCTGCCTTTGATACTCTTATTGTTGCCTTTAGAACCTTAGGCATAGGTAGATCCTCAGAATCAGGGCGTCGAGGTGGATTCTCATAATCATTGGGTAAAATCTCATGTCGTACATCCTCAAGGATCTCTTCCAACTTATCATAGTACACCTCTTCATCTAACTGAACTTCCGATTCATTATGATGAGGTAGTTCCTCACGGTGGTGTACCCACACCTCATAACCAGGCATAAAGTCGTTATTACAAAGATCTAATGACATAGTCCTCCTATCATGTAAATTAATGTTCTGACACTTGCTACAAGTACACCTAACATGGGTATCGATCTCTGACATACCAAAATCACAGTTGAGAAATTTGTCGGTCTTAGCAACCTACTCACTAGATAGAGCCCCTCTCTTCTTCCAACATTCATACATCTGTCGACAATCCTCATCCATACTGGATGAGAAATTGACTTAGATAAGTCATGCATGAACCACCAGTTATTATGGAGAAACCTACATGCCTACATCTATAGAAACGATATATTCTAAAGCCACACAAGAGTGACCTATAGAGCACGTAGTTATGAAAATCATGAGCCCGAACGAATTTCACCAACATAACTTCACTATTGTCCATTTGCACGCATGAAAATTGTGCAATGGAGAACAACAGGGTTATGCTGCCGCCGAAATTTCTTTCAAGCTCATGAGTTGTCATAAATACGTGCTCTAGATGCCACTCTAAGGTTGTCCAATAAAAAGGATAATTTCGGACCGACACACCTCGCATGTATTATTCCAATAAGGTATGGGGGTCCAAAATGGGTGACATATAGATTTTGTTTCGTAACACTGACATATTTACGATACAATCATCAATACATGTCTTATAATAACTAATTAGAGCAATAATGAACTATTAATGCTATTTTATAATTATCATGATTATGTGAATAAATCGGTGTCAAAAGATGTACCAATACCTTAATTCCGATGGTTTATTATTACAATCGGAAATAAAAAATAAATAACCTAAACACTTGTCGTGAGGCTAAAATAACCTTATTAAATTCTCTAATCACATAGGGACCATCGGAAATAAGTAACACTTAATAATATTTTTTTCTGTATATGTTTTTGCATATAATACCAACAATCAATATAAAAAATCAGTGGTACGGCCAAAACAGCGACGGGAAAGGTAACTTCTGATGATCTTCCGACAGCTGTCGAACATTAGCTTATTTTCAATGACTTACCTGACAGATGTCAACCCTTATTGTAATATTCGACACTGGTCAGATAAACCGTCAGACACAACTTAACTTTCGACAGCTATTATAAGCCATCAAAAAATAATATTAATGTATGATAGTTGTACTAGATGTGGTCGAAAGTTAGTTGGCCACAAGAACTTTCTCTGTTTCCGACAGGTTGGTATACAAAGGGGCCTTCACAGTAACGGACCTGCGGGTCCCTCCATGTGTACCCGTGTACCCGGCACCTCTGCAATCCTGAGACCTTCTTATGGGTACAAGTGATGTGGATAATTATTCAATCCGAGCTGAATTATAATTATACCGATATGGTATAGGAGTTTATATATCCACGTGGATATGGATAATCTGAATCTAATCTATGTGTGAATGTGGAGTAGCATATGGTATTATTAAAATCTGACGGATATGAAGTATCTGATATTTAAACACGGATTATCCGATGTTGAAAATAGGATAATATCCGATTGGATTGGCAAGTACATAGAAAACATAAAGTCAGTCGACATATGATTGATTACTGTTCAAGTTATTTAGTAGCAGTAAAACTTACATTCGGCCACGCAAATCACCACCGTTCGGCTTATTTAGTAGTAGTATAAAACCTTACGACGTCTTTTTTATCTAGGGCAATGAACGGATTTGCATGATCGCATCTACCGTTAAAAGTGCAGACTAGAGTACAGAGGACTAAAGGAAAGAAAATAAAGAAGCTTATTCTATTTAATTAAGCATCTATATTTTGTTCACTACTTTTATACTTGACATAACGTAATACTATTTATTATTTATTACTATTGGTATGTATGAATTGTTAATTGCTATAAATAGATATAAAATATAGACATGTATTATCCAATCTTTAAAATCCGCTTCTGCTGCCACACCAGTCTGACTCCATACTATCTCCATAAAAGGCTTACTTTCTTTCCACTTATCCTCCTAAGATCTCACGTGTTGATCATTTTGTGTTCTAAAAGAACAAAAAGAGAATAACTACAATCCTAATCCCTACAGCCTCGGGTAGGTTTTGTAGATGCCCCAAGGCCTGGGTCTAATTGAGACCAATTCTAAACAATAAGATATCATTGGACCAAGGCTTCGTCTAGTTATTGGAAGACAAATGCTCCTAATATACAATCTCTGTATATATAAACATATAAACAAATTACATTAGAAGATACTTATTGGGTGTTTTACACTTCTGACTAAAGTTTAGTCTGTATCATATCAAATGATTAAATGCCAACTATGAGTATATTTAATTATGTTCTTCTAACTAAAGTTTAGGATTTCTAACTAGCATCCAAATATTTAATGTGACAGAGACTAAAATTTAACCCATGTATCAAACAACCTTTTACTATATTCTCTGTCACACACGGATTTTAGGGGTACAACACCCAGGCGTGAACTTCACCAAGTGTGCTAGGATCAAGTCTCAAACATATGATAACTCATGGCACAGAAATGAATGTCACATCTTTAATATATAACGGAGTTCTGTACAAAATAGTTAAATAATTACATCATACGAAGACAATGATCTAGCAACCATAGTTGATGGGGAGACAAGGTCTAGACCTCTCATAAACTCATCGCAGTATCCTTCATGCTCTTTATCTTGTAGTACATGTCCTTGACCTGGGGGCAAATGTGAGTACAACAAGGGTGAGCTCACATATGTTCATCGCTCAACAAGTTGTGGGGAATAATGTGCATGAACTCACCAAAGGTGGGAGCTCATGTGAAGTGTAAGGATTACCAAAGGAGATGGTTAAAGCTGAGCATTGCTTTTAGAGTTGGTCAAAATATTATTAGCAGTTACTAAGTATAAATAGATACCAACCCAATTAAATAAGAAATCACAATTGATAATAACACCTGTGATGCAATGCATAGGACAGATTAAGTTTAGTTCCATAAATTAATCATACAAGAGTCCTAAGCTGCTCATGGCCGCGAGCACGGCTGATATACCAGTTTTACACTAGCAAAGGTTGTGCCCTTTACCCACAAGTCGTGTATCCTATCTAGCCAGGGTTAGCTAGACCCTTAGACACTTCCGAGGTGAATGACTAGAGATCCACTACGAGACCTTTATAAAGTTCCACTAGCTTTAGAAAACCCACTACAGTTTCTAACGCAATTTGAATGGATCAAATCGAGGTTAAAATGAAGCAGATATGGATTTATTAAGTTCTAGGATTTAATTCTATAATTATTAAAGATTTCTGGACCTACGCACAATTCTGCAAAAGATCAGGGGCCTTTGCGAAAATATTAGGACTGATCTGTAGGATTCCTGACACTAGTATGGACGGTGGGTTAATTATTGCGGACTTTAGGGGCTCAAATGCTTAAGTGTCGGGTGAAGGGGTATGGGACGAAATCGGTCGTCCGATTAGGAACCAAGCGCCTGAAAGGGAAATTGGGTCAACCATTTCCTATAATTAATTTTGGTGGTTGACGACCAACACAAACACATGGACTAACTAGTTTCTCTAGATTTTATTTATCTTAGGTGCATAAGGTTCAACACAAACCAAGAAAGAAATCAGTTAGGGGACACAATTTATTTGGAGCAAAAAGGACTTGAGTGTGATGGAATTTGGCGCACCAGACAGTGTCCGGTGCACTAGGCTCGTACAACTCCAAACTAGCCACTCTCGGGTTTTCGCCAGGCGCGTTCCACTGAAATTCACCGGACTATCCAGTGTGCACCGGACTGTCCAGTGAGCCAGCGGAGCAATGGCTCCCTACACGCCAACGATCGACTGTGCAGAGTGAACAGTGATGAACAGTGTCACGCAGAAGTCAGAGTGTAGAAGTCAGAGGACACCGGACTGTCCAGTGTGGCAAGACGACAAGACTTCCCAACGGTCAATTGCTCCGAACCCTAACAGTTGCGCTGACGTGGCGCACACCAGACAGTGCACAATGGCTGTCCGGTGGCGCACCGGACTGTCTGGTGCGCCCATCGCCAGCAGAATCAGCCAACGACTAGAAGTGGTTAGGAGGCTATAAATACCCCCAACCACCTCATTCACTTCTATCCAAGCCTTCTGAAATCTTCATTCATTGCAAGAGCAAAAGCCCAACACTCCAAGACACAATCAAAGCAATCAATCCACTCAAAGCCCCAAAATTAACTCTAGTGCATTAGGGCTTCTGAGAGGATCACTTGTGTTTTTTGTTGCTCTTGTCGATTGGTTTGGCCTTCTCTTTTTCCCTTCTATTTCTCAAGTGACTTGTAATTGAAGCAAGAGACCTAAGTGTGTGGTGGTCCTTACAGGGTCTAAGTGACCCATGAGATTAAGGAAAAGGCTCACTCGGTCTAAGTGACCGTTTGAGAGAGGGAAAGGGTTGAAATAGACCCGGTCTTTGTGACCTCCTCAACGGGGACTAGGTTCTTTGGAACCGAACCTTGGTAAAACAAATCATCGTGTTCACTCGCCTTGATTCTTATTTGATTTGTTTTCCCTCTCTAACGTTTCCTTGCTAGTATTGATTTGAGTTGGCTCCCATACATCATCCGCATTCTTTGAGCAACTCTTAGCAAGAGAAACACTCTTTTGACTTGATTTTAATTCTAACAACTAACCCCGGCCTTAGTGTGTGTTTAAAGTTTATAAATTTTAGGTTTCGCCTATTCACCCCCCTCTAGGCGACTTTCAATTGGTATCGGAGCTAGTGCTTCATTAAGAGTCTAACCAACTCGAAGTGATGTCTGGAGATCATGCCAAGAGGGAGATCGTGACCGGCGACAAGCCCGCAAGCTCAGGGAAGACTCTATCAAAAGATTCCAGCAAAAAGTACAAGGAGGAATCCTCTTCCTCCATCAAGTCACATAGGAGAGGTGATAAGAAGAAGAAGATGATGAAAAAGGTGGTTTACTACGAGACCGACTCTTCATCACCCTCCACCTCCGGCAACGAGTCGTCCACTACTTGTAAGCGCCATGAGCGCAAGAAGTATAGTAAGATGCCCCTACGCTATCCCCTATTTCAAATCGCGTTCCATTACTTTCTGTTCCCTTAGGCAAACCACCATATTTTGATGGTGAAGATTATTGTATGTGGAGTGATAAAATGAGGCATCATCTAACCTCACTCCATGAAAGTATTTGGGATATTGTTGAGTTTGGAGCGCAGGCACCAAAGGTGGGGGACAAGGACTACGACTCAGATGAGGCCGCCCAAATTAGGCACTTCAACTCCCAAGCAACTTCTATACTCCTTGCCTCCTTGTGTCGAGAGGAGTATAATAAGGTGCAAGGGCTGAAGAATTCCAAAGAAATTTGGGACGTCCTCAAAACCGCGCATGAAGGGGACGAGGTGACCAAGATCACCAAGCGCGAAACGATCGAGCGAGAACTCGGTCGATTCGTCCTCAGTTAAGGGGAAGAGTCGCAAGCCATGTACAAACAGCTCAAGACAATGGTGAACCAAGTGCGTAACCTCGGGAGCACAAAATGGGATGACCATGAAATGGTCAAGGTTATTCTAAGATCCCTTGTTTTTTGTAATCCCACTCAAGTTCAATTAATACGTGGGATCCTAGATATAAGCAGATGTCTCCCGAGGAGATGATTCGCAAGTTTGTAAGCTTTGAACTTATGATCAAAGAGTCTAAATACATTGTCAACTTGGAGCAAGGTGCCACCTCTACACCCGAGGTGCAACCCATTGCATTTAAAGCAACGGAAGAAAAGAAGGAGGAGTCTACACCAAGTTGAAAGGGAAATGTGCCCTTGGGCCATTTCTATAAGTGTTTTGGTGATTAGATGCTCAACACATATTGATTGAGTTCTTATGAGTGAGAAGTGAAAATCGAACAACAAGGTATGTTTCTAGACTTAGTAAATTGTTTTTGAATACTAACGTGTTTATCTATGTGCTAGAAACAGTGACAAGAAAAGGAGATTTGAATTAGAGAAGAGTTGGCTGAGTAAAGCCAAAAACAACTCGGGCCTGGCACATCGGACTGTTCGGTGGTGCACCGGACAGTGTCCGATGCCCCAGGCTGGCTCGCGGTGAACTGACTGCTCTCGGGAATCGGCCAGCGGCTTCACTAAAAATCATCGGACTGTCTGGTGGTGCACCGGACTGTCCGGTGCGTCATCAGCACTCGTGCCCTAGTCTTCGGCGACAAACTCGTCGCTCTCAAGAATTCACGAAGGATGCCGCGGCTATAATTCACCGGACTGTCCGGTGGTGCACCGAACTGTCGGGTGAGTCAGAGTCGCCCGAGCCAACGGTCGGCAGCGAAATCTGCGGGCAACACGTGGCCGAGCAAACGGTCGGTTGGACACACCGGACTGTTCGGTGTGCGCCAAATAGTGTCCGGTGTGCCAACGGGACCGCCGGCTCAATGGTCGGATGCGCCCGATATGGAAGGAGATCGCGCACCGGACAGCTACAGGACCTATCCGGTGGTGCACCAGACTGTCCGGTGCGCCACTCGACAGAAGGCAAGAATAGCCTTCTGTTGGGGCGAAGGCGAAGACACTACCCTTCGCTCCATGCCTTCATTGCCTTCGTCGCCTCGATTCACCAACGACGCCAAGGGCGCTGGTCCAATGAGGACTTCGCGACTGGACTTCGCGGGCGCCCTTCGCTCTTCTCCATCGCAAGACGAAGGCAAGACTCCGACGTTTGTCTGCCAGCCGCACGTCCTCATCGGGTCCGGGAACCCAAGTGGGATTTGGCCCACTGTAACGGGCCCCACAGGGATAAGCTTGTTACGGGCCTCATCTGTAATAGCCTTTTCTGTAATGACGGTCTGTAACCTCCCTTTGGGGGAATATTCTGAGGATACTCTGGGTTCTTGAGGGCATAAACATCCTTGTTTGGGGACGGTAGGCACTCGGGCACCTATAAATACCCCCATACAGTACCCTTGAGGGGGAGATTAAGAGAGCTATTGTCGTTCCTCGTTGAACTTTGCAAACATTCACTCCACTTTCCCGTTGGCTCGACTTGTTCACCTGAACGGGTACCAACATTTGGCGCCCACCATTCGTGCTACGAACAAATCACTCGTGATGGCACCCAAGCAAGCTAGTTCGAAGGCAGCCCCCTCCATCGACAAAGCAGCAAAGGCGGCGCTCCTGGCTAAGAAAAAAGGCAAGGCCCTCGCAGACAACACCCCCCAAGAAGCCTCCGAAGACGAAGCTCCCAGCAAGAGACAGCGCCAAGAACACCCCACTCCCGAAGGCACCGTACGCACCTAAAGCTCCGGAGGACAACCACAAGCACCACCCCCAGACTTCGCTCCACTAGAGGACGAAGACACAGCAGAGGACGGCGAAGTCATCGGCATCTCAGCCGAAGAACAGCTACAGCTACGGGCCCTGCGCATCAAGAACCATAATCTCCAAAAATAGAAAGACATCCTCGAGGCCAAGCACCAACGTGTCACCACGCAAGCCAAAGTGTAACACCCTAAGTGTTACCATGGCTATGGCACCTCTATGCACTAATGACTGTCATCACATGTGGAAGGAACCTAAGGAGAAGAGCATAAGAATCTTGGAGACCATGTATTAACCAAGAATGTTAATGACCTAAAAGCATTACTCAAGCTTTTGTGCACTTACCACCTTGGGCAAGAAGGGAGTAAACCCTGGACCTCTCTTGAACCCCTATCTCCTAAAACCATGGTTGAAGGGGGAGAGATTAAGCAAATGTGCAAATCATGACCTAACCTTTGGCAAAAGTTAAGTAACATATTAATCAACAAATATAGAGAGGAAACATTGCAAAAAGACCCCTTGAGAAACCCCAAATCCATTCCTTAAGTAGAGAAAGAGCTAAAGCTCTCTAATTCTCTCTAAGTCAAATCTACACCTAATCTAAAGATCCACCATGTTCACCTTGAAGATGGCACCAAAACCACCTAAGTTCTATACCAAAAATGTGGCATACCACCTAAGGCACCTCCTGGAAAAAGTTGAGACCGAGCCCTTGACGTTTGACATGTCTTGGCATCACTTTTGTCGCACAGCGGACAGGGAGACAAGCCAGATTTGGCGTCCGCATATCTTCTGACCTAGGGCTTATCTTCCCTTGGAACTCACATACAAGAGATAGCCATAGGTGCCAGGAAGAGGTCTGCGCCGGATTTTTGCCAAGATTCACACGTATTCGATCTCAGCAAGCTTTTGAACATGGGCAGAAGAACACCTCCACGTGTTCGACGCGCTCTGCGCGCGCCAGAGCACGCCCGCGTCCGACCCCGCGCGCCCCGCGCCACGCTTGGCCACGCCCGCGTCCCCTCCTCGCGCCCGCGCCTATAAATCACCCTCAGGCGTCGACCGTACCCCTCCGCACGCTCGACCTCACCGGAGCCCAAACCCACCGGCGTTTGCCCGTGCACGGCGTGCCCGCGGCCGCCCGATCCCCCAGCCACCATAGACCGGCCAGCCGAACCCTTCCCAGCCCCGTCCAGCCCTCGGAGAAGACTGTGCACACCTCGGTGAAGCTCCCCGAGCGAGGAATCGAGGTTTGCTTCGCCGGAGAGGCTAGTCCACGGTCGCCGGACTCCACCCGACCACCGGCGAGAGTAGACAGGGTAATCCTCTGCTCCATTCCTCGATTCCTTGTGCACACAGACTCTACGTCACCCCGTGAAGCTCACAGTGCCATTGGATTGAACTAGGTCGCTGTGGTTTGGCCGGAGCACCCACCGCCGACGAGAGCACCCGCCTGCGCACGTGGACCGGGCGAATCCGGCCACCCACGCCGTCGAGCCGTACACCGTTGTGACCGCCAGAGCCGCCTGGATCCAACCCCGCCCCTCACCGGACCTCTCTCGCCGCCGGTAAGCCGCGCCGCCCTTTTCTTTCCCGCGGGTACTGTTTGCATTAGGGGAAGGACCTCGGGGAAGAAGAAGGAAAAGGTCGGGGGGATTTTTGAACTGTCAGTGACTCAGAGGAATAGTAGCGCGGGGGTATAAATGAGAGAGTTAGTTGGAAATAACCCGAGGACTTCGGTGCAAAGTGGTTTTTCCAGGAAACCTTTTAATAAATCTGATTTAAAATTTAAACAGAACTTGAATAATTCATATCTTCTGTTGTACTCATCCAAATTGAGTCAAACCAATTTTGTCAGATCTTAAATAATATAAACTACTGAAGAAAAATATAAAATCCCTTTGTGCTACAGAAAACTTTAGGGTTCTGAATTAAATACTGATTTGGCTAAAAGGTGAATAATAGGAAGAAAAATAAATGCACTATTTAACTGAGGTTAAGAAAATTTGGAGAAGTACATGACCACTTACTGACCCATTTAAAAATGCTAAACCCCTCTGTACACCCCATTAAGGTAGATTTTACCATTTATTTTATATTATGCTTAAGGTTAAAGAAAATAGGAAAGATAAATTAAATAAAGAATCAGGGAGCCCCCATATTTTTGTTAGTCTATTTATTAAGTATAGTTCACTAGAAAAATCTATTATACTCTAGTTTAGTATAAAATAATTAGGGTACCTTTTATTTTGAGACAACAAGGCAAACTTAGAAAACCCCTAGAAAAAATTAACCCCAAGGCAAAAACACCCCAAACCTTGGGATAACTAATGAGTTGTTATTAAGAACATAAGAAAAATTTGAAGTCTGTTGTTTGATATTTTTCAAATGACAAGTTAGTTATAAGCACCTTTTTGGCATAAAACTTTAGAAAATCACAACTAAATAACCACCAGTTAACCTTCTGTGATTTTTGGCACAGAAGCTTATTATTACTGCTAGATGCCAACAAAAATAACCCTTAGGGCAGAACCTACTCCTAGTTGAGAGTTGTAGTACAAAGTGACCCATTTATACAACCTTTGTTATTTTTGTCTAAAGCTTACCCTTTTTATTTTTGAACCTCAAATTCCTAGAATAAACTATAGTGACCAATGGCCACCCCCTGTAATTTTTACAGAATTTTTGGAAGAAGTTAATTCACTGTTGTAGTTCAAACATGCATTAGAAGTCATAAATAAAGAATAAAGGAGGGAAATGAATAATGAAAATTAGTGTCATCCTAAGATCCTTTGTAAATTGTCCACTGAAATATATAAGGGAATTACAAATCCACTATGCCTATCCTTAACAAAAGCCTAAACCTAGAGTGATAAGCATAAACCACTGAAAGCCACGTATGACCAAGAAACCCTAAGTTACTAACTAACTTGGTTTTATCTTCCTTTAGCATAATGTTGTAAAATCCTGCATAATCATGACATACATATTCATTGAATTCAATAGACTGCAACCTCGCTGACGGAGAGTACGTCCTCGTGCCGGAGCAAGGTGTTGCTCAGGAGGTAGCCCCAGATCCAGCACCAGAGCCTGCACCAGAGGATCTGCCTGCCACTGCTTTGGAAGGCAAGCCCTGGTTTATGCATAACCAGTTCTATATATTATTTTACTACACTTAATGATTGTAGGCTTGTACTGTGCACTTAAGTGTAGGAGTTGCCTGAAACCCTAGTTGCATGATCTCAGGAATCCTTTGAGATGGATACTAGTATGCTAGGTCGAGTAGCTGCTTTGTTAATTAGGGATCTCGGTAGAAGTCGAGTGATTTTTCTAGCACTCACGCGAGGTCAGGAATTGGCTGTATCCACTTTCTTATCATAATGATGTTGGTTTATAGGCAACGATCCATGGGGATTGGTTGTCCACGGGATTAAAATTGGAATAAGGATTAAGGTGTGGTACCGTGAGTCAAGCGTTTGAACGTACTAAGCACATGCCGAGAAATATGGTAAATCGGTAAGCCTAGTACCTGAGTGAACCTGGCAGTGGACATATCCCCTCATGCGACCTGAGACGTGGTCTCCCATTCCGGTTATGGTGGGTACAAGTGCGGTCACCGCACGACGGCAGTCGGGGTCAGTAAGGCATTGTACGCCAAGGCGGTGAGCCCTGATCTGCTGACGGGGAATCGATGGGGACGGTTGATGTGTGTGGGGACGGAGTGCCTCGCCATGTCGTGTGTTTAGGTTTACCTTGCAAGGATAAAAACTTGATTCGAATCGTGTGCTTCTCGTAGCTAATGAGACTGCTTGATCCATGCTGCTACATTGAGTAACAAGTGGAAATATGATGAGTTGACACAAGTTGTTGATTGCTAAAGATGTTTGATACCATGTATGAGTGGATAGCACACATTTCGCCTTAAGAGAGTCACACTTAAAATTGACAAAGGTAAAAACTTGATTTAGAAACTCAGCTAGTGCTTTCGGCAATCAAACCCCACAGCCAGACAGCTGCATGTCTAGAGGTAGAGGAGTAGACTCCTCACACCGGGTAAGTCTAGCTGAGTATTAGTATACTCAGCCTTGCTTGTGGCATAATTTTTACAGGTTCTTTGGAGGACATGGTTGTTGGAGTGACTTGGCCGTCCACCTTGCCACCGGGTTGGACTGTCGAGTGGGACCCCGCCTCGACCAAGGAGGAGCATGAGGAGTGATGGGACAGGCTTCCCCATCTCTCTATTTATTTATCGTTAGTCTCATTCCGCTGCACTTCGAACAATGATGGCTACTTTTGCAAAACTCTGATGGTGATGTTATAATTTAATACTCCTTAATGTATGGTTTTATGCTTTATTGTATTTGCTCTGTGACTCACCTTCGAGTGAGATTGTGGTACTTGATCCTGTCAGTGGCCTCGTCGGACTAGATCTGAGGGATTGACGGGTTATTCCCATTTAAGTGTGGTCTAGCCTCTAAGGCAGGACTTAGGCACTTAAGTCGGAATAATTCGGGCAGTTCCGCCACAGCTGGTATCGGAGCTTGTACCACCACAGAGGAATCAATAAAATATAAATACCATCCTTTTCCGAAGTAAAACTTGATAGAAACAAATGTTGGATAGATCGTAGGACGATCAGGATAGACCTAGGACGTGAAGCCTTAGGATGATAGAGGGGTAGTTTGGTGGCTAAGTGATTACGCCATGTGGGCTACTATAAGGGGTGGGAGTCCTTCCCTAATCCCTTTTTCCTTGATGTGAGGTAGTACAGGACGAGCATGCATGCATTCTTAATTAAACAAATCGATAATTGAGTAAAGACCTAAGTACAAAATGATGACCAACTAAGTACCCCAGTACCGTTGTCAAAATTTGAGAAAATTTGAGTTGTGTTTTCTTTTTCTTTTTATAATTCTTCTTCTACTTACGCTTAATCGTACACAGATGACTTCCCATGGATCCTCAAACGACGGGAATGCTTTGACCCACACTGACGGGCTTGCACGAGAGGGTTTTCCCCGCATTTTGTGGGAGGTACTTCAGGGGGGCGGATACACGACACCTCCTCCGTACGCGGTGCAGCAGTTCGAGAAGCACCGAGTGCCCCGCTGTAGAGAGAGGATGACTTTGGAGCCTCATCCCTTGCAGCCAGGCTGGCGTTCGCTGGACTCTGAGTCTTTTGGATACCAGGCTGAAGACACGATTGAGGCGATTGCTCTGCACGGGTTGACCACTTTCTGCGGATTCCATCCCTTGGAGTTGTCCACCCACCCCATTGGCTTGTTCCCCGCGGAGAGGGAGGACGACCCAATGTGGAAGGATCGGGTGGAGCATGCCAAGGACATCTAGGCTCTCTACCCAGGCTAGACTGCTCACTTGACGGTGCGATTTATGAATGCCCTGTATCGTCTGCAAGTGATGCGTGGTGAGGCAATGTCTCATTTGATGGCATTGTTGGAGGCAACTAAGATCACTCTGGATAACAGAGAGGAGTTGGTGGTTGACTTGTCCACTGAGATGGTGGAAAAGGACTTACAAGTGGAGGAGTTGTCGGATGAGATCCAAGAGCTGGAGGAATTAGTGGGGACAAGGGAGAACACCATCGAGGTTCTCGAGGATCAGCTTATCAACACCCAGCAGCAACTTGCCGAGGCCAATGAGCACCTGGATATGCATCACCAGGAGATCCAGGATGTGGAGGCTAACGAGGACGTCGACATTGAGGGAGGAGGGGAGCCTGCCTCCAGCGTGGACACTACTGGCTCAGGGAGACCACCTTCCCCCGAGTCGAGTGTTGCCTCGTTCGCTCACTAGGTATCAGGAGTAGGACTAGAAGTCAGTAATGGTGGGACTCCTCGCAGCTAGCTTAGCTTTTGCACCCTTGGGGTACTAGGCTAGATAGAGTTGAGTCTTTTGGGCCATTGATGTAATCATGGTAAACTCTTTTGGAAGCATGGTTGATGGATGATGTTAGTCTTAATTTGGGAAGAAAAGTTTATGACTTGTGAAATCCTTTGTGTTTATGCAAGAATCTATCACTTCGCCTTTTAACTCTTTCACTGCGATTGAACCTTGAACTTTGAAGATGTGTTATTAAGTATATATGTGATTTTTCAGATGGTCGGGAGAGCGCGTCGTGGACAGAATGAGCGCATTCCTCCACCCCCGCCACCGCCTCCCACTCTGCAGGAGCTAATGGCTCAGCAAAATGAGATCTTGAGGCAGCTAGCTCAGCGCCAGCCACCACCTCAGCACTATGGTGGTGGAGATCATCAGCGTCACCCCGTAGTAGCCACATACCAGGAGTTCCTCAGTACTCAGCCGTCGTTGTTCACCAGGGCCGAGGACCCACTTGATGCTTATGTATGGCTGAGGGTAGTGGAATCAAAATTCCCGCTACTCAATGGAGTTTGTTCCGAAGTGACTAAGGTCAGGTTCGCCACCCAGCAGCTTTGCGGACCCGCGCGGACATGGTGGGACCACTATCTTGCTATGCAACCAGTTGACCATGAAGTGGATTGGAGAGAGTTCAAGGCAGCTTTCAGGGGACACCATATTCTAGCTGGCATTATGGACTGTAAGCTCAACGAGATTCTGGCACTTACCCAGGGCAACAGGACAGTGTTGCAGTATGCTCAGGCTTTTAATGATCTGTGCCAGTATGTCGGGTATCATGCAGACACGGACGAGAAGAAGAGGGATAGGTTCAGAAGGGGGCTCAGCACTAAGCTCTGTGACCGTCTCAACACCGTCAGGGCCAACAGCTACAATGAGTTGGTCAACATGGCCATTTCCCAGGAGGACTGTATCACAGCTCGTCAGGCAGAAAAGAAGAGGAAGACCCCTGTGGCAGGACCCTCAGCTCAGCCACAACGCTTCAGGATTGTGTCCGACACTCAGAACAGGGGACCTCAGCAGCAGCAAGGGCGATGGGTGATCCGACCACAGCCGTAGTAGCAGGCACCCAACCGTACCCAGTTTCTAGCTCAGAGGAACAATCAACAGCAGCAGCAGTATCGCCAGGCAAATGACAACAGGTGTTTCACTTGCAGCAACACCGGACACTATGCCAAGAATTGCCCCAGAAACCAGCAGAGGCAGGGGCAGAATGTTAATCAGAATCAAGGCAAGAGACAGAAGGTGCAAGTGAGGCAGGGCAAGCTAAACTTTACCACCATGGCTGATATTCCAGAGGGAGCACCCGTCATGACTGGTATCTTTACAGTTTTGAATTGTCCTGCTATTATTCTTTTTGATTCTGGCGCATCGCATAGTTTTATTAGTGCCAAATTTAGTGCCAAGTGTCAGTTGCCTTTTCATCACACCAAAGGGGGTATCACAATTTTAACACCCGGAGGCAGGATTGCCACCAATCAAATCAGCAAAAATGTGCCTATAAAGTTTGGTAGTCTGATAATTAAAACCAACCTTCTTATTTTGGGTTTGGATAGTGTGGATATCATATTGGGAACTGACTGGTTGACCAAACATCAGGCAGTGATTGATATTGCAGCCAGGGCCATTAAAGTGCACTCACCGACCTGTGGCGAAACCACACTATATTTGCCCGACTAGGGTTGTACCCGTTCTTGTGCCTTCGTGATGCTAGAATCCCCAATGGAAAAGATCCCAGTGGTCTGTGACTACCCAGATGTTTTTCCGGATGAATTGCCAGGAATGCCACCTGATAGAGACATCGAGTTCGCAATCGAATTACAACCCGGGACTGCTCCTATCTCCAAGAGACCCTATAGGATGCCTCCCGCAGAATTGGCAGAGCTGAAAAAGCAACTGCAAGAATTGTTGGACAAGGGGTTCATTCGCCCAAGTACTTCACCTTGGGGATGTCCTGCATTATTTGTGAAGAAAAAGGATGAGAGTTTGAGAATGTGTGTTGATTACCGCCCTCTCAATGCGGTGACCATCAAGAACAAATACCCACTGCGCTGCATCGATGTTCTGTTTGATCAGTTGGTGGGAGCCAAGGTATTCCATAAAATAGATCTCCGCTCAGGTTACCATCAGATCAAGATCCATGCTAGTGATATTCCCAAGATGGCCTTCTCAACCAAATATGGACTTTATGAGTTTTTGGTAATGTCTTTTGGGTTGACCAATGCCCCGGCTTATTTCATGTACCTGATGAACTCAGTATTCATGCTAGAG
Organism: Zea luxurians; assembly: GCA_029449295.1. Taxonomy (NCBI): domain Eukaryota; kingdom Viridiplantae; phylum Streptophyta; class Magnoliopsida; order Poales; family Poaceae; genus Zea; species Zea luxurians. Next base: position 146,728,819 of record JAOPSE010000003.1, on the reverse strand, counting down.
CTGGACAAGTTCGTAGTCATTTTCATTGATGATATTCTGGTCTATTCCAAGAATGAAGACGAGCATACTGAGCATCTGCACATCGTGCTTCAGCGGCTACGCGATCATCATATTTATGCTAAGTTGTCTAAATGTGAGTTCTGGCTGAAGGAAATTAAATTCTTGGGTCACACAATTTCTCAGGATGGGATATCTGTTGATCCTGAGAAGGTGCAAGAGGTGATGGATTGGAAGCCCCCGACTACAGTGAGGCAGATTCGGAGTTTTCTGGGTTTGGCAGGGTATTATCAACGATTTATTCCGGATTTCTCCAGAATTGCTAAGCCAATGACTGAGTTATTGAAGAAGGGAGCCAAATATGATTGGAGCCAGAAGTGCGAAGATGCTTTTCATACATTGAGGCAGCATTTGACAACAGCCCCAGTGCTGGCTCAACCTGATAACACCAAGCCCTTCGAAGTCTATTGTGATGCTTCTAGTATAGGATTGGGATGTGTATTAATGCAAGACAACAGAGTAATTGCTTATGCCTCCCGAGCACTCAGACCTCATGAGCAGAACTACCCTACACATGATCTGGAGTTAGCAGCCGTGGTTCATGCTCTCAAAATATGGAGACACTACTTGATGGGAGCTCACTGTAACATTTACACTAATCACAAGAGCCTCAAATACATTTTCACTCAGGCAGATCTGAACATGAGGCAGAGGAGATGGTTAGAACTAATCAAGGACTATGATTTGGAGGTGCATTACCATCCTGGCAAGGCCAATGTTGTGGCAGATGCCTTGAGCAGAAATGCCCAGTGCAATTGTATGAGCATGGATGCGAGAGTTACCACCCTGTGTGATGAATTGTGCAAGCTGAGTCTGGAAGTTGTTCCTTCCGGTGATTTAAACTATATCTCGGTGGAGCCCACCCTACAAGAGCAAATAGTCCAGGCACAGATTGAAGATAAGGGTGTTCAGGTTATCAAAGACATGATCAAGCAGAAGGCAGAGAAGTACAAGTGTTTTCGTCAGGATAGCAAGGGAATTCTATGGTTTGGAGATCGATTGGTTGTTCCTAAGAACCCGGAGCTCAGAAAGAAGATATTGGATGAAGCTCACCTTTCAAAATTCTCCATGCACCCTGGCAGCAACAAGATGTACCATGATCTCAGATCCTTATACTGGTGGACCAGAATGAAGAGGGAAATTGCCAAGTACATATCCGAGTGTGACACCTGCCAAAGGATTAAAGCCAGTCATTTGAAGGCAGCAGGCCCTTTGCAACCCCTTCCCATACCATCTTGGAAATGGGAGGACATTTGCATGGACTTTATCGTGGGATTGCCCAATACCTCCCGGCACCACGATTCCATTTGGGTCATTGTGGATAGATTGACCAAGTCAGCTCATTTCTTACCAGTACACACCACCCATAGGACGGAGAAGTATGCAGAAGTCTACATTGACCAGATAGTCCGTTTGCATGGTGTACCAAGGACTATAGTCTCAGACAGAGGAGCACCATTTGTGGCACGATTTTGGGAACAATTGCAGGAATCACTTGGGACCCATGTAATACGAAGCTCAGCATACCATCCTCAAACAGATGGCCAGACTGAAAGGGTAAATCAGATTTTGGAAGACATGTTGAGGGCATGTGTGCTACATTATGGAAAGGATTGGGACAAGTGTCTTTCGCTGGCAGAGTTTTCTTATAATAACAGTTACCAGTCTAGCCTGAAGATGGCACCTTTTGAGGCCTTATATGGGAGAAGATGTAGAACCCCGCTGAATTGGTCTCAAGCAGGAGAGAGGGAAATATTTGGGCCAGATTCAGTACTGGAAGCAGAGGAAAAGGTCAGAGTCATCAAGAAGAACTTAGAAGCTGCTCAGGCCAGGCAAAAGAGCTATCATGACAAGAGAAGGAAGCCTCTACAGTTTGAAGTGGGAGACCATGTTTATCTTAAGGTGTCACCCACTAAAGGTGTCCAGAGATTTGGAATCAAGGGCAAGTTAGCTCCACGCTATATTGGACCCTACGAGATCAAGGAGACTTATGGACCTATAGCCTATCAATTGAAGTTGCCACCCAGCATGTCAGCTGTTCATGATGTGTTCCATGTATCTCAGCTGCGGAAATGTGTCCGCTTACCCACTGAAGTACTACCTGAACCAGAAATTGAGATAGAACCAGACCTGTCCTATCAAGAGTACCCTATCAAGGTATTGGATCAGAAAGAGAGATCAACGCGGGCAAGATCAATCAGAATGTATAAAGTTCAGTGGAGTCACCATTCCATGGAAGAAGCTACATGAGAGACTGAGGATTTCCTACGCTCTCGCTTCCCCGACTTTCTACCCAAAGGAGTCGGTACGTAACCAAAAACCCCACCCCCACCTGCCCTTTGAATACAATTATAAGAAAAACTTAGATAGTAAGGGTAGTCTAAGTTGTGGTCTTAACTTAAAAATGGCTTCCTTCTAAAGTTGCAAAGAGGATGACATTCGAAGAACAGTTAACTAGAGAAACTTAAAGGAAAGCAGAAACCGCACACCAGCACACCTTCATGGCACCCTCCTGAGGACTCTACCTAAAATCTCGGGACGAGATTCCTTTAAGGGGGGAGGGTTGTAACACCCCAAGTGTTACCATGGCTATGGCACCTCTATGCACTAATGACTATCATCACATGTGGAAGGAACTTAAGGAAAAGAGCATAAGAATCTTGGAGACCATGTATTAACCAAGAATGTTAATGACCTAAAAGCATTACTCAAGCTTTTGTGCACTTACCACCTTGGGCAAGAAGGGAGTAAACCTTGGACCTCTCTTGAACCCCTATCTCCTAAAACCATGGTTGAAGGGGGGAGAGATTAAGCAAATGTGCAAATCATGACCTAACCTTTGGCAAAAGTTAAGTAACATATTAATCAACAAATATAGAGAGGAAACATTGCAAAAAGACCCCTTGAGAAACCCCAAATCCATTCCTTAAGTAGAGAAAGAGCTAAAGCTCTCTAATTCTCTCTAAGTCAAATCTACACCTAATCTAAAGATCCACCGTGTTCACCTTGAAGATGGCACCAAAACCACCTAAGTTCTATACCAAAAATGTGGCATACCACCTAAGGCACCTCCTGGAAAAAGTTGAGACCGAGCCCTTGACGTTTGACATGTCTTGGCATCACTTTTGTCGCGCAGCGGACAGGGAGACAAGCCAGATTTGGCGTCCGCATATCTTCTGACCTAGGGCTTATCTTCCCTTGGAACTCACATACAAGAGATAGCCATAGGTGCCAGGAAGAGGTCTGCGCCGGATTTTTGCCAAGATTCGCACGTATTCGATCTCAGCAAGCTTTTGAACATGGGCAGAAGAACACCTCCACGTGTTCGACGCGCTCTGCGCGCGCCAGAGCACGCCCACGCCTGACCCCGCGCGCCCCGCGCCACGCCAGGCCACACCCGCGTCCCCTCCTCACACCCGCGCCTATAAATCACCCTCAGGCGTCGACCATACTCCTCCGCACGCTCGACCTCACCGGAGCCCAAACCCACCGGCGTTTGCCCGTGCACGGCGTGCCCGCGGCCGCCCGATCCCCCTGCCACCGTAGACCAGCCAGCCGAACCCTTCCCAGCCCCGTCCAGCCCTCGGAGAAGACTGTGCACACCTCGGTGAAGCTCCCCGAGCGAGGAATCGAGGTTTGCTTCGCCGGAGAGGCTAGTCCACGGTCGCCGGACTCCACCCGACCGCCGGCGAGCGTAGACAGGGTAATCCTCTGCTCCATTCCTCGATTCCTTGTGCACACAGACTCTACGTCACCCCGTGAAGCTCACCGTGCCATTGGATTGAACTAGGTCACCGTGCTTTGGCCGGAGCACCCGCCGCCGATGAGAGCACCCGCCTGCGCACGTGGACCGGGCGAATCCGGCCACCCCCGCCGTCGAGCCGTACACCGTTGTGACCGCCAGAGCCTCCCGGAGCCAACCCCGCCCCTCGCTGGACCTCTCTCGCCGCCGGTAAGCCGCGCCGCCCTTTTCTTTCCTGCGGGTACTGTTTGCATTAGGGGAAGGACCTTGGGGAAGAAGAAGGAAAGGTCGGGGGGATTTTTGAACTGTCAGTGACTCAGAGGAATAGTAGCGCGGGGGTATAAATGAGAGAGTTAGTTGGAAATAACCCGAGGACTTCGGTGCAAAGTGGTTTTTCCAAGAAACCTTTTAATAAATCTGATTTAAAATTTAAACAGAACTTGAATAATTCATATCTTCTGTTGTACTCATCCAAATTGAGTCAAACCAATTTTGTCAGATCTTAAATAATATAAACTACTGAAGAAAAATATAAAATCCCTTTGTGCTATAGAAAACTTTAGGGTTCTGAATTAAATACTGATTTGGCCAAAAGATGAATAATAGGAAGAAAAATAGTTGCACTATTTAACTGAGGTTAAGAAAATTTGGAGAAGTGCATGACCACCTACTGACCCATTTAAAAATGCTAAACCCCTTTGTACACCCCATTAAGGTAGATTTTACCATTTATTTTATATTATGCTTAAGGTTAAAGAAAATAGGAAAGATAAATTAAATAAAGAATCAGGGAGCCCCCATATTTTTGTTAGTCTATTTATTCAGTATAGTTCACTAGAAAAATCTATTATACTCTAGTTTAGTATAAAATAATTAGGGTACCTTTTATTTTGAGACAACAAGGCAAACTTAGAAAAACCCTAGAAAAATTAACCCTAAGGCAAAAACACCCCAAACCTTGGGATAACTAATGAGTTGTTATTAAGAACATAAGAAAAATTTGAAGTCTGTTGTTTGATATTTTTCAAATTGCAAGTTAGTTATAAGCACCTTTTTGGCATAAAACTTTAGAAAATCACAACTAAATAACCACCAGTTAACCTTCTGTGATTTTTGGCACAGAATCTTATTATTACTGCTAGATGCCAACAAAAATAACCCTTAGGGCAGAACCTACTCCTAGTTGAGAGTTGTAGTACAAAGTGACCCATTTATACAACCTTTGTTATTTTTGTCTAAAGCTTACCCTTTTTATTTTTGAACCTCAAATTCCTAGAATAAACTATAGTGACCAATGGCCACCCCCTGTAATTTTTACAGAATTTTTGGAAGAAGTTAATTCACTGTTGTAGTTCAAACATGCATTAGAAGTCATAAATAAAGAATAAAGGAGGGAAAATGAATAATGAAAATTAGTGTCATCCTAAGATCCTTTGTAAATTGTCCACTGAAATATATAAGGGAATTACAAATCCACTATGCCTATCTTTAACAAAAGCCTAAACCTAGAGTGATAAGCATAAACCACTGAAAGCCACGTATGACCAAGAAACCCTAAGTTACTAACTAACTTGGTTTTATCTTCCTTTAGCATAATGTTGTAAAATCCTGCATAATCATGACATACATATTCATTGCATTCAATAGACTGCAACCTCGCTGACGGAGAGTACGTCCTCGTGCCGGAGCAAGGTGTTGCTCAGGAGGTAGCCCCAGATCCAGCACCAAAGCCTGCACTAGAGGATCTGCCTGCCACTGCTTTGGAAGGCAAGCCCCTGTTTATGCATAACCAGTTCTATATATTATTTTACTGCACTTAATGATTGTAGGCTTGTACTGTGCACTTAAGTGTAGGAGTTGCCTGAAACCCTAGTTGCATGATCTCAGGAATCCTTTGAGATGGATACTAGTATGCTAGGTCGAGTAGCTGCTTTGTTAATTAGGGATCTCGGTAGAAGTCGAGTGATTTTTCTAGCACTCCCGCGAGGTCAGGAATTGGCTGTATCCACTTTCTTATCATAATGATGTTGGTTTATGGGCAACGATCCATGGGGATTGGTTGTCCACGGGATAAAAATTGGAATACGGATTAAGGTGTGGTACCGTGAGTCAAGCGTTTGAACGTACTAAGCACATGCCGAGAAATATGGTAAATCGGTAAGCCTAGTACCTGAGTGAACCTGGCAGTGGACATATCCCCTCACGCGACCTGAGACGTGGTCTCCCATTCCGGTTATGGTGGGTACAAGTGCAGTCACTGCACGACGGCAGTCGGGGTCAGTGAGGCATTGTACGCCAAGGCGGTGAGCCCTGATCTGCTGACGGGGAATCGATGGGGACGGTTGATGTGTGTGGGGACGGAGTGCCTCGCCATGTCGTGTGTTTAGGTTTACCTTGCAAGGATAAAAACTCGATTCGAATCGTCTGCATCTCGCATCTAATGAGACTGCTTGATTCATGCTGCTACATTGAGTAACAAGTGGAAATATGATGAGTTGACACAAGTTGTTGATTGCTAAAGATGTTTGATACCATGTATGAGTAGATAGCACACATTTAGCCTTAAGAGAGTCACACTTAAACTTGACAAAGGTAAAAACTTGATTTAGAAACTCAGCTAGTGCTTTTGGCAATCAAACCCCACAGCCAGACAGCTGCATGTCTAGAGGTAGAGGAGTAGACTCCTCACACTGGGTAAGTCTAGCTGAGTATTAGTATACTCAGCCTTGCTTGTGGCATAATTTTTATAGGTTCTTTGGAGGACATGGTTGCTGGAGTGACTTGGCCGTCCACCTTGCCACCGGGTTGGACTGTCGAGTGGGACCCCGCCTCGACCGAGGAGGAGCATAAGGAGTGATGGGACAGGCTTCCCCATCTCTCTATTTATTTATCGTTAGTCTCATTCCGCTGCACTTCGAACAATGATGGCTACTTTTGCAAAACTCCGATGGTGACGTAATAATTTAATACTCCTTAATGTATGGTTTTATGCTTTATTGTATTTGCTCTGTGACTCACCTTCGAGTGAGATTGTGGTACTTGATCCTGTCAGTGGCCTCGTCGGACTAGATCCGAGGGATTGACGGGTTATTCCCATTTAAGTGTGGTCTAGCCTCTAAGGCGGGACATAGGCACTTAAGTCGGAATAATTCGGGCAGTTCCGCCACACAAAGTGCGCCAGATGATACGAGACGAGGAGCAAAGAGCCCGGGAGCTCAAGCAAGAGATCACGCTCATGCAGAGCGAAGGCCAGCGTGATCTGCAGCATGGCCCGCCCCCCCCCCCAACAGCGCGCGCCAACCGGAGACTTATTCATACCCCAGCGCGGGCCCTTCGTCCTGCATGCCGCAGCTTTCCAAGGCATCAATTACCTTAATGAGCGAAGCCCCTAGTCTCGCAACTCCAAGCATCACCATGGCCCACCAACTTCAGGGCAGGGACCTACCCAAAGTACAACGGCAGCACTGACCTAGCACAATACATTATGAGCTACCAAGTCGCCGTCGCATCGGCCGGAGGGGATGACGCCATAATGGCCAAGTCTTTTATCATTGCCCTCGAGGGTCCGGCCTTGACTTGGTACACCAGGCTGCCGCCATTGTCCATCGACTCCTGGAAAGGACTCTGGGACAAGTTTCTGCTCAATTTCCAAGGGTACCGACCCGATACCGACGCCTTGGCCGAACTATCACTCTACAAGCAGCAAGAGAAGGAAACCCTACGGGAGTACTACCGCAAGTTCCTGACTCTCAAGTCACAACTGACTTTGGTCGACGACCACATCATGATACATTACGCCATCAACGGCCTTCGGGCTGGCGTCCTATACAGTCACTACATCAGGGACCCACCCAAAAATCTCTAAGAGCTATATCAGCTATTCGAGAAGTACGCTAGATCCGAAGAGCTACATCAGTGAAAGGTCGAGTCCCAGAGAAAGCCCAAGGACCCTCTGCAGTCTAGTCGAACCTGGACCAGGCCTTCGCAGTCAGACTCCGAATGGGACAGCCGCAACGAGCAGCGGGTGCACAACATAGCCAACCAGCATCCGGCCGGTGAAGCCGTTCGCCGTTAGGAATATCCCCCCAGGGCCGCAGTAATGGCACGCGAGGCCGGGGCCAGGGACGGGCACAACAACCACGTAGATTTTACTGTTTGTTTCACGGCGAAGATTGCGCACACCCAACAAGGGATTGCCCGGAAACAAAGGCCACCAAGGACAAAATGTCTCGGGCATAACCAGCCGACAACCAGAGAGTTGTCGCGCACACATATCACCACCACCATCAACAACCATACAACAACAGCCATATCCAGCACCCACCCCACCACGCATATTAGCACCATCATGAAGTACAAGTCCTTCCACCCCCGCCTCCGCCTCCGCATCACCCAAACCAACACCACCAAAATCACCCCCAACACCAAAGCAGGAAGACTTCGCCGATCAGCCGTATCGCGGAGTCATCCACATGATCACCGAAGGGTCCAGCGTCAACTTCGAGATGAAGCGGCAAAAGAGGGATCACTACCGGAGTGTCAACCATGTCGCCCTCACCGGCCCAGTGGTACAACAAGGTGGTCACATGTGCCACTAACCTTCGATGCCAAAGATGTTGATCTGCGCAGAGCACCGCACGCCGATGCCATGGTAATCAACTAAGTCCTAGTTGACAACGGCAGCCAGGCGGACATCATCTTCCTGCACGCTTCGACCGCATGGGTATCAGCCACAGCTTACTCAAGCCTTCGGACAACCCCCTATACGGCTTCGGCGGCAAGGGCACTTTCTGTGTGGGCAAGATTGAACTACCCTGTCATTCGGCGTAGCACCCAATGCGCGGAGTGAGCAGGTCACCTTCGACATCATCGACATGGTTTATCCGTACAACGCTATAATGGGCCGGGGCTCCATCAATAAATTTGAAGCGGCCATTCACGGGCTGTACCTATGCATGAAAATTCTAGGTCCGCAAGGCGTGATAACAGTTTATGGTAACCAGCAGATTGTGTGCAACATTGAGAGAGACTTCGTTCTAGGCCAACGGAACATACACTGCCTTACAACACAACGCGAAGTCTCCGAAGTGACCCGCCCAGCCGCCGTCGAGAAAGTTAAGGCACAGCTATAGAGCAACGACGGAACGAAGACAATTCCCCTCGATTCGGCGACGCCCAAGCAAATGGTGGTGATAAGCGAAGACCTGACCTCGCGAGACGAGGAGAAACTCATCTCATGTCTCTCCCGAAACAAGGACGTCTTCGCCTGGTCCGCCCTTGACCTGATCAAAGTCAGTCGCACCATCATTGAGCACGATTTGGGCATCGACCCTTCGATGCGCCCAAAAAGCAACGACTGCGTAAAATGTCCGACGAGAAGATAGAAGCTGCCAAAGCCGAAGTGCACCGCCTGCTGGAGGCCAACTTCATCGAACCAATCGCCTACCCTACGTGGCTCGCCAACGTAGTCATGGTACAGAAGAAAAGCGGCAAGTGGCGCATGTGCATAGACTTCACCAACCTCAACAAGGCCCGCCCCAAGGATAATTTCCCGCTGCCACGGATCGACAAAATAGTCGATAGCGCAGCCGGTTGCGAAGTCATGTCCCTTCTCGACTGCTTCTCTGGCTATCACCAGATATGCATGAAAGAGGAAGGTAAGGCCAGTACCAGCTTCATCACACCCTTCGGCACGTACTGCTTCATTAGGATGCCAGAGGGACTCAAGAATGCCGGGTCAACCTTCTCTCGCCTCACCAAGACAGTGCTAGAAAGCCAAGTGGGCCGCAACATCTTCACGTACGTGGACGACATTGTTGTTACGAGCAAAAATAAAGAAGATCACCTGGCTGACCTCGCGGAGACATTCGCTAACATGCAGGACGCACGACTTCGCCTCAACCCCGAGAAGTGTGTCTTTGGAGTTCGCCAGGGGAAAATACTTGGCTACCTGGTGTCGCACCGTGGGATCGAGGCCAACCCAACCAAGATTCAAGCAATCATCAACATGACACCCCCGCAGTCAACCAGGGATGTCCAGCGATTGACAGACAGATTGGCCGCCTTGAACATATTCATTTCCATGTCCGCAGAGCGGAGTCTACCTTTTCTGAATACATTGCGCGGCGTAAAAGACTTCACGTGGGGACCAGAATAGGCGGCAGCCTTCGAGTCACTCAAGCAACACCTGTCAGACCTAGCAATTCTCACCAGTCCTGACCCCTCGCTACCCCTGCTGCTCTACATTGTAGCCTCGCCATGCGCAGTCAGCGCAGCGTTAATCCAAGAGCAAGAAAGAGAGGGCACGATCCGGCAGTGCCCAGTCTACTATGTCTCTGTAACACCCTGAATTTGGGGTATAAAATTTCTTTGCTCATATTCACAAATTCAGGTGTTACTCCTCTCTTCTCATCTTCCCCAATCTCCTCTTTCTCTTTTCTATAGAAGAAGAGCGGTTATTTTTATTTGTAAATGTAATTATAATCTAGTAGGCTAAACTCCAAGGGAGTATCAAATGTTGCATCATGTTGAACCCTAAACTCCACTTTTGTTTGATGCATATGCTTGAGGGTGCTAATTTGAAATTATGGCATATTTGGATTTGAGTCAAATGGAGTAAATAAAAAGAAAAGGGAAAACAATTTCCGAAATAAAAGAAAAGAGCAAAGTGGCCCGCAACCCCTTTTCCCCTCGGCCTTTCGGCCCAGCCGGCCCACCGCGCGCGCGCCTGCTCCCTCTTTCTCTCTCTGCCCCGGCGGGCCCGCCCTGTCGGTGCTGCCGCTTCCCCTGCGTGTGCGCCCGCTCCCTCTCTCTCTGCTCGTGGGCCCCCTCTGTCAGCTCCCTCGTCCCTGCGTAACCGCCCTCCCTCGCTGCGCGCACGCCGAGGACCCCATGCCCATGTCACGCGTCGAGCTCGCAACCGCCCCGCCCTCGGCCACTTGAGACCCCAGAGCCCCACTCACTCTCCCCCTCCCTCATTTTCACACCCGTAGAGCCTCATTTCAACCCCCCCGCGCTGCGTGCACGCCAGGGAGGAGCCACCGTTGTCCGCTGCCGTCCCGAGCCCGTTTCCCCGTCGACGTCGGAGCCCTGTCGTGCCCTCTGCCACGGTGAGCTCTACCTCGACATCCGCAGGACACGCTCCAATTTCTCCTCTCCCTCCCTGATTTCCTCTGCCCGCGCTCACCCGCCGTCCTCCGCGCAGTCCCGGTGCCGCCACCGTTGACCCGAGCCATCGTCGCGCCTTCACCGCCATCGAGAGGTTCCTGGGGTACGCCTTGAGGTAAGGAACCTCCCCTGCCCTCTCCTTTTCCCTCCCTTGCTCTCTGTTGTGCTTGATTTCTCATCGGAGTCGGTTGGCGCCGCCACCGAGCTGTCTCGCCGTGGGTCGCCACCCTCCGGTGCCCCTATCGTGACTTAGCCCTCGCCATTGGGTTCCCCGCGCCCTCCTCAACCTCCCAGACCATCCCAGTCGCCCTAAGACCCGCGGAGCCCCCGCGCCCCTTGTCTCCGGCGAGCTCCATGCCGCGGGTACGAGCGCCGCCACCTCTGCTGGCCGGAGAAGAGGGCCGAAGCCATCCGCCCGATCCCTGTCGTCCATCTCAGATCGGACGGTTCCTTTTTAAATAACTCAAGTCTAATCTTAACCGTTCGCCTGGAATCTGACGGCCCAGAGCCGCCCCCGCACCCCACCTTCCTGTCGCTGGGCCCCGTTTATCAGCCGCCCACACCCGAGCCCCTGCCCGCGCGGCCCCGCCTGTCAGCCGCTCGTACCCCCGTGCGCTCGCGCGCCTGCCCACCGATCTAATCTCGAGCGTCGATCCGAGATCCAACGACCGAGGGAGCCCGATACCCCTTCGCCCGCGCAAATTTATTAAAGAGACCCTCGGTTTTATGCAAATTAACCCGCCGTCCCTGGTATTTTGCAGATAGGTCCTCGGACTTTTATTTAATCAGGAATAAGTATTTAAAAGAGTATTTTTAATCCCTAATCTTGTAAAATTCGTAACTTTGTCATATGAACTCCAAATTAGGTGCTTCAAATTGCAAAATGTTCATAATGTTTTTATCTTCCTATTTAAAACAATGTTCCCCTACTGTTTTTATGTCCCAATTAATAGTTGATCTCTAGTTTAGAATTAATGTTATTGGAACCCTAATAGAAATAAAATAAAGATAGTAGACTCTAATAAAAGTTGGAGTACTTAAGTTTATAGACTTAACACCATATAATGATTAACCCCACCACTAAACTAACTTTATCTGAACAATATGATAGTGCCATAGACCTGGTTAGTGAATAATGAATCACTTTGTATAGTCATCTACCCTAGACCTAGGGAACACCATATTGCCTACCCTAGACCTAGGGAACACCATATTGCCGATCTTTTTCTATTTGAACCTGTGATCTCTCTGCTGCACATGTTTGGTATATTGCTCTTTTGTTATTTCCCAAGTGTATAGAATGAATGATTGCTTTGCGTAGACAACGAGCAGTCTGTGTTTCCCGAGGAAGTTGCAGGAGAAGTCCCTGAGCAGCAGCTTGGTGAAGGCAAGTGTCCTCTGACCCATTATGTCCTATTTACTTTATAATTCACTGTCCCGCATACTATGAACAACCTAAGGATTGACTAGTTTTCTATTTACCTGGTCCTTGATTACCTTTTGGGCTAGTATGGTTAGATTCATGCTATTGTTTTACTTTAATCAATGAACATGATGTGAACACTTATGATACGATGTTGTCATTATGATTATGATGTTGGACTGGTGATACTTTAGGGGGCTCGAGTAGTTTCTCGAGTGCCTCTCCGTAAGGACCTGTTCGTTGAGAGACCACCCGGGATAACAGTGCAACCATGAGGGTGAAATGGGACGCCCTTAGCTAATTAATTAGAGGAACTAGAGGTGTAGTTGCTTCGCCGTCGTGCCGTTAATGGGGTCCAGGCACAGTGCTTGCTCTGCCGAGGCTAGGTGCCGAGGTTCTTTCGATTTGCTTTTGTTAGTCACCCTCCTGCGGGGAGGGGTACTGTGTTTATAAAACTGGAGAAACCTAACGGGCGGCTATGACCTCTAGGGAATCTTTGTAAAAGCTACGTAGTGATACCCTGCCGGACCACCTAGGAAGTGATCAATAGGGAGTCATGATCTCTGGGCAAAACGGGAATCACGGCTCATGGGTAAAGTGTGCGACCTCTGCAGAGGGTATCGAAACTGATATATCAGTCGTGCTCACGGTAAAGAGTAGCCTTGGGATCCTCTTTGATTAGAGATACTTCGGATACACCTTAGATGAGGACTTTAATGATGATGGTTAATGATGGTGACTTTAATTATGAATTCTAGTATTTCCTCTCTGAGGAGGTACTTTTTGGGATTATAACTTGGGTTTTATGATAAAATCTGGCTTCTACTAACAATAAATACCTGACCAACTAAAAGCAACTGCTTGAGCCTAACCCCACATAAAAGCTAGTCCACTTTAGCCAAACGGGGCATTTGCTGAGTACGTTGATGTGTACTCATCCTTGCTTTACCACAAAACACCAGGTTGTCCACATTGCAACCACTGCTCAGGAGAATATGAAGCCGTGGAAGGAGACTTCCAGGAGTTCCAAGACTACGACGAGTTCTAGGTGTGGGTTGGCGGCAACCCCCAGTCAGCTGCCTGTGAAGGCCCTATCTTTACTGCGTTTCGCTTAGCACTTTGATTTACCCGTTAAGTTGATGACTATGTGGATGTCTCTGACATTGTGATGTAATAAGTTAATACTCTTTTATGTTATTATTCAAGCACTGTGTGATGATGTTCATTTATATAATCGCTGTGTATGTGAGTTCTAATCCTGGCACGTACATAGTTCGCATTCGGTTTTCCTTCTAAAACCGGGTGTGACAGTCTCTGAGGTCCTCATGACCTCCAAGTGCAACATGACCGAACTAGAAAAAAACTCATACACAGTTGTCATGGCATCGCACAAGCTGCGCCACTACTTTGAGGCGTTCAAGGTGCGGGTCACCTCGGACAGGGGCCTCGAAGAGCTGTTCATAAATCCGGAGGCATCCGTCCGAATCGCTAAATGGGCAGCCGAACTCTCCGAGTACCACATCACCTTCGAACCCCGGACAACAATCAATTCACAGGTCCTGGCAGACTTCATCGTTGACTGGAGAGGGCCAGCATGGCAGCAAGAAGAGTCTCCAGAAAAGGCGTGGACCATCCACTACAACGGCGCATGGTGCCACGCGGGGGGAGGAGCAGCGGCAATTATCACGTCACCCGCGGGCGTCAATCACAGATACGCAGCACGCCTTAGCTTCGCCTTGGAGTCTGACCGATGCACCAACAATATAGCAGAATACAAAGTCGTCATCCTGGGCCTTAACAAATTGCGAGCACTTGGTGTCACCACATGCATAGTCAAGACAGATTCCAATGTAGTTGCCGGCCAGGTCGAAAAAGAATATTCAGCAAAAGACCCCGTGCTCATGCAATACCTCACGGCCATTCGTAGTCTCGAGAAGCAGTTCAAGGGCTTCACCCTACAGCACGTGGACCGTACCAGGAACAAAGAGGCTGACACGTTGGCTAAGGCAGCGGCCAAAGGCGAGACCTTGCCCTCCGATGTATTCTACCACATCATCAGCACACCAGCTGTTCGCAATCTAGAGGGCTTGCAAGTAACTAACGACACCGAAGGCCATCGCATCATCAACCTCATCATGACTGAAGATTGGCGGGCCCCAATAACTTTGTATCTGCAAGGACATTACCACCCGAGCGACGTCAACGAGGCCAAGCGCCTCAAGCACCGATGCCGGGACTTCGCACTAGTCGGGGGCTAGCTATACAAAAAGGGGATCAGTCAGCCCATGCTAAAGTGCGTAACCGAGACCGAAGGCATACAAATCCTTCACGAAGTCCATAGCGGAACATGCGGGTCCCACTCAGGGCCCAGGGCCCTCGCCGCCAAGGTGATCCGTCAAGGATTTTACTGCCCGCGATAATCTGTACCACGAATCGAGTCACGAGGTCTTGCGAAGCATGCCAGAAGTTTTCTCCCTGCTCGAGCAACGCTTCACAGTTCACTAAGCTGATCGCCCACACATGGACACTTTAGCGTTGGGGGCTGGATATTGTCGGACCACTGCCCACAACTCAAGGGAAACTCAAATTCACCTTTGTCGCCATCGAGTACTTCACCAAGTGGATCGAGGCCAGAGCAGTATCCATAATAACGTCGAAGACCACCCAAAAGTTCTTTTGGCAAAACATTGTCTGCTGATTCGGAGTCCCGTCCGAGCTCACAGTCGACAACGGCAAACAGTTTGACAGCCAGGAATTCAGGGATTTCTGTTTCTCCATCGGCACCAAGCATGTCTTTGCCTCGGTATACCACCCGCAATCCAATGGTGTCGTTGAGCGCGCCAACAACAAGATTTTCACTGCCATCAAAAAAAGACTTCTCGATGACAAGAAGGGCAAATAGGCCGACCAACTACCTGAAGTGGTCTGGGCCCTAAACACGACAGAATGCCGGGCAACCGGATTCACACCTTTTCGTCTATTATATGGATCCGAGGCCATAACGCCGCAGGAGATAAAGCATGGGTCGCCCCGAACAAGCACATCAGTGGTCCCCGATGTCGACGAACCAATGTCTAAAGATCTCATCGACAGAGATCATGTCCTTGCCCTACAGGCCCTCAACAAATATCAAGCTCAAACCAAGGCCTGGCATGACAACGCGGTCGTCCCAAGAGAGTTCAACGAAGGAGACCTCGTACTCGTCCAGACCACCCGAACAGAATCATGGGGCAAGCTGGAGCCAAAATGGGAGGGTCCATTCATCGTCAAGTCGAAGGCATCCCCTAGCGCGTACAGGCTAGTAACATCATCCGGCGAAGACTTAGAGCTAGAGATGTCAATGGGGACCCGATACCCAATAACTAGTGGGGAATTCCCCTATTAGGGTATGAGTATGGGATAAAAATTATCCCCATGGGTATGGATATGGGACAAAATCTCCACCCACTGGGTAAACAGGTATGGGTTTGAGAAGCAATAATCAGAACCGATTACCCATGGGTATTTGATACGTATACACCTATCCTGTCTGTATGAATGAGTTGAGACCAAGCTGACCACCAAGCCCAGCACGGCAGCGCAACAGGCCCTATATCCTAGCTCAACAAGGCAACATGGCAAGGCAACTAGCAGACTAGCAAAAAAACAAAACCCTAAAATAACCAGCCATACGCTACACCCTGCCCAGTCGGTCAACCGCCGCAAGCTTGGATAGTTGCGCTGGCATTGCACACTAGCGACTTCACCAACAACGAGGAGCCCCACCGACTGCTAGGAGCCTAGGACGACGGTGACGACCATGGATCCTCAGGCGATAACAAACTCAGATGGTGACCAAGGAAAGTGAGCAGACTCCATTTCTTCTATTGGTCTAAAAGTACTAATTTCTTTTGCAATGGAT
Source organism: Zea luxurians (assembly GCA_029449295.1). Taxonomy (NCBI): domain Eukaryota; kingdom Viridiplantae; phylum Streptophyta; class Magnoliopsida; order Poales; family Poaceae; genus Zea; species Zea luxurians. The sequence goes on along the minus strand of JAOPSE010000003.1, from coordinate 146,712,529 downwards.
GGATGAATGGATCATGGTTCATGGATGAGTGCTTGCTGATGTGGTGATGTCTGAAATCTGGATAGTTTGTGCTTGATGTTAGTACCTAGTTATCCCTTAATTGGGGATGGGGACCCATTGGGGACCCAAAACCCGAATGGGGATGGGTATGGGATGAGTTTTGCACCCATGATGGGTATAGGGATGGGTATGGGGATAGATCAAATAAGATGGGGATGGGTCTGGGATGCTATATCCTGGTGGGGAATTCCCCATTGACATCTCTACTTAGAGCACTCCTGGAACATTGACAATCTCCGCAAATTTTTTGTCTAAACCATCAGAGCCCACGTGCCCTTGTAATCCAGCAAACAATGTTATTCTGGCCCGCACTCTTTTCCTCCCAGGGGGTGAGGTTTTTAACGAGGCGGAGCCATGTAATATAGCAGCAAAAGCCCCCGCAAAAACAAAAACTCAGACGCAACATGTCGAAAAAGACCGCATCGACGGTCTTCGCCATTCGACCACTCCGAAGTCACCGCGACAGGTAGCGTAGACTACCCTCGCATGCGACACTCCGTGCAAAAGTCGCCTAAGGGTGCAGCCGGAATAGCACAACAAGTGCACTGATCGAAGTCTTTTATCAAAAAGACACTCCGTGCAAAAGACGCCTAAGGGTGCAGCCGGAATAGCACAAGTGCATTAATCGAAGTCTTTTATTAAAAAGACACTCCATGCAAAAGACGCCTAAGGGTGCAGCCGGAACAGCACAATAAGTGCATTGATCGAAGTCTTTTATTAAAAAGACACTCCGTGCAAAAGACGCCTAAGGGTGCAGCCGGAACAGCACAACAAGTGCATTGATCGAAGTTTTTTATTAAAAGACACTGCGTGCAAAAGACGCCCAAGGGTGCAGCCGGACAAGCACATTAAGTGCGCCATCGAAGTCTTTTTCCGAAAAGACACTCCGCGCAAAAAATGCCTACGGGTGCAGCCAGATCAGCACAAGCACGCGAAAACATCCAACAAGCCAAATTACAATACAAGTTACAGTTACATACAACAGCGAGGGCACCATATACTACATCGGCTCAACCTTCGGGATGATACCCAACTCCCTATAATTGAATAACATTATTCTCAACTCCTCACCCTCAAAAAGATTTCGTAGATCCCCCTCACCTACGCTCGTCCCAATCGGCGAGGACAACAGTTCTCGTTTACCAATCCGGTCTACTCGAAGACGGTCCTGCTCCATCCCCATACGACGGCGCCTACCACTTCGTGAAACCTCACCCACGCTACGCTTCGACACCACCCTTCGCTGCCTGTACTCGGTCCTCGCACTAGGAAGATTAGCCGCCTCGCCAACCTCCACGCATGGCGAGCACTCCACCGCGACCACATCTAATGCGGCAAAATAATCCAAGCCTTCATCTGAGGACTCTTCAGTCTAGGGAAACGAACTCCTAGACTCACCATCAGACTCAAAACACTCAGATCCAGAGCAAGATAAATTATCATCGGTAGGCACAACGGGTCCGGCCGCCACAAAATTAGTATTGCTAGTAGCCATTGCTTGCGCAGGCCCAAACGTCAGAACCTACGCAGCAACTGAGGTTTAGTATCACAAAAACAAAATTTCACACCAAAAGCCCTAGTCCCTATTCTGCCACTTGCGAAGGGCCGGCCAACGCCGCTGGGTCTTCGGCGCCCGCCGCCGTCGGAGTGTCCCCACCAGTCGGCACAGCGGCCGGCATGGGGTCCTCAACGTCATAGGTCGGCGCGAGGGTCGGCACGGGGCCCTCGCCTGCATCGGGTGGCAGCGCCGGCTCCCCCCAGTCCCCTCCTTCGCACCCGACGTCTTGGGCAGCATGCTATCCAAGTCCCTGAGGTCTTCAACCTCCTCATCACGCGCCATCTACAAAAATAGCATACCCATTCAACAAAAACCACATGAACACACACATATACCCATACGCAATCACGAATATACATATACACTCTATACCTGCTCCATCGCCCGATCGGACCTCTCCCGAACAGTCTCACGGTCGTGGGGGCCCCACATCCTATCGTACAGCGCCCCGGTCGACCGCTTCAACACCGGGTTCTCAACCTGGAAGATTCCGCGCTCGAAGTCCTCGTCCGAACGGTCGAAGACTACGAAATGCTCGCATCCCTCACGGGACAGGGCATTCATGGCCCCTTCGCAGGTGATGAGTGACGTGAAGGACATGAGGCTCGTCATAATCGTCGGGAGCATCTCCAGCTCCTCTTGTAGCCATCCAAGGAAGCGGAGGCCCACCTCCTTACCGGACGCATCGAAGGGCATGATCTGCGAACCAAGCTCCCGGTACGCGTCCATGAGCCGCGCATGCGTCCGGTTGACCTCCACGCGAGTACACGCCTCCGTTTTGTCCAGACGGTCGCGCAGGCCGCAGAGCCTTGTTTCCATCGCCTCGGCGCGTTGGCGGGAGAGACTAGCCTCTGCCCGCGCAAGCTTGGCCTCGGCTTGCACCGCCTGCGCCTCGGCATAGGCTCTGTTTGCGTCCTTCCTCTCCACCACCAACTGCCGCTTGAGATCCTCCTACTCGGCCTCTGCAGCCGCCAACCTCTTCGTCAGCCTACGGCTCTTGTTTTCCACAATGGACTTGTCCCGAACAGCATCTGTATGCTGCGCCCGGAGGCGCTTGATCCTGCCCTCGAGTCACAGCCTCTCGGCCGCGAACTCCGAAGTCAGGGCGCCCGACGCAACATAGTCAGCGAAGGCGACCGCCTGCCACAAAAAATCCATCAGATTCACAACCACATGAAAACAGCGAACTAACGAAGTCCAAGATGACTTACATGCTTCAGCTGCTGGGACACGGCGACCGCCGACGAAATCACGTCGCTAGCGCAAAATCTAGACCACGGGTCTTGCGAAGCACCCTTCGCCTCGGCCAGCGTGGCCACCACCGGAGCCGAGACAACAGCCAGTTGCCCAGCATCCGACCCTGCACCACAACCTCGTTCAAGACCCACTCTTAAAAAAACTCACCAACGAGTTCTCGGCTGGTGTGCGCATCAAACATCATGATACCACCTACGCGGTAATCATCCACGCAGATGTCCATGTCGAGGTCGGCACCACCTGCCGCCGCCTCGTCAGTGCGCACCAGAGACAATGTGTAAAGCCCAAAATTAGTATCAGGATAATAATAATAATAATAATAAAATAAAGAACTAAAAGCATCAATAATAGTGTTTCAAGAATTTTTGAAACCTTTGAGAATTTATAAGGGCCTTTCCAATTCATAACCAATTGATAAACATTAATTTGGTTAAGCAACAAATAAATAAATATATAAATACATAGCATGCTGGTGTTCTTTGTGTAAGAGGTGCACAATAATTGGAATCTGAAGATTTAAACCCAACTTGAATTCAAAATTCAAAGGAAGAAAGGTGAATACTAAAATTTAGGAAGAAAATTCTAACTAAGTTAAATATTCCTTCTATAATTAAACAATAGAGAGAAGAATAAATATTTAGTACCAAAAAAAATAGGTGTTATATTCACATTAGGACTGAATTGGAAATTTGGAAGAATAAAAATTCAAAACAGGAAGTTAAACTAGTTTGAATCTTTGAATTTGGAAATAGAACCAGAAAAGAAAAGAAAAAGGGAATAACAGTGTGTCTGGGCCGGATTTCGGTTTTCGCGGCCCACTGGAAACTCCTCGCGCCAGCCCAAGTCCCACCGCGGGCACTCACTTACGCGCGGGGCCCACTTGTCGGCTTCCTCTGGTAACGGCGTGCTCACTGGCTTGTGGGGTCTCGTTATCAGGCGCCCACCTTCCCCCTTCCTTCGCCGCTCGGCTCGGGCGAGCTCGGTCGCGGCGGGCGATGCAAAATCCGGGGAAACGCGGTCACCGTAACAACCGGGTTTGTTGGGATTTGCCGCCATCTCCTCGGCCGAACTCCACAGGATCTGCGCACGCCATCACCAGTGCGTGGGTCGCACGGGCGGAGTCTCCTCCCAGCTCGCCTCCTCCACGCGGACTCCGCCCCAATCTCAACTGGGCGCCGATCCCGCCGGGAAGCTCAGCTTCCGACCGCACGGACTCCCCATCTGGCCTACAAAATCCTAGCGCCCGTGACCCTGAGCCATAGCCTTTGCAAGCCGTACACCAAGGAGAGAAATCGTGAAGTCATCGCCGTGAGAAAGGGGGGCCGCCGCAAACGAATCACGGGTACGCCGTCGGTAGAGACTCGACAGCGGGTCTGGGAGTTTCGTCGGTTACCCTGGAGCGTGTTCGATGCGGTGCCGGAGTCGATGGCCAACCTGGTGGCGCGAAATTTGTCACCGAAATTCGATCTCCGCCACGGGACCGCCCCATGCCGTGGTCGGGTCTCCTCTCAGTCCGAATCATCGGTAAGTTGGTCCTATCATGTTCGCCTTGGCCCCGGCTATGTGTAGCGCTTTTCGGATCAATGCTTGGGTGCGAGCGCGGGTGATGGGCGTGCTTGCCATGGCCACCGCCGCGCCGGGCGTGTGCGCCGCCGCCGCCTGGTTACGTCGTGTGGAAGAAAGGCACCGACCGTCGGATCACGATCGGAAGGCCCTGATTAGATCCTGGGATATGTGGTTCTGGGCGTTCGATTCTTGATCTGTGCTGGATCACTGGATCAAGATCCAACAGCCCCTGTGGCGTACCGGTTCGGTAAAGATAGGATTAAATCGTGACCGTCCAAAGCTAATCGGACAGCTGCAATAGTACGATACCCCTTCGCGTGGCAAACTTCATAAAGAGACCCTCCACTTTTCCAAAAACAAAGCCTCCGTCCTAACGCTGGTGCGCTGTGTCTTGAGAATCTTTCCCCGGGGACCCTGTGTTCTCTGGTTATCTTGTGCCAGTCCAGAGAATTATGAAATTAAGTAAAAACAATTAGAAAATGATTATTGATGCAAAAATAAATGCTAGAATTTGTTTAACTCATAGAAAATTCATATTAACTCCTTTTGAGTCCATTCCAATTTCTATAATTTTATAAGATTATTGTTTATCATATAATGTCACTGATTTGACATGAAAATCACATTAAAATTTATATCCTAAGTAATCTTATACCAAATACATAAAAACTTTGAAAATTCATAACTTCCCCATTTTAATTCCAATTTGATCCGTTCGAGTTGCGTTAGTCTCGTAGCTTCGCGTAGATTATTTTTATGCAGTGTATACTTATGTTTGGTGTAATGTTAATCTTGCCTACACACTGTTTGTTTGTAATGCTACGACTAGCGTGAGGACACGAGTCACCTGAAGATCATCCTGGTACCTGGAATCTCAAGTCCCAGGCAAGTTGTGCCCTTGATCACTTCTTTTTACCCACTCATGTTCTAATTAATCATAATGATCTGCATAGGTTAATTTTGATGGGACCCAATAGGTTACCCTAGTTTGACTATCTTTATACCTTGTTCACCACTGAATCTTTGGGTAGTACTTGCTATCGCTTTATGTGGTTTTGGGTATAGAGATACACATTACTATTCATGATTATACTTTTATTGTCAGTTGTTATTTACTGTTCATGTTAAGATCATTATGTTAATTGGAACATGGAGAACCACCCGGGAAAACAGTGCTACCACAAGGGAGGAATGGGACCCCTTGGCTGATTAATTAGGAAAGCTAGTGGAAGACTACCTTACCCGAAAGGGGCAAGGGCAGTAGGGGAGTGGTCAGTGTAGGGAGGCCCTCGGGAGGATTTTGCTGCGATGGCGGTCCTGCAAGGGATTCCTGCATTGGAACTTCTTATGAACTGTAGCGGGTTTTCTGAAGCTAGTGGAACTTTGTAAAGGCCTCGTAGTGTTACCCTGCCTCGCCTCCTCGGTAGAGGTGTATGGGAAGTCGCGATCCCTTGGCAGATGGGTAACATGACTTGTGGGTAAAGATGCGCAACCTCTGCAGAGTGTAAAACTGGTATACTAGCCGTGCTCACGGTCATGAGCAGCTCGGACACTCACATGATTAAATTATGGAACTTAAACTCAATTTGTCATATGCATTGCATCGCAGGTGAAGTTGTTACTTTTGTTCTACTATTTAACTGGGTTGGTATTTACTTACACTTAGTAACTGCTAATAAAATTTTGACCAACTTTAAAAGCAATGCTCAGCTCTAACCATCTTCTTTGGTAAGCCTTACACTTCACGTGAGCTCCCACCTTTGGCGAGTTCATGCACATTATTCCCCACAACTTGTTGAGCGATGAACGTATGTGAGCTCACTCTTGCTGTCTCACACCCCCCCCCACAGGTCAAGAACAGGTACCGCAGGATGAGGCGCATGGGGATGCTGTGAAGAGTTCGTGAGAGGTCTAGGCCGTCGTCTCCCAGTCAACTTTGGGTTGCTGGACCGTTGTCTCCTTATAATGTAATTATTTATTTTGTATAGAACTCCTGTTATATATAAAGATGTGACATTCGATCCTGTGCCACTATACATCATATGTGTGAGACTTGGTCCCAGCATACCTGGTGTTTATGTTCGCGCCCGGGTCTTGGTGCCCCTAAAATCCGGGTGTGACAGAAGTGGTATCAGAGGAATGTTGACTGTAGGACGAAACCTAGATAGAACTGGACAACCAATACTTACTTACCTTTGCTACTCTGGTTCTTTTCTGAACTTGTCTTAATCTTTTCTCATCTATTTCCGCTTTACTCTGATCATTCTTACCTTATCCTTCTAAAGACAAATGTGGATTTCATACTTTGAAATCCAGTGCCTAAAGTGACCTTTAGGAATAGGAGACCTAATCTTAGGAACAAAAACAAAACTATTTTTATAAGTGTCTATGTACTTGAATGTTTGTTCTTATGATACATGTCTGATTTGGATCTTTGATTGAGTGTGATGAGTTGTGGAGTAATGTCCACAATTACATCTGCATATATAGACATAAATGTAATAAAATTCATAAAATAACTAGACAAACTAGATTATCCTTTATTAAAGTATCTAGCCTAACAATATCCATCTCATCTTAAAAGATTCTATCATACACTCATAGATCCGTCTTATCTTAAAAGATACTAATCTTATCTTGAAAAGATCTTATGTCACCCTAATAGATCTAACTGACCTCAAAAGATTCTACCTTATCCTTATGGATCCATCTTGCCCTAATCAGCATATTTATTCCACTCTAGAATAACAACCATAAGCTAATCCAAAATTTATTTAGATCTTAACTAGTCTAATCTAGTCATATCTAACCTAATCTAGTCATATCCCATCTAACCTACTATGATCTAATCTAGTGTAAGTTACTTAATGCTGGTACAAAAGATAAGGCCATACCCCTCATGCACTTAAAACTAAACTAGTGCCTTAAACCAACTCAGTCACATACATGAGGTCTAACCCAACCAATAGAGTAATGATGGATTGAATAATCTATCAACCCCCCACCTAAAACAAACTTTTGACCTACATCATGTAGTATATCTCATCCATATCTATCTTAACCATATTCCCTAGCTCGATAATATACACTAACTCCTAAACAATGAGACAAAACAAGAGAAGATGATCAACTTCATCAAGAAAGGATAAGCATCAACTCAAGTCTTCAAAGATCAAGTTGAATCACCAACGGAAATCAAGATCCCCAGTTCTCGATGAAGTCTTTCCTTATTATACTCTTCCTTGCCACAACCTATACTTGCCATAACCGTACCTCATCTTACATAAAAAAAATGGCTAGACATATATATCTATATTTTCCAAATCATCTACTAGCGAGTATAAAAAAAACTTGAAACAAAACTTTTGATTCCTAAACCAAACTGGTTGCATCCCTTTCCTACAAATCTCGAGGACGAGATTATTTTTAAGGGGGGTAGGATTTGTAAAGCCCAAAATTAGTATCAGGATAATAATAATAATAATAATAATAATAATAATAATAATAATAATAATAAAATAAAGAACTAAAAGCATCAATAATAGTGTTTCAAGAATTTTTGAAACCTTTGAGAATTTATAAGGGCCTTTCCAATTCATAACCAATTGATAAACATTAATTTGGTTAAGCAACAAATAAATAAATATATAAATACATAGCATGCTGGTGTTCTTTGTGTAAGAGGTGCACAATAATTGGAATCTGAAGATTTAAACCCAACTTGAATTCAAAATTCAAAGGAAGAAAGGTGAATACTAAAATTTAGGAAGAAAATTCTAACTAAGTTAAATATTCCTTCTATAATTAAACAATAGAGAGAAGAAAAAATATTTAGTACCAAAAAAAATAGGTGTTATATTCACATTAGGACTGAATTGGAAATTTGGAAGAATAAAAATTCAAAACAGGAAGTTAAACTAGTTTGAATCTTTGAATTTGGAAATAGAACCAGAAAAGAAAAGAAAAAGGGAATAACAGTGTGTCTGGGCCGGATTTCGGTTTTCGCGGCCCACTGGAAACTCCTCGCGCCAGCCCAAGTCCCACCGCGGGCACTCACTTACGCGCGGGGCCCACTTGTCGGCTTCCTCTGGTAACGGTGTGCTCACTGGCTTGTGGGCTCTCGTTATCAGGCGCCCACCTTCCCCCTTCCTTCGCCGCTCGGCTCGGGCGAGCTCGGTCGCGGCGGGCGATGCGAAATCCGGGGAAACGCGGTCACCGTAACAACCGGGTTTGTTGGGATTTGCCGCCATCTCCTCGGCCGAACTCCACAGGATCTGTGCACGCCATCACCAGTGCGTGGGTCGCACGGGCGGAGTCTCCTCCCAGCTCGCCTCCTCCACGCGGACTCCGCCCCAATCTTAACTGGGCGCCGATCCCGCCGGGAAGCTCAGCTTCCGACCGCACGGACTCCCCATCTGGCCTATAAAATCCTAGCGCCCGTGACCCTGAGCCATAGCCTTTGCAAGCCGGACACCAAGGAGAGAAATCGCGAAGTCATCGCCGTGAGAAAGGGGGGCCGCCGCAAACGAATCACGGGTACGCCGTCGGTAGAGACTCGACAGCGGGTCTGGGAGTTTCGTCGGTTACCCTGGAGCGTGTTCGATGCGGTGCCGGAGGCGATGGCCAACCTGGTGGCGCGGAATTTGTCACCGAAATTCGATCTCCGCCACGAGACCGCCCCATGCCGCGGTCGGGTCTCCTCTCAGTCCGAATCATCGGTAAGTTGGTCCTATCATGTTCGCCTTGGCCCCGGCTATGTGTAGCGCTTTTCGGATCAATGCTTGGGTGCGAGCGCGGGTGATGGGCGTGCTTGCCATGGCCACCGCCGCGCCGGGCGTGTGCGCCGCCGCCGCCTGGTTACGTCGTGTGGAAGAAAGGCACCGACCGTCGGATCACGATCGGAAGGCCCTGATTAGATCCTGGGATATGTGGTTCTGGGCGTTCGATTCTTGATCTGTGCTGGATCACTGGATCAAGATCCAACAACCCCTGTGGCGTACCGGTTCGGTAACGATAGGATTAAATCGTGACCGTCCAAAGCTAATCGGACAGCTGCGATAGTACGATACCCCTTCGCGTGGCAAACTTCATAAAGAGACCCTCCACTTTTCCAAAAACAAACCCGCCGTCCTAACGCTGGTGCGCTGTGTCTTGAGAATCTTTCCCCGGGGACCCTGTGTTCTCTGGTTATCTTGTGCCAGTCCAGAGAATTATGAAATTAAGTAAAAACAATTAGAAAATGATTATTGATGCAAAAATAAATGCTAGAATTTGTTTAACTCATAGAAAATTCATATTAACTCCTTTTGAGTCCATTCCAATTTCTATAATTTTATAAGATTATTGTTTATCATATAATGTCACTGATTTGACATGAAAATCACATTAAAATTTATATCCTAAGTAATCTTATACCAAATACATAAAAACTTTGAAAATTCATAACTTCCCCATTTTAATTCCAATTTGATCCGTTCGAGTTGCGTTAGTCTCGTAGCTTCGCGTAGATTATTTTTATGCAGTGTATACTTATGTTTGGTGTAATGTTAATCTTGCCTACACACTGTTTGTTTGTAATGCTACGACTAGCGTGAGGACACGAGTCACCTGAAGATCATCCTGGTACCTGGAATCTCAAGTCTCAGGCAAGTTGTGCCCTTGATCACTTCTTTTTACCCACTCATGTTCTAATTAATCATAATGATATGCATAGGTTAATTTTGATGGGACCCAATAGGTTACCCTAGTTTGACTATCTTTATACCTTGTTCACCACTGAATCTTTGGGTAGTACTTGCTATCGCTTTATGTGGTTTTGGGTATAGAGATACACATTACTATTCATTATTATACTTTTATTGTCAGTTGTTATTTACTGTTCATGTTAAGATCATTATGTTAATTGGAACATGGAGAACCACCCGGGAAAACAGTGCTACCACAAGGGAGGAATGGGACCCCTTGGCTGATTAATTAGGAAAGCTAGTGGAAGACTACCTTACCCGAAAGGGGCAAGGGCAGTAGGGGAGTGGTCAGTGTAGGGAGGCCCTCGGGAGGATTTTGCTGCGATGGCGGTCCTGCAAGGGATTCCTGCATTGGAACTTCCTATAAACTGTAGCGGGTTTTCTGAAGCTAGTGGAACTTTGTAAAGGCCTCGTAGTGTTACCCTGCCTCGCCTCCTCGGTAGAGGTGTATGGGAAGTCGCGATCCCTTGGCAGATGGGTAACATGACTTGTGGGTAAAGATGCGCAACCTCTGCAGAGTGTAAAACTGGTATACTAGCCGTGCTCACGGTCATGAGCAGCTCGGACACTCACATGATTAAATTATGGAACTTAAACTCAATTTGTCATATGCATTGCATCGCAGGTGAAGTTGTTACTTTTGTTCTACTATTTAACTGGGTTGGTATTTACTTACACTTAGTAACTGCTAATAAAATTTTGACCAACTTTAAAAGCAATGCTCAGCTCTAACCATCTTCTTTGGTAAGCCTTACACTTCACGTGAGCTCCCACCTTTGGCGAGTTCATGCACATTATTCCCCACAACTTGTTGAGCGATGAACGTATGTGAGCTCACTCTTGCTGTCTCACACCCCCCCCCACAGGTCAAGAACAGGTACCGCAGGATGAGGCGCATGGGGATGCTGTGAAGAGTTCGTGAGAGGTCTAGGCCGTCGTCTCCCAGTCAACTTTGGGTTGCTGGACCGTTGTCTCCTTATAATGTAATTATTTATTTTGTATAGAACTCCTGTTATATATAAAGATGTGACATTCGATCCTGTGCCACTATACATCATATGTGTGAGACTTGGTCCCAGCATACCTGGTGTTTATGTTCGCGCCCGGGTCTTGGTGCCCCTAAAATCCGGGTGTGACACAATGGCCTTTGCTCCTTTGTGGGCTCAGCCGAGGGCGGTTTGCCCGAACCGGAAGCGACAGCCCTCGCACCCGACGAAGACTTGTCGGGCCCGGGTACGGCTGGCTTCGCAACCGACGGTGGTTTGCTGCTCTCGGGGGCGGCGGCCTTCGTGCCTCCCCATGCCTTCTTGACCTCGCGATTAGGGTCCCCGACCCTAATGACCGCCCGGCGCTTCCGCGTCGCATCTTGCCGATCCTTGTCCATCACTGCCGATACAACAGCAGCAATATTCCACCCGTAAGGAAAAATCTTCATCTCACAGGCCAAACGAGACGTGAATATGTCCTCATCGGCTACCTGGGGGATCAGAACATTTCTTGGCCATCGACCACATGTAACCTCCAGCATTCGCGCCGAAGACTCCCGGAGTTCGGGCGAAGATATCCTTCCCCCGAGGGCTGCACAAGTACCCATTAACTCCACAGCAAAACGTTCGGAGACCCCTAACCCCTCAGCTGCAGTACCTAGCTTTCTATTCTTAATGGCCGGTGCAGCCTCCCATGAAGGGCCTTCCTCAGCCGCAGCCGCTGGTTTTTTTCCACGGCGATCGACAGCAGCAGCAGCGTCGCCTCTAGGATAGCTGTCGTATGGCAAACGGTTTAACTCGAAGACACAATTCAAGCGAACGTTGGATCCATGAATATCTCAACTCCGCAGAGCCTCCGTCCTCGGCGCAGGCCGCCCCACAATCCTCACAGCCCCATCCTCCACTTCATGAACGAACGAGGCAGGGTCCCGGCCACGCAGATCCAAAGCGAAGGGCGGACTTCGCACCAGCTGCTCGCCCAGGGTAGGCATCTGGCAAGGGCACACTTTGCCTAGCACCCAACCATGCGCTAAGGGCCACACTCCATAACTGATAAATTCCTCAACCAAATCGCGCCCGCTACTCATGCGGACAGCGCACCAGAGGGCCCCTTCGTCCTCATCATCCTCCGCCACCTCAAACGGTGGGAACGCCACATAACAGTGGGAGCACATTACGGCCGCGGGGAGCCCTGGAAGGTCTTCAACTTTGCCTCCCGAAACATAAAACCAATAATCCCACCAGTTGCCCCACTTGTTGCGAGCGCAGGGAACTAGTTCCATGACTTCCGCCGAAGTCTTTCCGGTCCTCGGTGTGAAGGTGCGCATGATCCAAACTGTGCAATCTTATCTCTAATCTTTCTCTTTTGCCAGTGCAGACAATAATTCTTGGCGAAGACCTCTATGGAGGGCTGGCCGCCGTACAAAGTCACCACCCAGACATACTTCGCCAGGGCCACCACGGCATTAGGTGTCAATTGGTGGACCTGGACTTCAAACCTCTGCAAGACCTCCGCCACAAAACGATGTGCAGGTAGGCGAAGGTCGGCGGCGAAGAATGCCTCGAACACAACTAACTCGCCCTCAGGCTCAGGAATCTCTTCAGCCTCCGGAACGCGCCCAACACCGTTCCCAAAGTACCCCAACTGCTGCATATCCTGCATGCGAACCGAGGAAATCCTCAAAACGCCGAACTCCACCGTGTGGCCCGGCTGCAACCCCACCACCGCCAAATCGCTCATGGTATCCTCGGACGACGAATCGGCCGATGACGCATTCACAGCAGATGAGGAAGAAGACGACATTGCTACGTACCGTCGACGGCGGCACGTGGTTTGCTTGATGTGAGCCAGTCTCCGATGCAGAGGAACAAGGAGGGCAGGCGAGCAGGCGAGCGGTTTTTAAAAGTTTAGGGTTTTCCGACGCACGCAAAAGTAAGAGAGCCCGAGCCATGACGCCCTTTTTATACACAGGGCGCGGCGCTTCTAAAAGGGAAATGTGCCCTTGGGCCATTTCTAAGTATTTTGGTGATTGAGTGCCAACACAAGTGCTTAAATGTGAATTTATGTCCATGGATGAACAAAGTGCAAATCATGAAGTAAAGGTATGTTTCTAAGCCTTAGTACATTGGTTTTGTGTACTAATATACTTGTCTAAGTGTTAGAAACAGAAAGAAGAAGAAAAGAAGAAAGGTGCAAAAGACTTGGCTGTGTACAGCCAAGACTCAGCTCGGTCTGGCACACCGGACTGTCCGGTGGTGCACCGGACAGTGTCCGGTGCGCCAGGCTGACTCGGCGTGAAGAGGCCGCTCTCAGGAATTCGCCGACGGCGTACGGCTAAAATTCACCGGACTGTCCGGTGTGCACCGGACTGTCCGGTGAGCCAACGGTCGGCCGGGCCAACGGTCGGCCGCGCAATCTGCGCGAGACACGTGGCCGAGCCAACGGTCGGAAGGGGCCACCGGACTATCCGGTGTGCACCGGACATGTCCGGTGCGCCAATGGCTCCCAGATCTGCAACGGTCGGCAGCGCTGTTTAAGGAAAGAAATCGGGCACCGGACAGTGTCCGGTGTGCACCGGACTGTCCGGTGCACCCGACGACAGAAGGCAAGGATGGCCTTCCAGATTTGCTCTCAACGGCTCCTAGCTGCCTTGGGGCTATAAAAGGGACCCCTAGGCGCATGGAGGAGATATCCAAGCAACCTTAGAGCATTCTTGATCATCCACACTCAGTCTTTGCGCATTCGTTTGTCATTCTCAGTGATTCGAGCTCCGTTCTAGTGAGAACTTTGAGATAGTCTTTTGAGCTCGATTCTTGGCCGTGTGTGCGCGCATTTTGCTGTGGATTTGTGTGTGTTGCTTTCATCCCTTACTCCGTATTTCTTGTAAATCTCAAGTGTAAGGGCGAGAGGCTCCAAGTTGTGGAGATTCCTCGCAAACGGGATATTGAAAGGCAAAGCAAAACACCGTGGTATTCAAGTTGGTCTTTGGACCGCTTGAGAAGGGTTGATTGCAACCCTCGTCCGTTGGGACGCCACAACGTGGAGTAGGCAAGCGTTGGTCTTGGCCGAACCACGGGATAAACCACTGTGTCATCTCTGTGTTTGATCTCTTGTGGTATTGTGTTTTGTTGAGACTCCTCTCTAGCCACTTGTTGATTATTGTACTAACACTTAACAAGTTTTTGTGGCTTAAGTTTTGAAGTTTCACAGGATCACCTATTCACCCCCCCTCTAGGTGCTCTCAATTGGTATCGGAGCCGTTCTCTTCAAGAAAGGGACTAACCGCCCGAAGAGATGGATCCTAAGGGGAAGGGAATCGTGATCAACGACAAGGAGAAGGAGTCCTTCGTCAACGAGCCAAAGGACGACAAGACTACCGACTCGGGCTCGGGACACAGACGTAAAGAAGGGAAGAAGAAGAAGACAAGACGCATCAAGGAGATCGTCTACTACGACAGCGACGAATCTTCCTCTTCCCAAAAGGACGACGACAACGACTACAAAAAGACGGTCAATTCGAACTTTTCATTTGATTATTCTCTTATTCAACATAGTTCGAATTCGCATTTGCTTTCCATTCCTCTTGGCAAACCTCCACACTTCGATGGGGAGGACTACGGATTTTGGAGTCACAAAATGCGTAGTCACTTATTCTCTCTCCATCCAAGCATTTGGGAGATTGTAGAGAATGGAATGAAGTTTGATAGCTCGGATAACTCTATGCTCATAAATGAACAAATCCATAGAAATGCACAAGCTACTACTGTTCTGTTAGCGTCCTTGTGCAGGGAAGAGTACAACAAGGTGAGCGGCTTGGACAATGCCAAGCAAATATGGGACACCCTCAAGATCTCTCACGAGGGGAATGACATCACCATGCTCACCAAAATGGAGTTGGTGGAGGGCGAGCTTGGACGATTCGCCATGATAAGGGGAGAGGAGCCAACCCAAACGTACAACCGGCTCAAGACCCTCATCAACAAAATAAGGAGCTACGGAAGCACGCGATGGACGGACCACGATGTCGTCCACCTAATGCTAAGGTCCTTTACCGTTCTTGATCCTCATCTCGTGAACAATATTCGTGAGAATCCCAGGTACACGATGATGACGCCCGAGGAGGTACTCGGAAAATTCGTAAGCGGGCGGATGATGATCAAGGAGGCGAGATACGTCGACGACGCGTTGAACGGTCCAATCCACGAGCCTCAACCCATTGCTCTCAAGGCAACAAGGAGCAAGGAGCCGCTACCCAGCAAGGTGGCGCAAGTTGAGGCGGCCGGGCTCAATGATGAAGAGATGGCTCTCATCATCAAGAGATTCAAGACGGCGCTGAATGGTCGCAAGGGGCAACCAAGGAAGACCAAGACAAAGGGGAAGCGCTCATGCTTCAAATGTGGTAAGGTTGGTCATTTTATTGCTAACTGTCCTGAAAATGATAGTGACCAGGAGCAAGGGAAGAATGGGAAGAGAGAAAACAAGAAGGTTTACAAGAAGGCCAAAGGTGAAGCACACCTTGGAAAGGAGTGGGATTCGGATTGCTCTTCGTCCGACTCCGACGACGAAGGACTCGCCGCCACTGCCTTCAACAAATCGACCCTCTTCCCAAACGAGCATCACACTTGCCTCATGGCAAGGGAAAAGAAGGTAATCACTCGTAATGATAATACTTATGATTCTTCTAGTGATGATGAGTCTAGTGAGGATGAAATAGATTACTCTAGTTTATTCAAGGGATTGGATAGAACTAAGATAGCTAAGATTAATGAATTGATTGATGCCTTGAATGAAAAGGATAGAATCTTAGAGAAACAAGAAGATCTTTTATATGAAGAGCATGATAAATTTGTTAGTGCACAAAATTCACTTGCTCTAGAAGTTAAAAGAAATGGAATGCTTTCTTGTGAACTTTCTACTTGTAATGAAACCATTTCTTCTTTAAAAGGTGAAATTAATGATTTAAATGCTAAACTAGAAGTAGCAAGTAAATCTAACTCTTGTGTTGAACATGTTGAAATTTGCACTAGGTGTAAGGATGTTGATATTAATGCTTGTTGTGAACACTTAGTTTCAATTTCAAAACTAAATGATGAAGTGGCTAGTCTTAATGCCCAACTTAAGACTAGCAAGAATGAATTTGATAAGCTGAAATTTGCAAGGGATGCCTACACGATTGGTAGACACCCCTCAATTAAGGATGGACTTGGCTACAAGAGGGAAGCCAAGGACTTGACAGGCCATAAGGCTCCTATCTCCGCCAAGGAGAAAGGGAAGGCTCCTATGGCTAGTAGTACTAAAAGGAACCATGCTTTTATATATCATGATAGGAGACAAACTAGAAATGCTTATAGGAGTTATAATGCTTATGATGATTTTGACTCTCATGCCATGTTTGCTTCTAGTTCTTCCTATATGCATGGTAGAAATATGTCTAGGAGAAATGCTATTCATCATGTGCCTAGAAAGAATATTATTCATGCTCCTAGGAAAGTAGTGAATGAACCTTCTACAATTTATTGTGCTTTAAATGCTTGCTTTGCTATTTGTAGAAAGGATAGGAAAATAATTGCTAGGAAGTTAGGGGCAAAATGCAAGGGAGACAAAACTTGCATTTGGGTCCCTAAGGATATTTGCACTAACCTTGTAGGACCCAACATGAGTTGGGTACCTAAGACCCAAGCCTAAATTTGCCTTGCAGGTTTATGCATCCGGGGGTTCAAGCTGGATTATCGACAGCGGATGCACAAACCATATGACGGGGGAGAAGAAGATGTTCACCTCCTACGTCAAAAATAAGGATTCCCAAGATTCAATTATATTCGGTGATGGGAATCAAGGCAAGGTAAAAGGGTTAGGTAAAATTGCAATTTCTAATGAGCACTCAATTTCCAATGTGTTTTTAGTTGAGTCTCTTGGTTACAATTTGCTATCTGTTAGTCAACTATGCAATATGGGATATAATTGTCTTTTTACAAATGTAGATGTGTCTGTCATTAGAAGAAGTGATGGTTCACTAGCCTTTAAGGGTGTATTAGACGGCAAGCTTTACTTAGTTGATTTTGCAAAAGAAGAGGCCGGTCTAGATGCATGCTTAATGGCTAAGACTTGCATGGGCTGGCTGTGGCATCGCCGCTTAGCACATGTGGGGATGAAGAACCTCCACAAGCTTCTAAAGGGAGAACACGTGATAGGTCTAACCAATGTTCATTTCGAAAAAGATAGACCTTGTGCAGCTTGTCAAGCAGGGAAACAGGTGGGAGGCTCTCATCACACCAAAAATGTGATGACAACATCAAGACCCCTGGAGCTGCTACATATGGACCTCTTCGGACCCGTCGCCTATCTAAGCATAGGAGGAAGTAAGTATGGTCTAGTTATTGTTGATGACTTTTCCCGCTTCACTTGGGTGTTCTTTTTGCAGGATAAGTCTGAAACCCAAGGGACCCTCAAGCGCTTCCTAAGGAGAGCTCAAAATGAGTTTGAGCTCAAGGTGAAGAAGATAAGGAGCGACAACGGGTCCGAATTCAAGAACCTTCAAGTGGAGGAGTTTCTTGAGGAGGAGGGGATCAAGCACGAGTTCTCCACTCCCTACACACCTCAGCAAAATGGTGTGGTAGAGAGGAAGAACAGGACGCTCATAGATATGGCGAGGACTATGCTTGGAGAATTCAAGACCCCCGAGTGCTTTTGGTCGGAAGCCGTGAACACGGCTTGCCACGCCATCAATAGGGTCTACCTTCACCGCCTCCTCAAGAAGACGTCGTATGAGCTTCTAACCGGTAACAAACCCAATGTATCTTACTTTCGTGTATTTGGGAGCAGGTGCTACATTCTAGTGAAGAAGGGTAGAAATTCTAAATTTGCTCCCAAAGCTGTAGAAGGGTTTTTATTAGGTTATGATTCAAATACAAAGGCGTATAGGGTCTTCAACAAATCATCGGGTTTGGTTGAAGTCTCTAGCGACGTTGTATTTGATGAGACTAATGGCTCTCCAAGAGAGCAAGTTGTTGATTGTGATGATGTAGATGAAGAAGATGTTCCGACGGCCGCTATACGAACCATGGCGATTGGAGAAGTGCGGCCACAGGAACAAGATGAACGAGATCAACCTTCTTCCTCAACAACGGTGCATCCCCCAACTCAAGATGATGAACAGGTTCATCAAAAGGAGGCTTGTGATCAAGGGGGAGCACAAGATGATCACGTGATGGAGGAAGAAGCGCAACCGGCACCTCCAACCCAAGTTCGAGCGGTGATTCAAAGGGATCATCCCGTCGACCAAATTTTGGGTGACATTAGCAAGGGAGTAACTACTCGATCTCGATTAGTTAATTTTTGTGAACATTACTCCTTTGTCTCTTCTATTGAGCCTTTCAGGGTAGAGGAGGCCTTGCTAGATCCGGATTGGGTATTGGCCATGCAGGAGGAACTCAACAACTTCAAGCGCAATGAAGTTTGGACACTGGTGCCTCGTCCCAAGCAAAATGTTGTGGGAACCAAGTGGGTGTTCCGCAACAAACAGGACGAGCACGGGGTGGTGACGAGGAACAAGGCTCGACTTGTGGCAAAAGGTTATGCCCAAGTCGCAGGTTTGGACTTTGAGGAGACGTTTGCTCCTGTGGCTAGGCTAGAATCAATTCGTATCTTGCTAGCATATGCCGCTCACCATTCTTTCAGGTTGTACCAAATGGATGTGAAGAGCGCTTTCCTCAACGGGCCAATAAAGGAGGAGGTGTACGTGGAGCAGCCCCCTGGCTTCGAGGATGAACGGTACCCCGACCACGTGTGTAAGCTCTCTAAGTCGCTCTATGGACTTAAGCAAGCCCCAAGAGCATGGTATGAATGCCTTAGATACTTTTTAATTGCTAATGCTTTCAAGGTTGGGAAAGCCGATCCAACTCTTTTTACTAAGACATGTGATGGTGATTTGTTTGTGTGCCAAATTTATGTCGATGACATAATATTTGGTTCTACTAACCAAAAGTCTTGTGAAGAGTTTAGCAGGGTGATGACGCAGAAATTCGAGATGTCGATGATGGGTGAGTTGAACTACTTCCTTGGGTTCCAAGTGAAGCAACTCAAGGATGGCACTTTCATCTCCCAAACAAAGTACACACAAGATTTACTAAAGAGGTTTGGGATGAAGGACGCCAAGCCCGCAAAGACACCGATGGGAACCGACGGACACACCGACCTCAACAAAGGAGGTAAGTCCGTTGATCAAAAAGCATACCGGTCAATGATAGGGTCATTACTTTACTTATGTGCTAGTAGACCGGATATTATGCTTAGCGTATGCATGTGTGCTAGATTTCAATCCGATCCTAAGGAGTGTCACTTAGTGGCAGTGAAGCGAATCCTTAGATATTTAGTTGCTACGCCCTGCTTCGGGATCTGGTATCCAAAGGGGTCTAACTTTGACTTGATTGGGTACTCAGATTCCGACTATGCTGGATGTAAGGTCGATAGGAAGAGTACATCGGGGACGTGCCAATTCTTAGGAAGGTCCCTGGTGTCATGGAACTCTAAGAAACAAACCTCCGTTGCCCTATCCACCGCTGAGGCCGAGTATGTTGCAGCAGGACAGTGTTGCACGCAACTACTCTGGATGAGGCAAACCCTCAGGGACTTTGGCTACCATCTGAGCAAAGTCCCACTCCTATGTGATAATGAGAGTGCTATCCGCATGGCGGAAAATCCTGTTGAACACAGCCGCACAAAGCACATAGACATCCGGCATCACTTTCTGAGAGACCACCAGCAAAAGGGAGATATCGAAGTGTTTCATGTTAGCACCGAGAACCAGCTAGCCGATATCTTTACCAAGCCTCTAGATGAGAAGACCTTTTGCAGGCTGCGTAGTGAGCTAAATGTCTTAGATTCGCGGAACTTGGATTGAATTGTAGCATACATGTGTTTATGCCTTTGATCATGTCCATTCTGCATTTTGTTGCTTATTATGGTGCTCAAGTTGTACAAACACTCCCTGGACCTCACAAGTCCGTTGCAAAGTGATGCACATGTTTAGGGGGAGATGTGTTACAACTTGACCCTTTGAGACTAACCATATGCTTGAGTTTGCTTGATTTAGTCTCGAAGGAGAATTGAAAGGGAAAAGGTGGACTTGGACCATGAAAGACTTCCACTGCACTCCGATGAGAGGGTAACTTATTCCAAGTCCATCTCATGAACTCTTATTGCCATTTTGCTCTAAATTGAAGATTTTGGTGAGGCAATGGGGTTACAGGGCCAAGATTGATCCCGTTTTGGTGCTTGATGCCAAAGGGGGAGAATATAAAGGCCAAAGCAATAAATGGATCAGCTACCACTTGAGAAATTTGAAAATAGTAGAGTAGAGCTTTTGGTTTGTCAAAACTCTTTTATTGTCTCTTTTGTCAAAAGTTGGCTTCTTGTGGGGAGAAGTAGTAATTATGGGAAAAAGGGGGAGTTTTTGAAATCTTTGATCAATCTCTTTTGGAATGACTCTCTTTATGCTTCAACATGTGTGTTTGACTTAGAGATAGAGATTTGAGTTTGATTTGTAAAAACAAACCAAGTGGTGGCAAAGGATGATCCATATATGCCAAAATTGAATCAAAATAAATTTGAGTTTTATTTGAAGTGAGTTTGCACTTGTTCTAGTTGCTTTATGTTGTGTTGGCATAAATCACCAAAAAGGGGGAGATTGAAAGGGAAATGTGCCCTTGGGCCATTTCTAAGTATTTTGGTGATTGAGTGCCAACACAAGTGCTTAAATGTGAATTTATGTCCATGGATGAACAAAGTGCAAATCATGAAGTAAAGGTATGTTTCTAAGCCTTAGTACATTGGTTTTGTGTACTAATATACTTGTCTAAGTGTTAGAAACAGAAAGAAGAAGAAAAGAAGAAAGGTGCAAAAGACTTGGCTGTGTACAGCCAAGACTCAGCTCGGTCTGGCACACCGGACTGTCCGGTGGTGCACCGGACAGTGTCCGGTGCGCCAGGCTGACTCGGCGTGAAGAGGCCGCTCTCGGGAATTCGCCGACGGCGTACGGCTAAAATTCACCGGACTGTCCGGTGTGCACCGGACTGTCCGGTGAGCCAACGGTCGGCCGCGCAATCTGCGCGAGACACGTGGCCGAGCCAACGGTCGGAAGGGGGCACCGGACTGTCCGGTGTGCACCGGACATGTCCGGTGCGCCAACGGCTCCCAGATCTGCAACGGTCGGCAGCGCTGTTTAAGGAAAGAAATCGGGCACCGGACAGTGTCCGGTGTGCACCGGACTGTCCGGTGCACCCGACGACAGAAGGCAAGGATGGCCTTCCAGATTTGCTCTCAACGGCTCCTAGCTGCCTTGGGGCTATAAAAGGGACCCCTAGGCGCATGGAGG
This sequence comes from Zea luxurians, assembly GCA_029449295.1. Classification (NCBI taxonomy): domain Eukaryota; kingdom Viridiplantae; phylum Streptophyta; class Magnoliopsida; order Poales; family Poaceae; genus Zea; species Zea luxurians. The sequence continues at coordinate 146,690,985 of JAOPSE010000003.1, read as the reverse complement.
AGATATCCAAGCAACCTTAGAGCATTCTTGATCATCCACACTCAGTCTTTGCGCATTCGTTTGTCATTCTCAGTGATTCGAGCTCCGTTCTAGTGAGAACTTTGAGATAGTCTTTTGAGCTCGATTCTTGGCCGTGTGTGTGCGCATTTTGCTGTGGATTTGTGTGTGTAGCTTTCATCCCTTACTCCGTATTTCTTGTAAATCTCAAGTGTAAGGGCGAGAGGCTCCAAGTTGTGGAGATTCCTCGCAAACGGGATATTGAAAGGCAAAGCAAAACACCGTGGTATTCAAGTTGGTCTTTGGACCGCTTGAGAAGGGTTGATTGCAACCCTCGTCCGTTGGGACGCCACAACGTGGAGTAGGCAAGCGTTGGTCTTGGCCGAACCACGGGATAAACCACTGTGTCATCTCTGTGTTTGATCTCTTGTGGTATTGTGTTTTGTTGAGACTCCTCTCTAGCCACTTGGTGATTATTGTACTAACACTTAACAAGTTTTTGTGGCTTAAGTTTTGAAGTTTCACAGGATCACCTATTCACCCCCCCCCCTCTAGGTGCTCTCAGCTTCGGGAAACCCACAGTCCAACAGTGCGACGTCCATCAAAGGTCACCTCAAAAAACCCCGCGGGACCACTTCAAGCGAGGGCAGCGTCTCCACCATCTACTGACGTCTTCGGCACCAGATGACTCAGTCGAACTGGTCCCTCGGAGGGCAAACGTTGGGGTGAAGGCGAAGACGCTACCCTTTGCTCTATTCCTTCGTCGCCTCGATTCACCAACGACGCCAAGGGCGCTGGTCCATGAGGACTTCGCGACTGGACTTTGTGGGCGCCCTTCGCTCTTCTCCATCGCAAGACGAAAGCAAGACTCCAACGTTTGTCTGCCAGCCGCACATCCTCATCGGGTTCGGGAACCCAAGTGGGATTTGGCCCACGGTAACGGACCCCGCAGGGATAAGCGTGTTATAGGCCTCATCTATAATAGCCTTTTCTGTAATGACGGTCTGTAACCTCCCTTTGGGGGAATATTCTGAGGATACTCTAGGTTCCTGAGGGCATAAACGTCCTTGTTTGGGGACGGTAGGTGTCACACCCGGATCTTAGGGGTCCAAAACCCGGGCGCGAACATAAACACCAGGTATGCTGGGACCAAGTCTCACACATATGATGTATAGTGGCACAGGATCGAATGTCACATCTTTATATATAACAGGAGTTCTATACAAAATAAATAGTTACATTATAAGGAGACAACGGTCCAGCAACCCAAAGTTGACTGGGAGACGACGACCTAGACCACTCACGAACTCATCGCAGCATCCTCCAAGCGCCTCATCCTGTGGTACCTGCTCTTGACCTGTGGGGTGTGTGAGACAGCAAGAGTGAGCTCACATACGTTCATCGCTCAACAAGTTGTGGGGAATAATGTGCATGAACTCGCCAAAGGTGGGAGCTCACGTGAAGTGTAAGGCTTACCAAAGAAGATGGTTAGAGCTGAGCATTGCTTTTAAAGTTGGTCAAAATTTTATTAGCAGTTACTAAGTATAAGTAAATACCAACCCAGTTAGATAGTAGAACAAAAGTAACAACATCACCTGCAATGCAATGCATATGACAAATTGAATTTAGTTCCATAAGTTAACCATGTGAGGGTCCGAGCCGCTCATGACCGTGAGCACGGCTAGTATACTAGTTTTACACTCTGCAGAGGTTGCGCATCTTTACCCACAAGTTGTGTATCCCATGTCGCCAGGGTTTGCAAGGCCCTTAGACACTTCCGAGGTGAATGGCTAGGGATCCACTACGAGGCCTTTACAAAGTTCCACTAGCTTCCGAAAACCCGCTACAGTTTATAGGAAGTTCCAATGCAGGAATCCCTTGCAGGACCGCCATCGCAGCAAAATCCTCCCGAGGGCCTCCCTACACTGACCACTCCCCTACTGCCCTTGCCCCTTTCGGGTAAGGTAGTCTTCCACTAGCTTTCCTAATTAATCAGCCAAGGGGTCCCATTCCTCCCTTGTGGTAGCACTGTTTTCCCGGGTGGTCGCTCCATGTTCCAATTAACATAATGATCTTACCATGAACAATAAATAACAACTGATAACAAAAGTATAATCATGAATAGTGTAATCTTCATACCCAAAACCACATATAGCACTAGCAAGTACTACCCAGAAAGTTCAGTGGTAAACAAGGTATAAAGATAGACAAACTAGGGTAACCTATTGGGTCCCATCAAAATTAACCTATGCAGATCATTATGATTAATCAGAACATGGCTGGGTAAAAAGAAGTGATCAAGGGCACAACTTGCCTGGGCCTTGAGATTCCAGGTACCAGGATGATCTTCAGGTGATACGTATCCTCACTGCTAGTCGTAGCAATTCAAACCAACATGGTATAGGCAAAATTAACATTACACTAAACATAAGGACAAAATACACATTAATAATATACATATTAAAATAAGATCACAGGAAAAAGAATTATTAATTTTTGAGTTATAGAATTCAAGTTATGAATTTCCTAAGATTTAAGGTGATTATAATAGGATTAGATGATAAATTAATTTCCTAACAGAGTTCATGTCAAACAGTGATTCTAAATGATAGAGAATATTATTACAAAATTTTAGGAATTGGAATGGTTCAATTTGGAGCTAAAATGAATTTTCTATGAATTATCTAAGTTCTAGCAATTATTTTCATATTAAAAATCTATTTTCTATTTTATTTATTCAATTTAAACGATCACTGGACTGGGCGCCAATTTCTGGAAAGCACAGGGTTCACGGCGCAAGATTCCCGAGACACAGAGAATAGTGTTCTCTGGACGGCGGGTTGATTCAGTGAAACCCGAGGGGCTCTTAAGTAAAATAGACCCCCGAAGGGGTATCCGCAAACCTCGGCCGCAGGATCTCCAGCCGAGGGCTCAGATTAGATCTGGAGGGCGCCGAAACGGTACGCGATCCTAACCGTCCGATCGACGACCGACGACGCGGATTTAAAATACCCCGACTCGCCCCGGATTCGCCCGATCGAGATCGAACGGCCCAGGACGACTCAGCGAATCGGTACGCATAAATCTAATCGCAGCCGTCCCATAAGGATCCGACGGCGCACGCCTTCCGCCCCAACAGGGCCTACGCGCCCGGCGCCGCCGCCCCGCACGCTCGGCGGAGCACGCCGGCGAGGTCGTCAATCGGCCGTTCCCGAGCTCCAAACTCAAATTGAACCGAGCTAATCATAGAGGGGGACGAGGCGAGCATGGTGTACGGGTCCATACCGAGAATCGCACCGTGAAGTGCCCTGGCCACGGAGAGGAGCGGACCCGCGGCGGTGTTAGATCTCCGGTGAGGAATTGCTCGTGCAAACAGTCCCAAGTCCGCCCGAAGATGGTCCCCGTGCCTTCCCCGATCGACGGCGATGCTCCACGCCCACCCGCGGGCACCGATTGACGGCGTGTCGCGGGATTCACGAACACAGACCGCGGCGGCGGAATTCTTCTTCTCTCTCCCTTCTCACTGCGACGACGGCTCACGGGTGGATGGAGGGAAGGGGTCGTGGAGCTTCGGCTTTATACCCAAGGAACGACCCGCGGCCGTTGCACGGAGGCCGAGATCCACAGAGAGCTTCGCGGAGTCCGCGCGGTCCGTTCGCCGCGAGGAAGACGGGCCCGACGAGATGGCCCCACCGATCAGTCTCTAGCGACGAAGGGAGTGGCTGACGGGGCGGGTCCACGATCTAGTGAGGTATTTGGCTCAGGCGCGCGCGCAGAGAGACTTACGGGCGGGGCCCACGCGTCAGCGAGTGAGTGCGGCGCGGCGGGGGTGAAGTTGGGCCGCGTGGTGATGATTCCCTAAGTGGGCCGAAAATGGTGCAGCGAGCCCAGGTAAGGTTTTTATTCTTTTTCTTTTTATTTTCTATTTTCTTTTCTCCATTTTCAAATCCAATTTGAGTTCAAGTTTAAATTCAAACTTTGTGAATAACTTGTCCTCAGTTTGAAAGGTATAATTTAATAATATAAGTGTGAAGGATGTTTATTCTGATTTTTATTTTATTTTATGTAGTATTTTTCTTAGTTCTTCCCTTCTCTTTTATTTTCTATTTTCTATTCCAAATTCAAATTTATACTTCTATTTTAGTTTTCAGATTTTTCAAATGTATCAATTGAAACCCAAAGGTGAATATAAACCATACTATTTTAATTTTACTAATTTAAGCTTTATTCTCCTTGTTATTTATTTCATGGGATGTATAAATGGTTTCCTTTTTAAAAGAAAAATCCTTTTCTCATCATTTTTCTTATTTCCCAATTTCCAAAGCATTATGATACTTTGCTCAGATTTCTTCTACCAATCCCAAATTCAGAATTTGGGTGTTACAAATCCTACCCCCCTTAAAAATAATCTCGTCCTCGAGATTAGTAAATAAAGGGATGTATGCTCATATTGTTCTCGGGACATATGCACAAACAAAGAAATCTCGACATGATGCATAATCCTTTAACAAAACATAGGTTTTAATAGACCTTACTATTATAACTAAAATAGTAATAGTACTAACTAATAGCTAAACTAATATTTAGGTCTTACAAATAGTAAAAATATATATATATATATGTATCTATATCTATGTTTATCTCTTTATTCTTGTTGCTCGTTGACTTCTTCACCGACTACTTCATCTCCAACTGCCTCTTCTTCTTGAATTTCAAGTTCACCGGGTTCAGCTTCTACTTCTGCTTGATGGGCATATCCCCGGTTGATAGATAGGGGCTGACTCTTTCCTGCCGAGGCTTGTCCTTGTTTCATCGGAGCCGGTGTAGTGTAGGCAGCTCTGTTGGGACAGTAGTTGGCGTAGTGTCCCGGTTGTCCACACTTGAAGCATGTCCTGATGGCGGTTGTGTTAGGAGCAACGGTTCCTACTGGAGTGCTTGCTTTTGGAGGAGCAGTTGGTGCCTGTTGAGTTTGTTGTCCGGAACTGCCACTAGCTGGTGTATTGGGAGTGGTAGTATAGCGAGGACGGGAACTACTTCCACCCTGCCCTTGGTTAGCGGCCTTTCTTTTCTCTCCAAATATACTCCTCTTGTTTTCTACGGCAATAGCTTTGTCCAATAGCCTTTGGAAGGATGGGAAGGTGTGTGATACCAACTGATATTGCAAGGGTCCAATCAAACCATCCAGAAAAAGCTCCTGCTTTTGCTCATCATCCTCTACATCTCTGGGAGCATATCGAGATAACTGGATGAATTTGTCCCTGTATTCACTCACGGACATACTTCCTTGCTTGAGGGAGAGAAACTCCTTTCTCTTAATCTTCATGAGCCCAGCAGGAATATGGTAATTCCTGAATTGTGCGGAGAATTCTTCCCAGGTAATTGTATCGGCAGCAGCATGAGCTGCACAGTACGCATCCCACCAATCCGCAGCGGGACCAGCAAGACGACCTGATGCATAGAGTACTTTCTCTCTATCCGAGCACTGAGCTATGTTGAGCATCTTCTCTATGGACTTTAACCAGTCATCTGCTTGCAGCGGATCTGCGGAGTTGGAGAAGGTTGGTGGTTTGTGGCTCATGAATTCCTGGTGCTTGTCCCGGGGTGGAACTGGTGGTGGAGGTGGAGGCAATGGTACTTGTTGTTGTTGCTGCTGTTTGTTGAAGTTGTTGCTGCAGCTGCTGTTGTTGTACCCTTCTCTCCTGGCGTATCTCTTCCCGCTCTTGGCGCATTTCCCGACGTGCATCCTCTCTTTCCTGGTGCATTTCTTGGCGTTCTTGCTGCATTTGGGTGCGCATATCCGCCATAGTGTCCGCCATTTGCTGCATCATTCTCATTTGAGCTGCGACTAGTGGATCAACTCCGCCTGGTAGAGGATTAGGAGGATTCATCTCTGCTGACTGTGGTTGGGGTTGTCGATTAGCAGGTAAATCAATTCCACCACCCCGCCTGGTATTGACCATCTAAGTTAGAAGCATATGGTAAGATAGCTTTGCAAGGGAATCATTTAGTAGACAGAATGAATAAGCTAATAGTTGGTTATGTACTGAAACTTCTTTGGCAGGGCTGGGCCAGATATTCTATGTCAAGACTAGGGTAATTAGTTGTACGAGGTGAATGTCCAAAGGTAAGATAGAATATGTCAAGATGAGATAGATACGGAATACTATATATACATATACTTTCTAAGGGGATAATCTAGATTGTCTAGTTATCTTACAAATGCTATCCTTTATGCCTAGATGTATATGCAGATGTAATTGTGGACATTACTCCACAACCCATCACACTCAAACAAAGATCCAAATCAGACAGATATCATAAGAACAAACATTCAAGTTCATAGATAACCACAAAAATAGTTTTGTTTTTGTTCCTAAGAGTAGGTCTCCTATTCCTAAAGGTCACTTTAGGTACAGGATTTCAAAGTGTGAAATCCACATTTGTCTTTAGAAGGAAAAAGGTAAGAATAATCAGAGTAAAGCGGAATTAGATGAGAAAAGATTAAGATAAGCTTAGAAAAGAATCAGAGTAGCAGAGGTAAGTAGACAAGGGTTGTCCAGTTCTATCTAGGTTTCGTCCTACAGTCAACATTCCTCTGATACCACTTCTGTCACACCCGGATCTTAGGGGTCCAAAACCCGGGCGCGAACATAAACACCAGGTATGCGGGGACCAAGTCTCACACATATGATGTATAGTGGCACAGGATCGAATGTCACATCTTTATATATAACAGGAGTTCTATACAAAATAAATAGTTACATTATAAGGAGACAACGGTCCAGCAACCCAAAGTTGACTTGGAGACGACGACCTAGACCACTCACGAACTCATCGCAGCATCCTCCAAGCGCCTCATCCTGTGGTACCTGCTCTTGACCTGTGGGGTGTGTGAGACAGCAAGAGTGAGCTCACATACGTTCATCGCTCAACAAGTTGTGGGGAATAATGTGCATGAACTCGCCAAAGGTGGGAACTCACGTGAAGTGTAAGGCTTACCAAAGAAGATGGTTAGAGCTGAGCATTGCTTTTAAAGTTGGTCAAAATTTTATTAGCAGTTACTAAGTATAAGTAAATACCAACCCAGTTAGATAGTAGAACAAAAGTAACAACATCACCTGCAATGCAATGCATATGACAAATTGAATTTAGTTACATAAGTTAACCATGTGAGGGTCCGAGCCGCTCATGACCGTGAGCACGGCTAGTATACTAGTTTTACACTCTGCAGAGGTTGCGCATCTTTACCCACAAGTCGTGTATCCCATGTCGCCAGGGTTTGCAAGGCCCTTAGACACTTCCGAGGTGAATGGCTAGGGATCCACTACGAGGCCTTTACAAAGTTCCACTAGCTTCCGAAAACCCGCTACAGTTTATAGGAAGTTCCAATGCAGGAATCCCTTGCAGGACCGCCATCGCAGCAAAATCCTCCCGAGGGCCTCCCTACACTGACCACTCCCCTACTGCCCTTGCCCCTTTCGGGTAAGGTAGTCTTCCACTAGCTTTCCTAATTAATCAGCCAAGGGGTCCCATTCCTCCCTTGTGGTAGCACTGTTTTCCCGGGTGGTCGCTCCATGTTCCAATTAACATAATGATCTTACCATGAACAATAAATAACAACTGATAACAAAAGTATAATCATGAATAGTGTAATCTTCATACCCAAAACCACATATAGCACTAGCAAGTACTACCCAGAAAGTTCAGTGGTAAACAAGGTATAAAGATAGACAAACTAGGGTAACCTATTGGGTCCCATCAAAATTAACCTATGCAGATCATTATGATTAATCAGAACATGGCTGGGTAAAAAGAAGTGATCAAGGGCACAACTTGCCTGGGCCTTGAGATTCCAGGTACCAGGATGATCTTCAGGTGATACGTATCCTCACTGCTAGTCGTAGCAATTCAAACCAACATGGTATAGGCAAAATTAACATTACACCAAACATAAGGACAAAATACACATTAATAATATACATATTAAAATAAGATCACAGGAAAAAGAATTATTAATTTTTGAGTTATAGAATTTAAGTTATGAATTTCCTAAGATTTAAGGTGATTATAATAGGATTAGATGATAAATTAATTTCCTAACAGAGTTCATGTCAAACAGTGATTCTAAATGATAGAGAATATTATTACAAAATTTTAGGAATTGGAATGGTTCAATTTGGAGCTAAAATGAATTTTCTATGAATTATCTAAGTTCTAGCAATTATTTTCATATTAAAAATCTATTTTCTATTTTATTTATTCAATTTAAACGATCACTGGACTGGGCGCCAATTTCTGGAAAGCACAGGGTTCACGGCGCAAGATTCCCGAGACACAGAGAATAGTGTTCTCTGGACGGCGGGTTGATTCAGTGAAACCCGAGGGGCTCTTAAGTAAAATAGACCCCCGAAGGGGTATCCGCAAACCTCGGCCGCAGGATCTCCAGCCGAGGGCTCAGATTAGATCTGGAGGGCGCCGAAACGGTACGCGATCCTAACCGTCCGATCGACGACCGACGACGCGGATTTAAAATACCCCGACTCGCCCCGGATTCGCCCGATCGAGATCGAACGGCCCAGGACGACTCAGCGAATCGGTACGCGTAAATCTAATCGCAGCCGTCCCATAAGGATCCGACGGCGCACGCCTTCCGCCCCAACAGGGCCTACGCGCCCGGCGGCGCCGCCCCGCACGCTCGGCGGAGCACGCCGGCGAGGTCGTCAATCGGCCGTTCCCGAGCTCCAAACTCAAATTGAACCGAGCTAATCATAGAGGGGGACGAGGCGAGCATGGTGTACGGGTCCATACCGAGAATCGCACCGTGAAGTGCCCTGGCCACGGAGAGGAGCGGACCCGCGGCGGTGTTAGATCTCCGGTGAGGAATTGCTCGTGCAAACAGTCCCAAGTCCGCCCGAAGATGGTCCCCGTGCCTTCCCCGATCGACGGCGATGCTCCACGCCCACCCGCGGGCACCGATTGACGGCGTGTCGCGGGATTCACGAACACAGACCGCGGCGGCGGAATTCTTCTTCTCTCTCCCTTCTCACTGCGACGACGGCTCACGGGTGGATGGAGGGAAGGGGTCGCGGAGCTTCGGCTTTATACCCAAGGAACGACCCGCGGCCGTTGCACGGAGGCCGAGATCCACGGAGAGCTTCGCGGAGTCCGCGCGGTCCGTTCGCCGCGAGGAAGACGGGCCCGACGAGATGGCCCCACCGATCAGTCTCTAGCGACGAAGGGAGTGGCTGACGGGGCGGGTCCACGATCCAGTGAGGTATTTGGCTCAGGCGCGCGCGCAGAGAGACTTACGGGCGGGGCCCACGCGTCAGCGAGTGAGTGCGGCGCGGCGGGGGTGAAGTTGGGCCGCGTGGTGATGATTCCCTAAGTGGGCCGAAAATGGTGCAGCGAGCCCAGGTAAGGTTTTTATTCTTTTTCTTTTTATTTTCTATTTTCTTTTCTCCATTTTCAAATCCAATTTGAGTTCAAGTTTAAATTCAAACTTTGTGAATAACTTGTCCTCAGTTTGAAAGGTATAATTTAATAATATAAGTGTGAAGGATGTTTATTCTGATTTTTATTTTATTTTATGTAGTATTTTTCTTAGTTCTTCCCTTCTCTTTTATTTTCTATTTTCTATTCCAAATTCAAATTTATACTTCTATTTTAGTTTTCAGATTTTTCAAATGTATCAATTGAAACCCAAAGGTGAATTTAAACCATACTATTTTAATTTTACTAATTTAAGCTTTATTCTCCTTGTTATTTATTTCATGGGATGTATAAATGGTTTCCTTTTTAAAAGAAAAATCCTTTTCTCATCATTTTTCTTATTTCCCAATTTCCAAAGCATTATGATACTTTGCTCAGATTTCTTCTACCAATCCCAAATTCAGAATTTGGGTGTTACAGTAGGCACTCGGGCACCTATAAATACCCCCGTACAGTACCCTTGAGGGGGAGATTAAGAGAGCTATTGCCGTTCCTCGTTGAACTTTGCAAACATTCACTCTACTTTCCCGTTGGATCGACTTGTTCACCTTAACAGGTACCAACACCTTCCAGGTTGATCTCCAATGGCTCCTAGCTGCCTTGGGGCAATAAAAGGAACCCCCTAGGCGCATGGAGCACTACACCAAGCATTCTATAAGCATTATAAGACTCCCAGACTCCGCCTCCACGCATTTGATCGATTATGTTAGTGATTTGAGCTTCGCTTGAGTTGCGAACTCTCTGTGCTGTGTTTCGAGCTCAAGTCTTGGCTTGTGTGTGTGTGTGTGCGCGCGCTACGGATTTGGGTCTTGCGTGTGTTGCTCTCCCATCCTTACTCTTGTGCTTTCTTTGTGATTTATATTGTAAGGGCGAGAGGCTCCAACTTGTGGAGATTCCTCGCAAACGGGAAGAATACTCAAAAGAGAAAAGACCATGGTATTCAAGTTGATCATTGGATTACTTGAAAGGGGTTGAGTGCAACCCTCATCCATTGGGACGCCACAGCGTGGAAGTAGGCAAGTGTTACTTGGCCGAACCATGGGATAAAAATCGCGTGTCTCTTGTGTTGCTTTTCTATGATTGCTTTGTTCGCAAGAGCTCGCTCCACAGCAACTTGGTCACACTAACATCTTAATAATCAAGTTTGTGGCTATTTAGTGTTTGATTTTACAGGATCACCTATTCACACCCCCCTTTAGGTGCTCTCAATTGGTATCAGAACAGTACTCTTCATCTAAGGGACTAACCGCCCAAAGAGATGGATCCTAAGGGTAAGGGGATGGTGGTCAACGACAAGGAGAAGGAGTCTCTCTTCAACGAGCCAAGAGACGACAAGCCCACTGACTCAGGCTCGAGTCACAAGAAGAGGGACGGAAAGAAGAAGAGGCGCATCAAGAAGATCATCTACTACGACAGCGATGCCTCATCTTCTTCACCAAGGGACAACGACGACTCCTCGTCCAAGAAAAAGACAGTTAATCAAAATTACTCCTTTGATTATTCCTGTATTCCGTATAACTCTAATGCCCATTTACTTTCTATTCCTCTTGGAAAACCCCCATACTTTGATGGAGAGGATTACTCATTTTGGAGCCATAAATTGCGTAGTCATCTATTTTTTTCTCCATCCTAGCATTTGGGAAATTGTGGAAAATGGGATGCATTTTGATAGTACGGATAATCCTGTGTTTATAAATGAACAAATTCATAAAAATGCCCAAGCTACTACTGTCTTGCTAGCGTCACTTTGCACTTGGACAATGCTAAGCAAATCTAGGATACCCTCAAGATATCACATGAGGGTAACGACGCCACCATGATCACCAAGATGGAGCCGGTGGAAGGTGAGCTGGGGAGGTTTGCGATGATCAGGGGAGAGGAGCCAACACAGACCTACAATAGGCTCAAAACCCTGGTCAACAAAATTCGAAGCTATGGAAGCACAAGATGGACGGATCACGATGTCGTCCGACTCATGCTCAGGTCATTTACAGTAATTGACCCTCATCTTGTGAACCTTATTCGTGAAAACCCTAGGTACACCAAGATGACGCCTGAGGAAATCCTCGGAAAATTTGTGAGCGGGCGCATGATGGTGAAGGAGGTGTGATACGTGGACAATGCGCTAAATGGTCCACTGCCCATCTACGAGCCGCAGCCCATTGCTCTCAAAGCAACCAGCAGCAAGGAGGCGCTACCAAGCAAGGTGGCATAAGTAGAGGCTACCAGACTCAATGAAGATGAAATGGCACTTATCATCAAGCGCTTCAAGACTGCGCTAAAAGGACGCAAGGAGTACCCCAACAAGAATAAAACAAGAGGAAAGCGCTCCTGCTTCAAATGCGGTAAGACTGGTCATTTCATAGCTCAATGCCCTGATAATGATAATGTCCAGGGACAAGAAAAACACGAGAACAAGGAGAAGAAGAAGAACTATAGGAAGGCGAAGGGCGAGGCGCACCTTGGAAAGGAATGGGATTCTGACTGCTCTTCATCCGACTCCGACGATGAAGGACTGGCTGCCTCAGCCTTCGACAAATCTTTGCTCTTCCCCAATGAATGCGATACTTGCCTTATTGCTAAGGAGAAGAAGGTACGTATTCGAGATACCCCCAAGTACTCTTCTTCTATCGATGAGGAATCATCTGATGATGAAGTAGATTACACTGATTTATTTAAAGGACTAGATAGAGCTAAAGTAGACAAAATAAATGAACTAATTGATGCTCTTAATGAAAAGGATAGACTTCTAGAAAAGCAAGAGGACATTTTGTATGAAGAACATGATAAATTTGTTAGTGTTCAAAAATCCCTTGCTTTAGAAATTAAAAAGAATGAACTGCTATCTTTTGAAGTGTCTACCTATCATGAATCTACATCTAGCTTAAAGAATTTAAATGATGAATTAAATGCTAAGCTAGAGAAAGTTAAGGAAACTAGTTTATGTGTAGAGCATGTAATTATTTGCAATAGATGTAAGGACTTTGATGTTGATGCCTGTGATGAACATCTTACTTCTATTGATAAATTAAACAATGAGGTGGCAAGTCTTAATGCTCAACTTAAGACTTGCAAAGTTGATTATGATAAACTAAAATTTGCTAGGGATGCCTACACTGTTGGTAGACACCCCTCAATTAAGGATGGACTTGGTTTTCGAAAGGAAACCAAGAACATAACAAGCCAAAGGACTTCCGTTCTCAACAAGGAGAAAGGGAAGGCCCCTATGGCTAGTAGTTCTCAAAAGAACCATGCCTATATGTATGATAGGAAATTTACTAGGCATGCTCATAATGATAGATGCCATGATCATGTTGTTTTACCTGGTTATCATACTTCTCATGCTATGGTTGCTTCTAGCTCTACTTATGCTTATGGTAGAAATAGGCCTAGGCGTATTCATGTTGTGTCTCATGCGGCTAGGAGAGTTTGCAATGGTCCTACTACTGTCTACCATGCTTACAATGCTTCTTTTGTACTTTTATGCAAGAATGCGAAAGTAGTTGCTAGGAAGTTGGGATCCAAATGCAAGGGAGACAAAACTTGCATATGGGTTCAAAAAACTGTTGTGACTAACCTTGTAGGACCCAACAAGAGTTGGGTACCTAAAACCCAAGCTTAAATTCCTTGCAGGTTTATGCATCCGGGGGCTCAAGCTGGATTATCGACAGCAGATGCACAAACCACATGATAGGGGAGAAGAAGATGTTCACCTCCTACGCCAAGAACAAGGATTCCTAGGATACGATCATCTTTGGAGATGGGAATCAAGGCAAGGTCAAAGGCTTGGGCAAGATAGCCATCACTAACGAGCACTCAGTATCAAATGTATTTTTAGTACAGTCGCTTGGGTACAGCCTTCTGTCTGTAAGTCAATTGTGTCACATGGGTTATAATTGTCTGTTTACAATTGTTGATGTATCTGTCTTTAGAAGAAGTGATGGTTCATTAGCTTTTAAGGGTGTACTAGATGGCAAGCTCTACTTAGTTGATTTTTCAAATGAGAATGCCGATCTAGATGCATGCTTAATCGCTAAGACTAATATGGGCTGGCTGTGGCATCGCTGTCTAGCACATGTTGGGATGAAGAACCTTCATAAGCTTCTAAAGGGAGATCATGTGTTAGGACTAACAATGTCTGTTTTGAGAAAGACAGACCTTGTGCAGCATGTCAGGTAGGAAAACAGGTGGGAAGCACTCATCACAGCAAGAATGTGATGACGACATCAAGACCACTGGAGCTCCTTCACATGGATCTCTTCGGACCCATTGCCTACCTCATCATCGGGGGAAGTAAGTATGGTCTTGTAATTGTTGATGTTTTTCCCACTTCACTTGGGTATTCTTTTTACAGGATAAGTCAGAAACCCAAGGGACTCTAAAGCGCTTCTTAAGGAGAGCTCAAAATGAATTTGAGCTAAAGGTGAAGAAGATAAGAAGCAACAATGGGTCCGAGTTCAAAAATCTATAAGTTGAAGAGTTTCTTGAGGAGGAAGGCATCAAGCACGAGTTCTCTACTCCCTACACACCACAACAAAATGGTGTGGTAGAGAAGAAGAACAGGACGCTAATCGACATGGCGAGAACGATGCTTGGAGAGTACAATATGCCTGAGCGATTTTGGTCGGAAGCTGTGAACACAGCTTGCCATGCCATAAATCGGCTCTACCTGCACCGTCTCCTCAAGAAGACCTCCTACGAACTCCTTACTGGTAACAAATCAAATGTTCTTATTTTTTTGTATTTGGGAGCAAATGCTACATTCTGGTGAAGAAAGGTAGACATTCTCAATTTGCTCCCAAGGCAGTAGAACGGTTTTTACTAGGATATGACCCAAATACAAAGGCGTACAGGGTCTTCAACAAATCATCGGGATTAGTTGAAGTCTCTAGCGACGTTGTATTTGATGAGACTAATGGCTCTCCAAGAGAGCAAGTTGATCTTGATGATTTAGATGAAGAAGAAGTCTCGACGGCCGTAATGCGCACGATGGCGATAGGTGATGTGCGACCACAGGAACTACAAGAACAAGATCAACCATCCTCCTCGACATTGGTGCATCCCCCAACTCAAGACGATGTACAGGTACCTCAAGAAGAGGAGCAGGATCAAGGGGGAGCATAGGAGGAACATGTTATGGAGGAAGAAGCACCACAGGCCCCTCCAACTCAAGTCCAAGAGATGATCCAAAGACATCACCCCATCGATCAAATTCTTGGTGACATCAGCAAGGGAGTAACTACTCGCTCACGATTAGCTAATTTTTGTGAGCATTACTCGTTTGTCTCTTCTATTGAGCCTTTTAGGGTAGAAGAGGCCTTGTAGGATCTGGACTGGGTATTGGCCATGCAGGAAGAGCTCAACAACTTCAAAAGGAATGAAGTCTGGAGCCTGGTGCCGCGTCCAAAGCAAAACGTTGTGGGAACCAAGTGGGTGTTCCACAACAAGCAAGACGAGCACGGAGTGGTGACAAGAAACAAGGCTCGACTTGTGGCAAAGTGTTATGCCCAAGTCGCAGGTTTGGATTTTGAGGAGACTTTTGCTCCTGTGGCTAGGTTAGAGTCAATTAGGATTTTATTAGCCTATGCTGCTCACCACTCTTTCAGGCTATTCCAAATGGACGTAAAGAACGCTTTCCTCAATAGGCTAATCAAGGAGGAGGTATACGTGGAACAACCCCTCTAGCTTTGAGGATGATAGGTATCCTGACCATGTGTATAAGCTCTCTAAGGCGCTCTATGGACTTAAGCAAGCCCCAAGAGCATGGTATGAATGCCTTAGAGATTTCCTTATTTCTAATGCTTTTAAGGTTGGGAAAGCCGATCCCACTCTCTTCACAAAGACATGCAACGGTGATCTTTTTGTGTGCCAAATTTATGTCGATGACATAATATTTGGTTCTACTAACCAAAAGTCTTGTGAGGAGTTTAGCAGGGTAATGATGCAAAAGTTCTAGATGTCGATGATGGGCGAGTTGACCTACTTCCTTGGATTCCAAGTGAAGTAACTCAAGGACAGCACCTTCATCTCCCAAACGAAGTACACTCAAGATCTTCTCAAGAGGTTTAGGATAAAGGACACCAAGCCCACGAAGACATCGATGGGAACTGACGGGCATCTTGACCTCAACAAAGGAGGTAAGTCCGTTGATCAAAAGGCATACCGGTCCATGATAGGTTCATTACTTTATCTTTGTGCTAGTAGATCGGACATTATGCTTAGTGTATGCATGTGTGCTAGATTTCAATCCAACCCCAAGGAATGTCACCTTGTGGCCGTTAAGCGAATTCTTAGGTATTTAGTTTCTACGCCTTGCTTTGGGATCTGGTATCCAAAGGGGTCTACCTTTGACTTGATTGGATACTCAGACTCTGACTATGCGGGATGCAAGGTTGATAGGAAGAGCACATCAGGGACGTGCCAATTTCTAGGAAGGTCCCTGGTGTCCTGGAGTTCCAAGAAACAAACATCCGCTGCCCTATCCACCGCTGAGACCGAGTACGTTGCCGCAGGTCAGTGTTGCGCGCAACTGCTTTGGATGAGGCAAACCATCCTTGACTTTGGCTACAATCTGAGCAAAGTCCCACTCCTATGTGACAATGAGAGTGCAATCCGCTTGATGGGTAATCTTGTTGAACACAGCCGCACTAAGCACATAGACATCCGGCATCACTTCCTAAGAGACAACCAGCAAAAGGGAGATATCGATGTGTACCACATTAGCACCGAGAACCAGCTAGCCGATATCTTCATTAAGCCTTTAGATGAGAAAAGGTTCTGCAGGTTGCGTAGTGAGCTAAATGTCTTAGACTCGCGTAACTTGGATTGATCTATAGCATACATGTATTTTATGCCTTTGATCATGTTACTTTTTGCATTTAAATCAGTTATTGTTTTATTTGTGGTGCTCAAGTTGTACAAGTCATCCTCGGACCTCACCAGTCCATATGTAAATGATGCACATGTTAAGGGGGAGATGAACTACAACTTGAACTTTTCGAGACTAACTTGGTTGTTTGAGTATACTTAAAGTAGTCTTGAAGGAACATTAAAAGGGAAAATGGACTTGGACAACGAAAAGACTTCCACTACACTCCGGTATTAGTGTATTTATTTCCAAGTTCATACTAATGCCTTCGTTGCCTTTTTGCTCTTATTTGACATTTTTGTGAGGCAATGGGGTTAAAGGGCCAAAATTGATCCTATTTTGGTGCTTAATGCCAAAGGGGGAGAAATTAAGGCCAAAGCAAATGGATCAGCCAACCACTTGAGAATTTTGAAAATAGTAGAGTTTGAATTTGTGATTTGTCCAAAATACTCTTATTGCAAAAATTAGTCTCTTATGGGGGAGAACTTTGATTACGGGAAAAGGGGGAGTTTTTGGCACTCGATCAATTTCACTCTTGGAATATCTCTCTATTTGCTCAAACAAGCGTGTTTGACTTAGAGATAGGGAAAAGAATTTGATTTGCAAAAACAAACCAAGTGGTGGCAAAGAGCGATCCGAATATGCCAAATCCTAAGTAAAAATAATTTGGTCTCCATTTGTATTGATATGGCACTTCTTTTGTTGCTTTTTGATGTGTTGGCATAAATCGCCAAAAAGGGGAGATTGAAAGGGAAATGTGCCCTTGGGCCATTTCTATAAGTGCTTTGGTGATTAGATGCTCAACACATATTGATTGAGTTCTTATGAGTGAGAAGTGCAAATCGAACAACAAGGTATGTTTCTATACTTAGTAAATTGTTTTTGAATACTAACGTGTTTATCTAAGTGCTAGGAACAGTGACAAGAAAAGGAGATTTGAATTAGAGAAGAGTTGGCTGAGTAAAGCCAAAACCAGCTCGGGCCTGGCACACCAGACTGTCTGGTGCCCCAGGCTGGCTCGAGGTGATTTGGCTGCTCTCGGGAATCGGTCGGCGGCTTCACTAAAAATCACCGGACTGTCCGGTGGTGCACCGGACTGTCCGGTGCGTCATCAGCGCTCACGCCCAAGTCTTCGGCGATGAACTCGTCGCTCTCGGAAATTCACCAAGGATGCCGCGGCTATAATTCATCGGACTGTCCGGTGGTGCACCGGACTGTCTGGTGAGTCAGAGTCGCCTGAGCCAACGGTCGACAGTGAAATCTGCGGGCAACACATGGCCGAGCCAACGGTCGGTTGGGCACACCGGACTGTCCGGTGTGCACCGGATAGTGTCCGGTGCGCCAACGGGACCGCCGGCTCAACAGTCGGATGCGGCCGAAATGGAAGGAAATCACGCACCAGACAGCTACAGGAACTGTCCGATGGTGCACCGGACTGTCCGGTGCGCCACTCGGCAGAAGGCAAGAATATCCTTCCATGTTGATCTCCAACGGCTCCTAGCTGCCTTGGGGCTATAAAAGGGACCCCTAGGCGCATGGAGCACTACACCAAGTATTCTCTAAGCATTCTAAGACTCCCATACTTTGCCTCCATGCATTTGATCGATTGTGTTAGTGATTTGAGCTCCGTTTGAGTTGCGAACTCTCTGTGTTGTGTTTCGAGCTCAAGTCTTGGCTTGTGTGCGTGTGTGCGCTACGGATTTGGGTCTTGCGTGTGTTTCTCTCCCATCCTTACTCTTGTGCTTTCTTTGTGATCTATATTGTAAGGGCGAGAGGCTCCAACTTGTGGAGATTCCTCGCAAACGGGAAGAATACTCAAAAGAGAAAAGACCGTGGTATTCAAGTTGATCATTGGATCACTTGAAAGGGGTTGAGTGCAACCCTCGTCCATTGGGACGCCACAACATGGAAGTAGGCAAGTGTTACTTGGTCGAACCACGAGATAAAAATCGCGTGTCTCTTGTGTTGCTTTTCTGTGATTGTTTTGTTCGCAAGAGCTCGCTCCATAGCAACTTGGTCACACTAACATCTTAATAATCAAGTTTGTGGCTATTTAGTGTTTGATTTTACAGGATCACCTATTCACCCCCCCCCCCTTAGGTGCTCGTAGTATGCTTTATAATGAGAGACGCCCTAGCATTAAGGTTCCAACAAGGGAACCAAAGCAATGTCAAGCTTAATGCCCCTAAGAAATTGTCTAATTTTGTTAAGGGCAAAGCTCCCATGGTTCAGTATAGCGAGGGTTACATTTTATATCCTGCAAAGTATCCTAAACATAAAATTAGGAAGATTCATGCTAGAAAATCTCATACTGTTTCTCACCATGCATTTATGTATAAAAATGAGGCTTCTAGCTCTAGGCATACTACCCATGTTAAAATGCCTAGAAAGAAAATTCCTGCAGCGTCAAATGAACATAACATTTCATTTAAGACTTTTAATGCATCATATGTTTTAACTAACAAATCAGGCAAAGTAGTTGCCAAATATGTTGGGGGCAAACACAAGAGCCCAAAGACTTATGTTTGGGTACCCAAGGTGCTTGTTTCTAATGTCAAAGGACCCAAGACAGTTTGGGTACTAAGAATAAGGCCTAAATTTGTTTTGTAGGTTTATGCATCCGATGGTTCAAGTTGGATAATCGATAGCGGGTGCACAAACCACATGACAGGGGAGAAAAGGATGTTCTCATCATACGAGAAAAATAAAGATTCCCAACAAGTTATCACATTCGGGGATGGAAATCAAGGTTTGGTAAAAGGTTTGGGTAAAATTGCTATATCCCCTAACCATTCTATTTCCAATGTTTTTCTTGTAGATTCATTAGATTACAATTTGATTTCTGTTTCTTAATTATGCACAATGGGCTACAACTATCTATTTACTAATGTAGGTGTTACTGTCTTTAGAAGAAATGATGATTCAATAGCATTTAAGAGAGTGTTAGATGGTCAGCTATATTTAGTTGATTTTAATGATAATAAAGCTAAACTAGACACTTGCTTAATTGCTAAGACTAATATGGGCTGGCTCTGGCATCGCCGGCTTGCCCATGTTGCAATGAAGAATCTTCACAAACTTCTAAAGGGAGAACATATTTTAGGACTAAAAAATGTTCATTTTGAGAAAGACATGATTTGTAGCGCATGCCAAGCAGGGAAGCAAGTTAGAGCCCATCATCCACACAATAACATAATGACGACAGACAGGCCGCTTGAGCTGCTCCACATGGACCTATTCGGCCCGATCGCTTACATAAGCATCGGTGGGAGTAAGTATTGTCTAGTAATTATGGATGATTATCCTCGCTTCACTTGGGTGTTCTTTTTGCAGGAAAAATCACAAACCCAAGAGACTTTAAAAAGGATTCTTGAGACGAGCTCAAAATAAGTTCGGATTGAGAATCAAAAAGATTAGAAGCGATAATAGGACGGAGTTCAAGAACTCTCAAATTGAAGGATTTCTTGAGGAGGAAGGCATCAAGCATGAGTTCTCTTCTCCCTACACACCTCAACAAAATGGTGTAGTGGAGAGGAAGAATATAACTCTATTAGATATGGCAAGAACCATGCTTGATGAGTACAAGACACCGGACCGGTTTTGGGCTGAGGCGATTAACACCGCCTGCTACTCCATCAACTGGTTATATCTTCACCGAATCCTCAAGAAGACATCATATGAACTCCTCACTGGTAAAAAGCCCAATGTTTCATATTTTAGAGTTTTTGGGAGCAAATGCTTTATTCTTATTAAGAGATGTAGAAAATCTAAATTTGCTCCTAAAGTTGTAGAAGGCTTTTTACTTGGTTATGACTCAAACACAAGGGCATATAGAGTCTACAACAAATCCACTGGATTGGTTGAGGTTTCTTGTGACATTGTGTTTGATGAGACTAATGGCTCCCAAGTGGAGAAAGTTGATCTTGATGAGTTAGATGATGAAGAGGCTCCGTGCATCGCGCTAAGGAACATGTTCATTGGGGATGTGTGTCCTAAGGAATCCAAAGAGCCTCCACAAGCACAAGATCAACCATCATCTTCCATGCAAACATCTCCACCAACTCAAGACGAGGATTAGGCTCAAGATGATGAAAATGAAGATCAAGAGGATGAGCCACCTCAAGAGGAGGACAATGATCAAGGGGGAGATGAAGATGATCAAGATAAGGAAGATAATCAAGAAATTAGGGACCAAAGACCGCCACACCCAAGAGTCCACCAAGCTATTCAAAGAGATCACCCCGTCAACTCCATTCTTGGTGACATTCATAAGGGGGTAACTACTCGATCTTGAGTCACACATTTTTGTGAACATTACTCTTTTGTGTCCTCTATTGAGCCATACAGGATAGAGGATACACTAAGAGATCCGAATTGGGTGGTGACAACGCAAGAGGAGCTCAACAACTTCACGAGGAATGAGGTATGACATTTAGTTCTACGTCCCAATCAAAATATTGTAGGTACCAAATGGGTATTCCGCAACAAGCAAGATCAGCATGGTGTGGTGACAAGGAACAAAGTCCGACTTGTGGCCAAAGGTTATTCGCAGGTTGAAGGTTTGGATTTTGATGAAACTTATGCACCCGTAGCTAGGCTTGAGTCAATTCGCATATTACTTGCCTATGCTACTTACCATGGCTTCAAGCTTTATCAAATGGACGTGAAGAGTGCCTTCCTCAATGGCCCTATCAAGGAAGAGAAACCTCCCGGCTTTGAAGATAGTGAGTACCCTAACCATGTGTATAAACTCTTAAAGGCGTTTTATGGGCTCAAGCAAGCCCCAAGAGCATGGTATAAATGCCTGAGAGATTTTCTTATCACTAATGGCTTCAAAGTCGGTAAAGCCAATCCTACTCTCTTCACCAAAACCATTGCTAAAGACTTGTTTATATGCCAAATTTACGTTGATGATATTATATTTGGGTCTACTAACAAGTTCTCATGTGAAGAGTTTAGTAGGATCATGATACAGAAATTCGAGATGTCAATGATGGGGGAGTTGGAGTATTTCCTAGGATTTTAAATCAAGCAACTTCAAGATGGCACCTTTATCAACCAAACTAAGTACATTCAAGACATACTTAAGAAGTTTGGAATGAAGGATGGCAAACCCATCAAGACACCCATGGGAACAAATGAGCATCTCGACCTCGACACGGGAGGTAAATCCGTATATCAAAAGGTATGCCGGTCGATGACAGGTTCTTTACTCTACTTATGTGCATGTCAACCAGACGTTATGCTTTCTGTATGCATGTGTGCAAGGTTCCAGGCAAATCCTAAGGAAGTTCACGTTAGGGTCATGAAACGAATCATAAGATATTTAGTTTACACTCCCAAGTTTGGGCTTTGGTACCCTAAGGGATCTACATTTGATTTAATTGGTTATTCTGATGCCGATTATGCAGGGTGTAAGATTGATAGAAAGAGCACATCAGGGACTTGTCAATTTCTAGGAAGATCCCTGGTGTCTTGGGCTTCAAAGAAACAAAACTCAGTAGCTCTTTCCACTGCCGAAGCCTAGTACATTGTCGCTGGCCATTGCTGTATGCAATTACTTTGGATGAGGCAAACCCTTAGGGACTATGGCTACAAATTGAGCAAAGTCCCTCTCCTATGTGATAATGAGAGTGCAATCTGTATGGTGGATAATCCCGTTGAACACAGCCGCACTAAGCACATAGATATTCAGTATCACTTTCTAAGAGATCACCAGCAAAAGGGGGATATCGAAATTGCTTATGTTAATACCCACAACCAATTAGCCGATATCTTTACCAAGCCACTAGATGAGAAAACCTTTAGCAAACTAAGGAATGAGCTAAATAAACTTGATTCTCGGAATTTTGATTGAAACGTTGCACACATAGCTATTTTATATACCTTTGATCATGTCTCTTTCATTTGGTACAATTGCATATTTCTTATTCTTCTTGTGCCAAGGCTAAGACTAATGTGCTTTCAAGTATATCTCTATGATTAGTCTTAGATTGAAAGGGAAATGGAGTATTCGGCAAAGACAAGGCTTCCACTCCACACTCTCACGGTATCATTTACCCCTTGCCATTACTCCGCAAATTCTCAATTGATATAATCTTTCACTCATATTTCTTTTAACAATGGGGGAGAAAGTATTAAAGGGCTCTCAAGTTCTCCGTTTTTGGTGATTAATGCCAAAGGGGGAGAAAACATTAAGCCTAAAGCAAAAGGACCGCACCACCACCATTTTAAAAACAATCTTAGTGTATCTTTCAAATTGGTATCGGCCTTTCAATTGGTATCTTTAAAAGTGAATTTTCAAATTAATATCTATTTCAAAAACCCTCTTAAATGGTAAGGGGAGAATTCATTCAGGGGGAGCTTTTATTTAGTCAAAGGAAAAGCATTTGAAACAGGGGGAGAAATTTCAAATCTAAAAATGCTTCTTGCAATCATATTCTTATACCTTTGACTATCTGAAAAGAATTTGAATTTGAAAAGATTTTCCAAAAGATTTGCAAAAACAAACAAGTGGTGCAAATATGGTCCAAAATGTTAAATAAAAGAAAAAGCAATCCAAATACATTTAGTGACACTTTCAATTGGTTTAACTCTAAGTAACCTATGCACACTCTTCATACAAGCTAGTTACATTTATGCACTTTATATTCGCTTTGGTTTGTGTTGGCATCAATCACCAAAAAGGGGGAGATTGAAAGGGAAATTGGGTCAACCATTTCCTATAATTAATTTTGGTGGTTGACAACCAACACAAACACATGGACTAACTAGTTTGTCTAGATTTTATTTATATCAGGTGCATAAGGTTCAACACAAACCAAGAAAGAATTCAGTTAGGGGACACAATTTATTTGGAGCAAAAAAGGACTTTAGTGTGCTGGAATTTGACGCACCGGACAGTGTTTGATGTGCACACCAAGCCCGTACAACTCCAAACTAGCCACTCTCGGGTTTTTGCCAGGCGCGCTCCACTAAAATTCACCGGACTGTCCGGTGAGCCAGCGGAGCAACGGCTCCCTGCGCGCCAACGGTTGACTGTGCAGAGTGAACAGTGATGAACAGTGCCCCGTAGAAGTCAGAGTGCAAAGTCAAAGGGCACCGAACTGTCCGGTGCAGCAAGACGACAAGACTTCCCAACGGTCAACTGCTCCGAACCCTAACGGTTGCGCTGACGTGGCGCGCACCGGACAGTTCACATTGGTTGTCCGGTGGCGCACCGGACTGTCCAGTGCGCTCATCGCCAGCAGAAATCAGCCAACGGCTAGAAGTGGTTGGGAGGCAATAAATATCCCCCAACCACCTCATTCACTTTCATCCAAGCCTTATAAGATCTTCATTCATTGCAAGACCAAAAGCCCAACACTCCAAGACACGATCAAAGCAATCAATCCACTCAAAGCCCCAAAATCAACTCTAGTGCATTAGGGCTTGTGAGAGGATCACTTGTGTTCTTTTGTTGCTCTTGTCGCTTGGTTTGGCATTTTATTTTTCCCTTCTATATCTCAAGTGACTTGTAATCGAAGCAAGAGACACCTAAGTGTGTGATGGTCCTTGCGGGATCTAAGTGACCCGTGAGATTAAGAAAAAGGTTCACTCGGTTTAAGTGACCGTTTGAGAGAGGGAAAGGGTTGAAATAGACCCAGTCTTTGTGACCTCCTCAACGGGGACTAGGTTCTTTAGAATCGAACCTCGGTAAAACAAATCATCGTGTTCACTTGCCTTGATTCTCGTTTGATTTGTTTTCCCTCTCTAAAGTTTCCTTGCTAGTATTGATTTGAGTTGGTTCCCATACGTCATCCACATTCTTTGAGCAACTCTTAGCAAGAGAAACAGTCTTTTGACTTGAATTTAATTCTAATGACTGACACTGGCCTTAGTGTGTGTTTAAAGCTTATAAATTTCAGGTTTTGCCTATTCACCCCCCGCTCTAGGCGACTTTCAACACCTAGATCTAATTTCTTTTAAAACGAATCGGTATGCAATGTCATCCACCTGATCCAAGATCAACGGTTGAGGTTTAATGAAGGCGCGCATCAGTCTCCATATTAACTATAATTAGGACACCAAAGCGAACTCATCTCCATATCAACGGTTGAGGTTTAATGAAGGTGCGCATCAGTCTCTAAATGATGCTGAGACCCTAGTGAACTCATCTATCTCCATATTAACTATAATTAGGACGCCAAAGCGTCCTATCTACGTGATCAGCGCCGCTGCGACTCTTGCAACCAACCGTGGTTGGGAGAACCAGCGAGTCATGATTCTCGGCAATATGCATTTAAGGGAACACAGGCGGCTGCGGGATGGTTTCTCACCAGGGTTTAGGTTGTGGTGTGGCCAATTCACGAAGCGAGCGGTCCACGGCGTAGATCTGCTACGATGAGCAATCCGTCACGAGTGGGGCGATTCCGGTCACCAGTAGTCCCTGATTTGGCTTCAACGACCCCAGGCAGCGCCCCTCGATGCTTCAACGCAGCTGAATCGACGGTGAACTGAGGAAGGGCTTGCGCCGATGTCTCCCTCCATCATGGCGGCGTTGTTCTCTCGGTTTGTGGAGTTGCAGGAGTCTTCACAATTAGGAGCAAGCAGGTTTGGAAGGGGGAAGGTGTCCTCCTTTTAGGGGCTTGGCGAGATGACGGCTCGCCCAACTGGCGTCGAGCGGAGGTTGCGGCGGCGGTTGCAACAACCCGCCCAAGAAGATCTCCAAGGAAGGGCTGACCGAACGGCCCGGATGTCAGAGGCATGTGGTCTGCGAGTGCGCATGGTGAGGCAGACAGGCTAGGCCCGCTTGTTGGCGTAGAGATGACGCGGCGGGTTACGCTTGGCTGGGCCGAGGTGTCCGCATGCTCAAGTGGGCTGAATCAAGCAACAGGCCGAGCTAGGTTAAGTTTCTCCTTTTCTTTTTCTTTTTCTTTTTCTTTTTCTGATTTCTTTTCTAATTCTCATTTCAAATCAAGTTTGTGTCTCAAATTCAAATTAAATTCAAGTTTGAGTTTCCAAATTAAGAAATGCTCAAGCAAAAAATTCAGCATGAGATGCAAGGCAAAAATTTATTTATTTATTATCCCATTTTCTATTTAACAAGGAATGTTTTGCAATATAATATTAGCATTCGCAAAAGATGTTATTTTAAGAAAACAATTTCTGATATACCACCATTAATTATCTTAGTGAATATTCTCAAGTATTAATTTATACTTTCAAAGTTATTAAAATTTACCATTTGAATTGCTACACTTTCAATATCTCTACTACTTATTAAGGTGGTAAGGGTAGCCTGCCATTTTCTGTTCTGCCTTTTTTCATTTCCTGTTTTGCCCTCATCCCTGGTATGGCTCAAAAAATGAAATCTGCAAGAATTGTGAATCAAACTCAAGACCTACTGCTAGATTAGAGACAACATATCCACCACACCACGTCTTATTTTGATGTTATAGTAGAAGATATGAGAGTTATTAAAAGTAAGGTATGGTTGATGCCACACTAAGCCATAATGGCTCCTCCGCCGCTGCTGTCCGGTAAACCATCACATTCTGTGACGCGAGACGTCGAGCAACTCCTAACTTGGGGCACTCCGGTCCCATGTGACAAAATCCCCCATTCCTATCATGCAAGCCATCACACACTCCAGACGTTGGGCCCACATTGCAGGCTACGGGCGCCCACATGACAGCCACCATTAGTTTTGCACACACCGGACCCACGTCTGCTCGCGCAAAAAGTTGCCTCAATTTGACACTGGCAGGAGCATTTGACCACGATTGCTTTCTCTGAAGAAGGAAGGCTTATAAGCCGGTAGAAGCTATGTTGGCTGGCCGGTATGGTCATAAAAATGTGCAAGCCGTGATGACGACATAGGTCGCGTGGGCTGTGTTTCTTTGGTGCGGCCCAAGTAGCTGCTAGGAGGCCTCACGCTTCTTACCCTGACCCAGCTTGGCTTTAGGGTCAGTCTCCCTTGCTTTCTCTGCCCAGCGAGCCCTCGCCCTCTAGCTCTTCCTGCTAGCGCCGTCTCCGTCCCGTGCTTTCCTGTTCATCGTCGATCTCAGCCATCTCAGGAGCACCCGCTCACTCCCAGACGCCCGCGCAAAGGAATCCCCCACGATCTCCCCCTCTAGCTCATGATCCCTCTGCCTACCCCCACCCCCTGCCTGCCACGCCCACGGGCGCAACAAGCCAACAACCCACACTCGGCCCCGCTACCCCGATCCATCGCCATAAATCCGCTACCTCCTCCTCGAGTCCTGCTTGATCGCCCCATGCTCGACCGGTCAACCGGATGGAAGGGCAGCCCCGACCGTGACCACAGCGCAATGTGCAACGAGTGAGGGTGGTGGCGGGGGTTGCGACCAACGATGGAGAGCCACACAAAGAAGCCCGTCGGTGATGTTTTCCTTAAGGTTCGCTCGCTCATTCCTTCCTTCCTTGTGCTATTGGCGTGTGATCCTAGCTAGCGCTCTCTTGATTTCATCCTTATCCACGTGAATCCTGGATCACACTGCATGCAGATCGGATTACTGGAAGACCAGACCAGCTGCTCGCATTCACTGGTGCACAGTGTGGGAGCTGAGAGCTCCGTTCCTATGGCTGGGCCCCACCTCTCTTGGGCCCTTGTGCAGATACACAGAGGTAGTATCCCCTAATTTGTTTGTCATGTCCCCTAATTTGTTTGTCAGAGCTACTTGAGGATGTCAATGAGGTATGGCTCCGCTGGTTCATCAGTATTCAGTAATTACAAGGCATTATGAGTTAGCATGCTCCCTCCTGCTAAGCTAGCTAAATGTGGTTATCAGGTCTCAATAAGTATCCATTTTTAAAAGTATAAATTGTTATAGCCATACATGCAAGTCTTTATTTTGGAAATAACCAAAGGTTCTGAACCTGCATTGTGCTAACTCGTCAATCATTCCTGAAATGCGATTCCTTTTTTCATTCAGAGTTTGGTTGGACAAATTAAGATGGATTGAGATCTTAGTTGTTAAGGTAGAAGCAAAAGCACCACCACTGAATCATGTACTTTAAACGGTGATAGCAGCAGTTGCGGTCTTCGATATCTTAGTGTGTT
This sequence comes from Zea luxurians, assembly GCA_029449295.1. Classification (NCBI taxonomy): domain Eukaryota; kingdom Viridiplantae; phylum Streptophyta; class Magnoliopsida; order Poales; family Poaceae; genus Zea; species Zea luxurians. Next base: position 146,663,566 of record JAOPSE010000003.1, on the reverse strand, counting down.
ACTTGGCGATAGCAGCAGCTGCGATCTCCAATATTCTAGGGCATGTTTGTCTCCCTCTTCTAAACTTAGAGATCTAAAAGCTTTAGAATGTTTTATCTTTCTTTTGATGTCCAAATCTCTAATGTAAGGTGGGCTAAAGGTTAAAGCCAACTTTAAACCACCTGATGCATATAAGGAAGAAGGGTCCACATGCACCATTCTCTGTGGCATAGCAAAATCGAGCTCGATGTCCTTGAAGATTGATCGAGATAATATTAGTCAGTACTGAATTTAATTGTAATGACAAGTTTGTAATGGGTAGGATAATAAGGGATATGTTAAAGGTTGTTGGTTTCTTGGATGAATATGCTGTTGCATATGGTTAGGCCTGAAAGGAGAAACAGAACAGGATTGGTTTTTGTAGCTCTCCTCCCCTCATCTCTTCATGGGATTGGAATATATATAACTTTGTGAGTTTATATGGAAAGCAATAGATATTGTTTATTTCCTCTCTTCTCTTCTCTCCTCTCCTCTCTATGCCATATTACTGCTTTTAAACTAAGGCGACACTGCTAGAGGCACTATTATACGTCAAGTTCATATATTAAGAATTTGAACTCTAGCCTATTGATGATGATAATTGTTCATTATCTAAAATTCCTCTATTTGACCTCTATATATGTCTAAAATTCCTAAACAACATTATGTCCATGTTTGTGTGTTAATATTTTTGGTCATTATGTCATGAGTTTGTGTTAATAATCTGAATACTAAAGCATGTGGTAGGCACCATTATGTCTAAAATTCCTATACATATTGCTTATGATTGTTTGAGGATTACACCTGTCTTGAGTTTTATATTAATAATCTGAATAGTAAGGTTCGTTGTACCTTGTAACACCTGAGTTTAGTTGTTGGCTCTGAACTCTGAAAAAATATTTTTTTTGCCAAATACAACATCAGATGTAATTTTACTACTGTGATTAAGTTGTATCACATATTCACAGTAGTATTATTGTGTTCTTCAAGTAAGTCAATTACATTGAGCTTTTAGTCATGAATTTACAGTAGTCTATGAAAGATCATTCTTGAATTTTTGTCTTTAAATTGTCTTGTTAAATCTTGTATACTACACTATTAGGTGAGTGCTCGTGCGTCACAAGCCCGAGTTTCTCTTCAACGTCATCCCGGACGGCTCGTGGATGTCGTCCTTCATCTTATAACAGTATAACACACATTTGTATATATAAGTTATCGAGCTATTATATGATCTCGTTGCAACGCACGGGCACTGAGCTAGTTACTATTTATTTTAGGAAAATATTCCTTCTAAAGGAAGAGATTTATTATTGGAAATCATTTTATTCTCAATTCTTTGGAGAAGTCTTTAAATCACCAAACAAGATTTTGGTTGTTACATTGTCTTTGTTTTATAAACTCTTCATATAATTTTTTTCACATAAAATTTCTTGTATCGTATTTGATCTATATTTAACGTCCATGCGTGAGCACTGACGTATGCACAAATCAAAATACAAGCGTATTACGACCAACGATAACATGCCATCCTCGAAATTGGCTCCTTACCCACCCCGAGAAGTCGAGACTTTCTGGATAGCTCCATCTTCTATATTCTACTCAAGGCAAGGAATTAGGAGCAGACCGAAGACCTGGGGGCTCACCTGCGACTAGTGCTGTATCCCTAAGCTGCCAAAAAAAAACCTTAACACTCGTGAGTCGGCTCAAGCTTGAAGCGACTCGGCTTGACTCGCGAGCCGAGCCTATTTTTTGAGCTCGACAAAGCGAACCGGTTTGCGAGTTATACCAAATTAATTAATTTATAAAATAACAATAAATATTGGATAATTTTATAGATAATAGGTCATTTCTTAGCTTTTGACAATTAATTTGACATTTCATAATTTAGATTACTAATAATATTGAATGACAATTTTATATTCCACATTTATATATATTTAATGATTTTATAATGCAATAATATTTATCAAGGTGGAGCTCACGAGCCGAGCCAAGTTGGCTCACGAGTCAACTTTGAGTCGAGCCGAGCCTCATTCTCGAGATCGTGCAATGGGTGAGCTGAGCCGAGCTAGGTCAGCCACCAAGCCGCAACGAGTCGAGCTTGGCTCGGCTTGTTTCCAGCCCTATGTATCTGGTTGTCCGAGGGCTCTGGTGGTCGAGAAGCCCATCATGTATAACGACTGGCTCAGATCCTGCTCCCAGTAGAGATAGCAATGGGTACCCGAAACTCGATGACTTTTACCTCACTAATGTACTGGTTTGAGTCAAGTTTTGTACCTATGAATTTATTCGTGGACATAAATCTATACCTGATGGGTTCATGAGTACGGTCGTATGGGTTTGTTCCAACAGTACCCAAATCCTTGAACCCGTGAGTTTTTTAAACCCGACCAAACCTAGTGCGTATTGTCATTTTATTTTATAAACGAACAACAAACTTGTTATCTCCTTATTTACTTCCTATTTTTTATCAAACGATGAATGTATAAGTAGTTGGTGAGAGTGTTGCTTGCTTGCTATTATAGTTTTTACTAGCGTTACATATGTGGTGAATGGATAACTTATTGCAAGGTCACTTGATTCTATAGCTTATTATTTGTATTTCATTCTCTCTACTAATAATTTTTATACCAAATCATGAACTCGTTGTTCATCACATAAATTTTAGACCATGATCTTATTAATCATTATAATACTTATTGATTATGAGAATAAATATATTGGAGATAAAAACCCACGGGTAACCGATGGGTACCTGCTAACCCGTTGGGTACAGGTTCAAACAAAATTTCAAACCCGTCATGGATATGAGTTTTTTAATGAATATAAATATTTTTTACATGTACAGGTTCGGGATGGCAAAATCCAGCAGATTTGTACCCGCTACCATCTCTAACTCCCATGCCGTGTTCGCATCGCACTTAATCTCAAAGTCTGTTTTTTATATTTTTTCACTTAGCTTTTTTTTAAAAACCTTTAGTATTTAACATAGAGGTAAGGGAAACCCTACAACTAATTTTAGGAATTAATTATTTGCTTTATTTTAGAGACTGTAACTTGAGTTTTATTTGTCTCTTCCTTCCTATGTTGTCCTCTGCAACCAGACTCCCCGTCACACCCACCCCCGAGAAGTCGAAACTTTCTGGATAGCTTACGCAGACTTGGCAAAGAACCGTCTTTCTGTTGAATTCAACTCTGCTCCAGCTAGCAGTGCAGCTCCATCTTCTATATTATACTCAAGGGCAAGGAATTAGGAGCAGACCGGAGACTTGGGGGCTTCACCTGCTGTATCTCGTTACCATCTGCATCTGGTTGGCCGTTGATTGAGAAGAAGGAGCTGAGGGCCATGGCGACCGAGAAGCCCATCCTGTACAACGCCTGGATCAGCTCCTGCTCCCACCGTGTTCGCATCGCACTCAACCTCAAAGGTGACTGGTTAGATTGCTCTTTTGGTTGGTTTTTAGGGATAGCCGAGCCTGCTCTACTTGATGCTAACCTCGAGGGTCTATCCTCTTTTTTCTAGTCTAAGATATTTCGCAATAATCACATCCAGGCTCGTCTATTTCTGGACAAATTCTGAAGTTCGCTCAGTTAGGGATTAGCGATGACTACCGATGCTAGCAATTCTGTTGTATTTCTTGGTCTGTTAACTGTGGCTAGTTAGTTGTCCCAAGAATATTTTGCTTTCAAGTCCTTGTCGCTTGACAGAACAAGAACCACTATATGCAACATATTTGTTTTAGTGTATGAGCTCCCATTGCTCTTGTCAGTCGTGCTAGACTTTTTTTTTGTTTAACGAACCTGATGCTATGTCAATTTGTTCAAACCTCTTTCCAGAGCTGACTAACTCAAGCTGTGGTATGCTTTATTATTACTCTAAATCTTGCAAGCTGAATTTCTTGGGGTTTTTTTTCTCAATCATGAAGGTGTGGATTACGAGTACAAGTCGGTAAACCCTAGGACAGATCCAGGTAATTGCAACAACTTGAAATAATTCGTGTATTGCGGTTGGCATCTCAATTCTCGCGTTTACAATCAATAATCAGGACACAAATGTGTTCTACAAACTTTTGATGTTACTTTTTGTGGAAAGTTTATGGTTTAATGGGAATTCCATCACTATGTCTTCCTCTTTGTAGATTATGAAAAAATCAATCCAATCAAATATATTCCAGCATTAGTAGATGGGGACATAGTCGTTTCTGATTCTCTTGCCATCTCATTGGTGAGTTCCAAATGTTGCTTCAGCAGATTTTCATTTTGCAATTATGTAAATGTTCTTTTGGAATGCCATTGCATGCATTTGTTATGGGTCACTGACAAGCTATCGGATTGAGCAGTATTTGGAAGATAAGTATCCTGAGCATCCACTCCTGCCTAAAGATCTCAAGAGGAAAGCTCTTAATCTTCAGGTCATGTCCAGATCAAAGTCTCTCGTAGTATCTTGTTCGCAGAAGTAAAATTGAAATCTATCCGACAATTTTTATGTGGGGGAATTCCATCAAAACATTGCATCCAAGGAACCTACATTGGTTTCTTGCATTTACCTTTGTTATCGTATATACTTGCTAAATATATTGATGATGTTGCCAACTGAAGAGGTCAGCGTTCTCTTATCATCGTTTGGCATGTCCTTTCCAATGAGTCTTTCACTTTCTTGGTACAGATTGCAAACATTGTTTGTTCAAGCATTCAACCTCTTCAAGGCTATGCTGTTATTGTGGGTATCACTAGTACCTAGCTACAGCTGATGAGACTTTGAGCATGTACAACATCTATTTACATAACTACTTTACAGGGTCTGCATGAGGGTAGGATGAGCCCAGATGAGGGCCTGCATATTGTTCAAAGTTATATTGACAAGGGATTCAGAGGTGTGATTTTCTGCAACTTGATCTTTGCAAACAAAAATTGTTTCTTCCTTTTCCAATACATAGACTCAAGTTTTGTTTTCAAATCTAGCAATGCAATTTTGGGGGAAATTAAGCTACTTGTTGAAGATTGAGCACTATAATGCACCTTCAATCCCAAACAAGCAAAAATGTACATTATGTCAGGTTCATTCTTTCAATATTACTTACAATGGTGATTTCGTTTCAACTGCTTCTGTCAGCGATCGAAAAGCTGTTGGAAGGATGTGAGAGTAAATATGCTACTGGAGATGATGTCCAATTGGTTTGCTTTTCTACCCAACCCTTCAATATTACACTGTTTTTTGCTTTGATCAATCACATAGAAATCGTCTACATAGTGGCATCATCATATCAATCGTGCATAGTTTTTTTTTTCTCCAAACTACATTTCGACAAAATTTCTCATTAGTCTTTCGACATCCAACTTTGAGAAAGTGTCATCTTACTTGAATTTTATTAAGAATTAATGCGCTGCAAAAAAAAATGTCATCATTTGTGTTTCCTCTGTTAAGTGGTCTGAGCTAGTCTGAAGTTTGCATATTTTGTGCTCATGGACAGGCAGATGTGTTCCTTGAACCACAGATACATGCCGGCATAAATCGCTTCCAAATCGATATGGTAGTTAACGTTTCATCTGCTATTCCATGTAGAAAAAAAATGGATATTGGATTGAGAGTGGGCCACGGCCACCCAATTTATTCAGAAACTAGCTTCAATAAGTTCTTGCTTTCTTGCAGTCGATGTACCCAATCTTGGAGCGGCTCCATGATGCATACATGCAAATTCCCGCATTCCAAGCCGCGCTTCCTAAAAATCAACCAGACGCACCTTCATCATAAACATCAAGATTATCTCAATAATTTGCATGTCATTTTGTAATAATTTGGATAGGGAGCCACTGCTTCCTCCATCCCGTTGTGGATCAAAAGGGTGAACGATTGGCACTTCTGTTTGGAATAATCCCACAGTGTGAGTGTGGAGTGTGAGTGTGGGTGGACAAGCATGATTATATGGTTGATGGTGCAACTCTCTAATGGACTAGCTTTTAGGGTGAGTATTGGTTCAATAGACCTAAAACTCGTTGCTACACGTTTGGACACGTGTATCGTGACCCGACGGCTTAGGGTGTGTGCGGTTATGCCTTGTGTGCGGGAGACCCAGCGAGCACGTTGTCGACAGTCTGGTTTCAACAACTTTGTCCATAATTTGTATGAACTCTATGTAGTTTAGGGTGTGCGCGGTTGTGCCTTGTGTGCGGGAGACCCAGCGAGCACGTTGTCAACGGTCCGGTTCCAACGTCTTTATTCATAATTTATATGAACTCTATGTAGTTCTCGTTTTGAATGCTATGGAAAGTACTGTGATTTTGCATGAGACTACTCCTGATCTACACAACAACAAAAATAAAAGCAAAACATATTCAAAATTAATTTTAAGAAAGCTTTTGATAAGATTAATCAAATTAATTTTGATAAAGCTTTTGATAAGATTTATCCAGATTTTTACCACTAACTGGTAGGGTCTTTAATTCTGTCATAGTTGCGAAGTGTATAGGGATATGAAATTGGGGTACGTGAGGGACGGACCTCGGATTTCGAGAAGCCGCTATGGGGACTAGGGTGTAGATAGCCGTGACGCAGTAACGAGAGGACAAAATACGTGGGACGGCCCTAGTAGCTCAGCAAACATTGCCTTACTTGTTTTCGTCTATTTATATTGTCTCTATATTTAAAGTCTCTAAGGTCCATTTTATTTTCCTTTATTTTGAGGAATTGAAATCTAACTAGGCTATCATGCTACTTTTATAATATACAACTAATAACATATTTTTCTACTTGCTTCTCTATAGCATAAGTATAGTGTATAACTATCTCTCTTATAATTTAGGATAATATATAAATATACTGTATATACAAATATATTAACTTAATTAGTATGTATCTAAATTATGATTATTAGAATGTATTTTAATTCTAACGAAACAAACGGGATCTAAAGAATTTGTTTTTCAAACGAACTAGAGAGGAGAGACCTTATCAATTTGGACCCTACTTTCCTGAAACAATTATATTTCTTAAATAGATACTATTTACGGCTATTGTAATTTAAGCCCAATACCTGCATGGTCCGTTTTCTGCCACGCATAAGATATACCAGTTGTAGAGAACAATGACCTCTAACGGTCTAAGAGGTAGAGTAAATAAATTAGGCAATATAATTTATTTCTAATCATATAGCATCCATTTTCTCCTAGTCAAAATCTATGAAAAAAACTAAGTCATCTTATCTGCAAAAATGGTTTTATTAACTGTTGCTATCTTGAAAACACGATCGGCGAGAGAAAGACCGTTCTCCCGGTATTATTAATAAGAATTTACTGAAACATAGTCTCGGGCGAATCCAGAACCTAAAGGTGCTACTCGGAAGCCTTAACCATTACGCTAGAGGCTCTTTCGCAAGTGTTGCTATTTTACCGCAAAAAATATGAAACTTATGTTTTAAACATATCCACTGGCCTACAACTAAGCTATGAAGATAAAACACATAAATAATTGTATACAATATAAATGTAGAAGCTTAAATACGATAAACTCTCCTTGATGCACTGGTATTTTATTAGCCGATCCAGGAGTAGAGAGGTAGCTTTCCTTTTTATTAGTATTTTTTATTTTATTTTCAGTTTTCAAATATTTACCAAATCAAATATCTCTTCAAACAAGCAAAATACTGCTCCAACATACAGTGCACATCATAATTGTATTTATTTTTATTTTTGCCACATTATTTATTTTAGGAAAATATATATTAAATGCACAAAAGTACTCCACTTTCAATAACTCATTTGGAGAACTTTATTTAGTTTTCAAATTATGAAGTTTGGGTATTACACAAGAAAGTTTCACTTGTAAGAAAATGCATAAATGTAAATGCACAAGAGTAGTAGACAAAACCAATCTGGGCAAGAGAGATGACAATCAATTTTTTTACGCGAGGTTCGGTTACTTTCCAACAACTTAATCCCCATCGCGGAGAATATTTAGGTGAGTGATTCATGCACCAACAATCCTCTCAAGCTTGACCCGTAACTTTGGTAAGTGGCGGAGCACGACCCAAAAATAAGGTATGGCAATGGCAAAGACATATCTTGCAGTAAAACAAAATTTTAGTATAAAAACATCATTAAGAAGTACCTTAGATGAAGAATCCCTTGTAGATTACATGTCAAATCAGCAATTATTTTAGTTACGTCTAGGAGACTTTGGCAGTTGCATATTCCTATCCTTCTTCTTTTGAAATGCTTTTTAATAGATTCAAGATCAATTCCTTTGAATATCTCCCTCTCAATATACACCACCATTAAATCATTAAGCCAACCATCGGACATCTTGTTCCGCAACTCAGTTTTAATAATCTTCATGGACGAAAAAGCTCTTTCAACTGATGCGGTCGCTACCGGTAATAGCATTGCCAACTCAATTAGGCGATAAACCAATGGAAACACTATATGCCTCTTAAGTTCAACCATTTTTATTGCTAGGCTTGCAAGGTCATGACAAACTCTAAACTCCTCAAGTCTTCTTACATGAATAATGAAGGTTGCTAATTGATCTTTTATTGCTTTTCGATCATCAAGAGAAAAATCATCCAAATATATCTCCGTGAGGTGAGCAAGCTTATTCACATCAAACTTAGAAAATGACTCTCTTGGATCAAGGCAAGCAAAGCAAGTAAGCAATTCTGTGGATACCTCATTGAAGCGATGATCAAATTCTGTTGTAATAGAGTCTATAGTTGCATAGAAGATATCAACACGGAAGTAATTATCTTGAGTGATATTGTTTTTCCCTCCCTTTCTTGAGCTACCAAATCTTGGTACACTATCATCCATATTTGGGATTAGGATATCATTTTTCTGGCAAAATGCTTTGGCTTCTTCAAGTAATGGCTCATAACCTTCACTTCTTAAATTTGACAAATGTATTTTCACATCAACAACCAAAGACATGGCTTCAACAATATTTTGATCCTTCTTTTGCAATAGAAAAGATAATTCATTTGTTATGCGAAGGATCTGCAACATCATCTTCATGATAAAAACAAAGCTAAAGGACTCCATGATATGCACCAAACCTCCTGCCCTTGATGGATTACGTTGATCATCATGTATGACTGATAGAACTTCTATTATTGGGTCCCACAATGTTTCAATACGAAGCAAAGTCTTATAGTGAGAACCCATCTTGTATCTCCAGGCCTAGCCAATGATTTTTCTTGATGTTGTCCTCTTCTTGATGAAATTTCTCCACTCTCCAACTTATCCAAAAGACTTTTACGATGATTTTCCAACAACAAATCCTTCCCCTTACAAGATGCACTAGTGCTGTTCACAATCATGTTGACATACTCAAAAAAATATTCCATAGAAGAACAACATCTTGAGACTGAAACAACCACTAGTTGTAACTGGTGAGCAAAGCAATGGATATAGAAGGCATAGGGGTTCTCATCACGAATTAGCTTTTGGTCACCATTGAATTCACCTCTCATATTTGAAGCTCCATCATACCCTTGGCCCTGAAGTTTAGCAATAGTTAAACCATGAGCACTAAGAACCTCTACCACTGCTCTCTTTAATGCTTCTGCTGTTGTTTCCTTAACATGCTTGATACCCAAAAATCTTTCAATTACTTGCCCTTTTTGGTTCACATACCTATATAAGCAATGATACAATTTATTTAGAAACTATATACATATGAATGAGCAATGAAACATTATGTATGATGCATAGACATTTACCTGACTACTACGACCATTTGCTCCTTGACCGATATATCACGAGATTCATCAACAAGAATAGAGAATAGACAATGACTCATCTCTTTCTTTTGGTAACCGCTTGAGCACAACATTCTGCAAGTTCTTTTTGAATTTGGGGAGAAGTCATTTTGCATTTTTAGGACAGTTATCATCAAATGCCCGCCTCACTTCCTCGTTTCTTAGTTTGTACCGATCAAGAAATTCTAGAAAATTCCCTTTGTTCAACGAAGTTTTAGATTCATCGTGTCCACGAAACTGTTCACCTTGCAATGCAATATAGCTTACAATACCCAAAGATGTATCCAAACGAGTTTCATACTTCAACAATGACTCTTTTGTATGAGTTGTAACCTTATGTTTTACACTTGCCCTTTGATTATCAAAATCCTCAAATGTCGTGTGTGCTCTATTATGAGCACTAATAGGACCACCAACATGTTTTCGAAGTATCAAGTAGGCATTCTTCCATTGCTTAAAGCCAATTTTTGTAAATACCTCATAACCAAAATTTTCATCATCTACACCTTTTCTAAAAAGATAACAACAAAAGCAATAAGCCCTATCCTTTACCAAACTGTATTCCAACCAATTATATTGCTTAAACCAATCTTTTTGAAAGCTCCTTTTATCTAGTGCTTTAGGAAATTTATGTCCACTAGGTTGAGTTGGACCTTTTTCCATAAAATCCCTCCTAACTTCATCTCTAATATTAGGACCAAACTTATCAATTGGAAAGTGAAGGCCCGGATCGGAGATAATATGATCCATGCTGAACTCAGTTATTATACCTTGATCATTTATATCTTCCTCTCTTTGACCTTCAACATTTTCAACCGGCATGGATACAACATCCTCCACTGATTGAGTATTCCTCAAATGAGTTTGCACCACTCCTCCTCCTCTAATGTGTCATGACCAACTCCACTTCCACGAGTACTAGCATGTGTGCTGCTAGCATGGCTAAAATAGCTCTTCAAATCTGCATGTTAAAATTAATTAGTCCTACGAAATAGACAATATTGTTACACATAACACAACTATCTCTTCCTGGAGCCTTTCTTTTTGCCGACCTCGCCGAGCTTGAATCCATTGCAATTTGCAACTACAGGGCAGCAGGCTTGCAAGCAACTGAATTTGCAAGTAGCAAGCAGCAAAGCAAGCAGGCTTGCAAGCAGCAACGTAGCCAACGCCAACACAACTACGCAAGCAAGTAAGCAACTAAGCCAACTAGCCAAAGCCAAGCAAGCAGGCAAGCAACAAATTGAGCAAAGCAACTTAGCAAGCAGCCTGCAGCCAGGAGCACGAGCACGAGATTGTTTTCTCCAGTGGCGGAGCTGCGGAGCAGTGGAGCACGGCCGGGTGGCCAGCCAACGCCCAACAGGCCAAGCAGGAAGGCAGAGGCAGGACCGCAGGAAGCAGCAAGCCAGAGATGGAGGCGGCCGCGGATGCGGACGAACGAGCAGGCGGCCGGTCGGCCGGGCGAGCAGCAGGCGAGCAGCGGGCGAGCGGGCGTCTTGTGCATAGTGCGCCTGTGCTGTGGTGGCTGTGTTGTGTGTGCGGCGTGCCTGTTGTGCGGCCACGGAGGTATGGCGTGGGCTAGGCTGAATACCTAGGTTTTACTCTTTTACTGGGCTGAGTTGAGGTATGGCATGGGCCATACTTAGCCATAATGGGCCCTCCACCGCTGACTTTGGTGTTGCAAGAATCAATCTTAAAAAACACTCTAACTAGCCATGGGCATTCCACTCGAGTTCTGCTTCATGATTTCGCATGGGGTGAGAACAAGACCCCTCACAAATTAATTGAATCAAGACATCAAACAATTACCAACGTAGTCCTTGAGTTCCTCTCCAAGCCATATAGGTCGTGGCAACCACAAAAAATAACAAGAATTCATAGTACGAACAATGAACTAGTGACACTAGATGCAAATCAACCAAGCAAAAGCACTAGGTCTCTCTCTACCTCGATGAGAAAACAAACAAGAGTGTTGGTTTAGTTAGAATACCAAGAGAGAGCCCCAAAGGGACAACAAACACCTATTTATAACATCCCACAAAAACTAGCCGTTGGAAAGGCAGAAAAAAGCTTCTGTGGTGTAAATAGAAAATTCCAGTAACCATCGAAGAAGCAGCACTAGAGAAAGGACCATGAGGATCTAATGAGGAAACAATTATTGCTCAAATCACCACTAATGGCGCTCACAGTCATTTAGGCCATGTTTGAATGCATTAGAGCTAATAGTTAGCTGCTAAACTATTAGGTCTAGTGCATTCAAATCCCCCCTCAATGTTAAAACACAACTTTCCTATCTGTAGAATAATGAAGTGCTTGGTATATTGATAAGAGATGGGGTACAATATATAGACTCACATGAAACCCTAACCCTAATGGGCCGGTAGCCCAACTATGGTGCCGGCCCACACACACACATAGTCTAACATCCTCCCCTCTCCCCCGCAGTCGTAACGGGGGCACCACACATGATGAGACTAGAGTAGAAGTCGCAGGTAGGAGCCGATGGGTTGAATCCCCCCACAGTCGTTGCATCGTGAGGATGCGAATGTTGCGGCTGGAGCAGAGACCGGTGTGTGCGCCAATGAGGAAATAGCCCCTAGATGCTGAGGTAGCCAAAGTCAAGGTGGTTGCAGTCGGGAGACACGCAGCAGAAGCCTGTTCTTCGGGAGGGGTCGATGTTCAAGCGTCAACGATTGGCGAGCGTGACACAACAAAAGGGCACAAGCAGGTCGACCTTCTTGCTTCTTTGATCGTCCAGATGTCGAGGATCCCTGCAAGGGAAGCCCGACGGCAGCGCACGCGTTTGCGCCGGTCATGGTGTCCCTGCCTGCGGCAGAATAGAAGGGGTAACAACAGATCCGACCGGGAAGGCCACGGCAGTGATGAATCCGACCAAAGGGATGGCAGATCGAGCCGGGAAGGCCGCGGCAGCGACGGATCCAACGTAGGCGATGAAGGGGAGGGCGACGGGGCAGTTTGTCACACCCGGTTTTTAGAAGGTAAACCGAATGTGAACCATGTACGTGCCAGGATCAGAACTCACGTACACAGCGATTACATAATTGGACATCATCACACAATGCTCAAAGTAAATAGCGGAAAGGTACTTTAATTACATCAAGATGTCTGAGACATCCACAGAGTATAATACATATCCATAGTGTTCAACATTAATATCAAAGTACGGAGAAACGAAACGTAGAGGATAAGCCTACACAGGCAGCTGACTGGGGGTTGCCACTAAAATAAACTAGAACTCGTCGTAGTCCTAGAACTTCTCAAAGTCCTCCATATTGCCAGCATCTCCTCCTGAGCATTGAGTACAGTGGGGACAACCTGGGGTGGGGTGGTTTGTAAAGCAAGGGTGAGTACACATCAACGTACTCAGCAAATGTCCTGTTTGGCTAAGTGGACTAGTTGTATGTGGAGTTAAGGTTAAGAAGTTGCTTTTAGTTGGTCAAGTTATTTATTATTAGTGGAAGCCAAGTTTTAGCAATAACCGACCTATGAATCATTTCCTCATCGAGGAACATTATTACCATCATCGAACCAAAATAATAAATATAACAATTGTATATCGAACCATCTGTATCTATAATCAAAGAGGATCTCAAGGCTGCTCTTAACCGTGAGTACGGCTGATATACCAGTTTCTAACACTCTATAGAGGTCGCACACTTTACCCACAAGTCGTGATTCCCATTCTGCCCGGGGTTCTAGCCTCCCCATTGATCACTACCAAGGTGACCTAGCAGGGTCTCACTATGTAGCCTTTACAAAGATTTCCCAGAGGTCATAGTCGTCCATTAGGTTTCTCCAGTTTGATAAACACAGAACATCTCCCCAAAGGAAGGGTGACTAACAAAAACCAAATCAAAGAACCTCTGCAACCAGCCTCGGCAGAGCAAGTACTATGCCCGGACCCCATTGATGGCCCTACGGCGAAGCCAACTACTCCTCTGGTTTCTCTAATTAATCAGCTAAGGGCGTCCCATTCCACCCTCATGGTTGCACTGTTATCCCGGGTTGTCACTCCCCAAACAGGTCCTTATGGAGAGGTACTCAGGAAACAGCCTGAGTCCCCTAAAGTAATCACAAGAACCTCATCAGGATAACATCATCGTATCATAAATAATCACATCATGTTCATTTATTAAGTTAAAGCAAAAGCTAACCATGATTAACCCAAAAATGTAAACAAGGATAAGGTAAATACAGACTAGTCACTCCTTAAGTTTCAATAATGTAATGCGGGACAGTGAATTATAAGGTAAAATAGGACATGATAGGTCTGAGGATACTTGCCTTCACCAGGTTGTTGCTTAGAGGGATCTTCGGCAACACACTCAGGAACCACTGACTGCTTGTTGTCTAAATAAAGCGACCAAACATTCAATACGTTTGGAAAGTACAAATGAACAGCACATCAAACATGTACAAACATTGGAACACAATTCAAAAGATGTAGTATTATATAAAGGAGAATGAGGTCAAGTTATAAAATGAACTAATCCTAATTAGGGGTTGATTACTCTCTAAGTGTTTGGAACATACCTCAAAAGGTAAAGTAGTAATTTAAACAAGAAAGAGATTAAATCATAAGATGGACTAATCTCGTTTGGGAATTTGATTATTCTTTAAGTGTTATCCATAATTACATAACCTAATTCTATTCATTTCATTGAGACCCAAAAGTTAAACCAAAAATGAATTCATGTAATGCATGTCACTAATCTCACAAGATTAAATATATTTTAACTCCTAGGGCTTTCATTTTATTTATTTCATTAAATAAATAAATTAACATATATATTAATCTTGTATCCTATGTGTAAAATTAAAGTATACATACTATAGCTGATCATAATTTATTTGGATAGAGAATAATTTTATGAACATTTTACAATTTGAACCACTAAATTTGGAGTTCATATGAAAAAGATATGAAATAAACAAGTTTTGAAGTTTAAAATATGAAATTAGGGCTAAATCTATGATTAAATAAAAGTATAGGGGGCTAATTAAAATAAACCAGGGGCCTACGCGCTAAAATTCAGGACGGCGGGTTGATTTCCTGAAAGCCGAGGGGCTCTTAAGTAAAACTTACACATGAAGGGGTATGGGGTAATATCGACCGTCGGATCAGAGATCAACGGCCAGGATTAGAACGCACGGGTGCGCGAACACGACTGACAGGCGGGGACAGAGCGTCAGCGAGCCAGGGCGGGCTGACCAGCCGGACCTAGGGGCAGGGGCGCGGGTGAGGGGGAAGAGAGAAGGGCGGTTGGATCTGGATCGGAGGGCTGCGATCAGATCCGCTCTGGTTAAATCTAAACCGCCTCATCTCAGACGGACGCCCGAGATCTAACGGCTAGGGGCGGACACTGGCGTCGTGGCGCCACTCGGTCCCGTGGCGAGAGCTTGCCGGAGACGAGGGGACTGGCCACGGTGGGGCTCCAGAGGCTTGGGGACTAGCTCGGGCGCGTTCAGGGCGGTCTGGCAGACTCGGCCATGGGCATCACACCAGCGCGGGAGCACCAGAGGGCGTTGCACACGACGAGGCGAACTAACAGCAGCGCGGGGCAACTCCGGCAAACAATCGCGCGCTAACTAGGGCAGTAACGGCCGAATTAAGGGCGCTGGCAGGTTGCTCACCACGGGGGGAAGCATTGGAGTCATGGGGCAACGACGATGGTGCAGGGACGCGATGGGGTGACGGTGGCGGAGCTCCAGCTGCACAAGAACTGCTCCGGTGAGCGTGGGCCAGACAAACTAGAGAGGGGGAGGGCACATCGAAGGGTGTCCCGAGCAGCTAATGGCGAGGCGAAACTCACTGAGGCAAAGGACAGGGCACGAGCGCGACGGTGATCGGAGAACGGGCAGCGGTCGATGGTGAGCAGTGGCAGAGCTCACTGTTCGCGCGGGTAGAGCGAGAGAGAGGGCGAGGGGGTTTGGCTGAGGGCGCAACTGAGCGAGGGGAGGTGGGCGAGCAGGGCGTGGGGCTCAAAAGGGGCGCGGGCGCGGGGACGTGGCCAGAGAACGCGCGGACGTGCGCGCGTCCACGACGGGGAATCGTGGGTGAGAGGTTAGGGACGGCTGACACGTGGGGTCAACGGGACAGAGAGGGAAGCGAGCACGCGGGCGAGAGAAATGGCACCGACAGGCCTGACCCACATGGCAGTGAGAGAGAGAGAGAGAGGGAGGGAGAGAGGGCACGCTGGAGTTGGTGCCGACAGGCAGGGCCCGCCTGTCAGGCACCGAGGACGCACGCACGCGGGCTGGGCTTAGTGGGCCGACTTGGGTTGAATTAGGTTTTCCATTTTCCAGGGAATTTCTAATTGGTTTTCTATTTATTTTCTCTAGGGTTTTCAATTTAAATTCAAATCAAGTTTCAAATTCAAACCAAATCAATCATGTGCAACAATTCAATAAATATTTGGGGTTCAACATGATGCAACATTTCATGACTCATATGTTTTGGGCAAAATAAAATAAATAATCCCTCACTAATTAAGCTAACCCTAGCCAAAAGAGAAAGAGAGGGAGAGAAACTAGAGAGAGATGGAAACTAGAGTGAGATAGAGAAGAGTAACACCTGGATTTGGATGATAATAAGAAAGAAATTTTATACCCCTAAATTCATGGTGTTACAGACCTATCCCCCTTAAAAGAATCTCGCCCTCAAGATTCAGGGTTGGCTAGCAAAGAGTTCAGGGTACTTAGCTCTCAGATCATCTTCTCTTTCCTAGGTTGCTTCATCTTCTAAGTGGTGACCCCATTTGACCTTGCACATCCTGATGGTGCTCCTCCGGGTGACCCGATCTGCTATCTCTAGAATCTGTGTTGGCTTCTCAATGTACGCCAGATATTCTTGAATTTCAAGGTCCTCTGTTGGCAACTGCTCTTCCGGTACTCGCAAGCATTTCTTTAACTGAGACACGTGGAACACATCATGCACTGCGGACAGATTCTCTGGTAAGCTAAGTTGATTAGCCACTTCTCCACATCGTGCTTGAATCTGATACGACCTGATATATCGAGGCACTAGCTTGCCTTTGACTCCAAACCTTTTGGTTCCTGTGATGGGTGACACTTTCAAGTAGACATAGTCTCATACTTCAAAGCTCAGTTCTCTTCTTCGGCTGTCAGCATAGCTTCGTTGTATGGACTGTGCCGCCTTCAGATTCTCTTGGACCATCCTGATATTCTCTTCGACTTCAAGCAAAATCTCTGGATCGAACATCTACCTTTTGCCGGGTTGGTCCCAATGCAACGGAGTTCTGCAATTCCTCCCATAGAGCGCTTTGAATGGTGACATCTTATGACTGGCTTGGTAGATGTTGTTGTAGGAGAATTCTGCATACAGTAGCCTCTTGTCCCAACCTAACTTATCTTGCAAAGCACAAGCCCTCAACATATCTTCAAGAATCTGGTTGGTTCTGTCTATTTGACCATCTGTCTGCGGGTGATAAGCTGAGCTGAACTTTAAGTGGGTGCCTAAAGCTTCATGTAGCTGCTGCCAGAAATGAGAGGTAAACTGAGTGCCTCTGTCCAATACTATCTTCTTTGGAATGCCATGCAAGCACACAATCCAATACATGTATAATTCTGCCAACACTACACTATTATAGGTGGTCTTGACTGGTATGAAATGGGCCGCTTTGTTCAACGGTCCACTACTACCCAGATGGAGTCATAACCAACTCGAGTGTGGGGCAGACTGACTATAAAGTCCATTCCAATCTCATCCCATTTCCACTGAGGAATCTGCAACGGCAGCAACAAACATGCGGGCCTCTGATGTTCTGCCTTGATCCTTCGACAACTGTTGCATCTAGCCACATACTCTGTTATCTCTCTTTTCATATCGTACCACCAGAATCTCTTCTTTAGGTCTTAGTACATTTTCTTGCTACCAGGGTGTATAGAATATGCTGTCTCATGAGCTTCCTTGAGAATCAGTTCCCGGATCGATGTGATGTCGGGATCGCATAGCCTATCCTTGAACCATACCACTCCTTCGGCATCTTCATAGAAATTTGGACCTTTCCCATCTATGATCAGCTGCCGGATCTCGTTGATCTTCCCATCATCCTTCTGGCCTTTCCTGATGTCTTGCTCTAGGGTGGGTTCTAGCTTGACTGTCACTCCTTGGGTGTTGTTCAGAAATCCGAGACTTAATCTGTCGAATTCCTTCACTAGTTCATACGACATAGGGTGAGCGGCCAACATATTGACTTGACTCTTTCTGCTTAGGGCATCTGCAACCACGTTTGCTTCGCCTGGGTGATAATGAATTTCCAGCTCATAGTCTTTGATCAATTCTAGCCATCTTCGTTGCCTCATGTTTAACTCTGGCTGAGTGAATATGTACTCGAGGCTCTTGTGGTCCGTGTAAATGTCACACTTCTGCCCATAAAGATAGTGTCTCTAGGTCTTTATTGCATGAACCACTCTCAAGAACTTTCAACTGTCGGGACGAGTATGCCACTACTTTCCCTTCCTGCATTAACACACATCCCAGTCAGGTGTACGAAGCATCACAATATACTGAAAACGGCTTGTGAACATCTGGCAGAACCAACACCGGTGTTGTTGCCAACTTCTGCTTTAACATTTCAAATGACTCTTGGCACGCTGGGGTCCATTTGAACTCAACCTTCTTTGCTAGTAAGGCTGTCATTGGTCTGGCAATCTTGGAGAAACCTTCAATGAAACGCTGATAATAACTAGCCATTCCAATGAAACTCTTGATTCCTCGGACATCTTTTGGTGCTTTCCAGTCTAGAATCGCCTACTATGAACTTGTCTAGGTAGTCTATGAACACACTGTTCATCAGATACATGAAGTAAGCTGGCGCATTCGTCAAACCGAATGACATAACCATGAACTCATATAATCCATACTTGGTGATGAACGCGGTCTTTGGTATATCTAAAGGTCGGATTCTGAGCTGATGGTAACCTAACCTCAGATCTATCTTTGAGAACACACTGGCTCCTCTCAACTGATCAAATGGGTCTTTGATTTGGGGCAGGGGGTACTTGTTCTGGACAGTGGCTTCATTCAAAGCTCTGTAATCAATGCACATCCTCTTCGTGCCATCCTTCTTCTCCATAAATAGTACTAGGGCTACCCAAGGTGAGGTACTTGGTCTGATGTAGCCTTTCTCTAACAACTCATCAATCTGCTTCTTGAGTTCCACCAAACTCTGGTCCGGACACTCGATAAGCTCTCTTGGAAATAGGGGCGGTGCCTGGGATAAGCTTTATGGCAAATTCAACTTTTCTTTTAGGTGGCATGCTTGGTAACTCTTTAGGGAATACATCGGGGAATTCTGACACAATCCTAATTGCCTCAATCGGATTGGACTCTTTGTCATCTACTAATAAATGGTGATAGGCTCCTTCTTCTAGTTCAGGCAAGTACAGCTTGGTTACTACTTCCTTTACGACTGGGGACACCAACTTGACTGTTCTCTTGTCACAACTGACAGTGGCTTGATTTCTGTGTAGCCAATTCATCCCTAGGATGACATCTAACCCTTGAGTTCCCATTACTACTAGGCTAGCAGGGAAGTCTATCCCCCTTATTTCAATCCTTAGATTCGGACAAATCCTATCGGACTGAACTTTTCCCCCAACTGAATTAACTCTTAAAGGCGGGATCATTGGTTCTATGGGTGTGGCAGAACCTCCCAAGTTATTGGGCCCACATGCACCTGCCCTTGTCTCAAAGACCTCAGACGACTATGCATGTGCACCCGATAACTCAACAGGATCCGTCCGAGTGTCCCAAGGACCCCGGATAAACCACTTACAACCAAGATCGCAAGATTAAGTAAACACAAGTCACACACCAACAATTTGCAGCGGAAATCTTATTACCAAATTTTACAAGTTACGTCAAGTTTACATTGTACATAATCAGAGTGATTACAAAAGTGACTCAAAGAAATAACTTTGAACTGTTATAAATTATTTGTAGTTTTGAAATATATTCTAGCTTAAGTGATCATCCTCAGTAAGAAGTATAGAAGAGTTACTTAGACTTATAAGAAGGCCATGCCCACCGGCGCTTAACACCAATCACAATCAAGTGACTCGTAACCTGCAGCAACAATGGGTAGAACCCTAAGTACGCAAGTACTCAGCAAGACTTACCCGACTAAAGAAAAGACTCTCAAGGATATGCTGGCTAGAGGGATTCAAGGTAAAGCTTATCAAGTTTCAAAGACTCTTTTTGCAGAAAAGCTTACTAGAAGTGGGTCCTTAATCCAAAATTTTACATCACAAGTTAAGTACTTTTCCTGAATCTAGATTTGCCTAATCTAGAGCATTCACTTGTCCTACACTAGCTTTCTTTTAAAATCAAACTTTTGTTTCGCTTGTTATCTACGATGAGGGTCGAAGATCCAGTCTTCATATCTGAGAAGTTCGGCGATCCGAATCGATTAATACCCAGCTAGGGATCTCCAACCACACGACATATGCTTCCCTTAACTCTTTTGCACATGTCTACCATTCCCACGGATCCTCCACCACATGAACAGGTCCATGCCACCCGAGAGCACACCACCCCTTTTAGGCGGTCCGTTGCCAGGAGGGTACGTGCCACTCTCGCCATCTCTCCACTCCTAGTGCACGATTGTCTTTTCATGTATGGAATAGCCAGGTTCAAGCTTACCCATGATGAGTTATGTGGCCAGATAAAAGGTCCTAGATCAGGAGGCCAACAATCGGTACGGTCCTTAATCGACCTAAACGGAGACACTACACCGAGACTCCTTTCTCGTGCAAGTCACCCGCCCAGTCTCGGCTTTATTATTTAAACCCAAAATTTGGTACCTGGTAGAGGTACATCTTTTCCGATGTTGAATCCATCATGGCCATGATGGATTCACCATCACAAGTTTTTCTTTGTAAAAAAATTCCCATCCACTGTGAAGCATCACCTTTTGTTTTAAAACAAAATATTTTGTTTTTCTAAAGCAAGGCTAAGCATCATAAAATCATTTTCATAAAAGGGTATCAAGGAAGGGTAATCAATTTTCAAGGAAGGAAATGCATCAATTGTTTAGCACATAACTTCTATCATCTAATGCATCATATAAGGTGATAAAGATTTTAAAACAGCAAGGAGGTGGCGAATGCACCGGGGCTTGCCTTGTTGCAGAGAAGATCTCAAAATTATTCTGCTCTGGTAAGTAGTTAGATGAAACTCCACCACTGGATCAACAGGCACTGAAGTGAACTCCTTCTTCAAACATCACTTCTAGGTGTTCTACAAGTCAATTACATGTAGATGAATGCTTGCTATGGTACGAAAATACATTTCATAAAGAAGGTAATAAACAACACATCATGAGTACACTTTTCTACAAAGTGCACGAAACTAGCAAAAACACTAGAAGATTTCCAAGGGCACTTCAAAACATCTTCACTGACAAATCTCAAATCTCCAGGGAACTAATCCATGTTAGACTTAATCCAAAACTCAAACCTTCTTAAGCAACTTCATTCCCTAATTACCTAAGGGTAAAATCCTCGTCCTTTTTGGGCAACAATCTGTTTACTGAGCAAATCACTTCTAAACAAATTCAAACTTGGATCAAGTGCCCAACTGGTCAATACAACGTTGCCCAAAAATGTTCATAATCTTTGGAACACAACTTTTATTTCTAAAAATCAAATAGTCCTACTAAGAGCATCTATTATTCCCTAAAATTTGGTGTATGCTGTAAAAACCCTAAATCCATTTTTTAGACTTTCTTCCACATTTACGTATATATCTGAACCATACCAGCTCTAACACGCGGAAAGCCGATGAAGCAAGAGGAACAAGTAAGGCCGAACGGAGAAAGTACGCCGAGCACGATGGCTTGCCGGGCACAAGAAGCGGCAAGGCAGGTGGCTAGGGGCTTCCCGATGACACTGCAAGCACGACGAGGTTGATGAAGAGGCTTTGCGTCGTGAAAATCGACGACACGAAGGAGCTGCGAGGTTGAGCATGGCCCACGAGGAGACGACAACCATGAGCACGTTGCAACACGCGGCATTGACGGGAAACTGCGGCGAGCACAACAAGCAAGGTTCCAAGGCGAGCGTCGGCGAGGTTGAAGCGCACACACGTCTAGTGGCGTGACCGAGCCCGACCGCCACAGGGACGGTGGCGTCCGGATGCTGGAGACCAGGGCGTGATGGTGACAGAGATGTAGGAGCAGGGTGCCAACGGGGCAACGCCAGTGCTCGGACAGGGTCGACCACCGGTGAGGAATAACAGATGGCAGGGACAGACAGAGAGTGAAGCAGCCACGACGAGATCGGAGGAAACACGTCGCCAAAGGAGGAGTCGAACGGTGTATGGGCCGAGCGCTGATAGATGATGGTGCGACCACCAGACACGGAGAAGACAGCGTGCGATAGACTCAGGCAGCATATACTGCACGCGGGGTGAGTACGAGAGTGAAGGCACTGAACCTGGCACTAGAGATCGACGTGCTGGCGCCAGCAGCTGCTTGGACCTGGACACATGGCTTCAGAGCACAAGCACCACGCGTGATCAAGGGCACAACTAGGCAACAACGCTCAAATCGATAATAGGCAGACTGGGAGGTCGTCGATGGTGGATAAGCATTGAGCTCATTGAACTCAGACACTAGAAGTCTCGAGGCCACTCTCGGTTACATCCCTTATTAAATATCCACTCACAATTCCAAGATAAATCGAGGTACATGGAACCCAGTAATGCCGTTGAGGTGTTTTTCAAAAAACAATCCAAACCTGTTACCCAAAACCTGCCAACACACTGCCTTACTGAACTCTCATCTCCCCACCCCTCTGATCTCATAATTTTTAACGGCCAACAGAGATACTGAACTGGGTTTCAGCTAGCTGATCAAAGTTTAGTACATAGCTACCCGACAGAGAAATTTGAGCTCAAATTACTCATAAACTTCAGTGATAACAAGGAGATCTCAGTTAATCAAACTTGTTGACAAAACATGGCTCTACAAACTTGCTGCAGCAACCCTATGTCAAAAATTCATGGATCAAAAGTTATAGTACTTCAAAGTGGGATGAAAATACTGAAATTCAGATTCAGTTAACTGAACCAAAAACTAAACTCACACCTGACAGAGAGAGTTTGAGCACAATTTACTCCAAATTTAGTGCTGCCCCAAATCAAACTTATTTAATAAACCTTGTTCTCTGTACTATGGGCTCCAACTCTTCTATGAAAACGTTAGTCCAAAACTACTTGGATTGATCACAAATGAGCTCCAAATTGGCCACCATTTACTGAATTTCAGTTTTAGTTAACTGAACCAATTTCAGTCACCAGTAACCTAACAATCCATTTTCAGTCAACTTTTTCTCCACTTTTTGTGTAGGATCATATCCATCACCCTTAATGACATTTGTACACCAACTTATGGTCTTCAATTTCTCTATAGAAACCATGGTTCAAAACCTTATGGATTATTTACCACGAAGCTCCAAAGTCAGTCATAATCACTAAAATTCGGACTTAGATAATAGTCCAAATCTGAAAATTCAGAATTCAGCCAACACCACTTTGAACCACCTTTACTCCTAGTGGCATATGGTTTTAGGGCATCCCACCTAATAAAGTTTGTTCTCCTATAGTCACTCTACAAGTTTGATATAACAATCGTTTACTAAAAGTCCATAGTTTAAAAGTTACAGGGGTCCAAAAACAGCTAAACAAAACTATTCTGTGCTGAATTCAAATTCCCCCAATTCTGAACTTTTGCAATTTACTCCAAACTTTTCCACATAGCTTGGAAATCTCCAAATAAGAAAGTTTTTTAGTTTTCCAAGCTCCACAACTTTGATATATGTACTTTTAGCAAAACATAGCTAGATCTTAAAATCCACTTTTGGGCTAGTTTAGAGTTGAAATTGGACTTAGATCTGCTTTAAGTGCTTCATCAATTTATTGCATCCTACTGAAAACAAGGTTAACCTTAAGCTCAAACCCAACTTTGGTGTATAGAGCTCATGTCCAAATTTCCATTGGTTTAAAAGTTGCTTGTTTGTACAAGATTTCAAACAAGGTCTCTGAACTTCTCTTGCTCTCTTCGAAATGACACAACCTCACCCTTTTCTCTAAGTTCCAAATGCTTCTGAGGCCAAGTTGCTTAATCAAATTGGTGCTCCACATGTTGCTCCACAAGTTTGGTACAATGACCCTTAGCTAGAACCATATGGATTCCAAACCATCAAAGCCCAAAGTTGGCATTAAACACACAAATTCATACTTTGGTTTTCACTAAGTCTGAAAATCCAGAATTAAACACTACATTTT
This sequence comes from Zea luxurians, assembly GCA_029449295.1. Taxonomy (NCBI): domain Eukaryota; kingdom Viridiplantae; phylum Streptophyta; class Magnoliopsida; order Poales; family Poaceae; genus Zea; species Zea luxurians. Next base: position 146,639,467 of record JAOPSE010000003.1, on the reverse strand, counting down.
TGGACCACTGTTTCTACCAGTTCCAAATAGTTTCAGGGGTATGAACCTTAACCAAACTTATACCCCAACATGTGGTCTTCCACTTTGGTACATAAACTGTAACCCATAGCTGTATGGATCAGCCACCAACAGTCTTCCAAAGTTGCTTCAGCATATAAAATCTCCAGTTTTAGATATTGCAGACCGAAATTCAGATTCTGACATTCCCACTTTGGACCAGTTTTCCACCTAGTTCCATATGAATTTAGGGTTAAGTAGCTTAAACAAAATTACACATTTAGTGTAGCTCTACATCTTTGCTACTGTGACCATCTTCAAATTGCTTATATATCAAAAGTTATGAAGATTCAAAGACAGCTACTTGATATTGTTTCCAGCCATCCAACCTTAGGTCCAAAAAGTTAATTTTTGAGTTTTCTCCATTTCTTCCTATAAAACATGGAAATCCCTATACCTGAAAGTTGTTTGGGTTGGAGAACTCTATAACTTTGGTAATTTTACCTTTTGGCAAATTATTGCCAAATCACAAGTTCGACTTTTGGAGCTCTAAACTGAGATTTTCAAAACCAGGTCCTTCACTCTTCACTAATCACAACATCATACTTAGATTATTTTGGATCCTAGTGAATGCATTCTAAGTGTATCAAGCAAGTTAATGCGAGTGCATATGATGACATGCCAAATTTTTAGTTCTCGTAACACCAGGGGTGTTACAATGGGGATGTTATGTGTGGCGGAACCGCCCGAATTATTCCAACTTAAGTGCCTAAGTCCCGCCTTAGAGGCTAGACCACACTTAAACCGGAATAACACGTCAGTCTCTCGGATCTAGTCTGACGAGGCCACTAACAGGATCAAGTACCACGTACTCACTCGATAGTGAGGCACAGAGCAAATACAATAAAGCATAAATCCATAAATTGAGGAGTATTAAATTTATTACATCATCATCGGAGTTTTAGCAAAAGTAGCCATCATTGTTCGGAGTGTAGCGGAATAAAACTAGCGATAAATAAACAGAGAGATGGGGAAGCCTATCCCATCACTCCTCATGCTCCTCCTCAGTCGAGGCAGGGTCCCACTCGACTGTCCAACCTGGTGGCAAGGTGGACGACCAAGTTACTCCAGCAACAATGTCCTCCAGGGAACCTGTAAAATTATGCCACAAGCAAGGCTGAGTATACTAATACTCAGCTAGACTTACCCGGTATGAAGAGTCTACTCCTCTACCTCTAGACATGCAGCTATTTGGCTGAGGGGTATGGTTGCCAAAAGCACTAGCTGAGTCTAAAAATCAAGTTTTAGCTTTTTCAAGTTTTAGTGTGACTCTCTTAAGACTAAAGGTGTTCTATCTACTCATTCATGGTATCAAGCAAATTTTTACAATCAACAACTTTTGTCAAATCATCACGTTTTCACTTGTTACTCAATGCAGTACAATGGATCAAGCAGTCTCATTAGCTGCGAGAAGCAGACGATTCAAATCGAGTTTTTATCCTTGCAAGGTAAACCTAAACACACGACGTGGTGAGGCACTCTATCCCCACACATATCAACCGTCCCCATCGATTCCCTGGCAACAGAAAGGGGCTCACCGCCTTGGCGTACAATGCCTCACTGACCCCGACTGCCGTCGTGCAGTGACCGCACTTGTACCCACCATAACCGGAATGGGAGACCACGTCTCAGGTCGCGTGAGGAGGGCAATCTGCGGGCAGGTTCACTCAGGTACTAGGCTTAACGATTTACCATATTTCTCGGCATGTGCTTAGTACGTTCAAACGCTTGACACAGGTATCCGCACGTTAATCCTTATTCCAATTTCGTCTTATAGACATCGCAATCCCCATGGATCCGAGTCCACAGACCATCATCATTCCTGATATGAAGAGTGGATACAATCAACTCCTGACCTCGCGCAAGTGCTAGAAAAATCACTCGACTTCTACCGAGATCCCTAATTAGTAAAGCAGCTACTCGACCTAGCATACTAGTATCCATCACAAAAAGGATTCCTGAGTTTATGCAACTAGGGTTTCAATCAACTCCTACACTTAAGTGCACAATACAAGCCTACAAACATTAAGTGTAGTAAAATAGCATATATAACAGGTTATGCATAAAACTGGGGCTTGCCTTCCAAAGTTGGGGCAGGCAGATTCTCTGGGGCAGGCTCTGGTGCTGGATCCGGGGCTACCTCCTGAGCAACTCCTTGCTCTGGCATGAGGATGTACTCTCCGTCCGCGATGTTGCAATCTATCGAATGCAATGAATAAAAATATGTATGCTATGATTATGCAGGATTTAGTAATCATTGTGCTAAGTGAAGAAAAACTAAGTTAGTTAATCCCTTAGGGTTTCCTGGTTACTATACGAGGCTCTTAGTGGTTTATGCTTATCAATTTTTGCTTTGGGCTTTACCTAGGAATAAGTATAAGGGATTTTGTCTTGGATTGTCCCTTAAATGTTTTAGTAGGCATTCAAGGGGTGCTGCTGGTTTGGTTAGGGTAACATTTAGTCTCCACTATTAATTCCCCTTTTTCTTTTCCATTTATGATTTTTGAGTGTGTTTGAACTGCAACAGTGATTTAAATTTCTCCAAAAATTTTGAAAAATTTACAGTGGGTTACTATGGGTCACTGTAGTCTGTCCTATAATTCTGAGGTCCAGAATAATTAGAATAATCCCTGGACAAAAATACAAAAGTTGGGGCAAAAAGGGGTCACTTTGCACTACAACTCTTATCTAGGGGTGGGTTCTGTTCTAATAGTCATTTTTACTGGTATCTATAGGTAATAACGTACTTCTGTGCCAAAAATCACAGAGGGCTACTTAGTGGTTATTTAGTTATGATTTTCTAAAGTTTAATGCTTAAAAGACACTTACTACTAACTTGTTATTTGAAAAATATCAAACAACAGAACTCATAATTTTTCTTTGTTCATAATAACAAAGTATTAGTTATCCCAAGGGTTGGGGTGTTTTCTCCTCAGGATTATTTTTCTAGGGTTTTTCTAAGTTTTCCTAAAACAAAAGGTATCTCTTTATTTTTTATACTAGACAAAGGTATAATCAATTTTTCTAGTGAACTACACTGAATAAGGGAGCCAATAAAAATATGGGTGCTCCCTGGTTCTTTATTTAAACTACCTTTTATATTTTCTTTAACTTTAAGCAAAAAGTGATTTAAATGGCAAACTCTACTTTAAATGGGTGTACAAAGGGGTTTAGTATTTTTAAATAGATTAGGAGGTGATTAAATACTTCTCTGAATTTTCTTAACCTTAGTCTAACAGTGTAGCTATTTTTCCTTATTTCTTTTAGCCTTTGACCAGTTAATCATTTAATTCAAAACTTTAAAGTTTTCTGTAACACTTAAGGGTTTTATATTTTTCCTAAGTAGTTTACCTTATTTAGGATCTGGCAAAATTGGTTTGACTCGATTTGGGTAAACCAAACTGAAGTTATGAATTTTTCAAGTTCTATATGGATTTAAATCAGAATATTTAAAAAGGTTTCCTGGAAACCCTATTTGCATCGGAGACCCTGGGTTCTTTCTAAACTAATCCTTTCAGTTCTACCCCTGCGCTATTGTTCCCTTGAGTCACTGACAGCGCACAAAACCCCCTGCCCTTTTCTTCTTCTTCCCCGCGGTCCCTCCCCTTATGCAAACAGTAGCCGCGGAAAGGAAAAGGACGGCGCGGCTTACCGGCGGCGGGAGAGGCGAGGGGCGAGGTTGGCTCCGAGAGGTCCTGGCGGTCACAGCGATGTACGGCTCAACGGCGGTGGTGGCCGAAATCGACCGGTCCACGTGCGCAGGCGGGTGAACTCGTCGGCGGCTAGAGCTTCGGCCTAACCACGGCGACATAGGTCAATCCAAGGGCACAGGAAGCTTCACAGGGTGTTGAGGAGTCGACACGTTCAAGGAATTGAAGAACAACTCACCGTGGAGCTCGGTCTACGTTCACCGGCGGTCGGGTGAAGTCCGGCGACCGTGGACTGGCTTCTCCGGCGAGGCAAAGTTCGATTCCTTGCTCGGGGAGCTTCACCGAGGCATGCACAGTCTACTCCGAGGGTCGGATGCGGCTGGGAGAGGCTCTGTTGTCCGGTCTACGGAGGCGGGGGATCGGGTGGCCGCGGGCACGCCGTGCACGGGGCAATACCGGTGATCTGGTGCTCCGGTGAGGTCGAGCGCGCGTGGGTGAGTACAGTCGATGTCTCTGGGGGCTTTATAGGCGCGGGCACGGGCAACAGCGCTGGCTCGGCTTTGGCGCGACGTGGGGCACGCGGGGGCGCGCGTCGGGCGTGCCCTGGCAAGCTTAGAGCGCGTCGAACACGTGTGTGTTTGCTTCTGCCATGGTTTAACGGCCGATTGGAGCACCTTAGCGTGAAGATCTTGGCAAAACCACTGTGCATGATCTCTTCCCTGCACCATATCCTACCTTTTTGATGTGTGTCCCAAGCCAAGATATGGTCGGGGTAGGGAGAGATAGGGGTGGGAAGTTGCCTCTGTCCTAGCTGTTCAAACCGAGACAAAACTCATGCCAAGTCGTGTCAAACGACCTAGGGTTGGGTTCAAACTTTTCCAGGGTATTCTAGAGGTATTTTGGCGCCACTTTGTCAATTGGGTCAAATGGTTTTGAAGTTTGAATGAGGGTGAACCTGTTTGATCTTTGAAAAAGGGTTGGTTTTAGACTTAGAAAAATTTTGATTTTTCTTTTGTGCTCAACCCTTTTGTGAACCTTTTGGGGTTTTTCTGAAATCTTTTTGGGGTCACTTTCTTTCTATTATTTTTAGGGTATCAAGTGTACTACAACTTTTATAATTGGCCCATTTCATGATCATGTGGTTTTCATAGCCTTTTGACCATACTTACCTCTAGTGCTCAACTTGTCCAAAGGGGTTTGAATTAGGGTTTGGGCAATTCTCCCCCTTATATGTGCATGACAAACCAAGGTATGACTTCTAAGATGGTTTGCACTTCTTTAGGGTCTTTAATTTCTAAGTTTGAAGTCCTTCACTCAAGTTAAGCCACATGTGATGATGGGCTTATTTGTGTAGCCTTGAGTGGAAACCCTAAGTAACACCTAGGGTGTTACATTATGTGATTCTACCCAAGATGTAGAAACAAAAGAATGTGTGGCACCAGTATCAAATAATACTTTTGCTAGGTAGGATTCGACTGGAAACATACCTACTGCCACGTCCTGAGCATCCTGGATTGCTTCAGCCTCTAGGTGGTTCACCTTTCCACGGTTGTAGGCCTAACCACGGACTCCTAGTGCTTGCTGTGGCGCTCCTTGTCTTGCTAGGGCATTGACTGCTGGCGGCTGCTGAGCTGCTTTCTTTGGACAGTTCTTCGCTCAGTGGTTTTGTTCTCCATAGTAGAAGCATGCACGACCTCCTACCTGTGCTGGGGCTACTTGGCCATTCTGGTTGGGTGCTGGGGTAGGAAAGCGAGCTGTCTGGTTGTTCTGACGCTGGTACTGATTTTCTCCAAGTTGGGTGTTCTGACGGTACTGCTGCTGCTGCTGAGGAAACTGCCTCTAGTACTGGTGCTAGTGCTGTTGATTTTGCTTGAATTGATGTGGTGAATTGCCTGAGTAGCAGGGACGACTGCTACTCCCAGCCTGAGATCCACCAATCTTGCGTTTCCTGTCCTCCATCTCCCAACGCTTCCTTTCAGTCATGATTGCTCTATCAATCAAATGCTGGAAGGTGGGAAAAGTGTGATTCATCAGCTGGTAGTGGAGGGGATCAACCAATCCTCTCAGAAAACGGTACTGCCTCTTATCATCTGTGTTGACATCTTCTGGGGCATAACGTGACAACTGCAAAAACTTATCCCTGTACTCAATGACGGACAGGGGACCTTGCTTCAGGGTGAGAAACTCCTCCTTCCTCACTATCATTAGTCCCTCGAGCACATGGTAGCGACGGAAGTTATCCCTAAACTCCTCCCAGGTGATGGCTTCAGGGTTGGCATGAGTGGTGAGGTAAGACTCCCACCAAGACTATGCTGCTCCCCTTAGCTGTCGGGGACCATACAACACCTTCTCACGGTCATAACACTGGGCAGTGTGCAAATCGCGTTCCACGATACACAACCAATCTTCAGTGTCCATGGGATCAGCAGAGTGGGCAAAGATAGAGCGATGGCCCCTCATGAATTCTGCCCTCTTGTCTCTGGGCACCTGTGGCATCTGGACTAGCACTGGAGGCTGAGGTGGGGGTGGCTGCTGCCGCAACTGTTGTATCGCTACTAAGGTCTAACCAATTGCTTGAACTGCCTGAGTTTGCATCATGAACATCTGCTCAACTGTCAGTGGGTGTGGCGGTGGCAACTGCTGCTGAGCTGCATCTTCCTGGGGTGCCTGCTGTTCTGGCTGAGCATGCCTTGCACCTCTGCGCCTGTTCTCAGACAACTGTAGAAATCACACACACATCAGATCTGACTCTGCAGTCTTTCAGCATAAGAAAATATATACAGAAATCTTTATAGCACTAAACACATGATCATCTTCAGTGACAGCTTCTCAGATAAAGAGGAAAGTGGAAATAAATGGATTGCAAAGATCCAACTTCATTACATGTCCATCATAACAAGCATTCCAACCTATGATAAGCAAACTAACTCTAACTAAAACTGACTAGACTAAGACACTGAATTAAGCATTATTACAGACTCCGACTCTGTCGATCTATGGATCTAAATCTATCCGGGTCCTGCAGTTTGGGGTTCCATAGACGAAGCGACCACGGGGCGGTGAGAGGTAAGGGTGCTGAATCCCGACAGGGGTGGGAGAACCACCATCCAGATAGTGACGTGCAGCGCACTCAGCACGCAATTCCGCAACCTCCGCCCGAACCTTGCCCAACTCATCAAAGGCATGGTCCAACTCTGTGTTGAGTACGGTGGCCAGGTTGACCATGCTGTTCAGCCTAGGATTGCCCTCACTAACTGGCGAGACAATCACACCTCCAGCACTGTCGGTCGAACGGTGAGGGTAGTACTTCATGTTGAGGCCATCAGCTACCCCGCTGAACAACGAGCAATACTGAGAAAGTGCCCATCATGCTGTATCTTGCATGGCTGCCATGACAGTATCCCTCTCAGTAATAGAATAGTGCTCTGAGAAGGCCTCTGCACCCCGGAGATCATCGTCCGGACGGCGCACCAAGCAAGTAGCCTCCCACTAGTCCGGGTATAACCCGCAACGATGCTGGTAGACTACACAATGGTACTCAATGGACCAAGTGTGTCGGTCGAAGGCCTTACGCAACAGGGTGTCGAGAGCGTCGTGGAAGTGACACCCGCGAGCGGCGTCACGAGTGATGGGTCTGGCGATCCATCCCTCCGGATCCTACTCCTCTGAGAGCTCCATGCCGTGGCTCGAACTGCCACCGGCGTCGTCGTCGTCTCCATCTTCGTTAGGGTCTCCTCCGGCAACCAGGATGCCCTGTGGCGGTGCAGGGGGCATCTCTAGCTGAGGTGTAGGGGAAAGTGGCCTCCTAGACTCCACCTCTTGCTGAGGCGAGGGGAAAGAGTCCTACTGCTCCTGCTCCAGCTCCTGGCATCGGCGCTCCTGCTCCTCGTGCAAGCGATGATGCTCCTGCTCCTCGTGCAGGCGACGATGCAGTCTCTCCAGATGACTGGACTGACCTAGCATCGTGCGACGCAGTGGACGCTCCACCAGGCGAGAAGGCAAAAAGAGGATCACAGACTTACGTGCAGTACACCTAAGATGAGCCATCTATAAAAGACATCGTAAGCACAAGAGTGAGAGTAGAACTATAAGACCAGAAAGTAAACATAAAGAAAAGTGAGATAAAACTTTTGAGATAAGTAAATAATATAGAGTTGGCCAAGGTGACCAACTTTTGAAAGGACACTAAGGCCAAGGTAAGAGTAGGGGTCTATAGTCCTTAGGGCAACCATTCTAGTCTAGGTTAGCGGTCCTACAGTCAGCAAGGGCTTTGATACCACATATGTCACACCCGGTTTTTGGAAGGTAAACCGAATGCAAACCATATACATGCCAGGATCAGAACTCACGTACACAACGATTACATAATTGGACATCATCAAATAATGCTCAAAGTAAATAGTGGAAAGGTACTTTAATTACATCAAGATGTCCAAGACATCCACAGAGTCTAATACATATCCATAGTGTTCAACATTAATATCAAAGTGCGGAGAAACGAAACGTAGAGGATAAGCCTACACAGGCAGCTGATTGGGGGTTGCCACTAAAATAAACTAGAACTCGTCGTAGTCCTGGAACTCCTCAAAGTCCTCCATATTGCCAGCATCTCCTCCTGAGCATTGAGTATAGTGAGGACAACCTGGGGTGGGGTGGTTTGTAAAGCAAGGGTGAGTACACATCAACGTACTCAGCAAATGTCCCGTTTGGCTAAGTGGACTAGTTGTATGTGGAGTTAAGGTTAAGCAGTTGCTTTTAGTTGGTCAAGTTATTTATTATTAGTGGAAGCCAAGTTTTAGCAATAACTGACCTATGAATCATTTCCTCATCGAGGAACATTATTACCATCATCGAACCAAAATAATAAATATAACAATTGTATATCGAACCATCTGTATCTATAATCAAAGAGGATCTCAAGGCTGCTCTTAACCATGAGCACGGCTGATATACCAGTTTCTAACACTCTATAGAGGTCGCACACTTTATCCACAAGACGTGATTCCCATTCTGCTCGGGGTTCTAGCCTCCCCATTGATCACTACCAAGGTGACCTAGCAGGGTCTCACTACTTAGCCTTTACAAAGATTTCGCAGAGGTCATAGTCGCCCGTTAGGTTTATCCAGTTTGATAAACACAGTACATCTCCCCAAAGGAAGGGTGACTAACAAAAACCAAATCAAAGAACTCCTGCAACCAGCCTCGGTAGAGCAAGTACTGTGCCCGGACCCCATTGACGGCCCTACGGCGAAGCCAACTACTCCTCTGGTTCCTCTAATTAATCAGCTAAGGGCGTCTCATTCCACCCTCATGGTTGCACTTTATCTCGGGTTGTCACTCCCCAAACAGGTCCTTACGGAGAGGTACTCAGGAAACAGTCTGAGTCCCCTAAAGTAATCATAAGAACCTCATCGGGATAACATCATCGTATCATAAATAATCACATCATGTTCATTGATTAAGTTAAAGCAAAAGCATAATCTAACCATGATTAACCCAAAAAGGTAAACAAGGATAAGGTAAATACAGACTAGTCACTCCTTAAGTTTCAATAATGTAATGCGGGACAGTGAATTATAAGGTAAAATAGGACATGATAGGTCTGAGGACAATTGCCTTCACCAGGTTGTTGCTCAGAGGGATCTTCGGCAACACACTTAGGAACTACGGACTGCTCATTGTCTAAATAAAGCGATCATACATTCAATACGTTTGGAAAGTACAAATGAACAGCACATCAAACATGTACAAACATTGGAACACAATTCAAAAGATGTAGTATTAAATAAAGGAGAATGAGGTCAAGTTATAAAATGACCTAATCCTAATCAGGGGTTGATTACTCTCTAAGTGTTTGGAACATACCTCAAAAGGTAAAGTAGTAGTTTAAACAAGAAAGAGATTAAATCATAAGATGGACTAATCTTATTTGGGAATTTGATTATTCTTTAAGTGTTATTCATAATTACATAACCTAATTCTATTCATTTCATTAAGACCCAAAAGTTAAACCAAAAATGAATTCATGTAATGCATGTCACTAATCTCACAAGATTAAATATATTTTAACTCCTAGGGCTTTCATTTTATTTATTTCATTAAATAAATAAATTAACATATACATTAATCTTGTATCCTATGTGTAAAATTAAAGTATACAGACTATAGCTGATCATAATTTATTTGAACAGAGAATAATTTTATGAATATTTTGCAATTTGAACCACTAAATTTAGAGTTCATATAAAAAGATATGAAATAAACAAGTTTTGAAGTTTAAAATATGAAATTTGGACTAAATCTGTGATTAAATAAAAGTACAGGGGGCTAATTAAAATAAACCAGGGGCCTACGCGCTAAAATTTAGGACAGCGGGTTGATTTCCTAAAAGCCGAGGGACTCTTAAGTAAAACTTACACGCGAAGGGGTACGGGGTAATATCGACCGTCGGATCAGAGATCAACAGCCAGGATTAGAACGCGCGGGCGCGCGGACGTGACTGACAGGCGGGGACAGGGCGTCAGTGAGCCAGGGTGGGCTGACCAGCCGGGCCCAGGGCCAGGGGCGCGGGTGAGGGGGAAGGGAGAAGGGTGGTTGGATCTGGATCGGAGGGCTGCGATCAGATCCGCTCTGGTTAAATCTAAACTGCCCGATCTCGGACGGACGCCCGAGATCTAACGGCTGGGGGCGAACACAGGTGCGGTGGCGCCGCTTGGTCCCGCGACGAGAGCTCGCCGAAGACAAGGGGACTGGCCACGGCGGGGCTCTAGAGGCTTGGGGACTAGCTCGGGCGCGTTTAGGGCGGTCTGGCAGACTCGGCCATGGGCATCACGCCGGCGCGGGAGCACCAGAGGGCGCTGCACACGGCGAGGCGAGCTAACAGCGGCGTGGGGCAACTCTGGTGAACAATCACGCGCTAACTAGGGCAGTAACGGCCGAATTAAGGGCACGGGCAGGTTGCTCACAACGAAGGGAAGCGCTGGAGTCACGGGGCAACGGCGGTGGCGTAGGGACACGACAGGGCGATGGTGGCGGAGCTTGTAACACCCGGTTTTAAAGGACAAAGCCGGGTGCATCTCATACATGCGCCAAAGAAGACAACATATATAATAACAGAGTGTATAGAGATAAATGTCACAAAACATCAGAGTATTTATTACATAGCGGAAGACTTATTACAAAATAAAATAATGAATATAAAACGAACTAAGGATCGTCGGCGCAAATGTCGACTGAGAAACGCCACCTAGATCAGATCGAACTCCTCAGTGTTAGGCGGCTCCTCCTGAACCACCTGTTCTTCTCCTGTGGGGGGTGTGAGACAGCAAGAGTGAGCTCACATACGTTCATAGCTCAACAAGTCGTGGGGAATAATGTGGCATGAACTCACCAAAGGTGGGAGTTCATGAAGTGTAAGGCTGATCAATGAAATAAAGGCTGAAGCTGAGCATTGCTTTTATAAGTTGGTCAACATTTTATTAGCAGTTACTAAGTGTAAGTGAATACCAAACCATAGTAATAACAAATAAAAGTAATAATAAAATAATCCCAAATGCAATGAAATGACAGATTAAGTTTAAGTTCCATAAATTAATCATGTGAGTGTCCGAGCCGCTCATGACCGTGAGCACGGCTAGTATACCAGTTTTACACTCTGCAGAGGTTGCGCATCTTTACCCACAAGTCATGTTACCCATTTGCCATGGAGTTGATCAGACTCCATACACCTCTACCTAGGAAGCGAGGCAGGGTACCACTACGAGGCCTTTACAAAGTTCCACTAGCTTCAGACTACCCGCTACAGTTTATAGGAAGCTCCAGTGCAGGGTTCTTGCCGACCGCCATCGCAGCAAAATCAAACAAGGACCTCCCTACACTGACCACTCCCCTACTGCCCTTGCCCCTTTCGGGTAAGGTAGCCCTCCACTAGCTTTCCTAGTTAATCAGCCAAGGGCGTCCCATTAAACCCTTGTGGTAGCATTGTTTTCCCGGGTGGTTCTCCATGTTCCCATTAACATAATGATCTTAACATGAACAAGGAAGAATAAAACAGATAACAATAAATAGTATAACAATGAGTGATGAATATCTCTATACCCAAATCCACATAAAGCAATAGCATGTACTACCCAAATCTTTAGTAGTAAAACCAGTGGTGTAACAAGGTATAAAGATAGTCAAAATCTAGGGTATCCTATTGGGTCCCAGCAAAATTATCCTATGCAGATCATTATGAATAGTAAGAACATGAATGGGTAAAAGAAGTGATCAAGGGCACAACTTGCCTTCCACGAGCTCCTGCTCAGCTACTTCAACTTGTTGAAGCTCAGGTTCCACAGTGGCTTGCTCGTCTACTCGCATCAATACAATACATACATAGCATAGCATAAATTAACATCACATCAAACATGCAAATAGAATATACAGTAATAAACTAGACATTAAAATATGATCACAGGAACTGGAATCATTAAATTTAGATTTATAGATTTTAAGATATGAATTTCTGAAGCTTTTATGTACTTAATACAAGATTGAGTATTAGATAAATTTTAAATCATCTTTCATGTCAAAACAGAGGCATTAATGGGTAGACAATAATATTATAAGAATTTAGGAACTGGAATGGGTCAATTTGGAGTTCATATGCATTTTCTATGAATTATACAAATCCTATGAATTGTTTTTATATTAAAAACTCATTTTCCAATTCATTTTTCTGATTTAATAACTCTCTGGATTGGGCCTCAATTTCAGGAAAGTGCAGGGGCAATGGTGCAAGACTCCACAGACTCAGTGAATAGCGCCCCCAGGACGGCGGGTTGGTTTCCTGAAAACTGAGGGGCCAAAATGCAAAACGCGCGCAGCGAAGGGGTATCGGGCTGCTTTGACCGTTGGATTATGCGTAGACGGCGCAGATTAGATCGCCCCACATTCCAACCGGTAAGCGCCCCTGACCGGCCGATCTCGATCTAACGGCCATGTTTTAAAACGCTAAAGTCAAATCTCGTCCGCCCGATTCACCCCGAACGGTCCCGATCTAATCTACACGTAATGCCGCGCGGATAGGGTCGATGCCGTTCAACTTTAGATCAACGGAACGAGATGTCCTCACACCCGCAATCTAATCCCGACCGTCTATTTTTCGATCAATGGCTAGCAACCGATCTTCCACCTATGGCCTCCGTTGGAGGGCACGGCGGCACGCGTAGAACGCGGCGGCGCCATTGCCGTGGACATCGACCCCGCCTTCTACTACCCCGCTGCAAACGCGACTTCGTTCGAAGTAAAGGGGGGGAAAAGGTGAACACTATGGAGGATTCCTTACCGGTAGCGGAGTTGAAGACGGAGCTACCCACGACGCTCGGTGAAGTTGTGGCAACGGTGAGAAATTGCGGCCACCGAGGCCGCCCTTCTTCCCTCACGCCGGCCCTGACGCGATCCGGCTGCACGGACGACACCCCACGACCGCGTGTGCACCCTCGAGCGGAGCTGCTGGTGGTGATTACCCGAGGCGGCACCTCACTCACTCCCCCCAATCTGAGTATGGCGCTGCAGAGCGGTAGGAAGAGAGGATGCGAAAGAGGGGGGCGAGAGGAGACGTGGGTTCTGCATTTGAAGCCAGCAACGAGTCGGTCACGAGAAGCGGAATTTCAGGGCGATCGTGCGTGTCGCGCGAGAATCACCCAGCGGCGTGCCCGCCATGCTCGCCTTTCCGTTGAGAGCAGAGCTGCGCACCCGGGCCCACCGGCAAGTGGCAGGGAGATCGCTCGATTCAGGTAGAAGGCGCCGACACGTTGGCCCCACCGGTCAGAGCTCGAGCACCCAGGCGCAAGCGTACCATGGCGATAGGATTAGTGGGCCACGCGTGAGCGACGAGATGGGCTGGCGCGCGAGAGATGAGTAGGAGAATGGGCCGGTCTGCATGGAATTGAGCCCAATGCGTCATTTTCTATTTTTTTCCTTTCTTTCTTTCCTGGTTTGTTTTCTTTTTTATTTTGAATTCCAAATTTTTGAATTCAATCCTTGTGGCAAACTTTGGACTCGGTTCAAATATGAAATTTGAGCACTCTAGCATAAGATGAACCCATCATTTAAATTTATTTTCATGTATTGTTTAGTATTTTCTCCTTTCTTTTCTTGATTATTTCTCACTCTCAATTACTCAAGTTAGTCATTAATTCTCAAATTTGGATATGAATTCCTTTCTATTAATGTGACTTCTATTATTATTAAATGCACATACAAATAAAAGCCAACATGATGCACAATTTTATTTTATAGGTTATTGGTTATTTACTCCAAATAAATAAAACAATGTTTGTTCACATGTACCAATAAGTGGAAACTACACACATATAGAGAAAATAATCTCATTTCTTAGGCTTTTACAAATTTGAGCATTACAAATCCTACCCCCCTTAAAAATAATCTCGTCCTCAAGATTTAAGAAGATCTAGGGAAAAGATGGGGGAAGTCTATACGAAGCTCTTCTTCTCTTTCCCAAGTTGCTTCATCTTCACCGTGGTGGCTCCATTAAACTTTGCACATCTTTATAACTTTATTCCTTGTAACTCGAGTCAATGCATCAAGAATCTTGATGGGGTACTCAGCATAAGTCAGGTCATCTTGAACACTAAGGTCCTCCATTGGTAACTGCTCCTCAGGTACCCTGAGGCACTTCTTTAGCTGAGACACATGGAATACATCATGTACATCTGACAGGTGATCGGGTAGCTCTAGTTGATATGCAACTTCTCCCACTCGCTTTAAGATCAAGAAAGGTCCAATGAAGCGAGGGGATAACTTTCCTTTAACTTTAAATCTCCTCATACCACGAAGTGGTGACACCTTCAAATAGACATGATCACCCTCCTTAAACTCCAGTAGTCTCCTTCTGTTATCAGCATAGCTCTTTTGCCTTGATTGTGCAATTCTCAAATTTTCTCTTATCATTCGAACTTGTTCTTCTGCCTCTTGTATCAATTCAGGCCCAAAGAACTGTCTTTCTCCAGTCTGATCCCAATATAGGGGAGTCCTGCATTTTCTGCCATACAAAGCCTCGAATGGTGACATCTTCAAACTGGCCTGGTAGCTATTATTATAAGAAAACTCAGCATAGGGTAAGCTCTTCTCCCAACTGCCACCATGCTTAAGGGCACAAGCTCTTAACATATCCTCCAGCACTTGGTTAGTCCTCTCTGTCTGTCCATCAGTCTGGGGATGGTAGGCTGAACTAAAATTCAACTTGGTATCCAAACTCTCATGCAACTTCTTCCAAAATCGAGAAGTAAACTGTGATCCTCGATCAGACACGATCTTCTTAGGCACTCCATGTAGACAAACTATCTGAGTCATATACAATTCTGCTAGCTTGGCTCCCGTATAATTAGTCCTCATAGGTATAAAATGAGCCACCTTTGTCAATCTGTCCACAATTACCCAAATAGAGTCATGTCCTGCTGGAGTGCGGGGTAGTCCAACAATAAAATCCATACCAATTTCTTCCCATTTCCACTCAGGTATCTTCAATGGGTGCAATAATCCAGTGGGTCTTTGATGTTCGGCCTTGACTCTTTGACATACATCACACTTAGCCACATGAGCAGCCACATCTCTTTTCAGTCCATACCACCAATACTTTTGCTTCAAATCTTGATACATCTTAGTGCTTCCAGGGTGGATGGAGTAATCAGAATCATGAGCTTCTTTCAATATAGCCTCACGGAGGCTATCGATCTCTGGAACACATATCCGATCTTTGAACCATATAGTACCTTGCTCATCCTCCGTGAATTCCGGAACTCGACCTTCCGTAATCAGATCCTTAATCTCTTGAATCTTAGCATCACCAACCTGACATTTACGAATCTCTTGCTCCAAGGTAGGTTCCAACTCAATGGTAACTCCTTCAGTGTGAGTAGCAATTCCCAGGTTGAGCTTCTCAAAATCTTTTGCTAATTCATCGGGTAGCTGGACAACGAAAGCGGAGTGAGCATGCTCCTTCCGACTCAAGGCATCTGCAACCAAATTCGCCTTGCCCGGGTGATAATGAATCTCCAAATCATAATCCTTAATAAGCTCCAACCAACGACGTTGCCTGAGGTTGAGATCCTTCTGAGTGAATATATACTTCAAACTCTTATGATCCGTGTATACTTGGCACTTAGTTCCCATAATGTAGTGTCTCCAAATCTTAAGTGCATGCACAACTGCAGCTAGTTCCAAGTCATGAGTGGGGTAGTTCAATTCATGCTTCCTCAACTGACGAGATGCATAGGCAATCACATGTCCTTCTTGCATAAGCACACATCCAAGTCCTTGGCCACATGCATCACAGTAAATGTCAAATCCCTTCTGCAGATCTGGCATAACCAATACTGGAGGTGACATCAATCTCTCCTTCAATTGATCAAAGCTCTCTTGACATTTCTCATCCCACTTAAATTCTTTTCCTTTCTCCAAAAGCGATGTCATAGGCTTGGCAATCTTAGAGAATCCCTCAATAAATCTCCGATAATATCCTGCGAGTCCCAAGAAACTCCGTATCTCAGTAACTGTAGTGGGCACTCTCCACTCCATTATCTCCTTCACTTTAGCAGGATCCACTGCTATTCCTCCATTAGAAATGATATGACCAAGGAATGGCACCTTGTCAATCCAAAACTCGCATTTGCTGAACTTAGCGTAGAGTTGATTATCTCGCAACTTCTGTAGCACCAACCTCAGATGTTGTTCATGATCACTTTCATTCCTAGAATAGATAACAATATCGTCGATGAATACCACGACGAATCTGTCCAAATACTCCATAAACACCTTATTCATCAAATTCATGAAGTAAGCTGGTGCATTGGTTAGTCCGAATGACATAACAGTAAACTCATATAATCCATATCGAGTCGAGAATGCTGTCTTGGGAATATCCGATGGTCTAATCCTCATCTGATGGTAACCCGATCGGAGATCAATCTTCGAGAATACTCTAGCACCTCTCATCTGATCAAATAAATCCTCAATACGGGGTAATGGATACTTGTTCTTCACCGTGACATCATTAAGTGATCTATAGTCCACACACATCCGTTGAGATCCATCCTTCTTCTGCACAAATAACACCGGTGCTCCCCACGGTGAGGAACTCGGACGAATGTACCCAGCCTCTTGTAACTCAGTTAACTGCTTCTTCAGTTCCTTCAACTCCTCTACGGACATTCTATATGGCCGTTTAGAAATAGGGGCGGTTCCAGGTAAGAGATCAATAACAAACTCAACTTCTCTATCAGGTGGCATCCCTGGTAACTCCTCTGGAAAGACATCCGGAAAATCTCTAACCACCCGGATGTTGTCACCAACAAACTCCTCAGGCATAAAGAACATTGCACGCATTGATGAGGAGGTTACTGCAATATTAACTTGAAATCTTTCTCCTTTAGTGGTAGTGAGTTCCACGGTACCTCTACCACATGCTATAACGGCCTTTGCCTTTCTTAGCCATGACATACCAAGGATCAGATCTATACTGCTTGACTCTAATATTATAGCAGTAGCTCCAAAATCTCTACCCATAATGGTTAATGTCAATCTACGTGTCATTTGATTCGCCTCAACAGGCCCTTTAGGTGTAATTACTATCAGGGGTTTTCTCATATTTAGCAGTGGTATTTCATTTGTGTTGGCATATCTAGCAGACATGAATGAATGTGTAGCACCAGAATCAAATAATATTGTTGCAGGAATTGCATTAACATAAAACATACCAATTACGAGGTCCCCACCATCAGGAGTATCATCAACGCTGACTTGGTTCACCCTGGCTATAGAATATCCCTTGCCAGGGGTCTGTTGCTTGTTCTGAACTGGAGTAGTAGCAATCCTCTGTGGGCAGACATTTGCATAATGACCAGTCTTCCCACACTTAAAACACGTAGTGCCCGGACTCTGTCCTGCAAACTTTGTCGGGGTGCCAGTGGGAGTGGCCTGACGAGTAGGTGTCCTCAGTGGTGATTGCTGAACTGGGCGCGGTCCTCCTGGTCGAGTCGGTGTACCCTGTGGTGAACTGTAACGAGGACGAACACTGCTGCTACCCTGTCCTTGCGAGATAGCCTTCCTCTTCAAATCACCCAGTTGAACACGCTTGTGTTCAATAGCAAGAGCCTTATCCAATAGCCTCTGAAATGATGGAAAGGTGTGTGCAACCAGTGCATACTGCAAGGGTCCATTAAGTCCTTCAATAAAGTGCTCCTGCTTTCTTTCATCCTCAGCAACTTCCTCCGGAGCATATCTCGACAGCTGAATAAAATTTGTCTCTGTATTCGCTAACTGACATATTGCCTTGCTTCAATGACAGAAACTCCTTCTTCTTGATCTTTATCATCCCAGCTGGAATATGGTAGTTCCTGAACTGCGTATTGAACTCTGCCCAAGTAATAGTATCAGCAGCATCGTGGGCAGCCGTATATGAATCCCACCAGTCAGCAGCAGGACCAGTCAGACGTCCAGAAGCATATAAAACCTTCTCCCGGTCCGTGCACTGTGCAATATTCAGCATCTTCTCAACGGACTTCAGCCAATCATCCGCGTCCAGTGGATCAGGTGAGCTAGCGAATGTAGGTGGCTTATGACTCATAAACTCCCGGTGCTTATCACGAGGTGGAACTGGTGGTGGTGGTGGAGGCAATGGCACTTGTTGCTGTTGCTGCTGCTGTTGAAGTTGTTGTTGCAGCTGCTGTTGTTGTGCCCTCCTTTCTTGGCGTATCTCATCTCTCTCCTGGCGCAACTCCTGGCTTATATCTTCTCTTTCCTGACGCATTTCCTGGCGTTCTTGCTGCATCTGGGCACGCATATCAGCCATAGTGTCTGCCATTTGCTGCATCACCTCCATCTGAGCAGCAACCAGTGGGTCAACTTCGCCTGGTGGAGGATTAGGAGGATTCATCTCTGCTGGCTGTGGCTGAGGTTGTCTATAAATCCTTCGAGTGTGTTGATTAGGAGGCAAATCAATTCCACCACCCCTCCTGGTATTGACCATCTGAGTTAGATACATAAGGTAAGAGAAAACAGTAGACAAGGCAGTAATTACGAATCATGTTAAATTGGGGGATTTATTAGCTAAGCAGTTTAATGTTTTACCTACCATAGCTAATTTATTACCTTATGCTGGCACATGCTAAGATGTCCATGTAATATTTCAATCAATCAAAGAAGCAAATCAGGCATTGATCATCAGAACAATCAACCAATATTTTTAATAGAGAAAATAGTTTAAATTTTGTCTTAGGCTTCCTATCTCTTAAAAATGTCATAGAGGTAGGGACTCCAAGGCTTGAAATCCATCTTGTCTAAGAGTAGAAAAGGTAAGAATGATCAGAGTAGAACAGTAGAAGGTGAGACAGGATCAAGATAAGTATAGAAAGAATTAGAATAAGATAAGTAGGTAAGGGTTTTGTCCATTTCTATCTAGGTTTCGTCCTACAGTCAACATTTCCTCTGATACCACTTCTGTAACACCCGGTTTTAAAGGACAAAGCCGGGTGCATCTCATACATGCGCCAAAGAAGACAACATATATAATAACAGAGTGTATAGAGATAAATGTCACAAAACATCAGAGTATTTATTACATAGCGGAAGACTTATTACAAAATAAAATAATGAATATAAAACGAACTAAGGATCGTCGGCGCAAATGTCGACTGAGAAACG
The DNA here is from genome assembly GCA_029449295.1 of Zea luxurians. Lineage (NCBI taxonomy): Eukaryota > Viridiplantae > Streptophyta > Magnoliopsida > Poales > Poaceae > Zea > Zea luxurians. The sequence goes on along the minus strand of JAOPSE010000003.1, from coordinate 146,620,055 downwards.
CCACCTAGATCAGATCGAACTCCTCAGTGTTAGGCGGCTCCTCCTGAACCACCTGTTCTTCTCCTGTGGGGGGGTGTGAGACAGCAAGAGTGAGCTCACATACGTTCATAGCTCAACAAGTCATGGGGAATAATGTGGCATGAACTCACCAAAGGTGGGAGTTCATGAAGTGTAAGGCTGATCAATGAAATAAAGGCTGAAGCTGAGCATTGCTTTTATAAGTTGGTCAACATTTTATTAGCAGTTACTAAGTGTAAGTGAATACCAAACCATAGTAATAACAAATAAAAGTAATAATAAAATAATCCCAAATGCAATGAAATGACAGATTAAGTTTAAGTTCCATAAATTAATCATGTGAGTGTCCGAGCCGCTCATGACTGTGAGCACGGCTAGTATACCAGTTTTACACTCTGCAGAGGTTGTGCATCTTTACCCACAAGTCGTGTTACCCATTTGCCACGGAGTTGATCAGACTCCATACACCTCTACCTAGGAAGCGAGGCAGGGTACCACTACGAGGCCTTTACAAAGTTCCACTAGCTTCAGACTACCCGCTACAGTTTATAGGAAGCTCCAGTGCAGGGTTCTTGCCGACCGCCATCGCAGCAAAATCAAACAAGGACCTCCCTACACTGACCACTCCCCTACTGCCCTTGCCCCTTTCGGGTAAGGTAGCCCTCCACTAGCTTTCCTAGTTAATCAGCCAAGGGCGTCCCATTAAACCCTTGTGGTAGCATTGTTTTCCCGGGTGGTTCTCCATGTTCCCATTAACATAATGATCTTAACATGAACAAGGAAGAATAAAACAGATAACAATAAATAGTATAACAATGAGTGATGAATATCTCTATACCCAAATCCACATAAAGCAATAGCATGTACTACCCAAATCTTTAGTAGTAAAACCAGTGGTGTAACAAGGTATAAAGATAGTCAAAATCTAGGGTATCCTATTGGGTCCCAGCAAAATTATCCTATGCAGATCATTATGAATAGTAAGAACATGAATGGGTAAAAGAAGTGATCAAGGGCACAACTTGCCTTCCACGAGCTCCTGCTCAGCTACTTCAACTTGTTGAAGCTCAGGTTCCACAGTGGTTGCTCGTCTACTCGCATCAATACAATACATACATAGCATAGCATAAATTAACATCACATCAAACATGCAAATAGAATATACAGTAATAAACTAGACATTAAAATATGATCACAGGAACTGGAATCATTAAATTTAGATTTATAGATTTTAAGATATGAATTTCTGAAGCTTTTACAAGATTGAGTATTAGATAAATTTTAAATCATCTTTCATGTCAAAACAGAGGCATTAATGGGTAGACAATAATATTATAAGAATTTAGGAACTGGAATGGGTCAATTTGGAGTTCATATGCATTTTCTATGAATTATACAAATCCTATGAATTGTTTTTATATTAAAAACTCATTTTCCAATTCATTTTTCTGATTTAATAACTCTCTGGATTGGGCCTCAATTTCAGGAAAGTGCAGGGGCAATGGTGCAAGACTCCACAGACTCAGTGAATAGCGCCCCCAGGACGGCGGGTTGGTTTCCTGAAAACTGAGGGGCCAAAATGCAAAACGCGCGCAGCGAAGGGGTATCGGGCTGCTTTGACCGTTGGATTATGCGTAGACGGCGCAGATTAGATCGCCCCACATTCCAACCGGTAAGCGCCCCTGACCGGCCGATCTCGATCTAACGGCCATGTTTTAAAACGCTAAAGTCAAATCTCGTCCGCCCGATTCACCCCGAACGGTCCCGATCTAATCTACACGTAATGCCGCGCGGATAGGGTCGATGCCGTTCAACTTTAGATCAACGGAACGAGATGTCCTCACACCCGCAATCTAATCCCGACCGTCTATTTTTCGATCAATGGCTAGCAACCGATCTTCCACCTATGGCCTCCGTTGGAGGGCACGGCGGCGCGCGTAGAACGCGGCGGCGCCATTGCCGTGGACATCGACCCCGCCTTCTACTACCCCGCTGCAAACGCGACTTCGTTCGAAGTAAAGGGGGGGAAAAGGTGAACACTATGGAGGATTCCTTACCGGTAGCGGAGTTGAAGACGGAGCTGCCCACGACGCTCGGTGAAGTTGTGGCAACGGTGAGAAATTGCGGCCACCGAGGCCGCCCTTCTTCCCTCACGCCGGCCCTAACGCGATCCGGCTGCACGGACGACACCCCACGACCGCGTGTGCACCCCCGAGCGGAGCTGCTGGTGGTGATTACCCGAGGCGGCACCTCACTCACTCCCCCCAATCTGAGTATGGCGCGGCAGAGCAGTAGGAAGAGAGGATGCGAAAGAGGGGGGCGAGAGGAGACGTGGGTTCTGCATTTGAAGCCAGCAACGAGTCGGTCACGAGAAGCGGAATTTCAGGGCGATCGTGCGTGTCGCGCGAGAATCACCCAGCGGCGTGCCCGCCATGCTCGCCTTTCCGTTGAGAGCAGAGCTGCGCACCCGGGCCCACCGGCAAGTGGCAGGGAGATCGCTCGATTCAGGTAGAAGGCGCCGACACGTTGGCCCCACCGGTCAGAGCTCGAGCACCCAGGCGCAAGCGTACCATGGCGATAGGATTAGTGGGCCACGCGTGAGCGACGAGATGGGCTGGCGCGCGAGAGATGAGTAGGAGAATGGGCCGGTCTGCATGGAATTGAGCCCAATGCGTCATTTTCTATTTTTTTCCTTTCTTTCTTTCCTGGTTTGTTTTCTTTTTTTATTTTGAATTCCAAATTTTTGAATTCAACCCTTGTGGCAAACTTTGGACTCGGTTCAAATATGAAATTTGAGCACTCTAGCATAAGATGAACCCATCATTTAAATTTATTTTCATGTATTGTTTAGTATTTTCTCCTTTCTTTTCTTGATTATTTCTCACTCTCAATTACTCAAGTTAGTCATTAATTCTCAAATTTGGATATGAATTCCTTTCTATTAATGTGACTTCTATTATTATTAAATGCACATACAAATAAAAGCCAACATGATGCACAATTTTATTTTATAGGTTATTGGTTATTTACTCCAAATAAATAAAACAATGTTTGTTCACATGTACCAATAAGTGGAAACTACACACATATAGAGAAAATAATCTCATTTCTTAGGCTTTTACAAATTTGAGCATTACAGAGCTCCGGCTGCGTAAGAACCGCTCCGGTGAGCGCGGGCCGGACAAACTAGAGAGGGGGAGGGCACACCGAAGGGTGTCCCGAGCAGCTAATGGCAAGGCGAAACTCACCGAGGCAAAGGACGGGGCACGAGCGTGACGGTGATTGCAGAACGGGCAATGGCCGACGGTGAGCGGAGCTCTCTGTTCGCGCGGGCAGAGCGAGAGAGATGGCGAGGGGGTTTGGCTGAGGGCGCAAGTGAGCGAGGGGAGGTGGGCGAGCATGGTGCAGGGCTTAAAAGGGGCGCGGGCGCGGGGACGTGGCCGGAGAACACGCGGACGTGGGTGCGTCCACGGCGGGGAATCGTGAGCGAGAGGTTAGGGACGGCTGACAGGTGGGGTCAGCAGGACCGAGAGGGAAGCTAGCGCGCGGGCGAGAGAAACGGCGTCGACAGGCCTAGCCCATGGGGCAGCGAGAGAGAGAGAGAGAGAGGGCACGCTGGAGTTGGCGCCGACAAGCGGGGCCCGCCTGTCAGGCACCGAGGGCGCGCGGGCTGGGCTTAGTGGGCCGACTTGGCCTGAATTAGGTTTTCCATTTTCTAAGTAATTTCTAATTGCTTTTCTATTTATTTTATCTAGGGTTTTCAATTCAAATTCAAATCAAGTTTCAAATTCAAACCAAATCAATCATGTGCAACAATTCAATAAATATTTGGGGTTCAACATGATGCAACATTTCATGACTCATATGTTTTGGGCAAAATAAAATAAATAATCCCTTACTAATTAAGCTAACCCTAGCCAAAATAGAAAGAGAGGGAGAGAAACTAGAGAGAGATGGAAACTAGAGTGAGATAGAGAAGAGTAACACCTAAATTTGGATGATAATTAGAAATAAATTTTATACCCCAAATTCAGGGTGTTACACGGTTCCAGCCGGGCAGGGGCCTGCGTCGGTCCTGGCAGGAAAGGTTGACACCGGCGACGGGAGAGGCGCGAAGAGATAGGTGTTGCTAGGCGGCTCAGGCGAGGGCAGGGGGCGCGTTGATGGCGCCGCCGATCCTAGAACTAGCCAGCCAAGGGGGAGATGAAAGAGAGCTGCGGCCAGGAAGGTGGGGGCGCGGGCCCTAGACGAGGTAGAGGAGCTCGGCGACGGCGTGACCTACGGTCGGGCGGCGCTTCTACGGCCGAGGGGAGGGAGGGGGCTGGGGCGACGACCTCCATGGCCGGCGAGGAGAGGAGCTCGGTGGTGGCCGACGAGGAGGCCAGCGGAGGATGCAGTCGAGCCTAGCTGCCACCGCCGTTGGCCGGGGACATGCGTGCACGCCGGGGCCGGGGCCGTCGTGCCCATGCTTGGGTTGTGCGTGGCCGACGCAAGGCCGCCCGCTCCGGAGCGCTCCTCGTCTGAGGCCTCCGCGCCAGTGCGCCGCCAGGGCCGGGTAGCCGCGCCTGCGCCGTGGCCAGGCCGCCGCATCACGCGTCGGGTTGGGATGGCCGCGCCTGTGCCGCTGTGCTGCCAGGGGTTCGTGCACCAGGATGCCGCGCCGCCTGGGGGGCATGCCCGCGCCACCGAGGCCAAGGACTGCACCCACCGTCGGGGCCGCCGGCTATTGAGGGAAGGGGGGACAGGCATGGGGGAGCCGCCCTCGAGAGGAAGGATGAGCCTCCTGGGGGGCGAAAGCATGTGGCTGATGATGGCCTAGGAGCAGAGGTGGACGACGGCTAGGGTGGGAGGAAGGAAAACCTAATCCTCTAATACCATGTAGAATAATGAAGTGCTTGATATATTGATAAGAGATGGAGTACGATATATAGACTCACATGAAACTCTAACCCTAATAGGCCGGTAGCCCAACAGTGGTGCCGACCCACACACATATAGTCTAACACTATCATCACCTCGACAACCTTCTAAATTTGGAGATAGATAGATAGAAGTTATATCAAGCTATTTGAAAACATTGGTCAGAACTTTGGTACTCTCTCCGTTCTTTTTTATTTTAAAAATAAACTATTGAGAGACAAATATTTGAGAACGGAGCTAGTACGATTTTTTTTTCTCTGAAGAAGTCTGAAATCGGATATCTAAAGTATCGTATTTGGCAAATTATAGCTCACCAACAACTGCATAACTACAATCTTGATCTTGATATAATGAACAACCCAGAGTCAAATGGCAAACGTGCAATTTGTCATGGACCGTAGCTATCCATTTTTATTTTTTTGTCACTCATGGCGTGGCATCGTACCAATTCTGTCCACAGCTATTGGCCATTATCTTGGCGTGACATCGTACCCAATCCCATTTGACAGCAACATGTTTAGGCTGACTTCACAGCCGAAATTTCCGAACTGCTCCAAGAGAAGAGAGCAAAAGGCACCGGGCATTGGAAAAACTTCTCTGTTTACTGCTTAAAAATACATAATTATTTCACTAGAAAGCTTCAAGCGTTGAACTTCCGAGAAGTTATCCAATTTGAAGCACAATCACCGCAAAATATAACAAGACTAGTTCAATAGCACTAACAAAGTACAAAAATGGAGCCCATTAAAAATTAACCACTAAACAACTTAGGGCTTGTTCGTTTTGCTTTCAATCCATGTGGATTGAGTGGGATTGGATGTGTTTTAATCTCAAACAAATCAAAATCTTTCATATTTTTTTCTAATTCTATCCAATCCACATGTGATAGGAATAAACCGAATAAGCGCTTATCGGTAAAAAATCCAAGTGCTGCAGGCTAAGGGCCCGTTCGTTTCTTACGGAACCGTCGCCTGGAATAGTTCCTAGTTGAATTGTTTGCCTAATTTACATAAGTTTTTGTTAACTGGAATGATTCCTGGGATGAATCCGGGACAAACGAACGGAGCCTAAAGTGTCAATCATGGAGCAATTTATTATTCCAGTGACATTGTAGGGATGACGCAATTGACTTTGACTTTTGTACTACGTCCCATGAAGGAGTAGCGGTCGGGTGCGAGAAGAGGAACAAGAGATTGCATCTTTCCTAAATGCATGATGCATGCAAAGCCTTTGGAAAAATGATACTAAGTGGGGCTGTATATGTGGCAGACACGGTACAGTCTCATAAATGCACGACTTACAAAAGCACATATCTAATTATAGTCATGTCGTGTCAGCACGTAAGCCCAGTCATCGACCCACGACACGGCTCACAATTAGTTATGTGTGTCAGGTCAGTCCAAATAGTCTAGAATGTCTTAGTGTGCTAGACCGACTCATATAAATACAACAATAATACATAAACAGAAAGTACAGAATATATATGACCAAACTAAAACTAAGCTGTTTTATTTGGTGAGAAAGAAAAAAGAGTACAACTAGGCCAGAAATAATATTCAGTTCTCTGTTCAGTGTTTAGTTGAGTACTATATAGACCTACAGAATACATATGCAATGATCATCATCACTATTCTCATCTAGGTACTGGTTCTCGAAGGCCTGTTGAAGCTCTAGATTTTCTAAGTTGTGCTGGTCCTATGGACTTTGACGTATCTTAGTTAAGTACTGAGTCTGTTTAGTGGGCTTTGATGGACTTTAGTTAAATGGGTCATACTAGGCCGACACGTTAGCTTGACTTGAGGTCCAGACACGGCTCACACGTTGGGCTCTGTCGATCAAGGCCCACAATTAGGTTAGACCACGTTTAAAATTGTGAATTTTGGGTCGATCTATTAGGCACAGCACAAATATGCACATATACATAAGATGATACAAAAGTATGAAGTATCTAAACCCTAAACCTTAAACAGACTGAGTCTAACAAAAAAAGGTTGATAGCACATCTTTATATTTAGGTAGATTATCACGATGTTTTAGCCCCGCCCATTTGATAAAGGGTTTTTTACATCCCTCCCCTTACTTGGGACCCTCTCCTCGTTGCTACCCCTAGTTTTACAGCAACCCCTAGTTTTACTCTGTACTCAGTTTCCCCCTTCACGATCAAACTGAGGCATAGTGCCATCATTCTTTGTCGTTTCCGTCAACTTCCGTTAAAATGTGCTGACGTTACATAGTAGAAAAAAGGCAAAGAACAAAACCATGGTGGGCCAAGAAATCGAACCCAGCACCCTCCGATCACATAAAGAACCGAACACCATCAGACTACAAGAACATTACTAACGGATACAATACAAATATATTTAATATGTATTCACTATTTTATAGAGTTCATATAAATTACTGCACACATATTTGTAGCAATTATAATTCGAACATTAGGTATCTAAATACGATAAGAAAAATTACATCGCACATATTTGATATGTATTCACTAGATGCTTGAGATAAATAGATCATGTGAAGCTGCCCCTTTTTTGTATCATCTACTAATTTATATGGTTTAAATGTCTTTCCAAGCCAGAAAAAATAAATAAATACCAAACATGTTCAAAAAATAGTGAAACTTGGCATGGAGTCATAACATGGTCCTAGTTTCTTTACATAAAAAGATCATGAGGTTATACAAAAGTGTGGATATAGGTGCTTCATAAATGGACACATCTCTCGCTAAGTCCCCGTAACATTCACTATAACGTCAGTGTTTGAGCTATCTTTCTTACATTTCCTTGTTTTTTGGTTCAAAAGTGTACCATTAGTTCACCATACTATTACAAACTCACTTCATGTGAAGGTGCCCATTTTTTGTATCATCTAATAATTTCTATGGTTTAAATGTCTTTCCAAGCCAGAAAAAATAAATAAATACCAAACATGTTCAAAAAATAGTGAAACTTGGCATGAAGTCATAACATGGTCCTAGTTTCTTTACATAAAAAGATCATGAGGTTATACAGAAGTGTGGATATAGGTGCTTCACAAATGGACACATCTCTCGCTAAGTCCTCGTAACATTCACTATAACATCGGTGTTTGAGCTATCTTTCTTACATTTCCTTGTTTTTTGGTTCAAAAGTGTACCATTAGTTCACCATACTGTTACAAACTCACTTCATGTGAAGGTGCCCCTTTTTGTATCATCTACTAATTTCTATGGTTTAAATGCCTTTCCAAGCCAGAAAAATAAATAAATACCAAACATGTTCAAAAAATAGTGAAACTTGTCATGGAGTCATAACATGGTCCTAGTTTCTTTACATAAAAAGATCATGAGGTTATACAAAAGTGTGGATATAGGTGCTTCACAAATGGACACATCTCTCGCTAAGTCCCCGTAACATTCACTATAACGTCAGTGTTTGAGCTATCTTTCTTACATTTCCTTGTTTTTTGGTTCAAAAGTGTATCATTAGTTCACCATACTATTACAAACTCACTTCATGTGAAGGTGCCCCTTTTTGTATCATCTATTATTTCTATGGTTTAAATGCCTTTCCAAGCCAGAAAAAAATAAATAAATACCAAACATGTTCAAAAATAGTGAAACTTGGCATGGAGTCATAACATGGTCCTAGTTTCTTCACATGAAAAGATCATGAGGTTATACAAAAGTGTGGATATAGGTGCTTCATAAATGGACACATCTCTCGCTAAGTCCTCGTAACATTCATTGTAACGACAGTGTTTGAGCTATCTTTCTTGCATTTCCTTGTTTTTTGGTTCAAAAGTGTACCATTAGTTCACCATACTGTTACAAACTCACTTCATGTGAAGGTGCCCCTTTTTGTATCATCTACTAATTTCTATAGTTTAAATGCCTTTCCAAGCCAGAAAAAATAAATAAATACCAAACATGTTCAAAAAATAGTGAAACTTGGCATGGAGTCATAACATGGTCCTAGTTTCTTTACATAAAAAGATCATGAGGTTATACAGAAGTGTGAATATAGGTGCTTCACAAATGGACACATCTCTCGCTAAGTCCTCGTAACATTCAATATAACGTCAGTGTTTGAGCTATCTTTCTTACATTTCCTTGTTTTTTTGGTTCAAAAGTGTACCATTAGTTCACCATACTGTTACAAACTCACTTCATGTGAAGGTGCCCCTTTTTTGTATCATCTACTAATTTCTATGGTTTAAATGCCTTTCCAAGCCAGAAAAAAATAAATAAATACCAAACATGTTCAAAAAATAGTGAAACTTGGCATGGAGTCATAACATGGTCCTAGTTTCTTTACATAAAAAGATCATGAGGTTATACAGAAGTGTGGATATAGGTGCTTCACAAATGGACACATCTCTCGCTAAGTCCCCGTAACATTCACTACAACGTAGAGCTATCTTTCTTACATTTCCTTGTTTTTTTGGTTCAAAAGTGTACCATTAGTTCACCATACTGTTACAAACTCACTTCATGTGAAGGTGCCCCTTTTTTGTATCATCTACTAATTTCTACTAATTTTATTTACATTTTTCACAAAATGAAACATCTTCCATAGTAATAGAAAAAATGCAAAAAAAGGTCCAAAAAAGGTTCGAACCCAACACCTAGTATGCCACTTAACATAACAATGATAGGCCACAAAGCTATATATGTGCTATATACGGATATTGAGACAAAGCAAATTTATTTGACTACACACAATGCAGTTTCAGTTAAGTGACCAAACACAATGCAATTTCAGTTCAGTATCTTATCCATTCCCGTTCAATTGCGCCAGGTTTCGTGGCTAGCTTTGGCATTTGCTAGCACGCAGCATCATAACGATTGCGGCTAGCTACTGCCGATTGAGTAGTGTGCCTGTCGAGGAGCGCGAGCCGCGAGTTGCCAACCAGAGCTTCAGGCATGGAGGAGGCTGCGGCTGCACGGATGACCAGCGAGACCCAGATGGGCGACCTGGCGGAGGCATGCCCGGCGCAGGGGCCATCGCGTGTACCTCCCTGCGCGACGCCCGCCGTTGCGCTGTCGTGTCCCCGGCCTTCCGCGCCGCCGTGCGAGCAGGTTCGTGGGCGCGAGCAGGGACGCAAACCAGGAGGGCGGCGGCTGGAGTGCGAGCAGGTTCGGCGGCGGCGGTGCTGGCCGGACCGCAGTCAGCCGGTGATGGTGGGCGAGAGCGTGAGCTGGAATGGAAGCTGAGTACGACGGCGGTTAAAGGCTGCGAGCTGATGGCAGAGAGATTGGGGAATGACAAAGAAGATTGGGGAAACAACGTTGGTGGTGGCGGGTCCCAAGTGTAAGAAACGGACATGGACGGAAACGGCGTTGGTGGGTATTGCTGAGTAGTTATTGTGCAGCAAGGGTAGAATTGAGGAGGATGCAGAATTACGGGTAAAAGTGAGTAACATGATCAAACTAAGGATACAGATGTAAAAAAACCCTTTGATAAAAGAAAAGAAATTACTCCACCCACAAGGCTAACTCGGAACTCTAGAGCGCCGAGATCCGCTGGGCGCTGACTCCCCCACCCCCCACCCCCCTACCCGTTCCACCGACTCCCATGACTTCATTGATTCATTCACCGGCAGGAGCAAAATCCAGAGCTTAGCGCCAAATCTATACTACTTATTAAGAAGGTAAGAGTAGTCTGCCGTTCTGCCCTCCCCGTGTTCTGCCGTTCTGCCTTCCCCCGTTCCGCGTGCATAAAAAAAATCAAACTGTGGCTGCTCAAGGATCGAACTTTGAATCTATTGAGTAGAATGCCTAGCCTTCCACCCTCTAGCCAACACGACTCATGTTGAATTGTGTACAACTTCAACTAAGACTTTATTTGTGTTTAACCCGCCGTCCACTCTGTATGCTCACTGAGTCTAGAAAAACATTTATAGCTTGGCCCCTGATCTTTCTGGAATTTGGGACGCAGTCCAGGAAATAAAGAAAATAGGGAAAAAGAGTTTAGAAATTGATTTTTAGTTTAAAAATAATTGCAGAAACCCATTTAATTCATGGAAATTTCATATTAAATTCAAACGAGTTCATTCCAATTTCTATAATTCTATAATATTATTTTTTATCACATAATACCTCTGTTTTGTCATGAAAACAACAATAAAATTGATTTCCTAATTAATCTTATATCAAATACATAGAAACTTTGGAAATTCGTAACTTCCCCATTTTAATTCTAAATTGAACCGTTCCAGTTGTGTTAGTCTCGTATGAATATTTACTACAGTTAACAACATTGATTATACCTTGTTTCATACTTTTATAATTAGATATTTATTTATCCTATGTTAATTGGGTTAATCTATGTCTATTGGATTAATTTATTTAATATATTAATATAGTATTCTAACTTTATGGTTATACGATGTTTGACCATTAGTCTTGCAAACACACACACTTACCTTTTTGTTTAAGCAAAAGTGTATGGTGGTACGTGTCCGATGACTAACGATGTACGAGGGAATTTCTTCTGGTATGTGTGAAACGTGCTCTCCAATAATGAGACCATGCAAATCATGACATATATCGAAGCCTGCATGATACTAATTGTTGCAATGTAGTGGTAAAACAGATAGATTATAAATAACAAAACTTATGTATGGCCAGAATCACAAATTGATTATGAAACATTTTCTCATAACGGTATAACACATATTTTGTATATAAGTTATCATAGTATACTGGTATTATATATTCCCGTTGTAACGCACGGGCATTCAGCTAGTGCATTGCTTAAGGCCAAGCGCACACAGGGAAACGTCCAACCACAAAGACTGGCACCAAAGTTAAGGGTGGAGCAAGAATTTAACAATTCAACTAACATTAATCCACCAAAAAATAATCTAGGAATCCGATCAACACAGATTAATCTGTGAGACCATTCTCAGTTGAGAGTTCCGTAGCATTCTTTCTTTTACATGCACATCATGTAAAATAAAATAAAATAAAACAAGGATGAAATATATATGTTTCTAACACAACCACACCATTCTCAATGCATAGCTTTATTTTTAATGTTATATATATATATATATATATATATATATATATATATATATATATATATATATATATATAGTTTCATGATTCTTGTAGAGTCGATAATTGTGCATAGAGAAACTTACTTCTTTTAGCTCTTCTTAAACGTTGTTATGTTGTAGGAAACGAGTAACAGGGAGTGAATTAGGACTTTTAAAACTTTCACTAAACTAGGCCATAAATAAATCTCTATAGCAAAACATATACAAATAATCAAACTAGAATGTGCAAACTAGTTTTTGTCTAAGTGTTGCTATCTCTACCGCAATGGCTAAGTTTTAATCTACACAATATAAGTATAAATACAAGATTAAAACTTAAATGCTTAATATAAATGCGGAAACTTAAAGAGCAAGGTAGAGATGCAAACTCTCGTGGATGACGCCGATATTTTTACCGAGGTATCCGGAACCACGCAAGGTTTCGACTAATCCTCGTTGGTGCCCCTACACAAAGGGAAGCCCACGCGAGGGCCAAGCACCTCGGTCGAGTAACTCCATAGAGAGTCGTAGGCCTTCTCCACGCGTAAGTGGTGCTCCGCTTTCGGCTCCTCTCGGACGCTTCCGGCCGTCTCCACGCCGGCTAAAAACGCTGCGGGCCTCGTTCCCTTCGGTACACATGGCGGTCGTGACACAAACGTAGTTGTCACGGTCTCGCAAGACTCTCGCCCCCACTCGGTACAATTACTATGGCTCGCGCAAGAGCCGAGAGATTGGTGGTTTATCTAAACTCACTCAACTAACTAGGATTCACCTAGAGTAAGCGCTAGAGCGGTCTAACTAACCTAAGCACTTCACAAAGAACCTACGCTAATCATCGAGTGATTCTATTAAGCACTTGGGTGTAAGAGCACTTCGGAATGTCTACTATATCCCTTGATATGTATTTTGGGCTCCCACATTTGGAAATGGCCGGTTGGGAGTGTATTTATAGCCCCCAACACAAAACTAGCCGTTGGAGGAAAGCTGCTGCTTTCTGTGGTGTACCGGACAGTCCGGTGGGGTCACCGGATAGTCCGATGATCCTGTCCGGTGCGCCTAGCCGTTAGGTTTGTCAGAGCAGGTGACTGTTGGCACGCAGGCTTTATGCACCGGACAGTCCGGACTTCACACCGGACAGTCCGGTGGTCTTCCCTCCACGGTGCCACCTGGAACTAGCCATTAGGGCTACTGTTCCTGGTACACCTCCGATGCTCCTCGCACAGACAGTTCGTAGGCAACACATCTTCTTTTCTTGGACTTTACTTGATCTTCATAATGTCTTCTTTTGAGGTGTTGCTTTTCTCAATGTCTTGGTCCAAGTTACTTTAGCATCATGTGAACTACAAACACAAACACTAGCAAACACATTAGTCCACATGTTATGTTGATCATTAAACACCAAAATCTATTAAGCCAAATGGCCCGGGGTCCATTTTCCTTACAATCTCCCCTTTTTGGTGATTGATGACAATACAACCAAAGCAAGTAAATATTATAAAAATTTGATTGAAAAATATGCAATCTACTTGCTAGGATGCATGATTGTCCCCACAATGTGATATTACAGACTTAAGTCTCCCCCTAACTCCATAATTCACTTACTTCCTTTTTTTAGACCAAAGAACAAAAACCATTTGAAGAATTAAAATTTTAATTGGTGGTGTTTTAGTCCCTAAACTTCTCCCCATTTGGCATCAACCACCGAAAAGGAAGATATTAAAGACATGTATGAAGCAAATAAGACTTGCCCTCATAAGGAATTGTCAATTAATACCAGTTTAAGTACTAAATTGTTACTCCCCCTAAATGAGTGTTCTCCTTTAGAAAGAATTTTCTCCCCCTTTAGAGACGAAGAAATACTCCCCCTGACAGAGAACTTCTACTTAGGAAAAAGCATGTGAGAAATTGAGGTGCAAGACATGATTTGAATAAACTAACTTCCCCTATGCATAGGTAATAAAATATGAGTCAACAATATATGCATTTTAGCAACATGGCAAGTATAAGATATGAAATATAGTCTAATCAAATATTGGATAAGACATGTAAATTATATTGAATGTAGTCTCAAAGATACCAATTGAAAGTCAATGGCGGACCAATGGCAGGCTTGTGAGACATGAAAGTTCTTGGAGATTTTGCAGAGGAAGTTTGTTGTCTTTCTCTTGGGACTTCATTTTCCTTACAATGAGACTACTACAAGAAATAGACTCGAAAAAGGTATTAGTCTCAAAGTCTTATATTATAGAGTAAACTCCCCCTAAAAGTGTGCATACAAGTTTTGAATACTTGTAGGAGACATGCACTTTGATTTGATATCAAGAGGGGCAGATTATCCATAATCAGAGCTTTGGCACGTATAAGTTAAATGATACTAATTGTAGGATATAAGCTTTTGAAGCATTAGTGTCATTTACTTAGGGATGTTGAATAATCTATGTGCCATGCTTAATTAAACAATTTTAAACCATGTAGGTTTGCTCAAGAATATGAAATGAGAACGAGCAATCCTACCATGTGATTTACCTAGTATGCATGCATTGTTAATCTAAAGTACAAAATGAAATACTAGGCATGAAATGGTAAGCTAGATATAAGAAAATGAAACATATATCTAAAAATAAGGAAAATAATAAATCTAATTACCTTAGTTATGGGTGGGGAAATTTGGGTCCAAAATATTTGCTAACCCACTTGACAATAAATTTGATCCAATATGATGTATCCCATGATATACATCCCACATTTGCCAAGTCTCCAAATTTCCCATTATTCTTCGGACTACTCACTTCCCTTTCGGGATCCAAACCTTCTTGGTGCTTTTCATGGTTGAAATTATTTTCTTTGGCACCTAGATGCGTTTGGCCCCCTTTCCTTTGTTAGCCTGGATTGCTATCACTTTTCCATTCTTTTTCTTCTTGATCAAATATGGTGTAGCAGCCTTTTTGTCCATCTTGTTGATGTAGGTGTTGGAGATTTTGCTTGACGGCTTTTGCTTGAGCTTTTGCTTTTGCTTATCCCCAGTCGTCGCCTTGCATTGGAAAGACTTATGGCCTTCCTTGTGGCATAACCTACAAATCACAGTTTCGCCCTCTATAGGCTTGTTCACTCCCGCAGTGGTGTTATCCTATGGAGGTTGGATTTGTTTGGCTTTGCCTTTCTTGTTGTACAAAGCCTTGCCAAGGCGAGCCACTTCTTGCCTTAATTGCTCATTTTCCTTTGCAACCTCATTCGAGCATGTTTCTACAACAATACTCTTAACAAGAACTTGGTTGTAGGGGTTAGAATTATCAATTAAATCAAAGCAAGAAGTAGAAACATCTTTCTTAATAATTTCAGGAATTTCAACTAAAGATGCCCTTGGGGTGCTACCAATGTTTTCTAGCTTAGTAGTTAGCTCATTGTTGTGTATGCTAAGAATTTCCATTTTCTCTAGCAAATTTTCAATAGCTTCTTGAGAGCTAGCTAACTTAGCCTTAAGTTTTTCATTCTTTTTAATAAGGCCATCATCGGTAGCGATGGATGTAGCACTAGACTCTAATTGCTCAATTTTAGTTGATAGCTCACAACTCAAATTTGCAAAAGCTTCAAATTTTTCTAGCAAACCTTTATAGTCATTTTGAGAGATAATCAACTTATTTTTCAAGGTTTTAAGTTGAGCCTTTTGTTTAGTGCATACACCTTAGAAAAAATTAACGGCTTCCGCAAGCTCATCTACGGAGGGCTTTCCCTCACCTTCATCATTACTACTACTTTCATCACTAGAGGATGGAATACTCATTTTACCTCTTGCCATAAGGCACTTGCATGATGACCGTGATGAGTGTGATGAGGATCGATGGCTACGCGTCCTTGGAGGTTCATCTTCGCTTGAAGAATCGTCCCGGGTCTTGACACTTGTTAGCGCCTTGCCTTTGCTCCTCTCCTTTTTGGGTTCGACCATAGTTGAACAACTGTCCCTGAAGTGGCCCTTCTCCCCACATGCGAAGCATCCTTTCTTACTTTGCTTTTTCCTGTCAATGTTAAAGAGAAGATCTTCTACCTGCAGGGGCACACCCATTAGATTAATCTTGCAGATCATTCTCATTACCTTTCTGACGCGTCAGATTGTTTCTTCATCCTCGGAGGATGATGTTGATGGTTGATTATCTCCTTCATCATCACTTTCTTCTTCTTCCTCTTCTTCACTTGAGGAACTTGGAGTGAGAGCCTTCTTTTTGCCCTTCCTTTCATCACATGCAAAAGCATATGGCCTTGAGGAAGTTGGCTCCTCTCCCTGACACATTTTTCGCGACATCTCAAAGGCCATAATTTTCCCAATCACAATGGTCGGGGTCATTGTACTCAGGTCCTCCATGTTGTGAAGAATAGTGATGATGCTCCCATGTCTTTGTTGTGGTAGCAGGGAGATAATCTTCCTCACACTGTCCGCATCACCTAGCTTATTTATGCCAATAGAGTTGAGCTCATTAAAGATTAGATTCAAACGAGAATACATATCTCTAACAAGCTTTCATAGAAAAAGAATTATACTCATTTAAGACTAGGCAATGTTTTTGCTCACGGACATTGGATGTGCCGTCATGGAGCTCATGCAATTTTAGCCAAATCTCATTAGCAGTTTTCAATGTAAACACTTGGTTAAAAATATCCATGCTAAGAGATTCATACAAGCAATTTTTGGCTGTAGCATTTAAATGAATTTATTTTTCCTCACTCGTGGTGGGTTTCTCGGGATTCTTGGGAGGTTTCATCCCATCACGAGTGACTCTCCAAACACCTAGATCAATGGCCTCTAGGTAACAAGCCATTCTAGCACTATAATATAGGAAGTTAGTGCCATCGAAGTGTGGTGGCCTATGGGTATCCATCCCTTCCTCTAAAAAGCATCGGCTCTTTTAGCGGTAAAGCTAAAGCGTTTCAAATAAGCCAAACCAGGCTTTGATACCACTTGTAGGAAACTGGTGATGCCTAAGAGGGGGGTGAATTAGGACTTTTAAAACTTTCACTAAACTAGACCACAAATAAATCCCTAGAGCAAAACTTATGCAAATAATCAAACTAGAATGTGCAAACTAGGTTTTGTCTAAGTGTTGCTATCTCTACCGCAATGGCTAAGTTTCAATCTACACTATATAAGTATGAATACAAGATTGAAACTTAAATTCTTCATATAAATGCAGAAACTTAAAGAGCAAGGTAGAGATGCAAACTTTCGTGGATGACGCCGGTATTTTTACTGAGGTATCCGGAACCACGCAAGGTTCCGACTAATCCTCGTTGGTGCCCCTACGCAAAGGGAAGCCCACGCGAGGGCCAAGCACCTCGGTCGAGTAACTCCGTAGAGAGCCACGAGCCTTCTCCACCCGTAAGTGGTGCTCCGCTTCCAGCTCCTCTCAGACGCTCCCCACCGTCTCCACTATCGAGCTTCCAGCTAAAAACGCCGCAGGCCTCGTTCCCTTCGGTACACGGTGGCGGCCGTGACACAAACACGGTTGTCACGGTCTCGCAAGACTCTCGCCCCACTCGATACAATTACTATGGCTCGCGCAAGAGCCGAGGGGTTGGTGGTTTATCTAAACTCACTCAACTAATTAGGATTCACCTAGAGCAAGCGCTAGAGTGGTCTAACTAATCTAAGCACTTCGTGAAGCACCTAGGCTAATCATCGAGTGATTCTATTAAGCACTTGGGTGTAAGAGCACTTGGGAATGTCTACTATATACCTTGGTATGTCTCTTGGGCTCCCACACTTGAAAATGGCCGCTTGAGGTGTATTTATAGCCCCCAACACAAAACTAGTTGTTGGAGGAAAGCTGCTGCTTTCTGTGGTGCAGCGGACAGTCCGGTCATCCTGTCCGGTGTGCCTAAACGTTAGGTTTGTCAGAGCAGGCGACCGTGGGCGCCCAGGCTTTATGCACCGGACAGTCCGGACTTCACTCTGGACAGTCCAGTGGTCTTCCCTCCATGGTGCCACCTAGAACTAACCGTTAGGGCTACTGTTCCTGGTACACCGGACAGTTCGGTGCTCCTCGCACAGACAGTCCGTAGGCAACACATCTTCTTTTCTTGGACTTTACTTGATCTTCATAATGTCTTCTTTTGAGGTGTTGCTTTCCTCAATGTCCTGGTTCAAGTTACTTTAGCATCCTGTGAACTACAAAAACAAACAGTAGCAAACACATTAGTCCACATATTATGTTGATCATTAAACAACAAAATCTATTAAGCCAAATGGCCAGGGGTCCATTTTCCTTACAATCTCCCCCTTTTTGGTGATTGATGACAACACAACCAAAGCAAGCAAATATTATAAAAATTTGATTCAAAAATATGCAATCTATTTGCTAGGATGCATGATTGTCCCCACAATGTGATATTACAGACTTAAGTCTCCCCTAACTCCATAATTCACTGACTTCCTATTTTTAGACCAAAGAACCAAAACCATTTGAAGAATTAAAATTTTAAATTGATGGTATTTGGTGTTTGATACAAATTTGATACAAATTTCATTGCTTTGGTCCCTAAACATCTCCCCCTTTGACATCAACCACCGAAAAGAATGACATTAAAGACATGTAGGAAGCAAATAAGACTTGCCCTTATAACGAAATGTCAGTTAATACCAATTTAATTACTAAATTGTTACTCCCCCTAAATGAGTGTTCTCCTTTAGAAAGAATTTTCTCCCCCTTTAGAGACGAAGAAATACTCCCCCTGACAAAGAACTTCTACTTAGGAAAAGCATGTGAGAAATCGAGGTGCAAGACATGATTTGAATAGACTAACTTCCCTTATGCATAGGTAACAAAATATGAGTCAACAATATATGCATTTTAGCAACATGGGAAGTATAAGATATGAAATATAGACTAATCAAATATTGGAGAAGAATGTAAATGATACTGAATGTAGTCTCAAAAATACCAATTGAAAGTCAATGGCGAAGCAATTGAAGACCAATGGCAGACTTGTGAGACATGAAAGTTCTTTGAGATTTTACAGTGGAAGTTTGTTGTCTTTTTCCGGCGACTTCATTTTCCTTACAATGAGACTACTACATGAAATAGACTCGAAAAAGGTATTAGTCTCAAAGTCTTAGATTATAGAGTAACCTCCCCCTGAAAGTGTGCATACAAGTTTTGAATACTTGTAGGAGACATGCACTTTGATTTGATATCAAGAGGGGCAGATTATCCATAATCCAAGCTTTGGCACATATAAGTTAAATGATACTAATTGTAGGATATAAGCTTTTGAAGCATTAGTGTCATTTACTTAGGGATGTTGAATAAGTTATGTGCCATGCTTAATTAAACAATTTTAAACCATGTAGGTTTGCTCAAGAATATGAAATGAGAACGAGCAATCCTACCATGTGATTTACCTAGTATGCATACATTATTAATCTAAAGTACAAAATGAAATATTAGGCATGAAATGATAAGCTAGATATAAGAAAATGAAACGTATATCTAAAAGTAAGGAAAACAATAAATCTAGTTACCTTAGTTATGGGTGGGGAAATTTGAGTCCAAAATATTTGCTAACCCACTTGGCAATAAACTTGATCCAATATGATGTATCCCATGATATACATCCCATCTTTACCAAGTCTCCAAATTTCTCGTTATTCTTTGGACTACTCACTTTCCTTTCGGGATCCAAACCTTCTTGGTGCTTTTTATGGTTGAAATTATTTCCTTGGGCACCCAGATGCGTTTGGCCCCCTTTCTTTTGTTGGCTTGCTTGTTGGCCTTGATTGCTATCACTTTTTCATTTTTTTTCTTGATCAAATATGGTGTATCAGTCTTTTTGTCCACCTTGTTGATGTAGGTATTGGAGATTTTGCTTGATGGCTTTTGCTTGAGCTTGAGCTTTTACTTTTGCTTATCCCCGGTCATCGCCTTGTATTCGAAAGACTTATGGTCTTACTTGTGGCATAACTTATAAATCACAGTTTCGTCCTCCACGGGATTGTTCACTCCCGCATTTATATGGTATTCAGAAACCATATAAATCTTCCACTAAGACTCGTCTAACCCATTATTCAGATTATTATAACCTCTTAAATTTTCCACTAAGGCTTATTCAGATTATTATACAACTGAAATACTATTGACCATATAAGAGAAAAACAAAACAAAACAAAGCATAGCGTGGAATACCTACAACATCCAAAATATTCCACCAGTCTATACGCTGAACATAACTGCATGTGCCTGCAATTCTTTTGCTCTTTTGTCTGGGCCGAAGACTGAGTGAGTGCACATGCGTTTGCACCCTTTCCCCTACCAGAAACAAAAGTAAGAGCTAAAATTGCGCAAATTGAGAGCTATTTAGAAACTTGTCGCATTGAATAATTGCGACCCAGCACCCAACCATTAAATTAAGAGCTAAAATTTTTGCAAATCCTGTCATTTTCTTGTTGCAAGTTGCATGCTGTTGACTCCATCTGGTCGTCCCCTATTTTCTTTTTTCTCAAATCTGATTCAAAGACTTGGTACGCTTGCTACTTATTGGATGAGCTGGGACGGCATGTTCATTGAATTCATACATATAGGAGATGATGAACTATATGGATGGATATCTTGACCAGTTCAATGAATATACAATTCAAGGCTCATTTCCTACCTTACATGCCTGCCAACTAATATGACCTACTGCACTTCTGCCAGAGCTTCTTGCCTTCGAAGGAGGAGGAAGAAGAAGATGATGAGCAGCTAAGAAGAATTCGGCAACATCTCCATGAACTCTCCAAAAATGGAGCTTTCTCCATGGCTTGTGTTCTCCTTGGGTTTTCTTGCGCAGGCTCTCGTCATCTTGGCTGACACGAATGCACAAGACAGTATGTTTCAGTTTTTCCCTCCCTTCTGTCCTTGTTATTTCTGTGCTCACTTGCTCATTCTGTTGCTCTTCTGTGCAGCTTCTGGGCTCAATGGGATTCAAGATTCCTGGAACAAGAAGCCATCAAACTGGAGGGTGGGCACTGACCCATGCGGAGATAAATGGAACGGGATAAGCTGCACCACAAGCCGGGTCACGGCTATGTTAGTATCAGCAGCTACAAGATATTATCACATATGGTCGTTTCCTTCTAGTCATCCATTTTATAGATGAGCAATTCATCACTCATTCTGTTGTTGTTGTTTCGTGGTGGCTGTTCCTGCAGAAGACTCTCGAGTTTCGGATTGTCAGGATCCCTTTCAGGCGACATCCAGTCCCTGTCCGAATTGCAGACCTTGTATGAAACATTTCGACTTTTACAGTCTGATTTGATTTGATTTGAGTCTCCATACAAGCACATGAATTGGAATTTTTAGCATTTGTTTCAAGCATGTGAGGTGATTGCCTCCTGTTTT
The DNA here is from genome assembly GCA_029449295.1 of Zea luxurians. NCBI lineage: Eukaryota > Viridiplantae > Streptophyta > Magnoliopsida > Poales > Poaceae > Zea > Zea luxurians. Next base: position 146,598,726 of record JAOPSE010000003.1, on the reverse strand, counting down.
TGTTTTTTGGCAGGGATTTCTCCTACAACAAGGACTTGGGCGGTCCTCTTCCTGCATCCATCGGAAGCCTGAGTAACCTCGAAAACCTGTGAGCAACTAAACTTTTTAGGGCTACTTTGGGAACCTCAAATTCCATTTGGAATTGGAGATGATTGAGGTCTTGTTCGTTTCTATCGGATTGCACCCGAAATCGTTCCAGCTAATCAAAGTTTATATAAATTAGAGAAGCAATCCGGTCAGGATTCGTTCCGACCCACTAATCCGGCACAAACGAACAAAGCCTGAGATGGAAATAAACTAATTTTCTCTCCATTCCCGAAGGGGATTCGAGTTCCAATTGTCCACTGATTTCAATATTTTCACTGCCTGGATTGTTCCTTGACTTATTTGCTCTCCAACTCCTCCGCAGAATTCTTGTCGGTTGCAGCTTTTCTGGAGAAATACCAAAAGAACTCGGACAGCTCACCAAGCTTAGATTTTTGTAAGGAGATCAAACCTGATACCTTTGTACCTATGCCTTTGATCTATTAGCAACCATAAACAAACAAGGATATAATCATTTTTTTGGGACTGTATCTTCTGTTGAACAAAAAGCTTTTACCTATCTATATCTATCCAACTGTCACTTGGGGAATCAACTTTGGTTTGTCCTCTTTGGTCAGAACAGAAAGGAAGTAAAATTGAGGTCTTACGTTCTGTATATGCTTCATTTAACATGTGTCTTGGATCAAATCACTGATCCTCACACCGTTTATGCACTTAGGTCCAGGCAGCAGCACAATGTGATCTTTAGCTTTTTGACTGCCACTACGATAGGGTAAAAAAAAGAAGAAAAGAAAGATTTGCTCATTGTATTCCATCGCTGCAGATCTTTGAACTCAAACAAGTTCAGCGGTTCCATTCCGACATCACTTGGAAGGCTCTCGAATCTATACTGGTTTGATCTGGCTGACAATAAGCTCTCCGGAGGACTCCCGGTGTTCGACGGCACGAATCCCGGGCTGGATAACCTGACAAATACAAAGCACTTGTATGTACCAGTTCTAGTCCCCAGAATTTTCATTGACATTATATTAGGATCTGACATGTTGATCCCCTTGAAGAGTTGTGGTTCATTTGATGGCCGTTTCTTCGCAGCCACTTCGGGATCAATCAGCTCTCAGGAACAATACCGAGCCAGATTTTCAACTCAAATATGACGCTGATACATGTGTAAGTGAGAGGAAACTCATACGACTTGGTCGTTTTTGTTGTGAAGGCTAGCTCAGGCAGTGGATGCGTGCGGCTTGTGTTCTGTATGTATGCAGGCTTCTTGACAACAACAACTTCACCGGACGCATTCCTCCTACTCTAGGCCTTCTCAATACACTAGAAGTCATGTGAGTACAAAACCTGCATGGCATGGCATGGCATGGCGTGGAAAAGAAAATCTGCAGATTTTTTGTTTTTGTTTTTGTTTTTTCACTAGGGCTAGCAAGTACCTCTGATTCTGAACGTGACGTGTGTTTGACTGGTTCTGATCGTGAGATTGTTATGTCGGCACAGGCGTTTTGATAACAACTACCAGCTGACTGGGCCGGTTCCTAGCAACATCAACAACCTCACAAAACTTGCAGAGCTGTGAGTGTTGTTGTTTTCATTCACTCTGTCAGTATCAATCAGTAGGACTAGCAGTAGCAGCAGGAAGCTATAACGATTTGTCCCCTCTTTCGATCGATTCTTTCTTTCTGTCGGTCCACACTAGCCATCTGGAAAACAACCAGCTGACTGGTCCACTGCCAGACCTCACAGGGATGATCGCGCTCAGTTTTGTGTAAGTCAATTTGCCTGAGAGCTAGTTTCTCCTTTCTTGAGCCAAAGACATGAGTAGCTTGTGAAGCTGTTGCAACTCTGTGGCAGGGACATGAGCAACAACAGCTTCAATGCATCTGATGTTCCTTCCTGGTTCACCACTCTGCCATCTTTGACCTCACTGTAAGTCTCTCTGCACTCCTCCTACTCAAGTCCAGAACCTGTGTCTGAATCTTTGTTTGTCACAGGTACCTTGAAAACCTGCGTGTCACAGGGCAGCTGCCCCAAGCCCTGTTCAGCCTTCCTGCAGTTCAGACACTGTGAGTCAGTGTTTCCTTCTCCAAAAAAACGAGCTGACCATGTAGAAACGATCGATCATATCATATATAGAGTTGCAATACAATCGCAGGAGGCTCCGGGGAAACCGTTTCAACGGCACGCTAACTATCGGATCAGACTACAGCACTCAGCTCCAGCTAATCGATCTGCGAGACAACCAAATCAGCCAGATAACTGTCGGCGGGTCACAGTACAGCAAGCAGCTCATGTAGGAAGAGAGGAACCGAGCTCCTGTAGCAAGCAACAGCTTATTTTTGCAGTTCATCGTTCGTTCCTCACAAATCGCACGCGTGCATCTGCTGTCTTCTTCCACAGACTAGTCGGGAACCCCATCTGCAGCCCGGGGACGGGGAGCAGCGAGAAATACTGCGCGGCGCCGGGGCAGTCCAACCAGGCGGCGCCGCCGCCGTACAGCACCCCGATGAACTGCTCGGGGCTGCCGCCGCCGTGCCTCTCCGACCAGCTCGTGAGCCCAGGCTGCGTCTGCGCCGTGCCCTACAGGGGAACCCTGTTCTTCAGGTCGCCGTCCTTCTCTGACCTCAGCAACGGCTCGTACTGGGGCCTGCTGGAGACCGGCATCAGAGCCAAGTTCCGGAGTCTCAGCCTCCCCGTCGACTCGGTTGCGCTCCACGATCCGTCCGTCAACTCGGTCAACAACCTGCAGGTCGCGCTGGAGGTGTTCCCCAGCGGCAAGACCCAGTTTGGTGAGCAGGACATCTCTGACATCGGGTTCATACTCAGCAACCAGACGTATAAGCCACCCTCTGTCTTCGGTCCGTACTATTTCATTGGCCAGCAGTACAGCTTTGCCAATGGTAAGAACAAGATCATTCATTTTCATTCACGAAAGGAAAGTTACACCTCCTGCTGCTTTTTTTTACTACTTACTGCTTTTTTTTTCATGGACGTAGAGGTGATAATACCTTCGAAATCGAAGGCGAACAACCGCTTACCTCTCATCGTCGGAGCCTCGGTGGGTGGAGCGGTTCTTGTTGCAATAGTTCTTGCTCTTGTTACCATCGTCGCAAGGAGGAAGAAGAGACCAAAGCAGAACGAAGAGAGGAGCCAGTCTTTTGGTTCGTACTTCGTAGTACTGTACCCTTGTTGCCATTTTGCCTTTATTTGGTTCACAGTTTCTCTGTAGTGCTTGTTAACCACAACCATGAACCATCTCTGCTGCTGCTGCAGTTTCTTGGGACATGAAGAGCACGAGCGGCAGCAGCGTCCCCCAGCTGCGCGGCGCGCGCACGTTCAACTTCGACGAGCTGAGGAAGATCACCAGCAACTTCTCGGAGGCGAACGACATCGGCAACGGCGGCTACGGGAAGGTGTACAGAGGGACCCTGCCGAGCGGGCAGCTGGTGGCCGTGAAGAGGTGCCAGCAGGGGTCCCTGCAGGGGAGCCTCGAGTTCAGGACGGAGATCGAGCTGCTCTCCCGGGTGCACCACAAGAACGTGGTCAGCCTCGTGGGCTTCTGCCTGGACCAGGCGGAGCAGATCCTCGTCTACGAGTACGTCCCCAACGGCACGCTCAAGGAGAGCCTCACGGGCAAGTCCGGCGTGCGTCTGGACTGGCGGCGGCGCCTCCGGGTGCTGCTCGGCGCCGCCAAGGGCATCGCCTACCTCCACGAGCTCGCCGACCCGCCCATCGTGCACCGCGACATCAAGTCCAGCAACGTCCTCCTCGACGAGCGCCTCAACGCCAAGGTCTCCGACTTCGGCCTCTCCAAGCCCCTCGGAGAGGACGGCAGGGGACAAGTCACCACGCAAGTCAAGGGCACGATGGTCAGGCTGGCATTGCCTGCTTCATTCATCAGTCATCACACACACACACAACGAACTAATTCACTCGTTCAGACAAGCTAACGTTGATGGATGTGATGTTGCAGGGCTACCTTGATCCTGAGTACTACATGACGCAGCAGCTTACGGACAAGAGCGACGTGTACAGCTTCGGCGTGCTGATGCTGGAGGTGGCCACGGCGAGGAAGCCGCTGGAGCGCGGCCGGTACATTGTCAGGGAGATGAAGGTGGCGCTGGACCGGACCAAGGACCTGTACGGCCTGCACGACCTGCTGGACCCTGTGCTGGGCTCGTCGCCGTCCGCGCTGGCCGGGCTGGAGCAGTACGTGGATCTGGCGCTGCGCTGCGTCGAGGAGGCCGGCGCCGATCGGCCATCGATGGGCGAGGTGGTCGGCGAGATCGAGCGGGTGCTCAAGATGGCCGGCGGCCCGGGCCCCGAGTCCGCGTCCAACTCCATGAGCTACGCCAGCCGGACGCCGCGCCACCCCTACGGCGGCGACAGCCCCTTCGACCACAGCAGCAGCGGGTTGCCGTCCGCGAGGGTTGAGCCCAAGTGAATCTACAGCGCGCGCCGCGAGTACATGGGCGGAAAAGCTGCACTCTTCAACAAAAGCTAGCTCTGAATGTACAGGGTATTGTAATTATTAGTGTTATAATTTTGGTTACTGTGATATAGGTGTGCGATTGGATTAAGGGGGTGTTTGGTTGCCCCTGCTAAAGTTTAGCCCGGGTCACATCAAGCGTTTGACTTTCAAATAGGAGTATGAAATATAGACCCAACCAACTGGACTAGATTCGTCTCGTCTTTTAATCTTCGGCTGACAAATTTGTTTTATAATCCGACTACATTTAATACCCGAAACGGAGGTTCAAACATTCGATTGGACAGGGGCTAAACTTTAGTTTGGGGTAACCAAACGGGGCCTAAGAACTGATTTCTTGATAACGATTGTTTACATGATAATTTTGGTTGCTATGTATTTAAGATAGATATGCAATTGGATTGTTGACATGCTAATATATTTCATGTATGTCATCAAATACACAAATGATTTTTTATGTTCAAATATTAGACAATTTCACAACTAATTTTGAAAGAGTAAAATAGTTGGCGGTCCCTAAACTTATACCGTTGTACAATCTCGTTCCCTAAACTATCAAAGTGCACATCTAAAGTTCATAAACTTGTAAAGTTGTATCGTGTTGTCACTAAACTTGTAGTGTTGTATCGTCCCGGTACCTAAACTCTCAACATACATATTTATGTCCTTATATTTGTATGTTTGTGTGTCATCTGTGTCTCTAAACTTATTTTTGGTGTCATTAAAGGTCCAAACTATTTGGACCTGTGATGGCACCAAAAACAAGTCTATGGACTCAGATGACACAACCATACAAGTATAGAGACCAGAAATGTGCATGTTGAATGTTTAGGGACTGGGACGATACAACTTCACAAGTTTAGGAACCTTAGATGTGCACTTTGAGAGTTTATAGATCGGGATGATACAACACTATAAGTTTAGGGTCTGCTAGTGTATTTTACTCATTTTGAAATGTAGATACATTATGACAATATAGCATATCTCTACTCATATAAAGCATCAGTTTCCATTGTTTCCACTGTCATCGTGTGTCACACGTAAAGCGCGTAGATTTGTTTCTTTCGTCGTGTCTCGCGTTATAAACATGGAGGGATAATGATGTTGGTACCTAGATAAGCCTTATATCTCGCCAGATCCCTGCTCCTACCTAGACGTGTTCTCCAACTGACCGCTCGTCGCCACGGTGCTCGCTTTCGCCATCTCACAGTCCATCAATGTCCTCACCACCTGGTATACCCTCTCCCCCTGTCACACCCGGTTTTCAAAGGCAAACCGAATACAAACCATGTACGTGCCAGGATCAGAACTCACGTACACAGCGATTACATAATTGGACATCATCACATAATGCTTGAATTAAATAGCGGAAAGGTACTTAATTACATCAAGATGTCTGAGACATCCATAGAGTCTATTACATAACCATAGTGTTTAACATTAACATCAAAGTGCAGAGTAAAGAAACGTAGAATGTAAGCCTACACAAGCAGCTGACTGGGGGTTTGTCACTAAGATAAACTAGAACTCATCGTAGTCCTAGAACTCCTCAAAGTCCTCCATATTGCCAACATCTCCTGCTGAGCACTGGGTACAGTGGGGACAACCTGGGAGGGGTGGTTTGTAAAGCAAGGGTGAGTACACATCAACGTACTCAGCAAATGTCTCGTTTGGCTAAAGTGGACTAGTTGTATGTGGAGTTAAGGTTAAGCAGTTGCTTTTAGTTGGTTAAGTTTTATTATTATAAGTACAGCCAAATTTTAGTAATAATCCAGTTATTACCCAGAGGCACTCCCTCCAAGAGGAAACACCAGAGATCAGATTTATAACCATCATTGTTATTCATCATCATAAAAGTAAACAAAATTCTTCTAATCGAAGAGGATCCCAAGGCTGCTCATAACCGTGAGCACGGCTGATATACCAGTTTCTAACACTCTGCAGAGGTTGCACACTTTACCCACAAGTCGTGATTCCCATTCTGCCCGGGGTTTTAGCCTCCCCATTGATCACTACCAAGCTGATCTAGCAGGGTCTCAATATGTAGCCTTTACAAAGATTTTCCAGAGGACATAGTCACTCGTTAGGTTTCTCCAGTTTGATAAACACAGTACATCTCCCCAAAGGAAGGGTGACTAACAAAACCAAATCAAAGAACCTCTGCAACCAGCCTTGGCAGAGCAAGTACTATGTCCCGACCCCATTGACGGCCCCACGGTGAAGCCAACTACTCCTCTGGTTCCTCTAATTAATCAGCTAAGAGCGTCCCATTCCACCCTCATGGTTGCACTGTTATCCCGGGTTGTCACTTTCCAAATAGGTCCTTATAGAGAGGCACTCAGGAAACAGCCTGAGCCCCCTAAAGTAATCACAAGGACCCCATCAGGATAACATCATCGTATCATGAAAGATCACATCATGTTCAATGATTAAGTTAAAGCAATAGCATAAGCTAACCATGATTAACACAAAAAAGTAAACAAGGGTAATGGTAAATACAGACTAGTCAATCCTTAAGTTTCAATAATGAAATGTGGGACAGTGAATTATAAAGTAAAGTAGGAAATGATAGGTCTGAGGACACTTGCCTTCACCAGGTTGTTGCTCAGAGCGATCTTCGGCAACACACTCAAGAACCACGAGCTGCTCGTTGTTTAAGTAAAACGAGCATACATTCAATACATTTGGAAGGTAAAAATGAAAATCACATCAAACATGTACAAACATTAGCACACAACTCAAAAAGGTGTAGTATTAAGTACAGGGGAATAAGATCAAGTTATAAAATGGACTAATCTTAATTGGGAATTGATTACTCTCTAAGTGTTTGGAATATGACTCAAAAGGGTATAGTAGTAATTAAACAAAGACAAGATTAAATTATAAGATGAACTAACTTCATTTAGAAATTTGGTTATCCTTTTAGTGTTATCCATAATTACATACCTAATTCTATTTATCTCATTAAGGCCTAAAGGTTAAACCAAAATGAATCCATGTAATGCATAACACTAATTCCACAAGCTTAAATATACTTTAACTCCTAAGACTCTCCTTTTATTTATTTCATTAAATAAATAAATTAACATATACCTTAATCCTATATTCTAAGTGTAAAAAATAAAGTATACAGATTACAGTTGGTCATATTTTATTTGAAGAGAGAATAATCTTGTGAACATTTTGCAATTTGAACCACTAAATTTGGAGTTCATATGAAAAAGATATGAAATAAACAAGTTTGAAATATGAAATTAGGGCTAAATCTGTGATTAAATAAAAGTCCAAGGGGTTATTCAAAAGAAACTAGGGACCTATGCGCTAAAACAGAGGACAGCGGGTTGATTTCCTAAAACCAGGGGGGTTCTTAAGCAAAACTCACACGCGAAGGGGTATGGGGTAATCTCAACCATCAAATCAGAGATCAGCGGCCCAGATTAGATCGCACGGGCGCGCGCTCAGACACGGCTGACAAGCGGGGCCAGGGCGTCAGCGGGTTAGGGCGGACCAACTAGCTGGGCCCAGAGGCAGAGACACGGGGAAGGGGGAAGAGAGAGAGGCAGTTGGATCCAGATCGGAGGGCTGGGATTAGATCCGCTCGGGTTGAGTCTAAACTGTCCGATCTTGGACGAACGACCAGGATCTAACGGCCAAGGGTTGGCATGGGCGCAACGGCGGCACTCGGTCCCACGGCGAGAACTCGGCGGAGACGAGAAGGCTGGCCACGGCGGGGCACTAGAGGCTCGGGGACTAGCCTGGGCGCAAACAGGGTGGTCTGGCAGACTCGGTCATGGCCTTCACACCGGCGCGAGGGCACCAGAGAGCGCAGACCACGGCGGGGCGGGCTAACGGCGGCGCTGGATTGCTCTGGATGACTAAAATAAGGGCACGGGTGGGTTGCTCACCTTGAGGGGAAGTGCTGGTGTCGCAAAGCAACGGCGGAGGCGCAGAGACTCGACGGGGCGACGGCGGCGAGGCGACGGCTGCGCGAAGTTTGCTCTAGTGAGCGCGGACCGGACGCAGCAGAGAGGGAGAGGGCACATCGAAGGGTGTCCCGAGTAGCTGACAGTAAGGCGGAGCTCACCATGGCACTGGACGGGGCGCGGACGCGACGGTGGTCGCAGAACAGGCAGTGGTCAACGGCGGGCGGTGGCAGAGCTCCCTGCACGTGTGGGCAGAGCGAGAGAAAGAGCGAGAGGGTTTGGCAGAGGGCGCAAATGAGAGAGGGGAGGTGGGCGAGCAAGCACGGGGCTCAAAAGGGGCGCGGGGGCGCGGACGTTGCTGGAGAACGAGCGGTCGTGGGCGCGTCCACGGCGGGAGATCGTGGGCGAGAGGTTGAGGATGGCTAACAAGTGGGGATAGCAGGACAGAGAGAGGGAGAGCGGGCGCTCAGGTTTGCGCCGACAGGCGGAGCCCGCCTGTCAGACACAGAGGGCGCGCGTGCGAGGGCTGGGCTAAGTGGGCCGACTTGGGCTAAAATTGGTTTTCCTTTTTCCAGGGATTTTCTAATTGCTTTTCTATTTATTTTCTCTAGGGTTTTCAATTCAAATTCAAATCAAGTTTCAAATTCAAACCAAATCAAATATATGCAGCTATTCAAAGAATATTCAGGCTCAATATGATGCAACATTCCATGACTCATATGTTTTGGGCAAAATAAAATAAATACTCCTTCACTAATTCAACTAACCCTAATTAAAAGAGGAATAGAGGGTGAAAAACTAGAGAGGGAGAGAAACTAGAGTGAGATAGAAAAGAGTAACACCTGAATTTGGATGATAATGAGAAAGAAATTTTATACCCCCAAATTCAGGGTGTTACAGACCTATCCCCCTTAAAAGAATCTCACCCTCGAGATTCAGGTCTGGCTAGCAAAGAGTTCAGGGTACTTGGCTCTCAGATCATCTTCTCTTTCCTAGGCTGCTTCTTCCTCTGAGTGATGGCCCCACTTGACTTTGCACATTCTGATGGTGTTCCTTCGAGTGACTCGATCTGCTGTCTCTAGAATCTACGTTGGCTTCTCAACGTATGTCAGATCCTCTTGAACTTCAAGGTCTTCCATTGGCAACTACTCTTCTGGTATTCACAAGCATTTCTTCAACTAAGACACGTGAAACATATCGTGCACTACAGACAGGTTCTCTGGCAAACTGAGTTGATAAGCCACTTCTCCATGTCTTGCCTGAATCTGATACAGGCCGATATAGCGAGGTGCTAGCAGGCCTTTGACTCCAAACCTTTTGGTTCCTCTGATGGGTAACACTTTCAAGTAGACATAGTCTCCCACTTCAAAACTAAGTTCCCTTCTTCTGGTGTCAGCATAGCTTCGCTGTCTGGACTACACTGCCTTCAGATTTTCCCGGACCATCCTGATATTCTCTTCAGCTTCAAGTAAAATCTCTGGACCGAACACCTGCCTTTCGTCGGGCTGGTCCCAATGCAATGGAGTTCTGCAATTTCTCCCATAAAGTGCTTCGAATGGTGACATCTTCAGACTGGCTTGATAGTTGTTGTTGTAGGAGAATTCTGCATACGATAGCCTCTTGTCCCAACCTAACTTGTCTTGCAAAGCGCAAGCTCTCAACATATCCTCAAGAATCTGGTTGGTTCTCTCAGTCTGACCATCTATCTGCAGGTGGTAAGCTAAACTAAATTTCAACTAAGTACCCAAAGCTTCATGTAGCTGCTGCTAAAAATGAAAAGTAAACCGGGTGCCTCTATCCGATATTATCTTCTTTGGAATACCATGCAAGCACACAATCCGAGACATGTATAACTCTACCAACACTGCACTGTTATAGGTGGTCTTGACTGGTATGAAATGGGCCACCTTTGTTAAATGGTCCATTACTACCCAGATGGAGTCATAACCAGCTCGAGTGTGAGGCAGACCGACTATAAAGTCCATCCCAATCTCATCTCATTTCCACTGCGGAATCTGCAATGGCTGCAACAAACCTATGGGTCTCTGATGTTCTGCCTTGATCCTCTGACAACTGTCGCATCTGGCCACATACTCTGCTATCTCTCTTTTCATTCCGTACCACCAGAATATCTTCTTCAAGTCTTGGTACATTTTCTCGCTACCAGGGTGTATAGAATATGCTGTCTCATGAGCTTCCTTTAGAATCAGCTCCCGGATCAAGGTGATGTCGGGAACACACAACCTATCCTTAAACCATACCACTCCTTCTGCATCTTCACGGAAATCTAGACCTTTCCCATCGATGATTAGTTGTTGGATCTCGTTGATCTTCTCATCATCCTTCTGACCTTTTCTAATGTCTTGCTCCAGGGTGGGTTCCAACTCAATTGTCACTCCTTGAGTGTTATTTAGAAATCCAAGACTCAATCTATCGAATTCCTTTGCTAGCTCAAACGACATCGGGTGAGCGGCCAACATATTGACTTGACTCTTCCTGCTCAGAGCATCTGCAACCACATTTGCTTTGCCTGGGTGATAATGAATCTCCAGCTCATAGTCTTTGATCAATTCTAGCCATCTTCGCTGCCTCATGTTTAACTCTGACTGAGTGAATATGTACCTGAGGCTCTTGTGGTCCGTGTATATATCACACTTCTGCCCATAAAGATAATGTCTCTAGGTCTTCAATGCATGAACCATTGCTGCTAGCTCCAAATCATGAGTGGGGTAATTCTTCTCGTGAACTTTCAATTGTCAGGACGAGTATGCCACTACTTTCCCTTCCTGCATTAACACACATCCCAGTCTGGTGTACGAAGCATCACAATATACTGAGAATGGCTTGAGAACATCTGGTAGAACCAACATCGGTGTTGTTGTCAACTTCTGCTTCAACAACTCAAATGATTCTTGGCACGCTGGGGTCCACTTGAACTCAACCTTCTTTCCTAGCAAGGCTGTCATTGGTATGGAAATCTTGGAGAAACCTTCAATAAAATGCCGATAGTAACCGGCCATTCCAATGAAACTCTTGATTCCTCGGACATCTTTTGGTGCTTTCTAGTCCAGAATCACAGCTACCTTCTTGGGATCCATAGCTAGTCCATCTCGGTTTATAATATGACCCAAGAACAGAACTTCGTTGATCTAGAACTTGCACTTGCTAAGCTTGGCATATAACTGGCAATCTCGTAGCCTCTGAAGTACTTTCCTCAAATGTTCTTCATGCTCTTGCTCATTCTAGGAATATATAAGAATATCATCAATGATCACCATTACGAACTTGTCGAGGTAGTCCATGAACACACTGTTCATCAGATACATGAAGTAAGCTGACTCATTCGTCAATCCGAATAACATAACCATGAACTCATACATCCCATACTTGGTGATGAATGTTGTCTTCGGTATATCTGAAGGTCGGATTCTGAGCTGATGGTAACCTGACCTCAGATCTATCTTTGAGAACACACTGGCTCCTCTCAACTGATCAAATAAGTCTTCAATTCGCGGCAGAGGATACTTGTTCTTAACAGTGACTTCATTCAGAGCTCTGTAATCGATGCACATCCTTTTCGTGCCATCCTTCTTCTCCACAAATAACACTAGGGCTGCCCAAGGTGAGGTACTTGGTCTAATGTAGCCTTTCTCTAACAACTCATCAATCTGCTTCTTGAGTTCCACCAACTCTGGTCCGGACACTCGATACGCTCTCTTGGAAATAGGGGCAGTGCCTAGGATAAGCTCTATGGCAAATTCAACTTTCCTTTCAGGTGGCATGCCTGGTAACTCTTCAGGGAATACATTGGGGAATTCTGACACAATCCTAATTGCTTCAATCGGATTAGACTCCTTGTCATCTACTGATAAATGGTGACATGCTCCTTCTTCTAGTTCAGGTAAGTACAACTTAGTTACTACTTCCTTTCTAGATGGGGACACCAACTTAACTATCCTCTTGTCACAACTGACAGTGGCTTGATTTCTGTGTAGCCAATTCATCCCTAGGATGACATCTAACCCTTGAGTTCCCATTACTACTAGGCTAGCGAGGAAGTCTATCCCCCTTATTTCAATCCTTAGATTTAGACAAATCCTATTGGACTGAACTTTTCCCCCAACTGAATTAACTCTCAAAGGTGGGATCATTGGTTCTATGGGGATGTTATGTGATTCTACCCAAGATGTAGAAACAAAAGAATGTGTGGCACTAGTATCAAATAGAACTTTTGTTGGGTAGGATTCGATTGGAAACATACCTACTGCCACGTCCTGAGCATCCTGGATTGCTTCGGCCTCTAGGTGGTTCACCTTTTCGTGGTTGTAGGCCTAACCACAGACTCCTGGTGCTTGCTGTGGTGCTCCTTGTCTTGCTGGGGCATTGATTGCTAGCGGCTACTGAGCTGCTTTCTTTAGACAGTTCTTCGCCCAATGGCTCTGTTCTCCACAGTATAAGCATGCACGACCTCCTACTTGAGCTGGGGCTGCTTAACCATTCTGGTTGGTTGTGGGGGCAGGAAGACGAGCTGCTTGGTTGTTCTGATGTTGGTATTGGTTTCCTCCAGGTTGGGTGTTCTGACGGTACTGCTGCTGCTGCTGTTGAGGAAACTGCCTCTGGTACTGGTGTTGATGCTGACGCTGATGCTGGTGCTGGTGATCTTGCTTGAATTGCTGGGGAGAGTTCCCTGAGTAGCGGGGATGACTGCTACTCCCGGCCTGAGGTCCACCAATCTTGCGCTTCCTATCCTCCATCTCCCGATGCTTCCTTTTCGTCATGATGGCTCTGTCGATCAAATGCTGGAAGGTGGGGAAAGTGTGATTCATGAGCTGATAATGGAGGGGATCAACCAATCCTCTCAGAAAAGCGATACTGCCTCTTGGCATCCATGTTGTCGTCTTCTGGGGCGTAGCGTGACAACTGCAGAAATTTATCCCTGTATTCACTGACGGACAGGGGACCTTGCTTTAGGGCAAGAAACTCCTCCTTCCTCACTATCATCAGTCCCTCGAGCACATGGTAGCGACAGAAGTTTTCCCTGAACTCCTCCCAAGTAATGCTTCAGGGTTGGCATGGGTGGCGAGGTAAGACTCCCACCAAGACTGTGCTGCTCCCCTCAGCTGTTCGGGACCATACAACACCTTCTCACGATCGTTGCACTGAGCAGTGTGCAACTCACGCTCCACGGTACGCAGCCAATCTTCCGCATCCATGGGATCAGCAGGGTGGGCAAAAACAGGGGGATGGCCCCTCATGAACTCTGCCTGCTTGTCTCTGGGCACTTGGGGCATTTGAACTTGCACTGGAGGCTGAGATGGGGGTGGCTACTGCTGCACCTACTGCATCGCTGCTAAGGTCTGACCAATTGCCTGAACTACCTGAGTTTGCATCATGAACATCTGCTCGACTGTCATCGGGGGTGGCGGTGGCAACTGCTGCTGCTGGCTGCATCTTCTTGAGGTGCCTGCTGTTCTGGCTAAGCACGCCTCGCACCTCTGTGCCTGTTCTCAGACATCTGTAGAAACCACACACATATCAAACCTAACTCTGTAGTCTTTCAGTATAAGAAAAGATATACGGGAATCCTCATAGCACTGAACAATTGACCATCTTCATTGACAACTTCTTAGATAAAGAGGAAAGTGGAAATAAATGGATTACCCAACTAAATAACTGACTTTATTAATAACTACACCAAGTTGTAGGGGTTACCCACACCTTGATGACAATCATTACAAAGATCCAACTTGATTACATGTTCATCATGACAAGCATCCAACATAAGATAACCAAACTAACTCTAACTAAGACTGACTAGACTCTGACACTGAATTAAACATTATTACAGACTCCGACTCCGTCGATCTATGAATCTAAATCTATGCGGGTCCTACAGTCTGGGGTACCATAGTCAAAGCGACCACGGGGCGATGAACGGTAAGGGTGCTGAATCCTGATAGGGGCGGGAGAACCACCATCAAGATAGTGCATGCCGCGCATTCAGCACCCAATTCCGCAACCTCCACCCGAACCTTGCCCAACTCGTCAAGGGCGTGGTCTAACTCTGTGTTGAGCACGGCGGTCAGGTTGACCATGTTGTTCAGCCTGGGATTGCCCTCACCAACTGGCGAGACAATCACACCTCCGGCACTGCCGATCGAACGGCGAGGGTAGTACTTCAGGTCAAGGCCATCAGCTACCCTGCTGAACAACGAGCAATACTGGGAAAGTGCCTGTCATGTTGCATCCTGCATGGTTGCCTCGGTAGTATCCCTCTCAGTGATAGAGTAGTGCTCTGAGAAGGCCTCTGCACCCTAGAGATCATCGTCCGGATGGCGCACCAAGCAACTAGCCTCCCACTGGTCTGGGTATAACCCGCGACGATGCTGGTAGACTACACAACGATACTCGATAGACCAGGTGTGCCGGTCGAAGGCCCAACGCAACAGGGTATCAAGAGCGTCGTGGAAGTGACACCCGCGAGCAGCGTCACGAGTGATGGGTCTAGCGATCCATCCCTCCGGCTCTGGCTCCTTCGAGCGCTCCGGGCCGTGCCTCGAACTACCACCGGCGTCGTCATCGTCTCTGTCTCCGTCAGGGTCTCCTCCAGCAACTGGGATGCCCTGCGGTGGTGCAGGGGGCATCTCTAGCTGAGGTGCAGGGGAAGGCGGCCTCTTAGACTCCACCTCCTGCTGAGGCGAGGGGGAAGAGTCCTACTACTCCTACTCCTGCTCTTGGTGCTGGCGCTCCTACTCCTCGTGCAGGCGATGATGCAGTCTCTCCAGATGACTGGACTGACCTGGCACCATGCGATGCAGTGGATGCTCCGCCATGCGAGAAGGCAAAAAGGGGATCACAGACTTACGTGCAGTGCACCTGATACGGTCCATCTACAAAAGACATCGTAAGCACAAGAGTAAGAGTAGAACTATGAGACCAGAAAGTAAATAGAAAGAAAAGTGGGATAAAACTTTTTGAGATAAGTAAATAACATAGAGTTGATCAAGATGACCAACTTTTCAAAAGACATTAAGGTCAAGGTAAGGGTAGAGGTCTATAGTCCTTAGGTCGACCATTCTAGTCTAGGTTAGCGGTCCTACAGTCAACAAGGCTTTGATACCACTTATGTCACACCCGGTTTTAGAAGGTAAACCGAATGCGAACCATGTACGTGCCAGGATCAGAACTCACGTACACAACGATTACATAATTGGACATCATCACACAATGCTTGAATTAAATAGCGGAAAGGTACTTAATTACATCAAGATGTCTAAGACATCCACAGAGTCTATTACATAACCATAGTGTTTAACATTAACATCAAAGTGTGGAGTAAAGAAACGTAGAATGTAAGCCTACACAGGTAGCTGACTAGGGGTTTGTCACTAAGATAAACTAGAACTCATCGTAGTCCTAGAACTCCTCAAAGTCCTCCATATTGCCAACATCTCCTCCTGAGCACTAGGTACAGTGGGGACAACCTGGGGAGGGGTGGTTTGTAAAGCAAGGGTGAGTACACATCAACGTACTCAGCAAATGTCCCGTTTGGCTAAAGTGGACTAGCTATATGTGGAGTTAAGGTTAAGCAGTTGCTTTTAGTTGGTCAAGTTTTATTATTATAAGTACAACCAAATTTTAGTAATAATCCTGTTATTACCTAGAGGCACTCTCTCCAAGAGGAAACACCAGAGGTCAGATTTATAACCATCATTGCTATTCATCATCATAAAAGTAACCAAAATTCTTCTAATCGAAGAGGATCCCAAGGCTGCTCATAACCGTGAGCACGACTGATATACCAATTTCTAACACTCTACAGAGGTTGCACACTTTACCCACAAGCCGTGATTCCCATTTCGCCCGGGGTTCTAGCCTCCCCATTGATCACTACCAAGGTGACCTAGCAGGGTCTCACTACATAGCCTTTACAAAGATTTCCCAGAGGACATAGTCGCCCGTTAGGTTTCTCTAGTTTGATAAACACAGTACATCTCCCCAAAGGAAGGGTGACTAACAAAACCAAATCAAAGAACCTCTGCAACCAGCCTCGGCAGAGCAAGTACTGTGCTCGAACCCCATTGACGGCCCCACGGCGAAGCCAACTACTCCTCTGGTTCCTCTAATTAATCAGCTAAGGGCGTCCCATTCCACCCTCATGGTTGCACTGTTATCCAGGGTTGTCACTCTCCAAACAGGTCCTTACGGTGAGGCACTCAGGAAACAGCCTGAGCCCCCTAAAGTAATCACAAGGACCCCATCGGGATAACATCATCGTATCATGAAAGATCACATCCTGTTCATTGATGAAGTTAAAGCAATAGCATAAGCTAACCATGATTAACCCAAAAAGGTAAACAAGGGTATTGGTAAATACAGACTAGTCAATCCTTAAGTTTCAATAATGAAATGCAGGACAGTAAATTATAAAGTAAAGTAGGACATGATAGGTCTGAGGACACTTGCCTTCACCAGGTTGTTGCTCAGAGGGACCTTCGGCAACACACTCAGGAACCACGAGCTGCTCGTTGTCTAAGTAAAGCGAGCATACATTCAATACATTTGGAAGGTAAAAATGAACATCACATCAAACATGTACAAACATTGGCACACAACTCAAAAAGGTGTAGTATTAAGTATATGGGAATAAGATCAAGTTATAAAATGGACTAATCTTAATTGGGAATTGATTACTCTCTAAGTGTTTGGAATATGACTCAAAAGGGTATAGTAGTAATTAAACAAAGACAAGATTAAATTATAAGATGAACTAACTTCATTTAGAAATTTGGTTATCCTTTAAGTGTTATCCATAATTACATACCTAATTCTATTTATCTCACTAAGGCCTAAAGGTTAAACCAAAATGAATCCATGTAATGCATAACACTAATCCCACAAGCTTAAATATACTTTAACTCCTAGGATTCTCCTTTTATTTATTTCATTAAATAAATAATTTAACATATACCTTAATCCTATATTCTAAGTGTAAAAAATAAATTATACAGATTACAGTTTGTCATATTTTATTTGAACAGAGAATAATCTTGTGAACATTTTGCAATTTGAACCACTAAATTTGGAGTTCATATGAAAAAGATATGAAATAAACAAGTTTTAAAGTTTGAAATATGCAATTAGGGCTAAATCTGTGATTAAATAAAAGTCCAGAGGGTTATTCAAAAGAAACTAGGGACCTATGCGCTAAAACAGAGGACGACGGGTTGATTTCCTAAAACCAGGGGGTTATTAAGAAAAACTCACATGTGAAGGGGTACAGGGTAATCTCAGCCATCAGATCAGAGATCAGCGGCCCAGATTAGATCGCACGGGCGCGCGCAGACACGGCTGACAAGCGGGGCCAGAGCGTCAGCAGGTCAGGGCGGACCGACTAGCTGGGCCCAGAGGCAGAGACGCGGGGAAGGGGGGAGAGAGAGAGGCGGTTGGATCCAGATCGGAGGGCTGGGATTAGATCCGCTCGGGTTAAGTCTAAACTGTCTGATCTCGGACGAACGACCAGGATCTAATGGCCAAGGGTGGGCATGGGCGCAACGGCGACGCTCGGTCCTGCAGCGAGAACTCGCCGGAGATGAGAAGGCCGGCCATGGTGGGGCACTAGAGGCTCGGGTACTAGCCTAGGCGCAAATAGGGCGGTCTGGCGGACTCGGTCATGGCCTTCACATCGGCGCGGGGCCACCAAAGAGTGCAGACCACGGCGGGGCCGGCTAACGGTGGTGATGGATTGCTCCGGTGAGCAATCACGTGAGCTATAGACCAGGGATGACCAAAATAAGGGCATGGGTGGGTTGCTCACCTTGAGGGGAAGTAGAAGCAACGGCGGAGGCACAGAGACTAGCTGTGGCGACGGTGGCGGGGCTTCGTCTGTGCGAAGATTGCTTTGGTGAGCACGGACCGGACGTAGCAGAGAGGGAGAGGGCACACCGAAGGGTGTCCCGAGCAGCTGACAGTAAGGCGAAGCTCACCGTGGCACTGGACGGGGCACGGACGCGACGGTGGCCGCAGAACAGGCAGTGGTCAACAGCGGGCGGTGGCGGAGCTGCCTGCACGCATGGGCAAAGCGAGAGAAAGGGCGAGAGAGTTTGGCAGAGGGTGCAAATGAGAGGGGAGGTGGGCGAGCAGGGCACAAGGCTCAAAAGGGGCGCGGGGGCGCGGACGTGGCCGGAGAACGCGCGGTCGTGGGCGCGTCCACGGTGGGAGATCTTGGGCGAGAGGTTGAGGATGGCTGACAAGTAGGGACAATAGGGCAGAGAGAGGGAGAGCGGGCGCTCAGGTTTACGCCGACAGGCGGGGCCCGCCTGTCAGACACAGAGGGCACGCGGGCGCGGGCGCGCGCGCGGGCTGGGCTAAGTGGGATGACTTGGGCTGAAATTGGTTTTCCTTTTTCCAGGGATTTTCTAATTGCTTTTCTATTTATTTTCTCTAGGGTTTTCAATTCAAATTCAAATCAAGTTTCAAATTCAAACCAAATCAAATATATGCAACAATTCAAATAATATTCAGGCTCAATATGATGCAACGTTCCATGACTCATATGTTTTGGGCAAAATAAAATAAATACTCCTTTACTAATTCAACTAACCCTAATTAAAAGAGGAAGAGAGGGAGAAAAACTAGAGAGGAAGAGAAACTAGAGTGAGATAGAAAAGAGTAACACCTGAATTTGGATGATAATGAGAAAGAAATTTTATACCCCCAAATTCAAGGTGTTACACCCCCCCTCTCCACGCAGGCTCGGTCAGTGCCCGGATCTGAGCTCCCTCCCTTAAGGGATCTGCCCCTCCCTTGCATGTGAAGGTATAAGGAGAACCGGTGGGACACGAAGCAGTTGGTGGGCTCCTCGGGATGTCGTCCTCACACTCGACCATTGTCACTGTGCTCGTCATTATCGACGACTTGCACGAGGGTTTTGCCAGCTCAATATTCGCCACCACCACCATCTTTGCCAACGCGCTCTGCTTTGCCTACCACACCATCATTGTGCTTGAAAGGGAAATAGGGTTAACCTTTTTCTACAATTAATTTTGGTGGTTGAATGTCCAACACAAACATATGGACTAACTAGTTTGCTCTAGAACTCATGTATTACAAGTGCATAAGGTTCAACACAAACTAATAAAAGATTCAAGTTAGGGACTAAATTGAACAGGAGCAAAGAGTTGAGTGTGCTGTGGTCTGGCGCACTGGACTGTCCGGTGTGCCACCGGACAGTGTCCGGTGCACCAGGACCGTACAAGGGCCAACCAGCCGCTCTCGGGAAAATGCAGGCGCGCTCCGCTATAATTCACCGGACTGTCTGGTGTCCCAACGGACTGTCCAGTGAGCCAACGGAGCAACGGCTCTGTGCGCCAACGGTCGACTCTGCAAAGGTGAACAGTGCAGCTACAGTGCGTGGTAGAAGTCAGAGTAGCGAGTCAGAGGGGCACCGCACTGTCCGGTGCACCACTAGACTGTCCGGTGCCACAAGAAGACAAAGGCGCCAACGGCCAACTACTCTAGAACCCTAACGGTTGGGTGACGTGGCAGCACACCGGACACTGAACAGTGAGTGTCCGCTGGTGCACCGGACTGTCCGGTGCATCCATCGCCAGCAGTCTCACCAACCTTGGTGGTTGAGGGCTATAAATACCCCCCAACCACCACAACTTCAAGCATCCAAGCATTCTGAATATTGCATTCAATACAAGAGCAAAAGACTCCACTCCAAGACACAATCAAAGCGATCGATCCACTCAAAGTCCCCGAATCAACTCTAGTGCGTTAGGACTTGTGAGAGGATCTCTTGTGTTCTTTTGTTGCTCTTGTTGCTTGGTTGGCTTTCTTCTTTTCTCCATCTTATTCTCAAGTGCTTTGTAAGCAAGGCAAGAGACACCAATTGTGTGGTGGTCCTTGCGGGGTCTAAGTGACCCGTGAGATTAAGGAAGAAGGCTCACTCGGCCTAAGTGACCGTTTGAGAGAGGGAAAGGGTTGGAATAGACCCGGTCTTTGTGACCTCCTCAAAAGGAACTAGGTTCTTTGGAACCAAACCTGGGTAAAACAACTCATCGTGTTCATTCGCTTGATTTCCATTTGATTTGTTTTCCCCCTCTCTCTCTTTCTCTCCCAGACTTGAATTTAATTCTAACGCTAACCCTGGCTTGTAGTGTGTGTTTAAAGTTATAAATTTCAGGTTACGCCTATTCACCCCCCTCTAGGCGACTTTCAGTGCTCGCCTTCGTCAGCCTCCTTGTCGCAGTGGACAATGGGTCTAGCATCGCAGGCCTGTCTGCCTTCCTCCTAGAGTACTATAAACAGGAGCCGTGACAATTAACCCTAGGCACCTATTACATTAGGCTACCAGTCTATGACATCTCACCATCATCTTGTGCTAGGGCATGATGACTTTTGTTGTTTGGCCTTCTTGACTAGAGGTTTTAGTTGTTGCTTCTCTGCAAGCATATTCAGCAAGTTGAACTGGAAAGGGATGAAGCTATGCTTCCACTGAATGTTTTTGGCCTTCCAATTCTTGAACTTCTCTTCTTCCTTGATGATTCTATATGACGATTTCAATTACCGATATCACCTCGTAAGTGACTTATTCAAGGATTATGTGGCAGAATTCCGATTCATCTTCTGTGAAATTTGATCCCTTCTCTTCTCCAGTTCCTCCAGCTCTACACTATACACCTCTTTTCTATTCTTTATGATGGCCATGAGATTGAATCTAATCTCACTATTTGAGTACCACATGATCCTTTCTTGAATAATAGGCTACACCATCCATAGACAATCAAGGTCATCAACACCACCTCACCGCTCAAGATTTATAGGCGCTTCATTTGGCCCATCCAGCTCATACAAGACATCTTCAAAAGGTAAATAGCTTATGGAATGGTAAATATCATCATCCTTAGTCATGGCTCTCTGCTCATTAGAAATAAATGGATATGGCCTTGCAAAGCTAAAAGTCGCCTAGAGGGGGTGAATAAGGGAAATTTAAAATTTATCACTTCAAACAAATTCTCAAACCTCAATTAGGCGTTATAACGATAAATAAGGTGACCCGAACCACAAGTTGAGTAGGGTATTACACTCCAGCGGCCCGAACCACTCTAAACCCTTGCGTGTTCTTGTGCTCATCTGTCTCATTAGGCTAACCCTAGGTTGCCCCCTGTTCTTATGATAAGGCGTGTGCACTCCACCACCCGGCTGGAGTTTTCTCTCCGACAGTGCCTATTAAACAAATATGTTAGTATTGTAGAGGTTGTTTTCAAATCTACGAACATGACACACTAACAAGCACCAGATTAGAAATAACATTCTCATCCTAATCCTAAATATTGGTCCTAATGCTGATGTCGCCGATGCGATCACATAATTTCTAGAACTTCACGTGTCCCAACGGCTTCATCAAAATGTCACCAAGTTGATCCTTTGTTGAGATTTGATCGATGACAATCTACCCACTATCCATACAACCTATGATATAATGGAATTTGGTATTTATATGTTTGGAACAATCATGATGGACGGGGTTCTTACTAATATTGATGGAAGACTTGTTGTCCACCTTGAGCGTCGATGCTCTAGATTATGAACCAATGAGGTCTTTTTGGAGTCGAGCCAACTAGAAGCCCTAACAAGCACACATAGTTGTGGTAATATATTCGACCTCACACAAATAAAGAGCCACCACCTTATACTTACATTGCAGGCAGGCTGGACCATGGTGTGTTTTATGGGAGAAGAGGTTCCTAACATTTGATTGGCTTTAGTGACGACGATTAGGTCGGTGACAAGGATGATAGAAAGAGCACCAGCAACATTCTATACTGCCTCGATGACAGTTCCAACACATGACAATCAAGCAACCATGAGGTGGTGGCCCTTTTTCGTGTGAGGCCGAATACATTGCTACAACTCTGGGTGCCGACGTCTGGCTAGCTTGACTACGGAAGGACCTCATTGGTTTAGTCTAGAGCACCGATTCCCGAGGTGGACAACAAGTCTGTCATTGATCTGAGTAAGAACCTTGTCCATCATGATCATTCCATCATATGGACACCAAATTCTATTAGACCAACTCCAGCAGACACCATAAACGTCTCTATACCGTATTTTACCCACCCACGTGAACTGTTCGGCTTCCCAACGGACTCCATATCAGACGACACAAAATAGGCGAAGCTCGATTCGCTCCCTTTTCCTACGTTTTCTCGCTCATCTCCCCAACCAATCTGTCGTCTTCCTCATGCAATAGGCACCACCAGCGGGTGCGAATGATTCCAACAGCAATCTCCGGTAGCGGATGCCACCGATGAGCTCTAGAGGCGGCAATAGGCATGACACCTCCGACGCTGGCTGACGTTCCACAATAATCCCTTGGAGCCGGAAAAGCTCGACTACATTGGCGAATGCGGTTGAGCTAGCGGCCGACGTAAACATGACATGACTCCTTCGGCGGGTGTGGACGCATTAGGCACCACTGGTGGGTGCAGACTCCTCCGATGAGCTTAGGTAGCGAGCGCCTCCGATAGGTGCCATTGCGGCTCCTCTGGTAGCTAGTGTGGATGCCTCCGACAGTGTTTGCCTCTGTTGGGTGTGGGTGTAGCTCCTCTATCGACGAGTGCGGGCGCGGCTCCTCTGTCCTTGCTCCGTCTGGTGGCGCGCAAGTCAATTATCGTTTGATACGGTATGGATGCACGTCGCTGCTAGAAAGAGGAAGGCGACAAAGGCACTGTGGACATGTATAGGTGGATGCATTTTACGGAAGTGGAGACCAAACTGCTAAAGTTGGTCTTATATCAGAGAATGTGTATACAGTGGGAAGATTGTCATCAATCTAATCTCTATAAAGGATCAACTTGCTGACATTTTGATGAAGCCGCTGGGATGCGTGAAATTTCAGAAACTATTTGATCGCATCGGTGTCCTCATCATTAGGAATGTTACTTGTAACCTTGTGCTTATCGACTAAATTATAAAAAAGCAAATAGGTTTACACTCTAAACTGAGCTATATAAGAAATATCGGTAGCCATCGCGAAAGATTTATGGTGTGTTTGGTTTGAAAAAATCAATTCATTCTAGATGATGTTGAGTTTGTGATCCAAATTTTGAATATGGAGGCCGTGTTGGTGAGCGGAGTGGAGGCCCATCACCGGGAGGCTTGGGCCGGAGTGTAGCGAAGCATGTATTTTTGGGTTATGGTTCAGGGGTAAAAGGAAATAAATTGTGGAACCTTGAAACCAAGAAGGCCATGTTGAGTAGAAGTGTTGTTTTCAAAGAATCTGAAATGTACTATGCTAATCATTCATCAGTCAATTCTAGATAAAGTAAGTCCGCAGATGGAGAACTTAGATGAGGTTGATAGTATGTTTCATGATGTTGTTATTCTAGATCCACAGGTTCATGATATTTCACCCATTATTGATGATTCTTTGTCTACTGAGCATTCTTCTCCTGTGTGCAGCAACCACAACAGTCTGTTGTAGTTGGAAGGGCCAAAAGAGATATTAGGCCTCCAAAGAGATTGATTGAAGAATGCAACATTGCTTTTGCTCTGAGTTGTGCAGAGGATTTTGACTGTAGTGCAGAGCCTTCCACTTATAATGAAGCAATGGTTTCCAATGATCGTGAGAAATGGGTGTTTGCTATGCAAGAGGGGATGCAGTCGCTTGCCTAAAGAAAAGAAGACTGTTCGCTGCAAATGGATCTTCAAAAGAAAGGAAGGTTCATCTCCAAGTGAGTCTCCAAGGTTTCAGGCAAGGTTAATCGCAAAAGGTTTCAGTCAAATACTAGGAATTGATTATAATGATGTTTTATCTCCAGATGTAAAGCATAACTCTAATCGTACTTTCTTGAGTATGGTTGCTATGCAAGATCTTGAGCTTGAACAGTTAGATGTGAAGACCGCTTTCTTACATGGAGAGTTGGAGGAAGAAATTTATATGGATCAACCTGAGGGTTTTATGGTTCATGGTAAGGAGAAGTTTGTTTGCAAATTGAAGAAGTCCCTTTATGGTTTGAAGCGGTCTCCAAGGCAGTGTTACAAGAGGTTTGATTCATTTATGATTTTTAATGGCTTTAAAATGCCCCAGTATGATAGTTGCGTCTATATTAAATATGTTAATGGTTCACCTATCTATTTGTTGTTATATGTTGATGATATGTTGATTGCCGCCAAGAGCAAGAAGGAGATTGCTACCTTAAAGGCACAGTTAAGTAGTGAGTTTGAGATGAAGGACCTGGGAGCCGCTAGAAAAATTCTTAGCATGGAGATTGGGAGAGATATGAAATCTGGTTTGTTGTTCCTCAGTCAGCGCAATTATGTTCAGAAAATTTTGCGTCGTTTCAATATGCACGATTCTAATCTAGTAAGTACTCTCATTGCTCCTCACTTCAAGTTGTCATCTATTCAATGTCCAACCAAAGATGAAGATTTAAAGTATATGTCAAAGGTGTCTTATTCTAGAGCCATTGGTTCTTTGATGTATGTTATGGTTTGCTCATGTTCTGATTTGTTATATGTTATGAGTTTGGTTAGCAGATACATGGCTAATCCTGGTAGAACATATTGAGAAGTTGTTAAGTGGATTTTCAAGTACTTGTGTAGTATGTCTAATGCTTGTTTGCAGTTTGGCAAGGTCAAAGAGGGACTTGTTGGATATGTTGATTTAAATTATGGAGCAGATTTGGACAAGAGAAAATCATTAATAGGTTATGTATTCACAGTTGGTGGATGTACAGTCAGTTGGAGGGCTTGTCTACAGCCCACAGTTGCTTTGTCTACTACAGAGGCAAGTATGTTGCAGCTTGTGATGCTAGCAAAGAGGTCGTTTGATTGAAAGGTCTATATGCTGAGTTTTGTGGAGATACATCTGTATTATATTGTTCTGTAACAGTCAAAGTGCTATTTTCCTTACAAAGGATCAGATGTTTCATGAGAGGACAAAGCATATTGATATTAAGTATCATTATATCTGAAAAATAGTTGTAGAAGGTAAATTGACGGTATGCAAGATCAGTACACATTTAATCCAGCTGATATGATGAGTAAAATTGTTCCTAGAGAGTTGGTATAATTGCTTAGCCCTAGTAGCTATGTTGGTGACATGGGGTGCGGAGGGCGGAGCCCCGTGGTATACATTATTTACCCTAATTAGGGTTTTATATTGCGTCACAATCATTACTCCTCTTGTAAGTCGTCTTTTGAGGACGGCGTTCTGTAAACACTCCACATCATAGTGAAGGTTTTGTCTGTGTGGTGCTCGTGGTTTTTGCCTTCGCATTGAAGGATTTTCCACGTAAATATGTGTGTCGTGCTATGTGGTTTATTGGTTGATCTACTTTGTTTTGTTTGCAGATTCTGCTGGCAAATGAAGTGGTGCATTGGAATGAACTCATCCCTCATCTTATTACTAATTATTAGTTTATGAGTAATGAAATGGTAATAGATGAACTTATTTCATTACACGAACCAAATAAGAAAGTAAGGAGTGAGAAGATGATAGATAGATTAACTTATTTCTTAGGCTATTAGTACAAATACATAGTAATACATAATTTGGTTAAACCAGCAGAAACTAGATGAATTCAACCAAACGCGGGCAGAAGCACATGTTCGTAGTAGTTTGTTCGATCTAACGGTGAATGTCTGTTTGACAAAAAAGAAAGATAAGACAAGATTTCCATTTCATTACACTCATTTTATGCCATATGCACAGACAGAAATGCCGACCTGAACAAAAAGAATGTACGGATATTGACTAATAAAACAACTAGTAGTTACAAGTTGGAGGATGGCATGCTCCTGACATCCGACGGCACGAATGTGGCGAGCGCGGCGAGGAGCAGGAGCAGGCACACCGGCACCAGCAGCAGCAGAGGCGGCGGGGGCGGCAGCGGCGGCAGGACCAGCGGCAGTACGATGAGCGACACGGCGACGCACGCCAGAACCAGGAACGCCTCCGCGCTGAGCCCGCCCGCGGGCGGAGGCTTGGGCGACGGCGGCGAAGCGTTCTGACGCTGCTGCCCTTTGGCCACCGCTGCGGCGCTCTTTCTGCAGACGACCATGGTCTGCCTCCTATTCTGCTGCCGCTGCTGCTCCGCCCAGGCGAGTTGGTCCGTCTCCAACTCCATCGCCATTAGCGACGCAGCAACCGGCATCTAACGCGCAGCAGCGAGCGAAGTGAGGCTGTTCCGACGTACGTACCGACTGATGGAATCTGAGCTTGGTCTTGACTGAAGCAACGCGCAACCAACGGTGTCTGCTCAACATGCAGCGAAGACAAGAAAGAAATCAAGAACCGCTCGACATAATCAGGATTTACGATGAACGCATCCAGATTACAAAGGTTACGTTACACTTGAAGGAAAAGGCAGAAACCTCTGATCTTAAGCTTCGCGACGCCGCCGGCTTGCCGCGCTGCTTCTTTCTTTCTTTTTATTGATCTCGTCCCGACCGAGTGACTGGGTCTCCAGATTAATACCACCCAGATCAGATGACCAAGAACACAAACTGAGAACGGCAAGGCGCCGGAACCCAAAAGCTACCCAGGACCAGGAGGATATATTTGACTGACCAGCAGGACAGGAGAAAGTAAAACAGAGCTGGAATCCAGCAGAAGAGTTGTGCAAGAAGAACCAACGCCAAAAAGCGCAGAGGACTAAATGGCGACCTGCCCTGCCCTGCCGCGCAACGGAAGCCGGGGCGCGCGCGCAGGTGCGCTTGTGGAGACCCGGACGAGGAGGGGGGCGGGCGGTGTCACCGCTTTTGGCAGCGTAGGGGCGGGCGCGGGAATCGGAGGGGGAAAGGGAGGGGGAGGCCGGTATTTTATCTGTGGACTGCGTGAAGGCGGTTTTGAAAACCTGGTACTGGGACTTGCAAATGGGAGGAGTGGGAAGGGGTGGAGCAGCGCGGGAGGACAGGTGCGCTGCATCATGACCTACTGGAAGCAACGGTGGGGGCCAGGGCCTTTACGACTTAGGGGCCATTTCCAACATATCATATATCTCATCTTCTATCTTATTTTATATTTCAAACTTTATTTTATAAATAATTTTAAATAGTATTATCTACAATTTGTATATCTTATTTTACACGAGCTACCAAAGACAATCTTAGCTAGTTTTTTGTTTAGTAGATTTCTTTGGTCGTAAAGCGACAGCTAAGCTTATAAGGTCATCTCCAACAAATCTTATATCATATCTCTTATCTTATCTACTATTTCAAACTTCAATCTACAAAGAGTGTTAACAATATCATCTACAATTATGCATCCCCTGCAAAAAATACAAGAGATCGTCATTCTTCATGCATGTCGTCCTTTAACTATATTTATGATCTACAAGTTTAGGGTTGTATCATGCAGTTTCTTAGAGCAAGTTTAATAATATAGTCCATAGCGGGATTTATGATGTTATCATGCCACATATAGCCAGCTAAAAGTTAGCTTATATAATAATCCTTCAATGATATAAGCTATATATTTAATACTTACTCTATCTCTTCCTTATGTCTTGGAGTCTGTGAGCATCCTATTTTCGGTTGGCTACTAGTGAGCAAACTACTTTCTCTCTCTTTGTTTCTCTTTCTTCCACGTCATCATAAATCTAACATGACATCTTTTACAGCCAGTCTACAACACCTTATTATACTTGCTCTTAGATGTCTCTTGTACTTAAAAAATTGATCTATAATTAGCATGTACAACTGTGACAGCATGGTACGGTTTTTAAAGTAAGACACACCTAATATATATGTAGATACAATGTGTTGTACGTAAGACTTAAGTCTTATTTAATAAAAAATCACTAAGATATGCTCATTTACGTGTGTTGTATTAATGAAGCTGGGTATTGGGTTTAGAAAACTGAGCCAAAGTTGTGTCTTGATAGAGACATGATTTTCGTTTTTTTACACTTACCTCTAGACAAACCTCAAAACGGTGCTTTAATATGCATCGTACATGCCCTAAATAGATTAGTGTTCTTCATGCATACGTAATGAAGTTATTTGGTACAAAATTTAGTTTAAATTTTATACTAAACCATTCTAACCCATATAAATATGTGGACACTTAAATAAGATCTTAAGTAGAAATATATTAGCATGTGATATATAATAATTTATTAATAATTCTTAAGATAAGTTCTGGGATACGACAACAAATACCACTTTTTGGAGATCAAAAGGGGAGAGCTGGGCGTAAAAGCAAAATTCACGATGTCGTGAAACAATTTATCATAGGGTCAAGGGGGTGTTTGGTTAGCTATGAATTCTGGTAAATGAGATAAATTTTATCTATTATTCAACCAAACGTTTTGGTTTTTGTACCTTGTGTAATGTGTTGCAACGGGAGAATCTAAATATTAACTTTGTGCTGCATTTTCCTGGGTCTAGATTATTAAATCCACCGTTCCATAACGCGGCCCAAATTCTGCACTGTATGTTTTGCAATCGAGGTACTGCTTGCAGTGTACCTCTTGCATTTGAGATACTTCTGATGTTTTATGAATGTCTTATGTTAACCATATCAAAATTTACGAAAAACTTTTTATGTATCGAGTTAGCCTTATAAATTGGAATCCTCCACTTTTTTTTTAAATAACCGGCAGGAGAGCTGCCTGCAATATTAAATGGAATAAGGAATAAGTCTATATAACCCTTTTTAGATGATAGTCTATTTTATCAATCACCTTCAAAACCGGTTATTTAACTTTCTCAACTTTATAAAACCAGATAAATAACCCCTGAACAGTTTTAGTAGGCATTTTTAATGACGTGGCCCTAATTTTTCTGAAATTTTAGAAGTAACAGTTTAGTTACCAAAAACAAAAAAATTACATAAAAGAGTTTAATATTTTTTTGTCCCTGATTCATTCATTATCTTCTGATGATAAAAATTTTAATAGAGCTAAATCATACTATTACTAAACTATTGAAATTTTTATTGAGTTATTAAGCAAGTTCAGTGTTCTTTCTTTTAATTACTAACTAAATTAATTTTCTATTTGTTTTCTAGAAATACTTAGTAAACAATAATAAAATGATCTTTCATTTTTACACAAACCTTCTCTTAGCTAAACTAACATATACAAATATTTTTAGAATAATTATGGGTCCAGAATCAAAGTTCTTATAAAATTTTAGAAATATTTGCGTATATTAGTTTAGCTAAGATAATATTTATGCAAAAAATTCGAGATCGTTATATTACTGTTTGGTAGATGTTTCTAAAAATTATAAAATTGATTTAGTTAGTAATAAGATGAAAGACTACTTAACATGTTTAATAAAATCAACATTTTTTGTAGTTTAGTAAAATTTTCAGCCTCGTAAGATAAGAAATGAATTAAGGATAAAAATCTTAAGTTTTTTATGTATTTTTTATTTTTAGTAATTAACCTGCTACTATGACAAATATAATATGTAATTACTATTTTTTGTAAAATTATAAAATTTTGGATTGTTAAATATAGAAGTAAATCACCTATACATAGAATTCTTGCGGGCATTATTTCCTTAGTTAGTTGGGCTGCATCCCTGTAATTTGACTTGCCAATTTTGCATGCATGTAATATGTATATATAAGAGAATGACAGCACCCTGAGAGGTAGCACATTATGCCTAATCAACAACTATTAGATGACAGAACTAAAAAAGATAAAACTGGTGTCACTTAAAAGCAGTGACACGTTATCGAAACCGTCAATTAAAACTATCTAGAGGGTTATTTGTCTGATTTTGTAAAGTTGTGTGGGTTAAACAACTCGTTTTAAAGATAATATGGTGAAGTAGACTGACTATCCTCTAAAGGCTAAAGAGGTTCTGTAGACTTATTCCTATATTAAATAGGAGAAAGTCGAGAACAGAAAACAGAAATGTACATGAAAGTCGAGGCTAGAAATTCACCCTATTACAACAAACTGACGACCCCCTCACACATAGGTCCGAACCCAAGCACGACCAACAAGGAGCGGGAGATAAGTCTACCTAAATTTCTGGCGACCGTGACCACCCAAGAAAAAGGCTTCACTTTTAACAGCCTGAAGGACCTACTACAAGCTAGAGGCCTCTGTCTGATCGAAAACCCTTGCATTCTTTTCCTTCTAGAGCTCCCAAAGCACAAGGATGATGAAACTTCTCAGCCCCCTCCTATCCCCTGTTGGAAGCTTCGCTAACATCGTCCACCAGTTGAGTTAAAGAGTAGTCGTCATTCTGTTTTAGTCTTATTTATTCCCTAAATTGTTAAACGGTAAGACTAAAACAGAGACTAAACTATTTTATTCTCTAGTTCCTTAAAGAATAACTAAAAAGGACTAAACATATTAATTTCACTTTTTATCTCTACTTTATTTTAGTTGCACTAATGCCAGGAGAATGCTAAGAAATATCTTGATTCTCTTATGATTCATTTAATATATTATAAATACTTTTAGTTCATAGAACCAAATATAGTAGAGACTAAACTTTAATTCCATAACTAAATTTTAGTCACTGTGCTAAAGGAACCAAGTAGATTCTAATGAGTCATGTTGCGATTCTTGAGAGCAGCGACAGAAGACACACACAGCGTTGTGACTTGTGAGGCCACCCACGTCTCGCCAAGCGATCAGCAGGAGTCCAAATCTTATTCTGAATGGCCAACCACCAGAAAAATTTACATTTTGGCGGGCCTTGTTCTTCCAAATGGTCCACACAAAGTCGGTACCTATTGATCCATGAAAGTATGCTTCATAAGCCGACTTTGGTGTGTACTGCTGAGATGGAGTAAGCTTCCAAGAGACTAGGTCGACTGTGTCAGGCTGTAAAATTACTTGCCTCACTTGAGTCCGTAGCTAGGCAACAGTACTCTGTTAAAAGAGACAACACTAGAGACTGGCACTTTGCATGTTCAGATCACGGATCCAGTTGGAGTTATGAAGAGCATCTAGCACTGATCTGTTCTTTCTTCTGGGTTCTGACTATGAGGTAAGAGCGTGTTTGGTTTAAGGAATCACTACATCCAAATTGAGGTGGTGTATCGTAGGTTTATTCTCAAATTTGGTGGGATGACTTCATTCCTTATATTAGTATTAACTATAAGGAATAAGGTGGTGATGGATCAACTCATTCCATTCCACAAACTAAACAAAAATAATAATGAGTAAGAAGATAATGGACTAGTTCATTGTTCAGACCAAACACCTGTAAGTGTGGGGCGCGAAATCCTGTGGTCCGACTTCCGAGGCCCTGGAGCCATGCAGTACTATTCCAGAAGTCGGTCGACCTCCCACTCCCAGCTCCCAAATTAAGTAGTCGTCATTGCTGCCATGAAAATTTATTTACCGTATCAACTAAAGAACAAGGCATCTCTACCTCGAGAGTCGAGACCAAGCTCTTCCACGGGTCGTGGACTGTAGCCAAAGCCAACGTAAGCATAATTAATGCTCGAGAGAAATAAAAGGACAGAGATGACAAGGGTAATACGACCGGCAGTGGTCGATCGAGTTCTTGCCATTCCAATTGCTCAGTTTGCTATAAATCAGTCTACCCGATGCCAGAGGCAACCCTAGGTGTTTAATTTTATAGCAAAAGCTGGCCTCTCTTCTGGCCAAGAAACTTAATTTGGAGAACTGAAACTAAGTCAATAATAGCACTACAACGGATTGTGATTATATGTACTGAAGATTTATGGAAATCAGTATCCGAAACTGCCCAACATGCATGTTGAGTAGGTGCATATAGGGGTGGTAATGGATCATGATTCAGATCCCCTTTCACAAAAAGTTAGAGTACTTAAACAACTTTAGTTCAAAAATGAATAAGTATAGAGCTATATCATAATCCGATTCGATCATTAAACTTTGTAGTGTAAAATCTAAGCCTATTACCACCCCTAGGTGCATGAGGACATCCACCTCCTCTTTCATTAGCGCTAAAATACCACTGCAAAACCTGCATATAGTGAAATATATGAAGACCCTGAGAATGGCCCCACAACTTACTCAACATGCCCCTATCGGTCGTCCCTTGGAGGAGTTTCTAGAGTGGGTCTATCGCGATGACAAACAGCAAAGGTGAGAGAAGGTCACCTTGGCAAAGACCCCATCCAAATAAAGCTAGCCTATAGAATATATTTTGGTAGCAGCTGATGATAGGTAATCGACATATACTGAGAGATAGTAAATGTGCACAAGCAACACGGTATACAAAAACTAACTTATTGCGCAATGTTAGATTGCTTTGTGCATGATTGGATTATTAGATGGAATGATAGATTGAAATGTTATATAATTCTCTTGCCACAGCCTGCTACTGCAAATCCGATCATTGGAGGATAGCCCATTCTGAGCGCCACCATGCCGTTGAAAGTACAACATGCAAAGGAGAAAATAACATTCTTTTCCTTAAAACCATATCATTTCTACTTAACCAAACAGACCAACATATTATGGCTGCTCCTAACAAAAGCAAAGACCTCTGGTCCCTGTCCCAACCCTAGAGCCAACTACCAAACATGACTAACCTGATGTCACTTAAAGAATATGTGGTTAATAATTTTTTCATATAACAAAAACAACAAGATAAATCTACATGCCAATTATGTTTGGCTAGATTATCCTTGGTGAGTGTCACCCCATGACTTAGGTACCTAGAAAGATTTTAACTTTTAGCGAGATTCTTAATTTCCATAAATTTCGATTGGCATTGGAACAATTATTTGATAACAAGGCAATATAAAGGGATTTTACCTAGAACACTTCATTTGGAGATAGATTCCAGTAAAAAGGTCTTCTTCTTGTATCGAACGGATACCTTCTATAGGCGTTCTCATATCATTCCAAGCAATAAGCTTAGAACCTACAAGACTTGTGGGCCAAATTAGGTTAGGAGGGGATGATGCAAAAACTTTTGCAATAGTAATATTTTTTGGTCTGATGATGTTGTAAAGCGATGGGTACTGCATTTTTATAGGTGTCCCCCTGATCCAAGGGTCCTCCTAGAATTGAATTTGTGATCCATCTATTACTATAAAAGTCCCAAAACAAAGAAGTGATGTTTCACTTTCATCAGGCTACACAGGAAATGAGAGTCTCTAGGTTTCCAATCTACTCACGTCAAAGATTTAGATCCAAGGCATTGGTTCCGTATGATTTCTTGCCAAATACTATCGGAGGTTAGAAAGCTTGTACAATCACTTACTAAGCACTGCAATATTCTTGCTATTAATATCTTGAATACCATGTCCCTATTGGACCTTAGGCTTGCACAAGATACTGCACTTAGCAAGTCTATACGTTTCCTTTTGTTCGTCTCTCCGCCAATAAAATCTTGACCAAAAATTGGTGCAAACAGCCTAGGCTTTCTTCTCCTGGGCACATGGGTGACAAAATCTAGTCTACAAAATTGATGGTCATTAGAGTTGTGCTTGTTTTTCGCTCTCTTTTTACGTCCTTTTGGCTATGTGCGTGTTAGCATAGGCCATAAATTTCTGAGCCTAGTATTTGTATCTTCTTGATGTATTGTTCTTAGCTTCAATAAAAAAGTGTTCCCCTTTCAAGAAAAATATAATTCTCTTACAGATTTGTTGGAACATGAAAGAAGTGATGTTACCTCTTTTCATAAAAAATACACGTAAAAGAGTAAAATACACTGTCGGTCCCTAAACTTGTAGCATTGTATCATCTCGGTCCCTAAACTCCCAAAGTGCACATCCAGGTCCCAAAAATTGTATCATCCCATCTTTAAAATTTCAACGTGCACATTTCGGTACTTATACTTGTAATGTTGTGTCACCTGAGTCTCTAAACTTGTTTTTGGTGTCATCAAAGGTCCAAATGGGTCTCAATTCATCTATACAACATGTTTTGCACTGATGTCAACATAACAAGTCTATTTATCTTTATCTTGCTTTACTCTTCTCCATCGTCCATAATGATGTTATCCTCCTGTCTATGCCACTCGTGCCCCTCCTCATCATGCCACCACTGTCACACATACTTAGAAACTCTTTTGAGGAGGCAACAGGGTGCGCAGCGATGCCGCGATGGTGAGGTGAAAGGGTGTAAGGTGACCATACACAAGAAAGGAAGGGGCAGAGGTGGTGTCTACCATGTTGTGTAGACTATAGAGAGGGGCTAGGTATATAGGCAGTGTTGGTCCTTGTTCTCGGATGCTTCGGCTCGACAGGAGGTAGAAAAGCGGGAGTGATGCAGGAGTGATTACAATTCAACGTGAACAGTACGGGGGTACTGTTCATATATTTATAGGCACGGGACATAGCCCGGACAAAATTACATCCGTGTCCCTGATAACTAATTATAATTACAATACAGATTATCAGGGGCTATACAGTCTTTTCCTCTTTAAGTCGGTATCATCCTTCGTCTTTAGCATGTCACCATGCCAAAGCTCCTTCAATTGTAGCTTCGGCTTATATCTTCATGTCACACCTACTTATGTATTGTCCTGTCAAAGGTGTTTTTGCTTAGAGGACCTTCGGCGGAGAAGAAGGCCCCCAACAGTAGCCCTTCGCGGTGCTAGATCGTTTTTCATAACGAGCTTGATCCACGAAAAACACGAAGGCTTTAGAATGCCAAAGGTCCGAAAAACACCTTCCCTGAGCTCGTTGCCGAGAAACGATTATAATATTCCAAGCGCCGGACGGTCCATCGTTCAGCGAGTGCGAGCGGCCTGGCGGTTCACCTTCCCCCCTACAGCACTATATAAACATATGGGTTGGTGAGGAGTTACCACAACATTCATTGCCATTGTACTGTTGTGCTGTTAAAAAATTTAACCATAGTCGAAGCTTTCTGCATTGCGCTTTCGAGCGAACTCTTCATCATTTGAGATTAGCTTCGTCAAAAAGTGAAAACGTTGAAATGGCTAGAGTGCGATCAACTGCTAGAGTGTCTCGCGAGGAAGACGAGGCCGAAGTAACTGAGACGGCACCAATATCAGAGGTGATGAGGCAGTCGGTCTTGTTGTGTCAGAAAAGCCTGTTGCCGAAGGTACTCTGGCTGCTGAAGCTGAGGGAATCACAGTTGGAGAGGGAAGTGGTAATGAAGATGAAGAGGATTACACCATCCTGAGTCCAGAAAAACCTAGTCACCTTGACTTTGGTAAATCCACTATGACGGCAGATGATATGGTTATAATGAAGAAATTGGGTTACTTTGGTGAAGCCGAGAGTAAGCTTGTTCATTTTGCTGGCGAGGAAGTGGTTCCAGAGCCGAAGGATGATGAAGTTGTTGTGTTTAAAAGCTTCTTCAGGGCGGGGCTTTGGTTCCCTCTTTATGATATAATAGGAGAGGTTTTGAAGAATTTTGAAATATACCTTCATCAATTGACACCCAATGCAATTGTTAGACTTAGTGTCTATATCTAGGCCCTTCGAAGCTAGGGGATGAGTCCTAATGCCGAAGCTTTCTGCCGGGTGCACGAGCTGCATTACCAGACGAAGGCCAGGGCAGATGGCCTTCATGAGAATTTTGGTTGCTACAATTTTGCGTATCGAAAGGATACGAAGACACCAGTTCTTAGCTACCGTACCAAGTGGCCAACTGGTTGGAAGAGTGAATGGTTTTACATGAAAGCAGACGAGAAAAGAGGGAGAAGCTAATGGCTATGGTTATGAATCCACTGACTTTGAGCTTCGGAATGACAAGGCCCTTGTGACATATGCAGCTTGGCTCCCCATGCCAAGTAGCCGAAGTGGAGTTTAGAGTGGTAGCGGCCGAGGTCAGCACTAGGGATCTGGTGCAAGAATTCTTGGCAAACAAAGTATTCCCGACCTCTAGTGGCTAGGGGATTCCCAAGAAGAAGGATGGGAGCAAGAAGCACGAACTTGTTCGGCTCCCCTACCGGTTCAAGTTTGAGAAAGAATTCAAGAAACCATGCCAAGAGTGGTTGGAAATGATTGAAACTATGTGCAATAAAATCCTTGGTAACTACACCAAGAAGGAGGACCAGCTAATGATTGCTGCCTTAGGCACCCGGCCAAAACGAAGGCTGAATCGCGTGATGGACGCACTAGATTTTGAATATCCGGACTATGAAAGATTTGACAAAGGTACTGAAGGTTTGAAAAGGAAGAGAATTGTTAGTATTTTAAACAGACAAGCTGCCAGACTGGTTAAGGAGGATGAGAAGATTTCAAAGAAGGCAAAATCTGCTCCTGAGCCGAAGGCGGCAGTTTCAAAAAAGAGAAAGCCTGAAGTAGCTGAGCTGAAGGTAGCTGAGGCAAGAGAAGAAACTCCTTCAACGCCTCCTGCTACTGAAATAGCAGGAATTCTAAAAGTAATGACTAAATCCTTGCTTATCAAGCTGCTAAGTCCTCTAGGACCAGAAATGACGAAACTTTTACAGAAGAAGGATCAACCTTCGGCCATAAAGGAGAAGACTGAAGGTCAGAAGAGACAAAGAATTGTTAATGTTATGCAAGCTATTGAGTGGACACCACCTCTGGCCTCGGCGTCCAGAATGATGCCTGTTGCAAGTGCCGAGGCTGAGGCCTCTACTGAAGCTGAAACTGCTGCCGAAGCTGCCAATCTTGTGAGTACAATGTCAGGAATTGACAAACTGATATCAGATATGGCCGCATAGGAGGCAGTTGCGACCGCAGAGGAAAATGTGGCCACGGTGCCTGGCAAAGGGAAAGAAGTTGCTGATACTTCATCAAAAGAAAAAGAATTTGACCTTCGACACCTGGGGGGTCAAGAATTGTCTAAGGCGGAGAAAGAGGAGCTGGAAGAATATAGAAAATCTTGTGGGTACCAGCCGGGATCCATGCTCTTCGGTGGAGTTGATGAGGAAATCCTAGGATGTATCCGCGACCGAGCTGGGGCAAAAATAATCGGCACTCTATCAAAGAGTGTCGGTTTCCCGAAGCTAGAGTCTGATATTAGCGGTTACCGATGGCAACATATCATCGGCAGCCTCTTTTACTGCAATTTCAAGGTAAAATTATTTTGCCTAGATTCTTGCTATCTTTGTGATGAATTAAAATATTCTGGTCAGCTTATTTTCGCAGAGCATGCTGTTAAGTAAAGCATTAAGAATGCAACAAGACCTCGAAGATAAGAAAAACAAGATAATAATTGAGGGCTTGGAAAGCAAGATCAAAGATTGTGAAGCTTCTCTTGAAAAGAAGGACTTCTTGCTTCAAGCAATAGAAGGTTCCCTTGTGGAGATTCAAGCTGAAAATACTAACGAGGAGCTTCTCCAAGCTCAAACAACCTTAAAGGAAAAATCAGAGTGCTTCGAACAAGAGAAAAAAGAACTGCAAGCAAAATATAAAGCTGAAGCTGATAAGAACACGAAGTTGCAGGAATCTCTAAGGGACCTTCGGAACAAATGCTTGGAAATTGCTAGTCGCTGCGTGCAACGGTTAAAAGGAGTCTTCAGCTCGGTTGGGGCCAGTTCTGAAGAAATTGCCCCTTCGGTTGAAGATATATCAGATACCTTCAAGCACATTGAAAATGAAGTTGATGCACTCGATGAAGTAATAACTGGGCATGGTGACTTCTGTGCTCTGTTAGCTTCTCGCGACACGGCTGCTGCATTCTTGAAGGCCGGATGCACACATGCAAAAACAGTAAACAAGCCAAACTTCAGCACGTCGCCATCAGACTTGATTAATATTCCTGGTGAGGCTCGAAGTATCAGAAATAGATTTATTACACAAATCTGGGCTAAAGGTGGATGAGAGTTGGCTGGAGACGAAGCTCGGAATCTGCTTAAATCGGTACAAAACTTGTACCTGTTGTTTGCCTTGATTTTTCTTTTTTATCATCATTTTTACCTTATACCATTGTTTGTCTACAGGATGGCGGTGCTGAAGGTTAGTAATCTGAAGCGCATTCCGAAGGTTGCTGGGCTGAAGCTTCCCTTTATGACTTTCTGTATAGAGCTTAGGATCTATTTGCGTTATTTTTACAAAAAATTGTAATCGAGAGTTGAACTCAATTCTGTATATATTGGTCCATACCTTGTAATATAATTTTACCTTTCCATCCATGTGCGAATTGCTTTGCTGTGGACGAAACCCACGTGTAACTTTTGAGCTGAAGGCGAAAAACACCTTCCCTTCTTTTCGTACACATCGAAGCATTTCCTTGCATAAATTGCCTATATTCATGTCTGAAACAAAGCTTCTTGGTGTTCAACGAAGCACTTTGTTGCCGAAGCCGGACCATTTCTGTTCATATTATCGTTCGTGCTTCATGTCATGATGATGATCCTACGAATGTCTAATGAATGTCTGTATGAATGCAAAGAATGATGCAATGTAATATGCAAATGTATGACCCAAACACACACGAAGCCATACCCAGACTCTGCATCCCCTTAGGAACGACTTTGGAGTCTCTTCACCTTCTATTTTGGTGGCATTTAAGCTCTGCATTCCCTTAGGAACGACTTTGGAGCTTCTTCACCTTCTATTTTGGTGGTATTTAAGCTCTGCATCCCCTTAGGAATGACTTTGGAGCTTCTTCATCTTCTATGTCGGTGGTATTTGGCTCTGCATTCCCTTAGGAACGACTTTTGAGCTTTGGGACTTACTCTGCGCTCCCTTAGGAACGACTTTTGTAGCTTCGGAACTTACTCTGTGCTCCCTTAGGAACGACTTTTGTAACTTCGTCACCCTTAGAGTGACCAGCTCTGCATCCCCTTAGGGACGTCTTTTGAGCTTTTCCCTATTCTCTTTGCACTCGATGGTGCGGGTTCTGATATTACATGTTACATTTTTAGGGGGATTTTGGCCCTTGTATTGCATAGGGCTAAACAAGAATGAAAATTACAAACTATGGCCCCATTAAAAACCTTTCTCCCTTCTTGAAAGGAAAAGGGTGCCATAGGAAAAGTAAAAAAGGTTACATCAATTATACATAATATCGTCGAAGCTCATCCGCATTCCAAGATCTGGGTATGTCGTTGCCGTCCATATCCTTTAATCTATAAGAACCGGGTCTTGACGAAGATACTACCAGAAAAGGACCTTCTCATTTCAACTGTAGCTTCCCCACTGTATTTGGGTTGGCTATTCTTCGAAGCACCAAATGACCTGGCTTGATATTTTTCAATCGAACTTTCCTATCACGCTATTTTATTGTTTCGGCCTGATACTTATTGATGTGCTCAATGGCCTGAAGTTTGGTCCCTTCTATGGTGTCTTTTGTTATTTGAGAATCAGTTCGTCCTCCGCTGAAGCTGTGGTTCTTATTGATCCTATTCTTGCTTCTTCTGGTGTTATAACTTCGTCACCGAATCGGAGCTTGAAGGGAGTAAAACCTGTTGACCTTGAGATAGCAGTGTTGTGGCTCCACACCACTTTGATCAACTCATCTGGCCACTTTTCTCTAGGTGATTGAAGATTAACTTCATTACTCCTACCATTATGATTCCATTTGCTCTCTCTACTAACCCATTTGACTCTGGATGCCTTACTGATGCAAAATGTATCTTTGTACCGATCTGGTCACAAAAAACCTTGAATGTTTCAGCATCAAATTGAGTTCCATTGTCGACTGTAATAGCCTTCGGCACACCGAAGCGACAAACAATATTTTGCCAGAAGAACTTCTGGACTGTGGCCAAAGTTATTGTAGCTAAAGGTTTAGCTTTGATCCATTTTGAGAAATATTCCACC
Organism: Zea luxurians; assembly: GCA_029449295.1. Lineage (NCBI taxonomy): Eukaryota > Viridiplantae > Streptophyta > Magnoliopsida > Poales > Poaceae > Zea > Zea luxurians. The sequence goes on along the minus strand of JAOPSE010000003.1, from coordinate 146,558,630 downwards.
GCTACCACAACATATTTTAAATTCCCTTGTGCTGGTGGGAGCGGTCCTAACAAATCTAGGCCCCATCTTTGCAATGGCCAAGTAGGTTGGATCAATTGTGTTAAAGACAAAGGTTGTTTCTGGTCTCTGGCACACTTCTGACAATTTTCACATTTCTGGACCAAGTCCGCTGCATCCGAAGCTGCCTTCGGCCAATAAAAACCTTGTCTAAAAACCTTTCCTAGTAGAGGCCTGAATCCGATGTGAGCTCTACACAGTGCTGCATGAATTTCCTTCATTAATTCCTGTCTTTCATTCCTGGAAAGGCATTTAAGCAATGGGGAACAAACTCCATGCTTGTATAACTCCCCCTCAATTATTACATACTGTCTTGTTCTTGCCTCCATTCTCTTATTGTAAGCTTCATCGTCTGAGAGGCGGTTGCCTTGGAGGAAGGATATTATTTCGGTCCTCCAGTCTTCACCATATACATGTGAGATTGTGAGCACTGCTCTCTCCATAAGCTCGACTGAGGGTGCTTTTATTGTTTCAAAAAAATACTTCCGAAGGCAAAGGGAGCCCCTGTGCCGCTGACTTAGCTAGCAAATCTGCATGCTCATTTTCTCCCCTTGGGATATTTTTTACAGAAAATCCCTCAAATGAAGCTTCCAATCTTCGGACTGCATCCAAATACTTTTCAAGCTTCGGGTCTCTTGCATTGCTACTCTTATCCACGTGGCCAGAAATAACTTGTGATTCAGTTTTGAGGATTGCCCTTCTTATTCCCATTGCCTTTAGTGTCCGAAGCCCTAAAAGAAGAGCTTCGTACTCGGCAATGTTATTTGTACAACTGAAGTCTAACTTTATTGCATAACATGTTCTAACTTTAGAGGGTGCTACTAGAACAGCAGCTGCTCCTGCACCGAAGGTTCCCCAAGATCCATCACAGAATACCGTCCAAGCTTCGACATCTTTTGTTGCTTCTTCACCCTGAGCCCCTGGCGTCCAATTAGCAATGAAGTCTGCTAACGCCTGAGATTGAATTGAGGATCTGTGTACATAATCAATAGTGAATTCATTAAGTTTCGTGGCCCATTTTCTGATCCTTCCTGTAGCTTCTCTGTTCCTCATTATGTCTTTCAGGGGTTGTGATGAAGGCACTATTATATGATATGCTTGAAAGTAGTATCGAAGTTTCCTGGAGGCCATCAATACAGCATACAATACCTTCTCCAATTATGTGTAATTTTTCTTTGATAGGCTGAGTACTTCGAAGACGAAGTATACCGGTGCTTGTCTTTTTACTTGGCCATCTTGCTTCTCCTGTACAAGTGCCGCACTAACCGCAGCATGGGAAGCAGCCACATATAGAAGCAGTGGAGTTCCTGATGAAGGTGGAGTTAGAGTTGTCAAATTTATCAGATATTGTTTTAACTCTTCGAAGGCTTTCTGTTGAGCCGGACCCCACTGAAAGACTTTGGCTGACTTCAGTATTTCAAAGAATGGTAAATTCCTCTCTGCTGATCTTGATATAAATCTATTCAATGATGCCAGCCTTCCTACCAACCGTTGAGCCCCCTTCTTTGAATTTGGTGGTTCCATCCAAAGGATAGCTTCGATCTTGCTTGGATTAGCTTCGATACCCTTTGTTGATACCAGACAGCCAAGAAACTTGTCCTTCTTCACTCCGAAAACACATTTTTCTGGGTTCAACTTGAGACTAGCTTGTCTGAAATTAGCGAACGTCTCTTGTAAATCGGCCACATTTTTTTCTTGTTTTGTGCTTTTCACTATGATGTCATCGACATAAATCAGCACATTCCTGCCTATTTGAGAGTGAAGAACCTTGGTAGTCATCCTACTGAAGCTTCCTCTAGCATTTTTTAGCCCCTTGGGCATCCGAAGGTAGCAATAGGTACAACTAGGAGTTATGAAGCTTGTCTTTGGCTCATCATCTTTCTTCATCCAAATCTGGTGATAGCCCGAGTAGTAGTCCAATAGGCTCACGAGTTCTGAAGAAGCTGCTACATCTACAAGGGAGTGTATTCTTGGTAAAGGGAACTCGTCCTTCTGACATGCCTTGTTGAGGTCTATGAAATCAATGCACATTCTCCATTTCCCATTAGCTTTCTTCACCATAACGGTGTTAGCCAGCCACTCTGGATATGTTACTTCTCTGATAACACCGGCACTAAGAAGTCTCTTTACTTCATTTCGTGCACCTTCGGCTTTATCATCAGACATTCTCCAAAGCCTCTGCTTTCTTGGTCTGAAGGATGGGTCCACATTGAGTGAATGCTCAATGACGTCTCTACTGACACCACATAGATCATTAGCTGTCCAAGCAAAGACATCTTTGTTGTTGACAAGAATCTTAGCAGAGTCTTTTCCTGTTCACTAGATAGCTGAGATCCCAGCAATACCTTTTGGTCTCCAATGTCTTCACACAAGAGCATAGGCTTCGGCTGATCTGCAGAAGTAGCCTTCTCTCTTTTGTGCTTATACTGTTGATAAGCTTTGGCTTCATCTATATTATGGATAGCCTTTGAATCCGTCCAACTCCCTTCGGCCCTCCTGGTAGCTTCTTGACTCCCATGAACAGTAATGGGCCCTTGTTCTGAAGGTATCTTCATGCATAAATATGCTGGATGAAATATTGCTTCGAAGGCATTAAGCGTCCCTCGACCAATGATTGCATTGTATGGATACTCCATATCAACAATGTCAAAGACAACCTGTTCAGTTCTTGTGTTATGGACGTAGCCGAAGGTAACTGACATTGTTATCTTGCCAAGTGCCACAATCTGTTTTCCTCCAAAGCCACAAAGAGGGTGTGTTGTATTGTGTATCTTATCTTCTGGCTCTTGCATTTGCGTGAAAGCCTTTGCAAAGATGATGTTCGCTGCGCTGCCTGTGTCAACCAGAACATTGTGGACCAGAAATCCCTTGATGACACAAGATATAACCATGGCATCATTGTGAGGATAATCTTTGAGCTAAAGATCTTCCTTGGAGAAGGTAATTGGAATGTGAGACCACTTGGATTTGATGAAGGGTCCTTGCACCCCAACATGCTATACTCTTCTTTGTGCTTCCTTCTTCTACTTCTTGTTGGCTAGGTCAGAGCTTGAACCACCTGTGATTGGGAGCACCAGCTTCATGGCCGAAGGTGCTACAGCTTGGTTGTTGTGCGAAGCCATCGTCACAACTGTGGAAGTGAGTTCACCAGAGGTGGGCGCCAATGTTGGTCCTTGTTCTCGGATGCTTCGGCTCGACAGGAGGTGGAAAAGCGGGAGTGACGCAGAAGTGATTACAATTCAGCGTGAACAGTACGGGGGTACTGTTCATCTATTTATAGGCACGGGACACAGCCCGAACAAAATTACATCTGTGTCCCTGATAACTAATTATAATTACAATACATATTATCAGGGGCTATACAGTCTTTTCCTCTTTAAGTCAGTATCGTCCTTCGTCTTTAGCATGTCACCATGCCGAAGCTCCTTCAATCGTAGCTTCGGCTTATATCTTCATGTCACACCTGCTTATGTATTGTCCTGCCGAAGGTGTTTTTGCTTAGAGGACCTTCGGCGGAGAAGAAGGCCCCCAACAGGCAGGTGTTTGGTAAAGGGAGTGAGAGGAGAGACATGATGGGAGGAGGAGAATGTATACACATGTCATCTTCATATCAACACGTAAGGTCCACACGTGGAGTGGGTCAAAACTATTTGGACTTCTAATGACACCGAAAATAAGTTTACGTACCTAGATGACATGACCATAGAAGTATATGGACCGGATTGTGCATGTTGAGATTTTAGGGATCAGGACGATACAACTCCATAAGTGGACTTAGATGTGGACTTTGGGAATTTAAGGATCAAGATGGCATACCTCTACAAGTTTAGGGACCAATAGTTTATTTTAATGTACGTAAAAAAGAAGCCATGCTATATTGTACACCTATGTCTACTTTACTTTAATTACATTATATTTTATATTCATATACCTATGCACTAATATGCTATATATATTGGTCTAAAAAAATAAACAATGGACCACCTAAATACAAATCCTGGCTACCCAACTGAAGCTAGTGGTCGGGCAGCGGTGACAACGCACTAGCTCTGTGTGGCTGAGAAGATCTTCGCCAGCGCCAGTGAAAGTGTTGAGGCCTTGGTTTGGGATTGGTACAGAGATGCAGGAGCACGACTGTAGTGAGCTTGCCGAGCTTGTGGTGTAGTGTGTGATGTGTCATGCCATCTGTGTTCGACTGATAGGGTTGGGTAATTTTTACAGACCCCGAAAAACTGAAAAACCAAACTGAAAGTTGAAAAACCAAACTGGAAGTTCGATGTTACAGTGTTTGGTGCCAGTTTTGATTTCGAATCATGCAAACTTCAAATTATGGTGACAGATTCCATTTTTGCACTGTAGAAAACCAAAATAACGAAAAATTGAATCAGCACATGGCTATGGGCACGAGTGGCCAGTCCACGGCCCACCACCATACACGGGTCCACACGTGCATAAGCACAATCACAACCCACATGTGGCATGACCGCGTGAGTGGTGAGAGACTGAGAGAGAGGCACACCGCACATGCACGGTCAAACCCTAATCCCTGCACCGTCAGTGCTCCTAAGCGCCAGGCGACGGTGGCACATCTAGGTCCTGTTTCTTTCAGTTTTTTAAGCTTCTAGTCACTAGAAGTTGCTGCATACTACTAAACATCTAGCATTTCACCTCATTTCTATGAGAATCACTTTAGTCAAAACTTTTAAAATCAACATGAATACAGAATAGTTAAGTCATTGCAATAGTAGGAAATTGTCACTTCGTACATCCTAAACCCTATTAACTCTTTTATCTTACTCCATACTCAATCTCCACGATACTCGGAATTTCTCCATAGACATATTTTCCTACAGCCAAATTCTCATAAAGCTTCTAAAAAAGCTAAACCAAACTGGCCCCTAGTCCGTCCACCAGCCACCAGCCTACCTCGTCTACCCGTGGGCCTCGTCCTCATCATCCTCGTTCACCTGCGGCGCGCCACACCCTCGTTCAGATCTAGTCATCCTCGTTCACCGGCAGTCCGACACCAACCAACCACGCCAATTGCCACCTGCCACTTGGAGGTTTGATCAGGAAGCACTTAGAGATGCCTTTGCTAAGATGGTAATACAAGATGAGCAACCCTTTTGTTTTGGTGAGAAGCCTGGCTTTAGAAAATTTATGTCCAAAGCTTGTCCTCGTTTCCAAGTTCCATCTAGGAGAACTTGCACAAGGGATATTGTACGTCATTACTTTGAAGAGAAAGCCAAGCTCAAGAAGTTGTTCAAAGATTCTTGTCAGAGAGTGTGCCTGACAACAGATGCTTGGACTTCTCAGGTTCAAGATGGATATATGACTGTTACAACAACTTTCATTGATGAAAACTGGAACTTGCACAAGAAAGTGATAAGTTTTTTCATGGTAAAGGGTCACAAGGGGGAGGATATTGGGAAGAACTTGACAAGATGCTTAGCTGATTGGGGTTTGGATAGAGTAATGACTATAACCGTGGATAATGCAAGTGCGAATGACAGTGGTGTTGATTATTTGAGGAAGCATCTGCAGAAAACCAACATTGCCAAGGGCAAGTACTTGCATATGAGGTGTGCAGCCCACATTGTGAATCTTATTGTAAGAGATGGATTGCAAGAAGTGGACCAATCTATTAAGCATGTTAGGGCTGCTATTAGATATATCAAAAATGGGACTTCAAGATTGGTCAAGTTCAAAGAAATCGCTCAAGAAGAGAATGTGGACAGCAAAACATTTTTGAAACTTGATGTGCCAACAAGGTGGAATTACACATATTTGATGTTGAAGGCTGCAATTGTTTATGAGAAAGTGTTTTTAAAATTAGTTGAAGATGACACAAATTATGTCATTGATTTGTCTGAAGTAAGAGATGGTCCTGGGCATCCTGATGAAGATGATTGGGATAATGCAAAGAAGATGGCACAATTTCTACAACACTTCTATGACCTTATTGTTCGTATATCTTCTTCTCTCCAAGTCACCAGTAACGGTTTCTTTCATGAGATAGGAGAAATCCGTATGCTGATTCAAGAATGGTTGAGTAGTGAAGATAGTTTGCAAGTTTCAATGGGGAATAGAATGAAAGATAAATTTGATAAGTATTGGGGACTTTGGCACACCAACAGCAAATGTGACGGAACCTCCCAAGCCATTAGGCCCACCTACAGTTGTCCTTGTCCAACGGACCTCAGACAACCCTGCAGGTGTTCCTGAATCACTTGACAAGTTCGGTATCTGCTTTTCTTACCTTTCCCAAGAGCGTTTCACCCATCACGCAGACATTACAAATCATCGGAGATACGGAAATGTGGAAGCGGTTACATAAACTTACCTTTATTTAAAAGTAAGACAAAGTTAAATATTTACAGACTAGGATATAATATACGAGTGCAGAGTATTATTATTACAATCCATGGGAGGCAAAAACCCCTCCCAATAAGTATCAAACAAAAGTTTTTATGGAGGATCCTTTCCTCCCGCAACTTCACTCCTGGTGCTCTTCCTTTGGTACCACCTTAGAACAGAAGCAACAAAAGTTTGTCGCTTCTTCACCTAAAAACAATAGGGAATAAAACCCTGAGTATGGAATTACTCAGCAAGTCTTACCCGACTAAAGAAAAGACTCTCAAGGGTATGCTGGTTATAAGGGAGTCAAGGTAAGGTTTTTCAATGATCAATGACTCTGTTTGCAGAAATGCTTACTAAAAGTGGATCCTTAAAAATCTAGTTTTATTGTCATGTTAAGTAGGATTACCTGTAACTAGAGTTCTTTCTAACCTAGTTCAATCACTTGACCTGCACTAGCTAATTTCTTAACAACCCTTCATCTTTACTGGAGTTCTACGTATAGGGCAGCGACCAAGTCTTCGTAACCGCGAAGGTACGGCGATCCGAATCGATTATAGTTAGCTGAGGATCTCCAATCACACGACATATGTAGCACTTAACCCTTGCATATGTTAACCCGCCACCGGGGTTCTTAAGACCAGATCAGGTTCACGCCAACCAAGAGCACAGATACACCACCGTCCAGCCTCTTGCCACGGAGGGTACACGCTACTCTCGCCATCTCTCCACTCCCATTGCGTGGTATCTTATTCTGGTATTAGTCTGCCCGAGGCAAAGCTTACCCTTGATGAGGCATGTGACCAGTTAAAGGGTCCTCGGTCAGCAGGCCTACATCGACACGGTCCTTAATCGACTCAGACGGAGACACTACACCGAGACTCTCTTCTCGTGCAAGTCACCCGCCCGGTCGTAGCTTAATCATTTCTACCCAAAGTTTGGTACCTGACAGAGGTACATCTTTTCCGATGTTGAACCCATCATGGCCATGATGGATTCACCATCAAGTTTTATTTTCAAAAACATCCCTCCCACTTTGCCACATCATCTTTTGTAAAAACAAAACCTTTTGTTTTGCTAGAGCAAGACTAAGCATAGTAATAACCTTTTGTAAAACAGGGATTCAAGGAAGGTAATCAAATTCAAGGAAGGTAATGCAGGAATTGTTTTAACATTCAACTCCTATCACCTAATGCATCAAGCAAGTGAGAAAGATGTACCTCTGATAATCTGAAGAATGCGCTAAGAACAGGGACGCGCCCACACGCGCCCGCGCGCACGGCGACTTCGCAGAAATACCCATGATAATATGAAGAATGCACTAAGAACCCTCGGTCACTATTTAATGTCTCGCTGACACTTTACAAGAATCCCCTCGAACTTCTATTTCTTCACAGGATGGGGTCCCCGACGGTAGACAGCGCTCGGCCGATCTCCGACGAGCTCACGCTGGCCGGACCTCGCAACGGCTGGGACTCTCGTGCAACAGACACTGAATTGGACCCCTCCCGAGCATTTCCCCTCAAACAATTTCATCAATGGGGCATTGACTCAACCAGTTCATGGCGACAGGGTGGATGGTTATAGGGATGAACGCGTTCCGACCAACCGACAGCGTGGACGACCAAATTGCGGCTTGGGAAAGGTTCATGGGTTCACCAGGGGTTAGGTACACACTTTGGTTTGGGCAGAATAAGAACCAAAGAGCGAGTCGACACAGGGGGTGTCACGGCGGCGTTCTACAGAGCAGGTGCGTGTTCTAGTGAAAGGCTTCTGCCGAACTTCAATTGGTCGGTAATGAGAGCAATAGGAGGCTATAAACAAGCTAGAACAGGAAGCAATTGAGAAGTTACTAACCTGAAGAGCGCTCACCACGATGGAGTTCTTCACGGCGGAGTTAAGAACAGGGAGGAGGGGATTTGTGGACTGCGTGAGTTCTCCGGTGAAATTGAGCCGATTGCTCAGTCGCTGAGGTGCGGGATGTGATGAAGAAGCAGAATCCGAGCTCAATTTATAGGCCGACGGCTGGAATCGGATGAGGATCGCGGATTTCAGATCGCGCTGGCGAGCTTACTGCGCGGCAGAATCACGGTGATGGCACGGTGGCTGCCGATTAACCGGGGCTTGCCACCTCCCCGCTTTAACGCCACGTCGCAAAGGTCTTTCACCGTGGCCGCCGACCCATCTCGACCACCGTGGCGTTCTTATCGCCGGCGAGATTTTTCTGAAGATCGATGAACAGTGCGCCTAATTCAGTAAAAAGTTTGTCTGACAGCCCATCTTCGGATCAAGATAGCTCCAAATTTTTCATGGCATCAAGCCCGAACACCTATAGCAAAGTTGTTCCTCTACAATGGCTCTACAAACTTGATGTGGTGACCGGGGGTAAATTCTCAATAATTTGGAAGATATAGAACTCCAAAGTTGAGCCAATGTCACTGAATTTCAGACTTAGGTTTAGAACTCAAATAGGGTCTTTTTGCAAATAGGTCCAAAATTCAGGGTTTAGCTTGCAATTCTTCATGATTGTGAACCATATGATTTAAGACACCTTACTTTAATAGTTTTTGCACTTTAATCCAAAAGTGCCCTAATTTTGCACTTAGCCCCCTAGGGTTTTGGTTTAGGGTTTTCTAGGGCCCTTTTTAGGGTTTTTGGTATTTCAGGGGTGTGAATGTAATTTAGGTCCATTCTTAGTAACATTTTATGTCTATTTCACTTAAGCTTTAGGGTTTTCTCTTTTTGGATTTTGTTTTACCCTTCTGAACCCCATTTAGGGTTAAGTACCCTACTCTAGGGTTTTATTTGCAAAATGCCATATCAATACAACTTGTTTGAAACTTTTACCTAGTGAATGCATTCTAGGTGTGTCAATCACATGAAATGCTAATGCTTATGATGTTATGCTCAAGTTTTAGTGACAGTAACACCAGGGGTGTTAAATCCTTCCCCCCATAAAAGAATCTCGTCCCGAGATTAAAAGTCCTAGGGCAAGTAGTGGAAAAGGAAATGCTTCACATTTTTATTTCCTGATTTTTGGTACATGGCAGGGGTGGTTTGGGGCTCACTCCTTTATTACAGTAATTTTATACACTTTACAAATTACAGGAGGCTAAAAAGCCTGGGAAATTCTTTTCTAAAAAGTCTTGAGTTTCCCATGTAGCCTCATCTTCGGAATGTTGGTTCCACTGTATCTTATAAAACTTGAGAGTTTTTCTTCGGGTAACCCTGTCCTTTTGATCCAAGACTCGAATAGGGTGCTCTGAATATGTCAAGTCTGGCTCTAGGACAACATCAGTTACTTCGATAGTTCGATCTGGAACCCGAAGACACTTTTTCAACTAAGGCACGTGGAACACATTATGTAGAACAGACAAGGTTTCGGGTAGTTGAAGTCGGTATGCCACTGGTCCACATTGCTCAAGTATAGGGAAAGGACCAATGTACCAAGGTGCAAGCTTCCCTTTAACTCCGAAACGTGATATACCCTTCATTAGTGAAACTTTCAGGTAGACATAATCTCCCACTAGAAAGTATAAGGGTTGTCGTCGCTTGTCTGCATAACTCTTCTGACGAGCTTGAGCTTTCTTTAGATTATGAATTATTCTTTGAACTTTTTCTTCTGTCTCTCTTACCATATCAGGCTGGAAGAAGTACCTTTCACCTGGTTCAGACCAATTTAACAGAGTACGACATCGTCGTCCATATAAAGCTTCAAAGGGTGCCATCTTAATGCTTTCTTGATAGCTATTATTATATGAGAACTCCGCTAATGGTAAACAATCATCCCATTTTTGTGGAAATTCCAAAGCACAAGCCCGTAGCATGTCTTCAAGTATTTGATTTACCCTCTCAGTCTGTCCACTGGTTTGAGGATGGTAGGTCGAACTATGGAGCAACTTAGTATCCAGTGCTTTGTGAAGTTCTTTGTGGCAGAACCACCCGAATTATTCCAGCTTAAGTGCCTAAGTCATGCCTCAAGGGCCGTGACACACTTAAATCGGAATAACCCGTCAGTCCTTCAGATCTAGTCTGATAGAGCCACTTAACCAGGATCAAATTCCACAATCTCACTCGAAGGTGAGTCACAGAAGAAATACAATAAAACAGGAAACCTCAAATTAAGTACTAAATTATTACATGAATCGGAGTTTTTGAGTAGCAATAAAGTTCATAAAGTAAAGTGCAGCGGATAATCGATGTCGTCGGTGATGAGGAAATGGGCAAGGCCTAGCCCACTACTCCTCATGCTCCTCTCCTGCCGGAGCAACATCCCACTCGACCGTCCAACCCGGTGGCAGGGTGGTAGGCCAAGTCACACCATCAACCAAATCCTGCATGGTACCTGCAAAAAATGGTGCCACAAGCAAGGCTGAGTATACTAATACTCAGCTAGACTTACCCGGTGTGAGGAGTCTACTCCTCTACCTCTAGACTATGCAGCTGTTTGGCTGAGGGGTTTGGTTTGCCAAAAGCACTAGCTGTTACTAAAATCAATTTTTAGCTTTTCAAATTTTATTATCATTAACTTAGCTAGATTTGCTCCTTCTAAGCATACATGGTAACAATCAATTAGTTCAATCAACAAGTTATCTCATGTAACCTCATTTCACTTCTTACTCGATGCAGTACAAGGAATCAAGCAGTCTCATTAGCTGCGAGAAGCAGACGATTCGAATCGAGTTTTAACCTTGCAAGGTAAACCTAAACACACGGCATGTCAGGGCACTCCGACCCTGCACATGACAACCGTCCCCATCGATTCCCCGTTCGCGTCCAGGCCTCACCGCCTTGGCATACAATGCTCCACTGACCCCGGCTGCCGCCGTGCAGTGACCGCACTTGTACCCACCATAGCTAGCATGGGAGACCCAGTCTCAGGTCGCATGAGGGATAAAGTCCGCGCCCGGCTTCACTCAGGTACTAGGTTTACCGGTTACCATATTTCCCGGCATGTGCTTAGTACGTTCAAAAGCTTGACTCAAGTATCCACACATTAATCCTTAATTCATTTTCCCGTCTCATGGACAAGGCATCCTCCCTGGATCCAAGTCCATAGACCAACATATATCCCATTATCAAGATGAATACAATCAATTCCTGACCTCGTGCGAGTGCTAGAAAAATCACTCGACTTCTACCGAGATCCTGATTAGCAAGCAGCTACTCGACCTAGCATACTAGTATTCATCTCAAAAAGGAGTCCTAAGTTCATGCATCTAGAGGTTTCAAGCAACTCCTACACTTAAGTGCACATTACAACCTACAAGCATTAAGTGTAGTAAAGTAGCATATAATAACATGGTTATTCATAAGACCGGGGCTTGCCTTCAATTGCTGGGGCTGCGGGGAGATCCTCGATAGCAGCCTCTGAAGCCTGCTCCTGGTCCTCCTCTTGGACAGGTCCTTGCTCTGGGATGAGCACGTACTCTCCGTCGGCAAGATTACAATCTAATGAATGCAATGCGTAAGATATATGCATGATATGATATGTGCTTTTAGAAATCACAACTTAAAAGGTGCATGATCTTTCTTGAGTTAAACAAAGTTAACTTTACTTATGCAAGACCCTTAGGTGGTATACTTGGTAAACTGGTTCAAATTTAGCTAAGGTAAGTGGTAGGTTTAATTTTGGGGTTCCACTGAATTCTTTTTAAGTCTTAGGGATATATGATAAGTACTCAAGTTAGACTTATTGAGGTGGGGTTTATTTCTTCTTTCCTTTTCTTTTATTCTCTTTAATGTTTTGGAGTAGGTTTGAACTACAAGTTGCTTTTATAAAATTCTAAAAATTCTGCAAAAATTGCAGTGGCTTGCTACTGGTGTGTGTTGTTCTGTCTCAAAATTTGGGGATCAGCAAGTGAATAGTTTTCTCTGCACAAAATTATTAAATTCTAGGGTAGAAGGGGGCTTTGAACTACAACTACTATTTAACAGTGGGTAATTCTTCAAAACTTATTTTTGCTGGCTTTTAGGTGTTATAACATGACTTGATACAAATTTCTAGTCATTAATACTTTTTAATTATTTTTCTATGGTTTTCTCAAGTTTCTAGCCAAATGGGTGCTTTCTACTACCATTATATTTGAAAAATATCAAACAACAGAGTTCTCATTTTTCTTAGTTATGGTTTTGTGCAAGAGCAATCATTCTGAAGTTTGGCATCTTTTTGCTTAAGGGAAGGGGTGATATGCATTATTTGGATTAAATGGCTTTTCTCTTAAATCATTAACAATTGGTATGAGTTTGCTTCTTTTTCATGGGTTTGCATTTTTCTCTGGTAGTTTACCTCATCATGGAGTTAGTTAAATTTTGGTTGCCCATTATCACATTATTTGGGGTTGTTCATGATTTAGTTGGAAAATGCCTTATTATCACTTTATATTTATTTCCCTTACTTAAAAAGTTGGACTGAGGTGCTTTGTATTTTTGTAGTGGGGCTCTGGTGGTTATAAGTCCACTGGAATTTTGTTAAGCATTTTGGTTATAGTTTTGCCTCTTTAATAATTGATTTTCAGTCTTATTTAGGCTAAACAAATCATTTTAATTTAAAACTGGTCCAAATTAATGGTCTCTGTATTTTTCCTAAGTCCTCTGTTACATAAGTAAACTAGGAAAAATAATATTAATCACTGTTCATTAATTTCTAATATCTTTCTGATTTTCTCTAAGTTTTGGACAAAACATCTTTAAATGAGAAACTACATCATAATTTCTAATGCTGGGGTTCCTACTATTTTTAAACAGTGTCTACAAGAGGTTTGAATACTCACAAATTTTCTTAAGTCTAGTACAGAAGAAAGACTAATTTTCCTTGATTAAATAAGGTTTAGTGGGTTTCTGTTTTTAATTTTAAACTCTAAAATTTTGAACAGAAAGTATAGGGTCTACTATTTTTAAATGAAAGATTATAATATACAGGAGCTAGCAAAATTGGTTTGACATCTTTTGATTAGGAATTCATCAAGTTATGAATTTTACAAGTTCTCTGGTTATTTAAAAAGAATAACAGAATTGATTTAAATGAAAATCCACTTTGCACTGGGGTCCCTGGCGGGTTTTCTAGGTTTTCTTCGCGAATCAGTCCTCAGGCTACTATTCACATGAGTCTCTAACATTACAGAAAACCCCTCGGGTTCTACAAAACCTAACCCGAGGTCCTTCTTCTACCTTAAACAGTAGTCGCGGCGGAGAAAAGGGCGGAGGGGCTTACCGGCGGCGAGACTGTTCCGGTGAAGAGGTCGAGGATGAAGGGGAGGTCTCGGGGATCACAACGGTGTGCGGAACGCCGTCGGAGATGGCCAGAGTCGGTCGGTCCACACGCGCAGGCGGGGATGCTCGTCGGCGGCGAGGAGACCGGCCTGGTCACGGCGAGATAGTTCAATCAAAGGGGTCAGGGAGGACCACGGGGTGCCAGAGAAGACATGAGCACAAGGAATTGGGCGGAGACTCACTGGATAGCTCGGTCCACGCGCGGCGGCGGAAGACCGAAGTCCGGTGAAGTCAATCTCGGGCCTCCGGTGAAGTCCGGCCGGGTCCGAGGGCTTGGCAAGCTTCACGGGCTACTGGCAGAGCTAGCCGAAGCACTGGCTTGCCCGGAGGATGGCTGGGGTGGGCTGGCCACGGTGGCCGAAGCTCTGGCGGCAATGGCGGGCGGAATTGAGCTCGCCGGAGCTAAGGGAAAGTGGCTGGCCGGTGAGGGTGAGTGCGGGGCGAAGTGAGGTGCGCCTGGGGAGGCTTTATAGGCACGGCGCGGTGCACGGGCGGTCGTGGACCGGCGAGTGCGCGCGGGCGTGCACTGGGAAGGCGCGGTGCGCGAACGGGCGTGAACCGGGGTGTCAGCCACGGTCGAACACGTGTTCCCGTTGCCTCTGCCCCTGTTCAAGCGCCGATTGGGAGCAAATCTTCGCGAATTTGGGCAAGATCACTGCAAGGGATTTGTTCACCAGACCAAGCTTTGTCTTTTGTGTATGGACGACGTGCGGTTTTAGGCTAGGGACAGGGAGTTGTAGCGTCACCAAGGTGCCAGTGTCAGAATACCTGGTCCCGAGGTTAAGCTGAGCCAAAATCGTGTCAAACGGATTTGGTTTGAATTCAAACTTTCCCAGAACGTGTTCAAGGTAATTTGGCACGACTTTGATATTTGGATCTTCTGGCTTTGAGTTTTGAAAAGCAGAGAACACAGATGATCTTTGGAAGGAGGTCTGAAATTCAGAAATCTGAATTTCCCAAGGGTTCATAGATCAAGGGCTGATTTGGGGATTTAATTGAATTATTTTGGCTAAGCCTTCTCAATCTTTCTTGTTGCTTAATAAACATACTTTAACTTATATAATTGGCTCAACTCAAAATTTTAAACTTTTCACTCCCTTTTTCTTATTCTCTTGAATTTTGCTCATGGGGCTCATTTAGGGTTTTTAATTAGTGTTGCACAATCTTATCTTTTAAAGGACTCAATTGCTTTGATCATGACACTTTTAAGTATATACTTGGTGAATTCTTTCTCACTTAAATTGTTTTGTTGCTCATGCTTACTCTGGTTCACATATAATGATGGTTCTTGGTTTGGCATTTGAGAGAAAAACCCTGAGTGACACTGGGGTGTCACATTCTTCCCAAAATTTGGACACGAATTGCGGTCCACGATCCAACACTATCGTCTTTGGAACACCATGCAAACTGAGAACACGGGCAATATATAATTCTGCATATGTGGCCATTGTATACTTTATCCTGACAGGAAGGAAGTGGGCAATCTTGGTAAGTCGATCAACAATAACCCAGATAGAATCATATCCTCTGGTAGTCCTAGGCAATCCCACAATAAAGTCCATACTAATATCCTCCCATTTCCATGTAGGGACAGGTAAAGATTGTAATGGACCGGCATTCTTCATATGTATGGCTTTGACGCGTCTGCAAGTATCACATTTTGCCACAGCGTGCAATTTCAATCTTCATCTTTGTCCACCAATAATGTTGTTTTAGATCATGATACATCTTAGTGCTTCCGGGATGAATAGAATAGCGACTAAGATGTGCTTCATTTAATATTTGTTGGCGAATCTCTTTATTCTTTGGCACAACTATGCGGTTGTTGAACCATACAATGCCTTGATCGTCTTTTCTAAAGCACTTGGCTTTTCCGGCCTCTATCTTCTCATGGATGTGCTTCATACCCTCATTATCTTTTTGAGCATCAATTATCCTTTGTAAAAGGACTGACTCAAGCTTCAAGTGACTTGAGGCTCCATGCTGAATCATTCTCACGTTCAGATTCTCCATTTCTTGGCATAACGTAATGTCAGAAGTTTCCATTGTAAGACAATGACAAAAATTCTTGCGACTCAAGGCATCTGCCACTACATTAGCTTTGCCTGGGTGATAATGAATCTCTAGTTCATAGTCTTCAATAAGCTCGAGCCATCGCCTTTGTCTCATGTTCAATTCTGACTGGGTGAAAATATACTTCAAGCTTTTATGATCTGTATAAATATGACAGATATTATCCAGTAGATAATGACGCCATATCTTCAGGGCATGAACCACTACAGCTAGCTCCAGATCATGAGTTGGATAATGTTCCTCATGTCGGCGCAACTGCCTTGAAGCATAAGCTATCACTTGGCCTTCTTGCATTAATACACAGCCGAGTCCACTGCCTGATGCGTCACAATACACATCAAAGGGTTTTTCGATATCCGGTTGAGCCAATACCGGAGCAGTGGTTAGTAATACCTTCAATTGTTCAAAGGCTTCATTACACTTTGAAAACCAATTAAATTTAGTATCATTCTTCAATAAACTTGTGATTGGTTTCACAAGCTTGGAAAAATCTGGTATAAACCAGCGGTAATAGCCAACTAGTCCAAGGAAACTTCGGACTTGATGTACAGTGGTTGGGGGTTTCCACTCCAAAATATCCTTGACTTTGCTGGGATCCACCGCAATCCGCTTGGCAGATAATACATGTCCTAGAAATTGGATTTCTTCTAGCCAAAACGCGCATTTACTGAACTTGGCATATAATTGATGTTCCCTTAAACGCGTTAATACGATCCGTAAGTGTTGAGCATGCTCCTCTTCATTCTTGGAGTATATTAAAATATCGTCAATGAAGACCACCACAAACTTGTCCAACTCGAGCATAAATACCGAGTTCATCAGATAAGTGAAGTGGGCAGGAGCATTCGTCAGTCCGAAAGACATTACCAAATATTCGAATAACCCATACCGCGTAGTGAATGCGGTCTTTGGTATATCCTCGGGCCTGATACAGATCTGATGATAGCCCGATCTGAGGTCAATCTTAGAGAAAACCCTTGCTCCAGTCAGTTGATCAAATATAATGGCAATTCATGGAAGAGGGTACTTATTCTTGATTGTGACCTCATTAAGGGGTCGATAATCCACGCACATCCGTAATGTTTGATCCTTCTTCTTGACGAAGATGGCTGGACAACCCCATGGCGATGAGCTTGGTCGGATGAATCCCTTCTCAAGTAGATCTTGCAATTGGGTTTTGAGTTCTGCCAGCTCATTTGGAGGCATTCGGTACGATCTTCTAGAAATGGGAGCCGTACCGGGCTTCAACTCAATTACAAATTCTACATCTCTTTAGGGTGGCAATCTAGGCAAATCTTCTGGAAAGACATCTGGGAACTCACATACTACCGGAATATCTTTGATCTCCGGTATAATGGCTTCATTAATTCTGCCAATTGGTTTAGCTGGAATAGCTATGGGAATAGACAAAATAATTTCTTCTGGGCCATAACTCAAGCTGATAGTTCTCAATTCCGTATTGAGAATAGCTTTATGTTGGGCTAACCAATTCATGCCCAAGATTACATCTATGTCTTGGCCTTTCAGAACAATCATATTAGTAGGAAAGTCCCGTCCAGCCAATGTTACGGGCACTTGGTAAGCCACTTCTTTGGTAAATATTTGTCCCCCAGGCGAATGTATTTTAAACCCTTCCCTTGATTCAGTATATGGAATGCAATGTTTCTCCATGAACTTTTTGCTTATGAAAGTATGTGAAGCACCAGAATCAAAGAGAATAAGTGCAGGGTAATTGGCCACGAGGAACGTACCCATCATCACCGGTTCACCTTCCGGTGTGGTGGCCACTTGAGTGTAATAAATCCGTCCATTTTTCCTTGTATTCTTGCCCGCGGTGTTGTTTGCCGCATTTCCCTTGGAACCTCTGGAGCTTTGCTGATTATTTGATTGATTCTGCCTTGGGTATGGACAGTCCTTAATGAAGTGCCCGGACTTTCCAAAGTTGAAGCAGCCGGTGGATGAACTTGGAAGAGCAGGGAAACGAGTGCTAGGGGCACCCGGCTGATTTGTAGTGGTGGGGGCAGTGGTTGGACGGATAAACACTGGTTGCTTGAATGGGAAGGAGGGTGGGTGCGACGAAGAACGATTTGGATTGAAAGGTCGGATAACCAACCTTTGCCTTTTCTCGGGGCCCTGATTGGGCCTGTTGCCTCCATTCCCCTTGGATTTTCCGGATCCTGCATATTTAGCCTCAACTGCTAGCGTTGTGCTGACAGCCCTTCCGTAAGTAAGGTCGATGCAGGTGGCCATCTTTCTTTGCATTCGATCATTCAAACCTCTCATGAAACAATTCTTCTTCTTTATGTCGGTGTTGACTTGATCGATTGCGTATTGGGATAAGTGATTGAATTTATTGAGATACTGGGTAACAGTATCCCCGCCTTGCTTAAGCTTCATGAACTTCTGCTTCATATGGAGGACTCCTTCAGGTATATAATGCTCTCTGAAGGCCAACTTGAACTCATCCCATGTGATCTGATGACCGACCGGCTGAATGGCAATAAAATTTCCCCACCACGTACTGGCAGGGCCTCACAGTTGTTGTGCTGCAAACAGGGGCTTTTGAGTTTCTGAACACCGAAGAAGCCCGAATTTTTGTTCAATGACGCGGATCCATTCATCCGCCTCTAAAGGATGTTCTGCTTTGACGAACAATGGAGGGCGCATCTCGGAGAAGTCCAGATAAGATGTCTCACGGGGGCCTTGCGGATATGCCCGCCCGCCTGGTTGTTGGAGTTGTAGACCTGCCATCTCCCACAGGAAGCGGGTATTGTCTGCTGTAGCATTTACCAAGGCAGCGATGGCCTCGACAAGCGTCGGGGGTACTGGAGGTGGATTTGGGGTTGCTTCCCTCCCATGGGAGGTACCAGCCCCATCCTGAGCGCGAGTCCTGGAAGGCATCTGAGGCAAAGAACATTTGGAGCAATATGATATGCCATACAAACCATCCATTTCACATTACTTAAAAAGGTAATGTCACAGACTCGTACTTACAATAGGATTACACCACCTATTACACAATAGTACTACTTCTATACTATACTATTCCTGCTTTTTGTCACTCTGGGTAGCCTCGCTGTCAGGCGTAGGAGACCATTCGTCGACCAACTTCATAGAGGGAGGGGCCTAAAAAGGTCTAGCTCACCACCCAGTGCTTCTCCCGCTACTCTAGAAGGTCTGGCTTCCATCCTGACAGGATCCGCAGGGACGTTCGGGTGCAGTTGCAAGTACAGTACATGAACTTCTTCATGTAGTGTGTTGCAATAAACCTGCAAGCTATCCACGGTTGAGCTAAGCTCTTCCACTCGGGCTCAAGCTCTAGCTTCCTTTGCCCAAGCTAGTGAACGAGAGTTCACAGCCCAGTCGAGCGCTAGATCCCGATCCGCTAGCTGGTCTTGCAGTTGGTGGATGTCTCTTCTTAATTCATTGATTCTTTCGCCATCCGCGACCCATATGTCATTCCTGCGTCGGAGTTCTGATTGAAGCTGATTAACTTGAGCTTCTAGATCCCCGATTGGATCGTTACTACCGCTACTGCTGTCGTCATGTCTCGGGGCAAGTTGGTGATGACGTACGCCAATCGGCCCGGTTGACTTGCGTGCAGTCTTTCTTGTACGTGGCGGCATTTTTCTAAGGGGGAAATCTTATTAGCATAGTTTTTAGCATGATGCATGTGTAATTATTGAATCAACCTTAGTTGATTCAACCTTCTATACATTGCACTCTTCCTATCTGGTCTTTGCAATAAACTCTTCAGAGATACTTAGGTAAGAAGGGAAGAAATTTTCTAGATGAGTCTTAGAAAATTCTTTTTGAAGATGCCTCATAATATCTGCAGAGATGGGCTTCGCTCCGATACCAGCTGTGACGGAACCTCCCAAGTCATTAGGCCCACCTACAGTTGTCCTTGTCCAACGGACCTCAGACAACCCTGCAGGTGTTCCTGAATCACTTGACAAGTTTGGTATATGCTTTTCTTACCTTTCCCAAGAGCGTTTCACCCATCACATAGACATTACAAACCATCGGAGATACGGAAATGCGGAAGCGGTTACATAAACTTACCTTTATTTAAAAGTAAGACAAAGTTAAATATTTACAGACCAAGATATAATATACGAGTGCAGAGTATTATTATTACAAACCATGGGAGGCAAAAACCCCTCCCGATAAGTATCAAACAAAAGTTTTTATGGAGGATCCTTTCCTCCCACAACTTCACTCCTGGTGCTCTTCCTTTGGTACCACCTTAGAACAGAAGCAACAAAAGTTTGTCGCTTCTTCACCTAAAAACAATAGGGAATAAAACCCTGAGTATGGAATTACTCAGCAAGTCTTACCCGACTAAAGAAAAG
Organism: Zea luxurians; assembly: GCA_029449295.1. Taxonomy (NCBI): domain Eukaryota; kingdom Viridiplantae; phylum Streptophyta; class Magnoliopsida; order Poales; family Poaceae; genus Zea; species Zea luxurians. The sequence goes on along the minus strand of JAOPSE010000003.1, from coordinate 146,538,516 downwards.
ACTCTCAAGGGTATGCTGGTTGTAAGAGAGTCAAGGTAAGGTTTTTCAATGATCAATGACTCTGTTTGCAGAAATGCTTACTAAAAGCGATCCTTAAAAATCCAGTTTTATTATCAAGTTAAGTAGGATTACCTGTAACTAGAGTTCTTTCTACCCTAGTTCAATCACTTGACCTGCACTAGCTAATTTCTTAACAACCCTTCATCATTACTGGAGTTCTACGTATAGGGCAGTGACCAAGTCTTCATAACCGCGAAGGTACGGCGATCCGAATCGATTATACTCAGCTGAGGATCTCCAATCACACGACATATGTAGCACTTAACCCTTGCATATGTCAACCTGCCACCAGGGTTCTTAAGACCAGATCAGGTTCACGCCAACCGAGAGCACAGATACACCACCGTCCAGCCTCTTGCCACGGAGGGTACACGCTACTCTCGCCATCTCTCCACTCCCATTGTGTGGTATCTTATTCTGGTATTAGTCTGCCCGAGGCAAAGCTTACCCATGACGAGGCATGTGACCAGTTAAAGGGTCCTCGGTCAGCAGGCCTACATCGACACGGTCCTTAATCGACTCAGACGGAGACACTACACCGAGACTCTCTTCTCGTGCAAGTCACCCGCCCGATCGTAGCTTAATCATTTCTACCCAAAGTTTGGTACCTGACAGAGGTACATCTTTTCCAATGTTGAACCCATCATGGCCATGATGGATTCACCATCAAGTTTTATTTTCAAAAACATCCCTCCCACTTTGCCACATTATCTTTTGTAAAAACAAAACCTTTTGTTTTGCTAGAGCAAGACTAAGCATAGTAAAAACCTTTTGTAAAACAGGGATTCAAGGAAGGTAATCAAATTCAAGGAAGGTAATGCAGGAATTGTTTTAACATTCAACTCCTATCACCTAATGCATCAAGCAAGTGAGAAAGATTTTAAAAGAATCAAGGAGGTGGGAAATGCACCGAGGCTTGCCTTGGTTTATAGGTGAATCAGGCTCGGTCCCGGAGATGTCAAAATAGAAATAGCTGCCTGCCTGATGTCCCTCAGGTGGTGATGGTGAAGTCTTGTCTTCTTCTACTTCAACTTCTTCCTCGTTTTCTAAATATAACCATACATAATAATGAATGCCCATGTAATGCTGATGAGAGTGCAAAGATAATAAGAGTTTATTATCTAAAGTCTTGAATACAATTTTCCTTCACGGTACTCTAGAGAATTAGGGTTTCTAGAGTCAACATAGGAATTCAAAGGGCAGGGGGTAGGGTTTTGGGGTCTAGGTATCAAACAAGGTCCAAATCATACCAAATTCTACCCAAAGCTTCTAAATAATGTTTAGAGTTTATATAAAAAGTTTGGAGATTTTTGGATTTATTATCAAATTTCTAAAAATCCAGAAATAAGGTTTTAGGCTATTTTAAATGCTCCAAAATTCCCAATTTGTCCTAAAAATCATGAAACTATTTTTATTAAATTCTATGGAAAATTAGGAATCTAGCAAAATTGGTTTGACATTTTTACCATTTTTCTACAATCTTATAAAATTGTTTTAGTTCTGGTAGAAAAAGAAATGGATGAACACTTTTGGGCCTAAACCAGCCCAGGCGGCCCAGCCTGCACAGGAACAGGGACGCGCCCACGCGCGCCCGCGCGCGCATGGCGACTATGCAGAAATACCCCTGATAATCTGAAGAATGCGCTAAGAACCCTTGGTCACTATTTAATGTCTCGCTGACACTTTACAAGAATCCCCTCGAACTTCTATTTCTTCACAGGATGGGGTCCCCGACGGTAGACAGCGCTCGGCCGATCTCCGACGAGCTCACGCTGGCCGGACCTCGCGACGGCTGGGACTCTCGTGCGACAGACACTGAATTGGACCCCTCCCGAGCATTTCCCCTCAAACAATTTCATCAATGGGGCATTGACTCAACCAGTTCATGGCGACAGGGTGGATGGTTATAGGGATGAACGTGTTCCGACCAACCGACGGCGTGGACGACCAAATTGCGACTGGGGAAAGGTTCACGGGTTCACCAGGGGTTAGGTACACACTTTGGTTTGGGCAGAATAAGAACCGAAGAGCGAGTCGACACAGGGGGTGTCACGGCGGCGTTCTACAGAGCAGGTGCGTGTTCCGGTGAAAGGCTTCTGCCGAACTTCAATTGGTCGGTACTGAGAGCAATAGGAGGCTATAAACAAGCTAGAACAGGAAGCAATTGGGAAGTTACTAACCCGAAGAGTGTTGACCACGGTGGAGTTCTTCACGGCGGAGTTAAGAACAGGGAGGAGGGGATTTGTGGACTGCATGAGTTCTCCGGTGAAATTGAGCCGATTGCTCAGTCGCTGAGGTGCGGGATGTGATGAAGAAGTAAAATCCGGGCTCAATTTATAGGCCGACGGCCGGAATCGGATGAGGATCGCGGATTTCAGATCGCACTGGCGAGCTTACTGCGCGGCAGAATCACGGTGATGGCACGGTGGTCGCCGATTAACTGGGGCTTGCCACCTCCCCGCTTTAACGCCACGTCGCAAAGGTCTTTCACCATGGCCGCCGACCCATCTCGACCGCCATGGCGTTCTTATCGCCGGCGAGATTTTTCTGAAGATCGGTGAACAGTGCGTCTGATTCAGTAAAAAGTTTGTCTGACAGCCCATCTTCGGATTAAGATAGCTCCAAATTTTTCATGGCATCAAGCCCGAACACCTATAGCGAAGTTGTTCCTCTACAATGGCTCTACAAACTTGATGTGGTGACCGGGGGTAAATTCTCAATAATTTGGAAGATATAGAACTCCGAAGTTGAGCCAATGTCACTGAATTTCAGACTTAGGTTTAGAACTCAAATAGGGTCTTTTTGCAAATAGGTCCAAAATTCAGGGTTTAGCTTGCAATTCTTCATGATTGTGAACCATATGATTTAAGACACCTTACTTTAATAGTTTTTGCACTTTAATTCAAAAGTGCCCTAATTTTGCACTTAGCCCCCTAGGGTTTTTGTTTAGGGTTTTCTAGGGTCCTTTTTAGGGGTTTTGGTATTTCAGGGGTGTGAATGTAATTTAGGTCCATTCTTAGTAACATTTTATGTCTATTTCACTTAAGCTTTAGGGTTTTCTCTTTTTGGATTTTGTTTTACCCTTCTGAACCCCATTTAGGGTTAAGTACCCTACTCTAGGGTTTTATTTGCAAAATGCCATATCAATACAACTTATTTGAAACTTTTACCTAGTGAATGCATTCTAGGTGTGTCAATCACATGAAATGTTGATGCTTATGATGTTATGCTCAAGTTTTAGTGACAGTAACACCAGGGGTGTTATAGCAAAGATAATGAGAAAGGACATCAACAAGAGCAAGAAAGGGATAAAGGGCGCAACAAATGCAAGGGAAAGGAGAAGGAGAAAGAGAACATCAATTTGTTGATATTTGTGGCTGCCTTACTTGATCCAAGGTACAAGTTATCTTTGTACATAAAGATTAGTGTTGAAGAGATATTTGGTGAGGAATCAGGTAAATTGGTTTGGGAAGCAATTAATACTTCTGTGATAGAGCTTTTTGAAGAATATAAGACCATGTATGCTCTAATTGAAGAAGTTGTTCAAGTGGTTGATGTTGATAAATCTAAGAGAGTATCACAAGGAATGCTTAAAGAAAAAATTGCCAAGAAGATGAAATTAAACAATTGTTCTACTAGCACCAACAAATCTGAACGTGAGAAATATCTCTCTAAAGAAACAGAAGACCCAGAGTCAAAAATAGATATTCTTACTTAGTGGAAAGTCAATTCAAATAGGTTTCCAGTTTTGGGTCACATGGCTCGTGATGTGCTTGCTATACCCATCACAACAGTAGCGTCGGAGTCAGCTTTTAGCACAGGTGGACGTATTTTGGATGACTTTCATACCTCTCTTACTCCATTCATGTTAGAGGCTTTAGTATGCACACAAGATTGGCTTCGAAGACGTACTGTTGACATAAAAGAGAGTACGGAGGAATTGGCAATAATAGAAAAGGGTATCATATTTCCTTCCTTGATTGCATTTGTGAATCAAAGGAATGTAATATTAAATATGTAACTATGCTATGCATTTGAAGAGTGGATAGAAGAATGTGGTGGCAAAGGAAAAAAGAATGAGCAGCCAACTGTGACTGTCGGCATATCCAAGTCACAAACACCAAGCAGTAATGTTTAGACCTCGACTATGGCTCCACACAGTACTTGAAGGTATGTGATGTCAAGTGTAATTGGAGTTTTTAGCATGTTTTCAATTATGCTGGTGTTGTTGTGCCCAAATTTTATCCATTAATCTTTATTGGACAGTTTAGACTATGGCCGACTGAAGGTCTAGAACTAGGTTGCTGCCAGTGATAGCCAGTCAAAGTGCCAATGGAGCCCTGGAGAACAACTTGTGGATCTATGTTTTTGTGACTATTTCACTAGAATGTCTGAATGTGTAATGTGTTCACAGTGTTGTTGTTTGCATTTGCATGTCGCATTTTTAAGTATCTTCATGTTAGCACCTGTTAAGTACTCAAGTTGTTAGCACCTGTCAAGTACTCAAGTACTTAAGTATCTTTATTCACATACATGTAATGTGCTTTTGCGCCTTGGCGGTTTGGCCATTGGGCGTCTGGACTATAAATTCTACTGGAAAAATTCAGACAAGAGACAAGTTGTGCTTTTATACATTTTGGGTAAATTGGGTATACTCGAATCCGAACCCGAACTTGCAGGTACCCGAACTTGCGGGTAGCGTTTTTTCTTGGCTGCTATCGGGTAACAATCTCCATTACCTGAATTTAACAAAACCCAAACTACCCGACCCGAATTAAACGGGTAACCCGAACGCCCAGTCTTATGTGTAATGTGCTACTGCATCATTTCTGTGTGGTGGGTGTTGGCAAGTATGGTTAGCAGCTTGTATGACGATGCAATGACTTGATCCATCGTGTTTGTGTGCTTGGCAGCTTGATCCATTGCTTGTTGTATAAGCTTAGCAGTTGGCAGCTTTAGACTTTCATCGAGAGATACAGGAGCACGGCTGTAGTAAGCTCGTCGGGCTAGTGGCTTAGTGTGTGATGTGTCGTGCCATCTATTGTAACACCCTGAATTTGGGGGTATAAAATTTCTTCTCTAATATTCATCAAATTTAGGTGTTACCCTCTCTCTCTTTCTTGTCTTCCTTTTCGCTCCTTTCTTTCCCTTTCAAAGTAGTAGAGGGGCTTATGTTGATTTCATGTGTAAATAAAACCCTAGAGAGGCTTTGATTGTTCCATAGCATGCCAGAACATCACTTCTTTTTGTATGTTGATTTGTCGTGGTTGTGCATCCATTTAAACTCGTGAAGTACCTTTGAATTTGGGATTCGAAATCTAAAGCCAAATATCAAATAGTAAAGGAAAATAGGAAATCAGCCCCCTTCCTTCTCCCCCCTGTCTCCCTATTGGGCCGCCAGCCGCCTGGCTGGCCCAGCTCCCCGGCGTAGCCCACCGTCCCCGGCGCACTCCCACGGCGCGTGCCGGCCCACCTCCTCTCCCCGGTCCCACACCCCCGCGTGGCCCATGAGGCACGTGCGTAGGCACCCTCCAGCCGGCCACCACCTCAACATGTGGGGCCCGCGTGTTAAGGGTGTCTCCCCCAAACCGCCCCTCCTCTTTTCCTGCTGAGCATGCACTCACGATCCCAAAGAAGAAGGAAACCTCCCCGCTCTCTCTCCCCATTTTCTCTCACTCCCTCCCAGCTTCGCCCCTCGACCAAACCGTAGGAGCGCCGCTGTCGCTGTCATTCATCGCCGTGGTAAGCCCCTCCCTTTCTTTCTTCTCCCACGTGCCCCTCTCCTTCCTTGTCGTGCCCACGGCTTCCCTGTCGTTGTAGCTCGGCCAGCACGGCCTAGCCATGGCGTGCGGCCATCTTGGCTTGTGGCTCACGGTAGCCCGACGTGGCACCCCCGGCTCGCCCGTGCGCGATTCCGTTGTGGCCGGTGTGACCCAGGCGCGTCCAGCTCGACACATGGCTCGTGGTAGCCCGGCGCGGTGCCCCTGGCTCATGCGTGAGTGGTCTTGGTGTGGCGCGCGGCTCGCTGCTGGCATGGCCCGGCACGGCTGCTCGTGTCCACGGCTCGCGGCTAGCTTGGTCGTGGCGTGGCCTATGCAGCCCTCGGCGCGGCATGGCCAGCGGCTTGCACGACTGCTCGCATTTGGGCCGATGCGTGGTCCCGGCGCGGCACCCGGTTGGTCGGCCGAGACCTCCAGCTCCCCGTGTGCACGCGTCGAGCATGTGCTCGCTGCGCGTTGCCGTCGCTCGATCATGTGATGTGTCGTGCGCGTCGTAATGCTTTAATCTTGGCTCAGGTCGCACATTGTTTCGTTCTGCAACACCCAGGCTTTAACGGACAAAGCTGGGTGCATCTTATACATGCGCCAAAGAAGACAACATATATAATAACAGAGTGTATAGAGATAAATGTCACAATAACATCAGAGTATTTATTACATAGCGGAAGTCTTACAAAATAAAAGATAAATATAGATCGAACTAAATCCATCCTTGGCGCCAGAAAGTCAACTGGGAGACGCCACCTAGATCGAATCGAACTCCTTGATGTGTGGCTCCACTTGAACCACCTATTCTTCTCCTGTGGGGGTGTGAGATAGCAAGGGTGAGCTCACACATGATCATAGCTCAACAAGTTGTGGGGAATAATGTGCATTAACTCACCAAAGATGGGAGTTCATGTGAAGTGTAAGGTTGATCAACAAAATAAAGGTTGAAGCTAAGCATTGCTTTTATAAGTTGGCCAAAATTTTATTAGCAATTACTAAGTATAAGTAAATACCAAACCTTAGTAATAATAAGCAAAAGTAATAATAAAATAATCCCAATGCGATGCAAATGACAAATTGAGTTTTAATTCCATAGATTAATCATGTGAGGATCCGAGCTGCTCATGACCGTGAGAACGGCTAGTATACCAGTTTTACACTCTGCAGAGGTTGCACATCTTTACCCATAAGTCATGTTACCCATCTGCCAAGGGGTCATGAATCCCATACACCTCTACCAAGGAAGCGAGGCAGGGTAACACTACGAGGCCTTTACAAAGTTCCACTAGCTTCAGAAAACCCGCTACAGTTTATAGAAAGCTCCAGTGCAGGAATCCTCGCCTGACCGCTATTGCAGCAAAATCAACCCAAGGACCTCCCTACACTGACCACTCCCCTACTGCCCTTGCCCCTTTCGGGTAAGGTAGTCATCCACTAGCTTTCCTAATTAATCAGCCAAGGACGTCCCATTAAACCCTTGTGGTAGCACTGTTTTCCCGGGTGGTCGCTCCATGTTTCCATTAACATAATGATCTTATCATGAACATAAATAACATAATAGAATAATAGGAACAGGAACATGGTTATAATGAAATATTAACCCGAAACCACATAATGCAATAGCATAACTACCCAAGTGAATCAGGGGTAAACAAGGTAAACAGGATAAACAGACTAGGGTGACCTATTGGTGTCACACCCGGTTTTAGAAGGCAAACCGAATGCGAACCATGTACGTGCCAGGATCAGCAATTCACGTACACAGCAGTTACATAACATGGACATCATCACACAGTGCTCAAATAGTATTAAAAAGGGAAATAATAGTCGATTACATCATATGTCCGAGACATCCACATAGTCTTTACAATAATCAAAGTGCGGAAAAGAAACGTAGATAAACGCGGCCTTCACAGGCAACCGACTAGGGGTTGCCGCTAACCCACACCTAGAACTCGTCGTAGTCCTGGAACTCCTGGAAGTCTCCTTCCACGGCTTCATCTTCTCCTGAGCAGTGGTTGCAATGCGGACAACCTTGGGGGGGGGGGTTGGTGTGTAGAGCAAGGGTGAGTACACATCAACATACTCAGCAAGCGTCCTGTTTGGCTGTAGTGGACTAGCTTTATGTGGGGGTAAGTCAAGCAGTTGCTTTTAGTTGGTCAGATTATTATTACTAGTAGAGAAAGCCAAGTTTCAGGTTTAACCCACGTTATTAACCCAAACGTACTCCTTTCCAAACGGAAAGAGTACCACTTACTGTTGGTGACTTGTTCTTTGGATGCTAAGAGTCAAGAACAAGGCAACATAAAAAGTGTTAAATGCTAAAGTCCTTCGTCCTTCAAGACATTATATCCCTTCGGATATAATGAATTTTAGACGAAGGTTATGAGGGAAAAAACCTTCGTAAGTCCAACATATGATGAAGGAGAATACATACATGGAATACGAACAATAACACAAATATTATCATCAATTTATTTCTATTTTGTATTATCAGAGTCATAATAACAAATTATAAATGTACCTTTGGATTGTTGAAAATTAAAGATACAGGCGTGATGCGAAAAGCAGATGCCAGATCAGCGTGAACAGTACGGGAATACTGTTCATCTATTTATAGGCACAGGGCGCAGCCCGTGGAAAATTACATTAATGCCCTTTACATTCATCAATAATTCTATAGTGATTCTTCGAGGTCCAATTTGTCTTTTCACCATATAAGTCGGTTCCCCTTTTCTGCTGTCATGCTGAAGCTTTTTCTGCGCATAGCTTTGTGATCATCTTATCCTTCGTTATGATCGCCTTCCGTCCTATTCAAGCTTCGTCTTGACCAGATTCCTGTATACTCGTGGCCCAATTCCAAAGATACCTGTTCACATATTTCACTTGGAAAACATTGTCAAATCATATTTTTGAGGACCTTCGGAAGCTGAAGGCCCCCAACAGTAGCCCCTCGCAATATTAATTTACTGGAATGATAAATTCATATTGCGATATGGACGAAGGCTTTAAGCCGAAGGTCCGAAAAAACACCTTCCCTTTGCTAGAATAGCAACAATCTTTGACAAGCGGGACCCTCCAGTTTTCAACGCACTAGGTGTATAAATAAGAGCTCACTGCCAGGTTATTTGGCACGCTCCCTTGCCAGCTGCTTTTACTCACCCAACTTTTAGCCTGCACGCAACAACACTTGCTTGGTTTTAAATTTTTAAGCTTCGGTTTCGAGTGCGCTTTGTCAGCACTTGCGAAGATGTCTGAAGATAAGAAAGCTGTTGGTGCTTCAAAGCTAAGCCTTTCTGAGGAGATGCATCTGGATTTTCTTGAATCAATGTCAAAGACTAATATAGAGAAGATTACCAGGGAGATTTTGGAGGGTTTATCTGAAGATACTGGCGACAGTGAAAGCTACGATGTGGATAGTGGTGGTGAAGATTCCGAAGATCGACCCTGGCGACCAAGCCATGCTGTTTTTGGTAAATCCAGTATTAAGGAAAATCATCTTGTCAATATGAGAGGCAGATATTTTCGGGACTTGTCTGTTGTGAGGGCTGACGAAGGAGAGAAGACTTGTCCGACTCCCGAGGAAAATGAGGTCGTGATATTCCGAAGCTTCTTAAAAGCTGGATTGCGATTTCCCTTGAGCAGTTTTGTCATGGAAGTACTGAAGATATTTGAAATCTACCTTCACCAACTTACTCCCGAAGCAATCGTAAGGATGAACATCTTTGTGTGGGTCGTGAAGAGCCAAGGTTTGGAACCTAGCGCAAAAAGCTTCTGTAACGTACATGAGCTATTGTATGAGACAAAACCCTAGGGCAAAGAGCAGTATCACAACAACTTTGGATGCTACAGCTTCGACGCTCGGTCTGGGTCAAGCTGCCCTGTGCCAACTTTTCAAAAGAGGTGGCTCGGCGACTGGATGACGGAATGGTTTTATGTGAAAAATGACTTGAAATCACATGAAGATATCAAGGGTATCATTATGTGCCCTATCTGGTAACGCTTCGGCCTCCGGAAGCCGAAGGTGGAAATGAATGAAGCAGCTGAAGAATGCCAGAGAGCCTTCGGTGTTGTTTGTTCTTTTATTGGAACAAGGGATTTAGTCCAAGAACACATTGCTTTCAGAGTATGGCCACTTGCGGAAAAGTGGGAAATGCCGGAGGAAACCATTAAAGAGACTGACGAAGGTGGACTAGTTAGGCTAAAATACACATTCAAATATGGAGATAAGTTTGTTGAGCCAGATGATGACTGGTTAAAAAGTATTGAAGCCATAAGTGACGAATTGCTTGGGGTATACTCGAAGGCCGAAGATACTGCATTATCAGTGGCCTTCGGAGGCCGGAAGAAGAAGAGACTTAACCGGGTATTTGATGCAATTGGGTTTGTCTACCCCGACTACCATTACCCAGCGCGGGGTCAAAAAAGAAAGAATACTTCTTCTGCAAAGGAAATTGCCTCAGCTGCTCCTAGCGAGCCAGCGCCGAAGAGAAAAAAGGTAAAAGTTCTCACACCGGCCACGTTATATTGAACCGGCCATAGTGCCTGAATTTATTGGTGAGACCTCTTCGGCCACCGAAGCTAAAGAACCACCTCCAGTGCCAAAAATCGAAGAAATAGTCGAAGCACCATCAGCAGAAAAAACAGAAAAACCGAGGACTGAAGAAACAAAAACATCAGAAATTTTGAGTCCTTCAGCAAAAATTGAAGCAGCAAAAAACCAAAAGGGTCCAGCGGTGACCCCGAAAAGAAAAAGGATGGTTAATGTGCTAGATGTTTTGGAGATAATTAAGTCTTCAAGCACAACCCCAAAGAAAATTGTTGAAACTTTCGAAGGGCGTACTGAAGTCTTTGTTGCCGAAGCTCCAAAGCAACAATCTGAGACTAAAACCGAGCCTTCAAAGCCCACCAAGGTAAAATCCTTGGAAGCCGAAGAAACAAAAATGACAGAGCCGATTTTAGTTGAAGAAACTGGTACTGCTGCCCCCGAAGCATCTTCCAAAGCCCTCGATTATATTGTTCGACATGCTTTGGGAAAAAGATTATCTGAAGAAGATATTTTTGAAGCTAATCACTATGCCCAAGAACTGAGGTATCCAAAAGGGGCCTTAGTATTCAATGGCACAAACGAAGACGACTTCTTATATTGCCTCCCAGATAACAAGGAATTATCCATCTGCCGGGAGATGGCTAGAAGTATGGGATTCCCGAAGCTCGAAGCTGGCCTCTGCGCCATGACGAAGGACGATCTTGCAGATAGCCTTGCATACAATAGTCTGAAGGTAATTTTTTTAATCCATTCATTCCTTTGTATAGGGCTTAATACTCAGCAATGCCTTAAGGGCACAAAAGAATGCTGAAGACGAAAGCTGCACTATTGCTCTCAATAACATTCGAATAGAGGTTATCAAGCTAAGAAACGAAGCCTTGGAAAAAGACAAAATTCTGCTTACATTGGTGGATAAGATAAAGGAAGATGAAGCTACTTCTAAAGCTCAAGCTGAAGCTCAAAAGCAGGAAATCGAGGGTCTTCGGAGACAGTTGGCCCGAGCTAAAGAAGAACGCATACTTGAAGAAACGAAACGAGAACTTAGCGACCAGTGGGCCAATCATTTAGAAGGAAACGTTGAAGAGCTTCGTGCATCCAAGAAAAGGTGCTACGACAAATCTATAGAATGCGTTAAGAAAATAAAAACTAGCTTTGCCAGCGTTAGCGCATTCTCGAGCGAGGAAAACTTCACAAGGGGGAACCCCGAGGGCCCGATTGAATGGATCAATCAAGAAGCCGAGGCCTTTGAGGAAATTTTGAATAGCCGCGGAGACATATGTGCTTTTTCAGGTGCCAGGGGGATTGCTACTATTTTGGAGAGGAAAGGCTGCGAGCATGTGAAAACTTTAGCACAATCCGAAGCTGCCTTATCCTCCGAAGACATAAAAGACCCTTTGGCCGAAGCTAGCATGGTTGGTGGAAAATTTTTCACCGACATCTGGGATAATGGTGGCCGGGAAATGGCCCAAGAGATTATTCAAAAAAGCGAAAAAGGCATCCATGATGCTAGAAAAGTAGCAGAGGCTGCTGAGAAAAGCGCAGAGCCCGAAGGGCGAATAGGTATTGACTAGTGGTTTTTGTCTCTTTGTTGTAATTTTTTGACTTCGAACTTGTTCAGGGTTTGTAATAGTAATAAATCCGTATCTACTCTTCCCTCAGAACCTGCTGAGTCATCTGTGGGCCCCCACACGAAGGGGGATGACGAAATTAGACAAATGGCCGAAGCCATCATGGATAGAGTTGTTGATCAGCTTTTAAACGAAGCTGCAGAAGTAGTCTTAAGGGAAGATTAGATGTTGTTGCAAAAACATTCAGAATGTAATGTTTGTTGAGAATCATGTGTAATATTGTGTAACTTAGGGTGTAATTTATTAGCTGTTTATAGTTCTATTCTTTGCGATGCATGAAACATTATACACATACCGTTTTTGAGCCTTCGGCGAAAAAACACCTTCCCTTCTTTTCATGCTTCGTAAATAATATTCGTGGTCTCATAAAATCAGTAACCAACCCTGGTAAAATCAATGATCAATAGATCTTTCCATCTCAGAATTTGACGAAGATATAACCCTTCCATGGCCATTGTTTGTGCCGTGCCACTATTTCTTCAAAACGATCTTCGAATATCAATATTGAAGCACCCCTTCTTGCGTTGTTGATGCACTATGATGTATGATGTTATGCTATGCAAATGATGTAATGATGTGATGTTATGCAAAATGATATTTGCCGAAGGTCGTCATTTATTTTTCACTGTAAGCCTCCCTTAGGAGCTTCTTCGCCTTTTACTTCAGCGGAATCAGCGTTTATTTTTCGCTGTAAGCCTCCCTTAGGAGCTTCTTCGCCTTTTACTTTTAGCTGAATCGGCGTTTATTTTTCGTTGTAAGCCTCCCTTAGGAGCTTCTTCGCCTTTTACTTTCAGCGGAATCAGTGTTTATTTTTTGTTGTAAGCTCTGCATTCCCTTCGGAACGACTTTTGAGCAGAAAATTTACACTGCGCTCCCTTAGGAACGACTTTTTTGCGGAAAACTTACACTGCGCTCCCTTAGGAACGACTTTTTTGCGGAAAACTTACACTGCGCTCCCTTAGGAACGACTTTTGCTGCTTCGAAGAAATTGCATTGTATTCTTTAGAACAAATTTTTGATAATTTGAAGGTCCTTCTTGCCACCATAAATTCTTATGTTTCGGCAACTTAAGCCTATGAAGGAGACATATTTTTTTTAATATGGCAAATAACGAAACTGTTACAAGAGATTAAAATACAATAAAAAGCACTTAAACTTCCCATAATTGTTCCTTATTAAAAAGAAAGTAAGACTGAAATGCGAAAATGCGAAAATCTGCTGACAAGGTAGGATATTTGTCAGTAAATATGCTTCGACTCTAGCACAGTGCTATTGACTGTGCGAGCTTCGGACTCCTCTCTGAAGTCCCGCTGAAGGTGAGCGTGCTGACTCCCTTCTGGCTGCTGACCTCGTTGCATTGGTGGTGGCGGTGGAGGCTGTTGCCAAGATGCTTGGGATTGACTTGCCGAAGCAACAGAAGCTGCAGGGTGATTGCCTACATATTCTGGAATGTAAGGCGAATGGTACGAAGCAGTATGCATGACCTGCTTCGGCTGGCTCTGTTGCGCTGCAGCTTCTGCTAGCTCCTTTTGCTTCTGGATGGTAACATGGCACATCCTGGCGGTATGGCCCTTGCCTTCACCACAGAATAGGCAGTAAATTTTTCTTGGTTGATCTCCAAATCTTCCCCCGAAGCCCCTGGCGCCTCTGCCCCTTGGCGCTGGCGGCCAGAAAGAGCTTTGCTGTTGCCCCGAAGCTTGCGAGGAGCACTGTGGCCTTTGCTGTTGATTCCCTTTGTCATCACTTTGAGTAGAATTGTGAATTGACCTGACGTGCCTCGGATGGAATCTTCCTCCGAAGCCCCTGGTCATTTCAGAGAACCTGAATGCTTCCTCCCTTCTTTGGCGAAAATCATTGTCAGCTCGAATGTACTCGTCCATCTTCTAGAGCAGCTTCTCCAAAGTTTGAGGAGGCTTTCTGGCAAAGTACTGAGCTGAAGGTCCCGGTCGAAGCCCCTTGATCATGGCCTCAATGACAATTTCATTGGGCACTGTTGGTGCCTGTGCCCTCAGACGTAGGAACCTTCGAACATATGCCTAAAGATATTCTTCGTGGTCCTGGGTGCACTGGAATAAAGCTTGGGAAGTAACTGGCTTCGTTTGAAACCCTTGGAAGCTGGTTATCAACATGTCCTTTAGCTTTTGCCATGAAGTGATTGTCCCTGGCCGAAGAGAGGAGTACCAGGTTTGTGCAACACTCCTGACAGCCATGACGAAAGACTTTGCCATGACCGCCGTGTTGTCACCATACAAAGATATGGTTGCTTCATAACTCATCAAGAATTGCTTCGGGTCTGAATGACCGTCGTACATGGGGAGCTGAGGTGGCTTGTAAGACTGTGGCCAAGGTGTAGCCTGCAGTTCTGTTGACAGGGGAGAAGTATCATCAAAAGCAAAATTTCCATGATGGAAATCTTCATACTAGTCGCCCTCGTTGTAGAAGCCCTCTTGATGAAGCTCTCTGCGCGGGGGCCTTTGATTCTGGTCATCTTGAGCAAGATGTCGAAGCTCTTCAGAGGCTTCGTCTATCTGCCTTTGTAGATCAGCTAGACGAGCCATCTTTTCCTTCTTCCGTTGGACCTGTTGATGGAGCATCTCCAAATTTTGGATTTCTTGATCCAAGTCGTCCTCCGGAGGCGTTGGACTGGTGGCCTTCCTCTTCTGGCTTCGGGCCTCCCTGAGAGAAAGGACATCCTGATTGGGATCCAGCGGCTGCAGAGTAGCAGCCCCTGCAGCTGAAGCTTTCCTCGGCGGCATGACGAAGGTGATGCTTGTCGAAGATGTTCAAAACTCAAAAAATGGACGTGAGTTCACCGGAGGTGGGCGCCAATGTTGGTGACTTGTTCTTTGGATGCTAAGAGTCAAGAACAAGGCAACATAAAAAGTGTTAAATCCTAAAGTCCTTCGTCCTTCAAGACATTATATCCCTTCGGATATAATGAATTTCAGACGAAGGTTATGAGGGAAAAAACCTTCGTAAGTCCAACATATGATGAAGGAGAATACATACATGGAATACGAACAATAACACAAATATTATCATCAATTTATTTCTATTTTGTATTATCAGAGTCATAATAACAAATTATAAATGTACCTTTGGATTGTTGAAAATTAAAGATACAGGCGTGATGCGAAAAGCAGATGCCAGATCAGCGTGAACAGTATGGGAATACTGTTCATCTATTTATAGGCACATGGCGCAGCCCGTGGAAAATTACATTAATGCCCTTTACATTCATCAATAATTCTATAGTGATTCTTCGAGGTCCAATTTGTCTTTTCACCATATAAGTCGGTTCCCCTTTTCTGCTGTCATGCCGAAGCTTTTTCTGCGCATAGCTTCGTGATCATCTTATCCTTCGTTATGATCGCCTTCCGTCCTATTCAAGCTTCGTCTTGACCAGATTCCTGTATACTCGTGGCCCAATTCCGAAGATACCTGTTCACATATTTCACTTGGAAAACATTGTCAAATCATATTTTTGAGGACCTTCGGAAGCCGAAGGCCCCCAACACTTACCATTACCAGAGTCAAAACCAAGAACCATCAATCTCATTGCCACTTGCAATCCGAACATCTCTGATCAAGTACCACTAATCACTGGAGCTCCCTTGGCCGCTCATAACCGCGAGCACGGCTGATATATCAGTTTCATAACACTCTGCAGAGGTTGTGCACTTTACCCATGAGCCGTGATTCCCTTTTTGCCTCGGGGTGTACGGACCCTTGAACACTCCCAAGGTGAGTAGGAAGGGTCTCACTACGTAGCCTTTACAAAGATTCCCCGGGGCTGTAGCCGCCCGTTAGGTTTCCTAAATGTACCACACTCCTCCCCAAGGGACAGATCAACCTTGGCAGAGCGAGCCGCATACACCGAGCCCCATTGACGGCACGACGGCTAAGCGAACTACACCTCGGTTCCTCTGATTATTCGGCTAAGGGCGTCCCACTCCACCCTCATGGTTGCACTGTTTTCCCGGGCGGTCATCCAACGAACAGGTCCTTACGGAGAGGCACTCGAGAAACCGCTCGAGTCCCCTTAAAGGCCACAAGTATAACATCATAATAAGAAGGGGGAAACAGCGTATCATAGATAATTCTCATCATGTTCATTGATTAATGTTGAGCAATAGCATAAAGCTAACCAATAATAATCCAACCCAAATAGGTAAACAAGGACATGGATAACAAGGTTAGTCAATCCTTAGGCATAAATGTGTAATGCGGGAGGTGAATTAAAGAATGAATAGGATAGAGATAGGTCAAGGGACACTTGCCTCCACCAACCGACTGCTGCTCAGGGGCTTCTCCTGCGAGTTCCTCGGGCTCTTCGACCGGATCATTCTCTATGCGATTGCAAACATACATATATCCATCCATTGAAATTAGAAAACCAACAGTACACCATACAAGAGAACAAGTAGATTAAACATGCATAGAATATGACATGCGATACTGCATTTACCTTGGTTAGAAAGAAATGGGGAAAGGTCTCGCAGGGGTTAAAGCTTATGCTCGAGGCGCACTACGGGTAGACGAATAACTAAACGTTACGTGCTCTAGTTCTACTTAGCTCCAATAATAAGGATTAGCTACATGCACTAATGGAAACGTGACCACTTTTAGTAGATTAACGTTAAATGAGATAGACAATTAGCTATATAAATTAACTAACGTAACCAATTTCTAAATTGAGACTCCTATCTTATTAACATGAACAATATGATTAGCACACATAAAATATAAAGGGGGGGGTAGACGGGCACGTCTGGGGGTAGACGAAGGCACGACGGGCCGTGCCAAGGCACTGCGCCCTACGCGAGCACGCGCACAAGCCGCACGCACATGCCACGAACTAGCCGTGCGCACGTCGGGGCCGCACGCTAGCCGAGCTCAAGGCCGCGCGCCATAGGCACGCTGGGCCGAGCTCGAGGCCGCGCCGGGACCGTCACGACGCAAGCAAGGCACGCCGGGGCGGGCGGGCGAGCACGGCGCACGGGCGGGGCGAAGCACGGGCGGGGCGGGGACACGGCCGGGGCGGCGCAGCCGGCGCCGGGGCGAGGGCGGCACGGCCGGGCGCGGGGGCCGGGCACGGGGCGGCGTGGCCGGGACGGGGGCCGGGCGGCGCGGGACGGCGCGGCCAGGACGGGGGCCGGGCGGCGCGGGACGGCGCGGCCGGGGCCGAGGCGGGGCCAGGCACGGGGGCGGCTCGCCAGGGGGCGACACGAGGGTGGGGCGGGCTCGCCGGGGCGGCCGGGCGCGGGACGGGGGCGGGCTCGCCGGGGGTGGCCGGGCGTGGGGAGGGGTGGGGCTCGGCCGGGCGGGCGCGGGGGCGGGGCGGCTCGCCGGGGGGACGAGCGAGGGTGGGGTGGGGGCGGCTCGCCGGGACGGGGGCCGGGCACGGGGCGGCGCGGGCGCGGGTCGCCGAGGCGGCCGGGCGGGGAAGGGGGAGGGGGAAGGGGGAGGAGAGGGGAGGGGGGCCTTACCGTGGCAGGGGAGGGCGGCGCGGCGGCGGCGCTGGGGGAGGGAGGAGGCGGCGGCGACGCTAGGGGAGGGGGCGCGGTTAGGGCAGGGGAGGGGATGACGGGCGAGGCCCACAGGGGAGGGGAGAGAGAGAATTTGGGGGGGAAGGGGCGGCTGGGCCGCTTGGGCCCAAAGGGGGAGGGAGGGGGGCGCGGCTGGGCCGGCTGGGGCGGCCCACAGCGGGGGAGGGGGGGCGCGGCGGGGCCGGCTAGGGCGGTCCACGGCAGGGGAGGGGGGCACGGCTGGACCGGCCGGCTGGGCCGGGCGCGCGGGGGAGGGGACGGCTGGGCCAAAAATGGGGAAGGAGGGGGGAAGGGAGAAGAAAAAGGTTTTTCCTTTTTCTAAAAATCTACTTTCTCTAGATGAATGCATTTACATTTTAAACAATCAAAAAGTATGCATGGTTCGGCATGGTGCCTCACACAAAATAAAGTATTTTAGGGTTTTGCTTTACATGAGATCTCAGGCCGAATCTCGCTATAACTTTGGAAAAGATCAAGGTTTAGCGAGGAGAAAAGGGAAAAGGAAAGGGTAACGCCCGAATTTGGTGGGGGAAAAGGAGGAAAAAAAATTCTACCCCCAAATTCAGGGCGTTACAATTGGGTCCCAGCAAAATTAAACCTATGCATTGAATAGTGATAATAAAGAATATTATTGGGTAACAAAAGTGGATCAAGGGCACAACTTGCCTGGCACTTGAGATTCCAGGTACCAAGATGATTCTTCAGATCCTCGTGACCGCACTGCTAGTCGTAGCAATACAAACAAACATAGTATAGATAAAATTAACATCACACCAACATCAGTACAAACTGAATAATAATGATCTACGCGAAGCTACGAGATCGTGGGATCGAGAACTACTAAGATCGGAGTCATGGTTAAGGAGTTATGATCTATGAAAGATCTACGTGGTTAGGATATTAAATTATAGATTGATTATCGTACATCATATGAGAAAATATACTCTAAATAATCAATTCAACTTTAATCTAGATTATACTTGGCTAGAGATCATGTTTTAACCATATTATACTGATGGTCGGGTTAGTTTTGATTTAGCAGAGCTAATCTAGCAGGCATAGGATAAATAAATATCTAACTATAAAAGTATGCCATATAGTATAATTAATGTTGTTACTGCGTAGTAAATACTTGTACGAGACTAACGCAACTTGAATGGATCAAATCGGAGTTATAGATTTTAGGTTATGAATTTCTAAGGATTTTATGTGGTTTGCACAAGATTAAATAGGATATAAATTTTAATGTGAATCTCCTGTAAAAACAGTGGTACTAAATGATGAACAATAATATTACAAAATTATAGGAACTGGAATAGACTCATTTGGACTAAGTATGAGTTTTATGTGAATTAAACAAGTTCTAGGAGTTGTTTTTACAATAAAAATTCATTTCCACATTTATTTATCCAATTTAAATGGTCACTGGACCGAGCACTAAATTTGTAGAAAAACGGGGGCGAATTCATAAGTAATTCCCAGACTCAGTCTAACCCTAGGGAGGACGGCGGGTTGAATACAACTAAAGCGGAGGGCTCTTTTGCATAACCGTGTGGCCGAAAAGGTATGGTTAAGTCCTGGTCGCCCGATCAAGCACGAGTGGCGCAGATTAGATCAGTCCCCCGACTGAACCGGTACGCGATCAGTGTCGTCGATCAGGCAGTCAACGACAAGGATTTTATGTGCGCGAGATCAACCAGAGACCATTGGATCCAAATCCATGGCCCAGATCACGCCAACCTGAACGGATATCCCACCCCTAATCTCGATCGTCCAGATTGAATCGGACGGCGCCAACACGTCTGCTTCCCACACCGACCAAGCTCGACGGCGCTCCCAGCTCAGACGGCGGAGAGATGGCTAGAATTCGGCCATCCTGTCCTAGGGAGTGAAAGTCGCCTAGAGGGGGGGGTGAATAGGGCGAATCTGAAATTTAACAACTTAAACACAACTACAAGCCGGGTTAGCGTTAGAAATAGAAACGAGTCCGAGAGAGGGCGTAAAAAACAAATCGCGAGTGAGTGAAGAAGTGAGACGCAAGGATTTGTTTTACCGAGGTTCGGTTCTCGCAAACCTACTCCCCGTTGAGGAGGCCACAAAGGCCGGGTCTATTTCAACCCTTTCCCTCTCTCAAACGGTCCCTCGAACCGAGTGAGCTTCTCTTCTCAAATCAATCGGAAACAAAACTTCCCCGCAAGGACCACCACACAATTTGGTCTCTCTTGCCTCGGTTACAATTGAGTTTTGATCACAAGAACAAATGAGAAAGAAAAGAAGCAATCCAAGCGCAAGAGCTCAAATGAACACAACAAATCTCTCTCACTAATCACTAAAGCCTTGTGTAGAATTGGGAGAGGATTTGATCACTTGGGTGTGTCTTGTATTGAATGCCTAGCTCTTGTAAGTAGTTGAAAGGTTGAAAACTTGGATGACTTGAATGTGGGGTGGTTGGGGGTATTTATAGCCCCAACCACCAAACTAGCCGTTTGGTGAAGGCTGCTGTCGACGGGCGCACCGGACAGTCCGGTGCGCCACCGGACAGTGTTCGGTGCACCAGCCACGTCACCCGGCCGTTAGGGTTCGACCGTTGGAGCTCTGACGAGTGGGCCCGCCTGGCTGTCCGGTGGTGCACCGGACATGCCCTGTAGGCTGTCCGGTGTGCCACCCGCGCGTGCTCTGCTTCTCTGCGCGTGCTGGCGCGCATTTAATGCTGTAGCAGGTGACCATTGGCGCAGACTAGCCGTTGCTCCGCCGTTACACCGGACAGTCCGGTGTGCACCGGACATGTCCGGTGAATTATAGCGGAGCGAATTCCCGAAGCTGGCGAGTTCAGAGTCGCTCTCCTGTGGAGCACCAGACACTGTCCGGTGGTGCACCGGACAGTCCGGTGAATTATAGCAAAGCTCCTCTAAAAATTCCCGAAGGTGCGAAGTTCAGCTTGGAGTCCCCTGGTGCACCGGACACTGCCCGGTGGCACACCGGACAGTCCGGTGCGCCAGACCAGGGCACACTTCGGTTATCCCTTGCTCTTTATGTTGAACCCTTTTCTTGGTCTTTTTATTGGCTTATTGTGAACCTTTGGCACCTGTAGAACTTATAAACTAGAGCAAACTAGTTAGTCCAATTATTTGTGTTGGGCAATTCAACCACCAAAATCAATTTAGGAAATAGGTGTAAGCCTAATTCCCTTTCAATCTCCCCCTTTTTGGTGATTGATGCCAACACACACCAAAGCAAGTATAGAAGTGCATAATTGAACTAGTTTGTAAAATGTAAGTGCAAAGGTTACTTAGAATTGAGCCAATAAATATTACTTACTAGATATGCATGGATTGTTTCTTTATTTTTAACATTTTGGACCACGCTTGCACCACATGTTTTGTTTTTGCAAATTCTTTTTGTAAATCCTTTTCAAAGTCCTTTTGCAAATAGTCAAAGGTAAATGAATAAGATTTTGCGAAGCATTTTCAAGATTTGGCATTTTCTCCCCTTGTTTCAAAATGCTTTTCCTTTAACTAAAATAAAACTCCCCCTCAATAAATTCTCCTCTTAGTGTTCAAGAGGGTTTTAAGATATCAATTTTGAAAATACTACTTTTCCCCCTTTTGAACACAATAAGATACCAATTTGAAATTTACCAATTGAAAATCATTAGTTTTAAAATTAGGGTGGTGGTGCGGTCCTTTTGCTTTAGGCTAATACTTTCTCCCCCTTTGGCATGAATCGCCAAAAACGGATACTTTGAGTGAAATATAAACCCTTTGCTAACTATTTTCTCCCCTTTGTCAAATAAAACATATGAGTGAAGATTATACCAGAGACGAAGAATTGCTCGGAGCGACGGCGAAGGATGAGTGATGGAGTGGAGTGGAAGCCTTTGTTTTCGCCGAAGACTCCAATTCCCTTTCAATACACCTATGACTTGGTTTGAAATACACTTGAAAACACATTAGTCATAGCATATATAAAAGAGACATGATCAAAGGTATATTTTTGAGCTATGTGCACAAGACATCAAAAGAAATTTCTAGAATCAAGAATATTTAGCTCATGCCTGAGTTTGGTAAAAGTTTGTTCATCTAGTGGCTTGGTAAAGATATCGGCTAATTGATCTTTAGTGTTAATATATGCAATCTCGATATCCCCCTTTTGTTGGTGATCCCTAAGAAAATGATACCGAATGGCTATGTGTTTAGTGCGGCTATGCTCAACGGGATTATCCGCCATGCGGATTGCACTCTCATTATCACATAGAAGAGGAACTTTGGTTAATTTGTAACCATAGTCCCGCAGGGTTTGCCTCATCCAAAGCAATTGCGCGCAACAATGGCCTGCGGCAATGTACTCGGCTTCGGCGGTAGAAAGAGCCACAGAATTTTGCTTCTTTGAAGCCTAAGACACCAAGGACCTTCCCAAGAACTGGCAAGTCCCCGATGTGCTCTTTCTATTAATTTTGCACCCCGCCCAATCGGCATCCGAATAACCAATTAAATCAAATGTGGATCCCCGAGGGTACCAAAGCCCAAACTTAGGAGTATAAGCCAAATATCTCAAGATTCGTTTTACGAACGTAAGGTGAGATTCCTTAGGGTCGGCTTGGAATCTTGCACACATGCATACGGAAAGCATAATGTCCGGTCGAAATGCACATAAATAGAGTAATGAACCTATCATCGACCGGTATACCTTTTGATCGACGGATTTACCTTCCGTGTCGAGGTCGAGATGCCCATTTGTTCCCATGGGAGTCTTGATTGGCTTGGCATCCTTCATTCCAAACTTGTTTAGAATGTCTTGAGTGTACTTTGTTTGGCTGATGAAAGTGCCCTCTTGGAGTTGCTTTACTTGAAATCCTAAGAAATACTCCAACTCCCCCATCATTGACATCTCGAATTTCTGTGTCATGATCCTACTAAATTCTTCACATGTAGATTCGTTAGTAGACCCAAATATAATATCATCAACATAAATTTGGCATACAAACAAATCGTTGTCAAGAGTTTTAGTAAATAAAGTAGGATCGGCCTTTCCGACTTTGAAGCCATTAGCTATAAGGAAATCTCTTAGGCATTCATACCATGCTCTTGGGGCTTGCTTGAGCCCATAAAGCGCCTTAGAGAGCCTATAGACATGGTTAGGGTACTCACTGTCTTCAAAGCCAGGAGGTTGCTCAACATAGACCTCTTCCTTGATTGGTCCATTGAGGAAGGCACTCTTCAAGTCCATTTGGTAAAGCTTGAAGCCATGATAAGTAGCATAGGCTAATAATATATGAATTGATTCAAGCCTAGCTACGGGTGCATAGGTTTCACCAAAATCCAAACCTTCGACTTGTGAATACCCCTTGGCCACGAGTCGAGCTTTATTCCTTGTCACCACACCATGCTCATCTTGCTTGTTGCGGAAGACCCATTTGGTTCCTACAACATTTTGATTAGGACGTGGAACTAAATGCCATACCTCATTCCTAGTGAAGTTGTTGAGCTCCTCTTGCATCGCCATCACCCAATCCAAATTTTGGAGTGCTTCCTCTACCCTGTGTGGCTCAATAGAGGAAACAAAAGAGTAATACTCACAGAAATGTGCAACACGAGATCTAGTGGTTACCCCCTTATGAATGTCGCCGAGGATGGTGTCGACGGGGTGATCTCGTTGGATTGCTTGGTGGACTCTTGGGTGTGGCGGCCTTGGTTCTTCACCCTCCTTGTCTTGATCATTTGCATCTCCCCCTTGATCATTGCCGTCATCTTGAGGTGGCTCATCATTTTGATTTTCTCCTTCATTGACTTGAGCCTCGTCCTCATTTTGAGTTGGTGGAGATGCTTGCATGGAGGAGGATGGTTGATCTTGTGCATGTGGTGGCTCTTCAGATTCCTTTGGACACACATCCCCAATGGACATGTTCCTTAGCGCGATGCACGGAGCCTCTTCTTCACCTATCTCATCAAGATCAACTTGCTCTACTTGAGAGCCGTTAGTTTCATCAAACACAACGTCACAAGAAACTTCAACTAGTCCTGAGGACTTGTTAAAGACTCTATATGCCCTTGTGTTTGAATAAAGCATTTGACTCATGCTACCAAAGCCTTCTACTGTCTTAGGAGCAAATTTAGATTTTCTACCTCTTTTAACAAGAATAAAGCATTTGCTACCAAAGACTCTAAAATATGAAATTTTGGGCTTTTTACCGGTTAGGAGTTCGTATGATGTCTTCTTGAGGATTCGGTGTAGATACAACCGGTTGATGGCGTAGCAGGCGGTATTGACCGCCTCAGCCCAAAACTGATCCGGTGTCTTGTACTCATCAAGCATGGTTCTTGCCATGTTCAATAGAGTTCGATTCTTCCTCTCCACTACACTATTTTGTTGTGGGTGTAGGGAGAAGAGAACTCATGCTTGATGCCCTCCTCCTCAAGGAAGTCTTCAATTTGTGAATTCTTGAACTCCGTCCCATTGTCGCTTCTTATTTTCTTGATCCTTAAGCCGAACTCATTTTGAGCTCGTCTCAAGAATCCTTTTAAAGTTTCTTGGGTTTGTGATTTTTCTTGCAAAAAGAACACCCAAGTGAAGCGAGAATAATCATCCACAATAACTAGACAGTACTTACTCCTGCCGATGCTTATGTAAGCGATCGGGCCGAATAAATCCATGTGTAGGAGCTCCAGTGGCCTGTTAGTCGTCATGATGTTCTTGTGTGGATGATGAGTACCAACTTGCTTCCCTGCTTGGCATGCGCTATAGATCCTGTCTTTCTTAAAATGAACATTTGTTAATCCTAAAATGTGCTCTCCCTTTAGAAGTTTATGAAGATTCTTCATCCCAACATGGGCTAGTCGACGGTGCCAGAGCCAACCCATGTTAGTCTTAGCTATTAAGCAAGTGTCGAGTTCAGCTCTATCAAAATCTACCAAGTATAGCTGACCCTCTAACACTCCCTTAAATGCTATTGAATCATCACTTCTTCTAAAGACAGTGACACCTACATCAGTAAATAGACAGTTGTAGCCCATTTGACATAATTGAGATACGGAAAGCAAATTGTAATCTAATGAATCAACAAGAAAAACATTGGAAATGGAATGGTCAGGAGATATAGCAATTTTACCCAAACCTTTGACCAAACCTTGGTTTCCATCCCCGAATGTGATAGCTCGTTGGGGATCTTGGTTTTTCTCGTAGGAGGAGAACATTTTCTTCTCCCCTGTCATGTGGTTTGTGCACCCGCTATCAATGATCCAACTTGTGCCCCCGGATGCATAAACCTATAAAACAAATTTAGTTCTTGACTTTAGGTACCCAAACGGTTTTGGGTCCTTTGGCATTAGACACAAGAACTTTGGGTACCCAAACACAAGTCTTGGAGCCCTTGTGTTTGCCCCCGACAAACTTGGCAACTACCTTGCCAGATTTGATAGTTAAAACATAAGATGCATCAAAAGTTTTAAATGAAATGCTATGATCATTTGATGCACTAGGAGATTTTTTCTTAGGCAACTTAGCACGGGTTGGTTGCCTAGAGCTAGATGTCTCACCCTTATACATAAAAAGCATGATTAGAGCCAGAGTGAGACTTCCTAGAGTGAATGCTCCTAATCTTGCTCTCGGGATAACCGGCCGGGTACAAAATGTAACCCTCGTTATCCTGAGGCATGGGAGCCTTGCCCTTCACAAAATTAGACAATCTTTTAGGAGGGGCATTAAGTTTGACATTGTCCCCCTTTTGGAAGCCAATGCCATCCTTGATGCTAGGGCGTCTCCCATTATAGAGCATACTTCTAGCAAATTTAAAATTTTCATTCTCCAAGTCATGCTCGGCAATTTAAGCTTCTAATTTTGCTATATGATCATTTTGTTGTTTAATTAAGACCATATGATCATGAATAGCATCAATATCAACATCTCTACATCTAGTACAAATAGACACATGCTCAACGGTAGATGTAGAGGGTTTGCAAGATTTTAATTCTACAACCTTAGCATGTAATATATCATTTTCACTTCTAAGGTTAGAAATAGTAACATTGCAAACATCAAAATCTTTAGCCTTAGCAATTAATTTTTCATTTTCATTTCTAAGGCTAGCAAGAGAATCATTCAATTCTTCAATCATAGCAAGCAAATCAACATTATCATTTCTAAGATTGGGAATTGAAATATTACAAACATGAGAATCAACCTTAGCATTTAAACTAGCATTTTGTAATATCTAAATTTGTAACTCATATGAAGAGAGGATATTTCCTTTGTCTATATGTGTGTACCATCTCTAGTTAATATCACATATGGATAAATACCATCAAAAGGGGGGATTGAATAACCAATAACATCTAAATAAACTATGCATCATGCTGAGTTTTACTTGATTGTGCATTTGTGGCTAATAAAATAAAGGTGTTGTTAATATATTAATAGACACATGGATTTAAATTCTATTGTTGGAAAGCAAACTTCTAAAGAAATGTGGAGAAGGGGAAAAACATTAGCCATCACCAAATAAAATTTCTTAAAAATAAATTAATTTATCTCATGTCATATTCAAGTGGGATATTTAATTTGGAGACAAGTTTGTCACAGAAATCAAATTTGAATTCAAAATGGAGATTTAAAAATGAAATGAAACAGAAAATAAAAAGAAAAGGGGAAAGGGACCTTACTGGGCCGGCGTATTCGTTTTTGGCCCACTAACTCATTCAGCCGCGCGGCCCACTCCCTCGTTTCCCATCCCGCGCGCGCGCCTGAATTCCTGTCTCACTGACGGGCTGGGCCTACCCGTCAGTACCCCTGGCGCCCGCCTTCGTCGCTCCGTCCGTGACCGGTGGGGCCGAGTCGTCAGATCAATCACGCTCACGCCAACAGACTTCGCGCAGCGACCTCCGATATCTCCGGCGAACCTCCCCCGCCAGAACCGGACCCCGCGGACCACGCTGAGATGCATAAAAGCTTCAGTCGTCGACTCGTTCCACTCGTCCCCCTTTTCCCCGGCTCCTCCGTCTGCCTCGTGCGAATTTCGCTCGCCAAAGCCACCGTCGCTACCAGTGCATTGCGCCGCCGTCGTCGATTTGTTG
Source organism: Zea luxurians (assembly GCA_029449295.1). Taxonomy (NCBI): domain Eukaryota; kingdom Viridiplantae; phylum Streptophyta; class Magnoliopsida; order Poales; family Poaceae; genus Zea; species Zea luxurians. The sequence continues at coordinate 146,511,897 of JAOPSE010000003.1, read as the reverse complement.
TCTCGCCGTCATTGGGAGCCAATTGGGTGGCGCGGGATAATCATCTCGGGGTGGCGGAGCTGTAAACTCACTCGGCGTGCAAGGATCGGGTCCACGTCAACCTCAATTCGTCACCGGAGTGGGCGGAACATCGTCAAGCCGCCTCGTGTCGTGGTCAGCCCGACTATGTACCCAATCCTCGGTAAATTCACCTCTCTACTCTCTGCGCTGTCCTCCTCTACGTGTAGCTCGGTTCAATTTGTATATGGCGCTCGGGAACGGCCGATTGCAGCCTCACCGGCGTGCTCCGCCGAGCGTGCGGGGCGGCGCCGCCGTGCGTGGGTGTTCCGTTGGGGGAAGACCGTGCACCGTCGGATCCACTAGGAACGGCCCCGATTAGATCTGAGGTACCTATTCGCGCTTTAGGTTATGCACCGTCCGATCGGGATCGAATGGTGGACACTCGTAGCTGGGTTCATTAAATCTGGGTCGTTGATGGTTCATCCTGCGGTCCTCACTGCGTACCGGTTCGATGTAATCCAGATCTAATCTGGCGCGCCCAAGTCTGATCCAACGGCTCAGAATGAAGGATACCCCTTCGGACGGGCACTTTAGCATAAGAGACCCTGGGTTCCTTTGAAATAGAACCCGCCATCCACTTGCACTGTAATCTGAGTCTACAGATTTTTACCCCGAGACCCCTGTACTTTGCAGAAAATGAGGCCCAGTCCAGAGATCGTTTAAATTGAATAAATGAAATAGGAAATGGATTTTTAATATGAAAATAATTGCTAGAACTTTGATAATTCATAGAAAATTCATGTGAGCTCCAAATTACTCCATTCCAGTTCCTAAAATTTTATAATTTTATTCTCTATCACTTAGTGTCTCTGTTTTATCATGAGAACAGTAAGAAAAGTTATTTCCCACTTAATCCCACTTTAAACACATAAAACCTTTGAAAATCCATAACTTAAATTCTATAACTCCAAAAATTATGATTCCTGTTCCTAGAATTTTATTTTAATGAGTAGATTATTACTGTGTATTTTGTTTATATGTTTGGTGTGATGTTAATTTCTTTATATGCACTGTGCTTGTTTGTATTGTGGCGAGTAGAAGAGCCCGTGACCGAGGATCCTGGTGAGCAGCAGGTTGAAGTAGCTGAGCAGGAGCTCATTGAAGGCAAGTTGTGCCCTTGACCACTTTTTACCCAATAATGTTCTCTAATTATCATTCACTCATGCATAGGTTAATTTTGATGGGACCCAATAGGTCACCCTAGATTGTTTATCTCATTACCTTGTTTACCCCTGATTCACTTGGGTAGTTTGCTATTGCTTTACCTGGTTTTGGGATAATCATTTATTATATCTATGTTCCAATTATTCTTGTTATTCTATTTATGTTCATGTCAAGTTCATTAATGTTAATTGGAACATAGAACTTAACTTGAGTAACACGTGCCACCACAAGGGTTTAATGGGACGCCCTTGGCTGACTAATTAGGAAAGCTAGTGGAAGACTACCTTACCCGAAAGGGGCAAGGGCAGTAGGGGAGTGGTCAGTGTAGGGAGGTCCTTGGTTGATTTTGCTGCGATGGCGGTCAGACAAGAACCCTGCATTGGAACTTCCTATAAACTGTAGCGGGTTTTCTGAAGCTAGTGGAACTTTGTAAAGGCCTCGTAGTATTATCCTGTCTCGCCTCCTCGGTAGAGGTGTATGGTAAGTCGCGATCCCTTGGTAGATGGGTAACATGACTTGTGGGTAAAGGGTACAACCTCTGCAGAGTGTAAAACTGGTATACTAGCCGTGCTCGCGGTCATGAGCAGCTCAGGACTCTCTGATGTTTAAATTATGGAACTTAAATTCAATTTTGTCATTTGCATTGCATGGGTTTATTATTAATTTGTTCTATTACTTTACTTATGGTTTGGTATTTACTTACACTTAGTAACTGCTAATAAAATTTTGACCAACTACTTAAAAGCAATGCTCAGCTTTAACCCCTGTCATTGATTAGCCTTACACATCACATGAACTCACACCTTTGTGAGTTTATGTCCACTGGTTCCCCACAACTTGTTGAGCTATGATCATGTGTGAGCTCACCCTTGCTGTCTCACACCCCCCACAGGAGAAGAGCAGGTGGTTCAGGAGGAGCCACAAGGCGAGGAGTATGATCTGATCTAGGTGGCGTTTCTCAGTTGGCATTGGCGCCAACGATCCTTAGTTCGTTTTATATTTATCTTTTATTTTGTAATAAGTCTTCCGCTATGTAATAAATACTCGGATGTTTTGTGACATTTATCTCTGTACACTCTGTTATTATATATGTTGTCTTCTTGGCACATGTATGAGATGCACCTGGCTTTGTTCCTTAAAGCCGGGTGTGACACATTTTCATTTCTAAGGTTGGCAATAGTCTCATGGCAAGTGCTTAGCTCCCTAGATAATTTTTCACATTTCTCTACTTCTAGAGCATAAGCATTTTTAACCTTAACATGCTTTTTGTTTTCTTTAATAAGGAAGTCCTCTTGAGAGTCCAAGAGATCATCCTTCTCATAAATAGCACTAATTAATTCATTTAACTTTTTCTTTTTGTTGCATGTTTAGATTGGCAAAAAGAATACGCAAGTTATCCTCCTCATTACTAGCATTATCCTCATCACTAGAGGTTTCATATTTAGTGGAGGATCTCGATTTTACCTTCTTCCTTTTGCCGTCCTTGGCCATGAGGCATTTGTGGCCGACGTTGGGGAAGAGAAGTCCCTTGGTGACGGCGATATTTGCGGCGTCCTCGTCGGAGGAGGAGTCGGTGGAGCTCTCGTCGGAGTCCCATTTTCGGCAAACATGGGCATCGCCGCCCTTCTTCTTGTAGTATTTCTTCTTCTCCTTTATTCTCCCCTTCTTGTCATCGCCCCTATCACTGTCACTAGAAATAGGACATTTTGCTATAAAGTGACCGGGCTTACCACACTTGTAGCAAAATTTCTTGGAGCGGGGCTTGTAATCTTTCCCCCTCCTTTGCTTGAGGATCTGGCGGAAGCTCTTGATGATGAGCGCCATCTCCTCGTTGTCGAGCTTGGAGGCGTCGATGGGTATTCGACTTGGAGTCGATTCCTCCTCCTTTTCTTCCGTCGCCTTGAATGCGACCGGTTGTGCTTCGGAGGTGGAGGGGCCGTCAAGCTCGTTGATCTTCTTTGAGCCTTTGATCATCAATTCAAAGCTCACAAAATTCCCGATTACTTCCATGGGAGTCATTAGTGTATATCTAGGATTGCCATGAATTAATTGAACTTGAGTAGGGTTAAGGAAAACAAGTGATCTAAGAATAACCTTAACCACTTCGTGGTCATCCCATTTTGCGCTTCCGAGGTTGCGCACTTGATTCACCAAGGTTTTGAGCCGGTTGTACATGTCTTGTGGCTCCTCTCCTTGGCGAAGACGGAAGCGACCGAGCTCCCCCTCGATCGTTTCCCGCTTGGTGATCTTGGTCACCTCATCTCCTTCGTGCGCGGTCTTTAGCACGTCCCAAATTTCCTTAGCACTCTTCAACCCTTGCACCTTATTATACTCCTCTCGACTTAGAGAGGTGAGGAGTATAGTTGTGGCTTGGGAGTTGAAGTGTTCAATTTGGGCCACTTCGTCCTCATCATAATCTTCATCCCCTACGGATGGTACCTGTACACCAAACTCAACAATATCTCATATACTTTTGTGGAGTGAGGTTAGGTGATATCGCATCATATCACTCCACCTAGCATAATCTTCACCATCAAATGTTGGTGGTTTGCCTAATGGGACGGAAAGTAAAGGTGTATTTTTAGGAATGTGAGGATAGCGTAGGGGGATCTTACTAAACTTCTTGCGCTCATGGCGCTTAGAAGTTATGGACGGCGCGTCGGAGCCGGAGGTCGATGGTGATGAAGTGTCGGTCTCATAGTAGACCACCTTCCTCATCTTCTTGTGCTTGCCGCCACTCCGATGCGACTTGTGGGAAAAGGATTTCTTCTCCTTCTCCTTTCCCTTGTTGCGGGACTCTTCCGATGAAGTCTTCCCGTGGCTTGTAGTGGGCTTGTCGCCGGTCTCCATCTCCCTCTTGGTGTGATCTCCCGACAACACTTCGAGCGGTTAGGATCTAATGAAGCACCGGGCTCTGATACCAATTGAAAGTCGCCTAGAGGGGGGGTGAATAGGGCGAATATGAAATTTAACAACTTAAACACAACTACAAGCCGAATTAGCGTTAGAAATAGAAACGAGTCCGAGAGAGGGCGTAAAAAACAAATCGCGAGTGAGTGAAGAAGTGAGACGCAAGGATTTGTTTTACCGAGGTTCGGTTCTCGCAAACCTACTCCCCGTTGGGGAGGCCACAAAGGCCGAGTCTATTTCAACCCTTTCCCTCTCTTAAACGGTCCCTCGAACCGAGTGAGCTTCTCTTCTCAAATCAACCGGGAACAAAACTTCCCCGTAAGGACCACCACACAATTTGGTGTCTCTTGCCTCGGTTACAATTGAGTTTTGATCACAAGAACAAATGAGAAAGAAAAGAAGCAATCCAAGCGCAAGAGCTCAAATGAACACAACAAATCTCTCTCACTAATCACTAAAGCCTTGTGTGGAATTGGGAGAGGATTTGATCACTTGGGTGTGTCTTGTATTGAATGCCTAGCTCTTGTAAGTAGTTGAAAGGTTGAAAACTTGGATGACTTGAATGTGGGGTGGTTGGGGGTATTTATAGCCCCAACCACCAAACTAGCCGTTTGGTGAAGGCTGCTGTCGACGGGCGCACCGGACAGTCCGGTGCGCCACTGGACAGTGTCCGATGCACCAGCCACGTCACCCGGCCGTTAGGGTTCGACCGTTGGAGCTCTGACGAGTGGGCCCACCTGGCTGTCCGGTGGTGCACCGGACATGCCCTGTAGGCTGTCCGGTGTGCCACCCGCGCGTGCTCTGCTCCTCTGCGCGCGCTGGCGCGCATTTAATGTTGTAGCAGGTGACCGTTGGCGCAGACTAGTCGTTGCTCCGCCGTTACACCGGACAGTCCGGTGTGCACCGGACATGTCCGGTGAATTATAGCGGAGCGAATTCCCGAAGCTGGCGAGTTCAGAGTCGCTCTCCTCTGGAGCACCGGACACTGTCCGGTGGTGCACCGGACAGTCCGATGAATTATAGCGAAGCTCCTCTAAAAATTCCCGAAGGTGCGAAGTTCAGCTTGGAGTCCCCTGGTGCACCGGACACTGTCCGGTGGTGCACCGGACACTGTCTGGTGGCACACCGGACAGTCCGGTGCGCCAGACCAGGGCACACTTCGGTTATCCCTTGCTCTTTATGTTGAACCCTTTTCTTGGTCTTTTTATTGGCTTATTGTGAACCTTTGGCACCTGTAGAACTTATAAACTAGAGCAAACTAGTTAGTCCAATTATTTGTGTTGGGCAATTCAACCACCAAAATCAATTTAGGAAATAGGTGTAAGCCTAATTCCCTTTCAGGGAGTCCTATACTCTAATCCAAGGCGTGAAGCACAAAGCGTACCACATGGCGAACGCAGGGCAAGGGTTCTCACTGGCCGGGACGAGGCACAGAGGTCCGACCGCGGAGAGAAGGTGGCCCGCGGCGAAAATCTGGCACCGGCGAGAAATTCCTCGAGCCCTACTACACCATTTCGCCCCCCGATCGGTGCAAGGTGAAGAGGATATAAAAACAGATAGAGGGAAGAGGTTCGTTACCGGGATTGCTCAGTGATGAAATCAGCCCGCGGCTTGGAGCGGCTCCGCGGCGGCACCGCAAGTCCAGTGAGCAATTGCTGTCCCACCGGTCGTCCGTGTGCTTGGCGGCTCACCGATTCACGTAGAGGATACACCGACGGACATCCCAAAACGCACAGCGGGCGTTTAACGAGCAAGGAGGCAAGGAATGGCGGTGGCGGATCTACGGTAGCGGCGACACTGTCCTTGGCTCTCCCTCACGCGGCGTCGACGATTGTGCTCTAGTCGGGGTAAGGCGCAGCGGAAGCCAGGTCTTATACCTAGGGAACGGAACGGCCGAGATTGGCTACAACGACCCCCGCGGAATCGGCGGAGGTGGATCACACCGGCATGCGCGCGAGGTTGTTAGGAGGTAGGCGGAACTGACACCGTGGCCCCACATGGCAGACGCAGATACAGGGTTGGAGTGCGCGCGGTGTCAATGCTTAAGTGGGCCCACGCGTCAGTGAGCCCGAACCCAAGAGCGCGTGAGGTGAGTCCCAGGTCGAGCGGGCCCACGTGTAGGCGACCGTTTGAGGTGAGCGCGGTTAGTTAAATGACTAGGGTGTTAGCTGGGCCGACCGTGAGGAGGAGAAATGGGCCACAAGCAAGGAATTGTTCTTTTATTTTCTGTTTTGCAATTCCTTTTCTCTATTTCATTTTCATTTTCTTTTCTTATTTTTGAATCTAAAATTTGAATTCAAATCTTGTTGTGAGTTTCATATTTAGTCTAAATGCACAAATTCAAATACTAATATAAAGAGAATATGTTTGTTTATGCATTTATTTTCTTTATTCAGTCTTTTCCTTCTCTTTTCTTTTATTTCTATTTCTTTTTTGAAGCATTTAACCCCAAAATTCAAATCCAATATAAAGTTTAGGGATTCAAATTGTTAATACATACTCAAAATCATTTATAAACAATAGATATATATTTATTTTAATTGATTTATTTGTTTGACATATGTTTGAAATATGAGAAACACTCATATTGTTTTCTTTCTTTTTAGAAAAATAGTAGTTTGGATGTGGGATAAGAAGTAAGAGTTACTTAAGAAGTAAATATTCATGTAAATAAATGCTTATGGTGCCTCACTTAATGATATGCATAACCATTTAGTTGAATAGAAACCTTTTCCATTACTTCTTTTCTAAAATAGTTCTTGGTTTTCAAAATTCAGTCCTCAACATTCATTGCTCAAGTATAAGTTGAGACGTCAGAATTTACTATTTTATTTCTTTATATATTTATTTATTACCATTAATAATAATTTATTTTTTTTCTTATACAGATTTTGGGCCTTACACATGCGCAGCACACGCACTATTTTCGTGTGTTGTGCGCTTTGCCATGCGATGACATTTTGCTCCACTTAGAATCACGTATACCAATTAAATTCCGTAACGAAACATCGAATATTCGAGTATCGAACTAATCAGGACCAAGCGACATATTTATTTGTGCATTTAATAAATATCAATTAGTATAGTTACGCCGAATTAAATATTCTAATTCATATCTGCTTAGAGTAGGCGCGATGCCTCCTATCCGTAGCTTTGGTCGTCGAATCTTTTTTCGTGTAGTTGTAAATGCGAGCTCTATGTCACATGCATGTTTAATTGATCTGTTTTCTTGTATGATGTATTGTTTCTTTTTTGATTCAAAGATGTAAATGTATGTTTGCACTCGTATAGTTAACGGTTCGTTTGCGGAGACAGAGGAAGTTGCAAGAGAAGAGCATGAGCAGCAACTGGTTGGTGAAGGCAAATGACCTCTGACCTATTTATGTCCTACTCATCTTATAATTCATCACCCCGCATTTACACAACTAATACCTAAGAATTTACTAGTCTTTTATTCATCTTGTCTTTGATCACCTATTTAGGTTGGATTATTTTTTAGATTAGCTTTATGCTAGCGATCTATTCTAATTAATGAACATAATGAGATTACTTATGATACGATGTTTATTTCTGGATATGATTATGGCATTGTGATATTAAAGGGGACTCGAGCTGTTTCTCGGTTACCTTTCCGTAAGGACTTGTTCGTTGGATGACCACCCGAGAAAACAGTGCAGCCATGAGGGTGGAATGAGACGCCCTTAGCTAATTAATTAGAGGAACTGATGTGTAGTTTGCTTCACCGTCATGCCATCAATGGTGCTCGGTGTACGCTACTCGCTCTGCCGAGGGTGTTCTGCCCCTTGGGGAGGAGTACAACGCATTTAGGAAACCTAACGGACGGCTATACCTTTGAAGAATCTTTATAAAGGCTTCGTAGTGAATCCCTAGCCGCTCACCTTAGGAGTGAACAAGGGTCTTGCAAACTCGGGCTAGAGAGGGAATCATGACTCGTGGGTAAAGTGTGCGACCTCTACAGAGGATTAGAAACTGATATATCAGTCGTGCTCACGGTTATAAGCGGCCTTGGGAGCTTCTTTGATTAGAGATAATATGATTACAGATGCTGATGAGGATGATGATTTTAATGATGAATGCTCTAAATATGAATTCTGGTATTTCCTCCATGAGTAGATATCCCTTGGGATAATAGTAATAAAATCTGGCGTATACTAGTAATAAATACCTGACAAACTAAAAGCATCCGGCTTGAGCTTAAATCCACGTAAAGCTAGTCTACTCTAGCCAAACGGTGCATTTACTGAGTACATTGATGTATACTCATCCTTGCTTTAACACCAAAACACTAGGTTGTCCATATTGCAATCCCTGCTCAGGAGAAGACGAAGGCGTAGCGGAAGATTTTTAGGAGTTCCAAGACTATGATGAGTTCTAGACTTGGATTAGCGGCAAACCCCCAGTCAGCTGTCTATGAAGGCCTTATCTTACTATGTTTCGTATTCTCACTTTGATTTATGTTTATGTTAAGGACTATGTGAATGTCTTCGACATAATGATGTAATAAAGAAATACTTCTTTATGCTATTATTTTAGCACTGTGTGATGATGTCCAATTATGTAATCGCTGTGTACCTGAAATTCTAATCCTGACACGTATATGGTTCGCATTCAGTTTGCATTCTAAAATCGGGTGTGACATCTGTGCGAGATTGATAGGGTTGGGCATTTTTTTACAAACACCGAAAAACCGAACTAAAATTTTAAAAATCGAACCTAAAGTTCGGTGTTACAGTGTTCGGTGTCGGTCTTGATTTTGAATCTTGCAAACCTTGGATTATAGTGTCGGATTCGATTTTTTGCACCGTACGAAACCGAAATAATGAAAAATCGAATCAACTCACTGGCTATTGGCACGAGTGGCCAGCCCACGCCCCCACCATATACGGGTGCAACCGTGCATAGGCACAGTCCACAAGTGTCCACGCCAGTATGACACGCGAGAGAAGTGAGAGATTGAGACCCTGTTTGGAAGAAAAGTATTTCAAAAGTATAGTTATGGAATGCTATAGTTTTGAAATGGCAAGACATACTCACAATTTTTTTACCACAGTATTGAAAACTTTGGTATGGAGATAAATTTTCAAAACTATGAAAGTACTGCACCATAGCCAAAACTCCAATTTTGAAAATAGAGTTTTTGAAAAGTCTAACAAACACTATATTGGAAAAATATCATAGTATCTCAAATCCTATAATATTTTAAAAAACGGAGAAAATACTACACTTCCAAACAGATCCTTAGAGAGAGGCATACAACACAGTCAAACCCTAATCTCTGCACCCTCATTGCACCTAAGCGCCAGGCCACTATGGTACATCTAGTTCGTCCACCGGTCGCCAGCCTACCTCGTCCACCCGTGGGCCTCGTCCTCATCCTCGTTCACCTGCGGCGCGCCGCGCCCTCATCTAGATTCAGTCATCCTCGTTCATCAGCAGACCGACACCGGCCAACCACGCCCATTGCCACCGGCCAACCTCATCTTCGTCCACGGTCTGGTGCAGTACGCTGCTGTGCATCGTTTATGTGTGGTGCGTGTTGGCAAGTATGGTTAGCAGCTTGTATGACGATGCAACAACTTGATCCATCGTGTCTGTGCGCTTGGCAGCTTGGGTGCTGTTTGGTTCACATATTTGTAACGCAATGGGTAACTGATAACGTTAAATCATGTTTGTTTTAGTCCAACCGTAATCAGATACCATACTAAAAATTGATACCAGCCTATTCAAATTTGTTACCACTAGTAATCGATCGTAAACCGTTACCATTACCGTTTGCGTTACATTTTTTGAACCAAACAGCACCTTGATTCATAGCTTGTTGTATAAGCTTAGCAGTTGGCATTATCTAAAACTATAGTATTGCATAAAAACTGTAAAAATATTTCACCCCAAACAGACCTTTAGGTCTTGTTCGTTTGTGCCGGATTGATGGGTCGGAACGATTCCTAACTGGATTGCTTCTCTAATTTATATAAGCTTTGATTGGCTGTAACGATTCCGAGTGCAATCCGACACAAACGAACAAGACCTTAGTTATTTCAATTTCAGTACCAGTTTTGAGGGAAAAAACTTGTTCAGTTTGGAACTGTGTCTGGGTGGATGTGATTGGGCTGAGCCTGCGACCGTCCGGCCCACAGCATTTTCGGCCTCTTGTCCATTCAATTCAACTCGTTAGAGCTCGGCTTAAATTAGCCAACCGGTCCTCCGGTCGCTGTCATCCTCAGCTCAGTCTCTACTCTCTTCCACTCTCCCTTGACCTGTCTCCTCTCACCTGCTGTGCCGCTCCGCTCCGGTGGCATCTGCATCTGCATCTCCATCCCTCGATCTGTCTTCTCTCAGGTTCGTGCGCTTCACCCACCCTCCCGTGCTTCCGCTGCATTTCTTTCTCGTGATCTTGGGGGGTTTAGGACAGGGACGGCCGGACGGGCCTTGATGTTTTTTGTTGTGCCGCCGCAGGGTGGAAGAAGCGTGACAATGGAGGCTCCACCCGTGGCGCTGTTCGACACCCTCAAGGTGCGCACTGAGAGTTGCTTTTGTAATTCTCACCGTCATCTTGGATGCGGCATTTCATCGATCGTCCTGCGAGCTGTTCGGTGTTTAAATTCTCGCCCTTTTGTTTCTGGTGTGATATGGTAGCAAATCTTATTACCTTGTTCGAGTGGATCTGAGAATGTACAGTGGAATTCAAGCAATGTATTTTTTGGATAAAAGGAATGTCGACCGTGATGTATCGAGTCTGGTAGTTTCTTCGTTTGCCCTCACATGAATGATATAGACGACAACTTGTGTGATCATGTATTATGTACTGTGTGTTTTTTTACCAATCTGAGTCTTGCAACAGGCAGCCAAACCGTTCTTCTTGTTGGCTGGTCCCAACGTGATTGAATCGGAGGAGCACGTCCTGAAGATGGCCAAACACATCAAAGCAATTACGACCAAGTGAGCACGAAGTGGGGATCAGTCTTTTTTTCTTCTAACAAAATCGGGGCTAAATTAAACCTACACTGTTGCCTTTCCCTCTCCATGATAGGCTTGGAATTCCACTCGTGTTCAAGTCCAGCTTTGATAAAGCAAACCGTACATCATCAAAATCGTTCCGTGGTCCTGGTCTTGAAGAAGGTCTAAAGGTGAGGCATGTTTTATTCTTCACACTAGGCATTTCCTAGTTTTGATTACGTTGGTCTTCAGTACAATGTGCAAATTCATGTCAAGCCACTGTTTCTCTTATGTGACACTACTTTAGTTCTCTGCAATATCATATGATAATTAAATTGGACATATTTTTAGCATCAGTGATTATCTGGATTTCTGGGAAGCGGCTGGACAACTAGAATCACCTGTTCAAATAGAGTGGGATATTCTTATTTTGGTCTAGGCTGAGATTCTAGGAGAAACATTAACAGTTAGCCATAACTTGGGATTTGATCAAGTACCAATGTCAGTTTACTAACTTCTGTTCCATCAGGTGTTATGCTTTTGTCTCTGTATGACTGTATGTTACCTATTTGTTGGCACAAAGCTTTTCACGTGCAATAGTGTGTTTATATGATGTTGTTTTACACTTTCCTGTTTTGGTTAGATCCTTCAAAAGGTGAAAGCAACATATGACCTTCCGATAGTCACTGATGTGCACGAAAGCCACCAGGTAATCCATTCACAGATTCTGCTGTGTTAACGCCCAATTTTGCTTGATTCTGCACCAGATCATGTTTCCGTTGTACTTTTGTACTGTAAGACATGTTTCCTGTTCTTAAGTAATTATCTGTTTCATACTAGGTACCACTAGTCATGCTATGTTTGTGTAGGCATATACAATCGTCAGAAAGAAACTTTTGACCCCATACACTTTCCTTTTCCTTTTAAACAATGCATCTCTACACAAGTTGCAATATTGAATGATTTGGTTTCATTTCAAATCCTTGATTCATATTCATACACAGACCTGCTTTTCATAATTTCATCCTTATATTTGAGGGGCAAGCTGTTACTTTTTTGTGCATATGTGGAACTCAATAACACGATTACCCACAATCTAACAACCCACCTTATTGCTAACTGCCCATTGCTTATGTTGCCCTTTATCAAATCAAAATCTCCTACTGCATATTATTTGCTATGAAGGGATAGATGATTCCTAATTATTTGATTAAATCAGTGTGAAGCTGTTGGAAGAGTTGCTGACATCATACAGATTCCAGCCTTCCTCTGTCGCCAGGTACAGTTTTGAACGAAAGAATTTTCTGTGGCAAACACCAGTTTTTTCATATATTTAAAAGCATGACTGCAATCTGCATATTTGTACCATGTTCTGAATCTTTAATGTAAACATATTACTATGATGACAGACTGATCTTCTAGTGGCTGCTGCTAAGACTGGAAAAATTATCAATATCAAGAAAGGACAATTCTGTGCGCCTTCTGTAAGTTGCATTTTACTAGCTGATAGTATAATTGAAACTTGAATATAGGAATTTTTAGCTACTTGCTAATTTAGCATTTTAATCATTACCCTAAAAAGGTTCTCTGCTGTTAAATGTTGCACAAAGTAACAAACATTTCATAGTGTCCTTAGTCCTAGTTTTCATAGCAATCTGGTGAAGTTTCTTACTGTGATAAATGAGGTTTTTTTTTACGAAGGGGCGAAGCCCACTATTTCATTAGGAAATAGGAAAGTTTGAAACAACCGCCACCCCGCGGCAAAACATCCCAAAAGATCGAACACGGCCAATACCATATCTAGACTCTAACCACTACCACACTAGATCAGTGAAGAGCCTACGATAGCAGTAAAAGTTTTGGCCTACGATGAACAACATAAGGCTTTCTTATTTACAGCCCAACAGGACAGACAAAAGCCACAAAAGGAACTGAACAGTCTAGCCAACAAAAGACAGACAACTATCAACATCAACTTCCAAGTTCCAGCTTCAGATCAACCAGAAATACGCCTGTCGAGAGGGCACCACCCCAAGGCCCTACCGAAAACTTCACTTGCCGTCTTTCGGATAAGCTTGCTTCCTAGCACCACCATTCTTTGCTCCTTCTTTTTCTAACGAGTAGCCCAAGAGTCCAGCCAGAAGCAGCAAAGAAAAATAATGTTAGAAGGATCAAGTAAATGACTTTTTCCAAAGCACCAATCATTTCTAGTGCGCCAAATAGCCCAGAATAAAGCACCACAACCAAACAACACTAAATGAGCCATTTTGTCTTTTGGTTTACCTAACCAATTGTCATACAGATTTTTGATACTTTTCGGAATCAGCCTTAAATTCAAGGCAACTTGAATTACTCTCCACATATATTTAGCAATGGGGCACTGAAAAAACAGGTGATCAATAGATTCATCCACCCCACAGAAACAACAATTCAAAGAACCAATCCAGCCCCTTTTCTTCAAGTTGTCCTTAGTAAGAATTTTATTTCTTACCACTAACCAGAAGAAAACCTTGATTTTATGAGGCAATTTAGATTTCCACAAAAACTTATATGGAATCAAAATTTGATCTTCCATTTTCTTTTTATACAAAGAATTAACTGAGAAGCCTTTTTTCCCCAGAATCCACACAATTTTATCCTCTTGATCAGATAGAATTACCTGATTACAGCAATTTATCAATTCATCGAATAACAACCTCAAATTACCCACAATCCTTCTTCTGAAAGTAAGAGACTCAAAATTCGAAGTGAAAACCTCATTAACAGAAACATCTTTGTCATAAGCCAAGTCAAAAAGAACAGGAAACTGGTAAGATAGAGGTTGATTACCAATCCAATTACTTTTCCAAAAACTAGTCTTCAAGCCATTCCCAACTACGGTTTTACAGTATTTATAAAAATTGTCTCGTAAACTCAGGATTTTTTTCTAGAAATGAGAATCACTTTGTTTTTGTTTAACTAAAATAAGGGGTTTTCCCTTAATGTATTTACTGGCAATAATTTTTTGCCATAAGCCTTTCGAATTTTCAATATTCCAAATCCATTTAGATAGTAAAGAATCATTCATAAACTCCAGATTCAAGACCCCCAAGCCACCCTGATTTTTGGGAGAGCACACTGACTCCCAATCAGCTAAATGAAATTTCTTGGACTGACGACCCCCCTACCACAGAAGCCTCCTCCTAAGCATATCAATCTTTTTGATAACAGTCTTAGGGGCAGGATAAATCGAAAGCATATATAAAGGAACATTAGAAAGGCAACTATTAAGAAGAGTAAGTGTACCACCAAGACTCAGGAATCTTCCCTGCCACCCAGCTAGTCTTTTTTCCAGCTTCTCAACCATGGGGATCCAAAGATTTTTGTTAATCTTTTTCTTATCAATTGGCACCCCTAAGTATTTCATAGGAAGATTTCCTATAGGACAAGTGAAGATATCAGCATACAAATAGTCTATCTCTTTAGCATTACCAAAGCATAGGATTTCACTTTTGTGAAAATTTATTTTCAAACCAGACATGCTTTCAAACAAACATAATATGAATTTAAGATTTCTGGCCCCTTCCAAGCAATCTTGAATAAGAAAAATGGTGTCATCTGCGTACTGTAAACAGCAACAACCATTATGAATGATACGAGGGATCAGACCTTCGATCAGACCCTCATCTTGAGCTTTCTTAATCATACAAGCTAAACCATCAGCAACCAAATTGAACAGAAGAGGAGAAAAAGGATCCCCTTGTCTAACTCCTTTGTGAGTAGTGAAATAAGGACCCAGAATATCATTAGTTTTGATGGCTACTTTGCCACCTCTCACAATCCTCATGACCCAATCACACCAAGTATTACCAAAACCTTTTTTCTCCATCATAGTATAAAGGAAATGCCAATTCACTTTGTCATAAGCTTTTTCAAAATCAATTTTTAAAACCACTCCACTTTGATTTTTCCTCTTAACCTCATGAAGAATTTCATTGAGCGAGATGACCCCATCCATAATGTATCTGTTTTTAATGAAACCATATTGAGAATCACTTATCACTTTTGTGATGCAACCCGCAAGCCTATTATTCAGAACTTTGGAAATAATCTTGTAACACACATTCAGAAGACAGATAGGTCTAAAATTCTTCATGTCAGCCGCATTATCCACTTTTGGTAATAAAGTAACCATCCCATAATTCAACCTTTCTATCTTAAGATTTCCATTATAAAAGTCATTGAATAAATGAACAATATCCAAATGAATGGTATCCCAAAATTTTTGAAAGAATTCAGCAGGTAAACCATCGGGACCAGGGGCACTATTATGTTTCATCTCGAAAATCACTTTCTTAATCTCATCAACTGAGAACGGAGCCGTCAGGAAAGATCTATCAGACTCTGACAACTGATTCATATTGAAATGAGACATATTAATACTAGATAATACCGAAGGACCAAAAAGATCTTTATAATAAGAAGTAGCAATTTTATTAATTCCATCAGCATCACTAACAGAGACTCCATCATGATTCAAGAAGGGAATTTTAACCCTCCTCTTCCGACCCTTAGCCAGAAGATGAAAGAATTTAGTATTTTCATCACCCTCATTGATGAATTTCTCTCTAGCAGTTTGTTTTTTTTTACAGATTTCTTCTTCCATGATTTTTTTCAGATTCCACTCCATATCAAGCTTTTCGATTCTCTCGGAGTCCGAAATACCCATAATTTCGCATTTTTTATCTAAAATGTCAATTTTCTCCATCAAATCTTTTTTTAACTTTAAATATCTACCTTCAACATTGATATTCCAACCTTTCAACATTTTTTTCAACCTTTTGGTTTTTTCTTTCCAAATATCAATACTTTTTTTACTTCTAATAGGCAGAGACCAATTATTCACAACTAAAGACTTAAACTCAGGTCTCAACCTCCAACAAAGCTCATATCTAAAATCTCTTTTAGCCTGAGAAGTAAAATCAGTTTTAAGGCATAAAGGCACATGATCAGAAAAAGATCTACTAAGACCTGTAACGTTCACATTATTGTAATGCAGATCCCAATCTGGGCTAACAAGAAACCTGTCTAACTTCTCAAAAGTTGGAGGATTACGATTATTAGACCAGGTAAAATGACGACCACTAAGATCCAATTCAATCAGCTCATGCACGTCAATAATAGAATTAAAAAGAGAACTCCACTTATTAGTCCCCCCAGGTTTGTTCTTGTCCGAATCTCTTCTTAGAATGTTAAAATCACCACCAATCAACATTGGATGAAACACTTGGAACAGAAAGAAGATAACTCACTCAAGAATTTTTGTTTTTGTTCATTTTGAGTAGCCCCGTAAACATTAATAAAGTTCCAAATAAATCCTGATTCTTTTTGAATCACCAGAGTCCGAATCATAAATTCACCCAACTCTTTTTCTCTAACATCAAACATGTCCGAATCAAATCCAACCAGCAAACCTCCCGACCTGCCATTAGGAGGAGACCAAACCCAAACGAAGTTTCTATTACCACTAATGAAGTTCAACCACGAATCTTCAAAATCTTTCTTGTTGGTTTCTTGTAAACCAATAAAGTTAATCTTCTCTTTCATGATAATATCACGTAGAAATTCACTTTTCACTTCTTTACCGAGGCCCTGACAGTTCCAAATCACACCAATCATTCTGAACAAATCAGGGCCTGACCACCAGTCTGACCTCTCCTCTTAATAGGGATTTTCCTATTTTTGGGAGATTTACCAGCATTATTTTTTTCCTCACAGTTTTTTTCCTGTGCTGAATTTTACGACCTTTTCTAAGGACCATAACATCATCAAGATCAGATAAATCATCATCCAGACTATCATTATGAATATTATTATCTTCATCAGAAGCAATGTAATCAACATTGGAATTATCAACCTTATTCCTAACAGACTGAACAACTAAATTTTTCCTAGATAGCTCTAGAGATTTAATCAGGTTTAAATTTTCTACAGCATCATTAAAAGAAGAACCTAAATCAACTCCAATTCTATGAGCCACATCCAAGAACATCATTATCAGTATTCAAAACAGAGAAAGGATTGTAGGACGAACCTTTGTTGATGAAAGCATCTTTGGCAATAGCTCTTGCAGCAGCTTTATCAGCAATTTTCATATCCTCTGAAGATTCCAGTCTGCTGCTCCTTCTAACACCTTCTGCCACCTCACCTTCTATAGGACCTCCTTTCTTAGCTCCAACATTCTTGCTAGCCTCCTCAGTAATAATTAGATGCCGTTTCTTTTTCTCTTGAGCGGGGGAAGGAATAAATTCATCATCCTTGATGAATTCATCCAACTCCTGAGAATCCAACAAATCATCTTCACTTTCATTGAACTCTTCATCCTCATTACCCTGACTATCAAGGTAACCTTTAGTTCCTTCGTAACATTTCCCCATTTTCATGCTTTCAGAATGTTCAGACAAGGAGCCAGCAACATTGGCATGACTGGAGGATAATTTTAAGGGGGATTTTCCCTTAATCTCCTTACCAGAATCTTCATCACCACTTTTGGCCTTTTTAGCAGATTTACCAGGAGAGATGTCACCAAACCCATGTCTATCAACCGAAGCCCTTTTTCCTAGATTAATAGAATCATCATTCCAACCTTCATCAATAATGTTGTCAATTTTAAAGAAAATGTCATACAGAAAAGGTTTGACACCAACTTCAATGATGGGGGGAATCATAGCAACACTCTTCACATGAACTTTGAACCTCACAATTTCTTTAGAGTTTAAAGAGTTAATATCCACTTCTTCCACTGCCCCAATAGTGGATCCCAATTCACAAATAGCCTGGTAATTCTGAAGCTCTTCCGGCACATTCTCAGCCACAATCCACACAGAATGTAGTTTGGACTTAGGCTTAGCCTAAGAACTCCAAGAAGAAACAGAAATTTTGGCACCCGACAACTTCATTTTTAATTCAGGGAAATTGATCATCTCATCTAACCTCTCTTGAGATGGAAATTGCATGAGGAAGCTAGAATGACACTTAGTAGCTTTCCAAGTACGGCCCCAAGGAAAGTGAAAACCAAAATCCTTCTCAAGATCCTCGGCCGTGATCAAACCCTCAACGATTTTAACGAAACCAATAAAACTGCGTTTAGGTTTGTTGGATAATGGCTTGGCGAAATGAGAAGAGTAAAACCCTAGCCCATCTGCCGCCATACCAACAATAGGCATACTGGGTTTGTTCTGTTTGGGGAGAACACACCGAGCAGTGTTGTGCGTTTCCTTGCGACAGATCTCACACCACAAAGGTTTAAAACAATCCCTAGCATGATGGCCATCCATACCACATTTTTGGCAAAAAACCCTACGCACCAGTTCATTCTCAGATTTCAGAATGGTAGGGGGAGGGGTTTTGAGGATACCTGGCTGGCCGCCATCGCCGGGAGTGGAGACAGGGATGTCCTCTTTGCCATCAGATTTACCGGTTCCAGTCTTCAACCGCCAGCTGAGATTCCGTTTCTTCCCCCACGACTGGGATCCTTGCGGAGCATCCTTCGGACCCCACCGATCCCAGTTAGGGTTGCGATTTTTCGGATCCATCCGATCTGAATCACCCGAGCGACCCGGGAGAGGCCACTCCTCGTCCAGCGCAGGTGGTCGAAACGGAGAAGAAATCCAACCACCGCAAAAACTATCGCGCGACGAACACGGGAGAGACCAGAGGCGAGAAAGACGCGAAGCGAGATGAGGGAAACAATGCGAACCCAAGAAATCCGCCGCAAACCCTAACCGCGTACCTGCAGGAAGCCTTCCAACGCACGCCGCGCCGACCTCCTGAATCTTTGGGCCGCGCGAAGACGGAGCAACAGAATCGGGGAGCGAGGATGTCGGCCCAGGAACCGCGCTCCCACCCCTACGGGCCGACGATGAACAGGAGACCTCGCGTGAAGAAGCATGGCGCCGCCCATTCTTTTTTTTCCTCCTACGCATGGCTCCTCCCGACTCCAATTCCTGCCGAATTATTTCCTACAGTACACTATTTCTGTACTTGATTCTGTGATAAATGAGGTGCAATGTTAAAAGAATGCAGAACTATTTGCAAAACCAGGAAAATTTTATTTACTTGATTCTAATGAAAATTTTTAAGTAACTTGGCTTAAGTTGATAGAATTTTCCAATTACTTGAGCAGACAACGTAAAATTTAACAAAAT
Source organism: Zea luxurians (assembly GCA_029449295.1). Classification (NCBI taxonomy): domain Eukaryota; kingdom Viridiplantae; phylum Streptophyta; class Magnoliopsida; order Poales; family Poaceae; genus Zea; species Zea luxurians. The sequence continues at coordinate 146,492,620 of JAOPSE010000003.1, read as the reverse complement.
CATCAAGTAGGCTATCAGTTTTTCTATCAGTCTGTCCCTATATGATGTATGATAATCCATTAATCTTCTTGTTGAGTTCTAGTGCATGTTTCTTCATAGAGAGAATTATCTATTTGGCACTGAAACAAATCAGTCTTTCTTCTAAGGCACTAGAAAATCTGAACTTCCTTAGTTGACACTGAGTTGAAATTTCTTCTCCAAATGGCACTGCATTCCATTTTGACATGAAACAGTTTCAAGTAGCTGGCAAAATGACATGAATGCCTTTTTTTAGAAGTCCATGGTGCCAAATAGTGAAAGAATAAATGGACAGGTTGTCAAGAAAATCATGAATATCACAAATATACATGTGAACTAAAACATGGGATTTTGATAATAGAAGACTGCAAATAATAACCAATAATTTTCAAATTCAAGGTAACAACTACTTGACACTGATAAATCTAGCCGTTATGACTGCTTTTGTTCATCACTTAATTTGTTACTGCAAATTACAGACCCTCCTTGCATTGATTCTATGGAACTCTCTCCTCCCTAATTGACATAACAACGTCAATCTCGTACTGGACACCGCTCGCAACAAATCTGATTTCTCATTGCACATAGACCTTCTGACGCACATTAGCCCTAAACTGCACTGCATATGACAAGAGGGCTGCACTTGTGTCATTCTTTGTCTCCATCACTGAACATCTACATCTACTTTAAGGCTAACTCTTAATTTTTCCATTCTCCTGTAAGTGCATGCCCACACATATACCACATCATGACAGCATTCTCTAACTTAGACACCCTCAGACCCTCTCCACTGCTGGGCCTTAATCTCGTGTCGATAGCATGTACTACATACTGCTGTTTTATGATGCTACTATTACAATGCCCGTGCGTTGCGGCGACACATAAATATTCGATAAAATATTAGCGCACAACGATTACATAAAAACTAAACTTGGGATCCGGAGAGCCTCCTCTCCCTCGGCTGTTTAGCCACTTATAGCCGGAGGTGGCGCATCCTCCTCTCCCTCGGCTGTTCTTGCCCTGCTGTCTGTAGAGGCGCATGGCGGTGGAGTGTCGTGGCAGTCGTTCGAGACGCTTGTTGACATGGGAAGGTAAAGACGGCGCAACAAGATGGCCTGCTCGATGTCCATCCTCTATGGTGGTACAGAAGAATAAGAGTGGGGGAGGCGGAGACGAGGAAAGAGATGGGAGGTTGGTAGTTAATATACAACGCCAACAGCGAGGAGGAGAAAGCGCTCGTGGTGGTTGTATGGTTGGTTGCACATGCAAGAGGTAAGACTTTTTTATTTGGTTGTTAGGTGACATGTGGGAAGGAAATCAAATTTACGCGCGAACGGACAAAACTCGTGCTTTAAAGGAGTAGAGACTTGCTGCGTTGCTTGCTAGCTCGGACTTTGCATATAGAAATCAACACATGGCTGATTCATGTGACTATACTAATTGGTCACCACTTCTTGCTTCTCACGGACAAGGGCAGCATCACAGAAGCTGCTCTTTGTACAGCTGCATGAAAACCACACCACAACTGACTCTTCTACCTCTGCGCCTTAATCTTGTGATGACCGATTGTATCTCTGCATCTTAAACTTGTGTCGATCAAATAAGTAATCAGTGCCTGCATGAGCATGTCATCTACTACTTCTCTATCTCCATCAACACTTGAATGGCAACCTTATCTAGTTCTTCTGAATCTGAAAATCAATCTCGATCATGCCGGCCACACCAACATACACTTGCTGCTACTTGCTTGCTTCTTCTCATGCACCGGACATCATTGGGTGTATGGATTGGCAGCCTCTTCAACGCCCCTGGTGATGACGAGCTGTGCCTAGCAAAATAAATAACCACATAACAGCAAGAGCTGCTGTGGAGACACCATGACAAGCGGCGGCCATGGCAGCGACTGACCTGGATGGCACGACGCCATTTCGGGAGCCGGCAGGCAATGCCGCCTCGTGGCCTGTTCGCTATGTGCAACGTGGGCTGGCCGGAGGCGGACGAGGCCGTCCCGCCACCACATCCCGTGGGAGCCGCACCTCAATCTGCCACCTATGGTCAAGCTGGCACTGAGTTAGCCGCAAGAGGACACCACGGGTGCCTGTTGCCGACAGCCCCTCTTCCCCATCCTCATCTCCAGGATCCATGATCCTTCTTTTTTCCGAAGAAGTTGGAACTGATGTGGGGGGGGGGGAGGGAAGGAGGCGTGCACGAGTTCTGCCCCAAGTCTGGGAGGAGACCTGCATGCAACCAAACATGAGGGGTATTTTTGTACTTCTGAAAAAATTGGCAGTCAACTAACGGATGGATGGCCTAAATGGACGGCAACATCATGTCAGATAAGGAAGTTCAAATTTTCTAGTATCTTAGAAAGAAGACTGATTCGTTCCAGTGCCAAATAGATAATTCTCTCTTCTTCATATGACCTTCCGAATTTGAGCATATATTTGTGCAATATTTTTAATGGAAAAAACAATTATCCATATTGTTAGAAAGTACAACAGGGCCTGTCGCCTGGCATATCTGTCGGCCGGCTTGTATGGAAGTATTGTCACAAATATAGATAGAGAGAATTAGGGGAGGATCTCAATCCCTCTGATTGAGGATCTGATTCTAATCTAGGATCTTTCCTTTGGTGTAGAAGGCTTCCTTTTACCTCTTACCTTCCTCCCCTATATATACATGTACCTGTACTGTCTCTCATATCAATCAATATACACGCTTCCAACTCACTTACATGGTATCAGAAGCCTAGGTCTTGATTCTTGCCGTCCACCCCAGCGCGCCTCCTCTTCCTACGGCGCTGCTTCTTCCCCATGGCCGACCTCCAGCCAACCTCTCCGGTCATCCTCGACCCTGACACCGAAGCCTCTACTGACTCTGAGCGCGCGGCCCTGGTTGCCCGTGAGGCGGCTTTGGCTCGCGCCACCGTCGCAGAGCAGGAAGCCGCCCTCGCTCAGCGCGAGCGTGACGCCGCCGACACCCGGATCCGCGCGGCCCTCGCCCGTGCTGCCCACGAGCGCGCAGTGGCGGCCCTCCCTCCTCCAGTCGACGACATCATCCCCGACGACACTCCTGTTGACTCCACTGCTCAGCTCTCTGCCGTCCTTCTCCAACACGAAGCGACCACTCTTCTCAACCTACACGCTCAGGCCGTCGTCGTGCAGAACATCCGTGCCCTTGTACCACTCCTCCTCGACGTCAACTCTACCTTCTATTCTCGGTGGCGTGAGTCCTTCCTTCTCACTCTCACCAAATTCTCTCTGGTGTGCCATGTGCTTTCCGATGCCGTCCACCACTCGCCCGACTGGGTTCACATGAACGCCGTTGTTCTGACTCGGATCAACGGCACCATCACCGACAACCTCGCCGACACGATCTCCGAGCGCGACGCCATTGCTCGCGTCCTGTGGCTCGCCATCGAGTCCAAGTTTCTCGGGAACCGCACGGTGCGCACCCTCTACGTCGACTAAGCCTTCTGCTCCTTCACTCAGGGCGATCTTTCTGCTGCTAAGTACTGTCGCCGCTACAAAAAGCTTGCCGAGGATCTTCGTGACCTTGGCAAGCCGGTCTCCGACAAGACTCTTGTCCTCAACATCATCCGCGGCCTCAACGAATGCTTTCAAGCGCTCGGTCTTCACCTTCGTCGCACCTCTCCTCTCCCCACTTTTTTTGCAGGTCCGTTATCTTACCCTTGAGGAACTCACCATGACCAACGCTGCTCCAGCAGTAGCTCTCGCTGCTGTTGCTGCACCACCTAGCGAGGTCGGCGGCCCCAAGCCACCTACCTCTACTGCCCTCGTCGGACGCTCTTCACATCAGCCACCTCACCGCCCCCTAGATCCCACGGAATTTCGCAGTCTTGCAGGAGCATTACAGTACCTCACTTTCACCCGTCCAGATATTGTATATGCCGTTCAACAAGTCTGTCTCCACATGCACGATCCTCAGGAACCCAATTTGGCAACCCTTAAGCGTATCCTGCGCTATGTCCGAGGCACTCTTCAGTTGGGTCTTCATCTCAGCCCCTCTTCGCAGATGGAACTTGTGGTTTACTCTAATGCTGATTGGGCTGGCTGTCTAGACACTCGGAGGTCTACTTCTGGTTATGCTGTCTTTCTCGGTGCTAATCTCATCTCTTGGTCCTCCAAGCGCCAGAACACAGTCTCGCGCTCCAGCGCCAAAGTTGAGTACCGCGCCGTTGCCAATGCAGTTGCTGAAGTATCCTGGTTACGTCAGTTGTTGGCAGAGCTACATGTTCCTCTACCTAGGGATGGATTCGGATTGGATAAGCATGAAAACGAATCTGAATGTCACTATTTACCATATTTTAATTCGAATATGAATACGAATACGGATACTATCGGATACAAATATAAAACGAATAGTTCGAATTTGGATTCACATTCAGATACTTACTTGATTTGGAACATAGCATCATAATAAGTAGTAATTTGTTTTATCGATGGATTTATAGTTGATAAAAATCATATTACAAGCAAATTATAAACAATAGTACATATACATTATTTAATTGAAACTTAATTGAATATTATATTTTTAAATAAATTATTTATACCTGGTATATATTTGTATTTCGGACTCTAAATATAATATTTTCGTATATTAAGTATATTTGTATTTTGGACTCTAAAAACTCGAATAATCTAATGTATTCAAAATTAGACTTTTTAATATTAATTAAAATTTATCGTTGTATATCACTAGTAATGTAAGATTAACACAATCATTTATTTATGACATGAATATTTTTAACATTTTAAATGGTGTATATCAGTTTTTAGTACATTATTTAAAGTTTAAAATCACTTGTAATTAGTAATAAAAGTAAGTTTAAATTGATTTTATTGAATACTTTTTCCTTTCGGATACGAATAGTATCGGATATTTCACGGTTTTATCGAATGTTATCGAATACGAATCTTAAACCTTATAGAGAAAAACCAAATTCGGATATGTCTATTTAACATCCATATTAAAATCGAATACGAATACGGATATCCATTTTAGCACTTTATCCGAATACGAATATGAATAATTCGGATCTCTAGACATCCGAATCCATCCCTACCTCTACCCAAGACTTCATTGGTATATTGTGACAACATTAGCGCTGTTTATATGTCCTCAAATCCTATTCAGCATCAGCGTAGCAAGCATGTAGAAATTGATCTTCACTTCGTCCGAGAAAAGGTTGCCCTCGGTGTTGTTTGCGTGCTACATGTCCCGACGACTTCCCAGTTTGCTGACATCTTCACCAAAGGCTTGCCGTCATCAGTCTTCACTGAATTTCGGACCAGTCTTAACGTTCGCTCCACGAACGCTAACACTGCGGGGGGGGGGGGGGGGGGGGGTGTTAGAAAGTACAGCAGGGCCTGTCGCCTGGCATATCTGCCGGCCGGCCTGTATGGAAGTATTGTCACAAATATAGATAGAGAGAATTAGGGGAGGATCTCAATCCCTTTGATTGAGGATCTGATTCTAGTCTAGGATCTTTCCTTTGGTGTAGAAGGCTTCCTTTTACCTCTCATCTTCCTCCCCTATATATACATGTACCTGTACTGTCTCTCTTATCAATCAATATACACGCTTCCAACTCACTTACACATACATCTGCTGTCCTTATATTCCTGGTCAAGGCTTGAAGATAATTATTTTACCAGATTTACTTGTGTTACTTTTCTTACTGCATGTGCTTGTCAAAGTGAACATTTACATCTCCAGGTTATGGTGAACTCTACAGAGAAAGTAAGGCTTGCTGGGAATCCAAATGTGATGGTCTGTGAGCGTGGTACCATGTTTGGCTACAGTTAAGGCATCTTTTGGTTCTTTATTTTCTGTTTGTTGTCCACTTAAACATGAAAAAGAGACAACAATTAATCATTAATATTGTTCTACGTCATTAGGAACTAAGGAAAGTAGGTAACATGTTGTAGGGTTGTAGCATGGCTATGAACCTAGTAGCATCAGAGGGACGAATGCTTCTTGAATCATGTGGTGACATTGTATAATCATTTTATGAATTCACCAGTTGAAGTCACCAGAGCTAGATTAGGGTTGCTTTCAAGATCATTTGTCATGCAACAAAGTAATTGATACCATAACTTCTGTAGTTGTGGTTGGAGATCAAGCTGCAGCTCTCCTTTAGATTCCGAGAAGAAGCATCTAGAACTTCCACAGCAGCTTACTAAGGCTATCCCCATCATATCGTGTATTTGGCCGCGGATGCGCATTTTACGCAACCGTATTCAACTATTCACGCTTCCAGCGGATCGCGGATCCAGTCATGCAAAATGAGTGCTCAGCTGCTTGGTTGTGCATTCTCCCACGACTCTCTCTCTCTCCTCTGCGGGTCTGTATGCACATGCACGTGCTGTTGGGCGCGCTAACTTTTCACAGTGCGCATTCAAACGTGAAAAGTGCTATTTTCCCCATGCGCAGTGGGGAGCCGCTGGGGCTAGCCTTACTAACAGTCTCTTATTGCACACCTCATATTATCGCTAGCTTCATTATTAGTTATTTCTGCATTGCTACATGAATACTGACATTTTTTTTCCAATTAACACACAGATGATCTATTTGTTGACCCAAGGAACCTTGAGTGGCTGAGGGAAAGCAACTGCCCAGTTGTAAGTATTGGAACCTTAGTCTCCCCCTAACTGCATAATCCGCCTCCTTTGTAGACCCATCTAACTTGTTCCTGATTGAACACTTCCATCTAGTTTATCAATATTTTTGGCATTGGACAAGTTTCAAAACATGGATCAAGTATTGAAAAGAACCAAGTTAATTTAAATCATACATAAATTCAACTTGAATATTTGATCATTATAGTGGGAATGATGACTCCTTTATGTCAATTTAATTGCTTTAGCATTAAGCCTTTTCTTTTCTCCTGATCTGGTGCACTTGTTTTGACGTGCAAAGGTGGTTCGGCTGTCCTGGTGTGAAAAGTAAATTTATGTTGATTAAGATGCTGCAGATGACTGCTACGTCTCGTTGATTTTAAATTTCAATTAGTTCAGATAAACCTGGATCTTCCAACCAAAAGACACAAATGTTAACAAGGAATGTTAGTAACTTAGTACTACTTGAATGACATCTCACCAATCTCGGAGTAAACTAATCTAAGATCAAGGCTTTTCTACATTTCACCAGAAAGTTGAGTCTGATGCTTTGAGAAAAGTTTAATTTTATTAATATATATCCACAACTCATTTGTGGTTTGTCATTTCCATCATTCTCGTTTTTTATTGTACCTTCCTTGATCGCACTATGTGGTAGTTAGCAACAACTACGTTGCAGATTACAGACCATTTATATGCATTTCAGGTAGCTGACGTAACACATGCTCTACAGCAACCAGCTGGAAGAAAGGTATCTTTACCAAAGTGATGTGCATCTACCAAGTTTCAGCAAGCTACCTGATGTAAAATTGCAGTCAACTCATTGTTGCTTCTAGAATGCTATGTTGTTCTAGCCACAGCCATCTCTATATGCAATAACCACAATCAGAAGAACCTGTAATGTCCAAAATTGGGGCCTTCAGATCTATTTTTAAGTTTAACAGTCTCAATACTGTGTTGAACTTTTACCTACTATAAAAACTCAACCACCAAAACATTAGTTGTTTCGTCACAATTTCTGAACTAGCTTATGATGAATTTATTGTTGCTTTTGCCGATGTTTGTTTTAGTTAAATCGGGGCTTGCTGTGTTTTATTTTGTAAGCTTGATGGTGGAGGTGTTGCAAGCGGTGGGCTACGAGAACTAATACCGTGCATTGCAAGGACTTCTGTTGCTGTTGGTGTTGATGGTATTTTCATGGAGGTAAAGAGATGCGGATATGAACAACTCGATGATATATTAACATAATCTGCTGTTATGCTCAACATTAAACGGATCTTATTGCATAATCCCACAGGTACATGATGACCCTTTGAATGCACCATGCGATGGCCCAACTCAATGGGTATAATCCAGTTCATTCGTGCAGCCCATGTTACTTAGCATTGATTATGTTTATCATATAACCCACATACTATTTCTTTGCACCCTTTTTATTCTTAGCCATTGCGCAATCTGGAAGAGCTGTTGGAGGAATTAATTGCAATTGCTGTAAGTTTGATATCCTTCAGTATATTCAAGCCAAATATCAGTAAATTTACCCTTTGTTTCTCCCCCCTTTTCTCCATCATGTGAAGCGAGTTACGAAGGGAAAGAAGCCATTCAAGATCGATCTCACTCCGTTCCACGAGTGATCTGCTTTGGTTGATAGAAAGCACAATGCCACCATCCATGGAATTCTACAGGGTGGATTTCAATATGAATTGAGTACTTGCTATTGTTGGGAGCATACCTGCAGTGGATGACTTAGGCTATCTCTAGCAGATCCTTTATCTCATCCCCTATTTCATTTCATTTTTCAAACTCCATTCTGCAAACTCTGCAAACAGTGTCAAACAGTATTGTCATCTATAGTTTCACATCTCCTGTTTTACCCTATCTACTCGAGACAGTCTTATCACCGAACAAACTATTGTGTTGAAACCTGTCGGATTGTTTTGTGTTATTTCACCAGTTGTGCCATGTTGGACAAACAATATCGCTAAACAAATGCAATTGTTGGTTGTGTTCTCATCGGACTCGGTCATGGCATCGAGTCAGATGCCACCACCGCATCCTAATTGAAGGCACGATAACCTATTAGTTGCTGTTTCTTTTACACCACATATAAAAAACAGGAAAAAAGGTCGGTACATGAATCACTGTTCGTTGTAACTTTTTTATTTACCAAACACGGGACTCGATTTATCTTTACATGATTAGTGAAAGAAAGGTTGCCAACACTACCATGTCTAGTGGCTAGGTTTACGAGCTAGTGGCAAAGCTAGAGCAAATTTGACGAGGTGCAATTGCTTTATGGGTGCATAGACATCAAGTAATGTGGACGTATATATAGTGAAAATTTGTACATTATAACTAATTCTGTATTTTTAGGGGGTGCATTTACATCCCCTAGAATAAACCTAGCTTCGCCCCTGTAACGAGCTAAGTCCATTAGAATCTAACAGTGGTATTGAGACCATGGTTTTGAGCCTGCACCCTAATCCTAGATACTAGTCAACATTCGGTTTTAGGATGAATGTGAGCAAAAGCCCTCAGACCATCTCCAACAGCTTACCCATACACATACTCATATTCAAACTACATTATGCAAAACAATACAATTTACAATACAAAGCAGTGCAAAAGATGTTTTTATGACTATATGGATAAACTATTGTACATTGCACCTATATGGTCACTAAAAATACCGTTTTGCATCGCTTTATATTGTATATTGCACTGTTTATAGAGTGTAGTTTGAATATGGTGTGGGTATAAATAAGCTGCTATAGATGGTCTCACAAGCCTTATATTCGTGTTTCTACCCATTAGCGCATTAAATAGAAGAATAGAGAAAGTCACATCCTAATATGGTTTCCCCAAAATCCCTTAATCCTAACCCTAACATTCCCTAAATCCGAAAATCCTAACCCTAAGCATGGAGAGAAAAGAAAACAGGTTCTTAGATATTGCTTGGTCAACGGGTTCTTAGATATTACCTGGCCATCGGTGATGCTAGTAGACCAAGGTAGAAGATGGCGCAATCGTCGGTCTTGTGCCCGATGATGTGTAGGCCTTAGAGCACTTTTAAGAGGCCATTCAAAGGTGGTGCGCTCACCCTCAAGTGAATGTGCGCAACAGCAAGGGGCCCCTGGGGCAAATGCGCACATTGGAGACAGAGAATAGAGTGAATGAAGAGGGACAAAGTTGTGCATGGAGAGAGGAGAATGAATTAAGGTTTTCTCCCGTCGATAAAAAATTCTAGGTTTTGTACTTAGTGTTTTTGCAGCTAACCGTTGCATGAGATAGGATGACTTAGATCTATTGGGATACTTTCAGCCCAAACATGTGTAGACTTTTGTGGCGTAGGCCTAGGTTGTGGCCTAGGGAGCAGGACAACATGAGGGAGGAGGTTGTTGGGTTGGGGCATGTGGGTTGACTAGGTCATTTCTGGCAGAAGAAGAGTGAAACATACAAATATTTATACATTAAACTTGAACATTGTTTTAAGTCCATGTTTGTTGGAAGATTATGTTAGTGTTATCTGACTTTTATGTTTAAGTTTACAACTTTAGTTAACTTTTTTTGCATTTATTCTTAGTTAAATTGATATTAATCTATATATTTAACTCAATAATATTATGAGATGTTGATGTACAGTAAAATAAAAGGTTTTATTATGTTCTAATTCTTCCCAAAGGTGATTTAGATTTAGAATAATTTTTAGTATTATGCATGCTTAATTTAAGCCAACTCTAAACTATCCATGTATATTGATTTAAGTTTGTTTATTTATTCGACATCACCATCTTAGATCTCATATGCCCTAAGTGTAGTTTCTAGACTTGATCCATTAAATGGCTCTAATTTCCCTCTTGAAGGTAGAAGATTGACATGGCATTGACATTTATTCAGATAGACTACTATTGATAATTCAAAGTTTGTCCACCCTATGTTGGCAACAGAAGGAACACCTGAGTCAGATAACAATACAACCATGATAATGGCATATGATCTCGAACATGTTAATTGAGAGAGATCTAATACAAAGTGCATGATGGTCATAAGAAGCTATATTATAGAATCTATCAAGGGAGGAATCCCAGAATGCCAGAGTGCTATAAAGTACTTTGACAAAATTTAGCAATATTTCACTGGTCCATCTAAGGCATGTGTTGGAACCATAATAAAAAAGAATTGTTACTGCGAAGTATGATGGCACTAGGATAAGAGAGAACATACTTAAGATAACCAATTTTGCTAATAAGCTCAAATCTTTCGATATGAAATTAAAGAATGACTTTGTTGTCCTTGTCCACTTGATATTAGTGTCTATAGTCAAAGAATTTGACAACATGAGTCCCAAAAAGTGGATGATAGAGAAGTTTGATTGCCATGTATGTCGAGAAAGAGAACATGCTTAAGTCCATGAAGAGTAATAATGTTAATCTAGTTAAACAGTCACATCATAAGAAACAATATTCTAACAAGTCTTTTAAGTCTTAGTTCAAGAACCAAGGCAAGAAATTTATGTGTCATTAGGGAGGATCAAGCTCAAATGGGGGGAACGACATTTTAAAATCCACATAACAAGAAAGCAAGTTCAAGTGGAGAAAGACTGTTTTCCATAGCTTAGCCAGAAGAGGTGGCTGATGACACCTATAGATGTTGTCGCCAAAAAGAGCATCACATGAAGGACTACATTCAGTTTGTCAAGTGGCCGAATTGGAACAATAAGGATAAAATTACATTTATAGGTAAATTACTATATTTAGATTTTCCAACTGATACTTGGTGGAATGACTCTAGTGCTACTGTTTTATATTACCAATTCTTTATAGAGGTTCCATACGAAAAGGATCATTCAAAGAGGAGGAAGAAGTATTAGAGTCACCATTGGACTTGAAGTTGATGTTAAAAGCATTGAAAGTATTACCATAGAGTTAGATTATGGATTCATTCTTTAATGTTTTATTTGTGCCTTCTATGAGAAGGAATTTGATTTAACTATTGTATTTATATAACAATAACATTCACTGTCATTTGGGGAATGGGAAGTGCATCATTAAGTGCAATAATATTAATGTTGGTCTTGCCATGATGCAAGGCAAAATTTATTTACTTTCCAACTGTGATTACATGAATGAGATAAAAGTTTCTCCTTTTATGAATGTATGTGATGTGTTATTGAAAGGAAAATAGGGTCAAACCTTTTCTAAAATAATTTTGGTGGTTGAATTGCCCAACACAAACAATTGGACTAACTAGTTTGCTCTAGATTATATGTTCCACAGGTGCCAAAGGTTCACAACAAACCAATACAAAGTCAAAAGAAAGGGTTCAAAACAAAGGAGCAAAGAAAACCGAAGGCTGCCCTGGTCTGGCGCACCGGACTGTCCGGTGTGCCACCGGAAAGTGTCCGGTGCACCAGGGAGAATCACTCTGAACTGCTCAGCTTCGGGTTTCTAGAAATTGCTCTCCGCTATAATTCACCGGACTGTCCGGTGTGCCAGCGGGGGCAACGGCTAACACGCTAACGGTCGACTGCAAAAGTGAACAGTAAACAGTGAACAGTGCGGACTACGCCCGTAGAGTCAGAGCAGGCGCCAGAAGGCGCACCGGACAGTGAACAGGACCTGTCCGGTGCACCATCGGACTGTCCGGTGGCCCAGTTACCACAAGCTCCAACGGTCGAACCCTAACGGTTGGGTGACGTGGCTGGCGCACCGGACAGTGTTTGGTGGCGCACCGGACTGTCCGGTGCGCCCGTCGACAGCGGCCTCCACCAACGGCCAATTTTTTCGACTATTTCCAAGGTTTCTACAGGGAAGTGACATAGTTGCATAGTATTCAATGTCGAGTGACCCTCAACAAAATAAAGTGGCTGAAAGACACAGTCATAGCTTAATGGACATAGTAAGAAGCATGATTAGTTACTCTACTTTGCCGAATAGCTTATGGATGGATGCATTAAAAACTATTGTTCATATCCTAAATTGAGTTGTCAGTAAGTCAGTGCCTAAAATATCATATAGGTTATGGACTAGGAGAACACTCTCACTAAATCATTTGCATGTGTGGGGCTGTCCAGCAACAGCTAAGATATTTAACCTAAATATCAGAAAATTAAACTATAAAATAGTAAGCTTCAATTTTATTGGCTATCCTAAAAGATCAAAGGGATATCGTTTCTTCTATCCTAACAGACATGCTAAGTTTATGGAGATGAGACACATTGTATTTTTAGAGAATGGTATGATTAGGGGGAGCATGGTACCATAAGATATTGGTCTTGATGAGAAGTGGGTATGTGCCCCAGCTATAATGATTTTTGGGCCTTTATTCTAGATACATGTTGTAGTTGTAACATCAGTTACTGTGACATGTTGTTGGTCCTTCAGATAGAGGTTAGTGTCCCTGACTCTCCAGTCATGGCGCTCTAGATCATAACCCCTATAGATGAGAAGCCAGAATAGACTCATATAAAAAGTAATTAACTTGTTTAAGAAAATCTTAGAAGATCTCAAAGAAATAGGAAATCAACAATCCCTGATGATTATGAGGTTTACGAAAGTGAGGATGTGATTTATATGAGTGAGGATATAGACATCAAGGGAAATGTTGTCTCTAAGGAATCCATGAGAAATATTTACTTTCCCAAGTGTCTCAAAACCATGGACGATGAAATAAAGTCAATGAGTACTTACTAGGTTTAGGAATGTGTAGAAATTCGTAATGGAGCCAAAATAGTAGGATGCAAATGGGTCTATAAGATAAACCATTATTCCAAAGGGAATATGGAAACTTTAAAGCAAGGTTTGTAGCTAAAGGCTTCACTCGAAGAGAAGGAATCAATTCTAATGAGACCTTCTCACCTATTTCGACAAAAGACTTTTTTGAATAATTATGGTGTTGTTGCTCATTATGATTTAGAGTTACAATAGATGGATGTAAAGACAACATTCTATAATGGTGAATTAGTTGGAAATTTATACATGGCTCAACTCAAAGGCTTTGTCATGAAGGGAAAGACAAACAAGGATAGCGTCTGAAGAAATCTATTTATGGTTTAAAGTAAGCATCGAGAAAGTGGTATCTCAAGTTTGATAAGGCAATAAACAATTTTGCATTTAAAAACATAGATGACAATTATATTTATACAAAGTTTTAGAATGATAGATTCATCTTTCTTGTACTATATATGGTTGATATCATATTAGCACATAGTGGTAAGAATCTTTTATTTGAGACCAAAAGTTTTTTGTCCTCACATTTTGATACTAAAGATCTCAAGGAGGCCTCCTATGTCTTAGAAATTGGGATTCACTAAGATAGAAAGAAAGGGGTATACGTCTATCACAAAAGACATATATACAAAATATCCTTAAGAAATTTAGTATGCATGCATGTAATTGCACACCTACTGTAGTCAAGGGTGATAAATTGGGGAGTGATCAAGGCCCTAGGAGCCAATATGAAATTAGTTGAATATAGCCAGTTCTGCACATTTCATATGTCAAAAGGATAATGTATGCTCAAATTTGTACTCACCCTAACATGGCATCCATAATAGGAATATTTGGCATATTTTAGAACAATATAGGGTATAACACTTGAAGGCCATTAATAAAGTCATGATATTTGTAAGGTATAAAAAGCCTTATGTTAATGTGCAGAAAATTGAGTAGCCTTGATATACAAGATGCTTAAATTGAGGTGCAAAGAAGATAGAAAGTCAACGTCAGGTTACATATTCACACTTGCAGGAGGAGCAATCATGGAAAAGCTCAACACAATTTATCACGACATTTTAAACAATGCATGCTAAGCTTATTGAATTCTATGAGACAAATGGGGTAGGATATGTGGCTAAACAAATTTGTACTCGATTTAAAAGTGGTGGTCAACATATGTAAAGCACTAAAGCTATAGTGTGATAATGAACCAACAATATGTTACTTCTGTAACAACAAGTCCAGTATTGCTTCTAAACACATTTACATTAAGTATTATGTTATAAAGGAGAGAGTCTAGGATCAAAGAATTGAACTTGAGCATATAAACATAAAGAAAATGCTTGGGATCCACTCACTAAAGGGCTTCCACCCAGCATGTTCAGAAAACACATAGTCGACATATGTTTAGTGGAGCACCTATGATTCTAAATTTGGAGGTCATCAATACAACCAACTCTCCATGAATAAGTTCTCTGCTTTGAGATAGAAATGTGTGTTATAGTCATTGTGTTCAGTAGCATATGGCTAGACACAATAACACCTTGGTCATGGTGTAGTAATCTATTAAGGACTAGAAATTTTAAGTTGACAAATTAGAAGTTATATGTTAAGTGTAAACAAGTAAGTATGAGATGAAGGGGGAGAATTCTACGTTGATCTTATCTGATTTAGTCCAGAGATCAAGTCAAACGCCACCATAGTGCCCTAATCAAGGGCGCAACAACCTATTGATTGTGGCCCCTTCCGCACCGTGTACAGAAATAGGGAAAAGTGGTGACACACTAACCAATATTCACCATACCCTCTTGCACCTAGCACACATGAGATCCAATATATCTCTACATGGTTAGTGAAGGGAACACTACCACCACTAGAGTCGATCTCTAACCACTCTAATAACATCCTCTCATAACCATAAAGGTATAATTTCTTTGTTCTACCATATATAATGGCTACAGTTATGAGCTAAGGTCATTAGAATCTAATAGGCTGATTACAACTATCCTACTGCTTCTACGCATTAAGGACCAGCTTGTAGAGACTTTAGTTCCTTGATAAGTCTCGGCCAGCTCCACTATTTGAACCTGTGGGAGCCATTGATGTTTTAGTGCTACAATTGTTCAATGCTAGTACTTCATAGCACATCTAGAGCCAACATAAGAGCATCTCCACCTGACCTATTTTCTCCTTCCTTAAATTTTCTATAGGGACTAAACATTATTCCTAGTGCGTGCACCTCGGGGGAAATGCAGCAAAGGCTGGTAAATCTTAACAAGTGTTCTACATATAGATGGCTAGATGGGGCCATGCCTGGCAGGCTGGCCCAAGGCACAACCCATCTAATCGTGCCGAGGCCTGACCTGACACGATCCAAATCGGGCCGATGCCGGCCTGACCTGACCCGATACGATTATTTTTTTTATTTTACAAAAAATAGTAAACATATAAAAGAAATGTCTATTCGCTATTTACAATGAGTGAACCTAGGTTTTAGTAGCTAGCCGACTGTAGCAAGTGTCTCTCGTCTTCCCTCTAGGAGGGCGCGAGTTTGAGCCCTCACTCCCTGTCATTTTTTGCTATTTTTTGATTTAATCAACTAGACTAACACGCCAACCCGGCATGGTTAGCAGGGTGGCATGCCGTTCCTAGGTCACAGCTGCGGCACGTGGGCTGGTCTGGCACGGCTTGATTAGCTGATCGGGTCTAGCGAGCCGTGCCCTAAACGGGCCGTGCTAGATCAGGACCGGACTGCTTGTTTGGGCATCTATAGTTTTGCATTGCTACCCTTTTCTACAAAGCGTAGTGTGATGAAGTGTTGCTAATTGGAAATTGTGTAGGTTATGCACTAGCATATCTACCATGTTCAACCAAGATCGGACGCGAGTAGAGGATAATAGATCATTGCCACTAGACATGCAACACAACGGAAGAAAAACATATCGATATATTGGAAGTACACTACACCATGACACAATATTACCGACAAATTGTCTGATGGTAAAACACCTAAATAACGTCGCATAGTCCGTCAGTAAAGTGTTTTGCCGACAAATAATGATTGTTGGCAAAAGCCCTGTCGGCAATAACCTTTACCGGCAGACATAGATCTCCCGACAAACTATATGTCGGCAATGTTGACGTTATTACCGATAGACATGTCTTTACCGTCGGACAACGTTTTGCCGACATATTCCTTGTGTCGACGCCTTGTGTGTCGCTACAAGTTTATATGCCGACAGATTATCTGATGTTGTTCCTTATGTGCAGTTAAAAAAAATCTATGCATACAAATATATATGCTAATGAAACAAATAATAAAGTGATTATGATACACATTGCAGGACAACTTGAATAATATGTAGATCAGAATATATGAAATTTAATTACTACAAGAGAGATCGACCTTTGACTTTGGATTCCAACATAAATTTGTTTGGAACATCATTTGTGTGATGAACATATAAAATATAATAGCATACATGTGTAAGTCCCAAAATCTGTATAAATTTTTTTATGATAATAAAATAAATATATGAAGAAATAAAATAGTAAATTCTGACATCTCAACTTATACTTGAGCAATGAATGTTGAAGACTGAATTTTGAAAACCAAGAACTATTTTGAAAAAAAAGTAATAGAAAAGTTTTCTATTCAACTAAATGATTATGTATATCATTAAATGATGCACCATAAGCATTTATTTACATGAATATCTACTTCTAAAGTAACTCTTACTTCTTATCCCACGTCCAAACTACTATGTTTCTAAAAAGAAAGAAAACAATGTGGGTGCTATGCATGATTCAAACATCTACCAAACAAATAAATCAATTAAAATAAAATATATGAATAAGAATATATTCCTTTACACCAATATGTGAATTTGGTACATTTTGATCCATGGTATGACTCATAACAAAATTTAAATTTAGATTTGAAAATCAAGAGAATGAAAATAGGAGAAATAAATGTTATAAAATACAAAATAAATTCATAAATAAATAAATCCTACACCAGTCATACTTATAATCTGAGTGTAGGTTTACCACAAGTTTGAATTTGAAATTGTAACTCAAAATGGGAATTTAAATTATGAATTTAGAAATAAGAAGGAAAAGAATATGCACTATGATGAAAAATATACATGAATAATTATATTCCTTCATGTTGGCACTCTTATTTGTGCACTTAATTTGTGTGCGAAACTTATCAACAGATTTGAATTTTAAAACCAAAGTTTGAAATCTGGAAAGAATTGCAAAACTAAAATAGAAAAGAAAAAGATAAAGAAATCCTGCACATGGGCCAACTTCTCCCCTACCCTTGGCCCACATCCAGTTGGCTGCATCCGCTCGACCCACTTAACCATTTTCCTCCACGCTGCCCTTCTTCATTCTCTGAATGGGCCAAAATTACCCCCAGCCAGCCCATCTTGCTATTACTCCACCCCATCAATTCTATGTCACACTGACATGTGGGGCCCGGTCGTCATCACTGATCTTCCAACCCAGCCATAACAGATTGCGCGCTGGTTGCGGGGGTGGATCCGTGCTTGGCGTGGATGGGCCCCCATCCTTCCGGGATAAAAGCAACCCCCCTGCGACCGCTTCTACCACCTAGCCTCGACCTGAGGGTGCCGAAGTCTTTTCCGCCGAGTAAAGTGCAGAGAGAGGAGAGCCCAAAAGATCCCAAGTCGCTGCCCGCCTAGCCAAACGGGAGATGGTTGGAAGGAGCTCTATGGCGCGCCATCTCTGCCTTACCGTTAGCTTGGTCGTGGGATCGGTCAGGGTGACGGATGGGGATGCTCCTGCGCGTTAGTGGCTGTGCCTCGTGACGGCCATATGCGTGTGGCCGCGCCAGCACTGGGAGTCACGTTGGAGCAGCTCGGTTGCGAGATCCTATCCACGGGCTAGGTCCCTCGTGATTAATCGGGCTCTGTAACTCCGGTAAGAGCTCTAGATCGCTTCTCCGTTTTTCCTGTCATAGTTTAGCACCATTCGGTTGGATGTGGGAGCACCAATGCGTCGAGCATGTTCTCTGGCCATGGCAGCCACCGCGGTGACCTCTCTCGCCACTGTATTTGATGGCCGGGGTAGGAAGAAGGCGTCGTGGCCGTCGGATCGGCGATGGGTGGCTGAGAATAGAAGCAGCATACCCCTTCGTATTGTAGTGTCCTGGCCGTCCATTCTAAGATGATCGGCCGTGATTAGACGACTTCATAACCCTTCGCGC
Source organism: Zea luxurians (assembly GCA_029449295.1). NCBI lineage: Eukaryota > Viridiplantae > Streptophyta > Magnoliopsida > Poales > Poaceae > Zea > Zea luxurians. The sequence goes on along the minus strand of JAOPSE010000003.1, from coordinate 146,474,006 downwards.
GATCTGATCTGGACCTTCAGATTTTGATCGGGCGGTCAGGGGTAAGCGCGGATGTATAGCTCGCCTGGATTTAATCAGGCGCGTCCGTTTCTGATCGGGCGACCCTGGATGGAGCATACCCCTTCGACCAGAAACTTTGCTAAAGAGTCCTCGGGGATTCTAGGAATTAACCCGCAATCCAAAGATGTTGTGCGCTGAGTGTTGGGAAAGTTGTAGAATCGCCCCGGGATTCCCAGAAAATCATGCGCGTAGTCCAGTCAGGGGGGTAATTAATATAAAAGATATTAGAAATTGGTTTTTGGGTATAAAAATAATTGCAGAAACCCATTTAAATCATATAAAATTCATATTAAATCCTTTTTTACCCATTCTAGTTTCTATAATTTTATAAAATTATTGTTTATCATTTAGTACCACTGTTTTGACATGAAAGTCATAATAAAATTTATATCTTATCTAAAAACACATAGAATCTCTGGAAATTCATAACTTAAAATCTATAACTCCGATTTGATCCATTCAAGTTGCGTTAGTCTCGTATAAATATTTACTATCTAGTAACAACATTTATTATACCACGTCGCATTCTTTTATAATTAGATCTTTATTTAACTTATGTTGGTTAGTTTTGTTAATCTGCTTATTAATGTAGTAGAAGATGATATATGATCAATTTATGACTTAGATTAAAGTTGAGATAAGTATTTATAGTATAACCTCTCATATGATTTATATTAACCAATTTATAATATAGTTTAATATTTTAATCACATAAATCCTCTATAAAATCATAACTCCTTAACCGTGACTCCGATTTTAATGGTTCTCGATCATGCGATCTCGTAGCTTCGTGTAGATCATTATTATGTAGTATGTTCTTATGTTTGGTGTGATGTTAATTTTGTCTATACTATGTCTGCTTGTATTGCTACGACTAGCAGTGCGGTCACGAGGATCCAAAGAATCACTCTGGTAACTGGAATCTCAAGTGCCAGGCAAGTTGTGCCCTTGATCACATTTGTTACCCAATAATGTTCTTTAATATCACTTATTCATGCATAGGTTTAATTTTGATGGGACCCAATAGGTCACCCTAGTCTGTTTATCCTGTTTACCTTGTTTTACCCCTGAATCAATTGGGTAGTTATGCTATTGCTTTATATGGTTTTCGAGTTAATATTTCATTATATCCATGTTCCAATTATTCTGGTATGTTATTTATGTTCATGATAAGATCGTTATGTTAATTGGAACATGGAGCGACCACCCGGGAAAACAGTGCTACCACAAGGGTTTAATGGGACGCCCTTGGCTGATTAACTAGGAAAGCTAGTGGAGGTCTTCCTTACCCGAAAGGGGCAAGGGCAGTAGGGGAGTGGTCAGTGTAGGGAGGTCCTTGGGTTGATTTTGCTGCGATGGCGGTCAGGCGAGGGATTCCTGCACTGGAGCTTCCTATAAACTGTAGCGGGATTTCTGAAGCTAGTGGAACTTTGTAAAGGCCTCGTAGTGTTACCCTGCCTCGCTTCCTTGGTAGAGGTGTATGGGATTCATGACCCCTTGGCAGATGGGTAACACGGCTTGTGGGTAAAGATGCGCAACCTCTGCAGAGTGTAAAACTGGTATACTAGCCGTGCTCACGGTCATGAGCGGCTCGGACCCTCACATGATTAATTTATGGAACCTAAATTCAATTTGTCATTTGCATTTGCATGGGAGTATTTATTAATTTTGTTCTATTACTTTTATTAAGGTTTGGTATTTACTTACACTTAGTAACTGCTAATAAACCTTTGACCAACTTATAAAAGCAATGCTCAGCTTCAACCTTTATTTTGTTGATCAGCCTTACACTTCACATGAACTCCCACCTTTGGTGAGTTCATGCCACATTATTCCCCACAACTTGTTGAGCGGTGAACATGTGTGAGCTCACCCTTGCTGTCTCACACCCCCACAGGAGAAGAACAGGTGGTTCAAGTGGAGCCGCATATCGAGGAGTTCGATTCGATCTTGGTGGCGTCTCCCAGTCGACTTTCTAGCGCCAATGATAGATTTTAGATCCTGCTATATTTATCTTTTATTTTTGTAAGTCTTCCGCTATGTAATAAGTACTCTGATTATTGTGACATTTATCTCTATACACTCTATGATTATATATGTTGTCTTCTTTGGCGCATGTATGAGATGCACCCGACTTTGTCCCTTAAAGCCTGGGGTGTTACAACATGTTTCCTAAATTCTGATGTGATCTTTCAGTACTATTACATGCGAAAGTCTAAAGATCCATCTACTCTCCCTACTAAAATCTCTCCATTAGCTCAGTGTTACGCCAACGGCTAGCATGCATGCTCGTAATCATTTTCTCACGCACTTCAAGCATCAACTCAATCTGATCCTGCGTGCTTCCAACACCTCTTCCTGCAGCAGATTCTGATAATTTTTCAATTACTGTATTATCATGTCTGTAAACTCCCAACAGAAAATACAAACTAAAAGTGCACAAGATTACAAAGAAATAGAACATGAAAACATGCTCCAATAAAAATGGAAATAGGGCCACCCAAAATAAAAGAACGCTCCAACTAACTAAATCAGATACAACTCCAAAATTTACTAGATCAATCAATATGTACAAATAGGCCTGAGAACCATGAAGCCTTAACAACATGACAAACTCTCCACCAAAAACTACCATGAACCAAACAATACAAATCATCAGGCAGACTGATAAATTTTAGAGCATCACCTAAAGCCCAACCACAAACACAAACTAAAAGTTTGGAACACCCCAGGCGAGTGCACATGCGGCTCCCAACAGATAATAAAAAAACTTGAGACTCAATTATCTCCTCAGCTCATCCTCTTTACATATCTTCATCATCGCTGAAACCATTATAACGACGCCAATGCTATCCTATTTAGTAGTGTACAACATCCTTAACTATTTGTTGGGGGCCTTCGTCCTCCGAAGGTCCTCAAAAACGTAATTTAACAACGTTTTCCAAGTATGGTTTATAGACAGGTACCTTCGGATTCAGGATTAAAAGCATATATGATGAGAAGGGCATGATCGTGACAAAGGTTGCTAGTGCGCCGAAGCTATGCGAAAGGGAGCTTCGGCTCAATCGCGGGAAAGAGGAACCAACTTAAAGGGGAAAAGGCTATCCAGTCCTCATAGATTTTTGTATAGGTCAATAGTAAATGCAAAGGGCATAACTGTAATTTCTCACAGGCTGCGTCTTGTGCCTATAAATAGATGAACAGTACTCCCGTACTATTCACGCTGACTTGTATTCACTCGTGCATCACGCTTGGACTTTTACCTTCTGTGAAGCCGAAGGTACAAATGTAATACAATATTGTTTCTGTTTATCCACGATAACAATAAATATATTAGCAATATCATGTGATTATTCATGTTGTCTTTTATATTTCATATGCTTCTTCTTTCATTAACATATGCTGTGATGATGAAGGTATGTCCTTCATCACCTTCGTCTGAAGATCATTATATCATATGGGAGATAATGCTTCGAAAGACGAAGGGCATTAACCTTTAACATTTTGTGTTGCCTTGTTCTTAATTCATAGCACTTGAGAATAAGTCCCCAACATTGGCGCCCACCTCCGGTGAACCCTTTTCGACCACCTTCGGCAAGCACTAACCTTCGTCATGCCGCTGAAGAAAGCTCCAGCACCAGGGACTGTTGCACTACAGCCGCTGGACCCAAACCAAGAAACTCTTTCTCTTCGAGAGGCTCGAAGCCAGAAGAGGAAAGCCACCAGTCCAACACTCCAGGAGGAGGAGTTGGACCAAGAGATCAGGGATATGGAGATCATCCATCAGCAAGTACAAAGGAAGAAGGAAAAGATGGCGCGATTAGCTGACCTTCAAAGGCAGATCGACGAAGCTACTGAAGAAGTGCGCCATCTCGTTCAAGACGAACAAAACCGAAGGCCCTAGCATAGGGAGCTTCATCAGGAAGGCCTATTCAACGAAGATGGATGGTACAATGATTTTAATCATGATACCTTTACCTTTGATGATGCCTCTCCCTTGGCAGTAGAACTGCAGGCTACTCCATGGCCCCCATCGTACAAGCCACCTCAGCTTCCCATGTATGATGGGCATTCAGATCCAAAGCAGTTTCTCATGAGCTACGAAGCAACTATATCTTCGTATGGAGGCAATACCGCAGTTATGGCGAAGTCCTTCGTCATGGCAGTCCAGAGTGTAGCTCAAACATGGTATTCTTCTCTTCGGCCAGGGACAATCACATTGTGGCAGAAGCTTAAGGACATGTTGGTCACTAGCTTCCAAGGCTTCCAAACGAAGCCGGTCATAGCTCAGGCCCTATTCCAATGCACACAAGACCATGAAGAGTACCTTCAGGCGTATGTACGAAGGTTCTTGCGATTGAGGGCACAAGCGCCTACAGTGCCCAATGAGATTGTCATTGAGGCCATAATCAAAGGTCTTCGCCCATGACCTACTGTCCAATATTTCGCCAGGAAGCCCCCACAAACTCTAGAAAAGCTGCTTCAAAAGATGGACGAATACATTTGGGCTGACAATGACTTCCGCCAAAGAAGGGAGGAAGCTTACAGATTCTCTAAAATGACTAGGGGCTTCGGAGTAAGAATCCACCCGAGGCATGTCAGGTCAATTCACAACTCCACTCAGAATGATGATAAAGGAGGTCAGCTGCATAGGCCACAGTATACCTCACAATCTTTGGGGCAGCAACAAAGCTATTTTCGGCCGCCAGCTCCAAAAGGCAGAGGTGCCAGGGGCTTCGGAGGAAGATATGGGGACCAGCCTAGAAAGATCTACTGCTTATTCTGTGGTGAGAGGGCCATACCACAAGAATGTGCCAAATCACCATCCAAAAGCAGAAGGAGATTGCAGAAGCCGAAGCTCGGCAGAATCAGCCGAAGCAGGTCTTGCACACTGCTTCGTGCCATTCACCCTACATACCAGAATATGTGGGTAATCACTCTGCAGCTTCTGTTGCTTCGGCTAGTCAGCCACAGGCTCCTTGGCCACAGCTTCCACCTCCGCCCCCTCTACAGCCTACTTATTCACGAGGTCAGTAGCCAGAAGGGAGCCAACACACTCAGCAACAGAGGGATTTCAGGGAGGAATCCGAAGCTCGCACAGTTAACAGTACTGTGCCGGAGTCAAAGCACATCTATTGAGAGATATCCTACCCTCTGAAGCACTTTTTTACTCTATGTCATTTTGTTTTTTAATAAAGGACAAGTAATGCAAGTCTAGTTTTAATTCTTTGTAACAGTTTCGCTTTTGTTAAAATGAAATATATCTTCTTCACAGATTTACAAATCTTGAAAATTGCCGAAGCTTCAAAAAGTCGTTCCTAAGGGAGCGCAGCGTAAGTCTTGCCGAAGTTTAAAAAGTCATTCTCAAGGGAGCGCAGAGTAAGTTTTTTGCTCAAAAGTCATTCCTAAGGGAATGCAGAGCTAAATACCGCCGAAATATAAGGCGAAGCGCGAAAAGTCATTGCGAAAAATACCGCCGAAATATAAGGCGAAGCGCGAAAAGTCAACGCGAAAAATACCGCCGAAATAGAAGGCGAAGAAGTTCAAAAGACGTTCCTAAGGGGATGCAGAACTTACACCAAAAAATAAGCGGTGAAGCCGAAAAATAAATGACAAAGAGATTTGGTCGTTCCTAAGGGGACGCAGAGATGGTGTGTTCCAGTGTGAGTATGTGGGTGCGTATTTTCGGCATTAGCATCATCTTTTTGCATCATATCATTACATCATCTCGCATATCATCACATCATACATCATATTGCACCAATGACACGAATTGAATACGAAGCCCATCTTCAGAGGTTTTATAAAAAATGAAAGCGTGCTAAGGCACAAAGCTGAGAAATACAGCTTCGTCTGTTCTAATGCCAAAGAAAGGATCCTTTGTTTACGAAGATAGGATGTTTTTATGAAGCAAGGATATTTTTTCCAAAGCACGAATTTTCTTCTTTACGAAGCATGAAAAGAAGGGAAGGTGTTTTTTCGCCGAAGGCTCAAAAAGCGGTATGTATATAAAGTTTCATGCCTCGCAAAGAACTGAATTACAAAAAATTTACATTAAAAAACATATGCATCGAGCATCGCAGTCTTGATATAGCAAAGTTACATTGATTATCTAACAATGTTTTTACAAACAACTACTAATCCTCTCTCAGGACCTTCTCCGCAACTTCATTTAGCAGCTTGTTAACGACTTCGTCAACAATAGATTCTGCTACATTAATGATATCTATTGCTTCTTTCATTTCCGGGTCTGCCAGGGGGTCGAACGGTTTTGGTGGAGGAGATAGTTCAGGTGTGAAAAAAAATCAATCAGTTTGAAGCCACGAAAACAAATGACGAAGCTAAAACCAATTAAACGATACCTATCCGTCTCTCGAGTTCTGTAGCTTTCTCAGCTTCTTTTGCTGCTTCTCGAGCGTCATGAATATCTTTTTCGCTCTTCTTCATTATCTCGTGGGCCATTTCTCGGCCACCATTCTCCCAGATGTCAGTGAAAAATTTTTCACCAAGAAAACTCGCTTCGGCCGAGGGGTCCTTTGTGTCATCTACGGAGAGGGCAGCTTTGGCCTGGGCCAAGGTTTTAACATGATCACAACTCGCCTTCTCCAAGATAGCTGAAACTCCTCTCGCATAAGAGAACGCACAGACATCCCCACGATCGCCTAAGATTTCTTCAAAAGCTTCGGCTTCTCCGCTGATCCACTCAATGACACCATCAGGGTCGCCTTGTATGAAGTTATCTTCGTTTGAATAGGCGCCCACGTTGGCGAAGCTGGTCTTTATCTTGTTCACGCAGCCCAAAGATTTTTCAAAACATCTCTCCTTGGATGCGCGAAGTTCTTTAACTGTTTTTTTAAATAATTTTTCCAATATTCACTGGCCTCTCGATCAGCTTCTGCAACAACGCATTTTACCTTGGCTTCTGCTAGTTGTTTCCGAAGCTCTTCAATCTCATTCTTTTGGACCTCAGCTTGAGCCTTGGAATTAGTGTCGTCTTCTTTTATTTTGTTTATCAATGAAATTAATATCTTGTCTTTTTCAAGGCCTTTGTTCCTTAGTTCAATTACCTCTGAACGAAGGTTGTTCAGAGCTATTGTATACCCTTCATCTTCAATGTCTTTCTGTGCTCTAAGGGCATTGCTAAGGATTAGGCCCTATAAGAGGAGGACAAGATCAGGTACAAGCAAATGAAGCAATTCGTTTTCAAATACAAAACTAGCTTTTATACCTTTATGCTATTATATGCTAAACTGTCAGTCAATTCATCCTTTGATAACACCAAAAGGCCTTCTTCTAGCTTCGGAAATCCGAAGCTTCTACTCATCTCCCGGCAGACGGATATTTCTTTATTATCCGGGAGACAGTACAAAAAATCTTCCTCTCCACTGCCATTGAACAATAATGCCCCCTTTGGGTATTTCAGTTTTTGTCACACCCTTTTCTGAGGGGCAGAGCCGGGTGCATAGCATATGTGTGCCAGGATCTATTTCCACACATATGTTGACGTCACAAGTGTAATATATCAAAAGAACAATGCATAAAAGCGTAAATAACGATTATATTAACATATTACACATCGAGCAGACATAATGTCTTAACCATTATTCATCAAAGTACAGCGAGACATGGACATCCATCCACAGGAAGATGACCGGGGGTATCGCTAGACTAGCATCCATGGAGCTCAGCATCATAACTTCATCTGCAAACTTCTGATCAAAATTAAGCAAGGGTGAGCTCACTTATGGTCGGGGCTCAGCAAGTGGGAGAAAAACTAATGCAAGGTAACAAGGTGAGGCTAAGGTTGAGCAGTAAGCATTTTAGTTGGTCCACATTTTATTAACAACACCTGTCTTACTAATAAGTGTGAATCCCAAGTATTCCCATTAAACAAAGGTATAAGATATATCAACAATACTTAAGTGAAACCACTTAAGCAAACCATTGGCAGATCATCGGATCTCGATTTATTTTTATCTTTAAGTTCAATTATCATGTGAGGAGTCCAGGCCGCTCATAACCGTGAGCACGGCTGATATATCAGTTTTACACTCTGCAGAGGTGGTACAACTTTACCCACAAGCCATGTATCCCCTCTAGCCTGGGTCGGCCAAAACCCGTAAACACTTCTGAGGTGAGTGGCTAGGGATCCACTATGAGGCTTTCACAAAATACACTTAATACGAAGCAACCCGCTAAGGTTTCTAAAGACAATGGTGGAGGCCCCCTGGGTGAGGTACCTTAGACAAGAATACGTCCCCATGTTAACGTGGGTTGCCAACACCTACCGCTCCCCTCTTGCCCATATTTCAGGTAAGGTTGCCAAGCACTAAGCATATAAAGCTAATTACCAAAGCCAGAGCCATGATAGCACTCGTGGTTGCACTGTTATCCCGGGTGGTCACTCCATGTTCCAATTAATATGCAATAATCTTGTTTAACCATCGGGTTAACAACAATAATTGTAAACTTACCATTTTGGAACATTAATATCATAAGCGGGAGTGACTGCATAAAGTTAAGTTGTAGCAATAGCATAGCTACGAAGGTAAAGTATAATTCCCAGGTTTGATCAAGGAATAAGGTTGGAAAGGTTATCTAAATAGGTAACCCGTCAAATTATGCATATATATCCAAAAGAATAAACTTTATTAAATGTATTGTTTGGGATCAAACAGAATATGCAGAGGGAGAAGTCCACTTGCCTTGCTTATTGAAAACTTGAGGTTCTTCCACATATAGGAATAGATCTTGATTCTTAACTACTAGATCAACCACTGAATATCACACAAACAAACAAGAAGAACAAACACCACTTAATAACATACAACATTCAACATACGTAAAGCTAAAAGAAAGCCTAATGAAAAGAGCGTTCGCTTTTCAAAAACATTACACGCAAGGGTTATAATAAAAAGGTATTCTTTTCAAAAATGTGTGATCTATACTTTATAAAACAAGGCATAAGCTTAAAAATATCTTAATTAAATAATTATCTCTTAATTTTGGTTGAAAACATAAAGCTATAATTCTTATTATTTCTTGTTTGAAAAATATAACAATCATAATTCAAATATTAACGAAACATGTAAAATGTTGCAAACACTAATTTTAAATGTGTATCACAAATTTATGAAGCTAACAAATCAACATTTACTTTATGTGGGTTTTAAATACTTATTTAAAATAGGGAACCTATCGCATGTCTCTACACGTAATTAAACATACATATGAAGGGGGTAGCTGGTAAAATGTTCGTCTTATTCTACCTTGGTTCGGCGACGGGGATGGATTTATAGCGGCAATAAGGAGGGCACCAGCAGGGAAGTCGACGATGTGGTCAAGTCGCAGCGTAAACAGTAGCACGAAGGGCGTGGTCGTTGCGCGGGGATGAAATCCGTTGAACGACGAATGGCGACGATGTCGGGCGAGCAGTTACAACAGTGTCAAGCGACAACAAACCAGGTGGCTGACTTCTCGACGTATGTAGCAGGAGTTTCAACGAGGTACTGCGCAGCACGGCGGCGAGCAGCAATAGCGAGTGAGCAGAGACGGCGCCAGTAGCAGGAGTAGGGGACTTCCGTGCCTGGAAATCGAGGAGCACCGGGAAGAGATGCCGACAGCAGGGTCGGCACGGCACCGGCGAGCCGAGAAGCTTCGGCGAGCTGTGTCGGTGAAGGCGGCGAACGCTGGCTCGGCGTGGCACGAGCAGCAAGCCCGGCAAGAAACGAGCAGCCAGGGACAAGGGATTAATGAACGTAGCTTTATAGAGGCGGGAGAGAGACGCGAAGGGGCGCTGGTGGAGGAGCAGCGCTGTCGACCATTAATGGCTGAGCAATTAGGAGTTGGGAAGGGAGTAATTGGGGGAGGAGAAACTGTCACCATTGATGACAGCAAAGAAACGTCCATCGTACATTTTAGCAAGGAGGAGGGAAACGGCGCGACGCTTTGGGGGAGAGGAAGGAGAGGGGTCGGGAGCCTGCAGCGAGGGAGAAGAAGCGAGACGTCATCTTCGGTTTTCCATCGCAGGGGATGAGCAGACCGCCGGTTTCGTGCGTGCAAGCGAGCAGCGTCCGAGAGAAGAAATGGGGAGACAGCCGTGGGGAGAAAATAAAATAGAGATGGGCCCACCTGCATGTCGGTGAATGTGAGAGGAGAGTGAAGGAGCTTAGGAGCATGTGTATCGTGGGTGTTTTTCTTTTTAATTTCGATTTTTTTTCTTTTTTAAATAACAGAATATAAATATACATATATATAAAAAAAATTATACTAGGTCCAAAGATTATTTACATGAATATTTTATCCTTTTGAAAATAATTTAAGTTTTGCAATTCCAACAATTAAATAGAATGGGCTTCCAGAAAAAATATCAAATAAAATGAAAGTTTTGCAATTACTTACAAACATAAATTATTAACCTATCAAAATGCGTATTTCAAAACACCCATTTTAACAACATTATTATTTTATAAAATTATTTTCTCACCATTTAAATCCAGAAATTGGATTTGGAATTCAAATCACAAAACATATGTTTAAGCATGAATGCATCAAGCACTTGGTAAATTTTATCTATTCAATAAATTGTTAAATTTATTTATATTACATTTTACTATTAGAAATCATAAGTATTTTTCCTTTCTATTGAAAAATAATAATATAAACTAAGTTATCTTCAATTGATGGATTTAGGGTGTTACAAAATCTACCCCTCTTAAAAAGAATCTCGTCCTCGAGATTAGGGAAGGCTAGCAAGAAAACAATGGTGATATATGGTTACTCGTAGGTTCTTGGTTCACATTGAACTCTTCTAAGCTTAAGGAACTTATTGTTTCTTCGCTCCGCAATGACTACAAATCAAGTGATCTTCATCATCGTACTTATAACTGGTTGGTCTTCTCGATTATTGTTTGGGTCTTGCTTGACCGTCTTCTTCTTTAGTTGGTCTAGATGTTTCTTGGGGCATTCACGAATAATATGTTCTTCATTTTTGCAGTAGTAGCAAGCACCTCTTGCTTTGAGTTCTTTGCGAGTCAACTTTGCTTGACCAACGGGTGATGAGGGATGATTGGGTGTCTGTATCCCATATAGCTGAATCTGGCTTGATTCTTCTGTTTGGGTATCCATGTGTTTCGGGGCTTCTGCTTGTGGTTGAGGTGGACTACTCATGTATCCAAACATTTTTCTATTCCTTTTGTTGTTCTTCACGATGTTGGTAGAAGTTTCTATGCATTTTTGTTCATATTCCATGTCTGGAGTCTAAGATAGCTTTATCTCGAAGGTGTTCGGTAGTGAACTCTTCTCAGGACAATTATGGAAGTAATGACCTTCACTTCCACATTGATAGCAAGCTTTTCTTGAAGTTATTTCTTGACTTTTTCCATGTTTCCATTTTTGTTTCTTGGACCTGACGTGACGACGGGGCTAAAACTGTGTGCAGGTGATAGTCCATCCATCAATGTAACACTCATTTGCTTCTTTTTGGAGCTGAGCATCCTTGTGATGTTTCCTTTTTGGAAAACCTGGCAATTCATCGTCTAACAGTGCATTAGGTATTCGAGAATCTGTTATTAGTTGTTCTTGGGGAGACCATTGACTTTTTATGCCAGAGAACAAAATCTGGTTCTTCTGTTTTGTAGTTTCACTTTCGTTCGTACTGATCTGGCGACAAGGAATTCCATAGTACTCGCAACAACAACATGTTCCAAGGTCACTTGTCTGTTGGTTTGGTTGTGCATCCTTTTGTGTCTTGAATGTTTGTTCATCAGCTGTTTTATTTATAGTGTTGTTTTGACTTGCCAACACACCACATTCTTTGCACTTAGTGACATCACTGGTAGTTGACATTCCAAGGTCTGACATCTGTATGGGTATGGAAGAACGGAAGGGACGAAAGGGTTGAGCAAAGACAGATTATAGAGAGCAGAGAAAACCCATCTATCTAAGGTTTTTCCTAGCTAACTGATGTCATTGTGGACAAAAGTCACACAATACAACAACAATCATTACAAAGAAGCAAATCAAACATAGTCACAAATATAACTAACATGAACTCAAACATATCAGCACAACACAATCCAATTCTACTCATTCAACCAAAACAAAAGGTGAGACAAGGTTTGGAATAAGAAAGATATTATAAAGTCAAGGAGTCAGGTAAGAATTATCAAGGAGTTAGACAAGACATATTTGTCGGTGGCCAATAGTGAAATAAGATAATCATGAACTATTAAAGTTAGGATAAATGATACAACCAAAGATATAAAGTGAGTTAGGGAGAAAGCGTTATCAAGGAGTAGAGAACCAAAGGTTTCATACATCAAGGTAGATATTGCGCAAGGGTGGCAATACAATGGCACGAAAGCAAAAGTATAAGAATTCAATAGGGAGAAAGCATTATCAAGGAGAGAAGTAGAGAGACAAAGGGTTCAATATATCAAGGTAGATATTGTCCAAGGATGACAATACAATGGCAAGAAAACAAGAGTAGAAGAAATCAAGGGTTATATAACAATATTATGGATTAGAAAACAACTACAATATAACATTGTCCTTACCGATCTAGTCGAAAACTTAGCGCTATAGAACTATCCTATCAACCTAACCAAGAAGAATGGTAATAGATCCAAGAGATCTATAACGAAAATTCTTGCGGGGCAGGGATAAGACAGAGAATGGGGCATCTTCCATAGCTTCTAAAGGGTTCCTTCCGGTAGACTTCACTTCAAGTTCCACAATCCTAACTTGATCATCTTGTAGTGCTTCCGAGTAGAGTCTTCTGATAGACCAAAATCAGACTAGAAGAGTTGAAAATAAAAGAGACGAGTTTTAATATAAAGTAAATTTTAATGGAGTAAAATATATCTAGCTTTGAAAGACTGACTGGGCTTTCCATTTCTAACTAATCTAGCGACCTACGGTCACATTGCTTTGATACCACTTCTGTCACACCCTTTTCTGAGGGGCAGAGCCGGGTGCATAGCATATGTGTGCCAGGATCTATTTCCACACATATGTTGACGTCACAAGTGTAATATATCAAAAGAACAATACAAAAAAGCGTAAATAACGATTATATTAACATATTACACTTCGAGCAGACATAATGTCTTAACCATTATTCATCAAAGTACAGCGAGACATGGACATCCATCCACAGGAAGATGACCGGGGGTATCGCTAGACTAGCATCCATGGAGCTCAGCATCATAACTTCATCTGCAAACTTCTGATCAAAATTAAGCAAGGGTGAGCTCACTTATGGTCGGGGCTCAGCAAGTGGGAGAAAAACTAATGCAAGGTAACAAGGTGAGGCTAAGGTTGAGCAGTAAGCATTTTAGTTGGTCCACATTTTATTAACAACACCTGTCTTACTAATAAGTGTGAATCCCATGTATTCCCATTAAACAAAGGTATAAGATATATCAACAATACTTAAGTGAAACCACTTAAGCAAACCATTGGCAGATCATCGGATCTCGATTTATTTTCATCTTTAAGTTCAATTATCATGTGAGGAGTCCAGGCCGCTCATAACCGTGAGCACGACTGATATATCAGTTTTACACTCTGCAGAGGTGGTACAACTTTACCCACAAGCCATGTATCCCCTCTAGCCTGGGTCGGCCAAAACCCGTAAACACTTCCGAGGTGAGTGGCTAGGGATCCACTATGAGGCTTTCACAAAATACACTTAATACGAAGCAACCCGCTAAGGTTTCTAAAGACGATGGTGGAGGCCCCCTGGGTGAGGTACCTTAGACAAGAATACGTCCCCATGTTAACGTGGGTTGCCAACACCTACCGCTCCCCCTCTTGCCCATATTTCAGGTAAGGTTGCCAAGCACTAAGCATATAAAGCTAATTACCAAAGCCAGAGCCATGATAGCACTCGTGGTTGCACTGTTATCCCGGGTGGTCACTCCATGTTCCAATTAATATGCAATAATCTTGTTTAACCATCGGGTTAACAACAATAATTGTAAACTTACCATTTTGGAACATTAATATCATAAGCGGGAGTGACTGCATAAAGTTAAGTTGTAGCAATAGCATAGCTACGAAGGTAAAGTATAATTCCCAGGTTTGATCAAGGAATAAGGTTGGAAAGGTTATCTAAATAGGTAACCCGTCAAATTATGCATATATATCCAAAAGAATAAACTTTATTAAATGTATTGTTTGGGATCAAACAGAATATGCAGAGGGAGAAGTCCACTTGCCTTGCTTATTGAAAACTTGAGGTTCTTCCACATATAGGAATAGATCTTGATTCTTAACTACTAGATCAACCACTGAATATCACACAAACAAACAAGAAGAACAAACACCACTTAATAACATACAACATTCAACATATGTAAAGCTAAAAGAAAGCCTAACGAAAAGAGCGTTCGCTTTTCAAAAACATTACACGCAAGGGTTATAATAAAAAGGTATTCTTTTAAAAAATGTGTGATCTTTACTTTATAAAACAAGGCATAAGCTTAAAAATATCTTAATTAAATAATTATCTCTTAATTTTGGTTGAAAACATAAAGCTATAATTCTTATTATTTCTTGTTTGAAAAATATAACAATCATAATTCAAATATTAACGAAACATGTAAAATGTTGCAAACACTAATTTTAAATGTGTATCACAAATTTATGAAGCTAACAAATCAACATTTACTTTATGTGGGTTTTAAATACTTATTTAAAATAGGGAACCTATCGCATGTCTCTACACGTAATTAAACATACATATGAAGGGGGTAGCTGGTAAAATGTTCGTCTTATTCTACCTTGGTTCGACGACGGGGATGGATTTATAGCGGCAATAAGGAGGGCACCAGCAGGGAAGTCGACGATGTGGTCAAGTCGCAGCGTAAACAGTAGCACGAAGGGCGTGGTCGTTGCGCGGGGATGAAATCCGTTGAACGACGAATGGCGACGATGTCGGGCGAGCAGTTACAACAGTGTCAAGCGACAACAAACCAGGTGGCTGACTTCTCGATGTATGTAGCAGGAGTTTCAACGAGGTACTGCGCAGCACGGCGGCGAGCAGCAATAGCGAGTGAGCAGAGACGGCACCAGTAGCAGGAGTAGGGGACTTCCGTGCCTAGAAATCGAGGAGCGCCGGGAAGAGATGCCGACAGCAGGGTCGGCACGGCACCGGCGAGCCGAGATGCTTCGGCGAGCTGTGTCGGTAACGGCGGCGAACGCTGGCTCGGCGTGGCACGAGCAGCAAGCCCGGCAAGAAACGAGCAGCCAGGGACAAGGGATTAACGAACGTAGCTTTATAGAGGCGGGAGAGAGACGCGAAGGGACGCTGGTGGAGGAGCAGCGGTGGCTGAGCAATTAGGAGTTGGGAAGGGAGTAATTGGGGGAGGAGAAACTGTCACCATTGATGACAGCAAAGAAACGTCCATCGTACATTATAGCAGGGAGGAGGGAAACGGCGCGACGCTTTGGGGGAGAGGAAGGAGAGGGGTCGGGAGCCTGCAGCGAGGGAGAAGAAGCGAGACGTCATCTTCGGTTTTCCATCGCAGGGGATGAGCAGACGGCCGGTTTCGTGCGTGCAAGCGAGCAGCGTCCGAGAGAAGAAATGGGGAGACAGCCGTGGGGAGAAAATAAAATAGAGATGGGCCCACCTGCATGTCGGTGAATGTGAGAGGAGAGTGAAGGAGCTTAGGAGCATGTGTATCGTGGGTGTTTTTCTTTTTAATTTCGATTTTTTTTTTCTTTTTTAAATAACAGAATATAAATATACATATATATAAAAAAAATTATACTAGGTCCAAAGATTATTTACATGAATATTTTATCCTTTTGAAAATAATTTAAGTTTTGCAATTCCAACAATTAAATAGAATGGGCTTCCAGAAAAAATATCAAATAAAATGAAAGTTTTGCAATTACTTACAAACATAAATTATTAACCTATCAAAATGCGTATTTCAAAACACCCATTTTAACAACATTATTATTTTATAAAATTATTTTCTCACCATTTAAATCCAGAAATTGGATTTGGAATTCAAATCACAAAACATATGTTTAAGCATGAATGCATCAAGCACTTGGTAAATTTTATCTATTCAATAAATTGTTAAATTTATTTATATTACATTTTACTATTAGAAATCATAAGTATTTTTCCTTTCTATTGAAAAATAATAATATAAACTAAGTTATCTTCAATTGATGGATTTAGGGTGTTATAGTTTTTGGGCATAATGTTGAACCTCTTGTTTCTCTTCCTTAGAGAGTCCCTTTCCCGAAGCATGGCGGGTGATGTAATCAATGGTTTCTTTTAAAGCTTCGGGAGCAGGAGTGGTAACCTTTTCAGGCGAAACTCGCTCTGTGGCCCTCTCTTCTGTTGCCCTCTCTTCAATTTCCGAAGGTCTTTTCTCAGCGGGCTCTGAAGGCCCAGCTTCGGTATCAGCTTGGACTGCTGCAGCTTCAATTTTGGCTGGCTTTGTTTTAGCTTCGGTTGGCACTTTCGAAGCCTCGGTAACCTTCCTTGAAGGAGTAGAACTCAAAGTCTTTACTGTTTCTAACACATCTAGTACATTTGCCATCCTTCTCCTCTTAGGAGTTGTGGCAGAACTTTTTTGTGCCCTCAGCACTGTTACTTCTGATGAAGGGCTTAGAATTCCTAGCGCTTTTGTTTCTTCAATGTTTGGCTTTTCAGCTTTATCTTTATCAGTCTTCAACTCAGCTAGCTCGGCTGAGGATACCTTCGGCATTTCAACCGGCTCTTCAGTTTTCTGTGTGGGAGGAACGAGTTCTCTTGGTTCAGCAGCTGAAGAAGCCTCCCCAACAAATTCAGGTACCACGGCTGGCTCAATATAGCGTGGCCGATGGGTAAGTACCTTCATCTTTTTGCTTGTAGTCTTCGGCACAGGTTCGGCCGAGGCGACCGCAGCAGTAGCTTTCCTCTTCTTCCCTTGCCCCCGCAGAGGATAGCGGTAGTCGGGATAGATGAAGCCAATAGCATCAAAAACTCTGTTCAATCTCTTCTTTCCCTGACTTCCGAAGGCTGTGGACAATGCATTATCTTCTGCCTTGGAATATGATCCAAGCAGTTCATCACTTGTTACTTCGATGCATTTTAACTAGTCATCGTTCGGCTCTTCAAATTTATCCCCATATTTGAAAGTATACTTCAGCCGGACCAGCTCACCTTCGCTTGACTCGGCGACAGTTTCCTTCGGCATTTCCTAGTTCTCTGCAAGCGGCCATACTCTGAAGGCTATATGTTCTTGGATTAAGTCTCTTGTACCAATGAAAAAACAGACAGTACTAAACGCCTTCTGGCATGCTTCGACGGCTTCGTCAATTTCAACCTTCGGCCTTCGGAGGCCAAAGCGGGACCAAATGGGGCGCATAATAACTTCCTTAATATCTTCTCTTGCCTTTAAGTCATTCTTCACGTAAAACCATTCCTCCATCTAGGCTCCGGACCACCTTTTCTGAAATGTTGGCACCGAGTAGCTTGCATTGGGACGGGCGATAAATCCATAGCAGCCAAGGTTGTTATGATACTGTTCTTTCCCCGTGGCCTTCGTCTCATACAAAAGTTCGTGCATGCTACAGAAGCACTTCGCATTTGGTTCTACCCCTTGGCTTCTTGCTGCCCAGACAAAGATTCCCATCCTCAATATAGCTTCGAGGGTCAACTGGTGAAGGAAAACTTGGTAGGTCTTCAATAGTTCAACTACAAAATTACTTAGCGGAAACCGAAGCCCAGCTTTAAAGAAGCTTCGAAAAATCACAACTTCGTTTCTTCAGGGGCCGGGACGTTGTTGTCTCTGCCAACCCTCACAATAGACATATCTCGAAAGTATCTTCCCCTCATGTTTTCGAGGTGACTTAGCTTAATGGAAGATTTCCTGAAAATTGTATGGCTAGGCCTCCAGGGTCGATCCTCAGAATCTTCGCCACCACTTTCTGCATCATAACTATCACTGTCACTAGTATCCTCAGACAGGCCCTCCAATATCTCCTTAGTAATCTTTTCTATATTTGTTTTTGCCATTGACTCGACAAATCCAGCAATGTATGGATTCACAACCTTCTTCTCCTTAAAAAGCTTCTCCTCTTCAGCAAGCTTCGTCTCAGCAACAACCTTCTTGTCCTGAGGCATTCTTTCTTTCAGAAATGACAAAACTGTGTCTTCCAAACCGAAGCTTGAAAAGCCTTGAAAAACTAGCAAATGTTTGTTAGCAACAGCTGTGAAATTGAGAAAATAAAGAAAATAGCATAGGCAGTGTACCAAATGAGATCGGTGTGAGCTCTTATTTATACGCTTGGCGCGCCCCAAATTGGAGGGTCCCGCCTATCATTGACTGTTGCTATTCTAGCAAAGGGAAGGTGTTTTTTCGGACCTTCGGCTTAAGGCCTTCGTCCATGTCGCAGTCTGAATTTGTTATCTTAAACAAATCAATACTGCGAGGGGCTACTGTTGGGGGCCTTCATCCTTCGAAGGTCCTCAAAAACGTAATTTAACAATGTTTTCCAAGTATGGTTTATAGACAGGTACCTTCGGATTCAGGATTAAAAGCATATACGATGAGAAGGGCATGATCGTGACAAAGGTTGCTGGTGCGCCGAAGCTATGCGAAAGGGAGCTTCGGCTCAATCGCAGGAAAGAGGAACCAACTTAAAGGGGAAAAGGCTATCCAGTCCTCATAGATTTTTGTATAGGTCAATAGTAAATGCAAAGGAAACTGTAATTTCTCACAGGCTACGTCCTGTGCCTATAAATAGATGAACAGTACTCCCGTACTATTCACGCTGACTTGTATTCACTCGTGCGTCACGCTTGGACTTTTACCTTCTGTCAAGCCAAAGGTACAAATGTAATACAATATTTGTCGGGGACCATAATTAGGGGTACCCCCAAGACTCCTAATCTCAGCTGGTAACCCCCATCAGCACAAAGCTGCAAAGGCCTGATGGGCGCGATTAAGGCCAAGGCTCAGTCCACTCAAGGGATACGATCTCGCCTCGCCCGAGCCCAGCCTTGGGCAAAGGCAGCCGACCCTGGAGGATTCACGTCTCGCCCGAGGCCCCCTCAAGCAACGGACACACCTTCGGCTCGCCCGAGGCCCAGTCTTCGCAGAGAAGCAACACTGGCCAGATCGCCACGCCAACCGACCGTATCGCAGGAGCATTTAATGCAAGGATCACCTAACACCTTATCCTGACGCACGCTCTTCAGTCGACAGAGCCGAAGTGACCGCAGTCACTTTGCCGCTCCACTGACCGACCTGACAAGAAAACAGCGCCGCCTGCCCCGCTCCGAATGTCGTGCCACTTGCCAGAGTGAGGTCGACAGCGGCTAAGTCCAGCCTCGGGCGACATAGGAAGCTCCGCCTCGCCCAACCCCAGGGTTCGGCCCCCGTCTCGGCCTCGGAAGATGGACTTCGCCTCGCCCGACCCCAGGGCTTGGACTCAACCACGACTTAGAAGATGACGAACTCCGCCTCGCCTGACCCTAGGGCTCGGACTTAGCCTCGGCTCCGGAAGACGACGAACTCCGCCTCGCCCGACCCCAGGGCTCGGACTCAGCCTCGGCTCCGGAAGACGATGGACTCCGCCTCGCCCGACCCTAGGGCTCGGACTCAACCTCGACCTCGGAGGAATCGCCACCTCGCCCAAACTCAGGTCCGGACCAGCCACGTCGCTAGGGGGGCCATCATTACCCTGCCCCTAGCTAGCTCAGGCTACGGGGAACAAGACCGGCGTCCCATCTGGCTCGCCCCAGTAAACAAGTAATGATGACACCCCACACGCTCCATGACGATGGCAGCTCCCAGCCCCTTACATCAGCAAGGAGACGTCAGCAAGGATCCGACAGCCCTGACAGCTGTACTTCCGCAGGGCTCCAGCGCTCCTCCGACGGCCACGACATCACATGAACAGGGTGCCAAAACCTCTCCGACTGCCACGACGGCATGTACTTAGGGCTCTAGCTCCTCTCTGCTAGACACGTTAGCACACTGCTACACCCCCCATTGTACACCTGGACCCTCTCCTTACGCCTATAAAAGGAAGGTCCAGGGCTCTCGTACGAGAAGGTTGGCCGCGCGGGAGAACGGGCCGACGCATAAGGCTCTTGCTCTCTCTCTCCAACGCGAATGCTTGTAACCCCCTACTGCAAGCGCATCCATCCGCCCTGGGCGCAGGACAACACGAAGGCCACGGTTTCCCCTTACTGTTCTCCCCCCTTTGTGTCCCGTCTCGCGCCGACCCATCTGGGCTGGGACACGCAGCGACAATTTACTCGTCGGTCCAGGGACCCCCCGGGGTCGAAACGCCGACAGTTGGCGCGCCAGGTAGGGGCCTGCTGCGTGTTGACGAACAGCTTCCCGTCAAGCTCCAGATGGGTAGTCTCTAGCAACCTTTCCAACCCAGGACGATGGTCTGTTTTGGGAGTCTTGAGTTCATGTCCCTCGACGGCAGCTATGACATGATACTCCTTCCTCCGCCGCGCGACAGCGACAATGGCGGCCGTCAGCCCGCCCGCCGGCGGCGGAATCAACGACGTCTTCCCCACATGGTGGAAGAACAACATCCAGGTTTGTCCCGTCACCTCCCCCACCGACGGAGGAGGAGGCGGGGCAACCATGGCCAAGCAGGAGGCGACACCTCGTCGGCTGTCAAGCAAGTCGACGACGCCGGTGCCCCAGCGGGGGACACGTCGGGCTTTGACCTTACGTCTGAGACGAAGACGAGCGTCATTTCCCCGCAACACGCCAACCCCAAGCAGACGAACGACGCCAGCATGCTCGCGAAGAACTTGCTGGGCATCGCCCTCGTACCTGAGACAATGGTGCAGTCCGCCCCTGACGCGACTTCGTCACCGCCCGTCGACCAAGAGGTACCGACCGATTCCCATCTCGTGCCTTTTGGATTCAGCTTCGACCCACCAAGCGACCTCGCTTTGGTGGAAGCCTTCATAGAGGCATGTACCAACCCTCCGGGGTACCATATGCGGTCGCCCTGGGACAGACTGACGGTCGTCTCGACCTACGGACCCTCGGGTTCCGAGGAAGATGACGAGCCCGACTTTTGTTGGGATTTCTCTGGGCTCGGTAACCCTAGTGCCATGCAGGACTTCATGACTGCATGCGACTACTGCCTCTCCGATTGTTTCGATGGTAGCCACAGCTTCGGCGACGAGGACTGCGGCCCAAGTCGTGAATGTTTCCACGTCGATCTAGGGGGTCCCGGCGAAGGCAACCATCTTGGTATGCTGGAAAACGGCGATCCCTCTAGGCCTGCACCTCGCGTTGACATCCTTCGGGAGCTAGCTGTGGTCCTAGTCCCTGCGGGGGGTCAGGACGCACAGCTCGAGCAAATCCGCGAGATGCAAGCCAGGCTCGACGAGGGAGCAGGAACACTTGAGCAGTTCCGGCGGAACACCGGGCAGGAATGGGCAGACCAGGCTCCGGCCGGAGAAGCGCGTCATCTACCCCAGGGCATCTAGCACCGCATTGCCGACGACGTCAGTGCAAGGCCGCCACCGGCTTCCAGTGGGGTCGGCCAAAACATGGCTGCAGCAGCAATACTACTCCGCGCGATTCCGGAACCATCGACCACCGAAGGGCGGCGTATCCAGGGAGAGCTCAAGAATCTCCTGGAGAATGCCATGGTCCGACGGGCCGAAAGCTCTGCCTCCCGAAGGCAGGGGTACCCCTCGGAGCATCGCGCCGCGACTTCCCGATTCGTGCGGGAAGCCTCGGTCCACACCGGGCGCACACGCAACACGGCGCCTGCGGTTCCAGGTCGCCTCGGCAACGAGCACCACCACCGCAACCGTCGAGCCCACCTCGACGAGAGGGTGCGCCGAGGCTACCACCCGAGGCGTGGGGGACACTACGACAGCGGGGAGGATCGGAGCCCCTCGCCCGAACCACCCGGTCCACAGGCTTTCAGCCGGGCCATACGACGGGCGCCGTTCCCGACCCGGTTCCGAACCCCGACTACCATCACAAAGTACTCGAGGGAGACGAGGCCAGAACTGTGGCTCGTGGACTACCGACTGGCCTGCCAGCTGGGTGGAACGGACGATGACAACCTCATCATCCGCAACCTCCCCCTATTCCTCTCCGACACCGCTCGAGCCTAGCTGGAGCATCTGCCTCCGGGGCAGATCTCCAACTGGGACGACCTGGTCTAAGCCTTCGCCGGCAACTTCTAGGGCACGTACGTGCGCCCTGGGAACTACTGGGATCTCCGAAGCTACCGCCAGCAGCCGAGAGAGTCTCTCCGGGACTACATCCGGTGATTCTCGAAGCAGCGCACTGAGCTGCCCTACGTCACCGACTCGGACATCATCGACGCGTTCCTCGCCGGCACCACCTGCCGCGACCTGGTGAGCAAGCTGGGTCGCAAGACCCCCACCAGGGCGAGCGAGCTGATGGACATCGCCACCAAGTTCGCCTCTGGCCAGGAGGCGGTTGAGGCCATCTTCCGAAAGGACAAGCAGCCCCAGGGCCGCCAGCCGGAAGACGTCCCCGAGGCGTCCGCTCAGCGCGGCACCAAGAAGAAGAACAAGAAGAAGTCGCAAGCGAAACGCGACGCCACCGACGCGGACCTTGTCGCCGCCGCTGAGTACAAGAACCCTCGGAAACCTCCTGGAGGTGCTAATCTCTTCGATAAGATGCTCAAGAAGCCGTGCCCCTATCATCAGGGGCCCGTCAAGCACACCCTTGAGGAGTGCGTCATGCTTCGGCGCCACTTTCACAAGGCCGGGCCACCTGCGGAAGGTGGCAGGGCCCACAACAACGACAAGAAGGAGGATCACAAGGCAGAGGAGTTTCCCGAGGTCCACGACTGCTTCATGATCTACGGTGGGCAAGTGGCGAACGCCTCGGCTCGGCACCGCAAGCAAGAGCGTCGGGAGGTCTGCTCGGTAAAGGTGGCGGCGCCAGTCTACCTAGACTGGTCCGACAAGCCCATCACCTTCGACTAGGGCGACCACCCCGACAGCGTGCCGAGCCCGGGGAAATATCCGCTCGTTGTCGACCCCGTCATCGGCAACGTCAGGCTCACCAAGGTCCTCATGGACGGAGGTAGCAGCCTCAACATCATCTACGCCGAGACCCTCGGGCTCCTACAGATCGATCTGACCTCGATCCGGACAGGCGTGGCGCCTTTTCACGGGATCATCCCCAGGAAACGCGTCCAACCCCTCGAACAACTTGATCTGCCCGTCTGCTTCGGGACTCCCTCCAGCTTCTGAAGGGAAACCCTCGCGTTCGAGGTGGTCGGGTTCCGTGGAACCTACCATGCAGTACTGGGGAGGCCATGCTACGCCAAGTTCATGGCCGTCCCCAACTACACCTACCTCAAGCTCAAAATGCCGGGCCCCAACGGGGTAATCACCGTCGGCCCCACGTACCGACACGCGTACGAATGCGACGTGGAGTGCATGGAGTACGCCGAGGCCCTCGCTGAATCTGAGGCCCTCGTCGCTGACCTGGAGAGCCTCTCCAAGGAGGCGCCAGATGCGAAGCGCCACGCCGACAACTTCAAGCCAACAGAGGCGGTTAAGTCCATCCCTCTCGACCCCAGCAACGACGCCTCCAAGCGGATATGGATCGGCTCCGAGCTCGACCCCAAATAGGAAGCAGTGCTCGTCGACTTTCTTTGCGCGAACGCCGAAGTCTTTGTGTGGAGTCCCTCGGACATGCCTGGCATACCGAGGGATGTCGCCGAGCACTCGCTGGATATCCGAGCTGGAGCCCGACCCGTGAAGCAGCCTCTGCGCCGATTCGACGAAGAAAAGCGCAGAGCCATAGGCGAGGAGATCCACAAGCTGATGGCCGCAGGGTTCATCAAAGAGGTATTCCATCCTGAATGGCTTGCCAACCCTGTGCTTGTGAGAAAGAAAGGAGGGAAATGGCGGATGTGTGTAGACTACACTGGTCTAAACAAAGCATGTCCAAAGGTTCCCTACCCTCTGCCTCGTATTGATCAAATCGTGGATTCCACTGCTGGGTGCGAAACCCCGTCTTTCCTCGATGCCTACTCAGGGTATCACCAAATTAGGATGAAAGAGTCTGACCAGCTCGTGACTTCTTTCATCACACCTTTTGGCATGTACTGCTATGTTACTATGCCATTTGGTTTGAGGAATGCGGGTGCGACGTACCAAAGGTGCATGAACCGCGTGTTTGGAGAGCACATTGGTCGGACCATCGAGGCTTACGTCGATGACATCGTAGTCAAGACGAGGAAAGCCTCCGACCACCTCTCCGACCTTGCAACGACATTCAAGTGTCTCAAGGCGAAAGGCGTAAAACTCAACCCCGAGAAGTGCGTCTTCGGAGTCCCCCGAGGCATGCTCTTGGGGTTCATCGTCTCCGGGCGGGGCATCGAGGCCAACCCGGAGAAAATCGCGTCCGTCACCAACATGGGGACCATCAAGGACTTGAAAGGCATATAGAGGGTCATGGGATGCCTTGCAGCTTTGAGCCGCTTCATCTCGCGCCTCGGCGAAAGAGGCCTACCTCTGTACCGCCTCTTAAGAAAGACCGAGTGCTTCACTTGGACCCCCGAGGCCGAGGAAGCCCTTGGGAACCTGAAGGCGCTCCTTATGAACGCACCCATCCTGTTGCCTCCCGCTGCCGGAGAAACCCTCTTAATCTACGTCGCCGCTACCACTCAGGTGGTCAGCGCCGCGATCGTGGTGGAAAGACGAGAAGAAGGGCATGCATTGCCCGTCCAGAGGCCGGTCTACTTCATCAGTGAGGTACTGTCCGAGACCAAGATCCGCTACCCACAAATTCAGAAGCTGCTGTACGCGGTGATTCTGACACGGCGGAAATGCGACACTACTTCGAGTCTCATCCGGTGACTGTGGTGTCATCCTTCCCCTTGGGGGAGATCATCCAGTGCCGAGAGGCCTCGGGTAGGATTGCAAAGTGGGCGGTGGAAATCATGGGCGAGACAATCTCGTTCGCCCCTCGGAAGGCCATCAAGTCCCAAGTCTTGGCGGACTTTGTGGCTGAATGGGTCGACACCCAGCTCCCGGCAGCTCCGATCCAACCGGAACTTTGGACCATGTTTTTCGACGGGTCACTGATGAAAACAGGGGCAGGCGCGGGCCTGCTCTTCATCTCACCCCTCGGGAAGCACCTCCGCTACGTGCTACGCCTCCATTTCCCAGCGTCCAACAATGTGGCCGAGTATGAGGCTCTAGTTAACGGGTTGCGCATCGCCATCGAGCTAGGGGTCCGACGCCTCGACGCTCGCGGCGACTCGCAGCTTATCATTGACCAAGTCATGAAGAACTCCCATTGCCGCGACCCGAAGATGGAAGCCAACTGCGATGAGGTCCGGCGCCTGGAGGACAAGTTCTACGGGCTCAAGGTCAACCACGTCGCCCGACGGTACAACGAGACTGCGGACGAGCGGGCGAAGATAGCTTCGGCGCGAACAACGGTTCCCCAGAACGTCTTCTCCCGGGACCTACATCAACCCTCAGTCAAGACCAACGGCACGCCCGAGCCCGAGAAGGTCTCGACCCTACCCGAGGCGCCCTCGGCTCAGCCCGAGGCACCCTCGACCCCCAAGGGTGAGGCACTGCGTGTCGAGGGAGAGCGGAATGGGGTCCCGCCAGATCGAGACTGGCAGACCCCATACCAGCAATATCTCCACCGAGGAGAGCTGCCCCTCGACCGAGCCGAAGCTCGGCGACTGGCGCGGCGCGCGAAGTCATTCGTCTTGCTAGGTGACGGGAAGGAGCTCTACCACCGCAGCCCCTCTGGCATCCTCCAGCGATGCATATCCATCACCGAAGGCCAAGAGCTCTTACAAGAAATACACTCGGGGGCTTGCGGTCATCATGCAGCGCCTCGAGCCCTTGTTGGAAACGCTTTCCAACAAGGTTTCTACTGGCCGACCGTGGTGGCCGACGCCACTAGAATTGTCCGCACCTGCCAAGGGTGTCAATTCTACACAAGGCAGACGCACCTACCCGCTCAGGCTCTGCAAACAGTACCCATCACCTGGCCGTTTGCTATGTGGGGTCTGGACCTTGTCGGTCCCTTGCAGAAGGCACCTGGGGGCTACACGCACCTACTGGTTGCCATCGACAAATTCTCCAAGTGGATCGAGGTCCGACCTCTAAACAGCATCAGGTCCGAACAGGCGGTGGCATTCTTCACCAACATCATCCATCGCTTCGGGGTCCCGAACTCCATCATCACCGAGAACAGCACCCAGTTCACTGGCAGAAAGTTCCTGGACTTCTGCGAAGACCACCACATCCGGGTGGACTGGGCCGCCGTGGCACACCCCATGACGAATGGGCAGGTAGAACGTGCCAACGGCATGATTCTGCAAGGACTCAAGCCGAGGATCTACAATGATCTCCACAAGTTCGGCAGGCGATGGATGAAGGAACTCCCCTTGGTGGTCTAGAGCTTGAGGACAACGCCGAGCCGAGCCACGGGCTTCACACCGTTCTTTGTAGTCTATGGGTCCGAGGCCATCTTGCCCACAGACTTAGAATACGGTTCCCCGAGGACGAGGGCGTACGACGACCAACGCAACTAGACCAACTGAGAAGACTCACTGGACCAGCTGGAAGAGGCTCGGGACGTGGCCTTACTACACTTGGCGCGGTATCAGCAGTCCCTGCGATGCTACCACGCCCGAGGGGTTCGGTCCCGAGGCCTCCAGGTGGGTGACTTGGCGCTTCTACTACGACAAGACGCCCGAGGGCGGCACAAGCTCACGCCTCCCTGGGAAGGGCCATTCGTCATCGCCAAGGTTTTGAAGCCCGGAACATACAAGCTGGTCAACAGTCAAGGCGAGGTCTACAGCAACGCTTGGAACATCCGACAGCTACGTCGCTTCTACCCTTAAGATGTTTTCAAGTCGTTCATACACCTCGTTTACATACGCCAATAAAGTCTAACCATCAAGGAAGGGTCAGCCTTGCCTCGGCAAAGCCTGACCCTCCCTCGGGGGCTAGAAGGGGGGAACCCCCTCCGCGTCAAAATTTTCCTCGGAAAAAGTCTTTCTGCCAGAATATCTTTCGTGCTTTTCGACTACCTCGGTAGTGGGATCATGAAAACGACGGAGTACACGTAAGCAGGCAAGGCCGACCGAGCTGAGGGACTCCTACGCCTCTGGGATACAGATACCTCACTCATCACCTTCTGCGAGAAGTGACTCGCGTTCGGATAAGCGATTCCGCTGACCGAACAAGTTTTAATGCTCGAAAACTTTTCTGCCGAAACGATTTTTCGTGCCTTCTCGACTATATCGATAGCAGAATCCTACGGACGAGTAAGAGTACACGTAAGCGGCAAGGCTGACCGAGCCGAGGGACTCCTACGCCCCCGGGATACGGATACCTCACTCATCACCTTCCGTGAAAAGTAACTCTCGCTCGGACAAACAATTCTGTTACCGACAAATAAGTCCTGATACTCAAAACAAGAGGAAAAGAAACGCAGCTTTACAACGCGATGACAGTATGTTTGGGCCTCGGCGGCCGCAAAAAACATATGCATACTACAGGCGAACCGATCCTGCAGGCTCAGACGTCGATGGAGGGAGAGCAGCAGCACCCTCGGCGTCAACTCCACCTTCGGCGAAGTCCGACCGAGCCTCGGACGGCAACACGGTCGGAGGATCTCCGCTCCGAAGGACGACGTCGGCACCACGCCCGGGCCATCGCTGCCAGGGTCTCCTCCAGGAACCCGGCCCGAGTAGACGGCTCGGCCGGCCGCACCGAAGCCTCAACCAGCTGTCCCCCGAGGACACCAGCCCGGCTCGTGGCCTCGATAACTCGACTCCGGCGTTGGTCCTGCCAGGGGACGACCCGGCCAAGCCCCGCTGACGAAGCTTCCTTTTTCGAGCCAACTCTGCCTCTGTCTGTGCTGGCACCGCTGCCTCTGGCTCCGGCTCATCGCAGAGCGGCCGAGGGTTCCTTTAACTAAGCAAGAGAAGCCTCGGGTAGCAAGGCCGACTGAGCCAAGGGACTCCTACGCCTCCGGGATACGGATACCTCACTCGTCACCTTCTGCACGAGGCAACTCCCGCTTGGTTAAGCGGTTCAGCTAGCCGACAGGCGAGTCCTAGTGCTCGAAATGAGGAAGAAACACGGCTTCACGCCAAAATACATAAATGTTCAGGCCCCGACAGCCACAATGAACATACGCCAGCACTCAAGGTGCCATTACAAACGGAACTCTGGTTCCATTCCCGCGGGTGCGAACAACCTCCACATCGGAGAGCCTGCGGGACGACGAACTCCAGGCGACCCGCCAGCGACCTCTGCAGCAGCAGCGATGGTCCCAGGACGGACGCTGCCACCGGAAGGCTCTCGTTCGCGTCCCCACTCAACGGACGAGAACTATACATTAAAGCCAAAGAGCCAGAGGTCGGTCCGCAGGTGGCACTGACGGTCTCAACGGCGGAGAAGCTTTCTCCAGCCGCCAGCACCTCAGCACCGACGGCGGTGTCCACCTACCCACCAACACCGCACCAGCGAGCGCCGGCCGCCCCAAAGCGCACCGGCAGGCCCTCAGTCCTGTCCTCGCCATGAAAGCAAGGACAGAGGACGGAATGTTGCATCCTAGCTGGGCAGCAACAGTTCGCCTTCCCCGGCATGGCCAGAGGGCGCCTCCTCCACAGAGCTGGGGGATGGTTCCCACCCCCAGAAGCTGGAAGAGGCGGGACGCCAGCCCACGCGAAGGCAGGCCCCGGCTCGCCTCGCTCTCCGCCCCAGCAAGGATGATGAAGATCCTTGAAGCTGAGGGCGAGACTGAGGTCGCAGCCCGGCTCGCTTCTCCCCACCATCGAACTGGTGGTCACCGTCTTGGGTGACCACCGGCGAGGGGATGCAGCCGGGCTGCCCGATGAAAATCCTTGAAGCCGAACGATGGCTGAAAGGTACCAACTTCCGCGAAGTTGCGTTCCTCCGACAACGACGAGACGAAAGCAACGCGAGCGCTCCCGATCCGGGGGCTCGGAAGGTGGAAGGGCGCGATGCATGAGCAGAGTGCGAAGACATGGTTGCCGTCCAAGGGGGCCACCCTCCTTTTAAAGGCAACTCTCCCCACTTGCGTCCTCAGCCGTCGCGGGCTGAGTCTTCACCAACATGCTCCAAAGTCCTCCCCCCACGACACGGGGGCTGGGTCCCACGCGTCATGCAAGCTGGCCCAGGACAGAAGAGGCCAAACCGCCGCGCGCGGTACGCGTAACTGCCCAGCGGTTACAAACGCTCCTCCACTTTCGCCTAGACCAGTGGGTGAAAGGACGGACCGCCATGTAGGCGGCATGCAATTGCACCAAGGGGGCGCACCCTTTCGAATTCGACGTGTCCAGCATGGAGGCCCAGGCCCACACTTTATGTAACCGGCACGCCGGTTACTACGTGCGAGAAACTGCACCGCCACTCGTGCCAGTACCGCGCCTTCTCGACTGTGGAACCGGTGCCGCGACTCGAGGCGACCCTGCGCGTGGCCCAACGGTGCCAACCGAGCACATCGGTCACGGGTCAGTCAGCCGCGGGAGAAGGCACGACGATCGATATGGCCAAAAATGGGCTGACAGTAATGGTGGCGGCAGGCGGGCGGAAGCAGCAGTCAAATCGCCTGTAGGCTCACATCCCCTCCTGGGACAGCGAGAGAGCCCTCTCCCACGGCGTGAAGACGACGCGCCCGTGTTCCGTTCCTGGAACGGCCCGCGCACGCACAACGGCTGCCCCGCCAACCACTCGTCCCGTCGCATTAACTCTGCGGCAGGGCAGGCGGCGCCTTTGGCAGGCGAAGCGGGCGACGCTTCACCTCCGCCATAATGACCGCGTCAAAAAAGGTGCGCCACGTCGCTCAATTTCGTATCCTTTTCCTCTTCCCCTTTCTCTCTCTTGCTACAGGGACCGGGAAAGGGGATACTCCGAAAGGGATCCTTCTCTGCGAAGGAAGCGGGCCCCGAGCCCCCCTACTGATCAGAGGTTCGAAGGCTGGCCCTCAGAAGGGTTCAACAGCCGCCTCAGAGCACTCGGGCTCCGTGCCCACTACTGGTCAGAGGTTCGAAGGCTGTCCCCTCGAAAGGGTTCAACGACCACCTCAGGCCACTCGGGCTCCGCGCCCACTACTGATCAGGGGTTCGTAGGCTGGCCCCCAAAGGGTTCGACAGCCGCCTCAGAGCACGCAGAGCGAGGGATGACTCTGGGTACGTTCAATACACAACCAAGGCTCGGGCTACGCTCCCGAGGTACCCTAGGACATTTTCGAGACCAGCGGGAGCGATTTCGTAACGGAATCCCATCAGAGGGAGGCATCAAGCCCTCGGACCCTATCAAACGGGACCGGGTCCGGCAAATCACCTGCAGGTACTTTTGGAGCGTGTCTCTGGGCCACTAGCCGACCCTTATCGAACGGGGCACGGGCGTCCACTCGGATCACCCGCTAGCAACTCACTGGAGACACCATGTTCGGCGCCCTCCGAGGGCAACATGGCGCTTTCCCCCCTCCTCCTTGTGGAAAGGCGACGCAGGGGCGTATGAAAAAAGCCGAGTCTGTCCTTGACCGTCCTCTCGCTTTGTGCGGAGGCTCGAGGGCTGCTCTCGCAAACCCGGCTCCAGCCAAACCGTTGACAGCGTCAACATACCAGCCCGAGAACTTGGGACTCGACTATGCACCCGGGCTACGGCCAGTTCGCATGAGGGAACAACCAGACCGGCCGAAGCATCACGAAACACGCTAAGACCTCGAAGGAGTCAGACCACTCCTCCGAGGCCTCGGGGGCTACACCTGGCGGGTGCGCTCGCGCGCACCCACCAGAACGAAACGCAACCGAGAAAGGCCGGTCCCCTTGCAAAAAAGTGCGACAAAAGCCTCCAAGCGAGTATCAACACTCCCTTCGAGGCTCGGGGGCTACTGTCGGGGACCATAATTAGGGGTACCCCCAAGACTCCTAATCTCAGCTGGTAACCCCCATCAGCACAAAGCTGCAAAGGCCTGATGGGCGCGATTAAGGACAAGGCTCAGTCCACTCAAGGGACACGATCTCGCCTCGCCCGAGCCTAGCCTCGGGCAAAGGCAGCCGACCCTGGAGGATTGACGTCTCGCCCGAGGGCCCCCTCAAGCAACGGACACACCTTCGGCTCGCCCGAGGCCCAGTCTTCGCAGAGAAGCAACCTTGGCCAGATTGCCACGCCAACCGTCCGTATCGCAGGAGCATTTAATGCAAGGATCGCCTGACACCTTATCCTGACGCACGCTCTTCAGTCGACAGAGCCGAAGTGACCGCAGTCACTTCGCCGCTCCACTGACCGACCTGACAAGAAAACAGCGCTGCCTGCCCTGCTCTGACTGCCATGCCACTCGCCAGAGTGAGGTCGACAACGGCTAAGTCCAGCCTCGGGCAACATAGGAAGCTCCGCCTCGCCCGACCCCAGGGTTCGGCCCCCGTCTCGGCCTCGGAAGATGGACTTCACCTCGCCCGACCCTAGGGCTCGGACTCAACCACGACTTAGAAGACGACGAACTCCGCCTCGCCCGACCCCAGGGCTCGTGTAATACTTAAAATTGTATAAAAGGATGATATAGTGAATTCCCTATTTTATGTGCCGTATTTGTATCATAAAAAGAGCATACATAAAAGTTGGAGTTGAATTAAAACAAATGATAAAAAGAATATGCATCATGTGGGAGTTTTATATGTTTGTGCATTAAATAAAAATAAAAAAAAATAACAATAAGATAATAAATATTAGAAGTGGAATTAAAACCCTAAATTTGAAGGTAGGGTTTTATAAATAAGAAAGAGAGAAAGGTGAAATAAATAATATATATAATTATATTTCTAAAATGGGGATTTTAGATTTCACAATATCATTTGAAAATAAATTCGGCACTAATTTGGATTCAAAATTTGAATTGGATTTAAAAATAGAAAGGGAAAGAAATAGAAAAGAAAAGAATAAAACTAACCAGCCTAACTGGGCCCCAACCATCGCTGTGGCCCATTCTATCTGCTCTCGCGTGCGGCCCAACTACCGGACCCGCGGGTGGTCGACTGACCGATGGGCCCGGATGGCTGACAGCGCGCGCGCGTCGGATGAGTCTCTGGTGTGTGGACCGGGGTGGTCAGTCGCGTTCGCCGCGTGATGAGCCACTGCGGGTGGGTCCCAGCTGTCACCCCTATCCTCTCCTCCTTCAACCGAACCGCGAGGATGACGCCGCCGTGACCGCAACCACTTCTCCTCGGGTCTTCCGGCCCCAGCTGGCTAACAGCCGTTCCGCGCCTCCATAAGAAGCCGACCGCAACCTCTCTCCTCCCTCCTCTTCAATTTTCGCGTGTGCCGCTATCCACCCCATCCTTTGGTCCTTCGTCGCGAGCAGTGAAGGCAATGGCGACCGGTCGCCGTGGTTGACTCCAGGAATTATAGCTCCCGAGCCCCAATTCATAGCAGGGGTGCGATCCCTGGCGTTCGTCGCACGTTTCCCCGCCATAATTGGTGCGTCGACTGGGATCACCGGGCAACAAATTGCTCACCATCGTGGAGCATCTGCTCGCAGCCACAACTCCCCGTGGCCAGACCTGCTGTCGCCGTGAACCAAGGTGAGAGCCCCTCCATCGTGTCTGTCGTACCTCCCCCGCCGTGTAGCACTCGTCGCGTTCAGATTTATACAGAGATGAGGGATTGGGGGGTTGCCGGCGGGAGCACATCGGCGCTTCGCCGCCGTCGGTCTCGCCCAGCTCCGTATGGAGGATGACGACACCTAGGTCGTGGATCTCATATTGGACGGTCGGAATTAGGCGATGGCTTACCGTTTCGCGTGAGTAGATCCGGGCCGTAGATCCTCAATCCGAGGGCGGTCATCGTGTACCGGTTGATGATACCTAGATCTAATCGTGGCCCTTGATTCGCGATCGGGCGTCCAGAAACCGTGCATACCCCTTCGCGGGTACATTTTATAAAAGAGACCCTGTCTTTTATATATATCAACCCGCCGTCCACGCCAGAAACTCCCTGAGTCTTAGGAATATTAGCACGTTGGCCCCTACGCTTACCAGAAATTGACGCCCACTCCAGGGAATTATAAAACCAGAGAAAATAAACCAGAAATGTATTTTTAGTACAAAAATAATTGCTGAAACTTGTTTAAATTATAGAAAATGCATATGAACACCAAATTTAATGATTCCAGTTCCTAAATTTTTGTAATAATATTGTCTACCCATTAGTGCCTCTGTTCTGACATGACAAACACATTAAAATTATTCTTTCGCTTAATCTTGTATTAAATGCATAAAACCTTAGAAAATCCATAACTTAAAATATATAACTCTAAATTTAATGATTCCAGTTCCTGTGCTCATATTTTAATGTCTAGTTTATTACTGTATATTATATTTGCATGTTTGATGTGATGTTAATTTTTGCTATACTATGTATGTATTGTGTTGATGCGAGTAGACGGGCAGGCTACACAGGATTCTAAGGTTCAACAAGTAGAGACTGCTGAGCAGGAGCACGTTGAAGGCAAGTTGTGCCCTTGATCACTTCTTTTACCTATTCATGTTCTTATTAATCATAATGATCTGCATAGGTTAATTTTGATGGGACCCAATAGGATACCCTAGATTTGACTATCTTTATACCTTGCTTCACCACTGGTTTTACTACTAAAGTTTTGGGTAGTACATGCTATTGCTTTATGTGGATTGGGTATAGAGATATTCAGCACTCATTGTTATACTTCTTATTATCTGTTTTATTCTTTACTGTTCATGTTAAGATCATTATGTTAATGGGAACATGGAGAACCACCCGGGAAAACAGTGCTACCACAAGGGTTTAATGGGACGCCCTTGGCTGATTAACTAGGAAAGCTAGTGGAGGGCTACCTTACCTGAAAGGGGCAAGGGCAGTAGGGGAGTGGTCAGTGTAGGGAGGTCCTTGGTTGATTTTGCTGCGATGGCGGTCAGGCAAGAACCCTGCACTGGAGCTTCCTATAAACTGTAGCGGGTAGTCTGAAGCTAGTGGATCTTTGTAAAGGCCTCGTAGTGGTACCCTGCCTCGCTTCCTAGGTAGAGGTGTATGGAGTCTGATCAACTCCGTGGCAAATGGGTAACACGACTTGTGGGTAAAGATGCGCAACCTCTGCAAAGTGTAAAACTGGTATACTAGCCGTGCTCACGGTCATGAGCGGCTCGGACACTCACATGATTAAATTATGGAACTTAAACTTAACCTGTCATTTCATTGCATTTGGGATTATTTTATTATTACTTTTACTTATTATTACTATGGTTTGGTATTTACTTACACTTAGTAACTGCTAATAAAATTTTGACCAACTTATAAAAGCAATGCTCAGCTTCAGCCTTTATTTCATTGATCAGCCTTACACTTCATGAACTCCCACCTTTGGTGAGTTCATGCCACATTATTCCCACGACTTGTTGAGCTATGAACGTATGTGAGCTCACTCTTGCTGTCTCACACCCCCCCATAGGAGAAGAACAGGTGGTCGAAGAGGAGCCGCCTAACACTGAGGCATTCGACTTGATCTAGGTGGCGTTTCTCAGTTGACATTGGCGCCGACGATCCTTAGTTCGTTTTATATTTACTCTTTTATTTTGTAATTAGTCTTCCGCTATGTAATAAGTACTCTGATGTTTTATGACATTTATCTCTATACACTCTGTTATTATATATGTTGTCTTCTTTGGCGCATGTATGAGATGCACCCGGCTTTGTTCCTTTAAAACCGGGCGTTACAGAAGTGGTATCAGAGGAAATGTTGACTGTAGGACGAGACCTAGATAGAAATGGACAACTCTTACCTACTTATCTCATTCTGATTCATTCTATACTTACCTTACTCTGAATCTCTCTATACTTAACTTGATCCTGTCTCACCTTCTACTGTTCCACTCTAATCATTCTTATCTTTTCTACTCTAAGATAAGATGGATTTCACACTTTGGAATCCTATATTTATGACTTCTCTAAGAGACAGGAGGCCTAAGACAAAAAAATCAAAACTATTTTCTCTATTTAAAAATGTTGGTTGATTGTTCTGATGATCAATGCCTGATTTGCTTCTTTGATTGACTGAATTATTATAGATGGACATCTTAGTATGTACCACCATAAGGTAATAAATTAGCTATGGTAGGTAAAACATTAAACTACTTAGCTAATAAATCCCCCAAAGTAACATGATTTGTAATTACTGCCTTGTCTACTATTCTCTTACCTTATGTATCTAACACAGATGGTCAATACCAGGAGGGGTGGTGGAATTGATCTGCCTCCTAATCAACACACTCGAAGGATATATAGACAACCTCAGCCACAGCCAGCAGAGATGAATCCTCCTAACCCTCCACCAGGCGGAGTTGACCCACTGGTTGCTGCTCAGATGGCGGTGATGCAGCAAATGGCGGACACTATGGCTGATATGCGTGCCCAGATGCAGCAAGAACGCTAAGAGATGCGTCAGGAAAGAGAAGATATACGCCAGGAGCTGCGCCAGGAGAGAGATGAGATACGCCAAGAAAGGAGGGCGCAACAACAGCAGCTGCAACAATAACTTCAACAACAGCAACAACAGCAACAAGTGCCATTGCCTCCACCACCACCACCAGTTCCACCTCGTGATAAGCACCGGGAGTTTATGAGTCATAAGCCACCGACCTTCGCCAGTTCGCCAGATCCACTTGATGCAGATGATTGGCTGAAAGCAATTGAGAAGATGCTCAACATTGCACAATGCACTGACCGGGAGAAGGTTTTATATGCTTCTGGACGTCTGGCTGGTCCTGCTGCTGACTGGTGGGATTCTTATAATGTTGCCCATGATGCTGCGGATACTATTACTTGGGCAGAGTTCATTACACAATTCAGGAACTACCATATTCCAGCTGGGATGATAAAAATCAAGAAGAAGGAGTTTCTGTCATTGAAGCAAGGCAATATGTCGGTCAGCGAGTACAGAGACAAATTTATTCAGCTGTCGAGGTATGCTCCGGAGGAGGTTGCTGAGGATGAAAGAAAGCAGGAGCACTTCATTGAAGGACTGAATGGACCCTTGCAATATGCACTGGTTGCACACACTTTTCCATCATTTCAGAGGCTACTGGATAAGGCTCTTGCTATTGAACACAAGCGTGTTCAACTAGGTGATTTGAAGAGGAAGGCTATCTCACAAGGACAGGGTAGCAGTAGTGTTCGTCCTTGCTACAGTTCACCACAGGGTACACCGACTCGACCGGGAGGACCACGCCCAGTTCAGCAATCACCACTGAGGACTCCACCTCCTCGATAGGCTACTCCCACTGGCACCCCGACGAAGTTGGCAGGACAGAGTCCGGGCACTAAATGTTTCAAGTGTGGGAAGATTGGTCATTATGCAAATGTCTGCCCATAGAGGATTGCTACTACTCCAGCTCAGAACAAGCAACAGACCCCTGGCAAGGGATATTCCATAGCTAGGGTGAATCAAGTCAGCGTTGATGATACTCCTGATGGTGGTGACCTCGTAATTGGTATGTTTTATGTTAATGCAATTCCTGCAACAATATTATTTGATTCTGGTGCTACACATTCATTCATGTCTGCTTGTTATGCCAACACAAATGAAATACCACTGCTAAATATGAGAAAACCCCTGATAGTAATTACACCTAAAGGGCCTGTTGAGGCGAATCAAATGACACGTAGATTGACCTTGACCATTATGGGTAGAGAATTTGGAGCTACTGCTATAATATTAGAGTCAAGCAGTATAGATCTGATCCTTGGTATGTCATGGCTAAGAAAGGCAAAGGCCGTTATAGCATGTGGTAGAGGTACCGTAGAGCTCACTACCACTAAAGGAGAAAGATTTCAAGTTAATATTGCAGTAACCTCCTTATCCATGCGTGCAATGTTCTTTATGCCTGAGGAGTTTGTTGGTGACAACATCCGGGTGGTTAGAGATTTTCCGGATGTCTTTCCAGAGGAGTTACCAGGGATGCCACCTGATAGAGAAGTTGAGTTTGTTATTGATCTCTTACCTGGAACCGCCCCTATTTCTAAACGGCCATATAGAATGTCCGTAGAGGAGTTGAAGGAACTGAAGAAGCAGTTGACGGAGTTACAAGAGGCTGGTTACATTCGTCCGAGTTCCTCACCTTGGGGAGCACCGGTGTTATTTGTGCAGAAGAAGGATGGATCTCAAAGGATGTGTGTGGACTATAGATCACTTAATGATGTTACGGTGAAGAACAAGTATCCATTACCCCGTATTGAGGATTTGTTTGATCAGATGAGAGGAGCTAGAGTATTCTCGAAGATTGATCTCTGATCGGGATACCATCAGATGAGGATTAGACCATCGGATATTCCCAAGACGGCTTTCTCGACTTGATATGGATTATATGAGTTCATTGTCATGTCATTTGGATTGACCAATGCACCAGCTTATTTCATGAATTTGATGAATAAGGTGTTTATGGAGTATTTGGACAGATTCATCGTGGTATTCATCGACGATATTCTTATCTATTCTAGGAGTGAAAGTGATCATGAACAACATCTAAGGTTGGTGCTACAGAAGCTACGAGATAATCAACTCTATGCTAAGTTCAGTAAGTGCGAGTTTTGGATTGACAAGGTGCCATTCCTTGGTCATATTATTTCTAATGGAGGAATAGCAGTGGATCCTGCTAAAGTGAAGGAGATAATGGAGTGGGAAGTGCCCACTACAGTTACTGAGATTCGAAGTTTCTTGGGACTCGCAGGATATTATCGGAGATTTATTGAGGGATTCTCTAAGATTGCCAAGCCTATGACATCGCTTTTGTAAAAAGGAAGAGAATTTAAGTGGGATGAGAAGTGCCAAGAAAGCTTTGATCAGTTGAAGGAGAGATTGATGTCACCTCCAGTATTGATTATGCCAGATCTGCAGAAGGGATTTGACATTTACTGTGATGCATGTGGCCAAGGACTTGGATGTGTGCTTATGCAAGAAGGACATGTGATTGCCTATGCATCTCGTCAGTTGCGGAAGCATGAACTGAACTACCCCACTCATGACTTGGAACTAGCTGCCGTTGTGCATGCACTTAAGATTTGGAGACACTACATTATGGGAACTAAGTGCCAAGTATACACGGATCACAAGAGTTTGAAGTATATATTCACTCAGAAGGATCTCAACCTTAGGCAACGCCGTTGGTTGGAGCTTATTAAGGATTATGATTTGGAGATTCACTATCATCCAGACAAGGCGAATTTGGTTGCAGATGCCTTGAGTCGGAAGGAGCATGTTCACTCCGCTTTCGTTGTCCAGCTACCTGATGAATTAGCAAAAGATTTTGAGAGACTCAATTTGGGAATTGTTACTCATACTGAAGGAGTTACCATTGAGTTGGAACCTACCTTGGAGCAAGATATTCGTAAAGGTCAGGTTGGTGATGCTAAGATCCAAGAGATTAAGGATCTAATCACGGATGGTCGAGTTCCGGAATTCACGGAGGATGAGCAAGGTACTATATGGTTCAAAGATCGGATATGTGTTCCAGAGATCGATAGCCTCCGTGAGGCTATATTGAAAGAAGCTCATGATTCTGATTACTCCATCCACCCTGGAAGCACTAAGATGTATCAAGATTTGAAGCAAAAGTATTGGTGGTATGGACTGAAAAGAGATGTGGCTGCTCATGTGGCTAAGTGTGATGTATGTCAAAGAGTCAACGCCGAACATCAAAGACCCGCTGGATTATTGCACCCATTGAAGATACCTGAGTGGAAATGGGAAGAAATTGGTATGGATTTTATTATTGGACTACCCCGCACTCCAGTAGGATATGACTCTATTTGGGTAATTGTGGACAGATTGACAAAGGTGGCTCATTTTATACCTGTGAGGACTAATTATACGGGAGCCAAGCTAGCAGAATTGTATATGACTCGGATAGTTTGTCTACATGGAGTGCCTAAGAAGATCGTGTCTGATCGAGGATCACAATTTACTTCTCGATTTTGGAAGAAGTTGCATGAGAGCTTGGATACAAAGTTGAATTTTAGTTCAGCCTACCATCCCCAGACTGATGGACAGACAGAGAGGACAAATCAAGTACTGGAGGATATGTTAAGAGCTTGTGCTCTTAAACATGGTGGCAGCTGGGAGAAGAGCTTACCATATGCTGAGTTTTCTTATAATAATAGCTATCAGGCCAGTTTGAAGATGTCACCATTTGAAGCTCTGTATGGTAGAAAATGCAGGACTCCACTATATTGGGATCAGACTGGAGAAAGACAGTTCTTTGGGCCTGAGCTTATTCAAGAGGCGGAAGAACAAGTTCGAATGATAAGAGAAAATTTGAGAATTGCACAATCAAGGCAAAAGAGTTATGCTGATAATAGGAGAAGATTACTGGAGTTTAAGGAGGGTGATCATGTCTATTTGAAGGTGTCACCACTCCGGGGTATGAGGAGATTTAAAGTTAAAGGAAAGTTGTCCCCTCGCTTCATTGGACCTTTCTTGATCTTAAAGTGAGTGGGAGAAGTTGCATATCAACTGGAGTTACCCGATCACCTATCAGATGTACATGATGTATTTCATGTGTCTCAGCGAAAGAAGTGCCTCATGGTACCTGAGGAGCAGCTACCAATGGAGGACCTCAGTGTGCAAGATGACCTGACCTATGCTGAGTACCCCATCAAGATTCTAGATACTTTGACTCGAGTTACAAGGAATAAGGTTATAAAGATGTGCAAAGTTCAATGGAGCCACCACGGTGAAGATGAAGCAACTTGGGAAAGAGAAGAAGAGCTTCGCATAGATTTTCCCCATCTTTTCCCTAGTCCTTCTTAAATCTCGAGGACGAGATTATTTTTAAGGGGGGTAGGATTTGTAATACTTAAAATTGTATAAAAGGATGATATAGTGAATTCCCTATTTTATGTGCCGTATTTGTATCATAAAAAGAGCATACATAAAAGTTGGAGATGAATTAAAACAAATGATAAAAAGAATATGCATCATGTGGGAGTTTTATATGTTTGTGTATTAAATAAAAATAAAAAAATAATAACAATAAGATAATAAATATTAGAAGTGGAATTAAAACCCTAAATTTGAAGGTAGGGTTTTATAAATAAGAAAGAGAGAAAGGTGAAATAAATAATATATATAATTATATTTCTAAAATGGGGATTTTAGATTTCACAATATCATTTGAAAATAAATTCGGCACTAATTTGGATTCAAAATTTGAATTGGATTTAAAAATAGAAAGGGAAAGAAATAGAAAAGAAAAGAATAAAACTAACCAGCCTAACTGGGCCCCAACCATCGCTGTGGCCCATTCTATCTGCTCTCGCGTGCGGCCCAACTACCGGACCCGCGGGTGGTCGACTGACCGATGGGCCCGGATGGCTGACAGCGCGCGCGCGTCGGATGAGTCTCTGGTGTGTGGACCGGGGTGGTCAGTCGCGTTCGCCGCGTGATGAGCCGCTGCGGGTGGGTCCCAGCTGTCACCCCTATCCTCTCCTCCTTCAACCGAACCGCGAGGATGACGCCGCCGTGACCGCAACCACTTCTCCTCGGGTCTTCCGGCCCCAGCTGGCTAACAGCCGTTCCGCGCCTCCATAAGAAGCCGGCCGCAACCTCTCTCCTCCCTCCTCTTCAATTTTCGCGTGTGCCGCTATCCACCCCATCCTTTGGTCCTTCGTCGCGAGCAGTGAAGGCAATGGCGACCGGTCGCCGTGGTTGACTCCAGGAATTATAGCTCCCGAGCCCCAATTCATAGCAGGGGTGCGATCCCTGGCGTTCGTCGCACGTTTCCCCGCCATAATTGGTGCGTCGACTGGGATCACCGGGCAACAAATTGCTCACCATCGTGGAGCATCTGCTCGCAGCCACAACTCCCCGTGGCCAGACCTGCTGTCGCCGTGAACCAAGGTGAGAGCCCCTCCATCGTGTCCGTCGTACCTCCCCCGCCGTGTAGCACTCGTCGCGTTTAGATTTATACAGAGATGAGGGATTGGGGGGTTGCCGGCGGGAGCACATCGGCGCTTCGCCGCCGTCGGTCTCGCCTAGCTCCGTATGGAGGATGACGACACCTAGGTCGTGGATCTCATATTGGACGGTCGGAATTAGGCGATGGCTTACCGTTTCGCGTGAGTAGATCCGGGCCGTAGATCCTTAATCCGAGGGCGGTCATCGTGTACCGGTTGATGATACCTAGATCTAATCGTGGCCCTTGATTCGCGATCGGGCGTCCAGAAACCGTGCATACCCCTTCGCGGGTACATTTTATAAAAGAGACCCTGTCTTTTATATATATCAACCCGCCGTCCACGCCAGAAACTCCCTGAGTCTTAGGAATATTAGCACGTTGGCCCCTACGCTTACCAAAAATTGACGCCCACTCCAGGGAATTATAAAACCAGAGAAAATAAACCAGAAATGTATTTTTAGTACAAAAATAATTGCTGAAACTTGTTTAAATTATAGAAAATGCATATGAACACCAAATTTAATGATACCAGTTCCTAAATTTTTGTAATAATATTGTCTACCCATTAGTGCCTCTGTTCTGACATGACAAACACATTAAAATTATTCTTTCACTTAATCTTGTATTAAATGCATAAAACCTTAGAAAATCCATAACTTAAAATATATAACTCTAAATTTAATGATTCCAGTTCCTGTGCTCATATTTTAATGTCTAGTTTATTACTGTATATTATATTTGCATGTTTGATGTGATGTTAATTTTTGCTATACTATGTATGTATTGTGTTGATGCGAGTAGACGGGCAGGCTACACAGGATTCTGAGGTTCAACAAGTAGAGACTGCTGAGGAGGAGCTCGTTGAAGGCAAGTTGTGCCCTTGATCACTTCTTTTACCTATTCATGTTCTTATTAATCATAATAATCTGCATAGGTTAATTTTGATGGGACCCAATAGGATACCCTAGATTTGACTATCTTTATACCTTGCTTCACCACTGGTTTTACTACTAAAGTTTTGGGTAGTACATGCTATTGCTTTATGTGGATTGGGTATAGAGATATTCAACACTCATTGTTATACTTCTTATTATCTGTTTTATTCTTTACTGTTCATGTTAAGATCATTATGTTAATGGGAACATGGAGAACCACCCGGGAAAACAGTGCTACCACAAGGGTTTAATGGGACGCCCTT
Organism: Zea luxurians; assembly: GCA_029449295.1. Lineage (NCBI taxonomy): Eukaryota > Viridiplantae > Streptophyta > Magnoliopsida > Poales > Poaceae > Zea > Zea luxurians. Next base: position 146,431,762 of record JAOPSE010000003.1, on the reverse strand, counting down.
GGCTGATTAACTAGGAAAGCTAGTGGAGGGCTACCTTACCTGAAAGGGGCAAGGGTAGTAGGGGAGTGGTCAGTGTAGGGAGGTCCTTGGTTGATTTTGCTGCGATGGCGGTCAGGCAAGAACCCTGCACTGGAGCTTCCTATAAACTGTAGCGGGTAGTCTGAAGCTAGTGGATCTTTGTAAAGGCCTCGTAGTGGTACCCTGCCTCGCTTCCTAGGTAGAGGTGTATGGAGTCTGATCAACTCCGTGGCAAATGGGTAACACGACTTGTGGGTAAAGATGCGCAACCTCTGCAGAGTGTAAAACTGGTATACTAGCCGTGCTCACGGTCATGAGCGGCTCGGACACTCACATGATTAAATTATGGAACTTAAACTTAACCTGTCATTTCATTGCATTTGGGATTATTTTATTATTACTTTTACTTATTATTACTATGGTTTGGTATTTACTTACACTTAGTAACTGCTAATAAAATTTTGACCAACTTATAAAAGCAATGCTCAGCTTCAGCCTTTATTTCATTGATCAGCCTTACACTTCATGAACTCCCACCTTTGGTGAGTTCATGCCACATTATTCCCACGACTTGTTGAGCTATGAACGTATGTGAGCTCACTCTTGCTGTCTCACACCCCCCACAGGAGAAGAACAGGTGGTCGAAGAGGAGCCGCCTAACACTGAGGCATTCGACTTGATCTAGGTGGCGTTTCTCAGTTGACATTGGCGCCGACGATCCTTAGTTCGTTTTATATTTACTCTTTTATTTTGTAATTAGTCTTCCGCTATGTAATAAGTACTCTGATGTTTTATGACATTTATCTCTATACACTCTGTTATTATATATGTTGTCTTCTTTGGCGCATGTATGAGATGCACCCGGCTTTGTTCCTTTAAAACTGGGCGTTACAGCTCGGACTCAGCCTCGGCTCCAGAAGATGACGAACTCCGCCTCGCCCGACCCCAGGGCTCGGACTCAGCCTCGGCTCCGGAAGACGATGGACTCCGCCTCGCCCGACCCCAGGGCTTGGACTCAACCTTGACCTCGGAGGAATCACCACCTCGCCCAAACTCGGGTCCGGACCGGCCACGTCGCCATGGGGGCCATCATTACCCTGCCCCTAGCTAGCTCAGGCTACGGGGAACAAGACCGGCGTCCCATCTGGCTCGCCCCAGTAAACAAGTAATGATGACACCCCGCACGCTCCATGACGACGGCAGCTCCCAGCCCCTTACGTCAGCAAGGAGGCGTCAGCAAGGATCCGACAGCCCCGACAGCTGTACTTCCGCAGGGCTCCAGCGCTCCTCCGACGGCCACGACATCACATGAACAGGGTGCCAAAACCTCTCCGACTGCCATGACGGCATGTACTTAGGGCTCTAGCTCCTCTCTGCTAGACACGTTAGCACACTGCTACACCCCCCATTGTACACCTGGACCCTCTCCTTACGCCTATAAAAGGAAGGTCCAGGGCTCTCGTATGAGAAGGTTGGCCGCGCGGGAGAACGGGCCGACGCATAAGGCTCTCGCTCTCTCTCTCTCTCTCTCTCTCTCTCTCTCTCTCTCCCACGCGAACGCTTGTAACCCTCTACTGCAAGCGCATCCATCCGCCCTGGGCGCAGGACAACACGAAGGCCGCAGTTTCCCCATACTGTTCTCCCCCTTTGTGTCCCGTCTCGCGCCGACCCATCTGGGCTGGGACACGCAACGACAATTTACTCGTCGGTCCAGGGACCCCCGGGGTCGAAACGCCGATAATATTGTTTTTGTTTATCCATGATAGCAATAAATATATTAGCAATATCATATGATTATTCATGTTGTATTTTATATTTCATATGCATCTTCTTTCATTAACATATGCTGTGATGATGAAGGTATGTCCTTCATCACCTTTGTCTGAATATCATTATATCCTATGGGAGATAATGCTTCGAAAGACGAAGGGCATTAACCTTTAACATTTTGTGTTGCCTTGTTCTTAAGTCATAGCACTTGAGAACAAGTCCCCAACACTGTTGAAAACACTATTGCGGTTTTTAAAGGAAGACTGACGGTGACTAGATTGCAGTTTTAATATGGCAGGATGTTGAAAATGCTATTGCAGTTTTTGGTGGTAAACTGACTCAGAGCAGATTTTAGCAGGCTTGAACAGTGTTTTGACCCATAGCTAGCCGACTTTTAATGAGCTGCAATCCTATGTCTTCTAGTGTTTACTGGTATCTAGGGTTTAGGGTTTAGTTTTAATATGGGACTTTTAATGAGCCTATCCTCAACTTTACCATCCAATGAATCTGGATGAAATCTATATGGATGGTTTGAGTCCAATAATCTACGATGTCTCATATAACAATTTTTTGTACCTTGTTTCAATCGTAGGGAACATGTATATGAGTGGCATTCAATACATGATACTTCACCTGATGTAGTACATGCTGCAATATACCCTAGGCCTGGATAATCAGATATGGTCCATATTATTGCAGCACGCAATTGAAAATACTCATGCTTTGTGGAACCATACGTCCTTACCCCTTCAACAAACATATCCAACAGATCATCAATTAGTGGCTCAAAATAAATATCTATATCACTACCAGGAGATCTATGACCTAGAATCAGCAATGAGATAAAGAAATTGGTTTGCTTCATACACAACCATGGTGCAAAGTTATATGGGATTAGAATAATAGGCCAGATGCTATAAATAACATTCATGGACCTAAATGGATTAAAACCATCTGTAGCTAAAGCAAGTCTAATGTTGCGCATGTCAGAAACAAACCATGTTGCTTTTGGTCAAAATCCTTCCAAAGAGGTGAATCTACAGGATGCCTTAGTAATCCATCTTGTATACGCTCCTCATCATGCCACCTCATGTCACTTGCTGTCTTAGATGACAGAAATAACCTCTGAAGCCTTCTTTTTATTGGAAAATAGCAAAGGACTTTGCATGGAACCTTATGTTCACGTTTTCCATTTAAACTTCTCCTTTTTGATTTCCAGCGTGACTTTTCACATGTGGGGCATGCATCACACTTAGCATACTCCTTCCTAAACAAAATGCAATCATTTTCACATGCATCAATTTTGATATACCCGAGTCCTAGACACTTAATTACTTTTTTTGCTTCATTGAAATTTTTTGTCAATGCCAAGCCATCAGGGAAAGCCTACATTAGTAGATCCAGTAGCATATCAAAACTTTTATCTGTCCACCCTCCAAGAAATTTCAAGTGAAGAATTCTTATTAAGAAATGCAACTTCGAGAACTTCTTACACCCTGGGTATAGCTCTTGGGTATTATCTATCGCTAACTGATTGATGGCTTCTAAATCTACATCGGTTTCATCTAAACCATCGGATACTTCAAAATCCCCTTTATCATCAAGACCACCAGCTATGTCTTGAACCAAATTGGCTATGTCATCTTCACCTGAATTATTTGCAGCCTCTATATCACTGTAGTCATGACTATTAACAGGCACATAGTCTGTTTCTCCATGATAAGTCCACCTTTTGTATCCCTCTTGAAAGCCATCACATATCAAGTGTGCACGAACTTCATTTTCATCTTTCCAAAGAGAATTAACACATTTTCTACAAGGACATAGAATTTTGTTTCCACCTATAGAATTGCTAAACGCAAACTCGATAAATCCAGCTACCCCATCTATGTAGACCTTTGTGTGCCTATAAATATTAGGTACAAATATGATATGTTGGTACAAAGGTGATTACCACATAATAATGGTTTACAATATATTGTCAGAAATGTACCTAGGTTCATTCATCCACCTTTTATCTATGTTGTACATTAACAAATAATAAGATGAAATAATGGCACATATAAACTCCATTTAAATACAATAATTACAATTTAAGTAAAATGGACTTAAACAAGTGGTTACTTATTCAAGGAAATGATATGTATGTCTTAATGTTCAATTCAGTTACTTTCATGAATAATAGAAAGATTTTCTAAAATTAAATAAGATTACGTTATTGCATATATAATCAAATACAATCAATGACAACAAACTACTTGTAGCCGCTACTAGCAAACAAGGACCAGCAGGCTAGCACTAGAAGCCGTAGCCCCTACACCCCTATCTGCAGGCTGCACCACGAGTACACATAGCTAAGCTAGCGCATGAGGCGAGAGCAAGAAGAAAAGCTATAGAGATGGTCAGGGACAAGAAATAAACTTGCGACTGCTGGACTACTAGATGAGCCCATTTAAGCAGAGATGTCGCGTCGCGCTAGAGCCCTACGAGTACCTGGAGGCTACAGGCTGTAGGTCGCACTCCACAGCATAGTGGCTTGCTCGCCGCATGTGTCGTCTCTCGCATCCCTTCGCCGTGCCGCCGCTCGCATGCACGATACATGACCGAGGAAGGCAAGCAGTTGTCATGATGTATGTTTTTTGGGCCAAAAATAATACTTGGGTATAGCATTTTTTGGCCCAAGAGTAGGGCCCAGGAGTAGCATAAAGGAAACTACGGGGACAATGCTTTACATTTTCTAGAATGTAGTTGGACGTCAAGTTCACTTGTACTATGACTAGAAAGAATTTTCTTGTCTCATCCTAGCTAGTATTCATGAGTGAAGCATGCAACTAGAATGGATTTTAAAATAACAAGTATACTAAATACAAACAATCTGAATTAATGACATCGGTAGATATAAGCAAACAAAACATGTAGTCTTAAACTGCTGAACAATTGCGAAGACGAGGAATGACAAGATGAGGGGTCACTGACCCGATGAGACTGAGAGTAGAGCGAGAGAGGCCAGGAGGGTAGGGTGAGGCTACAAAGGTTGAAGGCGAGTCAGTGAGGGGCAACAGCGAAAGTGAATGCACGACGACGATGGCGGACGAAGGAGAAGCTAGGATGGACCTGTGGAGCTGAAGTGCGACGGATGCCGATGAGATGGGTGGATGACCGGAGAAGGGAAGGACCACGGCGGGCACTACCGCTAGCTGCTGCCGGTTGCGCCTCCTCATTTGCTGCCGCCACCGCAGGCATGGGCGCCAATTCCTCCTGCTGGCTGTCAGTTGCCGCCGCCGAGGCATGCTAGACAATGAGTGTGTTCTAGATTATACGGTGGGCTATGACACAATGGGCCTTGTATACGCACTCAGATTTTTGCCAATAAACTAACGAAATAAATGTTTATTAGAAAATATACCGAAAATAGAGCATATAATCCTCACTAGTGCAATGGAGATGTGCTCCTTTTTTCCAAAGGGTCACGAGTTTGATTCCTCGTAAGCTCACATTAAAAATCATTTTCACCCGGCCGGTCAGGACATCCATTTGCCGACAAATGATCTGATGCACATTTTTTCCGACAGACGCTGCGCCACACATACTCATTTATGCCGACAAATGGACTGCCACGATAGTGCGACATTATTGCTGACAGATTGTTTGATGCCAACACAATAACTATCGACGGATGGTGCGATACTAATATTTTGCGACAGACTGGCTGTTGCCACAAGTCTTTTTTTACCGACAGATGTTTGATGCTAATTTTGTGTCATGGTGTAGTGGTAGTCAAGTGTCCTCATGTACCGGCAGCGGTAGCAACACATTCACATATCCTTTCTGAGTTCATTGTTGATCAACACTACAACAACAATAGTAGCGTATTCACGTTATTCACATATGTACGGATGAAACACCATGATGTTGGTGTGCTAGCACTATGCACACAGTGGGAGAAATAATGACGATTTCTTAAGCGCTCATAATCGCAAGGAGAGGGGCGGTGGTTGTGGCTAAGATCGTTTCCCAAGCATGCCAACCTGTTTGTATATATAAATCCTTTCTAATGGCATTTTATCCTATAGGACCATTAGCATTCTCATAGATTATGATTGCCTCTTGGGCATTCTTAGGGTGAAGGCTTTTAGCCGAAGGTACATCTAACAAAAATTGTTATTTTAGTGTGCTTTCTAGAAAAACACCTTCAGATCATCATTCTAAATCTGAGCTTTGGACTAGTTTTCTATTGACAAATGGCAAGCCAAAGGAGGATACTAAGTACAACTAGGAGTATATGACCTTTGGACAACATAGTAGAGAAAACTATGAAGGAAGAACCAAATATGTACACAACAAACTTCTTGTGCGGAAAGACATTATACACATCTTCAGTTTTATAGAACCTTTCTATAGGATAAAATTCATTTTGTAATTCTTAGTAGAGATGTACGCTGTCCCAACCCTATAAATAGCTGAACATTACCTCTGCTATAGGGGTCAATCATTTTGAAGGACCGGTGAGGCGACCATAGGGTTGTGAATGTGAGGCACTAAAAATTCTCTCTCGAGAACAATACCGTGACTTTGATCCTGACTTCAACAAAACCCCACGGGATGATTGAAACTACATAACACAGTAACACTCAATCCAATGTCAATTGAATATACCAAACTTCTGCATAGGGTATCTGCAAAATTTTAGAGGCAAACTCGCAAACAGGGAGAGTGGCAGTGCCGCACGCAGGGATGTCACTGTCGGGTAGCGGCAGTGCCACGCTTACGACCAATAGTGTTCGGCAAGCAAACCTGCATAGAATCGTCTTAAACTTCACCGAAAGTTTGCGTAGAGGGAAAGAAGATGGATACTGGAGTTTGAACATGAAGAAATCAAAAATCCATGCACAGATCAGATTTCCTGAGAAGGTTGGGGGTTTTGTTGGGGTTTTCTCAAACAAACTCAAAACAAGATCAACTCGGATCACGACCAAGAACTGCACAAATAGGGCATATGTAGTGATCCAAAGAGTGTATCTCAACTACCAACAATCCCCAAACAAATTCACAACCCAAGAACTCGAAGGTTCTTTACAAATCCACAAGAGAAGGGAGGGAATGAGAATAGAGACAAAACTCAAATCAAAACTGCAGTAGAAACAAAAATTGATCATGAGATTTGAATTACTCCATGGATGGATCTAGCCACCCTTCCCTCGGATACAGAGTCAAAGATTACAAACATAGATGTGGGAGCAAAACGCCTATGGATCTCGGCTACATTAGGGAATGTAGAACTAGGGTTTTCTAAACAAAACACAAATGCTATAGCCAAAAGAGATGTAGCCTAAAAGAGATAGTTGTAACAAGAACCATACCACTCTACTTATAGAGGGTTATTACTACTTTCTTAACTACCCCTAGATACATAAAGCCTATCCACTTTGCTGAGGGTAAAATGGACCAACTCCTGGGATATTGATCTGACGGCCACGTGCTCCACACGAAGTTGCTTCGCCTTGACGCACCCTTCGTGATGACGCCACATGTCGCATCTGATTCTCACCGGAACCACCACAACCAAGTTTTGAGGCCAAACTCAGTCAAAAACCTACCGCCTATAGTGCTGGGTGGTTTTTTGAGGTTCAACCACCAAACCACAGTGAGTAGACCACCACATGCACGTCCCCCACGTCCTGGACACGTGTCTCGCTAGTCCTTGACCGCGTCAGCAAGATGGCCTGCTCTGCTACATCCTCACGCCGATGCGTGTCCTAGGTGTCATCCTCCGTGTCTAGTCACCCGACGACTCTGGTTCCTCAGTCAAATCCCAGCACTCATCCTACAACGCTTCCAGTCCATCGACATGAACCCGCATGACTTTCACCTTCACCATCGACCACCATACATGTGCACCACACCTGTATACCATAAGCCGCGAGGCATGATTGCACAACACATAATCTCATGCCTCGGTTAGTCCATGACTCAACTCGAGATGCTACCCGTTGACAATCACTCATCATCAACCCAAACGACAACGGACAAGTCAACCTTGTGTTCACAATCTACCCCTTGAAGAGTGCATTGTCAACACCGCCACATGAACTTATATAAGCAGATAAAAGGAAGAAGAGAAGGTCACTCAACCAACCAAAAGCTAGATAAAAGCCAATACAGGTCATTTAGAGTAAGCAAAGCTTGGTCCCCAAAGAAATGGACAACAACTCAGCATGACCAAACGAGAAAATGGCTAGTTCTCAAGAAGAGGCAGAAAGGGGCTCAACACCACTAACGAGCAACCAAAACCAAATTAAAGCACAAAATCAGCACAAAGGTTGAAATCAAAGCTAGTTCTTCCAAAAAGAGGCAAAGCCTCAACACAACTAGTGGAAGCTCCTGAATGGCTCAAAAGACCCCCTGAGAAAAATGTCTCTCCCTGAAGCACATTTAGAAAACCTCGTAGAAAGCAAGACATCCTCATAAAAAGGTGTATACAAGAAGAACTCCCCAAAATCTTCCACAAATGCACATCTTCAAGGGTTGATTTGGTGACAAGGGAATTACAGGAGGATTGGAGGGGATTGAGGGGGAAATGAACTAATTTCCTCCTTAATCCCCTCCATCCCCTCCGTGATCCCTGGTCACCAAATTAGCCCCAAGAGGTTCACCAAAAAAATAGAAAACTCCCCCTTGCATGAAATTCTCCCCCAAAGCCTCTAAAATCCTCTCTTTTGATGAAAGCACCAAAAGACCCAAAAATTATCCCCCTTGTTGACAAGTGCACTCAGTAAGCATCAAGACAGGGTGAAAGGGGAAAGAATCCAACTCCCCCAGAGGGAATGCAAGTATCAAAAGGAGAATGCCGAAAATGCAAGAGCTTTAGGAGTATAGCCAATAGAGTGTAAAAATGCTCCAAGTGGTGTTGTGCGATGCATGCAACAATAAATGCAAGTGCTAACAGATGCTCAAACTGATCATATGCACAATATATGTAAAGAATAAGAATTTTGATTCTGTGTTAAGCATGCCAAAAGATAAGTTCACCACTAAAACAACACTAGGCATAAAGCAAGCAGGAAATCAACCAAGTGTTAGTTAAAGGTAAACAAGGTGAACTACCCCAAACAACGATCACTCATCATGCTAGAAACATTTCTAAATTGATACCAATTGAAATTTTTGAGATTTATGGAATTTTGCAGCGGATTACAAATTTCAATGAAAAGCACGTGAGTGTGAGAGGTTGTAAGCGTTATCATTGTCTAACTTTTCAGCCGAGTGTAGCCTATGTAGAAAAGCAATTAGAAGCTAAAGAAACCGGTTTCGCTCATCCACTACACTGCTCAAGTTCTTCTAAAAGTGCAAATAGAAGTAGTCCCCATACAATGATGTGGTGACAAATGCAAACCCATCTCGATCTTTCTGATTTTCACTTATCTTGATTCAGATTTTAGCACAAAAGTAATGTATCAAGACAGTGAATGATGCAAAGCACGAGTAATAGCCACCTAGCATACTAGTGATAGCAAAAAGGATCTCACACGTCCTACCCATGCTAGGTACACATCTCAATGGTGAACAAGTTTTGGATTCAGCCAACAATTGTCAAGTTCACAATTAGAAAAATAGGCTCAACTTAACAATATTGCATCAATATGAACAAAAAAGCTTAAGCTTGCCATAGTATCATCATGTACACAAAGAACATACTACAAAGAACATAGTCACATTCTAACAGATATACAAGTGAAGTTCTAGAAGATATATGATGATATGCAAATGCAAATATAAGAAAGAGAAGTAAAGAGAGAAATCCTCAACTAAAAGGGAAAACACACACCCAACTCTCCTCGCAAATGTGCAAAAGTGGATTGTTCAAGGGGTTTTGTGAGGATATCTGCAAGCTGTCTATGGGTATCAACATGGTGAAGATCAATATCCCCTTTCTCAAAATAATCTCTGAGAAAATGAAAGCGGACATCAATGTGCTTGGTCTTCGAATGCAGCACGAGATTTTTGGCAACACTTATGGCACTCATGCTATCACAAAGTAGAGGCACATGAGAAAACTCTAAGCCAAAATCCATCAAATTAGCCATCATCCAAAGAAACTACAATAAATAGCTAGTGACATCAACATAATCAGCCTCTGTGGTAGAGTAGGAAACACTAGACTATTTGCAAGAAGACCAAGAAACCAGGGAGGAATCCAAAAACTGACAAGTCCCAGAAGTCGACTTGCGATCCAAGCGACATCCCACAAAATCAGCATCTAAATAAACGCACAAAGATAGAACGGACAAATAGGAGTACCATAAACCAAACTCAGGAGTGAAACACAGGTACCTCATAATCCGTTTGACAACCTATCTATGAGAGCAGAAGCCTATAATCAAGTGCACAGACACACTGCAAAGTGTATGTCTGGCCTCGTCGTCGTCAAGTACAGGAGGGAGCCGATCATGCTCATGTATGCCTTAAGGTCCATGGGCTCGATGTCACACCCGGTTTTGGAAGGCAAACCGAATGCGAACCATGTATGTGCCAGGATCAGAAACTCACGTACACAGCGATTACATAGTTGGACATCATCACACATTGCTCAAAATAGTAGCGAAAAAGGTACTTTATTACATCAAGATGTTCAATACATCCACAAAGTCATTAACTTAACATAGTCATAATCATAATCAAAGTGCGGAATACAAAATATAGAGGATAAGGCCTTCACAAGTAGCTGACTGGGGGTTGCCACTAAAAACAACTAGAACTCATCGTAGTCCTAAAACTCCTCAAAGTCCTCCATGTTGCCTGCATCTCCTCCTGAGCAATGATTGCAGTGGGGACAACCTAGGGTTGGGTGGTTTTTAAAGCAAGGGTGAGTACACATCAACATACTCAGCAAATGTCCCGTTTGGCTAAAGTGGACTAGCTATATGTGGAGTTAAGGGTAAAACACTTGCTTTTAGTTGGTCAGGTATTTATTACTAGTAGTAAGCCAAGTTTTAGTAATAAACCTAGTTATTACCCAAAAGTTCTCCCTCCAAGAAGAAATACCAGAGACCATAATTATAATCATTACCATTTATCATCATAAAAATATCCATAGTTACTCTAATCAAAGAGGATCCCAAGGCTGCTCTTAACCATGAGCATGGCTGATATACCAGTTTCTAACACTCTGCAGATTTTGCACACTTTACCCACGAGTCGTGATCCCTTTCTAGCCTAGGTTTGCAAGACCCGATCTTCACTACCAAGGTGAATGACTAGGGACACACTATGTAGCCTTTACAAATATTCCCTAGAAGTCATAGCCGCTCCTTCAGTTTCTCCAGTTTGATAAACACAGTACTTCTCCCCACAGGAAGGGTGACTAAGAAAACCAAATCAAAAGAACCTCGGCAACCAGCCTTGGCAGAGCAAGTACTGTGCCTGGACCCCATTGACGGCCCTACGATGAAGTTGACTACACCTCAAGTTCATCTAATTAAACACCTAAGGGCGTCCCATTCCACCCTCATGTCGGTACTGTTATCCCGGATGGTCTCTCAATGAACAGGTCCTTACGGAGAGGTACTCAAGAAACAGCCTGAGTCCCCTAAAGTAGTAAAGTATCACATTTCATCATCATAGCCAAGATAACATCATCATATCATAAATATTCTCACCATGTTCATTGATTAAAGTAAAGCAATAACATGAAGCTAACCATAATAACCCAAAAAGGTAATCAAGGATGAGGTAAATACAAACTAGTAAATCCTTAGGTTTCCATTAAATAATGCAGGACAATGAATTATGAGTAAGTAGGATATAATGGGTCAGAAGACACTTGCCTTCACCAGGTTGCTACTCAGGGAAGTCTCCAGCAACACACTCAGGAACCACGAACTGCTCATTGTCTACACAAAGCAACCATTCATTCAACACATTTGGAAAATAACAAAGAAACAATACACCAAACATGCACAATCAAGTGAACATAAGTTCAAAAGAAAACTATAAACACAAGAGTGAAGTCTATGTTCTAGGGTGGACTAATACAACTAGAGGTTTGTGATTCTCTAAGTACTTCTTATCTCAGGAATCACATAACTTAACTTCATTTATCTTAATGAATTACTAAAATTATACTAGGGATGGGTTTATAAATTACATGATGTTAACTTTACAAAGTTAATCACCTAATTACCATTAGGGTTTTCATTTTTATTTTCCTATTACTAAATAAACCATCACTTAAACTAACCTATAGTCTAGACATAAAATTAATACATGCAGATAGTGAAATATAATAATTTAAACAGGTAGAGAATAATCTTATGAACATTTTGCATTTTGAACCACCCAATTTTGACTTCATATGCAAAAGTTATGAAATAAACAAGTTTTGGAATTCAGAATACAAAACTAGGCCTATTTCTATGATAAAATAAAAGGTTGGGGGCTTCTCTGTAAACTTCCAGGGGTCTGCGCGCAAAACACAGGGACTGCGAGTTCTATTACTGAGAAGTCGAGGGTCCTTTTTACAAAACTACAAACCGAAGGGGTATCGGGTTCTGCTAGCCGTCCGATCTCTGAACAATGGCAGGATTAGATCCAGCGGACGGGCTCACGGGCACAGACGCCTGACAATCGAGGCCCATGGGCCATCGGCGTGGGAGCGGCAGGGCGGTTCACAATGGAGCACCAGAGCACTGGCCTCTGACGGGCAGGGCCACGACGAGGCCGGGCCCGCTGGTCAGCGGTACGGGGCAAGCGCGGGCGCGGATGCGGATTCGCGATGACGGACGGGGCCCGCCAGTCAGTGGCACAGAGCGGGGGAAAGAGCTCAACGCTGCGCGTAGCACTGACGCGTGGGACGGGGGTCCACAGGCTAGTGATCGCACAAGGGAAAAGAAGGGGAGGGAGGGGGTGAGGCTGCTGGGTGGGCCACGACTGTCAAGATCGTCTACAACGCTAAGCCAGGCGCACGGTCGGCCATGCCCGATGGTGGGGGGGCTTCTCCGGGGTGCGTGAGCTGCGGCCACCGTGGTGGAGTTACCGGGCAACACGACCACGACGAAGGTAGGAAGAAAGGGGAATAAGGGAGGGAATAATGGGCTCACCGCGGGTGATGCTGGCGAGCTCGATGGCGTGGATCTCCGGCGGCACGAATGTTGATGGTCAGCGGGCAACGACAATGGCCAAGGCGAGGACGATGGCGCGGGGTGGTTAGCAGAGGTAGGAGCACGCGGGGAAGGGAGAGGGGAGGGGGGTTTATGCTCTGAGGCCCGACCATGGCGAGTGGACGTCGTGGGGGGGGGAGGGGCCGATAGGTGGTCCTGGGGCAACATGGGCGAGCGCACTGTGTGGGGGAGTGGTTCGAGCTGGGACGTGGGGTGAGCTGCTGACAGGGGGTCCACCGGACAGCGACAACGAACGTGACGCGGGTCGGGGCGCATGCGTGACTGGCAAGCGAGACCCACGCGTAGAGAGAGGAGGGCGCACGCCGGAGAAAGGCGGTGGCGCCGACATGCCGGCCCCACCGGGCAGGGAGAGAGCGTGTGCGAACGCGGGTTGGCGCCCACCTATCAGGCGGAGCGGGCGCGTGCGGCCGGCTGGGCCGGGCTGGGCTGAATGGGCCAAAATGGAGTTTTCCTTTTTCCTGAATTTGAAGTGTTTTTCTTTTTATTTTCTCTAGGAATTCAAATCAAATTCAACCACAATTCAAATTCAAATAATTCAAACATGTGCATCAAACAAAAGAATAATTTTAGGCTCAGCATGATGCAACATTTCATGACTCACATAGGTTTTTGATATAGTAAAGAAATAGTTAATCTCCCACCTAATAGACATACTTCTAATAAAAAGGGTGCTACCTCATATAAACCTCTTTCTTTATATACCCATTCATAAAAACACTTTTGACATCCATTTGAAAATTTTTAAAACCCTTCAAAGCAGCAAAAGCAAGAAGGATCATAATGGCTTCTAAATGGGCAACAGGGGCAAAGGTTTCCTCATAATCAGTACCCTCTTTCTAGCAAAGCCCTTGGGCAACCAACCTTGTCTTGTTTCTCAATACCAACCCATCTTCTGTTTGTTTTTGAAAACTCATTTTGTACCGATGGGATGGCAGTTCAAAGGAGGCGGCACCAAAGACCAAATCTAATTTCTCTCAAGACTTTCAAACTCCTCATACATAACATTGACCCAGTTAGGATCAGACAAAGCGTGTCCAACATCAAGGGGCTCAAAAGAAGCAACAAAAGCTGAGTGAACAAAGTGGGACATCTGTTGATACCTGGAGCGAATGACTTGCTCATCATTCTCACCAATCATTTGTTGAGGAGGATGATCGCAGTGGATATGCCGTGGAGCCTCCCTCGAAGAAGTGGCCTCCCCGTCAACAGCATCCTAAACTCATCCCGGCGCAATAGGCTCTAGCTCGATTGGACCCCAAGTAGTAGAAGAAGTGATGTCGGGTTTGTCATCCGAGGTTGTCGACGCATGTTCAACTGGGACAACCGGTGGAGTCAGCTTAGGATCGCCCCAGTCAGCGTCGTGATGCTCCTCCTCCACAATGATGGTCTCACACATCTGATTTGGACCTATAGACTCAAAGACAAGCGATGGACTAGGAGAAGTCTCATCAAAGGTTACTTGACAAGTCAGCATAATTCAGTTAGTCTCAAGGTTAAGAACTCGATAAGCACAAGAGTGTAAAGCATAACCAAGAAAAACACCATCAAAAGGTCGTGACTCAAACTTGTCCAAATTACCCTACTTCAAAACAAAACATTTGTAGCCAAACACTATAAAATGGCTAACCTTAGGTGGCCATCCAAATCGTAGCTCATAAGAAGTCTTGTTCAGAAAAGCACGAAGAAAGATGCAATTGGACACATGGCAGGCAGTGTTGATCGCTTCGAACCAAAAATGCCTAGGAGTCCTATGCTCATCAAGCATCAACCTGGCCATCTCAACAAGGGTCCAATTCTTGCGTTCAACAATGCCATTCTACTGAGGCATATACAGAGAGGAAAACTAATGCTCGAGTCCCAAAGAAGCACAAAAGGTCTCAAAATGAGTATTCTTGAATTATGTGCCATTGCCACTATGAATCACTCTCTTGACATTTTTGGAGAACTCATTTTGCAACCTAAGAATCAAATCTCAAGCATGAGTAAAAGCCTCATCCTTCGCCTTCATGAATAACACCCAAGAATGGTGAAAAAAGTCACCAACGACCACAAGCACATACCACACCCTCCAAAAAGAGAAAACCTAAGCTAGACCAACAGTGTCCATATGAAGCAATTCACCGGGTTGCGAGGTCATCACCTTGGTAACCGAGGAATGGGAAGTAGCAACCATCTTGCCGTGACGACAAGGGTGACAAATAAGATCTTTCTCAAATTTTAATTTGGGAAATCCTTAGACGAGGCCAAGTGAGCTCAATTGACACAAAAGTTCAAAGCTCAAGTGATCTAAGCTCCTATGGTACTTCCAAATCAAAGAGGGACATCCTGCCAAAAGACACCGAGAGGGGCCAGCCGAAGGAGAAAAATCATCTCAAAAAACACGTCCAAATGGAGAAATCTGGCAAAAAGATCTCCCTTTGCATCCAAAACATGAGAAAGACCCCCCTTAAAGAGCACTTCATAGTCATCCTCAAAGAGTTGAGATACAAAAAGCATATTGAAATGCAAATTTGAAACCAAAGCAACATCCTTGAGGACAAAATCTCGTTCACTCGAACGGAGCCATGAGAGACAACCTTACCTCTCGACTTATCTTCAAATGTTATGTACTCCTTACCAATCATAGGGTCGAGGCTAGAGAACCATTTGGAGCTTCCGGTCATGTAGCACGAACAGCTGAAATCCATGAGCCATGTGTTCTCCAGGCCTCTGTCTTGCATCAATAGAAACACACGGGGGTCAGAAAATGGTACAACACCGGGGTTAGGATACTAAGAATAATACTAGTGCTGCGACATTTGCCCATAAAAAGTGTTTGGAAAAACACCAAACATCCTCGATACCGAAGGGGATAGCGATCACCATGAGAAGGAAACCATGGTTCGCTAGGGAAATGGGAACCAGAACCACTGACATGGAGTCCTTGTCCATATGGCACATGACCAGCACCCCGCTGGGCATGACCACCCTGTGGTCTCATTGCTTGAGGCCTAGCAACAAAAGGCAAAGCACCTCTAGGCTTCACAGGACGTCTCTGAATAGGAGAACCATGAACACCATGAGAAAGGTGGTTCATGTTCCTTCTGCTCGACTCAGAAACCCACCACTCATCTCTCTTCCCGCTAAAGCAAAAAAAAAACAGCCAAATGACCCTCCCTCTCACAATAACCACAATGAAATCTCACCTCTCTCTTAGGTGGAGTCTATCTGTGGGAGTCGGGTTTCTTTGGTGGTTGAGGAGCTCTAGGAAGGTGATCACTAGAGATGTCAGGAAGGGTGTCAAGTGTGTTCTTGAGATGGTTAGGTTTAGGACACTACACTTGTTTCTGAGGGGGGCTTTTGGATGTTCAACAAACACTTCATCTCTCACAACTAGGGTGGCAAATTTGAGTGGAGTGATTTTGATAAGCTTGGTGGTGGCAGAAGGTTTATCTGAGGGATTGAAGCCACTACACTCACCAACCTTGCCAAAGCGAGCATCACTCCTAGTACTAGACGCAAAGTCTAACCTTGCCCACCAGTTCCCGTCTTGAACTGACTAACCATCATACCCAACTAGGGCTCACTACTAGACACCCAGCTCAAGACTGATCAAAGGTATGTGTTTTCTTCCTCAATCCAAGTCATGTCATGTCTGCATGAATTAAAAGCAGACTACAAACTCCCATAGAGTGCACACTACGCAGATGCAAATGCATTCACTAATCTAGCCTTCTCAAGCGAGACTATCTTTGTGTTTTTACCGCTAGCTCAGTATGCAAACCAGGATAAGAACTACACACACCCAACAAGCTAGATCAAGGTCTCAACTCATCGCGTTCATCTAGCAGGGTAGCATAATTGGTCTACAAAGTGGTGATGTTTGACATGTGAAGGGAACACCCATCACATTCAGTCTCGTCGGACACCACAACTGAAGCTCTAGCAGACTCGAGCTCCCTAAGCGTGCTCTCATCTTGGACTTAAAATCTCTCCTCTCACGAGCAACAAGCCTAAGCAACTTATCCTAACTAGCCAAAGCAATCGTCGGCTCTTCTACCTTAGTAGTGAGATCATCGGTGAAATGTGATACCTCAGATGTAGATCCATCACTGATGTCCTGGCCATTGCAGCTCATCGCCTCATCACCAAGGGCCATGCTGCAAAGGTCTCCTATGGTGTTGGCAATGAAGCAAAGCCCGTTCAACTTGTCCTCGACCCGCCTTTTAGTTTGCTTGTCACTCGAGGAAGCAGCTGCATTGTTGGAGTCATGGTGGAGGTCACTAAGGGAGACGAGGAAGGCATGCTCCTTGATCTTTACCTTCTGGAGGTACTTCTTCTTGATCACCTCCTTGTCGAACCTCCCCCTATACTTATGCTTGCCAGAGGTGTGCTTCCGCTTACCCTTGCGCCCACCAGAGTGGCGCGCGGGTCAGCCTCAGACTTGCCCTTCTTAGGGCAACTAGTGTTGAAGTGGTCGGGGTCACCATAGTTGAATCATCTATCTTTGGCCCCGCCACACCATCAGTTCTAGCAATTGTTGTGGACCACGTGAACCGGCTAGCCACAAGCGTCAACTGCTCATCCCTGAGGCTCTCCACCTGCCCCTTTGTGATAGACAACAAAGAAGTTAGAGCAAATAAAGCATATGATGGGTTAGAAGAAGAGCCACCTCTAGAGACCAGGGTCATGTTGGGTGCACTAAGGTTCTCAATCTTGGCCTGAGTCTAGTGGTCAATCTCGGTGGACATGAGCTTGCTGAAAAGCTCATCCATAGTGAGAGTCTCATTGTTGGGCAACTCAATGATCGTTGAGAACTTCACCTCCCAAACCCTCCGATCCAGAGCATGTACAACTTTAGCGCTCTCTCATGATCATCAAAGGGAAGTTGAGCCTTGTTGGCACACATCTTGTTGACAATTGACTAGAATCAAGAGAGCACAGTGTTGATTGTCTCTCCAACCAACTACACAAAGTTCTCGTACTCCTGCCAGTATGTCACAAATAGTCTGGTCTTTACATGATTGTTGCTCTCGTGGTATCTCTCGATGGTGGATCAAATCTAGTAAGCCGTAGCCAAATATATAACTCACTCAAACTCAGCAAGTGAGAGACACAAGAACAAAGCATTTTGAGCTTTGTTGTTCAAATCATGGAACTCCATCTGAATCGGAGTGATCCGAGCACTCACAGCATCAAACACAGCATCGAGATGAATCTCCCAGACACGATACTCAATACTCTAAAGATATGCTGACATGTAGATCTTACAATATGGGTAATTCGTCCCATCGAAGAACGGATGTTTGCCAACACCTCGTTCCATGTCGCCTTCATGGATTTTAGACCGATTAGGGTAAGTAAATCTTTAATCGGATTTGATACCCATTTAAGACCAGTGAGGCGACCAGAGGGGGTGAATGAGAGCCACTAAAAATTCTCTCTCGAGAACAACACTGTGACTTTTATCTCGACTTCAACAAAACCCCACGAGACGATTGAAATTGCATAACACAATAATACTTAGTCCGGTGTCGACTGAATGTACCAAACTGCTACACAGGGAACTACCTAACTATCTACAAAATTTCAGAGGAAAACTAGCAAAATAGGGAGAGCGGCAGTGTCGTGTGCAAGCCAGTAGTGGTGGGTAGCGGCAGTGCCACGCTTAAGGTCGTCAGTGTCGGGCAAGCAAAACTGCACATAATCATCTCAAACTTCACAAAATGTTTGCACAGAGGGAAATAATACGAATATTGAAGTTTGAATGTGAACAAATCAAAAACCCATGCGCAGATCAAATTTCCTAAGAAGGTTGGGGGTTTTGTTAGGGTTTTCTCAAACAAACTTAAACAATATCAACTCAGATCCCAACCAAGAACTGCACCAATAGGGTGTATGCGGTGGTTCAAAGAGTGTATCACAACCACCAAAAATCCCAAAACAAATCCAAAACCCAAGAACTTGGAGGTTCATCACAAATCCATAAGAGAAGGAGGGAATGAGAATGGAGACCAAACTCAAATCAAAACTGCAGTGGAGACAAAAACTAAGCATGAGATTTGAATTACTCCATCGATGAGTCTGGCTGCCCTTCCCTTGGATACAAAGTTGAAGATTACAGACATAGATACAAGAGCAAAACACCTACGGATCTCAGCTACACTAGGGAATATAAAACTAGGGTTTTCTAAAAAAACACAAATGCTATGGCCAAAAGAGATGTAGCCTAAAAGAGATAGTTGTAACAACAACCCTACCACTCTATTTATAGAGGGTTGTTACTACTTCATAAACTACCCCTAGATACATAGAGCCTATCAACTCCACCGGGGGAAAATGGACCAACTACTGGGATATTGATCTGACGGCCACGTGCTCCACACAAAGTTGCTTTGCCTCGACGCACCCTTTGCGATGATGCCATGTGCCACCTCCGATTCCCCGCCGGAATCGCCACCACCGAGTTTTGAGGCCAAACTCAGTCAAAAACCAGTCGTCCGTAGCGCTGGGTAGTCTTTTGAGGCTCAACCACCAAACCGTCATGAGTAGCGCACCACAAGTGCGTCCCCCACATCCTAGACGAGTGTCCCATCAGTCCTCGACCGTGCCGACAACACGACCCGCTCTGCCACATCCTCACACTGATACATGTCCTAGGTGTCAGCTACTGTGGCTAGTCACCAGACGACTCTAGTCCCTTGGTCAAGTCCCAACACTTGTTCTTCACCACTCCCGGTTCATCAGCATGAACCCGCATGACCTTCACCTTCGCCATTGACCACCATACATGTGCTCCACACCTGCACACCACAAGCCAAGAGACATGGTTGCACAACACATAATCTCACACCTCGGTTGGTACACGACTCAACACGAGACGCTACCTGTTGACAATCACTCATCATCAATCTGAACCACAAGGGACAAGTCAACCTTATGTTCGCACATTTGCATGTCCTAGGTCTATAGCACCTTTTTTAGAAGTGCGTCTGAAAGTCTATAATCTTTGAGCACGTAGATCAGCTTAAAATATCTTCAAATGTACAAAATTTTGAAGGTCTTTTAACACATCTTGTAATATTCATCTCTACATTGTATAAGAAGTGAATACAGAAGATGTATAAAACCCTTATGAACTAGTTATTTATTTCATATATGCTACTTCATCACATGAACAATGACCTCCATACATGTTTTTGTGTTTCCTCCCCTCTCCTTGTATTCTTTGATCCCTTTGAAGGTGAAAGGAGGGGGTCTTTACTTTAATTGTGTTGCCTTGTTATGGTTCCTTTCATGATTTTTTATAGGTTCCCAAAATTTGGTGCCCACCTTTTATGAACTCATAATGACCACTGACATGCCTCCAAGATGGGACACAGATAGAGATGGCAGAACATGTTGATGTTAACCCCAAAATCCAAGAACATGTTGAAGCTAGTCTTTAGATTGAAGTCATAGGCCAAAGAAAATAAAAGAGGAAAGCCCTAGAGTTCTTGGTTGAGACATACAATGTTGATGAAGAGATTGAAGGGCTCGAAGCCATCCAGAGGCAGATCGAGATTTAGAATCAAAAGATGCTTCAAGTCACTCAACTTAGTAAGTAGATAGATGAGGCATCTAAAGAGATTCATCGCATAAGAAGAGAAAAAGATGAATAGATGAAAGGCATAGGACACCATAACACAAGAACTCTTCATCTAGAAGAATAAAATTGTGCCATATTCATCCATAATTACACACCCCATTATAAAGCGATCTACAAGCAGCTCCATGGTCCGCTTCATATAAGCCTCCTCATCTTCTCACATATGTTGGCCAATCCTACCCAAATCAATTTCCTATGAGCTATGAGGCAACTATAGCCTCTTTTGGCAAAAACACAACAATGTTAGCCAAATCTTTCATCATGGCTATGAGGGGCATAGCGTAGACCAGACATTCCTATCTTTGTCTAGGATCAATTACCACATCGCGGAAACTCAAGCATCAGTACTTATATGCATTTAATATTTTCAGACAAAGCCATTTACAACTCAAGCTTTATTCAAATGTGCCTAAGAACTGGATTAGTATCTACAAATTTATGTTCGAAGGTTTCTTCAGATTAGAGCAAAAGCACTAGGGATACTAGACAACATTGTTATTGATGCAGTATTCAAGGGGCTTAGGCCTAGGCTATGTTCTAAATACTTGGCCAGGAAGCCACCCCATACCTTAGAAAAGCTACTCCAGAAAATGGATGAGTATATCAGCGTAGATAATGACATCAGTCAGCATCAACATGAAATCCACAAGTATGTTGAAGCATTAAGGAGCATCAATAGGGATTTAAGGCAAGCACAAAGTATCCAGAATGCACGACAAAATGATGAAAAGCACATGCAACCCTAATGGCCAAATCAATCCTCAAGCAGTTCTTTGTAGACCCAACAAAGCAACTTTCAGCATGGACCATCACTAAGAGGGGACAAAGGAGGACAAGGTTTTGGGGGAAGGCATCCACAAGGGTCCCAGCCACGAAGACTGTATTATGTCTTTTGTAGATAAGGCAAGGGCCACTCTATGAAGTACTGCACCATCACCATATAAAAACAAAAAAAGAGTTAGCAACTACTAGCCAGGCTAGTCTGCTAATGGAAATATGACACACATCATCCTACTTCCCCCACCCTATGTGCTACAATATGTCCAACTTCAGGGTGTTAATGCCTATCCTTTTGCTTCAAGCGCATCTAAGCATCCATAGTCAAATCATTAGGATACTTATCATCCTCAACTTCCATGACTTCCCCAATTTGATAAAGTACCACTCGACCAGCCTCTGGTTCCAACACAAAACCCATTCCAGGCTAAAGAAAGGAGGGTCTGAAGCTAGAACAATCAATAACATGTGAGGTTGAAGCTTCGAACCAAGCTACAAGAAACAGAAAAAGATTTCTAGAGAGAATCCTTACATGTAGGTGTCCATGGCCCATTCATCAAATCAAAGTGGTCACATGTGCTCGTCACTTTTACATATGATGACCTTCGGCTGAAAGACTACCTGCAAAATGATGTTGTGGTGATCACATGCATCATAAAGGGCTTCATAGTGCAAAAAAATTTGTGTACAATGGAAGTGCAGATGATATCATCTTCTCTAAGGCTTTCAAGAAAATGGGACAAGCCAAAGTGTGATGCAAAAGGCTACAAACCCACTTTGTGGCTTCGATAGGGAAAATAGTATCTCTCGACAAAATTCAAATGCCAGTAACCTTCGGCAACATCAACATCACATGAACAGAGAATATCACATTTGACATTGTTGATATGGATTATTCATGCAACACCATAATTGGGAGAGGCACACTAAACACCTTCAATAGTCACTGCACATTCAACATATTTGTGCATGAATATGCTAGGGCCCTATGAAACCATCTTAGTATATGACAATCAAGAGGATGCAAGGAGAACCGAAGGTAATTGGGCAACTGGCTGCATAGTACAAAACAATGATGAAGCTGAAAAAGAGAGCAAACAATTACAAACTAAAAAAGGTCACACCCTTGGATCAGTAGAAGGATGCGTTGTTGTGTGATGATATAATTCATAAAAATGTCTTTCTTGGTACCCAATTATTAGAATAATAGGAAGAACAACTACAAAGATTTATGTTCCATAACAAAGATGTATTCATTTGTCCTACAAACAATCTATGTGGTGTTGACCAAAGCATAATTGAGCATAGTCTTATTGTTGGCCCAAAAATCTAGCCATAGAAGCAAAAGTTGAGGAAGATATTTGAGGAAAGAGCCAAAGGTGCCAGAGCCAAAGTAAAATGACTTCTTATTGCTAGAGCCATACATGAAATTGACTACCCTATGTGCCTGGCAAACACAGTAATGGTGAAAAGCCAAGTGGTAAATGGAGAATGTGCATGAATTTCACTGTAGCACCATAAAAATTCTATTTTGGGATTTAGGAAAATTTCTTCCAATATATATATATATAGTATATGTATATGGAGCCCTGGGCTCTATTTAGATACAGGAAGCCCCAGCCAAATCTGACCATACCGCATGTGGACTGACATCCGACCAAACCTTGACTATTCATATCCCATATATAATATCATAATCAGCCATCATTAGCTCTAGCTTCTTCTCTCGGCCACAGCAAAACCCCATCCTCTCCGCCGACTCCGCCACTCTCCGCCGACGGCGCCCTCTCCGACGACTCCGCACCTTTCCGTCGACTCCGCTCCAGTTATACTCGGCAGTAGAGCGACGCCCCCTGGTTGCCCCCAATCCGTGGTCCACGCTCGCTGCTGCAGCAACAGTCGATGGGACCGCAGAAAACCCCATTTCTCCACCGACGCGATTGCTATCCCATTCACTGCCGTTCGCCGTTGTTCCACACTTCTGCGGCAGAAGAGTGGTCCAACTCGCCGTCCATGGGCGCCGCTCCTACACCACTTCGACGGTAGCTACATCCTCGTCCTCCCCCAACCATCGAAGTGGATTTTACGTAGTCGTCTTTGGCCAACCTCGTCGAGGTTCTCCCCTAGCCCTAGTGAGCCGCATTACCCAAGATCATCTTTGGCCGTGAACAAAAGTATAATACCCTAAAAAGGTAAATCGATCACCTGATCTACACATGTGTTGTTTTTTTCAGATATGTGTATGTTTATAAATTGACATTTGGTTCATACTGCATTTTACGGATTCTGGCATTTACAACTACATATGCAGTTGCAGTAAGGGTTTTACACAAATTACCATAGATGGTTATGCAAATTACAATAGATTTTTATGCATTTCAGTTATAGGTTTTTTATGTGTGGATGATGTTGGAGCGATAAAGGAGGAGACAGTTAGTTGATTTTGACAGAGTATATGACCCATTCAAAATTTCATATATGTTTAGTGATCTTTTACATTTACCATTCCATTAGGTTATTGTTAATACATTACTGTTTACAGCAAATTTTTTTATACAAACATATTCAGATTTTTATGCATATAAAACAGGACAGAATGTGTGCATGGTAGTGGTAGCAATAAAACATGACAGAATGTGTGCATGATGCATTGGTTTTATGCATTTGTTCCTAGCTGACATGTTAAACGAGGTTTATTACCACTATTATAGGTATTATGCAAAAATTCCAGATTTGTTTATGCATGTTATTGAAAGCATTTAGGTTAATTTAAGAATGCACGAACTGAATGGATTCAATCATACCACACAATCAATACATTCGCATATCCATCAGATTTATGTATATAGTTTTGTGTATTATGCATGCAGATTCTGCTAAAAAACATGAAGCACGTGGACCGTCCCCCGAATAATCCCAAGCGCATAACAATTCAGTCAAGCCAGGAGAGCTTCAGCGTTGACATTCCGCGCGTAGAACAGTCCAATCCAAGTCAACTTGTCGGAAATCCTTCAAATGTTGAGAGGCCAACTTTCCTCAATGAAACAGTAGAGCTGGATTCTGATGACGATGACTTTATGCTAGCTGTTAAGAAGCGTAATGTTGCTAGAAGCCACACAAGAGTTCTCAGAAAGGTTGTGACAAAGAGGATAAAAGCGGAGGATCTCCCCCGACACGTTAGTTTTGGATTTAATTTGTTATTCTTATGTACTTTATTATTATTTTTGCCCACCAATTATAACTACAGTTATAACAATTCATAATTATTTTACATAATCAGGTGTAGTATGTAATATGTCTATGATTACCACTGACGATTACAGCGTTGGTTGCAACTACTTTTGATTTTCTTAAATTGTTGCGACTGGATGTAGTGTTGAATTTTTTTTCAACAAGATATGTGGAGTGAAAGGTTATTTTGTTTTATGCATACTCATCAAACAATATCATATCCTTAAGCTTCTGATTAGTTTGTTTGGTTATAACACAATTGTTTTTGTTTCTGTATTTTATACCAGAGGCTCAATGTCAGGTGCAACCCACAAGATGTAATTGCAAGCATTCGCATATTGAATGACAGACAACGTCAGGCCATAATGCGGAAAGGGTTCTCGAACATTCTTGATATGACAGTAGATGCGCTGTGTAGTAGATCCCACCTTCACTGGTTGATGGATAAGCTTGACCACAAGGGCATGACAATTCGCCCTGGTCTAGGAAAGGAGTTAAAAATAACAAAGGATACTGTGAATCTTATCCTTGGTGTACCAAATCATGGTGGTGGAAAACCATTGGGGATTGACGAAGCAGTTACTGCAAGTAACTTGATGTTAGAGCTTGGATTGGCTAAAGACGAGTTCAATGTTACATTGCTACAGGATCGTTTAAGGAAAGGGGATGATGACGACCTTACCATCAGATGTTTCTTCCTTATCTTATTCAACCGTATGTTGTTTCCCGCTGCTAGCTGGGGCATAACAAACCATGAAGTGCTTCTGACGGAAGAAATGCACCGTTTCCACGAGACCGATTGGTGCCAGCTTATATTCAATGACCTATGTGAAGCGGCGAAGAAGTGGCATACAAGAAGCACCACAAAGGTCTCCACGGCGATATACGGATGCTCGATTGTTGTCCTTGTAAGTATAGATTTTGTATTCTGTACATATATTTCCTTTTTTAGCTCAGTGTTTTTTGTGGGGCATGCTATATCATATTTTATGATGTTTGTTATGTTTACTTACACAACATTTTCACATTAAATTTATTCTGTAGTTGTATTACCTGGATCTCCTGCATGCAGCCGCTGCCCCTCAAAACAAATTTGGTACACCTTGCATAAAATACTTTGATAAGAATATCATAAAAGCATTGACTAAAGCTGACAAGAGGAAGACACGCCATGGGGTTGAACCTTTCGGATATTGTGAAGTGTATTTTCATTTTCTAACAAATTTTATGTCAAATATACGTGCTTAGTTTTGAGTACCATTTTTCAAATAAAAACTCATGGTTAAGTTCAACTTCCACTTACATTTTTTTGGTTTCGAAGCTCGACCGAGACATGCTATTCAGCTATACCTCAGCTTGATCGCCAATCCGAGGCAAGTTTATGCTGTATTATCTACATCTTTTTTAAGATCTATGAAAACAAATGAATTAGGAATGTGGTGATGGATTCTTACTATTTTTTCTGAAAAACCAGTCGAAGTGCAGGACTAACATTTATGATGCCCCACGCCCCATCCCTACTGCTCGGCCCACCATTAACATCCAACTTCCATCGATCAAGGATATGATGTCAAGTAACATCAACCAGCTCCCACCCTGTCACCGTACTAAATTTACAGAGAAACTTGCTGGATATGACTTGGAGGTTGGCAAGGCATGCTTAGCCATAAAAGACACCCTTACAAAAATTGTTGAGAAGCAATATGATATAGCAGACAACTTTATAGAGCTGATCGACGAGGTACTACGTGCTGAGTCTGATAATTTAGAAAATGAGACACATGCGCCACAACAATCAAGAAATTTGGATGATTCAGTAGGTTAGTCATCTAATTATCACTATTTTTCATACATGCAGAACATTACCCAGAGTACATTTATAAAGGGTTTTTATATGCACAGTAAACAAAATTAACAATTACTACTTTCTAGTTTATTTACATCAATGCATCTTGCTTATATGTATTCAAGTATAATGGATATAATAATGTCATTATGCATAAAGTATAGACAGGTTGTTTTTTTAACATATGCAACAATGTTTACCCTATAATGTAAGTTTTCACATACATTATTTATAATATACTTTTGTATAAGGACACACTGCCCACGGCACCCAACCCACTCCGGATCTGTCAAGCCAAGCATCGCAGCTTGAGACGCAGCTAGGTGGTACTTGGGTTGAGGAAATTCATTAAAGACAACAACATATTCGGAGAGTATTAGAGACTTGCCTTGACAAAGCGGACGTTGATACAGTACATCAGGTAATATATACAATCCCATTGGATTTTACACATCATGCGTATATTGTTTGCATCTTTATTTTAGTTGGACACGAACCACACTATTTGTCAACAGGAATTCTGCTTTGATGTTCGAAACAACATGTTGAGGAACACAAATATCACACCTCAACCCACATCAACATGCACCTTTACGAGATCAAATATGTCTACCCGTTTGCCGATATTTGATGTGACACCGCAAAAAATGTTTGTTTAGCAGCCTCTGTCTCATGTTATACTTCCAGTTTACAATTACATTAGTACAATAAATAGTAAATACTTTACTAAGCATATACCTTTGAGTAGGGAGGTGACATGACTACAGATGACATAGAACACAATTACAGCGGACCAGTATTTGACCAGACACCAACTTCCCATGTCAGTATAATAACATACATCTTCTCTAATGCACTTTATGGCATTAAACAATTTTTTCTAATGGTAAACACTTATTTCCAGGTTGCATCTCAGGATGAAACATTAAAATGGACAACACATTCTAGAACTGTTCGACTCCTTACAGAGCTTGACTATGTTCGTTCTCTATGGGATCTACTGTATTCCAAGGACATTGACCCAAGCAGGTACAAATTACACAAATTATAAATACCATAGTTATTAGTTTGTTTGACGTATGTAATATGAATATATAACAATATTCTTCAAATCATCATACAAAATTGTCATAGATTACGGTGAATACAGTGGAAACTGTCTCGATATTTATGAATCTTTCTCAGATGGGAAGTGTCTTGACAACGTGTTCATGCAGTGTATCATTGAGTGTGTTCGCGATGATTCAAAAAATCATTGTCGAACTATGACTACTAACAGATTAATACTTGATGTCAATGTTGGGGTATGTTCTTGTTTTCACAACTATTGTAATTATGCACTGCTAAATATACTGACACACTCTCTATATTGTATCTAGGCTCTGCTAAATTTTGAGGAGCAGGAACGTCATAGTAAGAACCCTCAGCCATTTGACCAAAATGTGTTATAGAATTGCTTACATAACACACTACCTTCGTTGGTCAATCTGGATCAATGCAAATTGGTATTGAGCAGTATTCATATTTGCAACTTCATTATTATCTTTCCTTTTAAAAACACATATCACATTAACTGTACATTTTACTCATCATGGAAGTGTAACAACAACATGTAACTTTTTACATTTTTTCATAACAGATAATGGTACCTATGCTTAGTAGGGGACATTGGTCACTGTACGTAATCAACCTACAGAATCGATGTATCCACATTTTAGATTCGAATCCGTATGGTATAGAACTCGGTCGCACTACATGGAAGGACTATCATTATGACCAAATGTATATATGTGGAAGGAAATTCCCATGGGCTAGGGTTATAACAAGTAGGTTGAGCAAAGCTTTACAACATGTTTGCCCCAATGCATCCTTCTCCAAATTTGGTAACTTTCCAATGGATATGCCACCAAATTGTCCAACAATGAGAACAGGATCAAACGACTGTGGCTTTTATGTAATGAGTTACATAAAGTATTATGACCACATGGCAGGTGCTATCACTTCTTACATTCAACCAGTAAGTGACTATGCTAGTGATTTTTGTTCAAACATGTTGCCCTTGATGTACATGTAAGCTATATGTGTGTCTATTTAATGTTATGGTTTTATTGCAAGACAATTCACGAGACCTACACGCTCATGCCCTATATTACCTCACATTTCATCACATCAACAAGGCACTACCGCTTTCAACAGACATTCAGAGATTTATGTTTGCGCGCAAGTAGTCAAGTTTGTGTCATATCTAAGTCATCGAGCGGACCATGTATCGTACTGTGGTATTTTGGTCATGCATCTTAGTTAACAATGTTAGGACGCTTCCTTAGATGGGATGTTAACACCAGTTGTTATGATACTTTACTTAGGGTGTTATGCAGCTACTTTTGCGAACATTAGATGGTCTGATACTTTGGTTAGGCTGTGACGATGCTTTTCTTTTTGTGAACATCAGATGTTCCGATACTTTGGTTAAGCTTAAATGTGATCTTTTAGATGTTATGACGTTCTTCTTTTTGTGAATTTACATACATGATTTCTGCATACCACATTTCTTATTATTATGACCAATTCATTTAATGTTATCCTTTTGGTTAATCTGTCTATATACTTATTGGTATGCCGACCACAGTCACACTCTTTGTTATTTTTTATTCACAATGCATATTGCTCATTCATCACTTTTCTGGTCATATAGTTTATCCATTATACAGTTCTCATATCCTATT
The DNA here is from genome assembly GCA_029449295.1 of Zea luxurians. NCBI lineage: Eukaryota > Viridiplantae > Streptophyta > Magnoliopsida > Poales > Poaceae > Zea > Zea luxurians. Next base: position 146,402,590 of record JAOPSE010000003.1, on the reverse strand, counting down.
ATATACGATGTTTTATTAGTCACACTTATGCAACATTAGTACAAAATATACGTCACATTTCATAGACTTCAACAATCAACTTTATAGACATCATTTGTGCCACATGTAATGTTCATTTCAAACAATATGTTCGCATAACATACGACATATTACTCATTGGGTGACTCACTGTTGTCGATATCAATTGCGTGTTTTTTGAAGTGGTTGTCTCATTCCAATGAGGAGCGTTACATCCAACCTTGTTCCTAGATCTAGGAGGTCGTCCTCTCTTACGTCCAGCAAGGCTAGCCAACCGAACTCTATTCTCCTCCAATGACAAACATGTTCTACTGTTGTGACCATCGGCAATACCACACTTCTCGCATTTCCTGTTCATTTTCTTTGTACCTTTTGCACCAAATTTAATAACCTTTTGTTCACTCCCCTTGATTGTTCTTCCCTTTGGTTTTGTGTTATTTGGTCTTGCCAAGCTTATTCCATCGATAGCAAAATCCAGTTTCTGTAGTTCAAAAGTACAGTTGTTTTTTAGCATATAATATTATGTAGTCCCACATTCACTTCAATACCATTATTACCTTTCTAGCATCTACATTTTGTTCATGGCCACCACTCTCATTCATATCCACGTGATCCTGCAAATTAACCTGTAGCCGCCAACACATTTTTAAGTACAAACATAAACCAATAACACATTTTTATGTACAACCACAAATCAATATCGTGATTAAAATTATTATCTATTCAAAGGAACGTATCGGTATAGGGATTTGAACATTGTCCACATCCCCTCCAAGTATATTAGATACTACTTGAATTTCTTGAAAAAAATTGGTGAAAGCACATTATATCTCATTTACAATTCAACATACACAAGAATATAATCATTATGCATCAATATTTACTATTAATCCGTTGCCATTCCTTTCACCCGATTCACCATCTCTTTCTATGTCTCTGTTTTCTTCACCATCGTCCTATTATTTTATTTTTTATACATCATCAATGTATTAGGACGAATACTATGTTATCAATAATAATAGAAAACATCACATACCTGTATACCATCTCCCCCGCTAGTTCCACAAGTCTCCTCAACTCCTATATCTGTCTCCAAACACGAAAGTACCTCGAGAAGCTCATCCATTACTGCTAGGGCTCTATCATTCCCCGCCTTCGATAGACTAGCATGATGCACTACTTTCATTGCTTTTTTAAGCAACATCTTCTACCTATATGATTTTGTTTCTCCATCCTTTCCCTTCAAATTCCTATCATCTCTTGAAAACGGAACATCTTGCCTTGCTGAGTACGTGTATCGTTGTAATATGTATTCTTTAGGTATCCGTTCGATCTGAAGATGCATAAACGCGCGTAATATATGTACAAAGAATAGTCCTAGAAAACAACAAGGATAATAAGAATTTTTAATATATGTTTTTCACATAAATGTATATATTATTAACCTATCAACATGTATATAATTACTATTGCGTACATCATACCTGTATGTTCCCAATGTTTGCATTCACATATATACTTTCCGGATTCTTCATCAGCTGTCACTTTGAATTGGTGCTGTCCCCACACAATTTTCTTCGATCTTGTAGTATGTTGTACTACCCAATCATTTGCACCCCCTTCTTGATCATGCATTATCTTGAACGTAGTTGCATATTTCAAAGACTCCTGGAATTTATTCATCACAGCCCTTGTGTATGCTCTTGCAACCCTTATCCCAAACATATATAGTGTGTTTGTCTCCTTTTGACCCTGTGTCGTACATACTTCAGATTAGACAACACTTATTTTAATATAACTACTACATAACATTTTATACTCACCATGCTTCCCACTGCTTCTTTTACTCTTTCATCTTCCTACTGTGTAGAAGCTTCATCATTTGCTTGGCGAATTGATGTAGCGGAGTGTTTGCATCGACATGTACACTCTTCACCAGCTTGTTCAAGCTTTCGCTACGCTGTGTAGACAACATCAGCCCACAATAATCGTTTTTGAAAATGGCAGACACCCAATCCTTACGTATTCCATACATCTTGTTGAGAGTAATGTTATCGTGTAGATGGAACTCTTCAAGCAGCATTGACCATGTAGTCTCGAACTCCAACTCAGTCAAAGGATGATGTATTATAGATTGGAACCTTGTCTTAAAGTCCATCTCCTCAAACCTTGCATACAACTCGTTTAGAAAAGGCATATACCTATTTTGCACATGCCATAGACACAACCGATGAATTGTGTTTGGGAATACCCTCTTGAGTGCTACTGGCATTGCAGGATCTTGATCTGCAATCATAAATGACAAAATTGCATGAACCTTATTGCCTGTTAGAAAGAAACTAAAAACAAATTTAAAACATATGTTATGTATATACATTGCATTATTATCACTCGTGTCCCTTCGGTTCCCATGCATGTTTTGAAGACATTGAATACTCATTCAAATGTATCAACAGTTTCATCCCCCAATAATGCGAAGGAAAATATGGTGCACTGTAGGTAGTGATTCGAACCAACAAACATACCTAGTGGTTTTTCATACAGATTAATCTTATGCGTTGTGTCAAATGTAACTGCATCACCAAAATCCATGTAGTCCCCTTGCTGGCTTGCATGTGGCCAAAATATGCTCAAAATCTTTCCCTCTTTATCCAACTGGAAGTCAGAGAAAAATTGTGGATTATCCTTTTTGCACAATGCAAAAAAAGATAGTAGCTTAGCCACATCATTGCCATTTCTCTCCTTTTTCCTGTAATTATTGTCAATTTTCAGCATTGTGCGATATCAACATATATGCAAATTTCAATCCACAATTAGAATCTAAAAAATTACAACTTACAGGTTATACATGTCCTGTGCTGTTACAGGGACGCTCTCAGGACCACCGTGCATTTCTGAAACATAATCCATAATACAATGCTGCGGGATTCTGCTTTCCTGCATTGAACTTATGAAGTCCATGTTTCATCTCGGCCCTGCATTGCGTCTGTTTTGAGCTGGTATTACGTACCTTTGGGTTCGCTATTCCCCTTACCGCACTCTTTCCTTCCATTGAACAATTCAACCACTTACAGTTTTTTCGTTCCCTATATTTTTTCAATGGGAAGCCAACTTCATATGCGTATCGACTATAAAATTGATATGCTTCATCCACACCATTGAATGTCATACCAACTTTAGGTACCAACCTCGGATCAATTGTCACAGCATGTCCAAATTAATTAAAAGTAAATTGATGTACAAATAACAATAACTGTCTACTGCATGGTTTTCGACCAATTTTTACTATTATCGCTGCCCACTGCATGTCTACATATATCGTCTACAATCTAATATACAGTAATCACAATCCCCAACTGGTATAAGGTACTTACATGGCTTTGCAAAATCACTAGTGTGTCCTGTTCATGCTCACCAATAGTTCGCATAGTAATCAGCTGTTGTCCTCCTTAATTTATTGCCATCCTCGATGCATCTGCTGTGTTATGATCATCAACCCCCGACGCCCTCAATGCTACTCGTGGAGTAATTTCCCCTACGGCAGTTTCTATGTGCCCATGTCCAGTTGCATCCGAGCCAAACTCGTTTGTAGCTAGTTGTTCTTCCTGCACCATTGATACGATCTCCGAGCATGGATTTTCTCGACTAACACTTGTCAGCGTTGTGTCCTCTCCGATGGGCTCCTTACCCCATGACACCACCATTTTCCAACGTGGGAGTACTTCCTTTGGCCGTCGCACCGTTTGCAACAGCCACCTTGCAGAAATGTTTGATTCTTTCTGTCTATCTAATTTGGAAACGTTGGATTCTTACCTTTTTCCCATGCACATATCTATCATCGTGGGCGCGCTATTCACGGCGACACGGTGTGCGTATCTGCTACATTTTTAGGAACGTGGGTGCGCTAATCATGGAAGTTTTTGTTGCCTAACCTCAGTTTATGCAAGTTCGAATCAGGACTTATACTATCATAAACACTGTTACGAACTAACACCCTGATATGCGGGTAACACGTCATCAACCCACGTTCTTGTCGCTGGCCCATATTTTGTTACGCAAAATATATCATATAGTTACATGTGCATAAAAGCGTCCCACCATCCAGCGCGACCTGCTCGGGCCATTCTGATCCGGCGCGTATCCGCTACTCTGGCTGGGGCTTCCCCGCGCCTATCGGAAGCCTAGGGTTTCCATTACCAACATACTATATATATAGTATATATATATATATGTTACTAATAATGGATTGACTAAGAAGGTTATCACATAAATGGATTTGTGGTTGAACTATACATCTACATGTTCTCAAAAGATTTAAATTATTTAAGATCTTGCATTTGAAATTGTTTACATGTCCTAAAGTAAATATATAATGAACATTTATTTTGAGTTAACTTTTAATTTGGCTACGTATTAAAAAATAATATTTTCCTAAAATAAATAATGTGTGAATTATTCTCCTATGAATCATGTATATATAAGCATTTATCAACAACTTCTCATCTAACTGCCCCAATTCGCCAGCTCAGCTCCCCTGGCTGAAACAATCGTGCTTTGGGATATGAATCCGGGGGGACTCTGCCCACTTTGTCGTCTCGTAATCAAGGTCTCCACGAATGTCGAGCCCCCACACCAAATCAAAAACAGAGAGATTGAGAGAGATCAGGTCACCGCCTAGATCCTCGTCTGCGTGGTCGTCTGGTGGTGGCTGGGGATCATCGACGGGGAGTCGCAAGAAGTGTGGTGGCGATCATCGGAGCGGGGAGCCACCACAAAACCGACGATTGCTCGACGGGGCAACCGGGCAAGGGCTCTACTGAGGACCCACTCTACATCGTGGAACGGTCTCTCCATCATCACAATAATCGATAAGAAGTTGTTGACCGAGTTTCTCATATTTGGTTCTACGCGTAGCAACTTCAAAAGTGGGGAATGGATCATCCGTGCACCGACTGAGCAGCATGTCGGTGAAGCATTGCCGCCCTAGGCACTTGCGCCTACGGATGAAAACGGTTTCAGAAATTTTTGGTATTCCGGAAATCGATTTTGAAATTTTTCGATTGGATTCACCGGTAACGGTATTTTTCTAAAACGGAATCGGTTTTCGGAATTTTCTATCGAAATCGGTATCGGAATCGGTGTGGTGTTTTACTGACTGTTTCCTTCAGTTACCAGTTTTTGTCGGAAATTACCGGATTTGTGTCTCAGAATTTTCCGGAATTGTGTCTCGGATTTTTTTTGGAATTTTCCAGCATGTGGTTTTTTGCATCGCCTGTACGTCTCTGGATAAGGATTATTTTTTTTATATTTTTTGGACGCCTTAAGATTTTTTTGGGATAGATGGTGTTGGAAGGCAATTGAGATTAACAATTTGGTCTCTCGAACGAATCCACCCTTTTCTATACACATGTTATGTATTAGTAATATATAATGACATAGAGCTGACAGTCTGTCTTTTCCACACACTAGATTTTAGGGTTTTCCTATGAGGCTATGAAAAAACTCTTTATGTGAGGAAACTTTTTATATTGTGAACTTGTGATCATTGTAAACTTTTTATGTTATAAATTTGTGATCTTTGTGAACTTGTTATATTGTGAACTTGTTATATCATGAATTGTGAACTTGTGGTCTTTGTGATCTTTTGTCAACTTTGTTGTATTGTGAAGTTTGATATGTTTACCGATCGTATTTTAGATTTCGACCATTATCGGTGTATTTTCCGTATCGAATTTTCGTTTCCGATGTTTCTGAAATATCGATATTGTTTCCGTTTCCGGAGTTACCGTTTTCGATTTCGTTTCCGATAAAAAAAATATGAAAACGGTAATGGTTTTAGTGTTTACCGACCGTTTCTGACCGTTTTCATCCCTACTTGCGCCGATGTGCCTGGTCACCGGAGGTAAAAGCAGTGTTTCTGGCCGTTCATCCAGAGATGTGTGATCCAGATTAAAACATGCGATTATTTGATCCCGAGCGTTGATCCTCAATCGGGTGGCTAGGATTAAACAAATGGATACCGTTTTGGGCATATGACTCAGGTTGTGGATCTAAAATCCAACGGACTAGGCGAGCCCATAGTTATAAAGTCGTGACAGTTTTTGTTAAGAAACCCTGGTGAAGGTGAAAATAAACCTTTTGTCCTTTGGCCATGGAGAATCTTTACAACAGGGTCCCTGGAGTTTGTGGTTTACTCCCTAGAGATAATTTTAAATATAAAACTATTATTAAAAATATCAAAAAAACTTATTTAGCTCATAACTTTCTTGTTTTAACTCCGATTTTAGTGGTTCTTGAACCTACGGATTCGTCTAGATGCATAGATTATTATTACACAACTTGTTTCCATGTTTGGTATAATGTTATTTTTATTTATTATTTGCCTCTATGTTTGTTTTGCTGCGAATAGAAGCGAGGTTACAAAGAACCAATCCCAACTTTGGAGAAGTATTTGGAGTTGTACCAAAAAGGCAAGTTGTGTCCTTGATAACTTGATAACATTGTCTGACCTAATAATATTAACTGGTATGTTCTCACCCCCATGCACTGTTAGTTTAAATTGTCGGGACCTAATACGTTACCTAGTCTTGTTTACCCTATGCCTTGCTTATAAATGAATTATTAATCTTGGATAGTCTTGTTATTGCTCTAATTGGTTTTGGGATTAATGATACATATGAATCATGATAATGCCTTTCTATTATTGTTGGCTTTATTATTATGCATGATAAGATCATTATGTTTAACTGGAACATGGAGCACCAACCTGGGAAAATAGTGCAACCATAAGGACTACTATGACTCTAGTCTTGGATAATTAATTAGGGAAACAAGTGTGTTGAGGCCTTACCCGAAAGGGGCAAGAGGCGAGGAGTTGCTCAAGTATAGGGAGGTTCTTGGGCCAATCTGTTTATGATAGCTTTTCGGACGAGGGATTCCTATACCCCTTCTGCTTGAAACCGTAGTGGGTTCTCTAATGCTAGTGGAACTTTGTAAAGGCTTTGTAGCGCCCTATGCAATCACACCTTGGTAGTGTGGTATTGTGCTTGGCCGACACATGCATGGTTGGGTGCAAATTTCTCTGAACTTTTACGTGACTTGTGGGTAAATATGTGCTACCTCTGCAGAGTGTAAAACTGATATATCAGTTGTGCTCACGGTCAAGAGTGGCTCGGGGCTCTCACATGATTAAATGATGGAACTAAACTTTATTTGACATGCATTGCATCATGGGAATTTCATTTATGATCCATTATTTAATTTAGTTGGTATTTACTTATACTTAGTAATTGCTAATAAAATTTTAACCAACAAAATTAAGAGCTAATGCTCAGCCTCAGCCATATTCAATGGTAAGCCTTACACTACACTTTTTTCCACACTTGTTGAGCGATGACCATAAGGAAGCTGACACTTGCTATAATCACTACCTAGGTCTAGAGCAGGTACCGGAGGAGGACTACTATGATGCATTCGGAGAGGTCTAGGTTGTCGTCTCCTAGTCAACTATGATTATATTGTAGAGGATCATCGTCGCCATATTACGTAATAAAGATTGTGACATTGATTTCTATACATGGAGTCATCATATGTGTGAAACTTAATCCTAAGACACATTTGAGATGCATCTAGATTTGTCCTTAAATCCATGTGTGACATTCAGTAACTGTACAAAGGATGAGCTTCCATTACCTCACATAGATTCCTTGGTGGACGCAATAGTAGGATCAGAAATGATGAGCCTAGATGATTGCTACTCTGATTATCACCAAATCTAGATGAAAAGAAGAAGATGAGCCAAGGGTTAGTTTCATCACACCAAACAGAACATACTACTACCTTTGGATGCCTGAAGGGCTAAACATGTAGGAGGCAGTTTCAGATGAATGATAACTAGTGCTTTGAATAATCAACTTGGAAGAAATGTCCTCACCTATGTTGGCGACATAATTTCCAGAGCACAAAGCAACAAGATCATGTTAAGGATATAACATTTGCAAAAAAATGAAAAGCAGGATTTTAAGCTAAACATAGAGAAATGTGTCTTTGCAGTAAAAAAGGAAAAAAAATCTTGGGTGTCTTCTCAACCAAAGGCATTGAGGCTAACCCAACTAATATTGAAATTATTCTTCAGATGGAGCCACCAATTACAAGAAAGGGAGTGCAAAGGCTTGCTAGACGGCTTGGTTTATTAAACAGGTTCATAACAAGAAGCAGAAAGAAGCCTACCCATCTTCTAACTGTTAAGGTCTTAAGAAATATTTGAATAGGGTCTAAAGCAATATAAAGCCTTACAAGAATTAAAGCAATACTTGATTCAGCTAAACACCCTCTCTCCACCGATGTTAGGGTCGCCTTTGCTTTGTTTATAGTTGAATCACATTCTACGGTTAGCACTGCTTTGGTGCCAGCAAAAAGGAATGGCACAAAAATAAAACCCAGTTTACAACATATCTAAAACCTTGAGAACATCTAAGTCAAACTATTTAAAAATTGAGGAGGTCCTATATGCAGTGGTGAAGGCATCAAGGGAGCTTCGACATTACTTCCAATCCCATTATACAACAGTGCCTTTGTCTCAACCTCTCTGAGCTATCTTGAAAAATAGAGAAGCAAGCATATGGATTGGTAAATGATCGATAAAATTGAATGAGTTTATAATTTACTTGATCAATCAATCAATAATCCAATCTTAGGCACTAGTAGTTTTCATTGTAGATTGGACACCAAGCAAATAGGAACCAAGCCTTATCCTAGATGAAGCTATGTGGACAATATCCTATGATGGCTCATGGGGTTCTTTGATGATAGGAACTGCAAAAATAATCATCTCCCATCGAGGCTCAGGACTTCATTCGTAACAAGATTGAAATTCTAATGCAAAAACAACACAACCGAGTATGAAGCTATATTGCTCGATCTTCGGAAACTAATGGTCATGAGTGTCAAAAGAGCTATCCTAAAATCATACTCACATGTAATCATGGGTGATGTATACTTGAGCTATAAGGCAAAAAATGCACTCTAAGAGAAATATTTGCATACTAACCGAAGTATGAATGCATCGTTCGAAGACTTCACCAAGAGGTGTGAATGAATAGTCCGATATACTTGCTAAGTTTATGGCTTAGGGGATGCCTCTACCTTGTGAAGTGTTCTTCGAAGTTTAAAAGTCCAGCTTGGTTGGGTTAAAAGAAATGGCAGTACTGACTATCTCATTAGTTCATAGTAAAGATTAGAGATTTTAAAAAACCGCCATCGTCTCAGATACACATCCAGCAAATGATGAAGTTTGGGCAAGGAGGATGTAATACAGGACAAAGACATACAAACTCATAGAAGGGGAAATATTTAAGGAAGGAGTTTGTGCACCACTACCAAAATGCTTATCTGGCTTCGGAGAACAAGAACGTATGAAGAAAATCCCTGCCAGCATATGTGGATCTCGTATAGGCTCAAGAGCATTATTAGGCAAAGTCCTCCGATAGGGTTTTATTCACCAAAGACATCGGCAGATGCCGAAGACCTGGTAAGAAGATGTGATAATTGCCAAATGTGTGTCAAAAACCTAAAACAACATTTGTCTTATACGTAGCTAATTTAACCGACATGGTCACTATAAAGGTGGGGAATGGATATTATTGGCCCAATGCCAATTGCACAGGAGAACTTCAAACACACGGTGTAATGTAGAATATTTCTCCAAATGGATTGAAGTAAGGGTCATAGACATAATAACTTTGGCCATAATACAAAAATATTACTGGCAAAATATTAATTAACAATGTTACATTTTTATGTATATGCAAGAGTAGTTGTTGTGTTTTGTTCTATTTAGTACATGAAGATGCAAATAACTTCAAAGCAACAATGGAATCTATGACAAACACACCTTAGAATTGCTCATGTGGCAAGAGTTTGATTACCAGTGGGCACCATAGTTTGGCACTTCATGACATATAAGCACCACCTCCTTATAGAATGTAGTTGTAGGTTAAACTGTCTTAAATGTAGCTAAATTTATAAATAAGAATATCAATGTCTAAAATATTAAATAGGTATACTTGTAAACTTATCTGATAACAAATTTAGTAATACTTATTTGGTGTTATATATTTGGTGACTTCTCATGCACACTTTGTCATGGATTGATTTATGACACCTAAAGTTTATCGTGCCAACGCTACGATCCCGGAGAGGGGAGGGCACAATAAACCAATTCAAATTCTACAATAGCCAGCTGCATGACTGTAACGCCTTGAATTTGGGGGGTATAATTTTTCTTCTCCGATATTCACCAAATTCAGGTGTTACTCTCTTTTCTCTTCCCGTTTCGCTCCTGCTTCCAATTTTCAAAGCAGTATAGAGACTGGTGTCCGTATCGCGTGTAAACAAAAACCTAAGTTGACAAGGGTGTTGCATCATGCCGAAGCATATTTCTTTTGTCTGATATAATGTCTAGTCGCGCGTTCGTCTTGTTTCGGTTTTCGATTCGCAATTTAATTTCGATTAGAAGTTATGCGAGCAGTGGGTTTTTGGCCCAGCCTGCGGTCCGGCCTGGCCTAGCTCGTGGCCCGACCCGGCCCGGCCCCTGGCGCGCCCCCTGGCCCCCTCCTCCCCCCATGTGCCCCCCTCCTCTCTCTCTCATTTTTCTTTTCCCACACAGCAACTTCTCTCTCCCTTTCTTCCACCTCTCTCTCACCTCCCTTGCCCTAGGTGTGATCCGGTGGACGGTTGTCGCCGATCGTCGAATCCCAAGGTGAGCTCCCCCTCTCTTTCCCTCTCCTCTCCTCTCCCTCCTTCCTCCTTCCACCGTGCGGCCCCTGGCCGGCCGCCGCTCCCTGCGTGCCTCCCCTAGCCGGCTGTCGTCCCTGCGGCCTTCCCCCCACCCCTTGCGTGGCACCCTGGCCGGCCCCGGCGCGCGCAGTCTCGTTCCCGAGTGCGCAGCCCTAGCGCGTGTAGCATTTAAATTCAGTTTGAATTTAGTTTTAGTTTAATTTATATGTTGCGTCGCGCGCTTCGTCCCGCGACGATCTATTTTTAAATTAAGATTTATTAGTGTGATGTGTTGCGCGCTTCGTCGCGCGACGATCTATTTTAATTTCAGGTTATTTAATGTGTTGCGTCGCATGTTTCGTCGCGTGACATTTTGTTTTTAAATTTAGTTTAAGAGGCGTATGCCGTCGTGCATTTTGTCGCGTGACGCTTTACATTATTCTCATATTTAAATCAAGAGTTTCATTGCACGCTCCGTCGCGTGACGATTCACTTAATTTCAGATTATCTTAATTGTGCTGTCGTGCGCTTCGTCGCACGATGATTCATTTTAATTTCAGCTTAATCCGTGTGTGCTGTCACGCGTCTCGTCGCACGACAACTCGTCCCAATTTTTCAGTTTAGTTCGCGTATGTCGTCGTGCGCTTTGTCGCATGATAATCCTTTTAAATTTACCTTGAATTGTTTATAATAATTAAACGCGTAGCATAACTTTATTTTATGCATAACACGATTGTCAAATTAATATAGTTATGTTTAGACAAGTATTTTTAATCCACAACAGCTTAACATAATCGCCTTTCGACCATAGCCTCGACCGTTGTTTTCTCTTTCTCGCTTAGCCGTAGTTGTGAGGCATGCGCCAAGCATCTACTTATTTGTTATATTCTACTGCGTAGTGTATTGTTCTTTTAATATTAAGTTTGTGGAATGGATGTTTGAACTCGTATAGATAACGGTCCGTTGGCGGAGTCCGAAGGAGTTGCAGGTGAAGACCCTGAGCAACAGTTGATTGGTGAAGGCAAGTGTCCCTTGACCCATCTATGTCCTATACATTTTATAATTCACTCTCCACATTTACACAATTTATACCTAAGGATTGACTAGCTTTGTTTATCTTGTCCTTGTTTACCTATGTGGGTTGGATTATTTTGGTTTAGCTCTATGCTAGTGCTTCACCCTAATCAATGAACATGATAAGATTATTTATGATACGTAGTTTTCCCTTTTTAATTATGATGATGATATTGTGACATTAAAGGGGACTCGAGCGGTTTCTCGAGTGCCTCTCCATCAGGACTGGTTCGGTGGATGACCATCTGGGAAAGCAGTAGAACCATGAGGGTGGTATGGGACGCCCTTAGATGAATAATTTGAGGAACTGAGGTGTAGTTTGCTTCACCGTCGTGCCGTCAATGGGGCTCGGTGTATGCGGCTCGCTCTATCGAGGATGGTTTGCCCCTTAGGGAGGAGTGCGGTATATTTAGGAAACCTAACGGGCGACTACAGTCTCAGGGAATCTTTGTAAAGGCTACATAGTGAAACCTTGCCTACTCACCTTGGTAGTGTTTAAGGGTTTGATCGGCCTGAGGCAAAAAGGAAACACGACTCATGGGTAAAGTGTGCAACCTCTGCAGAGTGTTATGAAACTGATATATCACCCGTGCTCGCGGTTATGAGCGGCCTTGGGAGCTCCATTGATTAGAGACACATTGATCAGAGATACTTTGTTTACAGGTGATAATGAGGATAATGATGGTTTTGATTATGATTATGGTTATGATTTCTGGTATTCTTTCCGTTTGGAAAGAGTACTTTTGTGTTAACAACTTGGGTTAATGTTAAAACCTGGCTCTCTACTAGTAATAATTACCTAACCAACTAAAAGCAACTACTTAACCTTAACCCCACTTAAAACTAGTCCACTACAGTCAAACGGGACAATTGTTGAGTATGTTGATGTGTACTCACCCTTGCTTTACACACCAACCTCCCCGAGGTTGTCCATGTTGCAACCACTGCTCAGGAGAAGTGTCGGCGTTCCGAGACTGGGGGGGTCCCTGAGCCGACGAGTGAATGTCGCCGCATGCCCCAGCCCAGATGGGTCGAGCGCGAGGGCGAGCGCGAAGGGGGGAGAGCGAGGCGGCCGGAGACCGGCGTGAGAGAGGTGGGAATCCCGCGGCCTTCGTGTTCATCCCGCGCCCAAGTCGGGTGCGCTTGCAGTAGGGGGGTTACAAGCGTCCATGCGGGAGAGGGAGCGAGCGGCTCCAAGCGAGCGCGTGTCTCGTCCTCGTCCCCGCGCGGCCAACCTTCTCTAAGAGGGCCCTGGTCCTCCCTTTTATAGGCGCAAGGAGAGGATCCAGGTGTACAATGGGGGGTGTAGCAGAGTGCTACGTGTCTAGCGGAGGAGAGCTAGCGCCCTGAGTACATGCCGTTGTGGCAGCCGGAGAGATTTTGGCACCTAGCTGGTGTGATGTCGTGGCCATCGGAGGAGCGATGGAGCCTGGCGGAGGGACAGCTGTCGGAGCGGTTGAATCCTTGCTGACGTCCTCTTGCTTCCATAAGGGGGCTGAGAGCCGCCATCGTCACAGAGTATGCAGGGCACCATCATTGCCTATCTGGCGGGGCGAGCCAGATGGGACACCGGTCTTGTTCCCTGCGGCCCGAGTCAGCTCGGGGTAGGGTGATGATGGTGCCTCCCGTTGACGTGGCTGGTCTACGCCCTAGGTTGGGCGATGTGGAAGCTCCTCCGAAGCCGAGCTCGAGTTTGTCTTTCATGGCCGAGGTCGGGTCCGAGCCCCAGGTTCGGGCGAGGCGGAGATCGCTGGCTGGTGCCGGGGCGGAGTCCAAGCCCTGGGGTCGGGCGAAGCGGAGTTCGTCGCCTTCTGGGGCCGAGCCCAAGTCCGAGCCCTGGGTCGGGCGAGGCGGAGTTCGCCGTCTTCCGGGACTTAGCCCGAGTCCGAGCCCTGGGTCGGGCGGAGTTCGCCGTCTTCCGGGACTTAGCCCGAGTCCGAGCCCTGGGTCGGGCGGAGTTCGCCGTCTTCCGGGACTTAGCCCGAGTCCGAGCCCTGGGTCGGGCGGAGCGAAGCTTCCTATGGTGCCTTTGGCCGGGCCTGACTGCCTGTCAGTCTCACTCTGTCAAGTGGCACCGCAGTCGAAGTGGCGCACGCGGCGCTGTCCTTCTGTCAGGCCGGTCAGCGGAGCGGCGAAGTGACGGCGGTCACTTCGGCTCTGCCGGCTGGGGGGCGTGCGTCAGGATAAAGGTGTCAGGCCACCTTTGCATTAAATGCTCCTGCGATTCGGTCGGTCGGTGCGGCGATTTGGTTAGGGTTGCTTCTTGGCGAAGGCAGGGCCTCGGGCGAGCCGGAAACATGTTCGCCGCTGAAGGGGGGCCTCGGGCGAGACGGAAATCCTCCGGGGTCGGCTGCCCTTGTCCGAGGCTAGGCTCGGGTGAGGCGTGATCGAGTCCCTTGAATGGACTGATCCCTGACTTAATCGCACCCATCAGGCCTTTGCAGCTTTGTGCTGATGGGGGTTACCAGCTGAGAATTAGGAGCCTTGAGGGTACCCCTAATTATGGTCCCCGACAGTAGCCCCCGAGCCTCGAAGGGAGTGTTTGCACTCGCTTGGAGGCTTTCGTCGCACTTTTTTGCAAGGGGACCAGCCTTTCTCGGTTGCGCTTTTGTTCCGGTGGGTGCGCGCGAGCGCACCCGCCGGGTGTAGCCCCCGAGGCCTCGGAGGAGTGGTTTCACTCCTTCGAGGTCTTACTGCCTCACGTAGTGCTTCGGCTGGTCTGGTCGTTCCCTCATGCGAGCTGGCCGTAGCCCAGGTGTACGGTTGGGTCCCAAGTTCTCGGGCTGGTATGTTGACGCTGTCAACGGTTCGGCCGGAGCCGGGTCTGCGAGAGCAGCCCCCGAGCCTCTGCACAGAGCGAGAGGGCGGTCAGGGGTAGACTCGGCTTTTTTACATACACCCCTGAGTCGCCTTTCCGCAAGGAGGAGGGGGGAAAGCGCCATGTTGCCCTCGATGGGCGCCGAACATGGTGTCTCCGATGAGCTGCAAGCGGGTAATCCGAGTGGACGTCCGTGCCCCGTTCGTTAGGGGTCGGCTAGGGGCCCAGAGGCACGCCCAAAAGTACCTGCGGGTGATCTGCCAGACCCGGTCCCCTGGTGACGGGGTCCGAGGGCTCGATGCCTCCCTCTGATGGGACTCTGTTACAAGATCATTCCCGCTGGTCTCGGAAATGTCCTAGGGTACCTCGGGAGCGCAGCCCGAGCCTTGGTTATGTATCGAACGTACCCATGGTCATCCCTCGCTCGGCGTCTGAGGCGGCTGTGAACCCTTCGGGGGCCAGCCTTCGAACCCCTGATCAGTAATGGGCACGGAGCCCGAGTAGCCTGAGGCGGCCGTGGAACCCTTTCAAGGGGCCGGCCTTCGAACCTCTGACCAGTAGTGGGTGTAGGGCCCACGTGATCTGAGGCGGCTGTCGAACCCTTCCGCGGGGCCAGCCTTCGAACCTCTGGTCAGTAGGGGGGCTCGGAGCCTGGTTCCTTCTCGGGGAAGGATCCTTTTCGGGGTATTCCCCTTTCCCGGTCCCTGTTGCAAGAGAGAGAAAAGAGGAAAAACGGAAAAGGATACGAAATTGAACGATGCGGCGTACCTTTTTTTTGACGCGGTCATTACGGCGAAGGCGAAGCGTCGCCCGCTTCTCCTGATAGAGGCGCCGCGTGTCCCGCCGCGGAGTTGATGCGACAGAGCGAGTAGTTCGCAGGGTAGTCGTTGCGCGTGCGTGAGCCGTTCGAGGAACGGGTCACGGGCGCGTTGCCTTCACGCCGTGAGAGAGGGTTCTCTCGCTGCCCCCGGACGGGACGTGAGCTTGGCTGACGACGTGACCGCTGCACCTGCCCGCCTGCCACCGCCATTACTGCCGGCCCGTCTTTGGTCGTATTGACCGTCGTGCCAGGCTGGAGCCGCTGGGTCGTGCGCTGGGTGGCCTCGAGTCGCGGTATTGGTTCCACAGTCGAGGAGGCGCGGTGGTGGCGCAGGTGACGGTGCAGTTACTCACACGTAGCAACCGGCGCACCGGTTGCATGACGCGTGGGCCTGGGCCTCCATGCCGGGTGTGTTGGGAGTCGGAGAAGTGCGCCCACCTGGCGCGGTTGCATGTCGCCTGCACGGCTGCCCGCCCTTTCGCCCGCTGGTCTGGGCAAAAGTGGAGGGTCGCTTGTAACCGCTGGGCGGTTGTACGCACCGTGCGCGGCGGTTTGGCTTCTTCTGCTCTGAGTCGGCTTGCATGACGTGTGGGACCCAGCCCCCGCGCCGTAGGGGAGGACCTTGGAGTGTGTTAGAGAATACTCAGCTCGTGACGGCTGGGGACGCAAGTAGGGAGAACCGCCTTTAAAAGGAGGGTGACCCCCTTGGAAGGCGACCATGTCTTCGCTCTCCCTTATGCATCGCGCTCCCTTATGCATCGCGTCTTTCCGCCTTCCAAGCCCCCGGGTGGGGGATATCCGCCGTCTTTCCGCCTCGTCGTTGGGGGAACACAACTCCGTGGGAGTTGGCATCTTTCAGCCATCGCTCGGCTTCAAGGATTTTCATCATGCAGCCCGGCTGCACCCCTCCGCTGGTGGTCACCCAAGACGGTGACCTCCAGTTTGATGGTGGGGGAAAGCGAGCCGGGCTGTGGCCTCTGCCCCTCCCTCAGCCTCAAGGATTTTCATCACCAGGGCTGGGGAGGGGAGTGTGCCGAGTCGGGAGGCCGCCTCCGCGTGGGTCGGTAACCCTTTTCTTCCCCCGGCGTCTGGGGGAGAAAGGCATCTCCCAGCTCCGCGGAGGCTTCCCCCAGACATGCCGGGGTAGGCGGACCGCCGGTGCTCAGCCAGGGTGCAGCATTCCGTCCTCCGTCCGGCCATGTCCAGGCCTTCCTCGCGCCGACAGCCACATCAGTGGGTCGCCCAGCACGTCGCGTGCCGCGAGGGCGGCACTCATGTTCTGGGCGGCTCCGGCGAGGGCGAGGACCTGCCGGCACGCTTCGAGGCGTCTGGCGCCCGCTGGCGCGGTGCTGAGGTGGTGGCAGCCGGAGAAGGCTTCTCTGTCAATGAGATTGCCAACTTCGGCCGCACCCCTGGGCCTCCGTCTTCCGGCCTGAATGGCTGGTTCTCGTCCTCGGTGAACGAGAGCCCCCGTGCCGTAGCGCCCGCCCGGAAGCCGCTGCTGAAGCTGCTTCGACGCCCGGGGCGGAGGTCACCGTTGCTGCTGCCGGAACGGGCGACGGCGAGCCACCCGTCGGCCTTCTGTTGCTCCGCAGGCCCCCCAATCGCGTGGGGTTCCTCGTACCTGCGGAGGTGGAACCGGAGTTCTGTTCGTAATGGCACCTTGGATGCCAGTGTTTTTGTTCATTGTGGCTGTCGGGGCCTGAACATGTATGTATTTTTGGCACGGAGCCGTGTTTTTTTCCTCATTTCCGAGCACTAAGACTCGCCTGTTGGTTGTCTGAACCGCTTCACCAAGCGTGAGTCGCCCCGTGTAAAGGTGACGAGTGAGGTATCCGTATCCCGGAGGCGTAGGAGTCCCTCGGCTCGGTTAGCCTTATTGTCCGAGGCTTCTCTAGCTTAATTAAAGGAACCCCTCGGTCGCTCTTCGACGAGCCGAGGCCAGGGGTAGCGGCGTCAACATGAACAGAGGTAGAGTTGGCTCGAAAAGAAAAACCTGGTTGGCCGGAGCCTGGCCGGGTCGTCTGTTAGCGGGACCGACGCCGAAATTGACCAGCCGAGGCCTCGGATCGGGCTGACGTCCTTGGAGGACAGCTAGCCGAGGCCTCGGTGTGACCGGCCGAGCCGCCTGCTCGGGCCGGATTCCCGAGAAGACCTTGGTAGCGATGGCCCGGGCGTGGCGATGACGTCGTCCTTCAGAGTGGAGATCTTCGGACCGCGTCGCCGTCCGAGGCTAGGTCGGACCTCACCGAAGATGTCGTCGATGCCGAGGGTGCTGCTGCTCCCTTCAGCCGTCAAGATCCGAGCCTGCAGGATCGGATTGTCTTGTAGCGTGTGTTCCCTGCGGCCGCCGAGGCCAAAACACACCCTCGTCGTGTTGTAAAGCCGTGTCTCCTTTCCTCTTGTTTCGAGTATCTAGACCTTCTTGTTGGTAACAAAAATGTTTGTGCGAGCGAGAGTTGCTTCTCGCGGAAGGTGACGAGTGAGGTATCCGTATCCCGGAGGCGTAGGAGTCCCTCGGCTCGGTCAGCCTTGCCGCTTACGCGCACTCTTACCCGTTCATGGGGCTCTGTTCCCGACGCAGTCGAGAAAGCTCGAGGAATCGCTTCGGCAGAAGAACTTCCGAACGTGAAGACTTGTTCGGTCCGCGGGATCACTTATCCGAACGTGAGTTACTTATCGCAGAAGGTGATGAGTGAGGTATCCGTATCCCGGAGGCATAGGAGTCCCTCGGCTCGGTCAGCCTTGGTTGCTTACGTGTACTCCATCGTTTTCAGGATCCACTTTCGAAGTAGTCAAACAGCCCGAAAGACCTTCTGGCAGAAAAGATCTTTTTTCGAGGAAAATTTCGACGCAGAGGGGGTTCCCCCCCTTTTAGCCCCCGAGGGAGGGTCAGGCTTTGCCGAGGCAAGGCCGACCCTTCCTTGACGACTAAACTTTTGCTGGGTGCGAGGTATATGAACAACTTGAAAACATCTTAAGGGTAGAAGCGACGTAGCTGTTGGATGTTCCAAGCGTTGCCGTAGACCTCGCCTTGACTGTTGGCCAGCTTGTACGTTCCGGGCTTCAGAACTTTGGCGATGACGAACGGCCCCTCCCAGGGGGGCGTGAGCTTGTGCCGCCCTCGGGCGTCTTGTCGCAGCCGAAGCACCAGATCGCCCACCTGGAGGTCTCGGGACCGGACCCCTCGGGCGTGGTAGCGTCGCAGGGACTGCTGGTATCGCGCCGAGTGCAGTAAGGCCTTGTCTCGAGCCTCCTCCAGCTGGTCCAGCGAGTCTTCTCGGCTAGCTTGGTTGCTTTGGTCGGAGTAGGCCCTCGCCCTCGGGGAGCCGTATTCCAGGTCTGTGGGCAAGACAGCCTCGGCCCCGTAGACTAGGACGAACGGCGTGAAGCCCGTGGCTCGGCTTGGCGTTGTCCTCAAACTCCAGACCACCGAGGGGAGTTCCTTCATCCATCGCTTGCCGAACTTGTTTAGGTCGTTGTAGATCCGAGGCTTGAGCCCTTGTAGAATCATGTCGTTGGCACACTCTACTTGCCCATTTGACATGGGGTGAGCCACGGCGGCCCAGTCCACCCGGATGTGATGATCCTCGCAGAAGTCCAGGAACTTTCTGCTGGTGAACTGGGTGCCGTTGTCGGTGATGATGGAGTTCGGGACCCCGAAGCGATGGATGATGTTGGTGAAGAACGCCACCGCCTGCTCGGACCTGATGCTGTTCAGGGGTCGGACCTCGATCCACTTGGAGAATTTGTCGATGGCGACCAGCAGGTGCGTGTAGCCCCCGGGTGCCTTCTACAAGGGGCCGACGAGGTCCAGACTCCACACAGCAAAAGGCCAGGTGATGGGTATCGTTTGCAGAGCTTGAGCGGGCAGGTGGGTCTGCCTTGCGTAGGACTGACACCCTTCGCAGGTGCAGACAATTCTAGTGGCGTCGGCCACCGCCGTCGGCCAGTAGAAGCCTTGCCGGAAAGCATTCTCGACAAGGGCCCGAGGCGCTGCGTGATGGCCGCAAGCCCCCGAGTGTGTCTCTCGCAGGAGTTCCTGACCTTCGGCGATGGAGATGCATCGCTGGAGGATGCCGGAGGGGCTGCGGTGGTAGAGCTCCTTCTCATCACCCAGCAAGACGAACGACTTCGCGCGCCGCGTCACCCGCCGAGCCTTGGCTCGGTCGGAGGGTAGCTCTCCTTGGTGAAGATATTGCAGGTACGGGGTCTGCCAGTTCTGATCAGGCGTGACCCCGCTTTGCTCCCCCTCGACGTGCAGCGCCTCGCCCTCGGGGGCCGAGGGTACCTTGGGTTGAGTCGAGGATGCCTCGGACCGAGCCAAGGGTGCCTCGGGATGATCTGAGGGTGCCTCGAGCTGATCCGAGGGTGCCTCGGGCTGGGCCGAGGGTGCCTCGGGCTGGGCCGAGGGTGCCTCGGGCTCGGGCGTGTCGTCGATCTTGACGGAGGGTTGATGCAGATCTCGGGACAAGACGTCCGGGGGAACCGTCGTTCGCCCCGAGGCTATTTTAGCCAGCTCGTCCGCAGTCTCGTTGTAGCGCCGAGCGATGTGGTTGAGCTCGAGCCCGTAGAACTTGTCTTCCAGGCGCCGAACTTCATCGCAGTAGGCCTCCATCTTCGGGTTGCGGCAGTGGGAGTTCTTCATGACTTGGTCGATGACGAGCTGTGAGTCACCGCGAGCGTCGAGGCGTCGGACCCCTAGCTCGATGGCGATCCGCAACCCGTTGACTAGAGCTTCGTACTCAGCCACATTGTTGGATGCCGGGAAATGGAGGCGTAGCACGTAGCGTAGGTGCCTTCCGAGGGGCGAGATGAAGAGTAGGCCTGCGCCGGCTCCTGTCTTCATCAGTGACCCGTCGAAGAACATGGTCCAGAGCTCCGGTTGGATTGGAGCCGTCGGTAACTGAGTGTCGATCCATTCAGCTACGAAGTCCGCCAAGAACAAGGACTTGATGGCCTTCCGAGGGGCGAACGAGATCGTCTCGCCCATGATTTCCACCGCCCACTTTGCAATCCTACCCGAGGCCTCTCGGCACTGGATGATCTCCCCCAGGGGGAAGGATGACACCACAGTTACCGGATGAGACTCGAAGTAGTGTCGCAGCTTCCGCCACGTTAGGATCACCGCGTACAGCAGCTTCTGAACTTGTGGGTAGCGGATCTTGGTTTCGGACAGTACCTCGCTGACGAAGTAGACTGGCCTCTGAACGGGCAATGCATGCCCCACTTCTTGCCTCTCGACCACAATCGCGGCGCTAACCACCTGAGTGGTCGCGGCGACGTAGACCAGGAGGGCTTCTCCGGCGGCTGGGGGGCACCAAGATAGGCGCCTTTGTGAGGAGCGCCTTCAGGTTCTCGAGGGCTTCCTCGGCCTCAGGGGTCCAAGTGAAGCACTCGGCCTTCCTTAAGAGGCGGTACAGAGGTAGACCTCTTTCGCCGAGGCGGGAGATGAAGCGGCTCAGAGCCGTGAGGCATCCCATGACCCTCTGTACGCCTTTCAAGTCCTTGATGGGCCCCATGCTGGTGATAGCTGCGATCTTCTCCGGGTTGGCTCCGATGCCCCGCTCAGAGATGATGAACCCCAAGAGCATGCCTCGGGGTACTCCGAAAACACACTTTTCGGGATTGAGCTTGACGCCTTTCGCCTTGAGACATCGGAACGTCGCTTCAAGGTCGGAAAGGAGGTCAGAGGCTTTCCTCGTCTTGACTACGATGTCATCGATGTAGGCCTCGACCGTGCGGCCAATGTGTTCGCCGAACACATGGTTCATGCACCGCTGGTACGTCGCGCCCGCGTTCCTCAAGCCGAACGGCATGGTGACATAGCAGTACATGCCGAAGGGTGTGATGAAAGAAGTCGCGAGCTGGTCGGACTCTTTCATCCTGATTTGATGATACCCTGAGTAGGCATCGAGGAAAGACAGGGTTTCGCACCCAGCAGTGGAATCCACAATTTGGTCGATGCGAGGCAGAGGGTAGGGAACCTTCGGACATGCTTTGTTGAGACCAGTGTAGTCTACACACATCCGCCATTTCCCCCTTTCTTTCTCACAAGCACAGGGTTGGCAAGCCATTCGGGATGGAATACCTCTTTGATGAACCCTGCCGCCATTAGCTTGTGGATCTCCTCGCCTATGGCTCTGCGCTTCTCCTCGTCGAATCGGCGCAGCGGCTGCTTGACGGGTCGGGCTCCGGCTCGGATGTCCAGCGAGTGCTCGGCGACATCCCTCGGTATGCCAGGCATGTCCGAGGGACTCCACGCGAAGACGTCGACGTTCGCGCGGAGAAAGTCGACGAGCACTGCTTCCTATTTGGGATCGAGCTCGGAGCCGATCCAGATCTGCTTGGAGGTGTCGCCGCTGGGGTCGAGGGGGACGGACTTAACCGTCTCCGCTGGTCAAAGTTGCCAGCGTGACGCTTCACGTCTGGCACCTCCTTAGAGAGGCTCTCCAGGTCGGCGATGAGGGCCTCGGACTCGGCGAGGGCCTCGGCGTACTCCACGCACTCCACGTCGCATTCGAACGCGTGTTTGTACGTGGCGCCGACGGTGATGACCCCGTTGGGGCCCGGCATTTTGAGCTTCAGGTAGGTGTAGTTGGGGACGGCCATGAACTTCGCGTAGCATGGCCTCCCCAGTACCGCGTGGTAGGTCCCTCGGAACCCGACCACCTCGAACGTCAGGGTCTCCTTTCGGAAGTTGGAGGGTGTTCCGAAGCAGATGGGAAGGTCGAGCTGTCCGAGGGGTTGGACGCGCTTCCCGGGAATGATCCCATGGAAGGGCGCAGCGCCTGCCCGGACAGAGGATAGATCGACACGTAGGAGCCCGAGGGTCTCGGCGTAGATGATATTGAGGCTGCTGCCTCCGTCCATGAGGACCTTGGTGAGCCTGACGTTGCCGATGACGGGGTCGACGACGAGCGAGTATTTCCCCGGGCTCGGCACATGGTCGGGGTGATCGTCTCGGTCGAAGGTGATGGGCTTGTCGGACCAGTCCAGATAGACTGGCGCCGCCACCTTGACCGAGCAGACCTCCCGGCGCTCTTGCTTGCGGTGCCGAGCCGAGGCGTTCGCCGCTTGCCCACCATAGATCATGAAGCAGTCGCAGACCTCGGGAAACTCTCCTGCCCGGTGATCTTCCTTCTTGTCGTCGTCGCGGGCCTTGCCACCCTCCGCGGGTGGCCCGGCCCTGTGGAAGTGGCGCCGAAGCATGACGCACTCCCCAAGGGTGTGCCTGACGGGCCCCTGGTGATAGGGGCACGGCTCCTTGAGCATCTTGTCGAAGAGGTTGGCACCTCCGGAGGGCTTCCGAGGGTTCTTGTACTCGACGGCGGCGACAAGGTCCGCGTTGGCGGCGTCGCGTTTCACTTGCGACTTCTTCTTGCCCTTCTTCTTGGCGCCGCGCTGAGTTGACGCCTCGGGAGTATCTTTCGATGGGCGGCCCTGGGGCTGCTCGTCTTTTCGGAAGATAGCCTCGACCACCTCCTGGCCGGAGGCGAACTTGGTGGCGATGTCCATCAGCTCGCTTGCCCTGGTGGGGGTCTTGCGACCCAGCTTGCTCACCAGGTCGCGGCAGGTGGTGCCAGCGAGGAACGCGCCGATGGCATCCGAGTCGGTGATGTTGGGCAGCTCGATGCGCTGCTTCGAGAATCGCCGGATGTAGTCTCGGAGAGACTCTCCCGGCTGCTGTCGGTAGCTTCGGAGGTCCCAGGAATTCCCGGGGCGCACATACGTGCCCTGGAAATTGCCGGCGAAAGCTTGGACTAGGTCGTCCCAGTTGGAGATCTGCCCCGAAAGCAGGTGCTCCAACCAAGCGTGAGCGGAGTCGGAGAGGAACAGGGGGAGGTTGCAGATGATGAGGTTGTCATCGTCCGTTCCACCTAGTTGGCAGGCCAGACGATAGTCCGCGAGCCACAGTT
Source organism: Zea luxurians (assembly GCA_029449295.1). Classification (NCBI taxonomy): domain Eukaryota; kingdom Viridiplantae; phylum Streptophyta; class Magnoliopsida; order Poales; family Poaceae; genus Zea; species Zea luxurians. Next base: position 146,379,165 of record JAOPSE010000003.1, on the reverse strand, counting down.
CCGGTCTCGTCTCCCCCGAGTACTTTGTGATAGTAGCCGGGGGTCGGAACCGGGTCGGGAATGGCGCCCGCCGGATGGCCCGGCTGAAGGCCTGTGGTCCGGGTGGTTCGGGCGAGGGACTCCGATCCTCCCCGCTGTCGTAGCGTCCCCCACGCCTGGGGTGGAAGCCTCGGCGCACCCTCTCATCGAGGTGGGCCTGACGGTCGCGGTGATGGTGCTCGTTGCCGAGGCGACCCGGGGCTGCAGGCGCGGTGTTGCGCGTGCGCCCGGTGTAGACCGAGGCTTCCCGCATAAATCGGGAAGTCGCGGCATGAGGTTCCGAGGGGTACCCCTGCCTTCGGGAGGCGGAGCTCTCGGCCTGTCGGACCGCGGCGCCTTCCAGGAGATTCTTGAGCTCTCCCTGGATTCGCCGCCCCTCGGTGGTTGATGGCTCCGGCATCGCGCGAAGAAGCATTGCTGCTGCCGCCAGGTTCTGGCCGACCCCACTGGATGCGGGTGGTGGCCTGACCCTGACGTCGTCGGTGATGCGGTGCTGGAAGCCCTAGGGTAGATGACGTATTTCTCCAGCCGGAGGTTGGCCCGCCCATGCCTGCCCGACGTCCCGACGGATCGGCTCAAGCGCTCCTGCTCCCTCGTCGAGCCTGGCCTGCACCCCGCAGATTTGCTCGAGCTGTGGGTCATGACCCCCCGCCTGAACGGGGACCACAGCTAGCTCCCGTGGGATGTCAACGCGAGGCACCGGCCCAGGGAGGTCACCGTCCTCCGGCATGCCGAGATGGTTGCCTTCGGGGGGACCCCCTAGATCGACGTGGAAGCATTCGCGACTTGGGCCGCAGTCCTCGTCGCCGAGGCTACGGCTATCGTCGGAACAGTCGGAAAGGCAGTAGTCGCATGCGGTCATGAAGTCCCGCATGGCACTGGGGTTGCCAAGTCCGGAGAAATCCCAACAGATGCTGGGCTCGTCGTCTTCCTCGGACCCAGAGGGCCCGTAGGTCGAGACGTCCGTCAGCCGGTCCCAAGGTGACCGCATACGAAACCCCAGAGGGTTTGGACTTGCCTCTACGAGAGCGCCCGCCAAAGCGAAGTCGCTAGACGGGTTGAGGCTGAATCCGAAAGACGCGGGATGGGAATCGATCGGTACCTTTTGGTCGACGGGCGGCGATAAGGTCACGTCGGGGACTGACTGTGCCGTCGTCTTAGGTACGAGGGTGACGTCCAGCAAGCTTTTCGCGAGCGTGCTGGCGTCGTCCGCTTGCTCGGGATTGACGCGTCGCGGGGAGACGGCGCTCGCCTTCGTCTCAAACGCGAGGTCGACGCCCGGTGCGCCCCCCGTTGGGGTGCTGGAGCCGTTGACTCGCTCGACAGCCGACGAGGCGCTGTCTCCTGCTTGGCCTTGATTGCCCCGCCTCCTCCTCTGTCGGCGGGGGAGAGGACGGGGTGAGCTCGAAGATTGTTCTTCCACCATGCGGGGAAAACGTCGCCAATTCCGCCGCCGGCAGGCGGGTTGTCGGCCGCCACTGTTGTTGTCACGTGGCGGTGGAAGGAGTATCATGTCGTAGCTGCCGTCGAGGGACATGAACTCAAGACTCCTGAAACGGAGCACCGTCCCGGGTTGGAGAGGTTGCTGGAGACTGCCCATCTGGAGCTTGACGGGAAGCTGTTCGTCAACACGCAGCAGGCCCCTACCTGGCGCGCCAACTGTCGGCGTTCCAAGACCGGGGGGTCCCTGAGCCGACGAGTGAATGTCGCCGCGTGCCCCAGCCCAGATGGGTCGAGCGCGAGGGCGAGCGCGAAGTGGGGAGAGCGAGGCGGCCGGAGACCGGCGTGAGAGAGGTGGGAATCCCGCGGCCTTCGTGTTCGTCCCGCGCCCAGGTCGGGTGCGCTTGTAGTAGGGGGGTTACAAGCGTCCACGCGGGAGAGGGAGCGAGTGGCTCCAAGCGAGCGCGTGTCTCGTCCTCGTCCCCGCGTGGCCAACCTTCTCTAAGAGGGCCCTGGTCCTCCCTTTTATAGGCGCAAGGAGAGGATCCATGTGTACAATGGGGGGTGTAGCAGAGTGCTACGTGTCTAGCGGAGGAGAGCTAGCGCCCTGAGTACATGCCGTTGTGGCAGCCGGAGAGATTTTGGCACCCAGCTGGTGTGATGTCGTGGCCGTCGGAGGAGCGATGGAGCCTGGCGGAGGGACAGCTGTCGGAGCGGTTGAATCCTTGCTGACGTCCTCTTGCTTCCGTAAGGGGGCTGAGAGCCGCCGTCGTCACAGAGTATGCAGGGCGCCATCATTGCCTATCTGGCGGGGCGAGCCAGATGGGACGCCGGTCTTGTTCCCTGCGGCCCGAGTCAGCTCGGGGTAGGGTGATGATGGCGCCTCCCGTTGACATGGCTGGTCTACGCCCTAGGTTGGGCGATGTGGAAGCTCCTCCGAAGCCGAGGTCGAGTCTGTCTTCCATGGCCGAGGTCGTGTCCGAACCCCAGGTTCGGGCGAGGCGGAGATCGCTGGCTGGTGCTGGGGCGGAGTCCGAGCCCTGGGGTCGGGCGAAGCGGAGTTCGTCGCCTTCTGGGGTCGAGCCCAAGTCCGAGCCCTGGGTCGGGCGAGGCGGAGATCGTCGTCTTCTGGGACTTAGCCCGAGTCCGAGCCCTGGGTCGGGCGGAGTTCGCCGTCTTCCGGGACTTAGCCCGAGTCCGAGCCCTGGGTCGGGCGGAGTTCGCCGTCTTCCGGGACTTAGCCCGAGTCCGAGCCCTGGATCGGGTGGAGTTCGCCGTCTTCCGGGACTTAGCCCGAGTCCGAGCCCTGGGTTGGGCGGAGTTCGCCGTCTTCCGGGACTTAGCCCGAGTCCGAGCCCTGGGTCGGGCGGAGTTCGCCGTCTTCCGGGACTTAGCCCGAGTCCGAGCCCTGGGTCGGGTGGAGCGGAGCTTCCTATGGTGCCTTTGGCCGGGCCTGACTGCCTGTCAGTCTCACTCTGTCAAGTGGCACCGCAGTCGGAGTGGCGCAGGCGGCGCTGTCCTTCTGTCAGGCCGGTCAGCGGAGCGGCGAAGTGACGGCGGTCACTTCGGCTCTACCGGCTGGGGGCGTGCGTCAGGATAAAGGTGTCAGGCCACCTTTGCATTAAATGCTCCTGCGATTCGGTCGGTCGGTGCGGCGATTTGGTTAGGGTTGCTTCTTGGCGAAGGCAGGGCCTCGGGTGAGCCGGAAACATGTTCGCCGCTGAAGGGGGGCCTCGGGCGAGACGGAAATCCTCCGGGGTCGGCTGCCCTTGTCCGAGGCTAGGCTCGGGTGAGGCGTGATCGAGTCCCTTGAATGGACTGATCCCTGACTTAATCGCACCCATCAGGCCTTTGCAGCTTTGTGCTGATGGGGGTTACCAGCTGAGAATTAGGAGCCTTGAGGGTACCCCTAATTATGGTCCCCGACAAAAAGGTGAAGTCGTGGTGGAGGACTTCCAGGAGTTCCAAGAGTACGATGAGTTCTAGGCGTGGGTTAGCGGCAAACCCCCAGACGTCTGCCTCTGAAGGTCGTGTTTATCTACGTTTTGTTTTCGCACTTTGATATATGTTAATGACTATGTGGATGTCTCGGGCATCATGATGTAATCAACTATTACCCTCTTTTATGTTATTATTCGAACGCTGTGTGATGATGTCCGGTTATCTAACTGCTATGTACGTGAATTGCTGATCCTAGCACGTACATGATTCGCATTCGGTTTGCCTTCTAAAATCGGGTGTGACAATGACCCAACACAATGCTCTAGTATCTTCTAAGCTTAAAACCCCACAACACAGGGGCCAGCCAGACAAGCAGAGCGACAAATGCACGCAGAAGCAAAACATTAGAGGAGAGGAAACAAGGAGCAAGTGCAACAACTCAAATACATCAGTTAAAAAAATCTATTTTTATCTATTTTCATCAGGAAAGAAAATAATTTCAAATAATTAAAGTGGAGATATAAATGTGTTTAACAATTTCGTGAATAACTAAAATCTACCAAATGATTGATGCATTCATTCTTGGAGCATGGTTTTTGTTAATGCGCTGCAAAGATTTTAATTAATTTATTTAAGCAATAAAAATTGCCTAAAAAATATTTATTAGGTATTTTATAAAAAATATTATTATTGGATTTATTATAAGTTTTGGAATATTTAAGAATATATTTGTTTACAATTTAAAATGAATAACCTAAGTTAAAAAAAGAATCGTGCTCACTCACTCTCGGGCGCAGCATAGCGCCCTGCCCGGCAGCATGCCCCAACCTCCCCCTCCATTGTTTAATGACACGTAGGCCCACACTGCACTATTCTTTTTCCTCCCCGTTTCTGCCTGCACAGAAGCATGGCCGCCACCTCACCTTCGCCTCTCGTGCCACCTCGCCACCCCACGGCCGTCTCAAGTGGACCATAGCAGCCGCCCATGCCAACTGGTCCCCTCCCCTCTCCCACTGTGCCCGCTGTCGTCTCTTCTCCCTCCGCCACTCGCGCCTCCACTAATGTTGAGCACCACCGTTGCCTGATGACCTCTCGGCTCCCTCCTCTGGCTATGTATAGCACAGCCCCGAGCCCCTTCTCTCCTTGCCCCTACTCACTCTATTGCGTTCTGCCCGCCGTTGCCGCGTTTGCACTACTGTTGCGCCGCTCGCCACCGTTGCCTGCGTGCCGAGGCCATGTCGCAGCACCCCGTCGGAGCTCCGCCATCAGCATGATGTCTGATTTCCCGCGCCGAAGTCCCTGCCTGGCTGCCTAGCCCCTGCGCCAACGAGCCCCTGCTCTATTGTTCCTCGTCAAAGTTCAGAGGTTGAAGAAGACCAGGGTTATTTTCATGCTCCCTGTAGAAGTTAGGAATAATCATGTATAGCCCATACGTAGTATTTTCTAATATAAAAGAATATTTGATATTCAAATAACTTAATCATTGTTTTGGTCATCTTTGTAATTATGTGAAACGTTTTTAATTAAGTGTTTTCAATATTTTGCATACTTCTGTAAATTAATTTGAATTATGTTGTTATAATCAATTCATCTGTAGATTTTCTAAATAAGAAGATAAAAGAAAAGAATAAACCCCATTTTCATAACAAAAAACAATAGGTAAATAATTACATGATTATCTTTGCTTATAAAGTGTGATTTAGATTTATGATTAAAGTATTATATGTTTATATGCATAAATATATTGTTTATTCATGCTAAGAAAAATAAATTTTCTAATAATTTTAAAATGGCTTAATTAAGTGCTCTTGTCTTCATAATGATAAAAAGATAATTTATATATTGTCGAACATAGTTTCCTTTTTAATAAATTAGATTGTTTGTTCCAAAATTTAAACTAAATATGATTAATAGATTAATTACATTTCTCACAGTTTATTAGGTAAACTTATATCTCAATTTGTCCATAACTAGTTATATAGGCTTGATTAATCATTGTATCAATTTTAGTCCATGTTATATATATATATATATATCACTTAGTTTTCCTAAAGGATAAAATAAAGTAATTAATGTTTCTAATCTTGAACCTTAGATTTACATTATAGCTTTCAAACCAAGTTTTCTTTCAAAAGTTATCCTTTGATAAACGTGTAGTAGAATAATATATGTTTTCTTGATTTCTATGAATGGTGTATGTTTATTGGTTGATGATTCTTTTTGCTTATGTGCTATTTAGAGGTTGATTCTATGGTAGAGGACCATAATTTGTTTGAAGAAGATCCCCATGATTTTTCTGAGCAAGGCAAGTGGACTTCTCCCATGCATTTCTTGTTGATCCCAAACACATATAATAAAGTTTAATTTTGATGTGTGTATAATTTTTATGGGATTACCTATGTAGTAATACCTAGAAATATCAACCTTATACCTTGATTTAACCTAGGAATTGTACTTTGTTTAGTAGCTTCACTATTGCTTAACTTAGCTTTATGATGGCACTCCCGTTGATTATATAATGTTTTAAAGACTAAGTTTACATTACTGTTGTTAATTCGTCAATTAAGAAAGATTATATGTGTTAATTGGAACATGGAGTGACCACCCCCAGAAAATAGTGCAGCCACGAGTGCTGTTATGGCTCTCGCTTTGGTAATTAGCTTTATATGCTTAGTACCTAACAACCTTACCTAAAAGATGGGCAAGAGGGGGAGCAGTAGATGGTGGCAGCTCATGTTAACATGGGGTGGTATTCTCATAGAGGGTCACCACACCGACTTGGAAACCTTAGTGGGTTGCTTTGTACTATGTATATTTTGTGAAAGACTCATAGTGGATCCCTAGCCATTAACCTCAAAAGTGAATTTGAGACTTGCAAACCCAGGCTAGAGGGGATACACACCTTGCGGGTAAAGTTGTGCCACCTTTGCAGAGTGTAAAACTGATATATTGATCGTGTTCACGGTTCAAAGCAGCCTAGACCCTCACATGATAACTGAACTTAATGATGGAGATCAAATCGTGGTCTTTTAGTTAAAGTGGTTCACTTAAGTGCTTTTGAGATATGATTATTATTCTTATGCTAATTGGGATTGGTATACAATTATACCTAGAAAATAGGTGTTATTAATAAAACATGACCAACTAAAATGCTAACCGCATAAACCCTGCCTATCCTTGATAGCTATGTATCTTCACCCCACTTGTTGAGTACCATGTGTAAGTGTAATCACCCTTGCTAATATTTTGATTAGAAGGATTTGTAAGACCCAAAATTTGTACAAGAAAAAATAATAAAATAAATATATGAAGAAATACAATAGCAAATTCAGATATTTCAAATTATACTTGAGTGTTGAAATTTGAGGACTAAATTTTGGAAAACCAAGAACTATTTTAGAAAAGAAGAAACAGAGAAGTTTTCTATTCAACTAAATGGTTATGCATATCATTAAATGATGCACCATAAGCATTTAGTTACAAGAATAATTAATTTTGAAGTAACTTTTAACTCTTGTCCCACAATCAAAATATTATTCTCCTAAAAAGAAAGGAACAATATGAGTGTGCTTCATATTTCAAACATTTATCAAACAAATAAATTAATTAGAATAAATAGATTATAACGTATCATGATTGATTTTAAGAGGTATTAAATTTGAATTATTAAACTTTATCTTAGATTGGAATTGGAATTTTATAAATTCAAAAAGGAATAATATGGGAATATAATAATGAGATGAGAATTGGGATTTAACTCAAAGGTACAATTTTGGAATTGAGAAAAGAGAGAAAATACTATGCAAGACCAAATATATAAATTTATCCACATTATGTTCAGAAAAATTGAACATAAAAATGTGAAGCCAAATTTGCCATGAACTTTGAATTCAAATAGGAATTGGAAATTGAATACCAAATTCAAATTTGTAAAAGGAAATTCAAATAAGAGTAAAAGAAAAGGAAGAAGGAAATATAAAAGAAAAAGAATAAAACCCTGCTGGGCTGGTTTTCCTTTCCTCGGTCTAGCCAAATCCCACAGCGGCCCACCTCACCTTGCCAGCCCAGTATCCATGGCGCCGCATCTGTGCCACTACCGGCTGGGGCCCGCTCGCCAGCGTCCTTCCATTCTTTGACACTCCTGTGCCTGTGGTGCCTCTCTCGGTGACTGGCGGGGCCCACGTTGTCATCGCGCTGCGCGCTCAACTAACACCCAAGGTTCGGCCGTGGAGCTCCGTTGATCCCAGGCGGTTAGTTGGCACGATCCTGGGTATAAGACGGTGCCTGGGCGCACATCTGAAGCCAGCCGAACTCCACGCTTGGTCGTGCGACCTAATCCCTTGAACCTCACCGCCCCCTGCTTGGGAAAGGTCGTCGTTGGCTCTGCTCTCGCCATGGCGGTTATGGAGCCGAATTGGAGCCCTTGGACAATCGGTGGCGACTACCAAAACCGGCCACGGCCTTCCGCGGCGGGGTAATCCACCGTGAGGCCACTAATTTCTCGCCGTCGTTTTCCATCCGCCGTGACTTCGCCCTGTACGTGGTCAGCCACAACCAAGCATTAACTCATGGTAAGAAGCCTTCTTCTTGAATCACCTCGTCTTCATCTGCGCGTAGCGGGTTGGTGTAGGGTTTGGGGCCCTGTCTCCGTCGGGCGAGGTGCACCGGCGAGTTGCTCCGCTGTGGGGTGTAGTTCGCCCCGCTCAGCCTCATCGGGTTGGGGAAGACAGAACTGTGGCCGCGGGATCTCAGGTAAACGGTTCAGATTAGAATGCTAGGGTACCCCTTTCGACGCTTGAATCTGAGGCGTCAATAGGAAGATCGAGTGCCAGGGTAATGATTCGGGCGTGGATGGTTTCGGGTCGCAGATCCGTGATCGGGTGGCCAGGATTTGATACTGGTTCAGTTAAAGGCCGATTTGATCTGTGATGTCCACTTCAAATCCAATGGCCAAAGTCAGCCAATACCTCTTCGGCCGATAGCTTTCCAAAAGAACCCCTGATGAAGTAGGAAATAAACCAGTAATCAATAGAACTGTTCTCTGTGTCTTAGGAGAATTACCCTGGGGCCCCTGCTCTTCTCTATTTTCATGTGCCCTGTCCAAAGAATTATAAAATCCAGTAAAAGTAATTAGAAAATGATTTTTAATGCAATAATAAATACTAGAACTTGTTTAATTCATACAAAATTCATATAAAGTCCATATTAATCCATTCCAGTTCCTATAATTTTATAATAATGTTGTTTATCAAATAGTGCCACTGTTTTGACATGAAAGCCACATTAAAATTTGTATCCTAATTAATCTTGTATCAAATGTATAAAACCTTTGGAAATTCATAACCTAAAATCTATAACTCCAAAATTAATGATTCTTTTTCCTATGATCTTATTTTAATGTGTAGATTATTAACATGTATTTTGTATACATGTTTGGTGTGATGTTAATTCCCTCTTTATACTATGTTTGTTTGTATTGTTACGACTAGCAGTGAGGTCACGAGGATCTGAAGACCATCCTGGTACGTGGAATCTCAAGTGCCAGACAAGTTGTGCCCTTGACCACTTTTTACCCAATAATGTTCTTTAATATCACTTATTCTTGCATAGGTTTAATTTTGATGGGACCCAATAGGTCACCCTAGTCTGTTTATCCTTTTTACCTTGTTTACCCCTGATTCACTTGGGTAGTTATGCTATTGCTTTATCTATGGTTTTGAGTTAATATTTCATTATATCCATGTTCCAATTATTTTGTTATGTTATTTATGTTCATGTCAAGATCATTATATCATTGTTAATTGGAACATGGAGCTTAACTTGAGAAACACGTGCCACCACAAGGGAGGAATGGGACCCCTAGGCTGACTAATTAGGAAAGCTAGTGGAAGACTACCTTACCTGAAAGGGCAAGGGTAGTAGGGGAGTTGTATGCATGGAGGATCTCGTGTTGATTTTGTTGTGATAGCGGTCAGACGATGGATTCTTGCAAGTGCTCTTCCCATAAACTGTAGCGGGTTTTCGAAAGCTAGTGGAACTTTGTAAGGGCCTCGTAGTGTTACCCTGCCTCGCTTCCTTGGTAGAGGTGAATGGGATTCATGACCCCTTGGCAGATGGGTAACATGACTTGTGGGTAAAGGGTACAACCTCTGCAGAGTGTAAAAACTGGTATACTAGCCGAGCTCACGGTCAAGAGCAGCTCAGGACTCTCGCATGAATAAATTATGGAACTAAATTCAATTTGTCATTTGCATTGCATGGGATTTGTTATTAATTTTGTTCTATTATTCTTATTATGGTTGGGTATTCACTTACATTTAGTAACTCTAATAAAAATTTGACCAACTTATTAAAAGCAATGCTCAGCTTTAACCCCTATTGTTGATCAGCCTTACACATCACATGAACTCCCACCTTTGGTGAGTTTATGCACATTATTCCCCACAACTTGTTGAGCGATGAACATGTGTGAACTCACCCTTGCTGTCTCACACCCCCCACATGAGAAGAACAGGTTGTTCAAGAGGAGCCACAGAACGAGGAGTTCGATTTGATCTAGGTGGCGTCTCCTAGTTGACTTTATGGCACCAAGGATGGACTTTAGATCCTTTTATATTTATCTTTTATTTTGTAAGACTTTGGCTATGTAATAACTACTCTGATGATATTATGACATTTATCTCTATTCACTCTGTTATTATATGTGTTGTCTTCTTTGGCGCATATATAAGGTGCACCCGGCTTTGTCCCTTAAAACCCGGGTGTCACAGAAGTGGTATCAGAGGAGTGTTGACTATAGGACGAAACCTAGATAGAAATGGACAGACCCTTACCTACTTACCTTACTCTGATTCTTTTCAAAACTTATCTTAATCTTTTCTCATCTATTTCCGCTTTACTCTGATTATTCTTACCTTTTCCTTCTAAATACGAAAGTGGATTTCACACTTCGAAATCCTGTGCCTAAAGTGACCTTTAGGAATAGGAGACCTACTCTTAGGAACAAAAATAAAACTATTTTTATAGGTATCTATACGCTTGAGTGTTTGTTCTTATGATATTTGTCTGATTTGGATCTTTGATTGAGTGTGATGAGTCGTGGAATAATGTCCACAATTACATCTACATATACGTACAGGCATAAATATAAATGAATAAAATTCATGAGATAACTAAACAACCTAGATTATCCTCCATTAAATTGTATCTATTTTATCCCTTATAACCTCAAAAGATTCTTTCTTATCTTAATAGATCCATCTTATCTTGAAAGACTCTCTCTTATCTTAAAGATCCATCTTCTCTTAAAAGATTCTTTCTTATCATAATAGATTCATTTTATCTTGAAAAGATTTTATCTTATCCAAATAGATCTAACTAATCTCAAAAGATTCTATCTTATTCATGGAGACTCATCTTGTCCTAGTAAGCATACTTATTCCCACCACTTTGCTTATCACATAATAGTGTAACAAATATGATCTATTCCAAAATAAATTAAGTAGATCTCATCTAGTCTAATCTAATTACACTAATTTAATTCTGATCCCATCTAATCTGATCAGATTTAATCTAATGGACAAACATGTTAGATAATACTGGTAAAATAAGATTGGATCCTACTCTTGTAAATATGTTTAACCTAAATTGGTGTCTTGGACCAACTCATCCGTGAAACCATGACCCATCCTATGTTATAGGTTGCCCAACCCATTTATCCCAAAAAACAAAGTAAAACTCTGTTTAATCTACCTACCCCATGTACTCGCAATTGTTATTCCAACTCAGATGATGGCATCTAACACCACAACCGATGGTCTCTAAATTAGACCCAAGAAGAAGGTTAACTTCGACAATGAAGGATATGAGTAGAAATAGATCTTCAGATGAATCAAGATCCACCACCTAGAATAAAAGTCTCCTTACCTAACTTCCTTTTACCCTCAAATCTTCCCTACACTCGTCTAATAGCTAAAACCTGATGTACCCTTGTTTTCTATGCCACACCTAATAATGGCATGAAAATTTTAGGTATAAAAAATATACTAATTGGAAGTTCCACTTAGAAAGAAAAAAATATATATATATATACTGGAATTTCATAAAGATAAAGTCAGCTTGATATGCTTGACTAAAGGATATTCTTGAATAGGATTATAGAATCTAATGTGATCTAAACTAATGTGGACTACTTAAACAGATTAGTGATATGTGGATCCTACTAGCCAGGTGTTAACTTGACTTAGCACATTAGACCAACTCAACCATCAGCTAACCCAACCTTAGAGTCATGATGGATTGCATAATTGTCTATCCCCACCTAACATCAAACAAACTTTTGACCTACATCATGTAGTCTACCTCACCCAGGTATATCTCAACTTGACAGATTCTATCTTACCTTTTGACATTCATCTTATATGACCAGTTATCCCAAGCTTGATATAAAACAACAGATTAAGGCTTGCTAAATAATCTTCAGATCATAACCAACTACTAGCCTATTCATTCTGCTTACCAAATATTTTCCATTGCAAAACTATCCTACCATATGCTTCTAACTCTCATGGTCAATACCAGGAAGGGAAGATTATCATGCAATAGCAAACAGAAATGAATCCTCTAGATCCTCCACCGGTTGGAATCGATCAAGTGGTTGCTGCCCAAATGTTGGTAATACAACAAATGGCAGAAGTGGTTAACGAAATGCAAAATCAGATAAGACAAGAACGCTAAGAAATACGTCAGGACCGACTCGAGATGCGACAAGCAATAAGACAAGCACGGTTGGAAAGACAACAACAACAATGCCCACTACCTCCACCACCACCACCAGCTCCACCAAGCTACATAAATATATATATTATTACTATTAGTAAGACATAAATGTTACTTTAGTTAGTAGTTGGTATGATACTATTTTAGGAGGAATAATAATGTCTAGCTAACCCCATGTGTTGCTAATAAATTATGTGTCATGCTAAGATTTTGCTTGTGCATATGTTTTGAGATAACATGGTTATACACCCTTTTCTTGCAAATCTCGAGGACGAGATTTCTGTTAAGGGGGTAGAATTTGTAAGGCCCAAAATTTGTACAAGAAAAAATAATAATAAAATAAATATAAGAATAAATACAATAGCAAATTCAGATATCTCAAATTATACTTGAGTGTTGAAATTTGAGGACTGAATTTTGGAAAACCAAGAACTATTTTAGAAAAGAAGAAATAGAAAAGTTTTCTATTCAACTAAATGATTATGCATATCATTAAGTGATGCACCATAAGCATTTAGTTACAAAAATATTTAATTTTGAAATAACTTTTAACTTTTCTCCCACAATCAAAATATTATTCTCCTAAAAAGAAAGGAACAATATGAGTGTGCTTCATATTTCAAACATTTATCAAACAAATAAATCAATTAGAATAAATAGATTATAATCATGATTGATTTTAAGTGGGTATTAAATTTGAATATTAAACTTTATCTTAGATTGGAATTGGAATTTTGTAAATTCAAAAAGGAATAATATGGGAATATAATAATGAGATGAGAATTGGGATTTAACTCAAAGGTACAATTTTGGAATTGAGAAAAGAGAGAAAAATACTATGCAAGACAAAATATATAAATTTATCCACACTATGTTTAGAAAAATTGAACATAAAAATGTGAAGCCAAATTTGCCATGAACTTTGAATTCAAATAGGAATTGGAAATTGAATACCAAATTCAAATTTTTAAAAGGAAATTCAAATAAGAGTAAAAGAAAAGGAACAAGGAAATATAAAAGAAAAGAATAAAACCCTGCTGGGCTGGTTTTCCTTTCCCTGGTCCAACCAAATCCCACCGTGGCCCACCTCACCTTGCTAGACCAGTATCCACATCGCCGCATCTGTGCCACTGCCGGCCGGGGCCCGCTCGCCAGCATCCTTCCATTCTGTGATGCTCCTGTGCCTGTGGTGCCTCTCTCGGTGACTAGCGGGGCCCATGTTGTCATCCCGCTGCGCGCTCAACTAACACCCGAGGTTCGGTCGTGGAGCTCCGTTGATCCTGGCCGGTTAGTTGGCGTGGTCCTGGGTATAAGATGGTGCCTGGGCGCGCATCTGAAGCCAACCGAACTCCACGCTTGGTCGTGCGACCTAATCCCTTGAACCTTGCCGCCGCCTGCTCAGGAAAGGTCGTCGTTGGCTCAGCTCTCTCCATGGCGGTTGTGGAGCCGAATTGGAGCCCTTGGACAATCGATGGCGACTACCAAAACCGGCCACAGCCTTCCGCTGCGGGGGAAATCCACCGTGAGGCCACTAATTTCTCGTCGTCGTTTCCCTCCGCCGTGACTTCGCCCTGTACATGGCCGGCCACAACCAAGCATTAACTCATGGTAAGAAGCCTTCCTCTCGAATCACCTCGTCTTCCTCTGTGTATAGCGGGTTGGTGTACGGTTTGGGGCCCTGTCTCCGTCGGGCGGGGTGCGCCGGCGAGTTGCTCCGCCGTGGGGTGCTGTTCGCCCCGCTCAGCTGCGTCGGGTTGGGGAAGACAGAACTGTGGCCGTGGGATCTCAGGTAAACGGTTCAGATTAGAACGCTAGGGTACCCTTTTTGACGCTTGAATCCGAGGCGTTAATTGGAAGATCGAGGGCCAGGGTAATGATTCAGGCGTGGATGGTTTTGGGTCGCAAATCCGTGATCGGGTGGCTGGGATTTGATACCAGTTCAGTTAATGGCCGATTTGATCTGTGACGTCCACTTCAAATCCAATGGCCAGAGTCAGCCAATACCTCTTCGGTCGATAGCTTTCCAAAAGAACCCCTGATGAAGTAGGAAATAAACCCACAATCCATAGAATTGTTCTCTGTGTCTTACGAGAATTACCCTAGGGCCCCTGCTCTTCTCTATTTTCATGTGCCCTGTCCAGAGAATTATAAAATCCAATAAAATTAATTAGAAAATGATTTTTAATGCAATAATAAATACTAGAACTTGTTTAATTCATACAAATTTCATATAAAGTCCAAATTAATCCATTCCAGTTCCTATAATTTTGTAATAATGTTGTTTATCAAACAGTACCACTGTTTTGACATGAAAGCCACATTAAAATTTGTATCCTAATTAATCTTGTATCAAATGTATAAAACCTTTGGAAATTCATAACTTAAAATCTATAACTCCAAAATTAATGATTCTTTTTCCTATGATCTTATTTTAATATGTAGATTATTAATATGTATTTTGTATACATGTTTGGTGTGATGTTAATTCCCTCTTTATTCTATGTTTGTTTATATTGTTACGACTAGCAGTGAGGTCACGAGGATCTGAAGACCATCCTAGTATGTCACACCCGGTTTTTAGAAGGCAAACCGAATGCGAACCATGTATGTGCCAGGATCAGCAATTCACGTACACAGCAGTTACATAACTGGACATCATCACATAGTGCTCAGATAATAACATAAAAGGATAATAATAGTCGATTACATCATATGTCTGAGACATCCACATAGTCTTTACAATAATCAAAGTGCGGAAAAGAAATGTAGATACACGCGGCCTTCACAGGCATCCGACTGGGGGTTGCCGCTAACCCACGCCTAGAACTCGTCGTAATCTTAGAACTCCCGGAAGTCTCCTTCCACGGCTTCGTCTTCTCCTGAGCAGTGGTTGCAATGCGGACAACCTGGGGAAGGGGGGTTGGTGTGTAGAGCAAGGGTGAGTACACATCAACATAATCAGCAAGTATCCTATTTGGCTGTAGTGGACTAGCTTTATGTGGGGGTAAGTCAAGCTGTTGCTTTTAGTTGGTTAGATTATTATTACTAGTAGAGAGGGCCAAATTTTAGTATTAACCCACGTTGTTAACCCAAAAGTACCCTTTCCAACCGGAAAGAATACCACTTACCATCACCAGAGTTAATACCAAAACCACCATTCTCATTGCCACCTGTAATCTGAACATCTCTGATCAAGTATCACTAATCAATGGAGCTCCCTTGGCCACTCATAACCGCGAGCACGGCTGATATATCAGTTTTCAAACACTCTGCAGAGGTTGCGCACTATACCCACAAGTCGTGATTCGCTTCCTGCCCGGAGATCATGACTCTCCATTGATCACTACGAAGGTGACCCAGCGGGGTATCACTACGTAGCCTTTACAAAGATTCCCTGAGGCTATAGCCACCCGTTAGGTTTCCTAAATGTACCGCACTCCTCCCCAAGGGGCGAACCAACCTTGGCAGAGCGAGCCACATACACCAAGCCCCATTAACGGCATGACGGCGAAGCGAACTACACCCCAGTTCCTCTAATTATTCAGCTAAGGGCGTCCCATTCCACCCTCATGGTTGCACTGTTTTCTCGGGCGGTCATCCAACGAATCGGTCCTTATGGAGAGGCACTCGAGAAACCGCTCAAGCCCCCTTAAATGCCACAAGTATAACATCATAATAAAGAAGGGAAACAACATATCATTGATAAATCTCATCATGTTCATTGATTAATGTTAAGCACTAGCATAAAGCTAAACAATAATAACCCAACCCAAATAGGTAAACAAGGACATGAATAACAAAAGCTAGTCAATCCTTAATTATAAATTGTGTAAATGCGGGAAGTGAATTATAGAATGTATAAGATAGAGATAGGTCAAGGGACACTAGCCTCCACCAACTGGCTGCTGCTTAGGGGCTCCTCCTGCGAGTTCTTTGGATTCCTCAACCAGACCATTCTCTATGCGAGCGCAAACATACATCCATCCATTTGAATTAGGAAACAAACAGTACACCATACAAGAGAGCAGATAAACTGAATATGTGTAAGATATGACATACGATATTGCATTCGCCATGACTAGAAAGAGAAGAAGGAAGGTCTCGCAGTGGTTAAAGCTATAATCGAAGCGTATTACGGGTAGATGCATAATTAGTCATTACGTGATCTAGTTTCACCTAGTTACACTAACAAGTGTTAATCACATGCACTGATAGAATTATCGTTATTTCCAATTGGTTGACATTAAACTAAGTCGATAATTAACTACATAAAATAACTAACGTAATCAATTTCTGAGTTGAGTTTCCATTTCGTTAATATAAATAACGTGATCACTATGCATGGAATACATGGGGGGAGGGGGGGTAGACGGGTGGCTAGGGGTAGACGGGCACATCTAGGGATAGATGAGCGCCCGAGGGCACGGCGAGCCGTGCCAAAGCACCGCGTGCACCACGCGAGCACGCGCGTGCAAGACCGCGCTGATGCGCCGCGAACAAGCCATGTGCACGCCGGGGCCGAGCTGCGCACGCGCCGCGATCAGGCAGCGGGGCCACGCTTGGACCAAACGTGCGGGGCCACGCGCTGGCCGAGCTTAAGGCCACGCGCCATAGGCACGCCGGGCCGAGCTCAAGGCCGCGCAGGGGCGAGTAGGCCACGGCCGCGCCGGGGGAGCAAGGTCGGGCCGCGCCAAGGCGAGGCCACGCCGGGACGGGGCCGAGGCTGGGGAGCCGCGCCGGGCGGGGGCACGCCGCGCTGCGTCGCGAGCAGGGGCGGCGAGCCGGGCGGGCATGCCATCGCCACGCCGGAGCAGGGGCGAGGTCGAGTGGGGGGAGCCGCGTCGGAGCGGGGCTGCACCGGGGCGAGGCAGGGGAGGCCGCGCCGGGCAGGGACACGCCGCGGCCGCGCCACGGCCGCGCGCCATGGCCAAGCCGGATGGAGGCGGGGCGGGGGAGGGGGAGCCTCGCCAGTCGGGGAACGCCGCGCCGCGGGCGGGGCCGCGCGGGCGCGCTACCACGCCGAGCAAGGGGGCCGCGCCGCAGACGGCGGCCGAGCGAGCCGGGGCAGGGGAGCCACGCCGCGGGCAAGGCCGCGCGGGCGCGCCGCTGCACCAGGGGAGCTGCACCGCGGCCGGGCACGGAAGCCGAGCCGCACGCTGGGGACGAGGAGGGCGAGCGCGCCGGGCCACCGAGGCCAGCCACGCTAGGATGGGGCCGAGGCTGGGCCGCGCACCACGGCCAAGCCAGGGACGAGCCGAACCGCGCGCGAGGGAGGGGGACCAGGGCCGGCCAGACGGCGTCATGGCCGGAGAAAGGGAGGGAGGGGCTTACCGCACGGGGGGGTGTCGAGGACGAGCGGCGGTTCGGCAGTGAGTGGGGGAGACGAGGGCGAGCGGGCGCGGGGAGAGAGAGAGATTTTGGGGGGGAGGGGAGGGGATGACGGGTGGGGCCCACGAGGAGAGGTGGCGCCGGCAGCTAACTGCCGTGCGCACCACGCGCGGGGGGGGGGGGGGGACGCCGGGGTGGGCCGCCGGGGTGGGGGGCGAGCTAGGCCGCGCGTGCCAGCTGGGCCGCGGGAGGGTGAAGGGGAGAGGGGAAGGCTGGGCCGCGCTAAGAAGCCGACCCAAGGAGAGAGGGGGGCTTTTCTATTTTCCTATTTTCTTTTAGCTCCAAATTCTCTCCTAATTAATAAATAAATACCCCAATGAAGACCAAACGAATACACACAAAGGAAAAGATGCGTGGCTCGGCATGATGCAACATCCAAAGAAACCCACTTCTAGGATTTATTATTATTCCCCGACATAGAGTTTTGAAAATGGGTAAGTTGTAGCAAAAAGAAATGGGAAAAGAGTGGTAACGCCCGAATTTGGGGAGTGAAAAAGAAAGAAAAAAATTCAACTCCAAAATTCGGGGCGTTACAAACCTATCCCCCTTAAAAGAATCTCGCCCTCGAGATTCAATGTTGGCTAGCAAAGAGCTCAGGATATTTAGCCATCAGATGATCTTCACGCTCCCAAGTTGCTTCTTCTTCAGAGTGATGACCCCATCTGACTTTGCACATCCTGATAGTCTTCCTTCAGGTGACTCTGTCTGCAGTCTCAATGATTTGCGTTGGCTTTTCAATGTAGGTCAAATCTTCCTGGACTTCGAGACCCTCCACTGGCAACTGCTCTTCTAGCACGCGCAGACACTTCTTTAACTGAGACACATGAAAGACATCATGCACGACAGACAAATTTTCTAGCAGACTGAGCTGATAGGCCACTTCTCCACGCCTTGCGAGAATCTGATATAGACCAATATAGCGGGGTGCTAGCTTGACTTTGACTCCGAATCGTTTGACTCCTCTGATAGGCGATACCTTCAAATAGACAAAATCTCTAACTTCGAAACTCAGCTCTCTTCTTCTTGTGTCTGCATAGCTTCGCTGCCTTGATTGCGCTATCTTCATATTCTCTCGAACCATCTTGATGTTCTCTTCAGCTTCAAGCAGAATGTCTGGCCCGAACACTTGCTTTTCTCCAGGTTGATCCCATTGCAACGGAGTTCTACAACTCCTCCCATAAAGCGCCTGAAATGGTGACATCTTCAAGCTGGCCTGGTAACTGTTGTTATAGGAGAACTCTACATAAGGCAACCTCTTGTCCCATCCGGTCTGATCTTGCAACGCACAGGCTCTCAACATATCTTCAAGGATTTGATTGGTTCTTTCAGTTTGACCGTCTGTCTGCGGATGGTAGGCTGAACTGAAATTCAGATGTGTACCCAATGCTTCATGCAACTACTGCCAGAAATGAGAGGTGAACTGCGTTCCTCTATCTGACACTATCTTCTTTGGCACACCATGAAGACAAACGATCCGGGACATGTACAACTCTGCCAATACTGCACTGCTATAGTTGGTCTTGACGGGTATGAAGTGGGCTGACTTGGTTAAGCGGTCCACTACTACCCAAATGGAATCGTAGCTGGCTCGAGTGCGAGGCAATCCGACTATGAAGTCCATTCCGATTTCATCCCATTTCCACTGAGGAATTCGCAATGGTTGCAACAATCCAGCTAGCCTCTGATGCTCTGCCTTGATCCGTCGACAACTATCACACATAGCCACATGCTCTGTGATTTCCCTCTTCATTCCGTACCACCAGAATTTCTTCTTCAGATCCTGATACATCTTCTCACTTCCAGGGTGTATAGAATAAGTTGTCTCATGAGCTTCCTTGAGTATCAACTCCCGAATAGACTGGACATTGGGAACACACAAGCGGTCCTTGAACCATATCACACCTTCTGCATCTTCCTGAAAATCTTTACCTCTATCATCTAGAATCAGTCGCCGGATTTCACTGATCTTCTCATCATGCTTATGTGCTTCTTTGATTTCCCGTTCCAAGGTGGGTTCTAACTCAACTGTCACTCCTCGTATATTGTTCAAGAACCCGAGACTCAGCCTGTCAAACTCTTTGGCCAACTCATAAGGCATCAGATAAGCGACCATCATATTGACCTAACTCTTCCTACTCAAAGCATCTGCCACTACGTTCGCTTTGCCTGGATGGTAATGAATCTCCAATTCATAGTCTTTGATCAACTCTAACCATCTTCGTTGCCTCCTATTCAGCTCCGACTGAGTGAATATGTACTTCAGACTCTTGTGGTCTGTGTAAACATCACACTTCTACCCATACAGATAGTGCCTCCATGTCTTCAGTGCATGAACCACTGCTGCCAATTCTAGGTCATGGATTGGGTAATTCTTCTCATGAACCTTCAGCTGTCGGGATGAGTAGGCCACAACTCTTCCCTCTTGCATTAACACGCATCCCAAACTAGTGCAACAAGCATCGAAATACACCGAGAAGGGCTTGTGCACATCAGGCAAGACTAAGACAGGCGCTGTAGTCAACTTCTCTTTCAGCGCTTCAAAGGCTTCTTGGCATTTCTGGGTCCACTTGAACTCAACTTTGTTGCCTAGCAAAGCTGTCATTGGTTTCGCAATCTTCGAAAACCCTTCAATGAATCACCGATAATATCTGGCCATTCCAATGAAGCTCTTGATTCCTTGAGCATCTCTTGGCGCTTTCCAGTTCAGAATGTCTGCCACTTTCTTCGGATCCACAGCCAATCCTTCTTTGTTGATTATGTGACCCAAGAACAGGACTTCATCAATCCAGAACTCGCACTTGCTTAACTTTGCATACAGCTGGTGCTCTCGCAATCTCTGCAAAACCATCCTCAAATGATCCACATGCTCTTCTTCGCTTTGAGAATATATCAGAATGTCATCAATAAATACCACTACAAACTTGTCAAGATAATCCATTATTACACTATTCATCAGATTCATGAAGAAGGCTAGTGCATTTGTTAGACTGAAAGACATCACGGTGAACTCATACAACCCATACTTGGTAATGAATGCCGTCTTCGGAATATCTGAAGGTCGAATCCTGAGCTGGTGATAACCTGACTTTAGATCTATCTTTGAAAACATGCTGGCTCCTCTCAACTAGTCGAACAGATCTTCTATTCTAGGCAAGGGGTACTTGTTCTTGATTGTGACCTCATTCAGAGCTCGATAGTCGATACGCATCCTTCTAGTGCCATCTTTCTTCTCCACGAATAGGACGGGGGCAACCCAAGGCGAGGTGCTTGGCCAGATGTAACCTTTCTCTGATAGCTCATCGATCTGCTTCTTAAGCTCAACCAACTTTGGTCCAGATACTCTGTAAGCTCTCTTAAAGATGGGGGTGGTGCCAGGAAGAAGCTCTATGGCAAACTCAACTTTTCGCTCAGGCGGCATACCTGGTAGGTCCTTTGGGAACACATCTAGGAACTCGGACACAACCTTGATAATCTCAAGTGGATCTACCTCACTGCTATCGATAGCCATCTGATAACAACTTCCTTTCTTCGGCTCAGGCAGGACTAACTCGGTCACCACTTCCTCTCCTAGTGGAGACATCAACTTGATTGTCCTCTTATCACAACTGATAACTACCTGATACTTATCTAGCCAATTCATCCCTAGGATGACATCTATTCCCTGAGTACCCATCACTATGAGGTTAGCAGGAAACGCTATCCCCCTTATTTCCACACTTACATTCAATCAAATGCTATCGGCTCGAATTCTACCACTGGCTGAGTCAATTTGGATGGGGGTTGACATGGTAGTTATTGGAAGACTATGTGCTTCTACCCATGATGCAGTAATGAATGAATGTGTTGCTCCAGTATCAAATAACACCTCTGCAATGTGGGAGTTGACTGGGAACATACCTACTATCATGCCGGGG
Source organism: Zea luxurians (assembly GCA_029449295.1). Lineage (NCBI taxonomy): Eukaryota > Viridiplantae > Streptophyta > Magnoliopsida > Poales > Poaceae > Zea > Zea luxurians. Next base: position 146,357,665 of record JAOPSE010000003.1, on the reverse strand, counting down.
TCTCCTGAACTGCTTCAGCCTCCAAGTGGTTCAGTCTCCCATGGTTATAGCGTGGCTGAGAGCGGTTGCCTGCTCCAGGCTGAGACACATTCTGCTTTGCTAGGGCGCCAGGGCCTGACTGCTGTTGGGCTGCCTTCTTTGGACATTGCATCACCCAATGGCCTTGCTCTCCATAATGGAAATATGTCCTGCTTCCGCCTTGAACTGGTGCTGCTTGACTGTTCTGCTGGTTTGCTGGGGCAGGAAGACGAGGTGCCTGCTGATTCTGCCTCTGGAACTGACCTCCTCCTAACTGATTGCTCTAGCGATTCTGATGCTGGTGCTGAGGATACTGCCTTTGAAATTGTTGATGCTGAGGTGGACGCTAGTTCTGCCTAAACTGCTGAGGTGGATTGCCCAAGAAACGAGAGCGATTGCTGCTTCTAGATTGGGGTCCACTAATCTTACGCTTGCGATCCTCCATCTCTTTACGCTTCCTCTCTGTCATGATTGCTCTATCAATCAGGTGCTGGAATGTGGGGAAGGTATGATTCATCAGCTGATACTGCAGAGGGTCGACTAAGCCTCTCAAGAAGTGATACTGCCTCTTGGCATCTGTGTTGACATCCGTAGGAGCATAGCGAGACAGCTGCAGGAACTTGTCTCGGTACTCATTGATGGACATTGACTCTTGCTTGAGTGCTAGGAACTCCTCCTTCTTCACTGTCATCAGACCTGTAGGAACATGGTACTGATGGAAGCTATCTCTGAATTCTTCCCAGGTGATGGCGTCGGGGTTGGCATGGGTGGCGAGATAGGACTCCCACCAAGACTGGGTTGCTCCTCTCAACAGACGGGGACCATACAGAACTTTCTCCCTGTCATCACATTGAGCGGTATGCAATTCCCACTCCACAGTACACAACCAGTCTTCAGCATCCATGGGGTCAGAAGAGTGAGCGAACACCGGGGGATGACCTCTCATGAATTCAGCACGCTTGTCCCTGGGCATCGGAGGCATCTGAGGCTGAGGTGGTGGCTGCTGCTGCTACTGCTGAATGGCGGCCAGAGTCTAACCGATGGCTTGAACTGCCTGAGTCTGCATCATGAACATCTGCTCGATGATCATCGGGGGCGGGGGTGGCAGGTGCTGTTGCTGGGATGCCTCATCCTGCGGTGCTGCCTGCTCCTGCTGAGCACGCCTTCCTCCTCTGCGCCTGTTTTCTGACATCTGCAGAATGCAACCACACATCAGAACTGATCTTGCAAATCTTGCAGCATAAGAAAAGAGTATAGAATTATTCCACAACACTGAACAGATAAGCATCTTCAGTGATCTCCAACACAGCTTCTCAGATAAAGAGGAAAGTGGAATAAAAAGGCTTTTCCCAACTAGATAACTAACTTCATTAACATATAACAGGTAAACCATAATGCAGGGGATACCCACACTCTGGTGACAGTCATTACAAAGATCCAACTCCAACATTGTTCATCATAACAAGCATAAAAGCACAGGATAAGCAAACTACCCTGTCTAACTAAGACTAACTAAGAGCAAGACTGAGACTAAGACTATGACTGAGACTAAGACTAAAACTTCTATATTAAGCATTTATTACAGGACCCAACACTGACAATCTATGGTTCTAAATTTATCTTGGTCCTGCAGTCGGGGTTGCCATAAGACTCGTGTCCACGCCGAGGCGAGCGGTACGGGTGCTGAGTCCCGGCGGGAGCGGGGGAGCCATCTCCAGGTGACGATGCTCCGCACGCTTAGCCCATAGCTGGGCGATCTCAGCATGAGCCCTACTCAGGTCGTCTAATGCATGGTCTAGCTCTGTGTTTAGCACGGCGGCTAGGTTGACTGTGCTGCTCAACCTAGGATTGTCCTCATCGACAGGTGAGACAACCACGCCTCCTGTGCTGCTAGATGGACGGCGGGGGTAATACCTCAGGTTGAGACCATCTGGCTACCCCGTCGAACACTGAGCAATAGTGCGAAAGCACACGCCGTGCGACATCTTGCATGGCCACCTCAGCTGAGTCCTGCTCAGAGATAGAGTAGTGCTCTGAGTAGACCTCCGTACCTCAGAGTCTGTTCTCCGGACGGCGCACCAAGCAGGTAGCCTCCCAGCGGTCTAGGTAGACCCCACGACTATGCTAGAAGACCACACAGCGATACTCGATAGACCAAGTATGTCGGTCAAGTGCCCGACGTAGCAGGGTGTCGAGCGCATCGTGGAAGTGACACCCGTGAGCAGCGTCGTGAGTGATGGGTCGAGCAACCCATCCTTCCAGCTCCTGGTCGGTGGAAAGGTCGGTGCTGAAGCTCGAGCTGTCGTCGCCGCCTCCGTCGTCTGGGTCTCCTCCAGCAGCTACTCCAGCGGCTTGGGCGCTCAGTGGTGGTGCAGGGGGTGCCTCCAGTGGGAGCACAGGGGAGCAGCTCCTCACAAACTCTATCTCCTGCTGAAGTGAGAAAGAAGAGCCCTGCTGCCCTAGCTCCTGTCGTCGACGCTCCTGCTCCTTGTGCAGGCGGTGGTGCAGCCTCTCCAAGTGGCTAGACTGACCAGTCACCGGACGGCGAAGCGGATGCTCAGCGAGATGAGAGGGTAAGAAGGGGTGACAGACTTCCGTGCAGTGTGTCTAAGACGAGCCATCTACAAAAGACACCGTAAGCATAAGAGTGAGAACAGAACTAAGATGACCAGCAAGTAATAAACCATAAATAAAATGAGGAATTAGAATAAACAAAAAGATTTTTAGCAAGGTATAATATATAGTAGAACATAGGTTTGGTCGATATGACCAACTTTTGAAGGGATACCAAAGTCAAGGTGATAATAGGGTCTATAATCCTTAGAACGACCATTCTACTCTAGGTTAGCGGTCCTACAGTCAACCTGGCTTTGATACCACCTATGTCACACCCGGTTTTTAGAAGGCAAACCGAATGCGAACCATGTACGTGCCAGGATCAGCAATTCACGTACATAGCAGTTACATAACTGGACATCATCACATAGTGCTTAGATAATAACATAAAAGGGTAATAATAGTCGATTACATCATATGTCTGAGACATCCACATTGTCTTTACAATAATCAAAGTGTGGAAAAGAAACGTAGATACACGCGGCCTTCACAGGCAGCCGACTGGGGGTTGCCGCTAACCCACGCCTAGAACTCGTCGTAATCTTGGAACTCTTGGAAGTCTCCTTCCACGGCTTCATCTTCTCCTGAGTAGTGGTTGCAATGCGGACAACCTGGGGAAGGGGGGTTGGTGTGTAGAGCAAGGGTGAGTACACATCAACATACTCAGCAAGTGTCCTGTTTGGCTGTAGTGAACTAGCTTTATGTGGGGGTAAGTCAAGCAGTTGCTTTTAGTTGGTCAGATTATTATTACTAGTAGAGAGGGCCAAATTTTAGTATTAACCCACGTTGTTAACCCAAAAGTACCCTTTCCAACCGGAAAGAATACAACTTACCATCACCAGAGTCAATACCAAAACCGCCGTTCTCATTGCCACCTGTAATCCGAACATCTTTGATCACTAATCAATGGAGCTCCCTTGGCCGCTCATAACCGCGAGCACAACTGATATATCAGTTTTCAAACACTCTGCAGAGGTTGCGCACTTTACCCACAAGTTGTGATTTCCTTCCTGCCCGGAGATCATGACTCTCCATTGATCACTACCAAGGTGACCTAGCGGGGTATCACTACGTAGCCTGTTGGGGGCCTTCGGCTCCCAAAGGTCCTCAAAAACATAGTTTGACAATGTTTTCCGAGTGTAATATGTGAACAGGCACCTTCGGAGTCAGGTCGCGGTTATACAAGAGCAGGGTTAAGACGAAGCTTGACTGGAATGAAAAACGATCATGACGAAGGATAAGACGATCACGAAGCTATGTGCAGAAAAGCTTCAGCATAACGACAGAAAAGAGGAACCGACTTAAAGATGAAAAGCCAAATTGGACCTTGAAGAATTACTATAGAGTTATTGATAAATGTAAGGGGCATCAATGTAATTTTACAAGGGTTGCGTCCCGTGCCTATAAATAGGTGAACAGTACTCCCGTACTGTTCGCGCTGACTTGGCATGCGCTTTTTCGCATCACGTCTGTACCTTTACTTTACATCAACCTAAAGGTACATTTGTAATTCGTTTTTATGAATTCAATAATAGAAATACATTACTAATAATACTGGTATTATTATTTGTGTATTATATATGATTCCTCTGTTTTGCCATTTATCAACCTTACACAGGTCTTTTCTTTTGTAACCTTCGTCCGAGATTCATTATATCCAAAGGGGTATACTGTTTTTAAGGACGAAGGAGTTTTACATTTAACACTTTCATGTTGTCTTGTTCTTAATTCATAGCATTTGAGAACAAGCCCACAACATTGGCGCCCACCTCCGGTGAACTCATTTCCACTTTTTGAGTTTTGAAAACCTTCGGCAAGCATCACCTTCGTCATGCCGCCGAAAAAAGCTTCAGCGACAGGGGCTGCCACTCTGCAGCCGCTGGACCCCAATCAGGATGTCGTTTCTCTTAGGGAGGCCCGAAACCAGAAGAGGAAGGCCACTAGTCCAACGCCTCCGGAAGACGACTTGGACCAAGAAATCCAAAAAATGGAGATGCTCCATCAACAGGTCCAACGGAAGAAGGAGAAGATGGCTTGTCTAGCTGATCTTCAAAAGTAGATAGATGAAGCCTCTGAAGAGCTTCGACACCTCGCTCAAGATGACCAGAATCAAAGGCCCCCGCGCAGAGAGCTTCATCAAGAGGGTTTCTACAACGAGGACGACTGGTATGAAGATTTCCATCATGGAAATTTTGCTTTTGATGATACTTCTCCCCTGTCAATAGAGCTGCAGGCTACACCTTGGCCACAGTCTTATAAGCCACCTCAGCTCCCCATGTACGACGGTCATTCAGACCCGAAGCAATTCTTGATGAGCTATGAGGCAACTATATCTTCGTACGGTGGCAACACAGCGGTCATGGCAAAGTCCTTCGTCATGGCTGTTAGGAGCGTTGCACAAACCTGGTACTCCTCCCTTAGGCCAGGAACAATCACCTCATGGCAAAAGCTGAAGGATATGTTGATAACCAGCTTCCAAGGCTTTCAGACGAAGCCAGTCACTGCTCAAGCTTTATTCCAGTGCACCCAGGATCACAAAGAATACCTTCAGGCATATGTCCGAAGGTTTCTACGTCTGAGGGCACAGGCACCAACAGTGCCCAATGAAATTGTCATTGAGGCCATGATTAAGGGGCTTCGGCCAGGACCTTCAGCTCAGTACTTTGCCAGGAAGCCTCCTCAAACTTTGGAGAAGCTGCTCCAGAAGATGGATGAGTATATTCGAGCTGACAATGATTTTCGCCAAAGAAGGGAGGAAGCTCTCAGGTTTTTAGAAATGACCAAGGGCTTCAGAGGAAGGTTTTATCCGAAGCATGTCAGGTCAATTCACAATTTTACTCAAAATGATGACAAAGGGAGTCAGCAGCAAAGGCCGCAGTGTTCCTCGCAAGCTTCGGGGCAACAACAAGCTTCGGGGCAACAACAAAGCTCTTTTCGGCCGCCAGCGCCAAGAGGCAGAGGTGCTAGGGGCTTCGGGGGAAGATTTGGAGATCAACCAAGAAAAAATTACTGCTTATTCTGCGGTGAAGGCAAGGGCCATACCACCAGAATGTGTCATGTTACCATTCAAAAGCAAAAGGAGCTAGCAGAGGCTGCAGCACAACAGAGTCAGCCGAAGCAGGTTATGCATACTGCCTCGTACCATTCGCCTTACATTCTAGAATAAGTAGGCAATCACCCTGCAGCCTCTGTTGCTTCGGCAAGCCAACCCCAAGCTTCCTGGCAACAGCTTCCACCGCCACCACTAATACAACGAGCTCCGCAGCCAGAAGGGAGCCAACACTCTCACCCCCAGAGGGACTTTAGAGAAGAATCCGAAGCTCGCACAGTCAATAGCACTGTGCCAGAGTCGAAGCACATTTACTGACAAAATATCCTACCTCCACAGCAGCTTTTTGCACTTTCACGTTCAGTTTTACTTTCTTCGTAGTAAAGAACAATTATGGGAAGTTTAAGTGTTTTTTATCATTTTTCAAATTCTTGTAACAGTTTAGCTTATTATCATAATGAAAATATATCTCCTCCATAGGCTTGAGTTGCCGAAGCACAAGAATTTATGGAGGCACGGAGAACCCTCGGATTATCGAAAACTTGTCCTAAGGAACGAGCCGTAACTTTTTCGAAGTAATAAAAAGTCGTTCCTAAGGGAGCGCAGTGTAAGTTTTCTGCTCGAAAGTCGTTCCAAAGGGAATGCAGAGCTTACAACGAAAAATAAACGCTGATTCCGCTGAAAGTAAAAGGCAAAGAAGCTCCTAAGGGAGGCTTACAGCGAAAAATAAACGCTGATTCCGCTGAAAGTAAAAGGCGAAGAAGCTCCTAAGGGAGGCTTACAGCGAAAAATAAACGCTGATTCCGCTGAAAGTAAAAGGCGAAGAAGCTCCTAAGGGAGGCTTACAGCGAAAAGTCAGCGCTGAGATAAAAAGATTGTGTGCTCTATCACAGGGATATTTGTATTTTCAGCATAAATGTCATTTTGCATAACATAACATCATTACATCATTTTGCATAACATAAGCATCATCCATCATTTCGCATGTAGAACAGGAAGGGGACACGGCATTGATCTTCGAAGAATTTTTTGAAAAAGAGAAAATCGTGCTAAGGCACAAGATAAATCGAGAAGAAGTGCAGCTTCATTTGAGAGGCAACATAAGACTTTTTTATGGATTCAAAGAATGTTTTCACGAAGTTTGGAGATTCTTCATCAAAGAAGTATGGCAATTCTTGTGATACATAAAAGATTTTCTTTACGAAGCATGAAAAGAAGGGAAGGTGTTTTTTCGCCGAAGGCTCAAAAAGCGGTATGTATGAAAAAATTTCATGCATCGTAAAGAATTGAACCATAAATAGAATATATATTACATTCAAAGTTACAAAGTTTTACATGTGTCATGTTCCAAGTGTTTTTACAATAGCATTTAATCTTCCCTAAGAACTACTTCTGCAGCTTCGTTTAGTAGCTGATTGACAACTTCGTCCATGATGGCTTCGGCCATTTGTCTAATTTCGTCGTCCCCCTTAGGGGAGGGTCCGCAGATGCCTCAGCGGGTTCTGAGGGAGGAAAGGACACGACTATATTACTATTACAAACTACGAATAAAGTTCAAAATCAAAAATTACAGCAAAATAAAAATCACTAATTAATACCTATTTGCCCTTCGGGCCCTGTGTTTTTTCAGCAGCTCTCGCTACCTCCCTAGCATCATGGATGCCTTTTTCGCTTCTCTGAATGATCTCTTGAGCCATTTCTCGGCCGCCATTGTCCCAAATGTCAGTGAAAAATTTTCCACCGACCTGGCTTGCTTCGGCTGAAGGATCTTTGATATCTTCAGAGGATAAAGTAGCTTCAGACTGTGCCAAAGATTTCACATGCTCGCACCCTTTCTTCTCTAAAATAGTAACAATTCCCCTGGCGCCCGAAAAAGCACAAATGTCCCCGCGACTATTCAAGATTTCGTCGAAAGCATCAGCTTCGTGACTAATCCATTCAATCGGGCCTTCTGGATTTCCCCTTGTGAAATTTTCTTCACTAGAGAACGCGCCAACGCTGGCGAAGCTGGATTTTATTTTCTTAACACACTCTATGGATTTATCATAGCACTTCTTCTTCGAAGCATGAAGCTCTTTAACATTTACATCCAAATGATTTGCCCATTGATCACTTAATTCTCGTTTTGTTTCTTCAAGAATGCGTTCTTCTTTAGCTCGGGCTAGTTGTTTCCGAAGATCTTCGATTTCGCGCTTCTGAGCTTCGGCTTGAGTTTTAGAGTTAGCTTCGTCTTCCTTCATTTTTTCCACCAACGTAAGCAGAATTTTGTCCTTCTCCAAGGCTTCGTTTCTTAGCCTGATAACCTCTGTTCGAAGGTTGTTAAGAGCAATGGTGCAGCTCTCATCTTCGGCATTCTTCTGTGCTCTTAAGGCATTGCTGAGTATTAAGCCCTATTCAAAAGAATGAATGAGTTAACATAAGAACAAAAGACTAATTCAAAATTCATAAACTTCAAAATTCACAGTTTTTATACCTTCAGACTATTGTATGCTAGGCTATCCGCAAGATCGTCCTTCGTCATGGCGCAAAGGCCAGCTTCGAGTTTTGGGAACCCCATGCTTCTAGCCATCTCCCGGCAGACGGATAATTCTTTATTGTTTGTGAGACAGTATAGGAAGTCATCTTCGTTTGTCCCATTGAACACTACGGCCCCCCTCGGATACTTCAGTTCTCGGGCATAGTGATTGGCTTCAAAAATCTCTTCTTCGGACAGTTTCTTCCCCGAAGCATGTCGCACAATATAATCACGTATTTTGGAAGATGCTTCGGGGGTGGCAATGTCGACTTCCTCAATCAAAATCGGCTCTGTTGTTTTTGTTTTTTCAGCTTCTAAACTTGCCTCTAACAATTTTTCGGCTTCCAAAGGTTGTATCTTGGTGGGCTCTAAAGGCCCAGCTTCAGTTTCAAATTGTTGCTTCGAAGTTTCAGCAACAAAGGCTTCAGTAGGCACTTCAGAAGTTTCAACGGTTTTCCTTGGAGTTATGCTTGAAGATTTAATTGTCTCCAAAACATCCAGCACATTAACCATCCTTTTTCTTTTCGGGGTCGCTGCTGTTCCCTTTTGGCTTTTAGCTGCCTCAACTTTTGATGAAGGACTTAAAATGTCTAATGTTTTTCCTTCTTCAGTTCTCCGTTCTTCCGTTTTCTCTATTGCTGGTGCTTCGGCCATTTCTTCGGATTTTGGCGCTAGAGTTGGTTCTCTGGCTTCGGTGGCCGAAGAAGCCTCACCAATAAACTCAGGCACTGTGGCCGGCTCAATACAACGTGGAGGGTCGGTGAGCACTTTTACCTTCTTCCTCTTCGGCGCTGGCCCCCTAGGAGCAGCCGAAGCAATTTCCTTTGCAGGAGAAGTATTTTTCCTTTTTTGGCCTCGCATTGGATAATAGTAGTCGGGGTAGATAAACCCAATTGCATCAAATACTCGGTTGAGTCTCTTCTTCTTTCGGCCTCCGAAAGCCGCTGATAATGCAGTATTTTCGGCCTTTGAGTATGCCCTAAGCAATTCATCACTTACATTCTCAATGCTTTTTAGCCAATCATCATCTGGTTCAACGAACTTATCTCCATACTTGAATGTATATTTCAGCCTGATTAGCCCACCCTCGTCAGTTTCTTTAACGGTCTCCTTTGGCATTTCCCAGTTATCTGCAAGTGGCCACACTCTGAAGGCAATGTGCTCTTGCATTAAATCCCTGGTCCCAATAAAAGAGCAGACTACGCCGAAGGCTCTCTGACATTCTTCAGCTGCTTCGTCCATTTCTATCTTTGGTTTTCGAAGTCCGAAGCGCTGCCAGATAGGGCGCATGATGATATCTTTAATATCTTCTCGAACCTTCAAATCGTTCTTCACATAGAACCATTCCTTCATCCATTCCCCGGGCCATCTCTTCCGAAAAGTTGGCACGGGACAGCTTGACCCAGAGCGGGCACCGAAGCTATAACAACCAAAATTATTATGATATTGCTCCTTACCCTAGGGCTTCGTCTCATATACTAGCTCGTGCATATTGCAAAAGCTTTTTGCACTTGGCTCCAGGCCCTGGCTCCTCACGGCCCAGACGAAGATTCCCAATCTTATCATTGCTTCAGGGGTAAGTTGATGAAGGTAAACCTGATATATTTTCAGAACTTCTACCACAAATCTGCTTAGAGGGAATCGTAGCCCAACTTTAAAAAAGCTTCGGAAGATCACGACTTCATTATCTTCGGGAGTCGGCGTAGTTTTCTCTCCGTCATCTGCCCTCACGATGGATATATCTCGAAAATATCTCCCCCTCATATTTTCAAGGTGATTCTGCTTCATAGTTGATTTTCCAAAATTTGAGTGACTAGGCCGCCACGGGTGATCTTCGGAATCCTCCCCACCACTATCCACATCATAACTATCACTGTCGCCAGTATCTTCAGATAAACCCTCTAAAGTCTCCCTGACAATCTTCTCCGTATTGGTCTTCGACATTGATTCAAGAAAACCCAGGTGCATTTCCTCAGAAAGACTTAGCTTCGAAGCACCAGCAACTTTCTTATCCTCAGACATCTTCGCGAATGGTGGCAAACCAGACTTGAAACCGAAGCTTAAAAATTTAAAACCGAGCAAATGCTGTCGTGTGCAGGCTGAAAAGCTGGGTGAGTAAAAAGCAGATGGCCAAAGAACGTGCCAAATAAACTCGTGGTGAGCTCGTATTTATACACCCAGTGTGTCAAAAACTGGAGGGCCCCGCTTGTCAATGACTGTTGCTATTCTAGCAAAAGGAAGGTGTTTTTTCGGACCTTCGGCATAAAGCCTTCGTCCATGTTGCAATACGAATTTATCATTACAGTAAATTAATATTGCGAGGGGCTACTATTGGGGGCCTTCGGCTCCCGAAGGTCCTCAAAAACATAGTTTGACAATGTTTTCCGAGTGTAATATGTGAACAGGCACCTTCGGAGTCAGGTCGCGGATATACAAGAGCAGGGTTAAGGCGAAGCTTGACTAGAATGAAAAACGATCATGACGAAGGATAAGACAATCACGAAGCTATGTGCAGAAAAGCTTCGGCATAACGACAGAAAAGAGGAACCGACTTAAAGATGAAAAGCCAAATTGGACCTTGAAGAATTACTATAGAGTTATTGATAAATGTAAGGGGCATCAATGTAATTTTACAAGGGCTGCGTCCCGTGCCTATAAATAGGTGAACAGTACTCCCGTACTGTTCACGCTGACTTGGCATGCGCTTTTTCGCATCACGTCTGTACCTTTACTTTACATCAACCTGAAGGTACATTTGTAATTCGTTTTTATGAATTCAATAATAGAAATACATTAATAATAATACTGGTATTATTATTCGTGTATTATATATGATTGCTCTGTTTTGCCATTTATCAACCTTACGCAGGTCTTTTCTTTTGTAACCTTCGTCCGAGATTCATTATATCCAAAGGGGTATACTGTTTTTAAGGACGAAGGAGTTTTACATTTAACACTTTCATGTTGTCTTGTTCTTAATTCATAGCATTTGAGAACAAGCCCACAACATAGCCTTTACAAAGATTCCCTAAGGCTGTAGCCGCCCGTTAGGTTTCCTAAATGTACCGCGCTCCTCCCCAAGAGGCGAACCAACCTTGGCAGAGCGAGCCGCATACACCGAGCCCCATTAACGGCACGACGGCGAAGCGAACTACACCCCAGTTCCTCTAATTATTCAGCTAAGGGCGTCCCATTCCACCCTCATGGTTGCACTGTTTTCCCGGGTGGTTATCCAACGAACCGGTCCTTACGGAGAGGGACTCGAGAAACCGCTCGAGCCCCCTTAAATGCCACAAGTATAACATCATAATAAAGAAGGAAAACAACGTATCATTGATAAATCTCATCATGTTCATTGATTAATGTTAAGCACTAGCATAAAGCTAAACAATAATAACCCAACCCAAATAGGTAAACAAGGACATGGATAACAAAAGCTAGTCAATCCTTAAGTATAAATTGTGTAAATGCGGTGTAGGAAACGGGTGACGCCTAAGAGAGGGGTGAATTAGGACTTCTAAAACTTTTACTAAACTAGGCCACAATTAAATCCCTAGAGCAAAACCTATGCAAATAATCAAACTAGAAAGTGCAATCTAGGTTTTGTCTAAGTGTTGCTATCTCTACCGCAATGGCTAAGTTTCAATCTACACTAAATGGGTATGAATACAAGATTGAAACTTAAATGCTTAATATAAATGTGAAAACTTAAAGAGCAAAGTAGAGAAGCAAACTCTTGTGGATGACGTCGATATTTTTACCGAGGTATCCGGAACCACGCAAGATCCCGACTAATCCTTGTTGGTGCCCCTACGCAAAGGGAAGCCCACGCAAGGGCTAAGCACCACGGTCGAGTAACTCCGTAGAGAGTCGTGGGCCTTCTCCATGCGCAAGTGGTGCTCCGCTTCCGGCTCCTCTCGGACGCTCCCCGCCGTCTCCACTATCGAGCTTCTGGCCGAAACGCCGCGGGCCTCGTTCCCTCCGGTACACGGTGGCGGTCGTGACACAAACGCGGTTGTCACGGTCTCGCAAGACTCTCGCCCAACTCGGTACAATTACAACGGCTCACGCAAGAGCCGAGGGGTTGTGTGGTTTGTCTAAACTCTCTCAACTAACTAGGGTTCACCTAGAGCAAGCGCTAAAGCGGTCTAACTAACCTAAGCACTTGGCAAAGCACCTACGCTAATCACCGAGTGATTCTATTAAGCACTTGGGTGTTTGAGCTCTTGGAAATGTGCACTATATGCCTTGGTATGTTGCTTGGGCTCCCACACCTTCAAATGGCCGGTTGGGTGAAGTATATATAAGCCCTAACTCCAAAATAGCTGTTGGAGAAAAGCTGCAGTTCTCTGCGGCACACCGGACAGCGACTGTAGCATGTCCGGTGCGCCTAGCCGTTGCCCTATCAGAGCAGGTGACCGTTGGCGCCGCAGACTTTCCACACCGGACAGTCTGGTGCTCACACCGGACAGTCCGGTGGTCTTCTCTCCGGTGCCACCTAAAACTAGTCGTTGGGTTGAAGTTCCTTGGTGCACCGGACAGTCCGGCGTGTGGGCACCGGACAGTCTGGTGTGCCACCGGACAGTCCGGTGCTCCTCGCACAAACAGTCCACAGCAGCACACTTGGACTTTTCTTGGATCTTCTTAATGTCTTCTTTTGAGGTGTTACTTTCCCCAATTCCTTAGTCCAAGTAATCTTGCATCATGTGAACTACAAACATAAACACTAGAAAACTTATTAGTTCACGGATTGTGTTGTTCATCAAACACCAAAACTCAATTAGCCAAATGGCCCGGGGTCCATATTCCTTACAATCTCCCCCTTTTTGGTGATTGATGACAACACAACCAAAGCAAGCAAATAATACAAGTATTTGAATGAAAATATGCAATCTACTTGCTAGGATGCATGTTTGTCCCCACAATGTGATATTATGGACTTAAGCCTCCCCCTAACTCCATAATTCACTTACTTCCTATTTTTGGACCAAATAACCAAAACCACTTGAAAAACCATTTGTAGATTTAAAATTTTAAATTTATGGTGTTTGGTGTTTGATATAGTTTTCATTGCTTTGGTCCCTAAACTTCTCCCCCTTTGGCATCAACCACCGAAAAGGAAGACATTAAAGCATGTAGGAAGTAAATAAAAGCTTGTCCTCAAAAGATTACTCTCCCTAAAAGAGTGTTCTCTTTTAGAAAGAATTTTCTCCCCCTTTTTAGAGACGAAGAAATACTCCCCCTGATAGAGACCTTCTACTTTTAGGAAAAAGAATGTGAAAATTAGAGGTGCAAAACATGATTTGAATAGACTAACTTCCCTTATGCATAGGTAACAGAATATGAGTTAACCACTTATACATTTTTAGCAACATGGAAGTATATGATATGAAATATAGTCTAATCAAATATTGGAGAAGACATGTAAATGATACTAAATGTAGTCTCAAAAGATACCGATTGAAATTCAAAGGCGAGCTTGAGAGACATGAGAGTTCTTGGAGATTTTGCAGTGGAAGATTGTTGTCTTTCTCCGGGGACCTCATTTTCCTTACAATGAGACTATCACATGAAATAGACTTGAAGAGGTGTTAGTCTCAAAGTATTAGATTATAGAGTAACCTCCCCCTGAAGGTGTGCATATAAGTTTTGAATACTTGTAGGAGACATGCACTTTGATTTGATATCAAGAGGGGCAAATTATCTATAATCCGAACTTTGGCACATATAAGTTAAATGATACAACTTGTAGAATTCAAAAAAATTTCAATTGATGTATCATTTACTATGGAGTGATAAATAAGCTATGTGCCGTGCTTAAATAAACATTTTAAGCCATGTAGGTTTGCTTAAGTATATGAATTGAAAGCAAGCAATCCTACCATGTGATTTACCTAGTATGCATGTTTTTAAACAAAAGTAAATAACAAATGTAATACTAGGCAAGAAAGGTAAACTAGATACAAGGTAAATAGATATGCATATCTAAAAACAAGAGATACAATAAATCTAGTTACCTTAGACATGGGTGGGAAATTTGGGTCCAAAATTTTCACTAACCCACTTGGCAAATAAACTTGTCCAATATGATGTATCCCATGATATAAATCCCAACTTTGCCAAGTCTCCAAATTTCCCATTGACCTTCGGTCCACTCACTTCCCTTTCGGGATCCAAACCTTCTTGGTGCTTTTCATGGTTGAAATTATTTCCTTTGGCACCCAGATGCGTTTGGCCCCCTTTCCTTTGTTGGCTTGCTTGTTGGCCTTGATTGCTATCACCTTTCCATTCTTTTTCTTCTTGATCAAATATGGTGTAGCAATCTTTTTGTCCACCTTTTTAATGTAGGTGTTGGAGATTTTGCTTGATGGCTTTTGCTTGAGCTTTTGCCTTTGTTTATCCCCGGTCATCGCCTTGCATTGGAAAGACTTGTGGCCTTCCATGTGGCATAGCCTACAAATCACAATTTCTCCCTCTACAGGCTTGTTCACTCCTGTAGTGGTGTTATCCTGTGGAGGTCGGATTTGTTTGGCTTTGCCTTTCTTGTCATACAAAGCCTTGCCAAGGCGAGCCACTTCTTGCTTTAATTGTTCATTTTACTTTGCAACCTCATCCGAACATGTCTCTACAACAATATTCTCAACAACGACTTGGTTGCAGGGGTTAGAATCATCAATTAAATCAAAGCAGGAAGTAGAAGCATCTTTTTTAATTATTTTAGGTATTTCAACTAAAGATGCTAATGGGGTGCTACCAATGTTTTCTAGCTTAGTAGTTAGCTCATTATTGTGTATGCTAAGAATTTCCATTTTCTCTAGCAAATTTTCAATAGCTTCTTGGGAGCTAGCTAACTTAGCCTTCAGTTTTTCATTCTTTTTAATAAGGCTATCATCGGTAGCAGTGGATCGAGCACTAGACTCTAATAGCTCAATTTTAGTTGACAGCTCACTATTTAAGTTTGCAAAAGTTTCAAATTTTTCTAGCAAACCTTTATAATCATTTTGGGAGCTAATCAACTTATTTTTCAAAGTTTTAAGTTGAGCTTTTTGCTTAGTGCAAACATCCTGGAAAAATTCTACGGCTTCCGCAAGCTCATCTACAGAGGGCTTTCCCTCACCTTCATCATCACTACTACTTTCATCACTAGAGGATGGAATGCTTTTGTTACCTCTTGCCATAAGGCATTTGTGTGATGACCGTGATGAGCGTGATGAGGACCGATGGCTGCGCGTCCTTGGAGGTTCATCTTCACTTGAAGAATCATCCCAGGTTCTAACACTTGTTAGCGCCTTGCCTTTGCTCCTCTCCTTTTTGGGTTTGGCCATATTTGGACAGTTGTCCCTGAAGTGGCCCTTCTCCCCACATGTGAAGCTTTCTCTCTTCCTTTGCTTTTTCCTGTCAATGTTAAAGAGAAGATCTTCGACCTGCAGGGGCACACCCATTAGATTAATCTTGCGGATCATCCTCATTACCTTTCTGACGCGTCAGATTGTTTCTTCGTCCTCGGAGGATGATGTGCATGGTTGATTATCTTCATCATCAGCACTTTCTTCTTCTTCCTCTGCTTCACTTGAGGAACTTGGAGTGGGAGCCTTCTTTTTGCCCTTCCTTTCATCACATGCAAAGGCATATGGTCTTGAGGAAGTTGGCTCCTCTCCCCAAAACATTTTTTGCGACATCTCAAAAGCCGCGATTTTCCCAATCACAATGGTTGGGGTCATGTTGCTCAAGTCCTCCATGTTGTGAAGGATGGTGATGATGCTCCCATATCTTCGTTGTGGTAGCAGGGAGATAATCTTCCTCATAATGTCCGCATCACCTAGCTTATTAATGCCAATAGAATTGAGCTCATTGAATTAGATTCAAACGAGAATACATGTCTCTAACAAGCTCATCATCTTTCATAGCAAAAGAATTATACTCATTTAAGACTAGGCAATGTTTTTGCTCACGGACATTGGATGTGCCGTCATGGAGCTCATGCAATTTTATCCAAATCTCATTAGCAGTTTTCAAGGTAAATACTTGATTAAAAATATCCATGCTAAGAGATTCATACAAGCAATTTTTGGCTCTAGCAT
The DNA here is from genome assembly GCA_029449295.1 of Zea luxurians. Lineage (NCBI taxonomy): Eukaryota > Viridiplantae > Streptophyta > Magnoliopsida > Poales > Poaceae > Zea > Zea luxurians. Next base: position 146,341,386 of record JAOPSE010000003.1, on the reverse strand, counting down.
TTAAATGAATTTTTTTTCCTCACTCGTGGTGGGTTTCTCGGGATTTTTAAGGGGTTTCATCCCGTCATGAGTGACTCTCCAAACACCTAGATCAACGGCCTCTAGGTAACAAGCCATTCTAGCACTATAATATGGGAAGTTAGTGCCGTCGAAGTGTGGTGGCCTATGGGTATCCATCCCTTCCTCTAAAAAGTGTTGGCTCTTTTAGCGGTGAAGCTAAAGCGTTTCAAATGAACCAAACCGGCTCTGATACCACTAGTAGGAAATGGGTGACGCCTAAGAGGGGGGTGAATTAGGACTTCTAAAACTTTTACTAAACTAGGCCACAATTAAATCCCTAGAGCAAAACCAATGCAAATAATCAAACTAGAAAGTGCAATCTAGGTTTTGTCTAATTGTTGCTATCTCTTCCGCAATGGCTAAGTTTCAATCTACACTAAATGGGTATGAATACAAGATTGAAACTTAAATGCTTAATATAAATGCGGAAACTTAAAGAGCAAAGTAGAGAAGCAAACTCTCGTGGATGACGCCGGTATTTTTACCAAGGTATCCGGAACCACGCAAGGTCCCGACTAATCCTCGTTGGTGTCCCTACGCAAAGGGAAGCCCACGCGAGGGGCAAGCACCACGGTCGAGTAACTCTGTAGAGAGTCGCGGGCCTTCTCCACGCGCATGTGGTGCTCCACTTCCAGCTCCTCCCAGACGCTCCCCGCCGTCTCCACTATCAAGCTTCCGGCCGAAACGCCGCGGGCCTCGTTCCCTCTGGTACACGGTGGCGGCCGTGACACAAACGCGGTTGTCATGGTCTCGCAAGACTCTCGCCCCACTCGGTATAATTACAACGGCTCACGCAAGAGCCGAGGGGTTGTGTGGTTTGTCTAAACTCACTCAACTAACTAGGGTTCACCTAGAGCAAGCCCTAAAGCGGTCTAACTAACCTAAGCACTTGGCAAAGCACCTACGCTAATCACTGAGTGATTCTATTAAGCACTTGGGTGTTTGAGCTCTTGGAAATGTGCAATATATGCCTTGGTATGTTGCTTGGGCTCCCACACCTTCAAATGGCCGGTTGGGTGAAGTATATATAGGCCCCAACTCCAAAATAGCCGTTGGAGAAAAGCTGCAGTTCTCTGCGGCACAACGGACAGTCCGTGGTGCACCGGACAGTCCGGTGGTGTACCGGACAGCGCACTGTAGCATGTCTGGTGCGCCTAGCCGTTGCCCTGTCAGAGCAGGTGATCGTTGGCGCCGTAGGCTTTCCACACCGGACAGTCTGGTGCTCACACCGGATAGTCCGGTGGTCTTCTCTCCGGGTGCCACCTGGAACTAGTCGTTGGGCTGAAGTTCCTTGGTGCACCGGACAGTCCAGCGTGTGGGCACCGGACAGTTCGGTGCTCCTCGCACAGACAGTCCGCAACAGAACACTTGGACTTTTCTTGGATCTTCTTAATGTCTTCTTTTGAGGTGTTGCTTTCCCCAATTCCTTAGTCCAAGTAAATCTTGCATCCTGTGAACTACAAACATAAACACTAGAAAACTTATTAGTTCACGGATTGTGTTGTTCATCAAACACCAAAACTCAATTAGCCAAATGGCCCGGGGTCCATTTTCCTTACATGCGGGAAGTGAATTATAGAATGTATAGGATAGAGATAGGTCAAGGGACACTTGCCTCCACCAACCGGCTGCTGCTCAGGGGCTTCTCCTGTGAGTTCTTCGGATTCCTCAACCAGACCGTTCTCTATGTGAGCGCAAACATACATCCAACCATTTGAATTAGGAAACAAACAGTACACCATACAAGAGAGCAGATAAACTGAATATGCATAAGATATGACATACGATATTGCATTCGCCATGGCTAGAAAGAGAAGAAGGAAGGTCTCGCAGTGGTTAAAGCTATAATCGAAGCGTATTACGGGTAGATGCATAATTAGTCATTACGTGATCTAGTTTCACCTAGTTACACTAACAAGTGTTAAATCACATGCACTGATAGAATTATCATTATTTCCAATTGGTTGACATTAAACTAAGTCGATAATTAACTACATGAAATAACTAACATAATCAATTTCTGAGTTGAGTTTCCATTTCGTTAATATAAATAATGTGATCACTACGCATGGAATACACGGGGGGGGGGGGGGGGGGGGGGGGTAGACAGGCATGTCTAGGGTAGATGAGCGCCTGAGGGCACGGTGAGCCATGCCAAAGCACCGCGTGCACCACGCGAGCACGCGCGCAAGGCCGCGCAGACGCGCCGCGAACGAGCCACACACACGCTGGGGCCGAGCTGCGCGCCGCGAACAGGCAGCGGGGCCACGCCGGGACCGAACGCGCGGTGCTGCACGCTGGCCGAGCTCAAGGCCGCGCGCCATAGGCATGCCAGGCCGAGCTCAAGGCCGTGCCGAGGCGAGGCCACACCGGGACATGGGCCGGGGCTGGGGAGCTGCGCCGGGGGGGCACGCCGCGCTGCGCTGCAAGCAAGGGCGGCGAGCCGGGCGGGCGCGCCACTGCCGCGTCGGGGCAGGGGCGAGGTCGAGTGGGGGGGAGCCGCGCCGGAGCGGGGCTGCACCGGGGCGAGGCAGGGGAGGCCGCGCCGGGCAGGGACACGCCGCGACTGTGCCACGGCCGCGTGCCATGGCCAAACTGGGGTCGAGCCAGACGGAGGTGGGCGGAGGAGGGGAGCCTCGTCGGCCGGGGAACGCTGCGCCGTGGGCGGGGCCGCGCGGGCGCGCTGCTGCGCCGAGCAGGGGGGCCACGCTGCGGACGGCGGCCGAGCGGGCCGAGGCAGGGGAGCCGCGCCGTGGGTGGGGCCGCGTGGGCGCACCGCTGCACTGGGGGAGCCGCGCCGTGGCCGGGCACGGAAGCCGAGCCGCCCGCCGGGGAGAGGGAGAGCGAGCGCCGGGCTGCCGAGGCTGGGCCGCACGCCATGGCCAAGCCAGTCGAGCCGGACCGCGCGTGAGGGAGGGGGGCCAGGGCCGGCCGGACGGCGCCATGGCCGGAGAAGGGGAGGGAGGGCAGAGGAGAGAGGAGGGAGGGGCTTACCGCACGGGGGGGGGCGAGGGCAAGCGGCGGTTCGGCAGCGGGCGGGGGAGACTAGGGCGAGCGGGCGCATGGAGAGAGAGATTTTGGGGGGGGAGGGGATGACGGGTGGGGCCCACGGGGAGGGGTGGTGGCGACGGCTAACTGTCGCGCGCACCACGCGGGGGGGGGGACGCCGAGGTGGGCCGCCGGGGCCGGCTGGGCCGCGGGAGGGGGAAGGGGAGAGGGGAAAGGCTGGGTCGCGCTAAGAAGCCGTCCCAGGGAGAGAGGGGGGGCTTTTCTATTTTCCTATTTTCTTTTAGCTCCAAATTCTCTCCTAATCTCTACTACTTATTAAGTTAGCAATAGTAGCCTGCCTTTTGTGTTCTGTCGTTTGGTCTCTGACAGGTAGGGCCCGCTTGCTCCTGCGTGCATGCTGCCGGTTCAGCCCATAACGCATTTTTTACAAAAAATAGTACTACTACACATGTCACGCGCACAGGAAGACACATGCACCATGTGATAACAATCGTACTACTACGCGCACAGGAAGACATATAAGCAGGTTTCAACACCAACCGATAGGCAATGTGGTACTAATTTTACCTTGAAAAAAAATGAAGACAGACACATGCGTCGTGTGAGGCCCATCTACCAATTTGTCCGAGGCCCATCTCCCATGAAACCCTAATCCGCGGTCGTGGCATCCAGCCCGACCCCGCCCGTGGCTTGCTTGCCTCCACCCGCGGCCGTGGCCTCCAGTGCCCTGCGCCACTGCCGCTTGTCAGGCTCCACCGCCCCATCTTCTCTCCCGCTGGACAGCCTGCAATGCCCCAAAGCATCGCCCGCCGATGGCGTCTCCGCCCCACTCAATCGAGGTCCGGACCCCCGGCGACTCGCCGCGGCCCACCGCCGCTCTCCTCTCCCCCTCCGTGGCCGCACCCCAGCCCTCCACCGCCTCCCGCCTCCTGCTCCTCCTCACCGCGGTCGTCACCACCGCTACGGCCTTCGTCCTGCTCCGCCCGCCCATCACCGTCGTGACCGCGGCGTCCGCCACCGCGCGTCCGCTCTCCAAGCTCTCCAAGCCCGTGGTGCTGCTCACCCCCTGTCATCCTCGACGATTCAAGGTGTTCTGCTCACCCCCTGTCCTTCTCGCTCTTTACTCTTTGATTGTGATTAGGGTTCTAGGAATTTACACTGCTCTCCAAGGAAGGACAGGGACTTGCTCTACCCCGTGATCCACTCCCCCACCGAGCTGCTTTCCTACCAAGGTCGCGAACTCCTGTGCGAGATCCACGCTGCTCTCCATGGAAGGCCGGGGACTTGCTGTACCCCGATGTGGAAATCTCATCCTCGGCGATTCAAGGTGTTCTGCTCACCCCCTGTCCTTCTCGCTCTTTACTCTTTGATTGAGATTAGGGTTCTAGGGATTTATTGCTTAAAGATTACGTGTTGACGATTTGATCTTTGGCCAAACCTCTTATCCCTCCTGTTGATGAGTTAGTTTAATTGTTCTGGGCGGAGTGTGTTCTACGTAGGATCAAGGCGAGTTGGAAATTCTGAACTTGGACAAACATAAAAAGTGCATTCAAAGTAAATAGTTGTTTAATGTGCAGTAGGCTGATTTTTCATCGGAAAATTTTGAATCAGCTCACATTCACACGCCCCTCTAGACTATAGTTGCCTGATCGGTGCTTCACCCTCCCATTCTTCTTTTCCCTAAACAAGACAGGAGCAAAGTTGAAAAAAATAACTAAGATGATACTTCCAGCACAGATGGTAAAACAATCTGTGTCAAGAAATATAGAAGACAGCTCAAGTTGTAGCTTCATGGAAATAATATTCAAAGAACAATAAAATGTTGCTACTACGACTTTGTAGCCTCTATTATGCTCAGAAACGACATTGAAGGATATCAAAATCAATAGCAAGAGCTGAATAAACTACTGCCCGAAAGCAACACTAAAGGGTGAAAAATTTAGCTGAAGAGCTGAATAAAACTATCATTGCCTATGAACAATTAAGCAAGAAGGATGACAGATCCAATAGAAAGAGCTGAAATGAACTATCATCATCACCCCCAATCTAGATTTACAATAACATATCATAGAAAACCCTCAGCAGAATCAGGCTTCTTGGCACCGTTGCTAGAGTTCCCGTCAATAGTGGACACGGTGACCGGAATAGTGATAGGGCTTCCTAGGACATGAGTGTTTGCAAATTCATCTTCGGGTTGATTATGCTCTCGCTCACTTTGCTCTGTCATTAGAACGCTATCATGAACATTGGCCTTGGATACTTCACTCTCGTGGTAGTTAGGATCCTTCTCAGCTGTATCTATGTTTTCTTGCATGTGGGATACTACTGCTATTTCACCCTCGTGATTTTTCTGCTCCTCTATACCCGTTTTCGAGTTACCTACTACATTAGTCATTTGACGTTCACCCGCCTGATGCTCACTCTCCTGACAAGTCATTTCAGGACTTTCTTGAACGATGTTCTTTATAGAGTCATCTTCATGGCGCTTTCACTCTTGCTCATCCGCTTCAGAGATTTCACAACAGCAAAACTGAATACTCCCGTCGGCCATAATAATTCCCGTCGGTTTTTAGGGTTGCCGACGGGAGTTAATTAACGCTTTGGCTAACATAGAAACTTTCAAGCAAATCAACTTTTGCGGTTTCACCGCTCTGATTGGCTCCCTCCTGCTCAGCCATCATCCTTTCCTTTATTGACTTGCTAGCATCAGTTGTAGTGGTTGCAACCTTGTTGTAGGCATCAGTTACCCATGCTACACCTGTAAGGATATACCTGTTACTCATGATGACAGAACTAGCGGTAGAGACAGTTTGTTCGGCTGCAGCTAATGCTGACTTGGTCTTCTCTACAACCTGGTACTTCTCATCCATCTCCTTCATTTTCTCATTCACCACTAAGGTCCCGGTGCTGAACTTCTGGCTTAAGCCCATTGTCCTGTCAAGGGAAGCGACTTTGGCAGTTGCAGTTGATGTGAGCTGATGCTTTTCATCGAAAGCCTTTGCTTTTTCAACTGCGTCCATGCCGAGAACAAACCCTTTGGCTAACATAGAAACTGCAATATCCTCAGCCTTCTGAAGAGCAGATTCCATGCCACCAGTGTTTTTTGACTGATAATGCAGTTGGTGGCATTAGGAGTCTGAGCTTGTTAAAAGAAATTTTGCTAATGGGGGATTTGAATGTAACATGGTTCTACCTCTAGATCAGCTAAAACAAACGCTGGTAGCTTGTAATCGGTGGCTGGTGTGATGATGACAGCCATATCTTCTATAGTCGCTCCCTGCATTAAAGCACGGATTTACGTAATAGAATTCATAAGTGTAGAAAGGTTACCTTTAACACAATGTTAGGTAAAAGACAAGAAAATCAAATGAGATGGAAAATATAGTAGTTAAAGACCAATAACAAGAACACATCATACACGGCAGTTTCATGGAAGAAACCATGTATGCAAACTGCATATTCATATTAAGTTCAGGACTCTCAAATCTAGAAAAAGAGAAGTAGTAGTAGTAACCATCTCTCATTCAACAAAATCGGTGGATATAATACTAAATTTGCAGGCCCTTATTTCATTGGCAAAGTGTATGAAGATGATCATCGTCATAAATAATTTGTAGCAGACCGTAGAAACCAATGCAAAAACCTATACCGTAAGAAGCATAGCCCTCTCTGCTCCTTGATTATCTCTGAACGTGATGTAGGCAAATTGCGACCGCTCATCACAACTGCAAAAGCATTCCAGGTCAAATCATGCATGCGCTTATGCTACCGAAATATATCATGGAGATGATATTGGCACTAACCTTTTCAATTCTACATGCATAATCTCACCAGAAAATGAGAAGAACTCACTAATATCTTGCTCTGATGCTTTAAGTGAGACGTTGTGGACCTTTACCGTGCCTGTGCCTGCCATGCGCCTTAAAAAAAAGTTGGACGACAAGAATCAATCGGCAGTTTCGATAAATACATGTTTTAAATTCTTTAAACTACCATATCTAGAGGATTACTCAACAAGGTCGTTGATCTCATTGACCTTACATCTGAAAGATGGGATAAATACTTAATCTAAGGAATTCATTGTGTTCTTTTTTGTGACAAATAATGCGCCAAAAGCGCCTGCTTCTACCAGTACCGGAAGCGCGGCAACTAGCTAGAGCAAATCTCAACTTGTGCGTTGGAAAGCAAGTGAAAGAGGTATATCCTTTTTTTACATTGAAATATCAAAGTACTATGCAGATTTTATTTCAGCTCTATTGCATGATGCACTCGCACTACTATATAGTATAAGTACCATCACCATAAACTCTGAACGCTCTATGTTTGGTTTCAAATTTTTCCGTAACTAGATTCGGTTTCCTGATTTTATAGGCTATTGTTTAGGTAGTAATTTGCCATAGTGTTGGGGAGATGGATGAACAGTACAAAATGCATGTCATGAATGAAATACAATGGGATTATTTTTCAGTTGAATTGTTAGACATTCAACATGTGCATATTAAATTGGTTTCTACAGACACATGCTTTATTAGTTTGTTGGGATCTCTCAGGAATACACAAGCTTTGTCGATTGGTTGCGCGCACGTGGCCCACCTAGCTGTGGAAAGACCACCTTGCACATACCATTGCTAATGAGACTGGTGTGCCATTCTACAAGATCTCAACCTTGCCAAACGCCTCTCACGGAAGCTCAGAGGATACGTCAAGGTCATGATAGACGAACAGATGGAGGTGCTCCGCAAGCAGATCTCCATCTATGCCACCATCTGCGAGCAGCTTGTTGAGATGCATCGCATCCTCACCGAGCACCAGGACACCATTGCAGGTCGGTCAGCGCAGCTGCGCGCAAAACCAATTGGTACTCTCTTAGCTCTCTGGTCGTCTTCTTGCTTGTTCTGCCTTCTGGGGTTTGCAAACGGAAAACTAGGGCGATTCCTTTTCTTTTCTTGGGACTTGCATTATGGATTGTCAGTTCCATCTTTGCCCCTTTGTCCACAGAAAAATCTTGTCCTCTTTTTTCCCCATGACTTCTCTAAAGCCCGCAACTACGCATCCTTTCTTTATTCATGAACAGAGCTAATTGTGGTGTTACAGGATGCTGCGTTTGCTAATCGTACGAAATCATTTTCGATCAAACTCCCTTTCTATTTTTACTAGCCATCCAAGATTTGCTATATAGTTGTTTATCACTTCATGAGCAGTTTATCACTTCATGTAAAACTGGAGGAAGTCGAATCTTTTTTTGCTTAGTGTGGCAAGGTATGCTACATGTCTTTTAGCACTGATTGTTGCACCTAAAAGTAAGGGGTAAAAAACTACAACCATCACAGGTGTCAGCAGAACTTATGCAAATAGGAAACTGATATATAAGATAGATAAAGTTTCCTATTGCTATTAGACATTCAATATTGTTATGATTGATAATAGCGATAGGTTCCCTCATCAACCAGGGGTTGTTTCTGTGGCAGCAGGCTTTGACCATGCTGGTCTTTTGAGAACTTTGATTTGTTCTTGGTTGATCCCTAAACAAAGACTCGGCTGCGTTTATAAGAGAGGTCATCTAGCTAACTTTGGGAACTAGGAAACTGACCTCTAGATTTTCCTAATACGAACTGACTAGATAACTTACCTAACCTAACTTATGTCTTTCCATAAAAGTAATGTAGAGAACAATTCTTTGAGCTGGAAATGTACTGTATGAACTCACATCCTTGACGTTATGCATCCAAGGTTAATATGATAAATTGGTGTCTTAGGCCATTACCATTCGAATACTAGATGTTCATTGATCTTGCAATGTGAATAGTAAATACTGCTAATAGTATTTGTATTTGTACTATTTGCATTACAGGTAAATAGTGTGAGGCTACCTCGGCACGTTTCTGACAAAAGGCATTTCTGTGGCACTTCTTTAGTTGAATTTTCAGAAGAAGATGAAGCAAAAGGCGTTTTTGAGAAAAAATCTCATTTTTGCTGGGGTAGACCTGGAAATAAGACCAAAGTAAACCAACTACTAGCCTACCATTTGCATGTCAGGAATCAAACTGCACAGGGGACATCTAATGCAACGCACGGGCACTCACCTATAACTTCTTATGTCCTCGCTGATTCTTAAATTTTTAGCAATTTGGTGCCTTCTGAAATTATTGATGTTTCTGCAGGAATTATCAAAGACAGTAGCTAAATTAGCTGAAGATGGCAAGGTATTATCCCAAATTTTATCTTTCCACCTTTCTCACTATGTTTTTGCTTCCATTTCCAACATTACCTTTTTATCTTCTTACTTGGAGATTTTTTAACTAAGCGTTTCTGTTTTTTACACATAAGTTCCACTTTGTTATCTTATCCTGTTTGGACTATAATGAATATGATATCAGTAAGTGTTTTTTTGCAGGTTGCTATAAGGAACATAAGAAGAGATGCAATCAAAGCTTATGATAAACTAGAGAAGGTTGCTCTTCTCATTCGTCACTTGTCCTTGTGGGCCATCGTAGCTTTGTAATAAAACTCATATACCACACTTGCTTATTTTTGTTCAAAAAAACTGCACTTTCTTATGTAAGAAAAGAAGCTTTCTGAGGACAACGTGAAAGATTTATCAGCTGATCTACAAGTGAGGATGAATTTTCTGTTTTTTCTTCCTGTAGTTGCACATAGGTCCTCAAGGATATGCTTATATCTCTTGGAAAGCTTTTTACTCTTAGATGCAGTGGGAGCTAACTTTCTCATACAAATTCTGCATAAAGTCATAGATGACTACATGAAAAAGATCGAATCCATCCAGAAGCAGAAGGAACAGGTACTTTTTTGATTTATTTGTTGACTTTTTGTCTAACAAGATGTAGTGTTTGCTAGTTATACGCTATAACCTGAGGCGAGGTAATAGGCACATATCGAACTGAGCTTCTGAATAAAAATAACTATGCTTGATGCTAGAATAAGAACTCGCAGTATTCTTGGGTTAACCGTTAAAGAGCCCTCAGAAAGTGAATCAGAACTGCCTGGATTCTTTTCAGGAACTGATGAAAATTTAGACCTCAAGCTGACTGTATGGCTGGTGAGGAATAACCGCCTCCGTGAAGCATGGACCCCTGCATATGATGGTGAATTCACAATGCAGTGATGTGATGTTTTCTGAAGCAATTTGTTTGGTTCATGGTTTTGGTGTCTCGGCGCTGCGCCAGGGATGCACGTTTTTTGAATCAGGCGCTTTGCTGGAACTTTTTTGAGAAACGATGGAAATTGCTATTGGCGCAGAGAAATATGCCTAAGCTTCCAGAGAAGTGTACCCAAAGTTATCTAAATTCCAGTAAAATATCAATTACATTGTAAGACAACAATTACTTAAAACTCCAGTGCGAATTGAATGATAGCTTTTTCTATAATGAAACAGGTGGTTTGGTGGACTATACTATGTTCAAGTTCTGATTCTTGTACTGTTCTAACACTATTGATTTGTACTAGCTTCTTGAGGAAGGCGTCCTCAACCCAGAATCAACTGTTGTTGCGATCTTTCCCTCTCTAATGCATTATGCTGGGCCAACTGAGGTGCAGTGGCATGCTAAGGCTCGTATTAATGCTGGTGCAAATTTCTATATTGTTGGAAGGGATCCTGCTGGTATGAGCCATCCCACGGAGAAAAGGGACCTCTACGATGCTGACCACGGGAAGAATGTTTTGAGCATGGCTCCTGGCCTCGAGAGGATCAACATCCTTCCTTTCAAGGTATGCCATCCTTCCTGACCAGATCTCTTCCTTCCATGCACATCCAGTGAGTAAAAGAACGTATTGCAATTAGCATTTTTCTTGACATCTATACACATGTCAATCTTTGATGTTTTTAGTTATCAAGAAAATAGAAAGATTTATTGTTTGTCTGCTTTCTTGACATTTTTCTTGTATCTTATTCCGAATCAGGTGGCTGCATATGACACAAAGCAAAAGAAAATGGATTTCTTCGATCCATCAAGGAAAGATGATTTCCTCTTCATCTCTGGCACAAAGGTAAGTTTTCACAACTGCTGGGATGTTGTGATTTTCAGCACCAATCCTTTTTCGTCACTCGTCAAATCCTAACTAATCATGCCTTATTCAGATTCGCACTCTTGCCAAGAACCGCGAGAGTCCCCTGGATGGTTTTATGTGCCCGGGTGGCTAGAAAGTGCTCGTTGAATACTATGACAGCTTGGTGCCATCCGAGGCAGCAGCAAGCTGCGCGAGCCAGTTGCAGCCTGAAATATGGGAAGCGCTTCAGATAAGGAACCCTACTATATTAGCACAAGCGGTTCTTTGCGACATAGAACCGTTGTTGTATGATTGTATACTGGTTTGTAAGACTTAAAAACACTGGGCTTGATTTGGACGTTAATGTGTGCTTTGTAAGTGGTGTGCCCTATCTGCTGGCAGCGTTGCACATCAAATGTTTGGTGTTAATAAGGACAGGCTATGTATCCTCTGCCAGATTGTTGTACATATACATTCTGGTGATATAAACATGAAGCTGTCTTCTGCTGTTTTATAACCAGTTCTTTTTAAGCATTTTTTTACTTATATCAATGAGAATAAGTTATTGGGTTCACTACTTGCAAGAACTATAATGTTACATGGCAGGAAAAAAAGGAAAAGTTCATGATTCAAAAGAAATAAAATGGCACAGCATGGAAATGGCCAGAAAAGAAAACATATCGTAACATGCCACGACCCTCCAAGTCATGGGTAAGAATAGGATCAAAGAAGGTACACATAACTTCTAGATATTTGTGGCAATTCTTGAAATGTAAAATTAATGTTAAACAGAGCATAATGAGGTATACAATACTGAGAATACACATGCCACGACCCTCCAAGTCGTGGGTAAGAATAGGATCAAAGAGATTAAGAGTAACGAAAACCACAGAAGGACATGTATGCACAATAAATTGTGTAAATACTCCATAGACAGTTTGAGTGTGATGTTTCCTTATATATAGAACTCTCGCTTAGTTGATATGCAGAGTTGTTGCCATTAACGTTAAAAAACACAACACTTTGAATAACACAAGCATAATACTGGGTATACAACTGCAATTTACGGTAGCAGTTTTATATAAAAAAACTCAAGTCTTTTTGTAGTGATTAGATTAACCTTTCTTCCTATACTCGATTCATGCAAATCATAATGAGCAGCAGACATTGCTTAGCAGATTATTGTTACTGCTATATTTCATAGTGAATCAAGTGAAAGCAGCCGTGAGGGAAACTCGAGTTATTATCGTGGGCGACGAAATTGATCTTTAGCTTTGTTCATGCAGAAAACAAGTCTACTGTACTGCTAGGACTTTAAATGTGTCCTCAGTAAAAAAGGACTAACTTGATCTTTATTCTTGTTCATGCAAGAATTTTAGGCACATTTGTGACGCCACGCTGCAGTTTGATGGAGGTGAGCTCCCTTCGTCAATGCTCTCAGTTTTTAAGGCAACCACATTTCATTGTCTGGGACCACAACAGTGTTTTTAAGGCGTCTTGTAGGCCTCCAAGTGCTTGGATAATTCTAGGCACCATGCCCGCCTAGGCATTAAGACGGTGGTCATGTTTACTTGCTCGCCTTACCGACTTAAGAACACTGGACCACAATGATCTTATCGGTGATGAAACTAGCTTCTATGTTTTTAAGCTGACAACATCATCGTACTATTAGTATTCTGTTCCTTGCATATCATAGTGATGTTGTTATTCTCTATCTATGTTTTATATTAATTTTTAACTCTCGTGGCAACGCACGGACACATACTTATATTATAGTGATGTTTCTCGTTTCGTATATATGTTTCATACCAATTTTTAACTTCCATGACAACGTACGGGCATATACCTATAAATTTATTATAAAAGAGATTCAAAGATCTATCTAACCATATTAATGTTCTCTTAAACTTTGGTAAGCTTACGTACTTTTGCTATGGATCCTTTTGAATCAATTACATGGTAATTCATTTAAAACTGTAGTAACACACGTGTACCTAAATATCATATATAAAAGTTTGCATGGTACTGATGATTACAATGTAGTGGTGAAACAACCAGATTAAAATAACAAAAATTATGTATGGATATGATCACAAATGTATTAAGAAACCTTTTCTCATAACAGTACCATGGTATTATGTGTTCCTGTTGCAACGCACGGGCACTCACCTAGTTAATAAATAAATACCCCAATGAAGACCAAACGAATACACACAAAGGAAAAGATGCGTGGCTCGGCAAGATGCAACAACCAAAGAAACCCACTTCTAGGATTTATTATTATTACCCAACATAGAGTTTTGGAAATGGGTAAGGTGTAGCAAAAAGAAATGGGAAAAGAGAGGTAACGCCCGAATTTGGCGAGTGAAAGAGAAAGAAAAATAATTCAACTCCAAAATTCGGGGTGTTACATGGTACCTGGAATATCAAGTGCCAGGAAAGTTGTGCCCTTGACCACTTTTTACCCAATAATGTTATTTAATATCACTTATTCTTGCATAGGTTTAATTTTGATGGGACCCAATAGGTCACCCTAGTCTGTTTATCCTTTTTACCTTGTTTACCCCTGATTCACTTGAGTAGTTATGATATTGCTTTATCTATGGTTTTGGGTTAATATTTCATTATATCCATGTTCCAATTATTCTGTTATGTTATTTATGTTCATGTCAAGATCATTATATTATTGTTAATTGGAACATGTAGCTTAACTTGAGAAACACGTGCCACCACAAGGGAGGAATGTAACCCCTTGGCTGACTAATTAGGAAAGCTAGTGGAAGACTACCTTACCCGAAAGGGGCAAGGGCAGTAGGGGAGTTGCATGCAGGGAGGTTCTCTGGTTGATTTTGCTGCGATGGCGATCAGACGAGGGATTCTTGCAAGTGCTCTTCCCATAAACTGTAGCGGGTTTTCGGAAGCTAGTGGAACTTTGTAAAGGCCTCGTAGTGTTACCCTGCCTCGCTTTCTTGGTAGAGGTGAATGGGATTCATGACCCCTTGGCAGATGTGTAACATGACTTGTGGGTAAAGGGTACAACCTCTTCAGAGTGTAAAAACTGGTATACTAGCCGAGCTCACAGTCAAGAGTAGCTCAGGACTCTCGCATGATTAAATTATGGAACTAAATTCAATTTGTCATTTGCATTGCATGGGATTTGTTATTAATTTTGTTCTATTATTCTTATTATGGTTGGGTATTCACTTACATTTAGTAACTGCTAATAAAAATTTGACCAACTTATTAAAAGCAATGCTCAGCTTTAACCCCTATTGTTGATCAGCCTTACATATCACATGAACTCCCACCTTTGGTGAGTTCATGCACATTATTCCTCACAACTTGTTGAGCGATGAACATGTGTGAGCTCACCCTTGCTGTCTTAGACCCCCCACATGAGAAGAACAAGTGGTTCAAGAGGAGCCACACAACGAGGAGTTCGATTTGATCTAGGTGGCATCTCCCAGTTGACTTTATGGCGCCAAGGATGGACTTTAGATCCTTTTATATTTATATTTTATTTTGTAAGACTTCTGCTATGTAATAACTACTCTGATGATATTATAACATTTATCTCTATTCACTCTGTTATTATATGTGTTGTCTTCTTTGGCGCATATATGAGGTACACCCGGCTTTGTCCCTTAAAACTCGGGTGTCACAGGATGTGAGGATGAAGAATTTGACGAGGAACTTGATGATTTCTAAATCTAACGATGTCCCGGTCATATTCTTGTGGGAGATCACCTTTATTTTCCACTATGATTGATTATGCTATAGTTAAAGATAATTATATGTCCCTATGATGTGATAAAGTATTATATACTCTCATTTACTATTTTAGCATTGCCTTTTGATATATTACACTTATGACGTTAACATATGTGTGAAAATGGATCCTATCACACATACGCTATGCATTTTGTTTTGCCCCTAAAATCGGGTGTGACAACTAGCCAGGTTATGCAAGCACATCTGACGACGATGAAGAAGGAGCAGAAGACAGGTGGATGCAACAACGAGCCACAGCAGGATGCTAGCCCTGTGGCGTCCGACCAGCCACAACACACGATGCAGGAGTTGCAAGCGCTCCTTCTCCCCACGGAGCGAGCGACAGGCTGTGGCACCGACCTTCCTCCCGTTGTTACCGACAACGGTGGCCACGAGGGTGTCGTAGCTAGCAGACCACAAGCCTAGTGAGGTCGTTGAGCCAGTCATTACCGGCGCGCCGCTATCATCCCAATCACTGGGTCATGGACCAAGGCTCGTGAGATCCCGCGCCACAAGCATGAGATTCTGAGGTGGCAACGGCGATGCGATGGTCGCTGGTGGGAACCAGATCAAATGAAGAGCGAACCAAGGCAGGGTACTTAACGTGCTGAGCGTGTGGGATCGGAGGCAGGTTGGGTGGTTGTTAGAAGTGCGACTGGGGTGGCGGCAACACAATTTCCTTGTTCGTGGTCGGAGAGCGTGTGGGTAGCTGAGCCTTGGAGAGTAGGTGGTGTGTCAGCCGAGCAAGAGATTACTAGAGCCTAGGCAGATAGGTGGTGCATTGGATGACTGAGCATATAGCAGAGCCATGTGATGTGACACAATTTTGTGCTTGTAGTGCCAAGCAAGGTGGGAGATCCAGTGGTGGGGACGTGAATGAGGGGCGATGGGCTTGTAGTGAGGAGGCTGGGGGCAATGGGGTCGTGGGGAGGAGTGGAAAGGATGATGTTGATTTGAGTAAGGAAGTTTAGGGTTATTCGACAATCTGAACCGTTGGTTTTGATGGTGTACTAAGTCTGGGTTCAATTTGTTTGGTGAATTTAGCAGAGGTTATGAATGTGGGGTGATTTGGTTGGTTTGGTTTTGCAAAGTTTAAACTAGTGGATTATATAGTGGTATGGTATAGAAACAGGACGTTGGCCCTACGGTGTCTGACCAGCTGCAACATGTGGTTCAACATTTGTAAGCGCTCCTTCTCCCATGCAGCGGGCGAAGGCTGTGGCATCGACCTTCCTCCTGTCCTTACCGATGACGGTGGCCATGAGGGTGTTGTAGCTAGTGGACCATATGCCTAGTGTGGCCGCCGAGCCAGTCATTACCGGCACTGCTGTCATCCCGATCACTTGGTCATGGGGCCGAGGCCCGCCAAATCCCATGCCGCAAGCATGAGTTTCTGTGGTGGCAACGGCGATGCGATGGCCGCTGGTGAGAACCAGATTAAATGGGGAGCGAATCGATGCAGGGTACTTAACGAGTTGGGCGCGTGGGAGAGTGGTATTGTAAGCAGAGTTGGGTGGTTGTAAGAAGTGTGACAGGGGTGGCGGTGACACAATTTCACTGTTCCGAGTTGGAGAGCATGTGGGCAGCGGAGCCTTGGAGAGTAGGTGGTGTGTCAGCCGAGCGAGCGAGTAGCAGATCCTAGGAGGGTAGGTGGTGCGCCAGACGACTGAGCTGGCAGCGGAGCCACGTGATGCGATGCAATTTTGTGTCTGTAGTGCCAACCAAGGTGATAGATCCGGTGGTGGCGACGTGAATGAGGGGCGGTGGGTTTGCGAGGGGAGGCTGGGGGTGATGGGGCAGCGAAAGGAGGGGGAGGGATGATGTTGATTTGAGTAAGGTAGATGAGGGTTATCCGATGATCTAAACCATTGGTTTTGATGGTGTGCTAAGTCTAGGTGCAATTTGTTTGGTGATTTTAGCGGAGGTTATGACTATGGGGGTGATTTGGTTAGGTGGGTTTTGTAAAGTTTAAACTGGTGGATTATATAGTGGTATAAATGCTACTCTTTGTGCATGGGATGAAGTTAGTAGTCCATGTGCTCTGAAATATAAGGCACCTAAGTAATTCTACGATAATATTATTTTGGTAAAATCTTGAAACCTCAATTCCTTATATTTCAAAACTAAGGGAGTATTTCAAAACTTTAGTCACTTTTAGTGCCTAAAGAAGCAAACATGGTGACTAAAGTGGGGTGAATAAACTTTAGCTCTTTAGTCATCAAGGGGTGACTAAAAGGGACTAAAGTAGGATTTTTACCCCATTTGCCTTTTTATCTTTCTACTCGCAGGAGACATCCACTAATTAATAGGGGTAATGTCGTAATTATTTGTACAAATTAATGCTCTTTAGTCAAGTTTAGTTACTGAAATCAAACGGGATACATTAATGAGTAAACTTTAGTCACTAGGGTTACTGTTGGGGACTTGTTCTCAAGTGCTATGAATCAAGAACAAGGCAACATAGAAATTGTCAAATATTACGGTCCTTCATCCTTCGAAGCATTATTTCCCTTAGGATATAATGGATTCCGGATGAAGGTTATGAAGGTTAAACCTTCATAAACACAACAAATAATGAAGAAGGGTAAAAAATATGTAAAATAATTTGAACACGTGATTATCATTATTAATTCATTTCTATTTCATTGTTGTAAAAAATGATAACGAATTACAAATGTACCTTCGGCTTGAAGAAAAGCAAAAATACCAGCGTGAAGCAAAAACAAATGCCCAATGCATGATTACAGGAGAGCACGTGAACAGTACGGGGGTACTGTTCACCTATTTATAGGCACAGTTCACAGCCTGTATATAATTACATTTATACCCTTTACAACGAACTATAATAATAACACAGAATATCATGGGTCTTTAAGTCATTTCATCTTTAAGTCGGTTCACCCCTTCGTCTTGAGACATGTCACTGTACCGAAGCTTTATGGTTGATAGCTTCGGTGCTGTTTTGGAGAGGATCTACTGAAGGTGTTTATTTCTTTAGGATCTTCGGCTACGAAGCATACCCCCAACTGTAGCCCCTTCGCGGCGCTAGATCGTTTTTCGTAACGAGCTTGATCCGTGAAAAATCTTCTAAGCTTCGGGATGCCGAAGATCCAAAAAACACCTTCCCTGAGCTCGTTGGCGAGAAACGATTAAAATAATCGTCGGACGCGCGATCCATCTTGCACCGATCACACTCTTGCCAGCGATTCACCTTCTCGAGCTATGTGGCCCACCGTTCAGTGAGGGCAGGTGACTATTTGTTCGGTGTTGGAGACCTTGCCGATTCACCTTCCCACCTGTAGCACTATATAAACAGACGGGTAGGTGTGAAGTTACCGTAGCATTCATTGCTATTGTACTGTTTTGCTGCCAAATTTTTAGTCATAGCCGAAGCTTGATTATTGCGCTCATACAAAATCTGCTTCAGCGCAAGTGTAAGAGCTTCGGAAAAGACCAAAAAACCAATTCAGAAAAAATTTCAAGTCATAATCAAATGGCCAGAGTTCGCTCTACTGCAAGAGTCGATCGCGAGGGAGACGAAACCGAAGCAGCGCAAACTGTTCCTATCTCGGAAGCAATGAAGCGATCTGGGTTGGTAACACCGGAAGACGTCCCTGCTACTGAAGTAGAGCAAACAGATATTGAAGAGACCGATTCTGAAGATGATTACAATATCGCAGTGCCGAGCAAGCCTAGCCACCTGGACTTCAGAAAGTCGACCATCTCCAAAGCTGATTTTCCTAAGATGGTGAAGTCGGGCTACTTTAGCGAAGATAAGAAAGGGCTAATTCGCTTCGGTGGAGAAGAAACTACTCCGAAGCCACAGAAAGATGAAATAGTGATTTTCAAGAGTTTCCTCAAGGCTGGTTTGAGATTTCCTTTGAATAGGATGATTGCCGATGTGCTAAAGAAGTTTGGGATCCATTTTCATCAACTAACTCCTAACGCTATTGTTAGGCTTAGTGTGTATATTTGGGCTCTCCGAAGCCAGGGGGTGGAACCGTTTGCCGAAGGTTTCTGCTGGGTGCACGAGCTACATTACCAAACCAAGGCTAGAAAGGATGGGTTACATGAAAATTTTGGTTGTTACAATTTTGCGTATCGGAAAACTACAAAATTTCCTGTGATCAGCTACCGAAGCAAGTGACCGGCAGGCTGGAAATCGGAATGGTTCTACGTCAAAGTTGATGATGACAAGGAGAAGCTGGTCCAGAGTCCGCTTGAACTGATCTTCGGAGAAACCAGGCCCCACTGCAATATGACACCAGAAGGTCCAACCCAAACTGCGTTGGCTGAATTTAGGATTATTGCAGAGCACATTGGCACTAGAGATTTAGTGCAGGAATTTCTGGCTTACAAAATATTTCCAACTATGAAGGAATGGGCTATGCCGAAGCTTGAAAAAGAGAAGAAAGAGGGGGAGCTTGTCCGACTGCCCTACCACTATAAATTCAAGAAATATTTCAAAGCACCATGCCAAGAATGGCTCGAAACAATCGAAGTAATGTGCACTGAAATTCTTGGGAACTATTCTAAAAAGGAGGATCAATTGATGACAGCAGCCTTCGGCACCCGGTCGAAACGAAGGCTAAACAGAGTGCTTGATGCTATAGGTTTTGAATATCCTGATTATGAGCGACTTGACAAGGGTGTCGAAGGGCAGAAAAGGAAAAGAGTGGCTGGCGCTTTGATCAAAGACGACGAAGATCAATCAAAAAAGAAGAAAGAAAAATTTGAATCGAAAGTGTTAACTTCGAAGAAAAGAAAGGAATCCATCCCGGAACAAAAATCAATTGATGAAGAAGAAAAGGCTTCTGCGACATCTTCTAATGCTGAAATAGAGGAAATTCTAAAGGTAATGACTGAAACTTTGCCTGTCAAACTAAGTCCATTGGGACTTCATCTGACGAAGCTTTTTCATAATGAAAAGGAGCCCGCACAGGCAAAGGCATCTAGGCCAAAAAGACAAAGGATTGTTACCGTGACCGAAGTGATTGAAACAACACCACCAAGAGCTCCAACTCTAAAGATGCCGGCAATTGAAATCATGACAGATACTGAAGCTGTACCTTCAGAGGCTGCCGCAGAAGAGGCCGGAGCCGAAGATGCTAACTCCGAAGGTATTAATTTAGAGAGCGTAGCCGCTGATATAGATAAAATGTTGCTAAACATGGCCGCTGAAGAAACTGCTGCAGCCACCGAAGAGACCACGGCTGCCAAACCCGAGAAAGGAGGAATAACCGAAGATACCTCGGAAGATGAAACTTTTGACTTCCGAAACCTAGTTGGCCAGGAGCTGACTGAAGCTAAAAGAGAGGAACTAAAAGAGTATGCTCTATCTTGTGGATATCGGCCGGGGGCGCTTCTCTTTGGTGGTATTGATGATGAAGGGTTAGGTTGTATACGAGACCAAACCGGTGCGAAGGTTGTCGGTACTTTATCGAAGAGTATCGGCTTCCCGAAGCTTGAAGCGGATATCAGCCGCTACCGTCGACAACATATTGTCAGCAGTTTATTCTATTCTAATTTCAAGGTAAACATTTTGTGTCTAACTCTTATTACTTGTGGTACGAAAATATTTTCAAACGAAGGCTATTTGTCCACAGAGCATGCTTTTGAGCAAGGCATTAAAAATGCAACAAGATTTAGAGGATAAAAGGCAAGAAGTTATAATTGAAAATTTAGAAAACAAAATAAAGGAACAATCTGCTGCCATTGAGAAGAAAGACCTCGAGCTACAAACAGCCGAAGGTTTATTAGTGGATGCTGAAGCAAAAATAACAGAATTAAATTCGAATCTTCTTTCCCAGTCAGAAATTTTTGAATAAGAGAAACTGAAGCTTGATGCAAGGCTTGAAGCCGAAACTCAAAGAAACTTGGAACTGAAAGAATCTTTGAAAAATCTTCAAAATAAGTGTTTGGAGTTCTGCACTCGATGCATTCATCAGCTAAAGCAAGTGTTCGATTTTGCCGGAGCTAGTAGTGTAGAGTTTACTCCTTCGGCCGAAGACCTGCCTGGTGCCTTCGAGCATATTGAAGGTGAAATTAATGATCTTGACGAAGTTATAGCTGGACATAGCGACTTCTGTGCCCTGGCAGCTTCTCGGGGCACAGCTGTTGCTTTTTTGAAGTCTAGCTGTGAACACGGCAAGATTGTTAATAGACTCAACTTCAGCCTGTCACCGGCAGACTTAGATGATGTTCCGAATCTGGCTCGAAGTATTGCAAACAGATTTATAAAGTTAGTATGGACAAAGGGTGGTCGGAGCAAAGCTGGTGACGAAGCTCGGAGTCACCTCAAGCTGGTAACAAAATCATACCTTATACTTACCTTTTCCTTTGAATTTTTGAATTCGGCTTATAATACTTTCGTACAGATTGACCAGGCCGAAGCTGCAGCTGCAGAGTAGAAGAACGAAGCTCCAGAGATAGTGTCGAAGCTTGAATAATCTTATAAAAGTAGCTCAAAAAACCCCTGTAATAACTTGTATAAAATATGATGTAACCTGAGTTTTACTTTGTAATATAACCTTACTTTTCCGTCCATGTATGAAATGCTTTGGTGTGGACGAAATTAATACTTTTGCGCCATAGGCGAAAAACACCTTCCCTTCTTTGCGTACACACCGAAGCATAAAATTGCCTTCCTTTTGGGACCGAAGCATGTTTGTACGTTGTGCTGATGATGATCCTATGTATGTCTAAGTGAATGTTTATGAATGCAAATGTCATGATGTAATGTGTCGTGCAAATGAATGTTCAAATACATATTCGAAGCCATATTCCTTTGAGAATGACTCAAACCTTCTTTGCCGCTTATTTTTCGGCTTCACCGTTTATTTTTCGGTGTATCAGCGCTGACTTTTCGCTGTAAGCCTCCCTTAGGAGCATCTTCGCCTTTTACTTTCGGCGGAATCAGCGTTTATTTTTCGCTGTAAGCCTCCCTTAGGAGATTCTTCGCCTTTTACTTTCGGCGGAATCAGCGTTTATTTTTCGCTGTAAGCCTCCCTTAGGAGCTTCTTCGCCTTTTACTTTCGGCGGAATCAGCGTTTATTTTTCGCTGTAAGCTCTGCATTCCCTTGGGAACGACTTTTGAGCTTCTCTCTGTTTTCTTTTCTTTTTCCATTGCACTCGATGGTGCGTTGTCAGCTTTTACATTTACATCTTTGGGGGATATCACTCTTATAGAATTAAAATAAGGAAAAGAAAAATTACATGTTGTGGCCCCATTAAAAACCTTTCTCCCCCTTTGAAAAGGAAAAGGGTGCCACAAGAAAGAATAGAAAAATTACATCAAGCTAAACATAATATCGCCGAAGCTCGTCTGCATTCCATGATCTAGGAATGCCGTTGCCGTCCATATCCTTCAACCTGTAGAAACCAGGTCTTGACGAAGACGAAGATACTACCAGAAAAGGTCCTTCCCACTTCAGCTGTAATTTGCCTACTGTGTCTGGGTTGGCCACTCTTCAAAGCACCAAATGTCCTGGCTTAATGTTCTTCAACCGAACCTTTCTATCACGCCATTTTATTGTCTCAACTTGGTATTTATTGATGTTTTCTACAGCCTGAAGCCTGATCTCTTCTATAGCATCTTTGTCCACAGAACAATCAGCTTCGTCTTTCGCCGAAGCCACTGTTCTTATTGACCCTGCCTTAGCCTCTTCTGGGGTTATTGCTTCATCACCAAACAGCAATTTGAATGGTGTAAAACCTGTTGACCTTGACACTGTTGTGTTGTGGCTCCACACCACTTTGATTAATTCATCTGGCCATTTTCCCCTTGGCTGATTGAATATTAACTTCATTATTCCTGTCATTATGATGCCATTAGCCCTTTCAACTAGTCCATTTGATTCCGGATGTCGAACTGATGCAAAATGGATCTTTGTGCCAATTTATTCAAAAAATTCTTTGAAGGCTTCGGAATCAAACTGTGTTCCATTGTCCACAGTGATGGCCTTCGGCACTCCGAAGCGACAAACAATGCTTTGCCAGAAAAACTTTTGAACAGTAACCGAAGTTATTGTGGCTAAAGGCTTTGCCTCAATCCATTTAGAAAAATATTCCACTGTCACTACAACATATCTTAAGTTGCCTTGTGCTGGTGGTAGCGGACCTAACAAATCAAGACCCCACCTTTGCAATGGCCAAGTGGGTTGTATTAACTGGGTTAAGGACGAAGGTTGTTTTTGATCTCTTGCACATTTCTGACAACCTTCGCATTTTTGGACTAATTCCGCTGCATCCGAAGCTGTTTTTGGCCAATAAAATCATTGGCGAAAAACTTTTCCCAGCAAAGGCCTAGATCCAATGTGAGATCCACACAGGCCTGCATGTATTTCCTTCATCAATTCTATACCTTCGGCTCCGGATAAACATTTGAGTAATGGAGAGCAGACCCCATGTTTGTACAACTCCCCTTCTATTATTACATATGGACGAGCTCTTGCTTCTATTCTCTTGTTATAAGCTTCGTCATCTGAAAGGAAATTACCCTTAAGGTAGGAGATGATCTCAGTTCTCCAGTCTTCACTATAAACAGGAGATATATTGAGGACCGCTCTTTCAAGAAGTTCAACCGAAGGTGCTTTTATTGTTTCAAAAAATACTTCCGAAGGTAAAGGCAGTCCCTGTGCTGCTGACTTGGCTAGCAAATCAGCATGTTCATTTTCTCCTCGAGGAATATTTTTTACAGAAAACCCTTCAAAGGAAGCTTCAATCCTTCGGACCGTATCTAAATACTTCTCAAGCTTTGGGTCTCTTGCCTTACAACTCTTGTCAATATGACCAGAGATAACTTGGGAATCAGTTTTAAGAACCGCCCTTCTGATTCCCATTGCCTTTAACTTCCGAAGACCCAAAAGTAAAGCTTCGTACTCAGCAATGTTATTTGTGCAGCTGAAATCAAGTCTTGCTGCGTAGCAAGTTTTAACTTTGGAGGGCGCGACCAACACAGTGGCTGCTCCTGCTCCGAAGGTTCCCCAAGAACCATCGCAGAATACTGTCCATGCTTCGGCATCTTTACTTGCCTCTTCTACCTGAGCCCCTGGCGTCCAGTCAGCAATGAAGTCAGCTAACGCCTGCGACTGAATCGAAGATCTGTGTACATAATCAATGCAGAATTCATTAAGTTCCACAGCCCACTTTCCAATCCTTCCAGTAGCTTCTCTATTTCTCATAATATCCTTCAATGGTTGTGAAGAAGGGACAATTATATTGTATGCTTGGAAATAATGCCGAAGCTTTCTAGAAGCCATCAAAACAGCATATAGCACCTTCTCCAATTCTGTATAATTTTTCTTTGATAAACTAAGAACTTCAGATACAAAGTATATTGGAGCTTGCTTCTTGACTTGCCCTTCAAGCTTCTCTTGGACAAGTGCCGCACTTACCGCTGAGTGCGAGGCTGCCACATATAACAACAGAGGAGCCCCTGGCGTTGGTGGAGTTAGCGTTCTTAGGTCTATCAAATATTGCTTCAGCTCTTCGAAGGCTCTCTGCTGGACCGGTCCCCATTGAAAAACTTTGGCTGACTTCAGCACTTCGAAAAATGGTAAATTTCTCTCTGTTGATCTAGATATGAATCTGTTGAGAGATGCCAGTCTTCCTGTCAATCTTTGAGCCTCCTTCTTCGTACTAGTGGTTCCATTCGGAGGATAGCTTCGATTTTACTTGGATTAGCCTCAATCCCCTTTGTTGAAACTAGGCAGCCAAGAAATTTCCCTTTCTTCACCCCGAAGACACATTTTTCTGGATTCAACTTTAAACCGGCCTGTCTAAAATTAGCGAAGGTTTCCTGCAGATCAGTAATGTGATTCTCTAGCTTCGTGCTTTTTACAATGATATCATCAACATAAGTTAGCACATTTCTGCCTATCTGAGATTGAAGAACCTTCGCTGTCATTCTGCTGAAGCTTCCTCCAGCATTCTTGAGCCCCTCAGGCATCCGAAGGTAACAATATGTTCCACTAGGGGTTATGAAGCTGGTCTTCGGCTCATCCTCTTTCTTCATCCAAATTTGATGATAGCCTGAATAACAATCCAGCAGACTCATAAGCTCTGATGAAGTTGCTGCATCAACTAGGGAATCTATCCTTGGCAATGGAAACTTGTCCTTAGGACAGGCCTTGTTGAGATCAGTAAAATCGATACACATCCTCCATTTACCATTGGCCTTTTTTACCATAACAGTGTTAGCTAGCCATTCTGGGTATTTTACTTCTCTGATAACTCCGGCACTGAGAAGTCTTTTCACTTCATTCCGAGCACCTTCGGCCTTGTCATCAGACATCTTCCGAAGCCTTTGCTTTCTGGGTCTAAAGGATGGATCAACATTGAGTGAGTGTTCAATAACATCCCTGTTAACTCCGCAAAGATCATTAGCCGACCATGCAAAGACATCTTTGTTGTTAAACAAGAATCTTATCAAGGTTTTCTCTTGTTCCTCAGACAATTGAGATCCCAGCAGCACCTTCTGTTCTGCGATATCTTCACATAAAAGTATGGGTTTCGGCTGATCCGCTGAAGCAGCCTTCTCCCTTCTATGCTTGTACTGCTCACAAGCTTCGGCTTCATCTACGTTGTGGATTGCCTTTGAATCAGTCCAATTCCCCTCGGCCTTTCTGGCGGCTTCCTGACTCCCATGAATAGCAATAGGTCCCTGATCCGAAGGTATCTTCATGCAAAGATATGCTGAATGAAGAATTGCTTCGAAAGCATTGAGTGTTCCGCGACCAATGATAACATTATAAGGATACTCCATGTCAACAATGTCAAACACAATTTGCTCAGTCCTTGTGTTGTTGACGAATCCGAAGGTCACTGGCATTGTAATCTTACCAAGCGCTACAATCTGTCGCCCTCCGAAGCCACAAAGAGGGTGCGTAGCATCATGAATCTTGTCTTCGGGCTCTTGCATTTGTCTGAAGGCCTTAGCAAATATGATATCTGCTGCACTGCCCGTATCAACCAAAACATTATGGACCAAAAATCCTTTTATCACACAAGAGATAACCATAGCATCGTTGTGTGGGTAATCCTTGAGCTGAAGATCCTCTTGAGAAAAGGTAATTGGGATGTGAGACCATCTTGATTTGATGAAGGGTCCTTGTACCCCTACATGTTGTACTCTTCTCTGTGCCTCCTTCTTCTGTTTCTTGTTGGCCGGCTCTGAGCATGAACCGCCTGTTATCGGGAGAACCAGCTTCGGAGCCGAAGCAGTTCCAGCTTGATTCTTGATCGAAGCCATCAGCTCAAAAAAGTGGAAGTGAGTTCACCGGAGGTGGGCGCCAATGTTGGGGACTTGTTCTCAAGTGCTATGAATCAAGAACAAGGCAACATAGAAATTGTCAAATATTACGGTCCTTCGTCCTTCGAAGCATTATTTCCCTTAGGATATAATGGATTCCGGATGAAGGTTATGAAGGTTAAACCTTCATAAACACAACAAATAATGAAGAAGGGTAAAAAATATGTAAAATAATTTGAACACGTGATTATCATTATTAATTCATTTCTATTTCATTGTTGTAAAAAATGATAACGAATTACAAATGTACCTTCGGCTTGAAGAAAAGCAAAAATACCAGCGTGAAGCAAAAACAAATGCCCAATGCGTGATTACAGGAGAGCATGTGAACAGTACGAGGGTACTGTGCACCTATTTATAGGCACAGTTCACAGCCTGTATATAATTACATTTATACCCTTTACAACGAACTATAATAATAACACAGAATATCATGGGTCTTTAAGTCATTTCATCTTTAAGTCGGTTCACCCCTTCGTCTTGAGACATGTCACTGTACCGAAGCTTTATGGTTGATAGCTTCGGCGCTGTTTTGGAGAGGATCTGCCGAAGGTTTTTATTTCTTTAGGATCTTCGGCTACAAAGCATACCCCCAGCAGTTACTAAAGTTTAGTCAGGTGACTAAAGAAACCAAACGAGGCCTAAAGAACCAAACGTGCCCATAGTTAGGGCTGGACAAAATGATCGTGGTTCGTCGGCTTGCTCGGTTCGTAGTCGGCTTGGCTCGGATCAGCTCTTTTAAATTTTTTCACGAACTGAGCTGACATCCTATAGCTTGATTCGTTAATGAACCAGCTCAATTTGTTAATGAGCCAGCTCGCGAGCTAAACGAGCTATCACATTTCAGAAAAACAAAATTATATACTTATCATTTATGTACCAATTAATGATAATGTCATATGTATATGTGGTGCCTATGCATATGAGTCAAACTAATGATTGATGAATTTTGTTTATATGTTAAATTGATCTATGCAAATATAACTGGAGTTAAATTGATGAACATGTGTGTGAATTGTGAATTGATGAGTGATGAGTCGTATTAATTTGGCGTTACACTGATGTGGTATGTGAAACTATGAGTATAATTATTATTTTTTGTTGTTAAATAATCTAAAAATAACTAGAAATTAATTATATATATATATATATATATTTGTGATCTGGCTCGCGAGCTAAACAAGTAAGCTCAAACTCGTAAACGAGCCGAGCCGAACTGATTATTTGACTTGTTAGCTTAACGAGCCGAGCCAGTTCAAACTCGAACGAGTCGAGTCGGCTCCATATCCAGCCCTACCCACCCATAGTGTTAGATGCACAAAACGAAATATAGGGATCGGCTGGGACTACCTAAAGCAGCGTTTCTTTATTGACATCCCTATACTGGCAAGGACGTTGACTTGTGATACAAGCAAGGATATGAATCCTGGCTTGCGACGTAGTAGAGGACAAATTGTAGGATTCTCTATTGGGATCTTTGTCTTTGCTTTACAATTTTTTCCTTCAAAAGAAAAAGGAAATTAAAGACCTATGCAGTCCATCACACCCAGATATTCTTTTTGGCAAGATAAAAACAAAAAGAATGGATAAAAAGCAAAATACAGAGTAAAGAGAATATTCTTGCATCATCTTTAACTTGCCCTTAGGCCTCAGATCCGTATGGTATGTAGTCCCTGTCAAATTATATTTTTCCATGTTGAGGGCTCAATATCCCAATAACTGCTAGTCTCCTCCGAGTTGTTTCGTCATTATAATTTCCCCACGTAATAAAGATATACTGATCCAATGCACATGTATTAAACCTTGTAACTAAAAAGCTAACGCCCCATTTTTTGTTGTTTAACCAACCTACATATCAGATTTTATACAGTTCAAATTTAAAATTTCGAAAAAGACAAAAAAATGATCCTATTAAAAATTTTCTCTAAATCTACATGACAACTGAAATTGCAATCCTTTTCTCCAATTTTTTTTATGGTAACCAACTAATGTCAAAAATGAAAAGTGACTGGTGTTGTTGCAATGGTATACAAGTACTGAAGTACCCTCATCTTAAGGAAGAATGTGTCGGAGTGCACCAAGTAGGTTGCCTAAGACATCCAAAACACGCCCAAATTGGTCAGGGTGTATCGAACATGCTACACAAGAGACCAAATCGGAGAAATACCTTATTTACTTGGAGGACAAGACATAGTAAGTTGTAATAGGAACCAATTCAATGTGTCTGGATGTCCTTGTCGGCGTCAAGGGAAGATCATACATCTATCTGGATGCTGCCAAGTTGCCTCCAAGCATAATGATAAAGGGAAGAAAATAGCAGAAAAAGTTTGGTGGAAAAAAGAAAAATAAATAAAAATATATTTTGTCGAGTGTCAGAAGAAGACACTCGATAAATAATTAATTTGTCGAGTGTCTAACAGAGGACACTCGACAAAGAAGGTATTTTGCCAAGTGTCAACACTAACACTCGGCATAGTTAACGGCCGTTAACTATAGATGGTTGCTAACGACCCTTTGCCGAGGGTCACGTTTTGCCGAATGGTTGAAGTTCGGCAAAAGAAATGGCCACCAACTATAGACGGTTGCTGACGGTCATTTACCGAGGGTCATGTTTCGCTAAGTGCTTGATGCTCGGCGAAGACTCCTTTGTCGAGCATCAATTTATGCCGAGTGTTTGACGTTCGGCAAAGGGGATATGTGTCGAGTGTCGTTTTTCGCCGAAAGTGGCACTCGGGAAAGAACTTGACACTTAACAAAGAGCCGGATTCCGGTAGTGTAAGGGCGCAAGTGCTGAAATTGCACCCTCTGTGCAAGCCCTGTCTGGTGTGACATTCGATGTCACACCACACATATTAGGTGTATGTGTTTGAAAGGTTGAGTTTTCACTCTGTCTACAAGCCATGCCCAGTGCGACATATCTAGTGTACACCGCACATGTAGGTGTTGTAGAGTTTTCTAAACTTAGGTTATCGTGTGTGTTTTTTTTCTCTTCAAACATTTTGTGAGCTCTCATCAGTTGTCTAGCATTAGTTTTATACAAGTGTACACCACCACATCTTACTAGACTCGACTAGGTCAAGTTACCGATCTAATGCCCTTCTTTATAGTACGACTAAAAAGAAAATAGAGGCCCTATTGCTACACTAAGTGTCCAACATCTCCATTAACATCTAGAACTAGCTGGTCCTTACCCTTTTTGAAGATTCCTTTTGAATCGGACGTCGATTTCCATCAACTGGGGCTATTTGATCAGAAACGGTTGCTAGCTTAAAATGGTTGCTGGCAGAATCCAATCTTATTTTTTAGAAAGGTAGCACAAACCAAATTGTTCATCAATGAGTTGTACTAAAATCATATTGCAAGCGTTTTTATATACTGAGGTCTACTAGTATTACAATAACATCCATGATTCACATGTTATCGCCACAAGGAAACTAGAGCCATTCTCTAAATTGCAAGCTGACAATACATGACTAATAGGTGTTGTGTATGCTGCAAACACACATGTAAATTATCTAAAGCTGACAGTATAGTGCTACAAATGTAGATAAGAAATGTCCGTACATCACATGAATTTTTGCAAGATAATTTATATTGAACGAAAACAGAGAGTCTAAGTTATAAAGATAAAACATTTATGGCTGCCTAATTCCAAAACAATGGGCTAAAATCTCTTCTTTCATCGACTAAAAATACTAAAGTGTCATTATTGTATTATCATGCTGGTCTTGATCTAACTATATTTTATTTCTTATCAAGATCAAAGAACCTTTCATCGCACTCCTTTCGTTTCATATCAATTTGTTCTCTTGATTCTCACATTTTTTAGGATTCGTCGTCGTTGCACCTTTTTTCTTTCAATTTTTCTTTTTATTGGCTTTCCTTCCTAGGGGTCTTTGAGCATTGGGATGATCATGCACATTTGCATCATTCCCTTCATTACATGCTTTATCTTCATCCCACTTTGGCTCATGCCTAAGAACCTTTCGAACAAAGAAAAGGCTCTTTTTCGTTCATGGAACATTGCATTTGCTTCAGTCAACTAAATACACAAAGGTAAAAGAAACATCTAAGAAACTTGTCTATACAACAGAGAAATGGTTATACATGTGTATTATACGCAAAATGCATCCATATTAATGCTTGTGTATTGCCAAATTCCATATTGACACCATAATTGCAATGATCCCAAGTTGTTGTAGGTACATGTTAGCTAGGCAAAGTTACAACATTAGGCTAGTGAAGACGAATGAGATTACCTAACACACTATTCGACTGCCTATAATATCCTCTCTCCATAAAAATTTTGTGGATCCATGTGATGCAAGGACAATACACTTTAGAAATATATCTATAAATATAAATAAAAACAATACAAACAGTTATTTAGTTTCCACTTGGCTTAATCAAAATCTTAGAAGTAGGTGGAAGCTCTAAAGGAGGCACGACCCAATGAAGTTGCATTTGGCTCTTTGACCATGTTGATCCAAACCTTCCTATATCGAATCCTTCAACTCTAGCTTCCACATCTTAACTCTCCACCGTTTTCCTCTCCCCTCCTTCTCTACCTCCTTCCTCTTCTTCTCTTCTTCCTTCCACTTGCAGTCCTTGTTCATGTCCCTCCTCCCATTGTTCTGATTTGTTATCCTATAAAGTTATAATAATTACTTAAATCGTTAATTTCAAAATATGAATTAATTCAACAACTAAACAACTAGTCTGCAACTTTGGGTTGCTCCTTTGGGGGCAAATGCTACGACAATTCTCTGCATCTTCTTAAGGTTGAACGAGTGTCCTAAAACACTAAGTCCTCGCTCCTCGAGCTGCTCCTCATTCGTAACAAACTCCTCGCTAATATTGTTTGACACCCTATTTAAAAAATAATTAAGTTAGCACATCAATTAGAATCATAAATATAGAATGAAATACAAAATAATATAAAAATGATCTACTATTGGTGACATAACCTTATTTTCGATGGTTTACCTATTACAATAAGGAATTATAACTTTATAAATTCTAAACACGTGTTAGCCGACAGAAATAACTGTCGGTGTCCCAAAACTGGGGTACCCACTCCTGTTGGGTCAAGGTGGGACCCGCGTGGTTATCCGTAGCCACGGAGTGATGGGCAGTCTACCTCGCCTCAGATTCTGGGCTTGTCCGACAGGGCCACTGGCCGACGAGCCGGTGTCACCAAGGGTACCATCAGAAGAATTGCTTGACAACTATAGCCTATGGACGTACCCCCGTAGAAACGGTACTTGACCTCTACGTGTGCCATCCGAACCTCTGGCCAGGGGAGGTCCGGTGCTGCCACGTGCCCAGGCCATTACGGATGAGGCTCGGGTTTCCACAAGTGCCCTCCGGACACCCATTCAGGGGGGTCTAGGGGTGCCACGTCTGCAAACGATCCTAGCCCCTGCTCTCCGCTCAAGCAGAGATTCGATGCTGGCACGTGGCCTGTGGCACATGACAAAAGTCACCAGGTGTAGCCCGACGTGTTAGCTCTGGTGTGGGGTCTCCCGTATTAAATATAGGCAGGAGGTGCGCCTGTTTGCACTAGTCACAAGCGTGCATGCGCCCCTCATTAAATGCAGGAGATGTGTGCAGTCTGCCAGGCCTGGGCCACACTAGTAACTTGCGTGTTACTGAG
The DNA here is from genome assembly GCA_029449295.1 of Zea luxurians. NCBI lineage: Eukaryota > Viridiplantae > Streptophyta > Magnoliopsida > Poales > Poaceae > Zea > Zea luxurians. The sequence goes on along the minus strand of JAOPSE010000003.1, from coordinate 146,309,575 downwards.
GCGAAGACCATTGACTCTCTACGTCGTGCATCGGCGGCTCTCATCATGACTTTCACTATTCCTGCTACAAAGACATGTGAGGCACAAGACAACATCATCCATCTACTCCCCTACACATGTCGATGAGCTACTTTACGTCGTGGCCTACAACAGAGCCTTCTCCTGCACACCAACAGAACAAGGTGGAGGCGAGTCTGGCCAAAGGGCCCATATGGTGACCAAGAGAAGATATCTGCCCACCGTAGGAGAAGACCTCGGTCCACTAGCTCTTTTTGTGGCTCCACGCCTCATATTACTGTATTCCATGGTCCACTTATCGGGGTCTAGCTCCCTTGTACGTGTTGTCCTTAGGCTATAAAAGGGAGGCACATGCGTTGCAAAGGGAAGGACACACGAGACCGCACTCGAGCCCATCTAGGGACTTGGGGAGCAGGATAAGCTCGCTTGAACTCAATTGGAGACATCTTCATCCAGTCCTAGGCTTTCTCAAACTCTCAGTAATACAACTCACAGTGGAATAGGGTATTACGCTCTAGTGGCCTGAACCACTCTAAATTCTTGTGTGTTCTTGTGTTCATCCATCTCATCAGGCAAACCCTAAGCTACCACCTGTTCTTAGGATTAGGCGGGTGCATTCTACCACCCGGCTGGAGTTTACTCTCCGACATTTGGCGCGCTAGGTAGGGGGAAGTCAACATTATGGTATCCTCTACCTCATGATGGATTTCAAGAAGGAAGCCAACGAGGGCTATGCCTTCAACAACCTGACCTCGCCAGAGGCAGCTTATCGACTGTGGGGGCCCATGGGGGCCTACCATGCGCATCAATGACTTTCAAGGGTAGTTCCAAGACTTGCACGCTCCTCTGTGTCGGCCCTATGTTGGCCACTAGCTAGGCTCCATGGTGTTCAGGGCTGCCGTCGTCGGCTACCAACCAAGCTTCGGCCTTGACTCTCACGGAGGCATCACAGGTCGTTGCCTAACCAAGGAGTCTGACGCTCAATGTCACTTGGTTGGTTAGGTCAGCCCTGTACCTTCTACTCATAAGGTAGCATGAGAATAAACTCTTCCTTTGTAATAGGATAGCATTCATCTATAGTCTAGCCCGGTGAGGTCTGCCCTCATAAACCCGGTCCGACTCGGTGAGGTCCAGCCTCATAAACTCGATCTGGCCTGGTGAGGTCCACCTCATAAACCCAGTCTCTGGTGTCCATTGCACAAATCTCATGTATCCAGTTATAAAGGAAGAATTTGCTCTCAGTTCAATCCTCATGTGTCGATTCCTTTTTCCTGTTTTAATTTACACATGTCGTTTCCTCTACCCCCACTTGGGTTCTCACTTCCGTTGTTATCATGAAATATGATTTATGTAACTAGCTTGTCACTTAGTTTTGGACCCCCTTGATGCTAAATAGGGATCGAACTGCTAAGGACTAGGTCTAGGAGAAAGGTCCACCTTCTCGGGGGGGGGGGGGGGTCCGGAGCTAGGTAGTCGCTTAGCCTGGTTCCATACCATAAGCCTACACCTTCCACCACCCTAGAACAGTTGACCTAGTACCTCGAACTGGGTCCCTAAAGGTCCGAACCTCATTCAAATTTAAGGGCTGGTTCCCAAAACTCTGCTCGGTAAGGTTCAGTTACATGATTCAAAGGATTGAGAGCAACAGAGTAAGGGTCCTGAGGGTACGCTACTAAGCATCGACCTTGAATCATATTCGGGAACGACCTATGGTTTGGTGGTAGCCTTGGACATTCGAGACTACCTCCTAGGGAGCCAATATACCATGGGGCTAGTACATGAAAAATCTTGCCTTTTGAGTCAGGTAGCACTTACACTAGGACAACTTCAGTGGGGGTCTGGCACCATAAACCTAGTCTACTGGCCTACGTCGCACAACTCAAGTATGCTAACCCACAAAAGAACCATTTGCTTCAAGTTTTGTCTTTGCAGCAATAGTGAAGCGTCACCAGGTGAACTTAGAGTAAGACGTAGTTATACCCCACTCGTGGGTTTGCCACCTCACTTGAGGTAAGCCTGGGGGCCTCTATCGGTACACCAAAACTAGGGTAAACACTCCAACTGGGTCAAGGCGAGATCTGCATGGCTATCCGTAGCCATAGGGTGACAGACAATCTACCCTGACTCAGAGACTAGGGCCATCCGACGGGTCCACCAACCGGCGAGCCAGTGCACTAAGGGTCTCGTCGGAAGAATTGCTCGGCTGCTACAACTGGGGGTAGGACCCCCGTGGAAACGATCTCGGACCTCTATGTGTGCCATTTGGACCTCCAACTAGGGGATGTCCGATATTACCACGTGTCTGAGTCATTATAGATGAGGCCCAAGTTTCCACAAGTGCCCTCCAGACTCCAGCCAGAGGAGGTCCATGGGTTCCACGTCTGCATACGCTCCCAAACCTTGCTCTCTGCTCAAGCAGAGATTCGGTGCTGGCACGTGGCCTATGGAGCATGACGGAAGACACTAGGAATATCCTGACGCGTTCCTCTGGTGTGGGAGCCACCCGTATTAAATACGGGCAACACGTGCACATGTTTGCACCAGTCACAGGCAGCGTGCATCTCGCTTTAAAGGCATGTGGTGTGTGCAGTCCGCAAGGCCTAGGTCGTGCCAGTAACCCATGCGTTACTGAGGCGAAGACCATTGAATCATTGTGCCACACATGGGTGGCTCTAATCATGACTTTCACTATTCTCGCTACAGATACAGGGGATGGAGACATGCGGAGGGGACAAGACGACACTATCCATCTACTCCCCTATGCAAGTCGACGAGCCAATCTATGTCGTAGCCTACACTAGAGCCTTCGCCCACACACCAACAAAACAAGGCGGAGGCGAGTCTGGCCAAAGAGCTCGCACGATGATCAAGACAAGATACCTACCCACCGAAGGAGAAGACCTTAGTCCACCAACTCTTTCCGTGGCTCCACGCCCCATATTATTGTATTCCTAGGCCCACTTGTTGGAGTCCAGCTCCCTTGTGCATGCTCCCCTTAGGCTATAAAAGGGAGGACACATGCGTTGTAAAGGGGAGGACACACGAGGCTACACTCGAGCACACATATGGACTCAGGGAGCGAGACAGGCTCGCTTGAACTCCATCGGAGACATCTCCATCCAGTCACAGGCTTTCTCTTGCTCTCAGCAATACAACTCACAGTGGAGTAGGGTATTATGCTCTGGTGGCCCAAACCACTCTAAATTCTTGTGTGTTCATGTTTTCGTCCATCTCATCAGGCAAACCTAAGACTACCTCATGTTCTTAGGATTAGACGAGTGCATTCTGCTACCCGCTGGAGTTTACTCTCCGATAATAACCTTATTAAATTCTCTAGTCGCATAGGGGCGTTAGAAATAACTAACACTTAATCACTTAAAATATACCAATCAAATTTCCCAACACAAATTCTTCCATCCAACACCAACAATCAACATACACCAATGTCATGTCCAAATTGATAGAACAAGTGAACTTACTCGAACAAGAGGAAGGAGAGGAGCTAGAGGAGACGAGGGAAGGCCAACATCCAAAGAGGGGTGCGGTGGGGCGGCACTAGTGGTAACTGTGGTTGGTAGTGGCACAATTTTGTTATGTGCAAAATGAATGATAGTGAGAGCCGCAATGTGCAAAATAACATTATTTTTGATGGCTTAGTCTACAACCGTCAGATATAACTCTTATTTTCTACGGCCACTGAAGACCCTCAGAACAAACCATATGTTCGACAGTTGACCTAATAGTCATTGAAAGTCTAATGAACTGTCAAAACTTGTTATTTCTCCTGTAATGATCACAATCACTCCATCGATTTTCATATATCATCTATAATAATAATAACAACAACAACATTATTAGTATTAGTAATAATATTGTTACTAATAATAATACTAATACTAATAATACTATTACTAATAATAATAATAATAATAGTAACAATAATAATAATCAAACACGAAAAAAGGCATGCATTGATGCTGGCGACGTCGGTGATGCATGCATGGGAATACGACTCATCAGTCGTCACCACTATACATGTCCTGCCGGATCGGGCTAGCCAGGCCCAAAGCACGGCACGGTCCCAATTTGTGCCGGGTCTAGCCGGGCTGGCCCATTTAGACATGTATAATCACCATCATACTACTGCATGCAACATGCATTGAAGCAGATCGAAGGGGTGGCGTGCAAGAAATTGTTACAAATTAATGCGGCCATATAGGTGATAAGGGCATGTACAACTCCGAGCCTTTGGAATGGTTTTCCAAATACATGAGACAACTAAAAGACTATATGATATAACTCTGAGTTCCTAGATAATAAATGCAGTCAAGACACAATATGTATAGAGGGTCGCGAAGAGTCCGTCTTTTTTTTAACTTAGCGACCTAAAGATCCCTTAAGAAACTCCTCATTTAATTGGGTTGTACATGCTCTAATAACTTTATAGCAGGATCAGCTTCATAAGAATCTAGATGAAGATTCATATACACGATGATCTTGGTGACGTGGGAATTCCTCTGTTCTATATAGCTATCTTCCTTGTCATCATTACACGAAGACGTTTTGGTTCGTCATATGTAGCATTTCCTTGATTCTGCCTATACTTTTGTTCCGGATGTTGTTTCAATTAGGCCTAGCTCTGTTTAAAGTGGGCCAGTCTCTATGGTGGACTGCCCATATATATAATCACTCCATTTATTAGGTCATCATAACATTTTGATGGATATCACTACAGTAAACGAGGAAATTTCCGACGGCTGAAACCGTCGGACATAAGAACTTAACCGTCGGAGATAACCTATCTCCGACGGCAGTCACTTATCTCCGACGGTTTTAAGCCGTCGGACTTAACGCGTCGGAAATAGCGTTATGTCCGACGGCAGCCGTCGGACATACACTATGTCTGATGGCCCCATCCAACCGTCGGAGATAAGGCGGAGTAACTGTTTTAACCGCTGCCTGGGCCCACAACTGCTATGTCCGACGGCTTTAAAGCCGTCGGACATAACACATAGCATATGTCCGACGGCTTTAAGCCGTCGGACATAACATATACCATATGTCCGACGGCTTTAAGCCGTCGGACATAACATATAGCATATGTCCGACGGTCTACACTAAGCCGTCGGACATAACGTTTTTCAGAAATTGCACAAAAATCTGAATTTTAAAAAATCTGACATTTGCAAATACAAAACAGAATTCATACACATATGCACATTCACATTAACAAATATACTCACATAAGTATACACATTCACAAATATAATCACATAAGCATTCACATTCACAAAATTTAACATAACAACATAGTTCCAAATGGTTGCAATAAGTGTTTACATAAACATAGTTGTCCAAACTCCAAAATGAACATTATTCGACGGGTAGGCTTTCACATGAAAGGTTTCAACAAGTGTTTTACATCAGTATCACTCATATCCATCGCCACCTCCTCCGGCTGGACTATGCGTGCTGAAAAGATTGTTCACCCACGAATGTGTTGGGTCGTCCTGACCAGACCCATCTCCAGGTGCGGCAACTGAAGCAGGTGGTGTCTGAAATCCCTATAACACAAGCACATGAAATAGTAACCACTCAATTGTTCATTTAAACACATAAGACATCTATGAACATGTCACACACGCATATGTGTACATACCATAGGGAATTGTGACGGAGGCGGAGGCGGTGGTGGAGGCGCCAACATTGGCATTGGCAGTGCAAACTCCGGAGGCGGCATCCCATATGTCGGCATCGGGACGCCCGCTTGTTGGGCTAGTTGCTACAAATTATATACAAGTCATTGTTGAGCTAATAAGATACACATCAAGTGTTTTGCAAAATAAGCTACAAAATGTTACTTCAGCTTACCGAGAGAAGAGCTTGATTTTGGGCCTGGAGGTTTGCATAATACTCGTCCCTCTTCTTCTGGTACTCGGCTTGTTGCCTCTGGTACTCAGATTGTTGCCTCTGGTACTCCAATTGTTCCCTCAAGACTGATTGATGGTACTCTGCCTGTTGACGCAACACTGCCATCTCTATGTCGTGGGCGGATGATCGTGAACGGGACGACTGTGAAGACGACGATGTGGACTGTCGTCCACGGCGTCTTAGCTCTCTGGAATCAATCGTAGAATCAAAAATACCCAACCTACAAGAGTGAACCATGCACTTAGTATAGTAACTCATGCCTCAGTTGAATCGCAAGCATATGATGGCAATTTTGTAATCCAAATTAAATAATCTCACCGTCCGTGGGCTTGTCCTCCTCCGCTAGCATATGCTGCCTGAGGGTCGATTGGCTGGCTCCTCCAATCGTACTCCTGCCCATGGCGTTGAACCATCTCCTCCCCATACGAAGCCTGGAGGCAAACAATATCAAATATAAGTGCATAACCCCTATATATGCCCTTGCAAACAATATCAAACACATAATAGAGTATCAAAAACTCACTAGACGGTCGGTGGCCGTCTGAGTGCATAACACATCAGGATTCTGAGGATCAGAACCCCTATGCCCTTGCATATACACCTCCACATCCGTGGGCGTACGACCGGATTTGACTTCCTGTACATAAAAGTTACAATGACACATTTCTATGTAATTCAAAAGTTTCAACAAACTGTGACTTACCATTCGCTTAGCCAAGCGCACATGACCATCACCACCGTAGTTGTGGAACGACTCGGTCCCACGGTTTCCCCTGTTCCTTTCGGAAATGGCACGAAACTCAGGGGAAGCCCACCATCTGCACAATGCCCGATAACCCTCCGATCGGGTGGCCATCCACGGCACCGACACCTACATGAAATTTTTTAAATAAAGCAAGCAAATACATGGCTTTGTGCGATTTGAGAGGCAAGAACCTGTTTACCTCTAGGTATTGCTCCTCCGTCAAGTAAATTGATGACCACTCGGCCTTGGTATTTGGCATCGGTCGATCATCAGCATTTGCTCTGTACCATGCCTTTATAGCCTGAATTCGTGCATAGTACATTGCATCTGCAACGACATCGTTCGCGTTATACTCAAACACGTAACGAGCGTTCATATCATATGATCCATCGTCCGGCAACTTGTACCGTTTCTGCAAAAAAAATTAGTGTTATCATAAAAGCAAACATGTATGGAATAACTAAAATAGTATAAATAATTCATACCCAGAATGCATCCCAAACTAGTGCCTGTGTGTTGCCAAACGTTCTACAGACACCATAGCGATAATGCTCCCAAGTGGTGGCGGGGACAGACTCGCCAGTAGGCAAAGTCACAACACCAGGCCAGTGCAGACGAATAAGATTACCAAGGACCATGTTCACCTGCCTGTAGTGTCCTGTGCCTGTGAACGAGTCGTCGATCCAAGACCTGGAAATAGTATAAACAATGTGGAAATTAAAACATAACTTTCAATAACATTTAAGCAAAGACATGTCACTCACTTTCCACTAGGCTTTATCAAAACCCGAGATTCGGGTGGAAGCTCTGGAGGTGGTCCAACAAAATGCAGCTTCCTCATTCTCCTAACTCGAGAAGTTCCAGACCCAGCTGCGGAATCTCCACCAGCCCCAGAATCCCCAGCATCATCTCCAGCATCATCTCCACCATCATCTCCACCATCATCTTCAACATCATCTCTTGCATGATCCTCTACCACTGGTTCCTCAATTTCAGCATCCTATGAAACAAATACCTTACATCATACAATATTAAGTAACTCAAATAATGTAATTTAACAACTAACTTACATCTTGTGGAGGCAAATGTTCTGCCAGCGCTCTCCGTCTGCTCATGGTAGAACCTGAGCCCTGAAAAACTGAATCCTCACCCCTCGAGCTGCTCCTCGAGCTACTCCTCGTCCCAAGCAAACTACGAGCAAAAGACTTCATTTTCTTTGACATCCTATTTTAACAACAACAAGTTAGTACATAAATCGACAATAAAATATGCAACAAAATCATAAAATATGCAATAAAATAATAAAATATGCAATAAAATCATGTTCCATACTCGTCAATCGTAATCGTAATCAAAATCAGGATCTAGTTGCTTTCGTCGATTTAATGGACGCCAAGTAGCTTTCTTCTTTCTCGTCACTCGTTTTCGTTTAGGAGGAACCTCTACATCATTTTGATCACCTAATAAAGATTCTTCCAACATTTCAGTTTGTACATTAAACGTGCTTGTAAGTTCTTCATCTTGGAAAATCTCAGCAGCCCCCACTTCGTGCTCGATTTGACTTTCAACATAACCAGCATCACCAGGAGCATATAGTCGTTCACGAGGATTAACTTTGTACACTACCCTCCAATCAACCAAACCCTTTTTCTTAGATGGATATGTCATATAATACACCTGCTCGCATTGGTGGGCAAGGATTATAGTGTCGTGGCCTTTTAATCTGTCGTTGTGTTTGACTTCCACCATGCCATATTGATTTTCTCGCGTTGAGTTTGGAGAAAACCAATCACAATCAAAGAACACCACTTTGAGTTGTTTATCTCCAAAAAACTTGTACTCGATTATATCATTAATGACTCCATAATAATTAGTCACCTTCCCTTCATCATCGACAGCTCTAGTTACAACTCCGGAATTTGTCGTGGCTGCTAGAGGATGATCATCTTCGAACCTTGTGGAACGGAATCTAAAACCATTGACATCATACCGACCATAACATCTGCCAGTTACTGCTCCTAGGGATAATTGTCGAAGGTCCGGGTGTATATTGTCATTTTTATCTACATAATCTCGAAACCAACACAAGAAATTAAGTCCCCCATCTTTTCCCTCTCGACGAATCTGGTCACGTTCACAGCCAGAGATGCAATTTTGAGAATCAAATTCCCTGTTAGTACAAGGAAACAAACATTTTAGTCTCACAACAAAAATTCTAGCGGCAATGACTAAAATAAAGTTTACACTTACAGGAGAAACTGACTCATCTCTTCCATGTTGTTATACATGTAGAGTAAAGCAGTCTTCCATTCGTCGTTGGTGAAACAGTATGTTGTGCTGGGTCCTACAGTTTTGCCCCTCCATTGAAAAATTTCAATATCACTGATAGGGGGCTCGTCGACATGATACCGCAATGTATGGGCATTGACATTGTGTTCCTCTGCAAAGTACAGGCCCGTGAACGATGCTATCTCTTTATATTTGAATTCTTCAGCGATGCACCCTTCTACTCGTCTCTTATTACCAACCATTGCACGTAGCTTCTTTAGTGTCCTTTCGATGTGATACATCCATCTATATTGCACAGGACCTCCTACCTTAGCTTCGTATGGTAGGTGAACAAGTAGATGTTGCATCGGATTGAAGAAACCTGGTGGAAATAGTTTTTCAAGTTTGCATACCAAAATCGGTATTTGTTGCTCAAGCTTCTCCATCATCTCTTTCTTTATTTCTTTGGCACAAAGATGTCTATAAAAGTAGCTTAGCTCCGCTAATGCTTTCCATACATCATTTTTTACAAAACCACGAAACATAACAGGAAGGAGTCTTTCCATTATTATGTGGTAGTCATGACTCTTCAACCCAGAAAACTTGCCCGTCTTCAAATTCACAGACCTTCTAAAGCCCGCGGCGTAACCATCTGGGAACTTTAAGTTTTTCAACCATTTCATCAATTGTTTCTTCCTTTTAGGTTTAATACTGAAAGGAGCACGTGGCTTCTTCTGATTCTCTCCTATCTCCATAGTTGGTCTTCTACAGATTAAGGCCAAGTCTTTCCTTGCCTTAGGGTTGTCTTTTGTTTTGTCAGTGATATTCATGCAAGTGCTGATAATGCTTTCACCCATATTTCGTTCCTGGTGCATGACATCAATGTTATGCATTAGAATCAAGGCTTTCATATAAGGGAGTTCCCATAGACCACATTTGTGAGTCCAATTATGCTCGGTTCCATAACCTTCAAAACGATTTCCATGTTCGTTTAGTTTCAAATCATTAAGTCTCGCGAGAATCTCTGGACCACTTAGACGCTTGGGTGGTCCCCTCGTCACAATCGTGTCCTTTTTAAAAGTGTTCCTATCGAACCTGAACGGGTGATCCTCTGGCAAAAAACATCTATGGCAATCGAAGTAACATATCTTTCCACCAAACTTTCGTCGAAAGCATGAAGTGTCTTCAACGCATATCGGACATGTCAAAATCCCATGACAACTCCATCCAGCAAAGATACCATAAGCCATAAAATCATGAATAGACCATAAAAACGCGGCTCTCAGGTTGAACTTCTGTTTCTTGTAACAATCGTACGCCTCGACTCTGTAACACCCGGATTTTAGGGGTCCAAAAACCCGGGCGCTAACATAATCACCAGGTGTGCTGGGACCAAGTCTCACACATATGATGAATCATGGCACAGGATCGAATGTCACATCTTTATATATAACAGGAGTTCTATACAAAATAAATAATTACATTATAAGGAGACAACGGTCCAGCAACCCAAAGTTGACTGGGAGACGACGGCCTAGATCTCTCACGAAATCATCACAGCATCCTCCATGCGCCTCATCCTGCAGTACCTGTTCTTGACCTGTGGGGGTGTGAGACAGCAAGAGTGAGCTCACATACGTTCATCGCTCAACAAGTTGTGGGGAATAATGTGCATGAACTCGCCAAAGGTGGGAGCTCACGTGAAGTGTAAGGCTTACCAAAGAGGATGGTTAGAGCTGAGCATTGCTTTTAAAGTTGGTCAAAATTTTATTAGCAATTACTAAGTATAAGTAAATACCAAACCCAATTAAGTAGTAGAACAAAAATAACAACTTCACCTGCGATGCAATGCATATGACAAATTGAATTTAGTTCCATAATTTAATCATGTGAGTGTCCGAGCTGCTCATGACCGTGAGCACGGCTAGTATACCAGTTTTACACTCTGCAGAGGTTGCGCATCTTTACCCACAAGTCGTGTATCCCATGTCGCCAGGGTTTGCAAGGCCCTTAGACACTACCGAGGTGAATGGCTAGGGATCCACTACGAGGCCTTTACAAAGTTCCACTAGCTTCCGAAAACCCGCTACAGTTTATAGGAAGTTCCAATGCAGGAATCCCTTGCAGGACCGCCATCGCAGCAAAATCCTCCCGAGGGCCTCCCTACACTGACCACTCCCCTACTGCCCTTGCCCCTTTCGGGTAAGGTAGTCTTCCACTAGCTTTCCTAATTAATCAGCCAAGGGGTCCCATTCCTCCCTTGTGGTAGCACTGTTTTCCCGGGTGGTTCTCCATGTTCCAATTAACATAATCATCTTATCATGAACAATGATAATAAACAGATAATAAAAGTGTGATCATGAATAAAGTATCTTCATACCCAAAACCACATAAAGCACTAGCAAGTCCTACCCAAAAAGGTTCAGTGGTAAACAAGGTATAAAGATAATCAAACTAGGGTAACCTATTGGGTCCCATCAAAATTAACCTATGCAGATCATTATGATTAATTAGAACATGAGTGGGTAAAAAGAAGTGATCAAGGGCACAACTTGCCTGGGACTGGAGATTCCAGGTACCAGGATGATCTTCAGGTGACTCGTGTCCTCACTGCTAGTCGTAGCAATTCAAACAAACATGGTATAGGCAAAATTAACATTACACCAAACATAAGAACAAAATACACATTAATAATATACATATTAAAATAAGATCATAGGAACAGGAATCATTAATTTTGGAGTTATAGATTTTAAGTTATGAATTTTCAAAGGTTTTATGTGTTTAAAATGGATTAAGTGAGAGATTAAATTTCTAATTGTTTTCATGACAAAACAGAGGCTCTAGGTGATAGAGAATATTAAAACAAAATTATTGAAACTGGAATGAGTCAAAAAGGAGCTAAAATGAATTAGTTATGAATTAAATAAGTTTCTGATTTATTTTAACACTAAAATCATTTTCTAAATCATTTTCTATGATTTTCCTATCCACTGGACTGCGCCTCAATTAAACAGAAGCGCAGGGGGCTAACTTGAAATATTTCCCAGACTCAGGCTTCTGTATACTGGACGGCGGGTTCAATTCGCGAAAGCCGAGGGGCTCTTTTGTAAGACTTCTCGGTCGAAGGGGTATCCCGCACTCAGAGCCGCCCGATCGAGATCAGACGGCCCGGATTAGATCGTGCTTTAAATGAAACGGTATGCAATACGAGCCCTTGGATCCGAGATCAGCGGTTGTGGTTTAATGAAACGAGATCGAATCTGGGTCACTGGATCCTGATCGAACGGCGCAAATCCACCCCACCGAACCGGTATCGCCCATTTAATCCTAGCCGCAAGATCATCGATCCACGGTCGAAAGCCCCCTACCCATCCTTCTAATCTTACCCGTACATGGCCCGATCAACGGCCCAGGGCGCGTCTCCTACCTTTAGCTACCGAATGCGGCGGCGCGTGGTCAACCACGGCGGAGCCATCACCGGGGAAACACCATCCCGCGCCCTGAGATCGCAACCAGCCGACCAACAAGCGCAAATCAATCGGGGAACATGGCTGAATTCAAAGAAGTAATGCTCACCGCGATTGGAGCCGTGAGATTCCCTGCCCACGGAGAGGCGCGGCCACGCGGCGGAGTTCGCACCACGGCGACGAAATTCGAGGACTCCGGCCGCCAATCCGCCACAGAAAGTTCACCTGCCCGGACCTCCACGCACGGTGAGACTTTCCGGTACGAATTCGTGGACTATGGTGACGAGCCCACAGCGCCGGACCCAGCGACCCTCTCCCCAAAGATCTGGTGGCCAAATTCCTCGACGGCGACGCACGACTACCCGAGTTTCTAGGTTTGCGTGGCCGAGAAGAACCATGGCGGGTCACATTATATAGCCCGACCACGGATAAGATGACCAGGCAGGCACGAATATCCGGAACGCCCGACGCGGAGAGTTCGCCATGGTTGTTACGGTGCAGGGGATGAATCTGACTCCGAGGTCCCACACGGCAGTGACAGAGGGAGGCGAGCGCATGCGACCATCCGTCAGGCTGACCACTGAGGCCCACGTGTAAGCGTCAGGAGGAAAGTGAGCGCGGCAGCGGCTGGACGGTGGGACCCCCATGTCGGCGCCAGGTTGAAGAGCAGAGCGCACCAGCAGAGGGACCGACGGGAGGGGCCCGGCTGTCAGCAGGTGCAGGGAGGTAAGTGGGCCGCGCGGTGTTAAAGGTTAGTTGGGCCGAATTCCAGGTATGAGGCCCAGGTAAGCTTTTATCCTTTTTCTTTTTATTTTTCCTTTCTATTTTCTTCTTTCTCCCTTCTTTCACAAATTCAAATTTTAATACTAATTTGAATTCAAACTTGTTTGTGAGCTTCTTATCTAAGTTAAGTTCTTAAATTAAAATATTAATGGGGACAAAATATATTCTTTCATACATTTATTTTCCTCTATTTTGTATAATCCTCCTCCTTCTCTCTTTTCTTATTTCCAAACTCTAATTTCCATTTAGGGTTTGATCCAACCTTTAGAATTATTATCTTATTGTCATTATCCTTATTATTTTATTTAATGTGCAAACATATAAAACTCCAACATGATGCATATTCTTTTTATCATTTGTTTTAATTCACCTCCAACTTTCATGTATGCTCTTTTTATGATGCAAATATGGCACATAAGATAAGGAATTCACTATATCATCCTTTTATACAATTTTGGGTATTACAAATCCTACCCCCCTTAAAAATAATCTCGTCCTCGAGATTTGTAAGGAACATGATACAACAAATTTAGCTTGTAGTCTAGATTTCAGTTTCTAGCTAGTTCAAAAATCAAGAGTCCCCTTTTTTTTATTAGTTAGTTATTAGGAGAGCATAGGTATATAGGGTTATAGACACTTTATTATGCAGGATAAAAGATATCTTTAAAGCATATATAGTTTTGGGTAAGAAGGAGTGGGGTAAGAAAAAGACTCCATCTAAGATTGTGGATCTTGACTCATCTTGGTGACCTCACTTGATCCTTGAAGACTTGAGTTGGTGCTCATCCTTTCTTGATGAAGTTGATCATCTTCTTCTCCAGTCTTGGTCTCATTGATTCATGGTTAGTGTATATCATCGGTTAAGATAGATATGGATGAGATAGACTACATGATATAGGTCAAAAGTTTGTTTGATGTTAGGTGGGGATAGGCAGATTATGCAATCCATCATTACTCTATTGGTTGGGTTGTTATGCAACTTGTTATATAGGTCAAGTTGTTGGATATGGCCGAGTTGATCTAGGTCACCAATTTAGGCTTAAGTGAATTTTGGAGTATAGCCTTATCCTTTGTATCAGCATTAAGTATCTCAATCTAGCTTAGATCATACTGGATTAGATAGAATCCAGATTAGGTTGGTATGACTAGATTAAACTAGTTAAGATTAGCTAGATCTACCAGGGTAGGATAAATATTATTAGGATATGTTAGAATCTTTTAAGATAGGATGGATTATATGATATAGGTAGGCCATTGTTCAAGGATGAGTTGGTATAAGACATTAATTTAGGTTAAGATATATTTGTAGAGACAATGTCTAACCTATATCACCAACTTAACTATCTTGTTAATAACTCACTTTAGATTGGGTCATATTTAGATTAGATAGAATCTGGATTAGGTTGGGTATAACTAGATTAGACTAGATAATATCTAATTACTTTGGATTAGATCTTGGTTGTTACTAGGGTGGGGTAAATATGCTTATTAGGATAAGATGGATCCATAAGGATAAGGTAGAATCCTTTGAGGTTAGTTAGATCTATTAAGATGAGATAAATTCTTTTTAAGATAAGATGGATCTAGATATATTAGGATAAGTTAGGATCTTTTGAGATAAGATAGATCTATGAGTGTAGGATAGAATCTTTTAAGTTGAGATGAATATTGTTAGGCTAGATACTTTAATGAGGGATAATCTAGTTTGTCTAGTTAGTTTTATAAGCATCATGTATATGCAGATGAAATTGTGGACATTACTCCACAACTCATCACACTCAATCAAAGATCCAAATCAGGCAAGTATCATAAGAACAAGCATTCAAGTGCATAGATATAAAAAAAAATAGTTTTGTTTTTGTTCCTAAGATTAGGTCTCCTATTCCTAAAAGTCACTTTAGGTACAGGATTTCAAAGTGTGAAATCCACATTTGTCTTTAGAAGGAAAAGGTAAGAATAATCAGAGTAATGCAGAAGTAGATGAGAAAAGATTAAGAAGAGTTTAGAAAGAATCAGAGTAGCAAAGGTAAGTAAGTATTGGTTGTCCAGTTCTATCTAGGTTTCGTCCTACAGTCAACATTCCTCTGATACCACTTCTGTAACACCCGGATTTTAGGGGTCCAAAAACCCGGGCGCTAACATAATCACCAGGTGTGCTGGGACCAAGTCTCACACATATGATGAATCATGGCACAGGATCGAATGTCACATCTTTATATATAACAGGAGTTCTATACAAAATAAATAATTACATTATAAGGAGACAACGGTCCAGCAACCCAAAGTTGACTGGGAGACGACGGCCTAGATCTCTCACGAAATCATCACAGCATCCTCCATGCGCCTCATCCTGCAGTACCTGTTCTTGACCTGTGGGGGTGTGAGACAGCAAGAGTGAGCTCACATACGTTCATCGCTCAACAAGTTGTGGGGAATAATGTGCATGAACTCGCCAAAGGTGGGAGCTCACGTGAAGTGTAAGGCTTACCAAAGAGGATGGTTAGAGCTGAGCATTGCTTTTAAAGTTGGTCAAAATTTTATTAGCAATTACTAAGTATAAGTAAATACCAAACCCAATTAAGTAGTAGAACAAAAATAACAACTTCACCTGCGATGCAATGCATATGACAAATTGAATTTAGTTCCATAATTTAATCATGTGAGTGTCCGAGCTGCTCATGACCGTGAGCACGGCTAGTATACCAGTTTTACACTCTGCAGAGGTTGCGCATCTTTACCCACAAGTCGTGTATCCCATGTCGCCAGGGTTTGCAAGGCCCTTAGACACTACCGAGGTGAATGGCTAGGGATCCACTACGAGGCCTTTACAAAGTTCCACTAGCTTCCGAAAACCCGCTACAGTTTATAGGAAGTTCCAATGCAGGAATCCCTTGCAGGACCGCCATCGCAGCAAAATCCTCCCGAGGGCCTCCCTACACTGACCACTCCCCTACTGCCCTTGCCCCTTTCGGGTAAGGTAGTCTTCCACTAGCTTTCCTAATTAATCAGCCAAGGGGTCCCATTCCTCCCTTGTGGTAGCACTGTTTTCCCGGGTGGTTCTCCATGTTCCAATTAACATAATGATCTTATCATGAACAATGATAATAAACAGATAATAAAAGTGTGATCATGAATAAAGTATCTTCATACCCAAAACCACATAAAGCACTAGCAAGTCCTACCCAAAAAGGTTCAGTGGTAAACAAGGTATAAAGATAATCAAACTAGGGTAACCTATTGGGTCCCATCAAAATTAACCTATGCAGATCATTATGATTAATTAGAACATGAGTGGGTAAAAAGAAGTGATCAAGGGCACAACTTGCCTGGGACTGGAGATTCCAGGTACCAGGATGATCTTTAGGTGACTCGTGTCCTCACTGCTAGTCGTAGCAATTCAAACAAACATGGTATAGGCAAAATTAACATTACACCAAACATAAGAACAAAATACACATTAATAATATACATATTAAAATAAGATCATAGGAACAGGAATCATTAATTTTGGAGTTATAGATTTTAAGTTATGAATTTTCAAAGGTTTTATGTGTTTAAAATGGATTAAGTGAGAGATTAAATTTCTAATTGTTTTCATGACAAAACAGAGGCTCTAGGTGATAGAGAATATTAAAACAAAATTATTGAAACTGGAATGAGTCAAAAAGGAGCTAAAATGAATTAGTTATGAATTAAATAAGTTTCTGATTTATTTTAACACTAAAAATCATTTTCTAAATCATTTTCTATGATTTTCCTATCCACTGGACTGCGCCTCAATTAAACAGAAGCGCAGGGGGCTAACTTGAAATATTTCCCAGACTCAGGCTTCTGTATACTGGACGGCGGGTTCAATTCGCGAAAGCCGAGGGGCTCTTTTGTAAGACTTCTCGGTCGAAGGGGTATCCCGCACTCAGAGCCGCCCGATCGAGATGGCCCGGATTAGATCGTGCTTTAAATGAAACGGTATGCAATACGAGCCCTTGGATCCGAGATCAGCGGTTGTGGTTTAATGAAACGAGATCGAATCTGGGTCACTGGATCCTGATCGAACGGCGCAAATCCACCCCACCGAACCGGTATCGCCCATTTAATCCTAGCCGCAAGATCATCGATCCACGGTCGAAAGCCCCCTACCCATCCTTCTAATCTTACCCGTACATGGCCCGATCAACGGCCCAGGGCGCGTCTCCTACCTTTAGCTACCGAATGCGGCGGCGCGTGGTCAACCACGGCGGAGCCATCACCGGGGAAACACCATCCCGCGCCCTGAGATCGCAACCAGCCGACCAACAAGCGCAAATCAATCGGGGAACATGGCTGAATTCAAAGAAGTAATGCTCACCGCGATTGGAGCCGTGAGATTCCCTGCCCACGGAGAGGCGCGGCCGCGCGGCGGAGTTCGCACCACGGCGACGAAATTCGAGGACTCCGGCCGCCAATCCGCCACAGAAAGTTCACCTGCCCGGACCTCCACGCACGGTGAGACTTTCCGGTACGAATCCGTGGACTATGGTGACGAGCCCACAGCGCCGGACCCAGCGACCCTCTCCCCAAAGATCTGGTGGCCAAATTCCTCGACGGCGACGCACGACTACCCGAGTTTCTAGGTTTGCGTGGCCGAGAAGAACCATGGCGGGTCACATTATATAGCCCGACCATGGATAAGATGACCAGGCAGGCACGAATATCCGGAACGCCCGACGCGGAGAGTTCGCCATGGTTGTTACGGTGCAGGGGATGAATCTGACTCCGAGGTCCCACACGGCAGTGACAGAGGGAGGCGAGCGCATGCGACCATCCGTCAGGCTGACCACTGAGGCCCACGTGTAAGCGTCAGGAGGAAAGTGAGCGCGGCAGCGGCTGGACGGTGGGACCCCCGTGTCGGCGCCAGGTTGAAGAGCAGAGCGCACCAGCAGAGGGACCGACGGGAGGGGCCCGGCTGTCAGCAGGTGCGGGGAGGTAAGTGGGCCACGCGGTGTTAAAGGTTAGTTGGGCCGAATTCCAGGTATGAGGCCCAGGTAAGCTTTTATCCTTTTTCTTTTTATTTTTCCTTTCTATTTTCTTCTTTCTCCCTTCTTTCACAAATTCAAATTTTAATACTAATTTGAATTCAAACTTGTTTGTGAGCTTCTTATCTGAGTTAAGTTCTTAAATTAAAATATTAATGGGGACAAAATATATTCTTTCATACATTTATTTTCCTCTATTTTGTATAATCCTCCTCCTTCTCTCTTTTCTTATTTCCAAACTCTAATTTCCATTTAGGGTTTGATCCAACCTTTAGAATTATTATCTTATTGTCATTATCCTTATTATTTTATTTAATGTGCAAACATATAAAACTCCAACATGATGCATATTCTTTTTATCATTTGTTTTAATTCACCTCCAACTTTCATGTATGCTCTTTTTATGATGCAAATATGGCACATAAGATAAGGAATTCACTATATCATCCTTTTATACAATTTTGGGTATTACAGACTCCTTCCCACAAAATTTTCAATTCTTCAATCAGGGGCCTCATCATCACATCGATCTTTGTTCCAGGATGATCCGGACCAGGTATTACAAGACACAAGAAAATAAATTCATATTTCATGCAAAGAGCTGGTGGAAGGTTGTATGGAACAGCAAAGACGGGCCAACATGAGTACGACGTTGCAGTTAGATTGAATGGCGAGAAACCATCTGTTGCCAAACCGAAGCGAACATTCCTCACTTCATCAGCAAAGCTGGAATCAAAAGCATCTAGTGCCTTCCATGCATCTGTATCAGCTGGGTGCACCATGACATTTCGATTCTCACGTACCCCTTCTTTGTGCCACCTCATGTGTCTGGCTGTATTCTTGGAGATGAACAAACGTTTCAATCGAGGTATAAAAGGCATGTAACGAAGCTGCTTACGTGCAATCTTCGTAGTCACGGTCAAACCATCGTCGTTTTCAACCTCAACGAATCTACGCTCACCACATACAGTACACTCCTTCTCACCTGCGGTCTCCTTCCAGAAAAGCATACAATTATTTTCACAGACATCGATTTTTTCGTAGTCCATACCGAGGCCAGATAACAGTTTTTTAGACTGATACATGTCCTTTGGCATCTTGTGATTCTCCGGAAGTACATCACTGATCAAGTTCAAAAGTTCCTTGTAACAGTTGTTTGAGAATGCAAACTTAGACTTAATAGCCATAAGTCGAGTCACAAATACAAGGACGGTCACTTTTGTGTGCTCATGCAATGGCTCTTCGGCAGCTTTAAGGAGCTCGAAGAACTTCTGAACCTCAGGTGTAGCTGGATCCTCAAACTCGGTGGGTTGACCGGGGTTCTCCGAATCGACGATTAGAAGCTCATGGCGTACATCGTCAAGCATCTCTTCCATCCTATCGTAGTCCTCCTCTTCATGTGACTGAACCTCCGATACAGTACGAGGAGGTGGGTCCTCACCGTGGTGCACCCACACCTCATAGCCTGGCATATAACCGTTCTTGCAAATATGTATAGACATAGTCCTCCTGTCAAGGAAATTAATGTTCCGACACTTGCTACAAGGGCACCTAACATCGGTTCCAGTCTCTGACCGAGCAAAAGCATGGTCGAGAAAAGCATCAGTCTTGGCAACCCACTCACTTGATAGAGCACCTCTTTTCTTCCAACCTTCATACATCCATCGACGATTCTCCTCCATACTAGATACGAGACGTTAACTTAATTAGATAAGTAATGCACGGACCATCCGTTTTTACGAAGAAATCACGCCCCTACATCTGTAGGAAAGGATAGGTCCTAAACCCACCCAGGAGTGACCGACGAGGCCGTGTTTATGACAAGACATGTGGTCGTGCGAAATTTCGGCAGCATAACCCCGCTGTTCTCCAATCGCACGCCTAAAAATGGTGCAATTGGAGAACAGAGAGGTTATGCTGCCGAAACTAAGCAGGAGCACATGCTTTTGTCATAAACACGGACTCTGCCGGTCACCCCGAGGCTGTCCAATAAAGGGACAATTCCGGCCCAACATACCTCACATGCGTCGCTTGTAAGTTGTGTTGGGCCGAAACGGGTGACGCCTAGGTTTCGTTTGTTCACACTACGATACACTATGATTAACTATAATCATCGTGCATTATTAAATAATTAAACTAATAAACCACAATACAATATTACATACGAAATAACATTGTTATAGATGACAAATCATATAAAATAACCTTATTTCCGAGGGCATAATAATTACCCTCGGAAATTAAAAATTTAAATTATCTAAAGTACCACTAAATAAACTAAAACAAGCTACTTTAATTACGTAATCAAATTTTGGCCGTCGGACATAACAAACTAAACAATCAAATGCATTCATACATACAATTCTAATCAAATACATTAATACAAGCATACAATTCTAATCAAATACATTAATACAAGCATACAATTTTAATAAACAAAATTGCTAATTAAGTATACTCACTTAGCGGGCGTGGGGAGCCGGCCGGCGACGGGCGCATGGGCGGGCGGCGGGCGCACGGGGCCGGCGGCCGGAGCACGGGGCGGAGCACGGAGCGGTGGCGACCGGCGAACGGAGCGGCAGCGGCGGCCGGAGCACTGGCCGGAGCACTGGGGGCGGGCGGCCGGAGCACGGAGCACGGGCACGGAGCACGGGGCGGCCGGAGCACGGCGGCGGGCGGGCGGCAACTGTGCGGGGCGGCGGCGGCGGCAGGAGAAAGACAGGCGCGCGCGCGTGAAATGAAAGGCGCGCGGGTCGGATCCACGTTAAAAAGCCTTATCTCCGACGGCTCAGTACGAAGCCGTCGGAGATAACCTTATCTCCGACGGCCTCGTACGACGCCGTCGGAGATAAGGAGGCCGTCGGATGTTTGTTAGTTTACTGTAGTGGATGATTCAGGCTTTGATGTTTTTCATTGATCATCAGTTGAGCATTATAGACAGTGAAATTAAATCAACACCATACTCCATGCATATATTTGCATACATAACAACAGTAACAAACTAACAACAGCAACAATAACATAACAACAACAGCAGTAACAACAGCAACAACAATGATAACAATGGCAAGAGGAATAGCTATATGCCTCCGATCCATTGAGTATTTTACTTTTACTTTCCACAACAACATGTGGGTTTATTTTACAAACAACATACATGCACCATACGTACCACACACACACACCATATCTATATCTTAAAACATATGCATATGGCAGCTAGCTAGCTGCACTGTTCTAATTAGCTGACGGCGGAATAATGCCCGTCATATCTTTCTTTTTCGTATGCGCGGCTCGGTTGAATTTCTTCAACCATTTGGCTGAGCGCTTCATGCGGCGTTTGCAGCCGTTGCCACGGTCCACGTAGACGATGCCGTACCGCTCCGTGTAACCGGCCGACCACTCGAAGTTGTCCAGCAGAGACCAGGTGAAGTGGCCACGCACGTCCGCCCCCAAGCTGCAACGATTAGTTAATCACGAATGCAGGTAATTAATAAATGTATATACGCAAACCATTAATAATGTACTATAAAAAAATAGAGTTAGGCGTTCTAGTAACATGTATGCATATGCACGCATGGATTGATACGTACTCTATTGCGTCTTTGAGAACTGAAATGTGGCGCTGGAGGTAATCTAGCCTCACGTGGTCATTCAACGCGTCTTTTATGGGTAGCGGTTTATCTTTGGTGTCAACATCCCCGATTCCTGCACAAACAAACAAACAAAAAAAATTGAATTTGCGATAGGTCCGACTCGTATCATGTGTCACAAATTAAACAACCACGCAATGTTCTTTATGCATCTGCTAGATATGTTTGAAGGACTCTCTTCAGTACCGGGTCACAGTTTCTAACTGCTAAGCCCTTTCTCCAGCGGGTCCATTCAGGCTAGATAGGGTCGTCCCAGCTTGCGTATATATATTTTTTATAAGTCAAATTCGACGTACTAAAAAAGAAAACCAAAGCGGCTTATAATTTAGGAGTACGTACGTTTCAAGTGAAAAGTATATTGGTTACTTTTGTACTTGTTGTGTTATATATTTCTAACATTTTCCTTAATTAATAAGCTAGTTAGCTAGCTAGTACCAAATAAAAACCCTTTGGTATATATCTATAGAAGTCCAGTGAGAAAAAAAATATATATACTGATGTTTTGTAGTCTGCTAATAAACTAAGTTCGTCACAACCTGATCTGGTTTGAGGTTGTGGTTATAAATAAACTGCAAAAATACGTTATTCCTACACGTACCATTCTCAGTGATGTAGACCGGTGGGTTTCCGTATTTGTTCTTCATGAACATAAGGATATCCTTTAGGCCGTTAGGGTACATGTAGATCCACGGATTCCCCATCTGCGTATATATAGAAGTAATGCAAAATTTTATTATATTAATTACCAAATAAAATAAGAATTATCACCAAAAGAAATTATAGACTTGCTTGTTCCCGCTTTGTTTTCAACACGAAACGTTTTGTTTGCGTGTCTATCGAAGCAAAAGTTCCCTTTTTATTTGTAGTACGTGTAACATTTCAACCATGTGAGCAACCTATGATGATATTTTTGGACGATGATTATATTTTTATTTCCGCATTGCCTCTTTAACTTCATCATATAAAATCCATTGTAATGAAAGAAAAAACATAGCGGTAGTAGGCCGGACGATACGTACAGATGGACCAATAGTATTCCCGTCAGGTCCTTTCGCTGGTGGAACACAAGAATAAAAAGAAGCATCATATGATTAGTAAGAGAACGCCATATGTGCATAAAAATGACCATCAACTATTGTTTCTTACTCTCTTGGGTGGCATAGGCGTCGTCGGTGTTAAGCACTGGCGAGTACTTTGGTGAGATGTCGATGTGCTTGGAAAACCTCGAGGTGTAGTAGTTTATCCCCATTATGTCATACGAACCCACTAGCTTCTCTTTCTCGTCGTCGCTGAAGTAGGGAAGCCGATCCTTGATCAATGATCTCATGGAGAAAGGGTAGTCACCGCGAACTACCGGCTCCATGAACCATCCTAGGTTATAATCGATGGACCTTTCTTGGGCCTGGTCGTCCAGAAACATATTGTCATATGGCACACGACCCATCACGTCGAATGCAATCCCTATCTGTGCGTCCTTGTTACCCTGAGGCACACATTTATATTGATCCATGCAAGCATCAACATATATATGAGTGTGTGCACATAGTACTAATTAATACCTGCATCAATTTACCATAAGGTGGTGTGCCTTTGAATGTACGTACTCTGTAATGCTTGTTGTACTCATGGACAGTCTCAGCATGAGCTCGGAGGAGGTTGTGGGCAACAATGTACGGCTCGGTGAGTGAGTTCCCGGTTGGGTTAGCGCATTTTTGTCCCGGGGAGCACCGCCCCGGTGCAAAGATCCCGGTTCCGTAGGAAAAAGAGGAAAATGTCTGTGGCTCGTTGAAGGTGAACCAGTTCTTCACGACGTCGCCGAAGTGCACAAAGCACACCTTGGCAAAGTCCGTGTAATCTTTTCTGGAAAGGTGAAAAAAATCCAGATTGTCAACAATTGATAAATAATGATTTTTCTTCGCTAGTTAATTAATTGACACTTTGTCTGCAGACGACACCCACACGAAGCAATTATGTATGATACGAACGAGTATATATTAGTATTTGAACTGCATATATATACTTACACAATCCTGTCATCTAAGAATCCACCGTAGCTGTCCACCAGCGCTTGAGGTGTGTCCCAGTGGAAAAGTGTCACATATGGTTCTATGCCTGGGTGGTAACGAATAAATAAGAACTTTTGTGAGAACTTCAATTTGAGCATTAATAAGCAGCTAATGGAACAGAAATATGGATGGTTTATGGTATACAACGTACCGTTCTCTTTCAACAAGTTGATGAGCCTTTTGTAGTACTCAATGCCTTTATGGTTAATGCCTCCCTCGAGCGTTCCCTCTGAAAGCCGTAAGCATACATAATGGTGAAATAATTGTTGGCACACAAACAATCTAACAGCTGTAGAACCAGCATATGTGTATGCATATATCTCACACTGCTGGTAGACAAAACATGTACGTTGTTGGGTTGTTTTCGATGGACTACTTACTTGGCAGTATTCTGGACCAAGCGATAGAGAACCTGTAGGCGTCCATACCCATCTCCTTCAGCAATCTGACATCCTCCTGTCAGTGGGAAATTAAATATAGTGACAAAACCATATGATGCAGTCTGAATATAATGTCCGGATATATATGCATTGTGTAACAAGTTTTTCCCTATGGATCCATTTTGGGAATATAGCTTGTTGCTCCGCACTTACTCTATACAGGTAGTAGGAATTCGCTCCAACATCCCCACTGCTCCCGTCCGCTATCCACTCTATTCATGTACAGATGATGAAAAAGAAAAAGGAAGCAGCAGCAGGAAATTAGGGCACGCCATATGTATATATGCTGGTTACTTTAATATATCTATACCAATAATTTATTAAACGACATCTTATTCTTTGGTACATTATATATATATATATATATATATATATATATATATATATATATATATATATATATATATATATATATATGTAAACATATATATAGCTGCATGCATGCATGTTGCTTGTGTACCCGGATATTTGTGGCAGAAGTCGTCCCAAGTGCTTGGCCCCTTGCCACCTTCGTTCCAAGCGCCTTCAATCTATGCATACGACATATAATGTATATATTTCGTGCAAGCCAAAGAAACCATTAATTAACATGCATTCTGACATCATATTTTGTATTACCATGCTAGCTAGTTCTCACTGTAATTACTACTAAACAGTTAGCACTATTTTTTATCCTGGAAGAAATTAAAGACATATATAATAATTAAACACATTTTTGCTAATATATATAAACTCCTACTTGGTATGCTGAAGTGGCGGCACCAAAGATAAAGCTAGGGGGGAACCACTCCCTCCTGGGGATTTGCCAGGGGCTCAGCTTTTCGCTCACAACATGACCCTCACCGCCTGTCGTCGTCTTTTCAGCTCGTGGTATGAAGCTAAGGCTACGGCTTCGCTTACTACTACTTCCCGGTGACGGTGAAGAAGACAGGCCGTGCCGGCCATTATCATGGCGGCTTGTTGTAAGGCCAGGACGGCAGGCTGTGCGAGAAGCAAGAAGAAGTGGAGCCATTTAATTCTTGCGAGCTAGCTAGCGGGAAGCAAGAATTGTTTGAGCTGCTTGTGTATTGAGTCTTGCTCTTCGTTCAGGTAGGTTCATGCAGCTATTTATAGACCACCGGTCGTGTTAAAGGGTCGGGTCCGACCGGTCGGGTCTGGTGGTGGCGGGTGGATCGGATCACAATATTCAAAATGCTAGCTGCTCTGGCTCATTATTATATGTGATGCGTCCCAATCTCTCAGGTCTCAGCGTAGACTGTCACATATACTCAACTCTTCAGAAAAAAGGGAAACATGATACACCGTTTAGATAAGTAAAACCAGCTGTTTATACTGTTGCAGCTGCAATTTATAAAAACAAAATATTATAGAAGCCGAGACGAATTAAAGCCACAGTTGTGCTAGCTTGAGCATGGTCTGATTAGCTGACATGCATTTATATAACTTAGGAGTATTAACCAGCTAGTGTATAATAATCTTGGTCTAAAAAAGACAACGACTGAGAGCATCGCACTTCTAGCATCACATATATACATCCACATATATAGGTTGTTTGGTTTGAGAAATAAGTTAGCTCATCATCTTCTCGCTTCTCACTTTTTTATTTTGTTTGTGGAATAAAATGGGTTGATCTATCAGCATCAAAAAATTTATAGTTAGTTAGTACTAACATGAGGAATGAGATCATCCCACTAATTACGAGAGGCTTTAATTTGTGCTTGCCACACCAGAGTGATGAAAAACAACTTTAGTGAAATCAAGGTTCGAGTGGTTCATTGGTCATCCCGTTCATAGATCAAATGGTGTCTTAATAGAGGAGCGGTTAAGTGCTTTTATAAATCCACCTCGATGTGGATTAGGTGTGACACGCAAGTCACCTAGATCACAGTAAAAAATCTGGTCTCCCGTGTGTTGATTAATTGTCTCAAAGTTATTACTTGTATTTACTTTCTGACCGGCATACTTGTATTTACTTTGTGATTGGCTTTAGAGTTGTAATTAGTTAGATCATATTGAATTCTTTGTCGACAATTTTATTTCACATGCTTGTGAAAAGTTGTTGGACCTTTCCTCCAACATCTTCACTTCTTCAGCAAGAAAATTATTTTCAATCTAATTGTGTTGCTCTATTATTTTTTTTAGAATTTTAATAGATACCCAACACTATATATTGTCCATCAAGTAAATAGGTATTTATTCGATTTAGTTCTCTTGGTGTTTATTAGTTCTCTTTGTGTAGTGTGCTGGGTGCACCCTTACCCTTTTGGACCTAGTTTGGACCACTATCTCCAGCAACTTACATATTCTTATTTCTATATTCAAACTTCACTTTATAAATAGTAGAATATATAGTTCAAAACTGTGCAGAACATTGTTTTATGTGTTCGTATGGGTAAACTGTTGGACACAGTCTCATATGTAGCCTACTCGGTGCACCTAACCTTCTTTATATGCAGCCTATTGGGTACATCCTGATCCATTTTTTCTATGTCACGAAGGTACTTGCGTACCAATATAACAGCACCTATCACTTTTTATTTGTCACATTAGTTGGTTACTTTAAAATTTGGAGGAAAAAAGGTTGCCAACATTGCACTATCAGTCGTCATCCAGACTTGGAGAAATTTCCGAATCTATTTGCATTTTTCTTATTTTCTAAGTTTTATGTTTTATTTGAATAAAAAATTATATGTAGGTTGGTTATACAAACAAATTTCAGTTGTTAGGTTTTAATTATAAGCATTAATGCATGTGCATTGGCAATACTTGTATTTTAAAAAGTACACTATCACACCACAAATTTGGCACAATGTGTCACTTAGTCTCCGAACTCAGAAAACCAAGAAAATGGGTCCTTGAACTTTGTCGGCCCATGCAAAACTATCCAAAGTTGGGTTTGTAAAACCAGATGCCTACGTGGTAATGCCACGTCGGGGCCACTTGGGGTCTCCAACTTGGTATGTTGTGTCACTTGGATCCCTGTACATGAATGTTGTTGAATCCTCGAACTTTCATTAGTATGCTCTGACGTGGCATGAGTCGCATGACATGTCATCATTACAAATGTACATCTTTATCTTGTATACCTTAGCATCATTAACAATCTTCCGACAAATTTCATACTCATGCGCATGCATTTGTGTTGTTGGGGCCTTCTAAGCCGAAGATCACCTGTTTAACCTTTTACTTTGGCACAAGCTAGTATGTTTTAGGAATATCTCTACTAATGAACGAAGCAAACCTTCGGACAGGAAGGCGTGCAGAGAAGCTTCGCACATACGTGTGAGTGGAAGAATGTTAGCCAAAGCTGATAGCTTCGGCGACAACAGAGGTTTTGGGCGCGAGCCAAAGGAGAAGGCAACGAAGGCTTGAACTCGCGCAGCCGAAGCTGAAGAAACTACATTACTGTCCTAATGACATTTGTAAACAGTGAAGGGCACAATTGTAATCCTGTATTAGGTCGGTTCATCTCCCCTATAAATAGATGATCAATATCTCGCATAAAGTACATTTAGTCAGATGCTACAGCTTCGTATAGCTCAACCTTCGAAACACTTTCGTGCTATCTTGCATCAAGAAACCGAAGGTATGATTGTAAACTTGTATGAGAAGAGAAATAAAATGCTAAAGCACAGGAGATGAGTTCTCATATCTTCATCATACTTCGTGTATTCCATTCGATTATACCTTGCCTTCGTCATTAAATCGTTATCCCGAAGAGATAACAATTCAAGGGCGAAGGTCTCTACGTTTTAACATTGTGTTGCCTTGTTTTTTGTTCTATACACCAATTAAAAACAAGTGACCAACATGTGTAAGCTTGGATCTAAATCATTCAAGCACACATGTAGGGGAAATTATCACTACTAAATCAAGTTTTATGGTGCGTATTCATATCATAATGACAAAGCTTAAAAGTTAGATAAGCGATAAAAAAATCCAAACCAAGTTAACAATTTACACCAGTGTGAAGTGGTATCTTGGATTATTCTTAGTTTCTATTTGTTTGTAGAATTATCATCAATACCAAGAAGGGGCAAATTGAAACGTCCTAGCTTTATTTTAGTGAATGGGTGACAACTTAGGTGGATTAATATGTTTTTATGTTGAGATAAACATGATTTAGTCTATAGATAGATAGGATGTTGGAAGATTGTCACTACTAAATGATGCTAAGGTATACAAGATAAAGATGTACCTTTGTAACATATAAACCGGATGTTCACGTGTCGTGCCACGTTAGAGCACACTAATGAAAGTTCAGGGACTCAAGTGACACAACATTCAAGTTTAGAGATCCAAGTGACACAAATGTCAAGTTAGGGACCCAAATTGCTCCATCGTGACATGCCACGTCGGCATCCATTTCTATAAACACGGTTTTGGATGATTTTGCATGGGTCGATAAAGTTCGATGACCTGTTTTTACGTTTTTCTAAGTTTTGGAGGCTAAGTGACACAACGTGTCAAGTTCGTGAACCGTTAGTGTATTTTACTCTTTAATTACATGAAAAATGATAATGACCAAACAACTCGGAAGAGACTAGCGTTCGTGGGGATATTGAGCACCCTCAACATGGAAAAGTATAATTTGATAGAGCCTACTAACCATACGGATCGGAGGGCAAGCTAAAGATGATGCAAGGATATTCTCTTTAGTCTGTCTTTTGCTTTTTATCCATTATTTTTTGTTTTTTCTTTTTGCCAGAAAGAATGTCTGGTTGTGATGGACCACGCAGATCATTTCTTCTTTTTGGAAGGAAAAGGCTGTAAAGCGAAGCTACCGATCCATAGAAAGAATCCTACAATTTGTCCTACTACACTACACGTCGCAAGCCAGGGGATCCATACCCTTCCTTGTATCACAAGTTAACGTCCTTACCGGTATAGGGATCTCTGAAAAGAGAAAAGCTGCTCTAGCCAATAGGTGGTCCAGAAGATTCCTTTAATTAATTTTATTTGTGCATCTAGCACTACAACGGAAATACTTCCTCGATTACGAAATATACTCCCTTAGAGAGTCAAAGTTTTTAAAGTTTAACCAAAATTATAGCGAGAATTACAAAGATTTATGACATAAAATAGATATAGTATGAAAATATATTTAATGGAGAATCTAATGGTATACATTTGATATAGTAAACGTTATTACTTTATTGTATAAATTTTGTCAAACTTGAAAAAACTTTGACTCTTCAAGAATCTTGGAATGACTTGTATTTTGTAACCGAGGGAGTTAGAAATTGAGAGTTCGATTTTTTTTACCAAAACAACTATATATAAACAAACACTCTAAAAGACAACATAGCTACCATTTGTGTCTATCCCAGCCTAAATATAGTAATCGGAAAGGATTATATAAGTCATTTGTTGTACCATGTAGTAATTTCTAAAATTAATTAGGTACCTAACATTTCAGAGCAGAGGGGAGTACTCACTTCCTATGTGTCGATAAAGTTTGAGTACCCGTTTTTACGTTTTTCTAAGTCCAGACGCTAAGTGACACAATGTGTCAAGTTCGTGAACTCCTAGTATACTTTACTCTTTTAATTACATGGAAAAATGATAATGACTAAACAACTCGGAAGAGACTAGCGTTCGTGGGGGATATTTGAGCACCCTCAACATGGAAAAGTATAATTTGATAGAGCCTACTAACCATACGGATCGGAGGGCAAGCTAAAGATGATGCAAGGATATTCTCTTTAGTCTGTCTTTTGCTTTTTATCCATTATTTTTTGTTTTTTCTTTTTGCCAGAAAGAATGTCTGGTTGTGATGGACCACGCAGATCATTTCTTCTTTTTGGAAGGAAAAGGCTGTAAAGCGAAGCTACCGATCCATAGAAAGAATCCTACAATTTGTCCTACTACACTACACGTCGCAAGCCAGGGGATCCATACCCTTCCTTGTATCACAAGTTAACGTCCTTACCGGTATAGGGATCTCTGAAAAGAGAAAAGCTGCTCTAGCAAATAGGTGGTCCAGAAGATTCCTTTAATTAATTTCATTTGTGCATCTAGCACTACAACGGAAATACTTCCTCGATTACGAAATATACTCCCTTAGAGAGTCAAAGTTTTTAAAGTTTAACCAAAATTATAGCGAGAATTACAAAGATTTATGACATAAAATAGATATAGTATGAAAATATATTTAATGGAGAATCTAATGGTATACATTTGATATAGTAAACGTTATTACTTTATTGTATAAATTTTGTCAAACTTGAAAAAACTTTGACTCTTCAAGAATCTTGGAATGACTTGTATTTTGTAACGGAGGGAGTTAGAAATTGAGAGTTCGATTTTTTTTACCAAAACAACTATATATAAACAAACACTCTAAAAGACAACATAGCTACCATTTGTGTCTATCCCAGCCTAAATATAGTAATCGGAAAGGATTATATAAGTCATTTGTTGTACCATGTAGTAATTTCTAAAATTAATTAGGTACCTAACATTTCAGAGCAGAGGGGAGTACTCACTTCCTATGTGTCGATAAAGTTTGAGTACCCGTTTTTACGTTTTTCTAAGTCCGGACGCTAAGTGACACAATGTGTCAAGTTCGTGAACTCCTAGTATACTTTACTCTTTTAATTACATGGAAAAATGATAATGACTAAACAACTCGGAAGAGACTAGCGTTCGTGGGGATATTTGAGCACCCTCAACATGGAAAAGTATAATTTGATAGAACCTACTAACCATACGGATGGGAGGGCAAGCTAAAGATGATCCAAGGATATTCTCTTTAGTCCGTCTTTTGCTTTTTATCCATTATTTTTTGTTTTTTCTTTTTGCCAGAAAGAATGTCTGGTTGTGATGGACCACGCAGATCATTTCTTCTTTTTGGAAGGAAAAGGCTGTAAAGCGAAGCTACCGATCCATAGAAAGAATCCTACAATTTGTCCTACTACACTACACGTCGCAAGCCAGGGGATCCATACCCTTCCTTGTATCACAAGTTAACGTCCTTACCGGTGTAGGGATCTCTGAAAAGAAAAGCTGCTCTAGCCACTAGGTGGTCTCAGAAGATTCCTTTAATTAATTTGATTTTGTACATCTAGCACTATAACGGAAATACTTCCTCGGTTATAGTGCTATAACGGAAATACTTCCCAGGTTTTGTTTTTCTTTGGTTTTTTCATAACTGACATGTTAATTACTAAATAACCGAGGAAGTATTTCCGTTATAGTGCTAGATGAAAATATGGTACTGAATTAATCGTCAGCCTTTTACAGGTAGCGGAAGAAGTCAGAAGTGGGATTTGGTCATGTGATTCATTCGTTCACATAGCTAGAGATAACAACAGGAGAAACCGAACAACGTTTCGTCCGGATACAATGATGGTATATATTGCTTCCCATTTCGGCGTGCTTATCGTATATTGCGCCCTGCTATGCTACACTACAGCTAATAACTACCAAGGTCCGGCTTGACTTTCTGTACCTGTACGTTGTTTTATACGTGCATATGAACCGGTCGGCAGTACAGGGCCGGCCCGGCTGGGAAAGAGGGAAAACGGAAGCCGCCTCGATCGGTACTCTCGCGTTATAATCCGGCGCCGGACCATGCAACACCTCTGTTCACGTACGGGTTCATCATACTGTAAGGGTTTGTTTGGGATCAAAGGTAATGGAGTGGATTGAGGGGGCTAGAATCCCTCACTACTCAATTTTGAATAGTGAGGGATTCTAGCCCCCTCAATACCCTCCATTACCCTTTATCCCAAACAAGCCCTAAGACTGTTGAGAGGTCTCGTCTAGTCTAGTAGTGTCTACGGTCTGCATGTCCAGCCGGCGCGGCCACACGCACGTACGCGCGCACCTCACCGGGGTTAAACCTCCGACGTAGTAAAAAAAAAAAATCAGAGTAGCATCACAGCAGCAGTAAGGCTAACAAGATTACTCAGCAATGCGGCACCTAACATGCGAAATTTGATGACTCCTCATGTAACATGTTAGATGTTGTTAATTACTTAATACATGTCAGTTATGAAAAAACCAAAGAAATGATATACGTCATATGTTGTACCATGTAGTAATATCTAAAATTACTTAGGTACCTTACATTTCAGAGCAGAGGGAGTACTCACTTCCTGTGTGCCTGCGCAATGGTTGACATTATACTTCAGCTGACCATCTTAACTTTGAGAAAGTGTACATAAGAAGTACCAAACATGTGTCACTAAATTTATCAGGAGATAAAATTGTAAGTATATTTAGGGGGCGTTTGAATGCACTAGAGCTAACAGTAAGTGCCTAAAATTAGTTGGAGACATCCAAACACTCTAGCTAATAGTTCAGCTATTAGGTATTTTTAGTAAATTAGTTAATAGTTAGCTAGCTAGTTCCACTACCAATTTTTTTAGCTAACTAACTGTCAAGGTGATGATTCCATAGATTAGGGCTAACCCAACAGGTTAGCTATATAGTGTTTTACATGGGCCACATGAGCCTAGCCTTAACATGCTTAACACTCTAACACCCCCGCAGTCTGGACTTCCGACGCAGCGGAGTTCACAGACTGGACATAAAAGGAAGACGTACATAACACCATAGGATCCCCCACAGACGCAACTAGCCACTACTGATGTTGAGGCTGGAGCGAAACTCGACGAAGGTCGAGGACGGAAGACCCTTGGTGAAGATATCAGCAAACTGGAAGGTGGTTGGGACGTGGAGGACCCGAACAGCACCGGCGGCGACATAATCGCGGACGAAATGCAGATCGATCTCGACATGCTTGGTCCGCTGGTGCTGCACTGGGTTGGTGGAGAGGTAGACCGCGCTGACGTTGTCGCAGTAGACCAATGTGCTCCTGGACAGGGGGATGTGAAGCTCGGCGAGGAGCTGCCGGAGCCAGGGAGCCTCCGCCACGCCGTTGGCCACAACACGGTACTCCGCCTCGGCACTCGAGCGGGAGACGACTGGCTGGCGCTTCGACGACTAGGACACCAGGTTGCCGCCTAAGAAGACGGCGTAGCCGGAGGTGGATCGCCGAGTGTTTGGGCACCCGGCCCAGTCAGCGTCGGTGTAGATGACTAGCTCGGAGGAGGTAGACCGGTGAAGAAGCAGCACGTAGTCGACGGCCCAGTCAGTCAGTTGGGTCATGCTAGAGCACCGTGGGGATGGTGCGGGGCCCGGTTCCGACATTCGGTGCGGTCGGGACGCCGTACATGCTGCCCATAGTGTCAGAGGAGGTGGTTCCCCGTCGTGGGCCGCAGGCGAGGCGAGGAGCTGTTCCGCCATGGTAATCTGAGCAGCGATAGCGTCGGCGGCCTCGCGCTCGTGTTCCCACACGAGGGCCGCTTCTCGCAAACAGGCCTGTCGCGCCGCGTGCTCCTCACGGGCAGCGGTGAGGGCGGCGATGGTGTATCCCTGGTGGGCGACTGGTGGAGGAGGTGGTTGATCGGCGACAGGACATGGATCGGGGATTGGCAGGGGAGGGTCCTCCGAACCAGCAACACCTGCGGGAAGCGCATCTGCCACAACCGCAAGGGCCGAGGCGGTGCCCACAGCGGGAAGGGCCTCACTGGTGGCGGTAGGCCCTGCCCCCACGCTGGTCCGAGCGCAGAGGAGGGTGGAACGGACACCCACGCCCCTGGCACCAGCGCCGGCGCGCCCGCCGGAGCGGCAACGGCGGCTGGGAGGGGTGGGGAGGGGCCGGGGGGCGCCCACCCACAACGGTCGCAACACGGCCGGTCGCAGCGGCGGCCGAGCCCGCGCGGCCCCCCACGGCGGCAGCAGGGCCCGTGCGGCCAGGAGAGGCGGCGGCGGCGGCGCGCCGGCCAGGGGAAGCCGCCCGCGGCCAGAAGGAGAGGGGAGGGAAGGGCTCGTCCGCCATGGGAGTAGCGGCGTGGCGCGTGCACCAGGGAGGAGCCGCGGCGGCGGCTGGGCCGCCTGGGATGAGCAGCGGCGGCGGCTGGGCCGCCTAGGAGGAGCAACGACGGTGGCTGGGCCGCTTGGGAGGGGCAGTGGCGGCGGCGGCGGCTGTAGGGGAGAGGGAGAAAACCTAGGTTGATACCATGTCAAGGTGATGATTCCATAGATTAGGGCTAACCCAACAGGTTAGCTATATAGTGTTTTACATGGGCCTAGCCTTAACAGGCCTAACACTCTAACACTAACTATTAGCTTTAGTGCATTCAAACACCCCCTTATTTAATAAGCATTAATATTCTTATTTATACATTTAGTCAAATTTAAGATAGTTTAACCTGCAAATAAAATTAAAACACTATATTCTACAAGGAGGTCATATGTCTTTAAGTATTAAACTACGATGTCCATTGGTAACCAAATTTCGCAGCTTGTTTGGAAGCAAGGATATCAGAAAGGATTAGATGGGCTAAAATTTCCTTCCTATTTAAAAATGAATAGCAAGGAAATTTTAACCCCTCCAATCTCTTCTGGTATCCTTCCTTCCAAATAATCCCTAAAGGTGTGTTTGCTAGTTATTCCATGACTGCTTATGAAGTTGTTTGCACCTTTATGTATCAAATACTCTCTCTGTTCCAAAAAATATAATTCATTTTAGCCTAAACACACATTCACTAAGTAACATATGAATGCGGTTTGCATGTATGTCTATATTTATTATCATTTGAATGAATGTGGACGGAAAAAAGGCTAGAAAAAACTATTTTGAGGGAGTAGAAGAAAACAAAGCAGCTCGTTGTGTGTATCCTTTGTGATTTGGTCACCAAACACTAGAATGAATCGTTTGGCGGTACTTGGCACCTTTAGATGATGTAGGGTCGAATAAAGTTGAAGATCTTTAAAGCACTAAGTCACCTCTATGATGGTCACCACCTTTTGGGCCCAAACGGCAACGAACCCTAGGGCCTTTTCATGATGATCAATTCCTTGGGTTTGGCTCTGCAAGGTGGACGGCGACGGTTGTCCGCGATGGGTCACCGGGTCGCCTGGCGGTGCTCCCTGCAACGGCGCGTACGGTCCGCGACCTGGCGGCAAAAGCGGCTTCTTCCCTGTGTCGAGCCGGATGGTCCGCACTCTAGGTCGAATGGCCTGTGATGGTGTAGGGTCATCTCCTTGCTTGCGGGAACCTAGATCCTGCCCCTTGGGGGAGAGATCTTAGGGTGCTCTAGGTCGTTAGGTCACCTAGGGTGTCCCCAGACGACGTAGAGTCACCTAGGAATTAAGAGATCAATTCGAGAAAAAGATCTTGAGTGAAGTAGATGAAGTAGATCTTGCTCCTCAGGAGGGGTAAGATCCTAGGGTCGTCTTGGGGTCAACAAGCCACCAAAGGCGGATCTAGACGACGTAGAGTCGGATAGAGATGAAGGTGGATATGTGGAAAGCTACAACTAATGTTATGTTACATCTACTCCTAGGGCACGAAAGATAAATAAACTATATTGGTTCGATTAGAATGTGTTCGGTGGTTCTTAATCGGTCGTACCCCTTCATATATGTATAGAGGGAGGTCTGGACCCATTCCTAGGTGATAGCCAATAAATCTCACGTGATTAGATGGATAACCATGCGTGAGATAAGGATAATCGTCTGAGTCAATCTGATCGCGGGGGCGCGGACCGTCTAGGCCCTAGGGCTGGACCGTCCGCCACTTTTGGTGTTCAACACATGCCCCGCTGCCTTTTGGTGGAGCTTGGCAAACCAAAAGCACCAACGCATTTCGGAAAGAATAGATCTCATGAGTTATTTTGTTTCCGAAGTAAGGACTCAGCTCGATGCAAGTCATCGGCTCTTGTGATCAGATAATATAAATATTTGATAGAATTTTGATGCACAGAGGCCATTTTGAATTGCATCCTCTTCGGCTATGGCTGCCTGATCAACATGTCAGTAGGCAAGAACTTGTGGCACGGTGCCCTAGCCCGAACAAGTAAACAGATTGGGCCAATAATATGGAGTCATCGCCGTACCACCCCACATTTGAGTAGGACAACACATCGGCGATGAACAGACTGGACAACAGCATAACATGCTCAGAAGAGGATGACCAGACGATCTTGGTTGCACCACTTCTTGGGCCGGTTTAGTCGGCCTCTTCTTTGCATAGACCGCCTTTTTGACTCTGATTGTTTTACTTGTCGGTTGTGTGGAACAACCTTCTTCATATATTTAGCAAGTAGCTGATCAAAAGTTGGGCCGACTCTGCTGAGTCGGCCAGACATCCTATAATTGTTTGCTTCCGGGTACCTACGTTACATCTACTCATTTTATTTTGTATATATAGATGATATATTTTACAGCAACATTTCGTGATCTTCTTATATGAAAAGAAAAATTTATTACTAAATTAACTCAAACAAAAAAAAAATAGTTCCAAGTACGAAAGTGATCAAGTCGGCTACTACAACTTTTTTTATTAACTTTGTGATACTAAATAACTTGAAGTGAAAAACTTAATTACCAACAGAAAACATGTGGATCAGGTCTCGGTCACTATAACTTCTTTACTAACTTGTGAACATTCAAGACCGTTAAGAAATTCTAAATTACAAAATCTATGAACTTAATAAAACACACATATGTAGCATGCACTATATACATGATTTCAGAGATATAGTATGGGTAGCATGTGGGGGACACATGCATGTTTAAGCAAAGCACCCCGTGTGAAATGGCCAGGTGGTACTTGGATCGGCATACCACACCCCGAGTGAGCATAAGCTATCTTGTCGTCTTTTTTTTAGACCAAGAATACATGACACTAGCTAGTTAATAAATGCATGTCAACTAATCAGACCATGCTTTCAAGCACAACGATGAGGTGAGTTGACAGGCAGAGGCTACGCTAAGAGCTGGGGGGAGGAGCCAGCTAGCAGTTTGAGTATTGTGATCCGATCCACACCCACCAGGCCACCACCAGCAGACCCGACCCGTTAGCACGACCGGTGGTCTATAAATAGCTGCATGAACCTGCCTGAACGAAGAGCAAGACTCAATACACAAGCAGCTCAAACAATTATTCTTGCTTCCCGCTAGCTCGCAAGAATTAAATGGCTCCACTTCTTCTTCTTGCTTCTCGCACAGCCTGTCGTCCTGGCCTTACAACAAGCCGCCATGATAATGGCCGGCACGGCCTGTCTTCTTCACCGTCACCGGGAAGTAGTAGTAAGCGAAGCCGTAGCCTTAGCTTGAGGCCACGAGCTGAAAAGACGACGACAGGCGGTGAGGGTCATGTTGTGAGCGAAAAGCTGAGCCCCTGGCAAATCCCCAGGAGGGAGTGGTTCCCCCCTAGCTTTATCTTTGGTGCTGCCACTTCAGCATACCAAGTATATAACCTTCTAGCACAAATTAAATGCATGTGTTTATTATATATGTCTTTGATTTGTTGGTAGGAAGGAAATAAAATAGTGCTAATAACTGTTTACTAGTAGTAATTACAGTGAGAAATAGCATGCATGGCAATACAAAATATGATGATGTCAGAATGCTTTTTGATTAATGCATGGTTTGTTTGGCTTGCACAAAAATATATACTATATATGTGTCTGCATAGATTGAAGGGGCTTGGAACGAAGGTGGAAAGGGGCCAAGCACTTGGGACGACTTCTGCCACAACCATCCGGGTACAACAAGCTAGCCACATATATATGCATGCAGCTATATATGTTTACATATATATAATGTACCAAAGAATAAGATGTCGTTTAATAAATTCTTGGTATAGATATATTAAAGTAACCAGCGTATATACATATGACGTGCCCTAATTTCCTGCTGCTGCTTCCTTTTTCTTTTTCATCATCTGTACATGAATAGAGTGGATAGCGGACGGGAGCAGTGGGGATGTTGGAGCAAACTCCTACTATCTGTATAGGGTAAGACTGGAAATACTGGGGGTTGATTTGTTAACCAGAGAAAAGAAAGGGATATATGGATAAAGTGTCCCAACCCTATTCAATTTTGAATAGGAAGAGGATTCCTCCCACATGGATCAACTCGATCCATTTCTTTAGTCCCCGAACCAGCTCTGAAGGGAGTGTGTGTGTAACATTTTGTCGTCATCATTAATTATTTACCGTCAACATTTCCTATACTGATAGGAGGACGTCAGATTGCTGAAGGAAATGGGTATGGACGCCTACAGGTTCTCCATCTCTTGGCCGAGAATACTGCCAAGTAAGTAGTAGTCCGTCGAAAATATAAAAGCAAGATGCATATATGTCGGTTCTACGGTTGTTAGATTGTTTGGGTGCTAATTATTTCACCATATATATATATGCTTATACGGCTTTCAGAGGGGACACTCGAGGGAGGCATTAACCATAAAGGCATCGAGTACTACAAAAAGCTGATCAACTTGTTGAAAGAGAACGGTTATATATACCAGAATCCATCCATTTCTGCTCCTATCTAGTTCGATTAGCTGCTAGCTTATTAGTTAAGGAAAACAGTAACAAATACAAATAGTGCTCGAACTGAGGTTCTGACGAGAGTTGTTGTTTATCCCAGGCATAGAACCATATGTGACACTTTTCCACTGGGACACACCTCAAGCACTGGTGGACAGCTACGGTGGCTTCTTAGATGATAGGATTGTGTAAGTATATATATGGAGTTCAAATACTAATATATATATATATATATAGTCGGTCGTATCTATAATAAATCATTATTTATTAATTGTTGGAAATTTGGTTTTTTTCCTCTTTTACAGAAAAGACTACACAGACTTCGCCAAGGTGTGCTTTGTGCACTTCGGCGACGTCGTGAAGAACTGGTTTACCTTCAACGAGCCACAGACATTCTCCTCTTTTTCCTACGGAACCGGGATTTGTGCCCCAGGGCGGTGCTCTCCGGGACAGAAATGTGCTAACCCAGTTGGGAACTCACTCACCGAGCCGTACATTGTTGGCCATAACCTCCTCCGAGCTCATGCTGAGACTGTCCATCAGTACAACAAGTACTACAGAGTACGTACATTCAACACGCACACGCTCTCGTAAATTGGTAGGTATTAGTACTACTCATATGTATATATATGTTGATGCATGGATCAATATAATGTGCCTCAGGGTAACAAGGACGGCCACATAGGGATGGCATTCGACGTGATGGGCCGTGTGCCGTATGAAAAGATGTTCCTCGACGACCAGGCCCAGGAAAGGTCTGTCGACTACAACCTAGGGTGGTTCGTGGAGCCGGTGGTCCGTGGTGACTACCCCTTCTCCATGAGATCGTTGGTCAAGGATCGGTTGCCCTACTTTACCGACGAAGAGAAAGAGAAGCTAGTGGGATCGTATGACATAATGGGGATAAACTACTACACCTCGAGGTTCTCCAAGCACGTGGATATCTCGACAGGCTACACGCCGGTGCTCAACACCGACGACGCCTATGCCACCCAGGAAAGTAAGAAATTAACAACAGTAACAGCCATATGCATGCTGCTTCTTTTTCACATGCAGTTAATTTCATTGAACACTGCAAATGTGCATGCTAATCATATCCTGCACTTTTTGTATTGTTCTTTGTGTTGCATGCACCAGCGAAAGGACCTGACGGGAATACTATTGGTCCATCTGTACGTATCGTCCTAACACAATGAGACTTTAATTTATTATGATAATAATGCGTATGTTGTTGGGTAATTAATATAATGAAATAACCTTACATTGCTTGATATATCAATACGCATGCGCGCAGATGGGGAATTCGTGGATCTACATGTACCCTAACGGCCTGAAGGACATCCTTATGGTCATGAAGAACAAATACGGGAACCCACCAATCTACATCACTGAGAATGGTACGTGTACGTATATATTTTTGCAGTTTATGACCACAATAATCTCAAATAGAGACCCGGTACGTGCAAATTTTTTGAAACATATATATATGGTGGTTAAGTTGTTCAATTTTTGTTTGTGCAGGAATCGGGGATATTGACAGCAAGGAGAAACCTCTACCCGTAAAAGATGCGTTGAATGACCACGCAAGGCTAGATTACCTCCAGCGCCACATCTCAGTGCTCAAAGACGCAATAGAGTATGTGTGTACGTCATGCATTATTAGTATTTTTTTCTCATATATACATATAAATGGCTATATATACTATTATTATTATGTCGTCGATCGATTACTTTGATGGGTTAATTAATTAATGTTGCAAGCCTGGGAGCGGACGTGCGTGGCCACTTCACCTGGTCTCTGCTGGACAACTTCGAGTGGTGCGGCGGTTACACGGAGCGTTACGGCATCGTCTACGTGGACCGTAGCAACGGCTGCAAGCGCCGCATGAAGCGCTCGGCCAAATGGTTGAAGAAATTCAACCGAGCCGCGCATTCCAAGAAGAAAGACAAGACGGGCATTATTCCGCCGCCGTCGGCTTATTAATTAATTACAACAGTGCGCTGGCATATGTTTTTAGATATATATATAATATATAATATATATGTGTGTGGTCTGTGGTACGTACGGTGTACGTATGTTGCTTGTAAAATAAACCCACCTGTGTTGTGTTGTGGGAACGTACTAAAGTGAAATACTCAACGGATCGGAGGCCTTTGGCTGTTTCCTATACATAATCACATAATCGCACCGATTCGTCTTATGTTTTTCGATTATTATATTTTATGTCTATCTATTTACGCTAAAAACTATACGATTTTATACTTGAACACGGAGTTCGTATATCAATTTACTGCATGCAACTTGAAAAGACAATTTCTTGATTTATGCTATTCGTAATTATCATAAAAAATCAAATCAAAACATTTATGCCCCTAATTCCCGCTGGCGTTCTTAGTTGGACTGATATTAGATTTTTATCAATTATGCTACATGGTGTAAATATTTATGCGACGTTGTATAAGAATTTATGCTCTATGTGCTCATATCATCCAATTCTTTGCGCGTGTGCAGTGGAACGAAAAATATATTCCAAAATTTGCACATGCAATGGAAACTCTCACGATTTGCCATAATTTTTGGATCTGCATAAAAATAGAAACCGCATGTATGTGACTGCCATATTTTCGGAGCTGCCATAAAAATAGGATCATAAATACAACCCACCAGAGCTACCTCTCACATTGGCTCGATATTTACGCTTATAACTGAGGGGTTTTATGCTCAAACCTTAAGGTTTTTACGCTCGAACCTGGAGATGCGTCCACCAGTGAACCACATGCCAGATTTTTTTACGCAGTGTACCATATTGCATAAATATCTACACCGTGTAGCATAATTTGTATAAGTATATATCATAAATTGGTTCTAACGAGCCTAGTTCCATGAGTGTGGGAGAGATTCTATATTTATGGAGAAAATAAAGCATTTAAATAAGATTTTTTGTTTCCATGCATGTCATTCCATTTGCTTCCATCGCACATCCTGCAATCCTAAATTTATGCACATGCAGCAGGAAACATATTTCTACGTAGTGTTCTGAATTGCATAAATACATATATCGTGTAGCATAATTAGTATCAATATATCATAAACTAGTTCTAACGAGTTTAGCTGCATAGCTGTTGGAGCGATTCTATATTTATGTAGAAAAATAAAGAATTAAATAATATTTTTTTCCATGCATGCCAATCGATTTCCTTTCATCGCACATTTCTATCATCCTAAATTTGTGTGCATGTAGCAGGAAACATATATTTACGCAGTGTACCAAATTGCATAAATAAATACAGTGTGTAGCATAATTAGTATCAGTATATATCATATACTAGTTCTAACGAGTTTAGCTGCATGTCTGTTGGAGCGACCCTATATTTATAAAGGAAAATAAAGCATAAATACGATTTTTTGTTTA
Organism: Zea luxurians; assembly: GCA_029449295.1. NCBI lineage: Eukaryota > Viridiplantae > Streptophyta > Magnoliopsida > Poales > Poaceae > Zea > Zea luxurians. The sequence continues at coordinate 146,267,425 of JAOPSE010000003.1, read as the reverse complement.
CATACATGCCAACCCATTTTCTTTTATCGTACATTTTTGCCATCCTAATTTTGTGCACATGCAGCAGGTAATAGATTTTTACGCAGTGTAGCGAATTGCATAAATATCCATATTTTGTAGCATATTTAGTATCAGTATATATTATAAAATGGTCATGACGAGTCTAGCTGCATGACTGTTGCAGCGATCCTATATTTATGAAGGAAATAAAGCATTTAAAAATAGAAACTGCTGCACATCTCTTTCTTAAATTTACGGTAGGGAAACGTGTTTGACTCATACATGCATTACTTTTTTGTGTGCACAGACGTGAGGTGGGGGCGCACACGACAACCTCGCTTGGGGAGTGGGTGGGCCACTGGCCTAGACTAGATCGTAGGGGTGGTCGCTTGGGCTTCCTCTAACTATTCAAAGCCGAGGGCTTCTAATATATATATATATATATATATATATATATATATATATATATATATATATATATATATATATATATATATATATATATATATATATATATATATATATATTGGAAGCACATGGCTTCCAATAGTTACAGTAAGCTCCAGCCACCCCCCATCGGACCAGCGTGGCTGCTAGTCTCCCCCTCCCGCATGTGTCTCATTCCTTGTAAGGTCATATTTTTTTCCATTTGCATGCGCGAGAAATTAGGAAGTATATTCGTTAACCGCTACATGTATCAAAACAAAAAATATATGATTTGAATGCTTTATTCCGTTCATAAATATAGGATCTCTATAACAGCCATGCAGCTAGGTTCGTTAGAAACATTTTATGATATATACTAATATCAATTATGCTACACGGTGTAGATATTTATGCAATACGGTACACTGTGTAAAAACAGTTTTCTACTACATGTGCACAAATTTAGGATGACAAGAACGTGCTTTGAGAGGAAATGTATTGACATGCATGGAAAACACAAAAAATCTGATTTAAATGTTTTATTTCCCTAAATACATGATCTCTCCAACAGTAATGCGGCTAGGCTCGTTGGAACCAGTTTATAACATATACTGATACTAATTATGCTACACGGTGTAGATATTTATGCATTGTGGTACACCACGTAAAAATCTGTTTCCTACTGCATGCACACAAAATTAGGATGACAAGAATTTGTTTCCTACTGCATGCATGGAAACAAAAAATCTGATTTAAATGCTTAATTTCCTTCATGTATATAGGATCTCTCCAACAACCATACATCTAAGCTCGTTAGAACCAGTTTATGATATATACTGAGACTAATTATAGTACACGGTGAAGGTATTTATGCATTACGGTACACTGTGTACAAAATCTGTTTTCTGTTGCATGCACACAAATTTAGGATGGCAAGAATGTGAGTTGAAAGGAAATGGATTGCATGCATTGAAACAAAAATATGATTTTCAATGCTTTATTTCGTTCATAAATATAGGATCTCTCCAACAGCCATGCAGTTAGACTCGTTAAAACCAGTTTATGATATATACTAATACTAATTATGCTACATGTGGAAATTATTTATGTATTACGGTATAATACGTAAAAATCAACAAACATTTACATAAAATGTGAATAGAAATATCATAAATATACAAAAGATAGAAGGAGAGCCATGAACTGATAATGTATCATAAAAATATATTGACGTTGGCATAAATATGTATACAAAATCGCATAAAAAAGGGTCGTCGACCCGCCATCGCTCGCGCCTAGGGAAGTCTGTCGTTGACACTCACGCCTAGTGAAGGCCAGCGTCGTCATGGGAGGTGGGACGCCAGCGTGCGCCACTTAGAGAGGTAGAGAAGTTCTTTAGCACTTGTTGCTCTTATAGATGCGGAATTAACTTGAAGAGCAACCCAAGTGATTTAGAGTGACATAAACAAGCAATAGAACTTAGAGGGGGTGGCGGAAGATCAAATTGTGATGCAAAGTCAAACACACATAAAGACACAAGCGATTTGTTTTACTGAGGTTGGGTTCCAAAGAACCTATGTCCCTATTGAGGTGTCCCAAAGGATGAGATCGCTTTCAATCCTCTTAAGCGATTCCCATATAAAGCTTGAGCCCTCTAGTTTTCCTAAGATTGTGAGACACCATCTCGGTAAGGTACTCGATCCTCTTGCTAGCCTTTACAAGGTTGCAACACCAACACTAAGCACAAGAACATAAGAACACAAAGCACTCACACAAGGCAGTATCAAGATCCAAACTATAATGGGTATGTCCTCACTAATGGCACTTGGGAGGCTATTAAATCTCTATAGAGTGTTGCTCTAATGCATATGAATGAGTATCTCTTGTGCTATTTGGATACTCGAATATGTTGTTTGTGGGGTTATTTACAACCCTAAACCCCTAAAAAGCCATTGGAATGAATGCTGAAAATCTGCTTTGCTCGAGTGCACTAGACCTCCTTCGACCATAGAATCAATGGGATTTTGACCGGGTGCCTTCCATCTCAAGTGGCACTGGACCGGTTCGGTGTGCAATCGGACTGCGCCACGCTAATTGCCCCGTCAGCTAGCTGTTGGAGTCAACCATTGAGCCCGGCCTAGCCATTGAATACATCTGGTTCGATGCACATGGGACTAGCCGGTATGCTAGCCGCCTTCTTCCTGAATTGCAATGCCTCCATGTAAGTGGTTCAGTAGACCACCAGACTGGTCCGGTGTGCCTGGCCATAGGAACTCCTTTGCAGACCTCTCTTGTAAAGTGGTCTAACGCGCCACTGGACTGGTCCGGTGCGCTAGGCCACCAAAGACCAACTTTAGAGCTCTTTGCGATCCAGGTCTCATACATTTGTTCTTTTATAGTAAGGTTGAGATAAATTGAAGTTTATCTTGAGCATTTCTTCTTTTTTTGAATTGTCTTTCTTTAAGGTCCCGTTTGTTTCCTTTCATTTTGAGGATTTGGAATCTTACTATTGGAATAGGCTATTTTTTTAGAATGTGACATTCCACCACTTTCCAAAGTTATCATATAACCCTATCTCAAATTCATGGGGTAGAAATGGAAATTGATTCTATAGATTTACATGCTATTTTTCCGATGTACAACTTATAGCATACTCTTCTACTTGCTTCGTTATAACATGAATATAGTATATAACTATATCTCTAATATGATTTAAGATAATATACAAATATATTGCATATATAAATATATGAACTTAATTAGTTTTGTCTAAATTGTAATTATTAAAATGGAATTCAATTCCAACGAAACAAACGGGGCCTAAGAGTATTCCTATGACTTAGATAGTCATTTTTGGTGATTGTCTAACTAGTATATAGATCTTTACTTCTTTAATTCTTCCAGCTTAGTTTTCTGTTCTAGCTCAACCCTAGCTCCAAAAGCACCTTTTATAAGTTATGTCTTCTCAATCTCTCTAAGGAGCTCAAAACATTTCTAAGGGCATTTAGAACTTATCCAAGTATGTAAACCACTTATACTATACTTTATTCAAAATATGCCCTTCTTAATCTTGGGTTGAGCTATATTTTGTATTGTATGATTATGAACATGCAATCACACACTTAGCAAACATGTTAGTCCATGTGTTGTGTTGGTCATCAAACACCAAAACACTTATAGATATGGCTCAAGGCTCATTCCCTTTCAATCTCCCCTTTTTGGTGATTGATGCCAACACAACCAAAGCAAATATGATATGACTAACTTAAAGACTTATTTGCTATTCAAGATAGGTTCATAAGATGCAAATTAGGTTTAGAACTAAGTTGAGTATAAATGGTTAGCAATTTAAACATATTTTAACCTTATAAAACACCACTTCCTTTTTGACTTGCAAACAAACTATTTTCAAAATTTGAAATTCTTTCTTCCAAAGAGTCTTTTGTTTTGAAATTCTCCCCCTCGTAAATTCAAAACTTTTTCTCTCTTTTAGCAGGTTCAAAAGCAGTTTGGTAAATTCTCCCACTTTTTGCATAAACTCCTCTTTTTGACAAAGATTTTACAAGAGAGTCTCCTGTAGGAAGCGATGATGCCTAAGAGGGGTGAATTAAGACTTCTAAAACTTCTTTCTAAACTAGACCACAAAGTAATCCCTAGAACAAAACCTATGCAAACAAGTTAACTAGAATGTGCAAACTAGGTTTTGTCTATGTGTTGCTATCTCTACCACAAAAGGAGTTATGCAACCTAAGTTCCAATCCTATATAATTTACACTAAGACTAGTAAAGATTGCAACTTAAGTAGAGAGAGTAAATGCGAAAGATTAAAGAGCTAGTAGAGAAACCAAACTCTCATGGATGACGCCAGTATTTTTACCAAGGTACTCGGGGCCATTCCAGGTCCCGACTAATCCTCACTAGTGCCCCTACGCAAAGGGTAGCCCACACAAGGGCCAAGCACCACAGACGAGTAACTCCGTATAGAGCCACAGGCCTTCTCCACGCGCAAGTGATGCTCCGCTTTCGTCTCCTCACGAACACTCCTCGCCATCTCCACTATCGAGCTTCCGGCCAAAACGCTGCGGGCCTCCTTCCCTCCGATACACAGTGGCAGCCGTGACACAAACTCGGTAGTCACGGTCTCGCAAGACTCTCGCCCCACTCGGTACAATTACAATGACTCACACTAGAGCCAAGGCGTTTTGTGGGTTTTTTCTAAACTCACTCAACTCATTAGGAATCACCTAGAGTAAGCGCATAAGCGGTCTAATTAACTTAAGCACTTTGCAAAGCATCTACGCTAATCACCGAGTGATTCTATTAAGCACTTATTGGGTGTTTGATCACATGGAAATGTCTATAACATGTGTTGGTATGTTGCTTGGGCTTCCACACCTTCAAATGGCTGGTTGGAGGGGTATAAATAGCCTCCCTCTCAATTATAGCCGTTGGACAGAAAAGTTGATGTTTCTGTCGTTGGGCGCACCGGACAGTCCGGTGCACATCAGACATGTCCGGTGCCCTGGCCACGTCAGCCGATAGTTGAGGTCTGTAGTAGTCGATCGTTGGAGCTGACTGTTGGCCAGACTGTCTGTTGCACACCAGACAGTACGGTGCTACAGCGCCCGAGAGTCCTCGGCTGTGGACCTCTCTAAACATACTATCAGGTGCGCCACGAGAGCGCTGAGTGACTGCCCTCTTCTTGGATTTCTTCACTATTTCCTTGGGCTTCTGATGATCTTGAGTCTTGGACTTCTATGCATCTTTTAGGTCTTATTTTGAGGTGTTGCATCCTTAGAGCCTCAGTCCAATCCTCTTCGCATCATGTGAACTAAAAACACTAACACTAGCAACCGCAGTAGTTTACGAGCTATGTTGATCATCAAACACCAAAATTAATCAGTAAAATGGGCCGAGGTCCATTTTCCTTACATCTTCTCTTACTTTTAAGAGGGTTTTTATACAAATTGATAAATTAAACTTTAAAAGCCAATTGGTAAAATTCTAAAACATATACCATCATACTAATTGATAAATAAGAAAAAAATGCTCATCTTAAATCTTAAGATGCCAACATACCAATTGATAGATTCACAAAATTCAAGTGGTGGTGTGGTCCATTTGCTTTGGCATATAATTTCTCCCCCTTTGGCATCAAGCGCCAAAAATAGAAAACTTTGAACGGTCTCTCAAACATTACTCACCATAATATATGATACTAATAACATGATTTGAGCAAGCAGTATTTGATACCGACAAATATGCAGTGGTAGTGCTTTCCATTGCCCAAATTCGCCATTTTTAAAATCTCTATTTCCTTTTAAATTTGAGACTACACACACAATAAGCTTGAAAACACTATTAGTCTAAAAAACTTCAACTTGTAGACTATCCTCCCCCTTAATATGTGCATACAAGCGATGAATACTTGGTTTAACCTATGCACTTGGACTTGTGAGGCCTAGGGATGATTTTCTACAATTTGAACCTTGTTACAAGAAAAAATATGAATAACTATACATTTGTACCAATTGAAGGAGCATGAACAAAGGTATAGCACAAATAAGTAATGCATGCAATATTTCAATTCACATTGCAAGAGTCTTGCATACATGCATGTAGAAAAGCACAATATCCGGTCTAGATACACAAAAATAGGGAAGTGAACCAATCATAGACCGGTATACCATTTGATCAACCAATTTACCTCCTATGTCAAGGTTGAGATGTCAATTGGTTCCCATGGACATCTTGATGGATTTAGCATCCTTGAGTTGCTTGACTTGAAATCCTAAAGGGAGCTTCAACTTCACATCATAGACATCTCAAACTCCTTGATCATAATCCTACTAAATTCCTCATAAGACGGTGGGTTAGTAGAAACAAAAATGATGCATTGACATGAATTTAGCAAACAAATGAATCATCAAATGTCTTAGTGAAATAACTAGGATCGACTTTCCAAACCTTAAATGGTTTTGCAATTAAAAATCCCTAAGGCATTCATATCATGCACTTGGTGTTTGCTTAAGCCCATACACTACAGCAATCCAAAGCATCCTTGTCGGCTAACTTAATTACCGTCGGCCCGTGCGCGGGCCGACGGGAATTAATTAATCCCCGTCGGCCAGCAGAAGGCCGACGTGGATTAATTAATTCCCGTCGGCCAGTCAATTTAGCCGACGAGGATTAATTAATTACCGTCGGCCAGTCAAAGTAGCCGACGGGGATTAATTACTTCCCGTCGGCCCACGCACAGGCCGACGACGATTAAGTAACTCCCGTCGGTCGTGCCGCCAGGCCGACGGGAGTTATTCGAAATAACCGACGTCGGGGGCCCTTTCTTCTATCTTCCTGTTTCTTCTTCCTCTACCGAGAAGCGCTGCCGTGCTGCCCTCTCCCCGCGCCCGCCCCACGCCGCCCCACGCCGCCGGTCCCACGCCACCGGTAGCCGCCGCCCACGCCGCCCCGCGCCCTACCCGCGCCCGCCCCGTGCACCGTGCGCCCGCCCATGGCCGCTGCCCGGCCCACGGCCGCCGCCCACCCACGGCCCGCGCCCACAGCCGCCGCCCCCGCCCGCGCGCCCGTCGAGGCCCGCCGCCGACCACGACCGCCGCCGTCCATGGTAGCCGCCGTCTGCTCACGGCCGCGCGCCCGCCCAACGCCGTCGCCCGCCGCGACCTCCCCACATCGACGTCGTCCATCACTGTCGTCCACCGACGTCATCCACCATCGCCGTCCGCGCAAAGCGAGGTATATTATATATATTGTAATGTTTTATTTTCGTCGGTTTTTTGTGGCCGACGGGAGTTAACTGTTATGTGATTATAGTTTGTTTAAATTTGTTAATTAACAGTGTTAGTAGTCTTCATATGACTTTATACATTGTAGTTGCTATTTTTAATTTTATTTTGCAAATATAAAATGTGTTGTTTATTGTTATTAGTTAATGAATTGGATGATGAATGTGATGTGTTATACAAATAGTAGTTATTTCAAATATTATTATTTAATGAATTTGATGTTATGCAAGTATTAATCATGTTAATGTGATGAAGTTATGTTATGTATATATATATAGTTTAACTACTTATCTATAGATGTATGTGTGACGTTTAGAAATATGAATGTCTCACACACGCACTTCTTACTCGTACACACAGCCGCAATAATGGATGATAGACGTGATTGGATGTATGAAGGTTTCAAGAAGGGTGGGTGTCACACAAGTGAATGGTTTGCCAAGACGCAGATGTTTCTGGACCATGCAGCTGCTTTGTCACAAATAGATAATATTAGGTATCCATGCAATAAATGTAGAAATATGACGAGCCACACCAAGAGGCAGGTCACACTACACCTGTGCTCGCATGGTTTTGTGCCAGGCTATAAGGTCTGGTATCTCCATGGGGAGTCACGCCTTGAACGAGCAGCAGAAGTAGAAGTTGATGATGGTGAAGATGATGTCGATAGGATGGACCAGATGCTTGAGGATTTGCAGCCTGAACTGGCACCAGATCATCATGATTCACCTACACCAGAGGTTCAGAAGTTCTTCGACCTACTCAAAGTGTCAGAAGAGCCTCTTCACGGGCACACTGACGTGACCCGACTGATGTCAATCAAGTCCAAGTTTGCATTCTCAATTAATTGTTACAAGGAGCTTGTGGATTTGATTAGCGAGGTTCTTCCTACGGGTCACAAGATGCCCAAAGACATGTACCAGTCCAAGAAATTGCTTGAAGGTCTTGGTATGGAGTATGGGAAGATTGATGTTTGCTAGGACAACTGTATGCTTTTTTGGAAGGAACATGGCAGAGAACAGAAATGCTTAAAATGTGGGAAGTCGAGGTACGTGGAGCTTGTAAATGAAGATTGGGAGAAGGTGGTGACAAAGGTTGCACATAAACAGCTTCGGTACATGCCTCTCACTCCTAGAGTGAAACGTTTGTTTCTCTCGAGGAAGACCGCTATGCACATGAGGTGGCATAAAGATTGTACGAACAGACAAGATGGGTTAATGGTGCACTCGTCAGATGGTGATGCATGGAAGACTCTTGACAAATTTGATCCAGATTTTGCCAGCGATGCAAGAAATGTTCGTATCGGCTTGGCAACTGATGGTTTCACGCCGTTCAATATGACCGCTGCATCGTATTCATGTTGGCCTGTCATTGCCATACCGTACAACCTTCCACCTACTCTTTGCATGAAATATGAGTTTATGTTCCTATGTCTTGTTATACCTGGGCCTGAGCATCCTGGCGTACGCCTCAATGTGATGCTTCAACCACTGATTGAAGAGTTAAAGAAGCTATGGCAAGGTGTGGAAGCCTATGACTGCTTCAAGAAGCAGAAATTCAATCTTCGTGTTGCATATCTGTTCTCGGTTCATGATTTTATGGCGTATGGTATTTTCTCTGGATGGAGCGTGCATGGTAGATTGACGTGTCCTTATTGTGCTAAAGATACAGATTGTTTTTGTCTTAGTGTTGGTGGCAAGATATGTTACTTTGATTGTCATAGATGTTTTCTACCCTTCAATCACCCCTTCAGAAGGCAGAGAAAGGAATTTAGGAAGGGCACCATCGTCACGAAGGGACCGCCCAAGCGACATAGTGGGATAGAAATTACAGAAGAGCATATGAAACTTGTCCTAGACGAGAGTGGGAAAAGGTATCAAGGTTTTGGTGAGGAGCATAACTGGACTCACATATATGGCTTGTGGGAGCTTCCTTATGCTAAGTCATTGATTTTGATGCACAACATCGACATCATGCATCAAGAGAGTAACTTTTGCCAAGCCCTCATAAATACATGCATGGATTTCCCTGATAAAACGAAAGACAATGACAAGGCATGCATGGACTTAGCAGTGATATGTGATCGTCCAACCCAAGTGCTTAGAGAAAACGGAGGCAAACCAAAAGCTGACTATTGTCTGAAATCTAAGCAACGGAAAGAAGTGATGAAGTGGATGAAGGATATTAAATTCCTCGATGGTTATGCCGCTGGTTTTAGAAGATCTGTGAACTTGAAGACAATGAAGATGAATGGACTGAAGAGCCATGACTTCCACATAATTATGGAGAGGCTCATGCATGTAATGTTTCGTGGTTACATTTCCAAAGCTGTGTGGAAAACGTTAGCTGAAGTTAGCTATTTCTACAGACAGTTGTGTGCTAAAGAAATCAGAAGAGATGTGATGGAACAACTGGAGAAAGAGGCACCGGTGCTTTTGTGCAAATTGGAAAAAAATATTTGTGATATATGTTATGTGTTTGTAATGTGGCTGTTATGTGTGATTTATGTTATGTGTGATATATGTTATGTGTGCAGAAATAGTGACCTAATTTAGTGCTGTTTTTATAGCAGTATAGAGTAATTCTCGTCGGCCCAGTTAATTCCCGTCGGCTATGGTCGAATCGACGGGAATTAATTAATAACTCCCGTCAGCCCAGTTAACTCCCGTCGGCCACGTAGGACCGACGGGAATTAATAATTAACTCCCGTCGGTCTGGGGAACCGACGGGGATTAATCGATAACGCCCGTCGGCCAGCACAACCGACGGGAGTTAGCCGTAATTCCCGTTGGCTAGTTAGTGGCCAACGGGAATTAATTATTCCTGTCAGCCGTCAACGGGAATAACCTTATCCCCGACACCTGACGCCTGTAGGCTGACAACCGACGAGAATAAGCCCTAAACCCACAGGAATTACTTATTCCCGTCGGTTTAATGCTTATTCCCGTCGGTTCTTGGCCGACGGTAATTAAGTGTTTTTCTGTAGTGATAGAGCGCCTTATGAGATTAAATACATGGTTAGGATACTTATTGTCCTCAAAGTTGGGAGATTGCTCAACTTAGACCGGTTCCTTGATGGGTCCATTTAGGAATGCACTCAATCCTATTGAAGTTGTTGAGCTTTTCTTGTACATCCGCCACCCAATCTAGATCCCTTAAAGCATATTCTACCCTGAAAGGCTTAAGAGAATATACACAAAAGAGTAATGCTCACAAAGGAAAAATTGTAATTCTAGAACGAGTGATTACTCCCTTATGTAAGTCTCTAAGGATCATGATAGACTCTTGAATCTGACACTTGACTTTGTCTTCATCCTCTTTGTTTAAGTTTTCTTCAACTCCTCCTTGATAATTGCCAGTGTCTTGTGCTTCTTGCTCCTCATCTTGAGTTGGAGATTGAGCATGGAATGAGCATGGTTGATCTTGTTCTTGATGAGGCTCTTACGGACAAACATCTCTGTAGGAAACGGTGAGCCTAAGACGGGGGTGAATTAGGACTTCTAAAAACTATCTCTAAACTAGGACACAATTAAATCCCTAGAGCAAAACCAATGCAAATAAACAATCTATAATCTGCAAAAATTGTTGCTATGTCTACCGCAAAGCCTAAGTTTCAATCCTAAATAATCTAACTAGAAAGGCGAGATTGAAACTTGAATACTTAATATAAATGCAGAAGGTAAAGAGCAAGGTAAAGATGCAAACTCTCGTGGATGACACCAGTATTTTTACCGAGGTATCCGGAACCACGCAAGGTTCTGACTAATCCTCGTTGGTGCCCCTATGCAAAGGGTAGCCCACGCGAGGGCCAAGCACCTCGGTCGAGTAACTCTGTAGAGAGCTGAGGGGCTTCTCCACGCGCAAGTGGTGCTCCGCTTCCGGCTCCTCTCGGACGCTCCCCGCCGTCTACACTATTGAGCTTTTGGCCAAAACGCAGCGGGCCTCATTGCCTTCGGTACACGGTGGCGGCCATGACACAAACTCGGTTGTCACGGTCTCGCAAGACTCTTGCCCACTCGGTACAATTACAACGACTTGCGCAAGAGCCGAGGGGTTGTGTGGTTTTTCTAAACTAACTCAACTAACTACGATTCACATAGAACAAGCGCATAAGAGGTCTAACTAACCTAAGCACTTCGCAAAGCACCTACGCTAATCACCGAGTGATTCTATTAAGTACTTGGGTGTATGAGCACTTGGAAATGTCTACAATATGTCTTGGTATGTTGCTTGAGCTCCCACACCTCTAAATGGCCGGTTGGGTGAAGTATATATAGGCCTCAACTCAAATATAGTCGTTGGAAAGCGGTTCTGCAGCTTTCTGCCGCGCACCGGACATGCCATGTGTACTAGCCGTTAAAGGTAGCTGTTGGAGCTTCCAAAGATGGCGCCCCGGACAGTCCGGTGTGCACCGGACAACCCATGCTCGTTTGTCATATTTTTGCCATAACTTTTAACTCTGAACTTCGATTTCGATGATCTTTTACTTTTTGGAAAGCTTATGAAATTCTCTACATCCCAGAGTTGAAGCCATACCATTTTGAGCAAATTTGGCACACCGGACATCCCATATGCTGCTGCAGTTTTTTTAGTAATTCCTACTTTGTATTATGGGCATAACTTTTAGCTATGAACTATTTTTATGATCTTGGAATTTTTGGAATACTTATAAAACTCTCTACATCTCAGCGTTGAAGCCATGTCTGTTTGAGTAGATTTAATTTTGTGAAACACTTCCAATTCAGTTAGCCCTTTCTCTCAACTTTGTCAACTTCACTTTTGTTTTGTAGCTTTGCATCCCACTTCTACTTCTTGATGTGTTGGACTCTTAGCATGTATAAAGTGTCTTCAATATGACTTTGTAATGTCTTCTTATAGATCTTATAATGTCTTCTTTGAGGTGTTGCATCCTCAGAGCCTCAGTCCAATCCACTTCGCAACCTGTGAACTACAACACACAAACACTTGGGAAATATTAGTCCACAAGGTTATGTTAATCATCAAACACAAAAATCACTTAGACAAATGGGTTGTGGTCCATTTTCCTTACAATCTCCCCCTTTTTGGTGATTGATGACAACACAACCAAAGCAAGCAAGTATAATAAACATTTTGATGAAAATATGCAATCTACTTGCTAGGATGCATGAATGTCCCCACAATGTGAGATTATGGACTTAAGCCTCCCCCTAACTCCATAATCCACATACTTCCTATTTTAGACCAAAGATATCTGTAGAACCAAAACCACTTGTAAGATCAAGATTTTAAAAGTTTGAAATTGGGTGGTGTTTAGTGTTTGATATATTTTGAGTTGCTTTGGTCCCTAAAACTTCTCCCCCTTTGGAATCAAACACCGAAAAGGAAGACATTAAAAGCATATAGGAAGCAAAAAGACTTGCCCTGAAAGGATTTACTACTTGTAGCTCTAAATCTTACTCCCCTAAACGAGTGTTCTCCTCCTTTGAAAGAATATTCTCCCTCTTTGTCATAGACGAAGATATACTCCCCCTGTCGGAGATCCTCTACTTAGGAAAAGCACATGAGAAAGATAGGGACAAGACATGATTGATTAGACTAACTCCCCCTATGGATAGGTAAAAGATATATTTTGACAACATATGCATTTATAGCAACACGGGAAGCATACGATTTGTAATATAGTATAATCAAATTCTGGAGAAGACATGTAAATGATACCAATTGTGGAATGAAACCACTTGTGGAATCAATTGAAAATTTTTGTAGATTTGCTGTGGAAGCTTATTGTCTTTCTCTGGGGACTCCATTTTCCTTCAATGAGACTACTACACATAATAGACTTGAAAACAAGTATTAGTCTCAAAGATTTAGATTATAGAGTAACCTCCCCCTAAAAGTGTGCATAAAAGTTTTGAATACTTGTAGGAGAATTGCACTTTGATTTTGATATCAAGAGGGGCAAATTATCATGTATGATATAAACTTTGAAGCATTAGTGTCATTTACTTAGGAATGTTAAATAAGCTATGTGTCGTGCTTAACTAAGCATTTTAAACCATGTAGGTTTGCTCATGAATATGAACTGAAAACGAGCATTCCTTCCAAATGATTGACCTAGTGTGCATGCAATTATAATCAAAAGTAAATACCACATGTAATACTAGGCATGTAAGGTAAAAAAGAGAATAGATACTCATATCGAAAAACAAAAAATACAATAAATCTAGTTACCTTTGTCATGGGTGGGGAATTTGGATCCAAAGTATTCACTAACCCACTTGACAATAGACTTGATCCAATATGATGCATCCCATGATATACATCCCAATTTTACCAAGTCTCCAAATTTCTCGAAGTCCTTCGGACTTCTCACTTACCTCTTGGGATCCAAACATTCTTGGTGCTTTTCATGGTTGAGATAATTTCCTTTGGCACCTAGATGTGTTTGGCCCCCTTTCCTTTGTTGGCTTGGTTGTTATCCTTGATTGCTATCACCTTTCCATTCTTTTTCTTCTTGATCAAATATGGTGTAGCGGCCTTTTTGTCCATCTTGCTAATGTAGGTGTTGGAGATTTTTTTGTTGGCTTGAGCTCTTGCTTTTGCTCATCCCCGGTCTTCGCCTTGCATTGGTAAGACTTGTGGCCTTCCTTGTGGCATAGCCTACAAATCACAGTTTCTCCCTCCACAGACTTGTTCACTCCCGCAGTGGTGTTATCCTGAGGAGGTTGGATTTGTTTGGCTTTGCCTTTCTTGTCATACAAGGCCTTGCCAAGGCAAGCCACCTCTTGCTTTAATTGCTCATTCTCCATTGCAATCTCATCCGAACATGTTTCTATAACAACATTCTTAACAAGAACTTGATTGCAGGGATTAGAATCATCAATTAAATCAAAGCAAGAAGTAGAAGCATCTTTCTTAATGATTTTAGGAATTTCAATTAAAGATGCTCCTGGGGTGCTACCGATGTTTTCTAGCTTAGTAGTTGTAAGGAAAATGGACCCCGGGCCTTTTGGCTAATTGAGTTTTGGTGTTTGATGAACAACACAATCCGTGAACTAATAAGTTTTCTAGTGTTTGTGTTTGTAGTTCACAGGATGCGAAGAGAATTGGACCAAGGCAATGAGGATGCAACACCTCAAAAGAAGACATAAAAAGATGCATAGGAGTCCAATACTCAAGAACAAAGAAGCCCGAAGAAATCAGCGAAGAAATCCAAGATAAGGGCTGTCAGCCAGCGCCTGGTGGCGCACCGGACATTGGTGTCCGGTGTGCACCGGACTGTCCGGTGAGGCACCAGACAGTCTGCGCAGAGAGGCCGCAGACAGGCGCTCTCTGGCTGTAGCACCGGACTGTCCGGTGTGCACCGGACTGTCCGGTGTGCCAACGGGCAGAAGGCAACGGTCGGATCCAACGGTCGACTGCTACAGGCGCCAACGGTCGGCTGACGTGGCGTGCACCGGACATCTACTGTGCAGTGTCCGGTGGTGCACCGGACTGTCCGGTGCACCCGACGACAGAAAGCTGCTGCTTTCTGTCCAATGGCTAGTTTGGGATGTGGAGGCTATAAATACCACCCCAACCGGCCATTCTCAAGTGTGGGAGCCCAAGCAACATACCAAGACACATAGTGCATATTTCCAAGAGCTCAAACACCCAAGTGCTTAATAGAATCACTCGGTGATTAGCGTAGGTGCTTTGCGAAGTGCTTAGGTTAGTTAGACCGCTTTAGCGCTTGCTCTAGGTGAACCCTAGTTAGTTGAGTGAGTTTTGTAAAACCACACAACCCCTCGGCTCTTGCGTGAGTCATTGTAATTGTATCGAGTGGGGCGAGAGTCTTGCGAGACCGTGACAACCGCGTTTGTGTCACGGCCGCCACCGTGTACCGGAGGGAACGAGGCCCGCGGTGTTTCGGCCGGAAGCTCGATAGTGAAGACGGCGGGGAGCGTCCGAGAGGAGCCGGAAGCGGAGCACCACTTGTGCGTGGAGAAGGCCCGCGGCTCTCTACGGAGTTACTCGACCGAGGTGCTTGGCCCTCGCGTGGGCTTCCCTTTGCGTAGGGGCACCAACGAGGATTAGTCGGGACCTTGCGTGGTTCCGGATACCTCGGTAAAAATACCGGCGTCATCCACGAGAGTTTGCTTCTCTACCTAGCTCTTTACTTTCCGCATTTATATTAAGCATTTAAGTTTCAATCTTGTAGTCATACTTGTTTAGTGTAGATTGAAACTTAACCTTTGCGGTAGAGATAGCAACACTTAGACAAAACCTAGTTTGCACACTCTAGTTTGATTACTTGCAAAGGTTTTGCTCTAGGGATTTAATTGTGGCCTAGTTTAGTAAAAGTTTTGGAAGTCCTAATTCACCCCCCCTCTTAGGCGTCACCTGTTTCCTACAAGTGGTATCAGAACCCGGTTTGGCTCATTTGAAACGCTTTAGCTTCACCGCTAAAAGAGTCGATGCTTGTTTAGAGGAAGGGATGGATACCCATAGGCCACCACACTTCGACGGCACTAACTTCCCATATTATAGTGCTAGAATGGCTTGTTACCTAGAGGCCGTTGATCTAGGTGTTTGGAGAGTCACTCGTGACGGGATGAAACCCCTCAAGAATCTCGAGAAACCCACCACAAGTGAGGAAAAAGAAATCCACTTAAATGCTAGAGCCAAAAATTGCCTGTATGAATCTCTTAGCATGGATATTTTCAATCAAGTATTTACCCTGAAAACTGCTAATGAGATTTGGCTAAAATTGCATGAGCTCCATGACGGCACATCCAATGTCCGTGAGCAAAAACATTGCCTAGTCTTAAATGAGTATAATTCTTTTGCTATGAAAGATGATGAGCTTGTTAGAGACATGTATTCTCGTTTGAATCTAATTATCAATGAGCTCAATTCTATTGGGATTAATAAGCTAGGTGATGCGGACATTGTGAGGAAGATTATCTCCCTGCTACCACAACAAAGATATGGGAGCATCATCACCATCCTTCACAACATGGAGGACTTGAGCAACATGACCCCGACCATCGTGATTGGGAAAATTGCGGCTTTTGAGATGTCGCGAAAAATGAGTCGAGGAGAGGAGCCAACTTCCTCAAGACCATATGCTTTTGCATGTGATGAAAGGAAGGGCAAAAAGAAGGCTCCCACTCCAAGTTCCTCAAGCGAAGAAGATGAAGAAGAAGAAGAAAGTGATGATGATGAAGATAATCAACCATGCACATCATCCTCCGAGGACGAAGAAACAATCCGACGCGTCGGAAAGGTAATGAGGATGATCCGCAAGATTAATCTAATGGGTGTGCCCCTGCAGGTCGAGGATCTCCTCTTTAACATTGACAGGAAAAAGCAAAGGAAGAGAGGATGCTTCGCATGTGGGGAGAAGGGCCACTTCAGGGACAACTGTCCAAATATGGCCAAACCCAAAAAGGAGAGGAGCAAAGGCAAGGCTCTAACAAGTGTTAGAACGTGGGATGATTCTTCAAGTGAAAATGAACCTCCAAGGACGCGCAGCCACCGGCCCTCGTCACGATCATCACGGTCATCACACAAATGCCTCATGGCAAGAGGTAACAAAAGCACTCCATCCTCTAGTGATGAAAGTAGTAGTGATGATGAAGGTGAGGGAAAGGCCTCTCTAGATGAGCTTGCGGAAGCCGTAGAATTTTTCCAGGATGTTTGCACTAAGCAAAAGGCTCAACTTAAAACTTTGAAAAATAAGTTGGTTAGCTCTCAAAATGATTACAAAGGTTTGCTAGAAAAATTTGAAACTTTTGCAAACTTAAATAGTGAGCTATCAACTAAAATTGAGCTATTAGAATCTAGTGCTCCATCCACTGCTACCGATGATGGCCTTATTAAAAAGAATGAAAAACTAAAAGCTAAGTTAGCTAGCTCCCAAGAAGCTATTGAAAATTTGCTAAAGAAAATGGAAATTCTTAGCATACACAATAATGAGCTAACTACTAAGCTAGAAAACATTGGTAGCACCCCAGCAGCATCTTTAGTTGAAATACCTGAAATAATTAAGAAAGATGTTTCTACTTCCTGCTTTGATTTAATTGATGATTCTAACCCCTGCAACCAAGTCGTTGTTGAGAATATTATTGTAGAGACATGTTCGGATGAAGTTGCAAAGGAAAATGAACAATTAAAGCAAGAAGTGGCTCACCTTGGAAAGGCTTTGTATGACAAGAAAGGCAAAGCCAAACAAATCCAACCTCCACAGGATAACACCACTGTGGGAGTGAACAAGCCTATGGAGGGAGAAATTGTGATTTGTAGGCTATGCCACAAGGAAGGCCACAAGTCTTTCCAATGCAAGGCGATGACCGGGGATAAACAAAGGCAAAAGCTCAAGCAAAAGCCATCAAGCAAAATCTCCAACACCTACATCAAAAAGGTGAACAAAAAGGATGCTACACCATACTTGATCAAGAAGAAAAAGAATGGAAAGGTGATAGCAATCAAGGCCAACAAGCAAGCCAACAAAGGAAAGGGGGCCAAACGCATTTGGGTGCCAAAGGAAATAATTTCAACCATGAAAAGCACCAAAAAGGTTTGGATCCCGAAAGGGAAGTGAGTGGACCAAAGGTCCTCGGGAAATTTGGAGACTTGGCAAATTTGGATGTATATCATGGGATACATCATATTGGATCAAGTTTATTGCCAAGTGGGTTAGTGAAAATTTTTGACCCAAATTTCCCACCCATGACTAAGGTAACTAGTTGTATTATATTTCTCGTTTTTAGGTATGCGTATCTATTTACCTTTTATCTAGTTTACCTTTCTTGCCTAGTATTACATTTGTTATGTACTTTTGTTCAAAATCATGCATACTAGGTAAATCATATTGTAGGATTGCTTGTTTTTAAATTCATATACTTGAGCAAACCTACATGGCTTAAAATGTTTATTTAAGCACGACACATAGCTTCTATATCTCTCCATAGTAAATGATGCATAAATTGAAAATTTTGATTCCTACAAGTTGTATCATTTAACTTATATGTGCCAAAGTTAGGATTATGGATAATTTACCCCTCTTGATATCAAATCAAAGTGCATGTCTCCTACAAGTATTCAAAACTTGTATGCACACCCATAGGGGGAGGTTACTCTATAATCTAACACTTTGAGACTAACACCTTTTCAAGTCTATTTCTTGTGATAGTCTCATTGTAAGGAAAATAAGGTCCCCGGAGAAAGACAACAATCTTCCACTGCAAAATCTCCAAGAACTCTCATGTCTCTCAAGCTCGCCATTGATCTTCAATCGGTATCTTTTGAGACTACATTCAGTATCGTTTACATGTCTTCTCCAATATTTGATTAGACTATATTTCATATCATATGCTTCCATGTTGCTAAAAATGCATAAGTAGTTAACTCATATTATGTTACCTATGCATAAGGGAAGTTAGTCTTTTCAAATCATGTCTTGCACCTCTAATTTTCACATGATTTTTCCTAAGTAGAGGATCTCTGTCAGGGGGAGTATTTCTTCATCTCTAAAAAGGGGGAGAAACTTCTTTCTAAAGAGAACACTCATTTAGGGGGAGTTCCTTTCAACTGGTATCATTCATGTGGTTTAATTTAATATCCTTCTAAGTGATATCATTTGATAAGATTCTTGATGAGGGCAAGCTTTTTTTTACTTCCTACATGCTTTTAATGTCTTCCTTTTCGGTGGTTGATGCCAAAGGGGGAGAAGTTTAAGGACCAAAGCAATGAAAACTATATCAAACACCAAACACCACCAATTTTAAATTTTATATCTACAAATGGTTTTTCCAGTGGTTTTGGTTATTTGGTCCAAAATAGGAAGTAAGTGAATTATGGAGTTATGGGGAGGCTTAAGTCCATAATTTCACATTATGGGGACTATCATGCATCTTAGCAAGTAGATTGCATATTTTCACTCAAATACTTGTATTATTTGCTTGCTTTGGTTGTGTTGTCATCAATCACCAAAAAGGGGGAGATTGTAAGGAAAATGGACCCCGGGCCTTTTGGCTAATTGAGTTTTGGTGTTTGATGAACAACACAACCCGTGAACTAATAAGTTTTCTAGTGTTTGTGTTTGTAGTTCACAGGATGCGAAGAGAATTGGACCAAGGCAATGAGGATGCAACACCTCAAAAGAAGACATAAAAAGATGCATAGGAGTCCAATACTCAAGAACAAAGAAGCCCGAAGAAATCAGCGAAGAAATCCAAGATAAGGGCTGTCAGCCAGCGCCTGGTGGCGCACCGGACTGTCCGGTGAGGCACCAGACAGTCTGCGCAGAGAGGCCGCAGACAGGCACTCTCTGGCTGTAGCACCGGACTGTCCGGTGTGCACCGGACTGTCCGGTGTGCCAACGGGCAGAAGGCAACGGTCGGATCCAACGGTCGACTGCTACAGGCGCCAACGGTCGGCTGACGTGGCGTGCACTGGACATCTACTGTGCAGTGTCCGGTGGTGCACCGGACTGTCCGGTGCACCCGACGACAGAAAGCTGCTGCTTTCTGTCCAACGGCTAGTTTGGGATGTGGAGGCTATAAATACCACCCCAACCGGCCATTCTCAAGTGTGGGAGCCCAAGCAACATACCAAGACACATAGTGCATATTTCCAAGAGCTCAAACACCCAAGTGCTTAATAGAATCACTCGGTGATTAGCGTAGGTGCTTTGCGAAGTGCTTAGGTTAGTTAGACCGCTTTAGCGCTTGCTCTAGGTGAACCCTAGTTAGTTGAGTGAGTTTTGTAAAACCACACAACCCCTCGGCTCTTGCGTGAGTCATTGTAATTGTATCGAGTGGGGCGAGAGTCTTGCGAGACCGTGACAACCGTGTTTGTGTCACGGCCGCCACCGTGTACCGGAGGGAACGAGGCCCGCGGCGTTTCAGCCGGAAGCTCGATAGTGGAGACGGCGGGGAGCGTCCGAGAGGAGCCGGAAGCGGAGCACCACTTGTGCGTGGAGAAGGCCCGCGGCTCTCTACGGAGTTACTCGACCGAGGTGCTTGGCCCTCGCGTGGGCTTCCCTTTGCGTAGGGGCACCAACGAGGATTAGTCGGGACCTTGCGTGGTTCCGGATACCTCGGTAAAAATACCGGCGTCATCCACGAGAGTTTGCTTCTCTACCTAGCTCTTTACTTTCCGCATTTATATTAAGCATTTAAGTTTCAATCTTGTAGTCATACTTGTTTAGTGTAGATTGAAACTTAACCTTTGCGGTAGAGATAGCAACACTTAGACAAAACCTAGTTTGCACACTCTAGTTTGATTACTTGCAAAGGTTTTGCTCTAGGGATTTAATTGTGGCCTAGTTTAGTAAAAGTTTTGGAAGTCCTAATTCACCCCCCCTCTTAGGCGTCACCTGTTTCCTACAGTAGTTAGCTCATTATTGTGTATGCTAAGAATTTTCATTTCTCTAGCATGTTTTCAATAGCTTCTTGAGAGCTAGCTAACTTAGCCTTAAGTTTTTACATTCTTTTTTATAAGGCTATCATCGGTAGTTGAGGATGGAGCATTAGACTCTAATTGCTCAATTTTAGTTGTTAGCTCACAATTCAAATTCGCAAATGTTTCAAATTTTTCTAGCAATCATTTATAATCAATTTGAGAGCTAATCAACTTATTTTTCAATGTTTTAAGTTGAGCCTTTTGTTTAATACATACATCCTCAAAATATTTAATGGCATGCACAAGTTCATCTAAGGAGGGTTTTCCTTCATCATCACTATCATCACTAGAGGATGGGATACTTGTTTTACCTCTTGCCATAAGGCATTTGTGTGATGACTGTGAAGAGCGTAACAAAGAGCGGTGGTTGGGTGTCCTTGGAGGTTCGTCTTCGATTGAAGAGTCATCCCAAGTTTTGACACTTGTAAGTGCCTTGCCTTTGCTCCTCCTCTTTGTGGGTTCGACTATATTTGGACAGTTGTCCCTGAAGTGGCCCTTCTCCCCACATGCAAAGCATCCTCTCTTTCTTTGCTTTTTCCTATCAATGTTAAAGAGAAGATCCTCGACCTACAGGGGCACACCCATTAGATTAATCTTGCGAATCATCCCCATTAACTTTCTGATGCATCGGACTGTATCTTCATCCTTGGAGGATGATGTTGACGGTTGATCATCTTCTTCATCATCATCTTCTACTTCCTCTTCTTCACTTGAGCTTGGAGCCTTCTTCTTGCCTTTCATCTTTTTGTGTTCA
Source organism: Zea luxurians (assembly GCA_029449295.1). Lineage (NCBI taxonomy): Eukaryota > Viridiplantae > Streptophyta > Magnoliopsida > Poales > Poaceae > Zea > Zea luxurians. The sequence continues at coordinate 146,246,011 of JAOPSE010000003.1, read as the reverse complement.
TCGCATGCAAAAGCATATGGCTTTGAAGAAGTAGGCTACTCTTGTTGACCCATTTTCCGCGACATCTCAAATGCCGCAATTTTTCCAATCACAATCATTGGGGTCATTTGGCTCAAGTCCTCAAGGTTGTGAAGTATGCTGATGATGCTCTCATATCTTTGTTGTGGTAAAAGGGAGATGACCTTCCTCACAATATCTGCATCACCTAGCTTATTAATTCCAATAGAGTTGAGCTCATTAATCACAAGATTTAATCGTGAATACATGTCTCTAGCAAGCTCATTTTATTTCATAGCAAAAGAATTATATCATTTAAGACTAGGCAATGTTTTTGCTCACGGACATTAGATGTGCTGTCATGGAGCTCATGCAATTTTAGCCAAATCTCATTAGCAATTTTCAAGGTAAATACTTGATTGAAAATTTCCATGCTAAGAGATTCATACAAGCAATTTTTGGCTTTAGCATTCAAATGGATTTCTTTTTTGTCACTCGTTGTGAGCTTCTCGGGATTCTTAGGTGGTTTCATCCCGTCATGAGTGACTCTCCAAATACATAGATCAACTGCTTCTAGATAACAAGCCATTCTAGCACTATAATATGGGAAGTTAGTGCCATCAAAGTGTGGTGGCCTATGGGTATCCATCCCCTTCTTCTAAAAAGTGTCGGCTCGATTAAGGGTGAAGCTAAAACGTTTTAAATTAGCCAAACCGGGCTCTGATACCACTTGTAGGAAACGGTGATGCTTAAGAGGGGGTGAATTACGATTTCTAAAAACTTCTCTAAACTAGGCCACAATTAAATCCCTGGAGCAAAATCTATGCAAATAAATAATCTAGAATGTGCAAACTAGGTTTTGTCTAAATGTTGCTATCTCTACCGAAAAGCCTAAGTTTCAATCCTAAATAATCTAACTAGAAAGGCGAGATTGAAACTTAAATACTTTATATAAATGCAGAAGGTAAATAGCAAGGTAAAGATGCAAACTCTCGTGAATGACACCGGTATTTTTGCTGAGGTACCCGGAACCACGCAAGGTTCCGACTAATCCTCGTTGGTGCCCCTATACAAAGGGTAGCCCACGCGAGGGCCAAGCACCTCGGTCGAGTAACTCTGTAGAGAGCTATGGGCCTTCTCCACATGCAAGTGGTGGTTCGCTTCCGACTCCTCTCGGATGCTCCCCGCCGTCTTCACTATCGAGCTTCCGGGAGAAACACCACGGGCCTCGTTCCCTTCAGTACACGGTGGCGGCCGTGACTCAAACTCAGTTGTCACGGTCTCACAAGACTCTCGCCCCACTCGGTACAATTACAACGACTAGCACAAGAGCGAGGGGTTGTGTGGTTTTTCTAAACTCACTCAACTAACTAGGATTCACCTAGAGCAAGCGCATAAGCGGTCTAACTAACCGAAGCACTTCGCAAAGCACCTCCGCTAATAACCGATTGATTCTATTAAGCACTTGGGTGTATGAGCAGTTGGAAATGTCTACAATATGTCTTGGTATGTTGCTTAAGCTCCCACACCTCTAAATGGCCGGTTGGGTGAAGTATATATAGGCCCCAACTCCAATATAGTCGTTGGAAAGCGGTTTTGCAGCTTTCTGCGGCGCACCCCGGACAGGTGCACCGGACTATCCGATGGTGCACCGAACATGCCACATGTACTAGCCGTTAAAGGTAGCCGTTGGAGCTTCCGAAGATGGCGCACCGGACAGTCCGGTGTGCACCGGACAACCATACTTGCTTGTCGTATTTTGGCCATAACTTTTAGCTCCGATCTCTGATTTCGATGATCTTGTACTTTTTGGAAAGCTTATGAAATTCTCTATATCCCAGAGTTAAATCCATACCATTTTGAGCAAATTTGACGTATTGGACAGTCCGGTGTGTACCAGACATCCCATATGCTGTTGCAGTTTTTTCAGCAATTCCTACTTTGTACTGTGGGCATAACTTTTAGCTATGAACTCCTATTTTGATGATATTGAACTTTTTGGAAAACTTATAAAATTATCTACATCTCAGAGTTGAAGCCATGTTAGTTTGATTAGATTACTTTTGTGAAACACTTCCAATTCAGTCAGCCCTTCCTCTCAACTTTGTCAACTTTACTTTTGTTTTGTAGCTTTGCCTCCCACTTCTACTTCTTGATGTGTTGGACTCTTAGCATTTATAAAGTGTCTTCAATATGACTTTGTAATGTCTTCTATAGGTCTTATAATATCTTCTTTGAGGTGTTGCATCCTCAGAGCCTCAGTCCAATCCACTTCGCATCCTGTGAACTACAACACACAAACACTTGGGAAATATTAGTCCACAAGGTTATGTTGATCATGAAACACCAAAATCACTTAGACAAATGGTTTGGGGTCCATTTTCCTTACAATCTCCAATGGACATGTTCTTCAAAGCGATACTTGAAGCCTCTTCATCATCTAAATCATCAAGATCAACTTTCTCTACTAGAGAGCCATTAGTTCCAAAATACAAAAGATATAGAATGTGTTGCCCCTATATTTATGCATCAAGTATTTGAATGGCTTGTCCAATGCACATTTAACTTTATTTAGAGTCCTAAGGAAAATGTATCATATATATTGGACAAGGTATGATGAGATATACAAAATTAAACTAATGCCTAAGAATACTTACTAAGACACCACTTTATTTTACCATTTGGAGAGATTCTAGAACCTATAGTGGTGTGATCTTTAGCATTCTCCGTTCTTCCTTTGTGTGAGACTATGTTTGTCTCCTTCCTTTGAATTTGAAAAATACTTGCAAAGAGACATTAGTAGTACAAGGGATTATTTGATAAATGATGATATCATGTATAAGAGAGATATTCAAATCATCATTTGCAAGGCTTAAAGGCATGAATTAAATTCCTTTTAGTTGGTGCATACAAGAAGTGCATTATGCACTATATGACAACTTTAAGCACACATGAATTTAACCTTTAGATTGGTATTTTATTTTGCAAGAATGCATCATATCTAAAAGATTACCTATTGAAAAGGAACTATCAAGGATAATTTAGTGAATTAGTTCACATACCTTTGTCTTTTACTTTTCTTCCTTTAGGTGAAGAGAAACCTTCAAGCTTGTTCTTTTGCGAAATGAGTAAGCATACTCTCTTTTTACTGATTTTCATAAATGAGCTCAAAGAGAGAATCATTAGTAACACAAGTATTAATTCCCTATTTAGCAACCTTTAGAATATGGAATACATGTAGTTTACTAATAAAAGGGAACTTCATGATATGAACTAAGTTGCATTTACATTCTCATGCACATTCTTAACAAATTAGAACTAACATGAATAATTAATTAAGTTACAAAGGCAATTTTAATTCATAGCATGATGAGTGACTAATGAGGAAGAATCAAATCCCATTAAGACAAGAGAGAATACATCACATGGCATTGGATTGATCTTCCTTGAATGTTGATCGCCACTCTCCTTTTGAGAAACTTGTTCTCATGTTGTGAAACTACATGTAGGTTTAGATAAAAATATTAGTTTCACAACTCTAGTCATAAAGATAATTTCCTACTCATAAGTGCTCTAAGAATTTGAATTTCTCGCATACCACCTTGTTAACTTAAGAACTTTGGATTGTTCTCTTTACGTCTAGAGCAAAGGCAACAAGATAAATGATTGAAATATGCCAAGAGACACTTACAACCATTTCACACATATAGATTGCCATATTATAAGAGTGATGAATGTGGAATATATCATATGAGAGAATCTTTCTCCAAAGTGATGTAATACCATTAACACCATTCTTAAGTGTCTTCTTTTTCCTATGTGACATATTGGAACATCATTTGCTTCTTACAACACAAGATCTTGCTCAAAATGAACATCATTTGCTCAATATAAGATTGATAGCTTTAGATAAGATTTGCCTTAACCCGTTCAAGCACCCGAAGCTTCATATCATCTCAAAGTCCCAGCAAATCTTGTCAAGAATAATTTGGTTCCCATCTCATGATGGGTCCATCAAGGTTAATCAATAAGTACCTAGGCACCCAAATAGCCTTTTGTCCTAGGATGAGGTGATTAATCACATTTCTAGTACAAATGTCAATTGTGGGTCTCCTAAGCATATTTGAATTAATTGACAAATTAGGCTTAGGTGTTTCACCTTTTTCACAAACCTTAATTAGATGACCACTCTCATGGCAGTTGTAGAAAATATGGTGCTCGTCCTTCAAAGACATTTGCTTCTTGTTTTCCTCCTTGTTGAGAGTCATCTTTTCTTATGGTGAATTTTTGTTCATGTGAGGACATGAAGCAATTTTGTGATCCTTCTCTTTGCATCCATAACACCTCATAATGCCTCTTGATTTTCCTTTCCACATTGAAGCAATTTTAAACCATTTATCATGAGCAAATAATTTCTTACGTTGAATCTTGCCCATGTACTTTTCTTGTTTATTGCTCATGTTTTTTCTTGGAAAGCTTGGTGCTCCTTTGAAGGGGTTTTGAGCATGTTACGGTTGTCCCCTTCTCAAGATTCTTCATCATGTTATAACAATTTTCTTGAGCAGATTGAGCATGGCACTTTCCCTTCAATTGAGTATAGCTCCCCCTTAGCCTCTCAATTTCTTCCTTGAGCTCTTTGTTTTCTTTTGCATAGGAAATGTCACTTAATTCTGATAATTCTAGCTTAATGGAAGATTGTCTTTCGTGAGAGCAACAAACAGTAGCACATAGTAAAATAGTTTCAGTTTGAACACATGTGCACATGTGAGGTTGATATGATTTTAAAATACTGAGAACAACCACGTGAGTAATATCTAACATGATATGATCATCCATAAAACTTTCATGAGAATATAAGAGCATATCATGTTTTCTTGTTAAACCACATTCTCAAGTTTTAGCTTTTCAATTGTTCTCTTTAGAATAGTATTTTCATTTTCTAATTGAGCAACACATACTAAAGAGTTAATGGATCTACTTTGCTCAATTGAAATGATTTCATACCTTTGGGCCAAATCATCATAAGAGCACTTTAGCTCCTCATGCTCTTTGGTCAACTTTTCCAAGCTTTCAATTTTCTTGATGAGAAGTTCTTCTTGCTTGTGGAGTGTCTCACTTTGTTCTCTCTCTCTCTCTCTCTCTCTCTCTTCAAGAGATTGAGCATGATCCACCTTGTTCTTCTTGTCTAGACTAGCGTAGAATTGCTAGAAATACTTTTTGTCCTCCTCATCCCCACTTTCGCTTCCGCTATCATTCTCATTAGTTACAACACATATATGAGAAACGGAATGGAAAGACAAACCTTTTGGAGAGGTGGATTCCTCATTTGGTCTCTATTGGACCTTTTCTTCTTCTTCCTTCAAAGTTTTAGTTTCACAAATACTCGAGGAAGTAGAAGCATCAAAAGAACTATCACTTTTGGACTCATCAAAATTTTATATAATCTTAGTCCAAATATCATGCTTGTCATCAATGAGTTCATTATCACTAGTTATGAAGGCATTATAAGCATTTAACTAAGAGCATTAGTTAAGATGTTGAAAGCTTGATAATATAGTTGCAAACATCTTAACTCCTCCTCGCATGGATTATTCCTATTAATTCTCGAAGGCAAAATACTCTTATCAAGAATTTGCTCTACTTGAGGACCCATGATCCTAAAAGCATTGAGAACGCAAATAGACTAAGATGCATAGTTAGGACCATCTGCAAGTAATACTTCTAGAGTTACCTCCTTTTGATTATCTCTCAATGAAAGCCTCTTGTTCTTGTGGGATCTTCTTCTAGCCATCACTTTGAGTTGTTAGACTATATTTCAAGTGTTGGGCTTTAATACCAATTGATAGTCTCCTAGATAGGGGTGAATAGGCAACAACCTAAACTTTCAATACTTAAACAAAAAACTATATCCCAAATTAGTTGTTAGGACAAGAGTTAATATGATCAAAGTAAGGGAGAGGTGATCTTCTTGCACTTGTTGCTTGTTTCTCAAATGATTGCGGAATTAACTTGGGAGCAACACAAGTAAAATATCAAATTAAACACTTCAAGAGGTAGAGAAGTTCTCTTGCACTTGTTGCTCTTATAGATGCAGAATTAACTTGAAGAGCAACCCAAGTGATTTAGAGTGAAATATCCAGGCAAGAGAACTTAAAGGGGAGAGGGAAGATCAAATCACAAAGCAAATTCAAACACACAAAAAAACATGCGATTTGTTTTATCGAGGTTCGGTTCCAAAGAACCTGCATGAGGTGTCCCGAAGGATGGGTCTTTTTCAACCCTCTCAAGCGATTCCCAAATCAAGCTTCAGCCCTCTAGTTTTCCTGAGATTGTGAGCCAACGCCTCTACAGGGCACTCCACAAATCTATAGCCTCTTGCTAGCCTTTATAAGGTTGCAACATCAAATCCAAGCACAAGAATGCAACAGCAGAAAGCACTCACACAAGGCACTGTCAAGATCCACACTATAATGGCTATCTCCTCACTAATGGCAATTGGGAGGCTATTGAATCTCTATAGAGTGTTGCTCTAATGCATATGAATGAGACTCTATCTCCTATGCTACTTGGATACTCAAATAGGTTGTTTCGAGGTATTTATGGCCACAAACTCTCAAAAGAGTAGTCAGAATGAATGTTAAAAATCTGCTCTGCCTGTCCAGCGCACCACTGAACCTCCTTTGACCTTGCAATGAATGGGATCCTGATCGGGTGCCTTCCATTTCGGGTGGCATTGGACCGTGCCAAGCTAGTTGCCCTGTTTGCTTGCTGTTGGAGTTGACCATTGAGCCCAAACTAGCTGTTGAATACATCTAGTTCGGTTGACACCAGAATAGGCTGGTTTGTTAGTTGCCTTCTGCCCGAATTGTAACGCCTCTATGTAAGTGGTCTGGCGGACAACCGGACTGGTGCGGTGCATGAGGCCACAAGAGCTCCTTTGCAGACCTCTGTTGTAAAGTGGACAGTTATGCCACCGGACTACTCCGGTGCACTAGGACACCGAAGACCAACTAGAGAGCTCCTTACGAACTAGGTCCGATGAATCTCTTCTTAAGGTTTAGCTGACTTGAAGTTTATCTTATGCATTTCTTCTTTTCTTTGAATTGTCTCTCTTTGAGAGTATTCCTATGCCTTCTGGTGATTGTCTAACTAATCTAATGCAACACCCTAAATTTAGGTGTATAAAATTTTATTTTATAATATCCATAAAATCTAGATGTTACACTTTCTTTCTTTCATCCCCTATTTATTTTTTTCTCTGTATTATTTAAAAAGGGGAATATTTTGGAGATGTAATTGTATCTTAGTAAATAAAACCCTAAGGGCTTGTTCGGTTATTGATATTACATGTGTATTGGAGTGTCTTGTGGTGGGATTGGGATGGATTTTGACTTGTTATGGATTTAAACCGGCTCAATCCCACCCAATACATGTGGATTATCACCAAAACGAACAAGCCCTAAAGGAGTTGTGCAATGTTGCATCATGTTGAATCATATATATTTATTTGATGTATTGGTGTGCATTAGTTCGAATTTGTGCAAATTATTTGAGATTGAATTCAAAAGGAGAAAAGAAACAAAATTCAAAAAACAACAAAAGAAAAAAGGAAAAAAGGAAACTTCCCTCTCTCCCCCTTCACCCGGCCTTTTGGCTCATTCCCCCTGCACGGCTCACCTCTTGCCCACGCGCGCCTCCTCTCCTTGCCCCGCAGGCCCCACCTATCGGTGTCACTGCCTATCGCCGCATGCTCTCGCATTGTCTCGCCGATGCCCTGGCCCCATCTATCAGCCCCTTCCCTTCCCACACGTAACCGCCCCTCCTCCACTCGCGCCAGCGTGGAAGCGCCCACGTCGCATGTCCCTCAACGACCTCCGGTGCCCCATTTCATGTCAAAGCCCCAAGCGCACCCATTCACCCCCACTCCCTAAACCCTCACACCAATGCCTACATTGCACTCAAGAACCGCCCGCGCGCCGGAGCTCTATCGCTGCACTGCATCGCACCCGGGACACCTCCATGCCTGCACTACGCTCATCATCGCCATGTCTGAGGTCCCCGCACGAGTCTGCGCCTAGAGGATCACCACCGCTGCCTGCAGCACTGTCCCGACCGAGCTCCACCTGAGGTAAAAGCCACCAACCACCTCTCTTTTCTCTCTACCCCATTTTTTATATTTTTTTGCGCTCTCGCCGGTGTGAGATCATGGCGGTGCCGCACCACCGTGCCATGCTCCTCTAGCCATCCGCCGTTGTCCGGTGTCCTCCCTTCCCCGTGTCGCCTATGGCCACAACTAGTGCGCCTGGCAACACGCATGAGCGAGAGGAAGGCGATGACCCTGACATCCAAGGCCCACTCGCAGTCTCTTCACCCCCTTCATGTGCATGCGCTCTGGGTTGCTGTCAACCGGGCCTCGCTCGTAGCCCTCACCCCCTGCCTCACGTGACCGCGATCCATGCCGCCGACAGTTGGGCCCCGCCCATCAATGGGGGTCATTTCTTCCCCCGTGCACCCATGCTTGGGTCCTCACTGGTGGTCCCTGCCTAATCGTGAACCCACCCACAACCTCGCCCATGCTCGAGCCCGCCTTCGCCCCAGCGCCACTGATCTATGTGCCACGATCTTCAATGGAGGAATCTCGCCGCACCGCTACAGCGGCCGCTCCACTGCACATGTGCCCCGCCTGTCAGCAGCTCGCGCCCACCACGTGTGTGTGCCCCTCTGTCCAATCTAATCTCGGTCATCGATCTAGGATCCGACGATCGACCTCGCCTGATAACCCTTCGCTCGGGCAAATTTTCTAAATAGACCCCTGGGTTTTGGGAAATCAACCCGTCATCCACCAAATCTCATCAAGGCCCCTAGATTTTTGCAGTTAGGCCAGGCCCAAAATCAATATTTAAATATATTTCAAGCCTAAAAACTAGGAAAAAACATATCTTTTGCATATGAAGTCCAAGTTTAGTGGTTCAAGTTGCATTAGGCTCATAAATTAATTATCTATGTATCAGCAGTTTTATTTTCATCAAATCTCATAATGGAATAAGTTATTAGGGGAAGCTTGGTTATAGTAGTTAAGGCTATTTGTTATAATAGTTAAATCCACAACTTTTGCTAGGTTGGAGTTGTTCTGTTGTATATGACTGGTGTATTGTTCTTTTATATTTTCCAAGTGTATTGAATGAATGATTGTACTATGTAGACTACGAGCAGCTTGGGATTCCTGGAAGAGGAACAAGAGAAGAACCTGAGCAACTATTTGGTGAAGGCAAGTATCCTCTGACTTATTATATCCTATTTACATGAGAACTTACTTTCCCACACAACATGATTCAACCTAAGGAGTAAGGACTGACTAACTTTCTATTTATCATGTCCTTGTTTACATTTTGGGTTGGGTTGTGATGGTTAGTCCTTATGCTAGTGCTTAAACTTAATTAATGAACATGATGAGACATGTTTATGATACGACAATTTTTCCAAGGTTTTATTTATGAATTTGTGATATCAAGAAGGATCATGATGTTTCCTCAGTATTTCTCCATAAGGACCGATTCGTTGAGAGCCAACCTGGGAAAACAGTACAGCCATGAGGGTGGTATGGGACACCCTTAGGTAATTAATTAGAGGAACTTGAGGTGTAGTTTGCTTCATCGTCGTGTCGTCAATGGGGGTGGGGCATAGTGCTTGCTCTACTATGGTTGGGTGCAGGGGTTCATTTGTTTGGTTTTGTTAGTTGCCCCCTTAGGGAGAGGTACTATGTTTAATGTGACTAGTAAAACCTAACATGTGGCTATACCTTTGGGGAATCTTTGTAAACGCTATATAGTGATACCCTACCAGACCACCTAGGAAGTGATCAATGGGGAGTCGAGAACCTCATGCAGAAAGGGAATCACGACTCAAGGGAAAAGTGTGTGACCTTTGTAGAGGGTTAGAAACTGGTATATCAGCCATGCTCATGGTTAGGGGTGGCCTTGGGATCCTCTTTAATTAGGGATACATTGGATACATTTATGATGTTGCCTTTAATTATGATCATCATGGTTACAAATTCTGTTGTTCCCCCTATGAGGGGATACCTCATGATTTCATGACATGGGATTGCTGATAAAACGTGGCTTATATTAATAATAAAACTTGACAAAGTAAAAGAAACTTGCTTTTAGCCTAACTCCACATAAATCTAGTGCACCTCAGCCAAATGGAGCACTTGCTGAGTATGTTGATGTGTACTCACCTTGCTTTCACATAAAACACCAGGTTGTGCCCACTGCAACCATTGCTCAATAGAAGTCAAAGGAAACAATGCAGATTTCTAGGAGTTTCAGGGCTTCGAGGAATTATAGAGTTAGGTTAGCGTAATCCTCCAGCCAGCTGCCTGTGGTAGGCCTTTATCTTAGCTATGTTTCTTTTTAGCACTTTGATACTTGTTAAGTCAATGACTATGTGGATGTCTTTGACATCAGTTTGTAATAAGTTAAATACTCTTTATATTTTTAATCGATCACTATGTAAAGATGTTCATTTATGTAATCGTTGTGTACATGAGTTATGATCTTGGCACGTGCATGGTTCTTATCCAGTTTGCCTAGAGTAGCATTAGTTGTTTTAAGGACTACTGGTCATTACCACATCTTGACCCTTGGTTCTATTTCAAAAGCTAGTCATCCTGACTAATTCTATGTTGTATTACTCTATATACAACACCTTGTTAAAAGATTTTATTTTAGTTCTGTCTATGCTTTACTTACTTGTCTCACTAGATCTGCTCTTAATCTTATTCTTACGATGTCTTTTGTACATGGCCCGTATTAGGCACACTGCTCACAACTCGATGATCCAGTACCTATCGTCCTGCCTTGGTGAGCGCCCCCTTCGCCTGATAGTGTCAGGCCACTCGAGTCGCTAGGAGAAGCTCCACCAGCACCTGTGAGAGCAGCAGGAGTGCCAACACTAAGAGATGGAGCAAAAAGTCTCTTCATCCCTACCTTAGTAGTAGGAGGAGTCTGTTAGGCGCCCTCCCCTGTTCCTCGGCTAGAGGCGCCCCTTGCATCGACCCAGGGTGCCCTTGCTAGAGTAGGAGATTGAAAGGGAAATAGGGTCAAACCTTTCCCTAATTGATTTTGGTGGTTGAATTGCCCAACACAAATAATTGGACTAACTAGTTTGTTCAAGATTATACATTCTACAGGTGCCAAAGGTTCAACACAAACCAATCAAAAGAACAAGTTAGGTCTCAAACGAAAGGAGCAAAAAGCAAACCGAAGGCTGCCCTGGTCTGGCGCACCGGACAGTCCGGTTGTAACACCCCGGGATCCTCAAACACCCAGAATGCTACTAAACTACACATCTAACATTCATATATAAAATTTCGACAGCATCCCTTTTGAAAATTACATAAACGGGGAAGCAACAAAATATAAATAGATATCATGATATGAGAACATAATAGACAATAATAATCTGCTAGCAATGGAAAGACAACCATAACGACATGAACTAAATCAACCAGTGCGCACAACTAGTTAGAAACAACATCCTTTGGCAAGAAGTTTCTAATTAAATCATGACTGCGCCTAAGCAGCGTTATTATGAGAGTGAAGGTGGATGTGCTGCTACTTCCCACTTCCCTTGATGAGCAACAAGCACCTGCATTGAGTAATGCAAGAGTGAGATGAAACATCTCAGCAAGCGAATTATTTTGACAAGATATTTAAACCACAAATTGAATTAATCAACATTTTAAAAGAATCACAATTAAGATCAGAAATTCCTGTAGATATAGAACTCAGTAGTCTCAATATAACCAATACCATCTCATTTCCTTAAACAACCACAATAGTTTGTATAACACTTCCCTGCGTCAACAATACCTGCAAATATCACTTCAATGTATGCATAGGAACACAAAGTGTAGGTACTCTGTCTTCATACCTCTGAGGGTATAAAACCACATCATATGCAAATATCACTTCAATGAATGCATATGAATGCAATGCATATGTCCTCTGCCTTCATACCTCTAAGGGTATGAAGCCGCATCGTACCCCTCCTCGGGCAACGTACGATGCTAAGTTGTACCGGTACGGTCGGACCATAGGTCACGACCCAACTTCAGATGCAAGTGAATCATGCAATGTATATGGCATGCTGCATTTATCAATATACTTCACTTCCTTCACATACAATACAACCTCAAATAATACTTCATTTACCTTCAGATACAATACCAACCTCAAATAATACTTCATTTACCTTCAGGGGTGTGAATTAATCTCATGAGTCATACTCGAATCATAATCATCATCAATATATGATTGAGCATCAATATAATGCAAGCAAGTAAAGCATCACCATAGAGTCCAATTATGAAAGAATCCAATACTTCTGAATATTATAGTGTAGGCAATAGAAATAACAGGTCAGAACGGAAGCAACCACCGCTACATTCACTTGCCTTCATCGAAGAAGAAAAATGTACTAGGCATGATCTAGAGTGTAGCCACCTGCTAGCGGGCATAAAACTTAGTACAAATATTTCACAAACATTTGCCAACAATCAACAAATCGATCCTACACCTGAAACCAAGACCTGGTGGAAAACCTCCCACTCTGAACCACATGCCATACAACAGCAATGTTGTTTGTTAATTTTGTATCTTTAAAATTATAACAGTGGTGATATCAAACAAATACTCCATGAGTATCTACACAAAATATTCTACAACTTCGGTATTCGATGGATAATTAAATTCTGCCATCTATAAGTTCTAAAACATCTAACAAGATAACTGACTGAATCTGTTTTAGACAGCAGCATAGTTAACTTTCAAAATTCGATATCTCACAAACTACTCAACCAAAAATCATGAAATTTTGCCGAAAGTAATAACTTTTATCCCTCTACAAAAGTCTCCATAGCTGGGAGAGCCAATTCGGCCATTTACTTCATGAAACCTACCAGTGAACAGACCCGCTCATTTCTGTCAGGCTAACAGAAACAACCACAGTAAAACAAACATAACTGGAGTTTCATAATTCATATGAATGCACTCTTTAACAATCTGGAAAGCTTATGAAATTATCTACATCTTTTCTTACAAACCCAAGGTTTAATTCTGTTGATAAAAGTGCCTAAATCTTAAGAGAACAGATTCTGCACAGAATTAAGAGACTGAAAAACTGCTATAATCAAACTGCAATAACTCTCTGATCTGATGTCCGATTGAGGTGTTCTTCGCGGCCACGGAAAGATCTACAAATTATCTACGACTTATATACAGACTTTTTATTTTTTTGAGGCCTTTAAGACCACGGAAAACTGGGATTAACAGAAACTGTCGAATCTGCCATTCTGCAGAAAACTAAATTCGAGATCAAAACAGAACCCCACATCTAATCCAACCTCTAATCCTTTAATTCCCATGATCCACAACCTCCAAAAGCACATAATTACAGGGAGGAACAAGGATCTCATCCATAACTAGGGTTTCCCCAAGAAATTCTGCAAGAAGAGATGGGGAAGAACATCTCCTTGATCCTCTCTTCCCCTTCAACTCAATGTGCTCCTCCTCTTCTCGATCCTTGCTGCGCAGGGGGAGATCTAGAGGGAGGAGGAAGCCGTGGAGAGGGGCTGCCATGGGAGGAGAGGACAGCCAGCCCAAGGGAAAAGAAGAGAGGGGCGGCCAAGTGTGGGAGGGGGGGAAAGGGGTGGCGGCCAAGTAGGGGCAAAAGGGGGAAAGACCACCACCAGGGTTTTCTTTGCGGGAGAAAAGAAGCGACGCCACAGATGACTCCGACTTAGCATCCAACGGCCCACAACCCTTTTCCTACATCCACGCACCGAAGATCAACCTTTGGCAACATTTTTTTGGGATATTACACCGGTGCACCACCGGACAGTGTCCGGTGCACCAGGGTGAATCAGCTCGAACTCTTCACCTTCGGGTTTCCCAGGCGTAGCTCCGCTATAATTCATCGGACTGTTCGGTGTGCCACCGGACAGTGTCCGGTGCACCAGCGGAGCAACGGCTATCTACGCGCGACGGTCGACTCTGACAGATGAACAGTACCGCGACAGAAGTCAGAGCAGCGGTCAGAGGGGCACCGAACTGTCCGGTGCGACACCGGACTGTCCGGTGCCACATGAGGACAGAGCCTCCAATGGTCGACCAGCTCCAAGACCTAACGGCAGGATGACGTGGCGGCGCACCGGACACTGTCCGGTGGCGCACCGGACTGTCCGGTGCGCCCATCGCCAGCAGCCTTCTCCAACGGCTATATTTGGTTGGTGGCTATAAATACCACCCCAACTGGCCACTTCAAAAGGGTGGGAGCCCAAGCAACATTCAATACTCAAGCCCTCCCAACCACATATATTCATTGATCCATCCTATACACAAGATTTAGACCACTACAACCAACACAAGTGCCACAAAAGAGAAAGCAAGCAAGCGAGAGCTACTTATTTGAGTTTAGCACTAGTGCCTTGTGAGATTCCTTGAGAGATAATGTGTGCTACATCTTTGTGTTCATTTGCGCGTGGAGTTTTGACTCCCATTGAACTTCCTCCAAAGTTTTGGAGGCTTGTAAAAGCTAAGCAAGAGACACCAAAGAGTGTGGTGATCCTTGTGGGGTCTTAAGTGATCCTTGAGAAGAAGAAGAGCTCGCCGATCTTGAGTGATCGGTGGAGAGAGGGAAAGGGTTGAAAAAGACCCGTCCTTAGTGGACTCCTCAACAGGGACTAGGCCTTCGAGGGCCGAACCTCGGTAAAACAAATCACCCGTGTCTCTTGTGCTTATTGCTTGTGATTTGTTTGTTCTTTCCCTTTCTAAGTTTTTCTTGCACTACTCTTTACTAATTTTATTTGGTGTTGCTTTAAGTTAAATTCTCATTTAGTGAAGCAACACATTGCAAGAAAGAACTCGTGTTATTGCTCTTCTCATCTAAGTCCTATTGCTTTATTCTCATAGACTTATTAGTAGTATTGATCTATCAATTCCGCATTATTTGAAAGCAATACTCTTTACAAGCAAGGACTTAGTTTTGTATACTCCTAATTCTATATCTTGTTCTAACCCCTAATCAAAGGATCTAGTTAGGGATAAAGTTTTAATTTTCAGGTTTCGCCTATCCACCCCCCCTCTAGGCGACTTTCAATTGGTATCAGAGCTAGGCACTTCATATTGAGTCTAACAACTCGAAGTGATGGCTCAAAGAAGATCCCAAAAGAACAAGAACACAACTCGGAAGGAGGTAACTCTTGAGATATTATTTTCCGATTGTTCTAACTATGATTCATGGTCTACTAGTGTACTATATGCTTTTAGAACTCTAGATCCTCGATTAGAACAAATTATAGACAAGAGTATCATACCCTCTAATTATGATGCTTCCGAGGAAGATCAAAGATGTATACGCTTAAACCATCTAGCTCTTGACATCTTAGGTAATTCTCTTAGCGAAGAAGATTATCATGCCTTCATTACAAATTATGATGAACATATTCCTGATGCGCATGATATTTGGACTAGGATTAAAAATAAATTTGATGAGTCCAAATATGGTAGTTCATTTTGTGCTTCTACTTCCTTTGGTCTTTGTGATACTAACCCTTGCAAGGAAGAAGAAGAAAATGACCGATGGAGACCAAATGACGAATCCACCTCTCCAAGAGGTTTGTCTTCCCATTTCGATTGCCACATGTGTTGTGTGGCTAATGAAAATGATAGCGGAAGCACAAACGAGGATGAGGAGGAAGAAAGAAGCTCCGTGCAACTCTATGCTCGCCTAAGCCAAGAAGATAGGGCGGTCATGCTCAAACTTCTAGAAAGAACGAGAGAGCAAAGCGAAGCTCATCAAAGATTAGAGAATGTTCTCTCCATGAAAATGCAATGCTTTGACGAGTTGACTAAAGAACATGAGGAGCTAAAGCGCTCTCATGTTGATTTGGTCCAAAGGTATGAAACTATTTCAATTGAGCAAGATAACGCTTTAAATTGTATCTCTCAATTAGTAAATAGGAATACCTTGCTTAAGGACCAAGTAGAAAAGCTAAAAGATGAAAATCTAGCTTTTCAAGAAAAATATGATATGCTTCTATATTCTCATGAAAATCTTATTGATGATCATATCATATTAAACATTGCTCATGAGGTTGTGATAGAAAACTTGAAATCCCAACAACCTCACTCATGCACATGTATTGAAATTGAAACTACATTACCATGTGCTAATGATTGTTGTCTGTCGACAAGCAAATCTTCCTTTGAGCCAGAATTTACAGGAACAAACGATGATTCATATCAAAAGCTCAAAGAAGAAAATGAGAGGCTACAGATAAGCTTGACACAACTAAAAGGGAAGTGCATTGCTCAACCTTCTCAAGATAACCGTGATCACATGGTGAAGAAGCTTGAGACAGGAACAACCGTAGCGTGCACTAAGTCCCTTGAAGAAAATGTCAAGGACTTGAGGATTTCCAAAAGGAGGAAACAAAAAAAAATCAATGCCTCTTCCAAAAGCCTCGACCATGCCTCCATACAAGATAACATCTAAGGTAACAATCAAGTCACACTTCATACTAAGAGAAGTAAGAAGTGTAGTGATAGCTTTGAAAAGGGACACTCGATTAGGTCATGTCCCTATATTAAAAATGACTTGATTAGTAACAAGGATGATAAACTTTGTTTTAAATGTTCAAAGAAGGGACACTTAGTTAAGTCTTGTCCCTATTTGAAACAAAAAGGCGTAAGTTAGAAAAAACATTAACTAACCATGTAGCAAGCAAGAAACAAGGAAATAAGAAATCTTCAAGATTAGAGGATCGCCTATGCTACATATGCCGAAAGAAGGGACATCAGTGCAAGGATTGTCCCATTGGTAACAATCCCACTCCTAGCTTGTCAATTAATTCTCATGTAACTAGGCAACCCAAAATTGCAACTTGTGCTAGAAAGGTAATGAGTTTGCCTAGTGCTAACACAAAGGACTCTTGGGTTCCTAGATCTTTGTTGACTAACCATGATGGACCCATCAAGCGATGTGTACCAAAATATGCTTGACAAGCTTTGTAGGAAAAAGAGATGGTATGATGCTTTGGGGTGCTTGAGAGAGTCAATTCAATCTTTATTAACTCAAGCTATCAATCTTCAAAGATCTATATCCATGATTGACCCAAGGTTATTTTTCAAATTACTATATCTTAAACTCATATCATCTCGAGGGAAGATATTGATGTTATAGGAAATAAAGATTTATCCCTTGCCGAAAAGTCAAGACCTACAACATGGAGGAGAGCCAAAGGATGGTAACATTTATGCTTTTAAGTGCAAGTATCTTAAAATATCATTTCTTATGTGTCTTGTGTAGTCACATAGAAAAAGAAAGCACTTCAAATGTTTTAAATTATGTCACCATTCTTTGAAGAAATTCCTCCCATATGGTAGATTGTACATTCATCATTTCTATACCATAGCAATCTACATGCTTTAAATTGATGTAAGTACCCCATGGCATGTTTTACACTAATTATCCTATTGTTGCCATGATTCTAGATATAGAGAGATATTCCAAGTTCCTAAAAAGAATAAGGTGTCATGTAAAGAATTCAAATCCTTATGACACTTATAAAAGGGAAATTCTCTCTATGACTAGAATAGTGAGACTAATGCTCTTAACTAAGTAGCCCATGTAGTCTCACTAGTAGAGAATATGTTTCTCTTTGGAGATGCGTAATTTAACATAAAAAGAAAAGTCAATCCAATGATTTATGTTGTTTTGCTTCTTGATTATATTGGATATGTTTCTTCTTCATTTATCGCTCTCCATGTTATAAATTAGATTTATTCCCATAATCTTTAAAGAACTAACTATGCTTGTTTTATAAGTTAAAACTGAGCATACTTCAAGGAATAATCTAGTTCATATTATAAAGTTTCCATGCTTTAGTAATCCACTTTTCATTCCTTATCAAAATGATTACACAAGGGAAACTAGTGCTTGTGTTGCTATTAACATTTCTCTTGAGTTTACTTATGAAAATCTACAAGAAAGTAAGTGCAAGTTTAATGCCACAAGCCTCAAAGGGTTGATCTTCACCCAAAGGAAGAAAGGTAAAAGCAAAGGTATGGGAACTCATCTTCTTAATAATTCCCATCAATGGTTGTTTACTCTAATTTATCATATTCTACCCATGTAAAGAATAGATTCTTTATTGGACCAAAGTCGGATAGATGTGCATTCAATCTCATTATAATAAAATGCACTTGTCTATTAGAATCTATTTCATGCCTTTGCTATATTTGTTCTCATATTGACTTGCTTCTAAGAAATGATTAATGAATTCAATATGAAGAAGTAAATTTCCTACATTTGATTAAAATATTTAAAAAGTGCATATTCCTTTTTAAAGATGTGCACTAATGATTAAGGAGTTTACTTCGTGTCTATGTGACTTATGGATGATGAATTGTTTTTATTTTCTATCTAAAGAAATCATCATTCATCATATACTCCCTTGTGCTATTAACATCTCTCCTGAGTATTTTTAATAAGTTTGGAAGGAAAAAGAAACATCTATAAAGGGAGGTCACTCACATGAAAGAGAAAGACGTCAAGAGCAACAACACCTACTTGGATAATGAGATCTTCAAAACATCAATGGTGTGGTTGTGAGCATTCTAAATTTTTTTTCATTGTGAGAACACCAGGCATAAATTGTTTATTGCAAATCTTATAAGCCTTGATCAAGATACATAATGCTTCTCCCTACACGTCTCTAAAATGAATGCATCTATTCATCTCATTAAAATTCTTTGATGCATATCTCTAGGGGGAGCCTATATCTTGATTATGTTGAGACTATTGCTTTATCCTAGTAATCTTATATAGTTTCTTGCACGAGAATAAGTTTCTCATGATGTATGCTACTACATTTCAATCCAACTTGTTAAAATAATGTCGCTCTTATCAAAGATTGTTGCTTTCATTTCTAAAGTAGCATATTTATTGGATTCTCCTATTTTTGAGCTTATTTGATAAACTAATGCATATGTTGTTCTTTTGATCACATCTAGTATTTGTTTGATCATTGAATAACTTCAATTAACACTTATGTCTCTTAGTGCCGCATATTCTATCAATCGATATCTTTCTTGATATGCACTAAGTTAAAAGGAGAATTCATGATACATTTATGCAATTTGTGATCTACTTGATATATAATAACAATGACTTAGAAAAGGATCACTAGTTGTAGAACTCTCTCTTGTGCAAAATATTTCCATATATTGTCTTGAATATAGGTCTTAAGTGACCAAGACTAAGGATAAAGCACAATGAAGAGAGCATCTCTATGTAAAGGTACAAAAAGGTCATGTACCTAAATCTTCCTTTTCATACTTTCTTTGCATATCTTGTATAAAAGGAAGAGAAAGAATGATTCATGCATTAATCCTGCTTCATACCTGGTTTAACTTCTCAATTACTCATTCTTGCATCTTTGTTAAAACTGGGTAATGTAATTTTATTGTCAAAGAGCTTAAAGCTTAACCTTGTAACAAGGATAAGCTGTCTTTGTTCCAAAGGTGGATGGTCTTTAAGCCTCTTTGAAATCCTTAAGGGTGAATTCTTGAGATGTTTATAACATGCTTTCATAAGTGCATAAACTGTCATGAGCATCACACTTATACTATGACACAATGCACTTCACATTCTCTATGATATAGACATGATCTCATTAACCTAATTATGTGCATTTGGCATTTAAGACCAAAAATTGTATTCCTCTCAAAGCACATATTTAGGGGGAGCAATCTATATTATATAGAATCGTTTAAGCTTAATTGACATATCCTTTTAATCATGTCTCTTTCCTTTGGTACATTTGCATATTTCTTCTCTCTATTTATGCCAAGGCTAAGACTAATATGTTTTCATGAGCATCTCATGTATTAAGTCTTAGATTGAAAGGGAAATGGAGTATTCCGCAAAGACATCGCTTCCACTCAACTCCATTGGTATTATCCACTCTTTGCCGATATTCCGCCATCTCTCCATTTTGGTATAATCTTCACTCATATATTGCTTGACAAAGGGGGAGAGAAAGTAAAAGGGCTTATATTTCACTCAAGTATCCGTTTTTGGCGATTCATGCCAAAGGGGGAGAAAGTATTAGCCCAAAGCAAAAGGACCGCACACCACCAATTTTCAAAATTGAAGTTAAGAAAAGGATTTAAAATGATGAATTTTTCAATTGATATCCTAATGTATTCAAAAGGAGGAGAAAGTAGTATTTTCAAAATTGGTATCTTAAAACCCTCTTGAACACTAAGAGGAGGATTTTATTGAGGGGGAGTTTTTGTTTAGTCAAAGGAAAAGAATTTGAAACAGGGGAAGAAAATTTCAAATCTTGAAAATGCTTCTCAAAATCTTATTCATATACCTTTGACTACTTTGCAAAAGACTTTGAAAAGAACTTCCAAAAGAATTTGCAAAAACAAAACAAATGGTGCAAGCATGGTCCAAAACATTAAATATGAAGAATGCATTCATGCAAATCTTATGAAATAATAGATTGGTTTAATTCCAAGCAATCTTTGCACATATATTATGCAAACTAGTTCAATTATGCACTTATATATTTGCTTTGGTTTGTGTTGGCATCAATCACCAAAAAGGGGGAGATTGAAAGGGAAATAGGGTCAAACCTTTCCCTAATTGATTTTGGTGGTTGAATTGCCCAACACAAATAATTGGACTAACTAGTTTGTTCAAGATTATACATTCTATAGGTGCCAAAGGTTCAACACAAACCAATCAAAAGAACAAGTTAGGTCTCAAAAGAAAGGAGCAAAAAGCAAGCCGAAGGCTGCCCTGGTCTGGCGCACCGGACAGTGTCCGGTGCACCAGGGTGAATCAGCTCGAACTCTTCACCTTTGGGTTTCCCAGGCGCAGCTCCGCTATAATTCACCAGACTGTCCGGTGCACCAGCGGAGCAACGGCTATCTACGCGCAACGGTCGACTCTGACGGATGAACAGTACCGTGGCAGAAGTCAGAGCAGCGGTCAGAGGGGCACCGGACTGTCCGGTGCGACACCGGACTGTCCGGTGCCACATGAGGACATCGCCTGCAACTGTCGACCAGCTCCAAGACCTAACGGCAGGATGACGTGGCGGCGCACCGGACACTGTCCGGTGGCGCACCGGATTGTCCGGTGCGGCCATCGCCAGCAGCCTTCTCCAACGGCTATATTTGGTTGGTGGCTATAAATACCACCCCAACCGGCCACTTCAAAAGGGTGGGAGCCCAAGCAACATTCAATACTCAAGCCCTCCCAACCACATATATTCATTGGTCCATCCTATACACAAGATTTAGACCACTACAACCAACACAAGTGCCACAAAAGAGAAAGCAAGCAAGAGAGAGCTACTCATTTGAGTTTAGCACTAGTGCCTTGTGAGATTCATTGAGAGATAGTGTGTGCTACATCTTTGTCTTCATTTGCGCGTGGAGTTTTGACTCCCATTGAACTTCCTCCAAAGTTTTGGAGGCTTGTAAAAGCTAAGCAAGAGACACCAAAGATTGTGGTGATCCTTGTGGGGTCTTAAGTGATCCTTGAGAAGAAGAAGAGCTTGCCGATCTTGAGTGATCGGTGGAGAGAGGGAATGGGTTGAAAAAGACCCGTCCTTGGTGGACTCCTCAACGGGGACTAGGCCTTCGAGGGTCGAACCTCGGTAAAACAAATCACCCGTGTCTCGTGTGCTTATTGCTTGTGATTTGTTTGTTCTTTCCCTTTCTAAGTTTTTCTTGCACTACTCTTTACTAATTTTATTTGGTGTTGCTTTAAGATAAATTCTCATTTAGTGAAGCAACACATTGCAAGAAAGAACTCGTGTTATTGCTCTTCTCATCTAAGTCCTATTGCTTTATTCTCATAGACTTATTAGTAGTATTGATCTATCAATTCCGCATTATTTGAAAGCAATACTCTTTACAAGCAAGGACTTAGTTTTGTATACTCCTAATTCTATATCTTGTTCTAACGACTAATCAAAGGATCTAGTTGGGGTAAAGTTTTAATTTTCAGGTTTCGCCTATCCACCCCCCTCTAGGCGACTTTCAGAGATCTCGACGGAGACGACAATGGAGAAGACAACGGAGACGACTCCAGCGACAGCATCGAGCCCATGGAGGATAAGGAGGAGCCAAAGCCAGAGGAGTGGGTCTCCCAACCCATCACCCGTGATAGCCCCCCATGTCAGTTCCACGAGGTGCTTGACGGCCTGCTATGTTGAGCACTTGATCAACACACATGGTCAATTGAGTATCGTTGCGTGGTTTACTAGCACAGTCATAGGAGATACCTTGACCGCCAAGAGGCCACCTGTTTGGTGTGCCGCCCAGAGGACGACCTCCAGGGTGAAGAGGTTGTCTCAGAGCACTACTCCATCTCTGAGAGGGAGTCTATCGAGGCGGCGATGAAGGATACTACACAGCGTGCCCTCTCCCACTATCGTGCTCTGTTTGGTGAGTTAGCTAATGATCTTAACATAAGATACTACACACCACCATAGTGGCAGTGCGGAGAGCATGATTGTCTCACCAATTGGTGAAGGCAAACTGAAAGGGAAATAGGGTTTAACCTTTTCCTATAAATGATTTTGGTGATTGAATGCCCAATACAAATAACTGGACTAACTAGTTTGATCTAGATTATATTCCACGGGTGCATAAAGGTTCAACACAAACCAATAAAAAGATTAAAGTTAGGGTTCAAAAGAAAGGAGCAAAGAAACCGAAGAGTACCCTGGTCTGGAGCACCGGACTGTCCAGTGTGCCACCGAACAGTGTCTGGTGCACCAGGGCCGTACGACTCTGAACCCTTCACCTTCGGGTTTCTCCAACGCCGCTCCGCTACAATTCACCGGACTGTCCGGTGTGCCATCGAACTGTCCGATGCACCAGCAGAGCAACGGCTCCCAGCGCAACGGTCGACTGCCACGGACACCTGCAAAGCGCTACAGTGCGTGGACAGTTCGCGCAGAAGTCAAAGCAGCTGTCAGAGGCACACCGGACAGTGAACAATACCTATCCGGTGCGGCACTAGACTGTTCGGTGCCACTAGAAGAAAAGGCCTCCAACGGTCGTCTGCGCCCAAACCCTAACGGTTGGGTGACGTGGCTGGCGCACCGGACAGTGTCCGGTGCGCCCATCGACAACAGCCACCCTCAACGGTTGTTTTGCTGGGTTGGGGCTATAAATACCCCCAACCACCTCCACTCCAACCATCCAAGCATTCACAACAGTGCATTCAATACAAGAGCAATACACCTCACTCCAAAGACACAATTCAAGTGATCGATCCGCTCAAAGTCTCAAATTCAACTCTAGCGCATTAGGACTTGTGAGAGGATTCTTTGTGTTCCTTGTTGCTCTTGTTTGCTTGGCTTGGCTTTCTTTTCTTTCTCACTTCTTACTCTCAAGCTTTGTAAGCGAGGCAAGAGACACCAATTGTGTGGTGATCCTTGCGGGGTCTAAGTGACCCGTGAGATTAAGGAAGAAGCCTCACTCGGTCTAAGTGACCGTTTGAGAGAGGGAAAGGGTTGAAAGAGACCCGGCCTTTGTGACCACCTCAACGGGGACTAGGTTCTTTAGAACCGAACCTCGGTAAAACAAATCACTGTGTCATCCGTTTTATTTTCTTGGTTGATTTGTTTTCCCCTCTCTCCCGGACTCGGATTTTATTCTAACGCTAACTCCGGCTTGTAGTGTGTTTAAAGTTGCAAATTTCAGTTTCTGCCTATCCACCCCCTCTAGGAGACTTTCAATTGGTATCAGAGCTGGTACTTCATTAGAGTCTAACCACTCGAAGTGATGTCGGGAGGATCCGCCAAGAGGGAGATGGAAACGGACACAAGCCACAAGAAGGCTCCATCAAAGGAGTCCGGCGCCAAAGGAAGGGAGGAATCACCTCCCTGTGTCAAGTCGCATCGGAGTGGCGACAAGAAGAAAAAGATGAAGAAAGTGGTCTACTACGAGACCGATTCTTCGTCGCCCTCCACATCCGACTCCAACGTTGCGTCCATCACTTCTAAGCGCCATGAGCGCAAGAAGTTTAGTAAGATCCCCCTACGCTATCCTCGCATTTCTAAACGCGCTTTTTTACTTTCCGTTCCATTAGGCAAACCACCAGTTTTTGATGGTGAAGATTATTTTATGTGGAGTGTTAAAATGAAAGGTCATCTAACCTCACTCCACGAAAGCATATGGGATGTTGTTGAGTATGGAGCGCAGGTACCACAGGTGGGGGATAAGGACTATGACTCGGACAAAGTCGCCCAAATACGACACTTTAACTCCCAAGCAACCACTATACTCCTCGCTTCTTTAAGTCGAGAGGAGTATAACAAAGTGCATGGGTTAGAGACCGCCAAACAAATTTGGGACGTCCTCAAGACTGCACACGAAGGGGACGAGGTGACCAAGATCACCAAAAGGGAGACGATCGATGGAGAGCTCGGTCGATTCGTCCTCAACCATGGGGAAGAGTCGCAAGCCATGTACAACCGGCTAAAGACCATGGTGAACCAAGTGAGCAACCTCGGGAGCACAAAATGGGATGACCATGAAATGGTCAAGGTTATTCTTAGATCACTCATATTTTGTAATCCTACTCAAGTTCAATTAATACGTGGTGATCCTAGATATAAGCTAATGTCTCCCGAGGAGGTAATAGGGAAGTTTGTGAGCTTTGAATTAATGATCAAAGGCTCCAAACAAATTATCAACTTGGAGCAAGGCGGCACCTCCACACCCGAGGTGCAACCCATCACATTCAAAGCGATAGAGGAAAAGAAAGAAGAGTCTACATCAAGTAGGCTCCCCATCGACGCCTCCAAGCTCGACAATGAGGAGATGGCGCTCATCATCAAGAGCTTCCATCAAATCCTCAAGCAAAGGAGGGGGAAGGACTACAAACCCCGCTCCAAAAGGGTGTGCTACAAATGTGGTAAGCTCGGTCATTTTATCGCTAAATGTCCTATGTCTAGTGATAGTGACAGGGGCGACAACAAGAGAGGGAAGAAGAAGAAGAAGAGATACTACAAGAAGAAGGGCGGCGATGCCCACGTGTGTCAGGAATGGGACTCCGATGAGAGCTCCACAGACTCCTCCTCCGACGAGGATGCCGCCAACATCGCCGTCAACAAGGGTCTCCTCTTGCCAAACGTCGGCCACAAGTGCCTCATGGCAAAAGACGGCAAAAGGAAGAAGGTAAGATCTAGATCCTCCACCAAATATACAACATCTAGTGATGAAGGTAGCTCTAGTGAAGATGAGGATAATTTGCTTATCCTTTTTGCCAACCTTAACATGCAACAAAATGAAAAATTAAATGAATTAATAGGAGCTATTCATGAGAAGGATGAACTCTTGGATAGCCAAGAGGAATTCCTTATTAAGAAAAATAATAAGCATGTTAAGTTGAAGAATGCCTATGCTCAGGAAGTAGAAAAATGTAAAAATTTGTCTAAAGAGCTTAGGGTTTGCCATGAATCAATTTCCAACCTTAGAACTGAGAACGCTAATTTATTTGCTAAGGTTGAGAAGTTAAATGATTGTGATGATTCAATTACCAATCTTAAAATTGATAATGCTAGTTTAATTGCTAAGATTGATAAATTGAATAAATCAATTTCTAGCCTTAAAACTGAGAATGATAGTTTAATTTCCAATGCTAGAGATTTAAATGTTTGCAACGATTCTATTTCCTGTCTTAGATATGAGAATGTCATATTACATGCTAAGATAGATGAATTAAATGCTTGCAAACCCTCTACATCTACTTTTGATCAGGTCACTATTTGTACTAGATGTAGAGATCTTATTGTTGATGCTATTCATGATCACCTTGCTTTAATTAAACAACAAAATGATCATATAGCTAAATTAACTAGTAAAATCAATGAGCATGAGATAGAGAATGAAAAAATCAAAATTGATAGAAGCATGCTCTATAATGAGAGACACACTGGCATTAAGGATGGCATTGGTTTCCAACAGGGAAGCAATGTCAAGCTTAATGCCCCTAAAAGATTGTCCAATTTTGTTAAGGGCAATGCTCCCATGGCTCAGGATAACGAAGGCTATATTTTATATCCAGCTGGTTTTCCCGAACACAAAATTAGGAGAATTCATGCTATGAAGTCTCATTCTGTTTCTCACCATGCATTTATGTATAAGAATGAGACATCTAGCTCTAGGCATTCTACACATGTTAAAATGCCTAAAAATAAAACTCCTACTGCATCAAATGAACCTAATATTTCATTTAAAACTTTTGATGCATCTTATGTTTTAACTAACAAATCAGGCAAAGTATTTGCCAAATATGTTGGGGGCAAACACAAGGGCTCCAAGACTTGTGTTTGGATACCCAAGGTGCTTGTTTCTAATGTGAAAGGACCCAAGACCATTTGGGTACCTAAGAACAACGCCTAAATTGTTTTGCAGGTTTATGCATCCGGGGGCTCAAGTTGGATAATTGATAGCGGGTGCACAAACCATATGACATGGGAGAAAAGGATGTTCTCCTTCTACGAGAAAAACGAAGATCCCCAAAGAGCTATCACATTCGGGGATGGAAATCAAGGTTTGGTCAAAGGACTTGGTAAAATTGCTATATCACCTGACCACTCCATTTCCAATGTTTTTCTTGTAGATTCTTTAGATTACAATTTGCTTTCTGTATCTCAATTATGCAAAATGGGCTACAACTGCCGTTTTACGGATATAGGTGTTACTGTCTTTAGAAGAAGTAATGATTCAGTAGCATTTAAGAGAGTATTAGAGGGTCAGCTATACTTAGTTGATTTTAATAGAGCTAAACTCGATACTTTCTTAATTGCTAAGACTAATATGGGTTGGCTCTGGCATCGCCGACTAGCCCATGTTGGGATGAAGAATCTTCATAAGCTTCTAAAGGGACAACACATTTTGGGACTAACAAATGTTCATTTTGAGAAAGGCAGGGTTTGTAGCGCATGTCAAGCAGGAAAGCAAGTTGGTGCCCACCATCCACACAAGAACATCATGACAACGGACAGGCCACTGGAGTTACTCCACATGGATCTATTCAGCCCGATAGCTTATATAAGCATCGGCGGGAGTAAGTATTGTCTTGTTATTGTGGATGATTATTCTTGCTTCACTTGGGTGTTTGTTGGGGACCTTCGTCTTCTGAAGGTCCTCAAAAACACGATTAACATGTTTCCCAAGTATAATATATCTACAAGAACCTTCGGACTCGGAATGAAGCTGTACACAATATGAAAAGCATGGTAGGGACGAAGGTTGAACTGTTCCAAAGCTACGCGCAGGGAAGCTTCGGCTCAGCAGCAGAAAACGGAACTGACTTAAAGAGGAAAAGGCTATCTAGTCCTCGATAGATTGTCCTTAAGTCAATAGTAAACATAAAGGGCATGAATGTAATTTTACACAGACTGCACCCTGTACCTATAAATAGATGAACAGTACCCTCGTATTGTTCACGTTGACTTGTATTCACTCGCGCGTCACACTTGGACTTTTGCCTTCTGTCAAGCCGAAGGTACTAATGTAGTTCAATATTGTTCATGTTCATTCATGATGATATAATAAAGTTATATCAATGATGTCATATGATTATTCATGTTATTTCTCATGTTTCATATGCTTCTACTTCCATTAATATACACTGTGATGATGAAGGTACATCCTTCATAACCTTCGTCTGAAGATCATTATATCCTAAGGGAGATAATGCTTCGAAGGACGAAGGACTTTAACCACTAATGTTTTGTGTTGCCTTGTTCTTAACTCATAGCATTTGAGAACAAGTCCCCAACAGTGTTCTTTTTGCAGGAAAAATCACAAACCCAAGAGACTTTAAAGGGATTCTTGAGACGGGCTCAAAATGAGTTCGGATTGAGAATCAAGAAGATAAGAAGCGACAACGGGACGGAGTTCAAGAACTCACAAATCGAAGGCTTTCTTGAGGATGAGGGCATCAAGCATGAGTTCTCTTCTCCCTACACACCTCAACAAAATGGTGTAGTGGAGAGGAAGAATAGAACTCTATTGGATATGGCAAGAACCATGCTTGATGAGTACAAGACACTGGACCGGTTTTGGGTGGAAGCAATCAACACTTCTTGCTACTCCATCAACCGGTTATATCTTCATCGAATCCTCAAGAAGACATCATACAAACTCCTCACCGGTAAAAAGCCCAATGTTTCATATTTTAGAGTCTTTGGTAGCAAATGTTTTATTCTTGTTAAAAGAGGTAGAAAATCTAAATTTGCTCCTAAGGTTGTAGAAGGCTTTTTACTTGGTTATGACTCAAACACAAGGGCATATAGAGTCTTCAACAAATCCACTGGATTAGTTGAGGTTTCTTGTGACATTGTGTTTGATGAGACTAATGGCTCCCAAGTGGAGCAAGTTGATCTTGATGAGCTAGATGATGAAGAGGCTCCGTGCGTCACGCTAAGGAACATGTCCATTGGGGATGTGTGTCCTAAGGAATCCGAAGAGCCTACACAAACACAAGATCAACCGTCATCTTCCATGAAAGGATCTCCACCAACCCTAGATGAGGATCAAGCTCAAAACAATGAAGATGAAGATCAAGAGGATGAGTCACCTCAAGAGGAGGACAATGATCAAGGGGAGATGACAATGATCAAGACAAGGAAGATGATCAAGAAGTACAGGGTCAAAGACCGCCACACCCAAGGGTCCATCAAGCGATTCAAAGAGATCACCCTGTCAACTCCATCCTTGGTGATATTCATAAGGGGGTAACAACTCAATCTCGAGTCACTCATTTTTGTGAACATTACTCTTTTGTGTCCTCTATTGAGCCATACAGGGTGGAGGATGCACTAAGAGACTCGGATTGGGTGCTGGCAATGCAAGAGGAGCTCAACAACTTCACAAGGAATGATGTATAGCATTTAGTTCCACGTCCTAACCAAAATGTTGTAGGAACCAAGTGGGTATTCCGCAACAAGCAAGATGAGCATGGTGTGGTGACAAGGAACAAAGTCCGACTTATTGCCAAAGGTTATTCACAAGTCGAAGGTTTGGATTTCGGTCAAACCTATGCACCCGTAGCTAGGCTTGAGTCAATTCGTATATTACTTGCCTATGCTACTTACCATGGCTTTATGCTCTATCGAATGGACGTGAAAAGTGCCTTCCTCAATGGACCAATCAAGGAAGAGGTCTATGTTGAGCAACCTCTCGGCTTTGAAGATAATGAGTACCCTAACCATATTTACAAACTCTCAAAGGCGCTTTATGGGCTCAAGCAAGCCCCAAGAGCATGGTATGAATGCCTAAGAGATTTTCTTATCACTAATGGCTTCAAAGTCGGTAAAGCCGATCCTACTCTCTTTACTAAAACCATTGCAAAAGATTTGTTTGTATGCCAAATTTATGTTGATGGTATCATATTTGGGTCTACTAACATATCTACTTGTGAAGAGTTTAGTAGGATCATGATTCAAAAAATCGAGATGTCAATGATGGGGGAGTTGAAGTATTTTCTAGGATTTCAAGTCAAGCAACTCCAAGAGGGCACCTTCATCAGCCAAACAAAGTACATTCAAGACATTCTTAACAAGTTTGGAATGAAGGATGCCAAGCCCATCAAGACACCCATGGGAACCAATGGGCATCTTGACCTCGACACGGGAGGCAAATCCGTAGATCAAAAGGTATATTAGTCGATGATAGGATCTTTACTCTACTTATGTGCATCTCGACCGGATATTATGCTTTTTGTATGCATGTGTGCAAGGTTCCAAGCCGATCATAAGGAAGTTCACCTTAGGGCCGTAAAAAGAATCATGAGATATTTAGTTTATACTCCTAAGTTTGGACTTTGGTACCCCAAGGGATCCACTTTTGATTTAATAGGATATACCGATGCCGATTGGGCAGGGTGTAAAATTGATAGGAAGAGCACATCAGGGACTTGTCGGTTTCTGGGAAGATCCCTGGTGTCTTGGGCTTCAAAGAAACAAAACTCAGTAGCTCTTTCTATCGCCGAAGCCGAGTATATTGCCGTAGGTCATTGTTGTGCGCAATTGCTTTGGATGAGGCAAACCCTCAGGGACTATGGCTACAAATTGACAAAGTCCCTCTCCTATGTTATAATGAGAGTGCAATCCGCATGGCGGATAATCCCGTTGAACACAGCCGCACTAAGCACATAGACATTCAATATCACTTTTTGAGTGATCACCAACAAAGGGGGGATATCGAGATCGCTTATGTTAGCACCAAAGAACAATTAGTCGATATCTTTACCAAGCCTTTAGATGAGAAAACCTTTAGCAAACTTAGGAATGAGCTAAACATTCTTGATTCTCGGAATTTTGATTGAAACATTGCACACATAGCTCATTTATATACCTTTGATCATATCTCTTTTATGTCTACGACTAATGTGTTTTCAAGTGTATTTCTATACTAAGTCGTAGATTGAAAGGGAAATGGAGTCTTCGGCGAAGACAAGGCTTCCACTCCACTCTAACGGTATCATTTACCCTTCGCCATCACTCCACATCACCCTCAAATTGGTATAATCTTTCACTCATATTTACTTGTACCATCGGGGGAGAAAGTAAAAAGGGCTCTCAAAAGACTCCGTTTTTGGCGATTAATGCCAAAGGGGGAGAAATATTAAGCCCAAAGCAAAAGGACCGCACCACCACCCTTCGAAATTTTTTAGTTAATATATTTCAAATTGGTATGATGACTTTCAATTGGTATATTTTCAAAAGCATCTCAATATATTTTCAGTTGATATCTATTAAAACCCTCCTGAAAGCTAAGAGGATAATTTCATTCGGGGGGAGTTTTGTTTAAGTCAAAGGAAAAGCATTTGAAACAGGGGGAGAAAATTTCAAATCCTTAAAATGCTTTTCGCAATCTTATTCATATACCTTTGACTATTTGGAAAAAGATTTTGAAAAGACTTTCCAAAAGAATTTGCAAAAACAAAACATGTGGTGCAAGCGTGGTCCAAAATGTTAAATAAAAGAAAGCAAACCATGCATAACTAGTAAAAGTATAAATTGGTTTAAATCCAAGCAACCTATGCACTTACATTATGCAAACTAGTTCAATTCTGCACTTATATATTTGCTTTGGTTTGTGTTGGCATCAATCACCCAAAAGGGAGAGATTGAAAGGGAAATAGGGTTTAACCTTTTCCTATAAATGATTTTGGTGGTTGAATGCCCAACAGAAATAATTGGACTAACTAGTTTGCTCTAGATTATATTCCACAGGTGCATAAAGGTTCAACACAAACCAATAAAAAGATTAAAGTTAGGGTTCAAAATAAAGGAGCAAAGAAACCGAAGAGTACCCTGGTCTGGCGCACCGGACTGTCCGGTGCACTAGGGTCGTACGATTATGAACCCTTCACCTTCTGGTTTCTCCAGCGCCGCTCCGCTATAATTCACCAGACTGTCTGGTGTGCCACCGGACTGTCCGGTGCACCAGCGGAGCAACGGCTCCCAGCGCAACGGTCGACTGCAACGGACACCTGCAAAGTGCTACAGTGCGCGGACAGTTCGCGCAGAAGTCAGAGCAGCCGCTAGAGGCGCACCGGAGAGTGAACAGTACCTGTCCGGTGCGGCACTAGACTGTCCGGTGCCACTAGAAGACAAAGCCTCCAACAGTCGTCTGCGCCCGAACCCTAACAGATGAGTGACGTGGCTGGCGTACCGGACAGTGTCCAGTGGCGCACCGGACTATCCGGTGCGCCCATCGACAGCATCCACCCCCAACGGTTGTTTTGGTGGGTGGGGCCTATAAATACCCCCAACCACCTCCACTCCAACCATCCAAGCATTCACAATAGTGCATTCAATACAAGAGCAATACACTTCACTCCAAAGACACCATTCAAGTGATCGATCCGCTCAAAGTCTCAAATTCAACTCTAGCGCATTAGGACTTGTGAGAGGATTCTTTGTGTTCCTTGTTGCTCTTGTTTGCTTGGCTTGGCTTTCTTTTCTTTCTCACTTCTTACTCTCAAGCTTTGTAAGCGAGGCAAGAGACACCAATTGTGTGGTGATCCTTGCGGGTCTAAGTGACCCGTGAGATTAAGGAAGAAGCCTCACTCGGTCTAAGTGACCGTTTGAGAGAGGGAAAGGGTTGAAAGAGACCCGGTCTTTGTGACCACCTCAACGGGGACTAGGTTCTTTAGAACCGAACCTCAGTAAAACAAATCACTGTGTCATCCGTTTTATTTTCTTGGTTGATTTGTTTTTCCCTCTCTCCCAGACTCGGATTTTATTCTAACGCTAACCCCGGCTTGTAGTGTGTTTAAAGTTGTAAATTTCAGTTTCCGCCTATCCAGCCCCCCCTCTAGGCGACTTTCACAAACCTAGGTTGAGCGCTAAGGCCAACCCGATCACTCGACAAGCTGAGCAGGGCTCGTAAGGAGCTCATGAAGCTTTGTGTAGAGTTGGTGGAGTGCCAGTACTAGGAGGGAGGTCCCCTCGTCTGTGCTGGGATCCAGCACCCCTACCACTCTCCACAACATGGACGTCACACCTATGGTTCACCTGTCTGTGGGACCAGGATTGATATCTAGATTGATAGGGTCAGAGTCTGTAATAAAATATTCATGTCATGTGTCTCAGTCTTAGTTGATTAGGTCAGGTTGCTTAGTGGACATTTTTATGTTTGTTATGATGAACTCATGCTTTATCTAAATCTTTGTAATAATTGCGACCAAGGTGTTGGTTTCGCCCGCAGTTTGTTTTAGTTAGTAATGGTTAATAAAAGAATTTGGTTAGTTGAGAAAACATTTACTTCTATTTTCCTTTTTATTTGAGAAGCCATGGTTGTCAATGTTGAGAGTCAGTGAAAGCAATGTCTAATCATTTAGTATTATAAAGAAGTCTTTGTACCTTCTATTAAGCTAAAAGTTTCAAGAATCAATGTTGATGATGTATTTACCCTTCTACAATGGCTAATGCTAGGTGAAGAAGATGCAAGTGTGCTCAGTAGGAGCAGCGACCCCAATATTAGGAGTAACCACAATCGCAGTTGCCGCCACCACTATTTCTTCCCTAGATGACCGTTGAGTAGATGCTTCATGTGAAGACTCAAGCATTGCAAACTATGGGTCAAGCAATAGCCACCCTATAGCAAGGGAACCAACAATCTTCACAGCCAGTGCAAGTACAACTAACTAAGATACCACACGACAATCATGGAGACTTCTTGCGGGGCATCCACCTATATTGGCCTACTCTACTAACCCCATGGACGCCGAGGACTAGCTTTGTGTAGTGGAGAGAGAGATGCACACTACCCAATGTGATGATAAAGAGAAGGTTCTGTATGGTCCCCGCCAGTTGAGGGGAGCATAGTCTTGGTGGGAGCCTTACCTCGCCACCCACGCCAATCTTGATGCTATCACTTGGAAAGAATTCAGAGACAACTTCCAAAGGTATCATGTTCTAGAAGGATTGTTGCTTGTGAAGAAAAAGTTCTTGGCACTGAAGCAGGGAGCTATGTCTGTTAGCGAGTACAGAGAAAGATTACTTCAGCTGTCTCGTTATGCACCTAAGGATGTCAACACCGATGCTAAGAGATAATACCGATTCATGAGGGGCTTAGTCGACCCTCTACACTATCAAATCATGAACCGCACCTTCCCCACATTCTACCACTTGATCAACAAGGCAATCATGACAGAGAGAAAGCGTAGGGAAATGGATGATCGAAAGAATAAGCTGAATGGGCCACACCTAAGCAGTAGCAGTCACCCCCATTTTTCTAGTAACCAACTACAACAATGCAAGCATGGTTATTGGCAAGGGTATCAATAGCAGAACCCACGTCAGCATCACTAGTTTCAGCGGTAGTACCCCCAGTAGCAGCCCTATTATCAGAACAACCAACATGGAAGCAGTCGGTATTAGCGACAGAACAACCAAACGCCTCGACTTCCTACCCAACAACGAACTAGGGTGGGTAGTCAGCACCCGCCCAAGGAGACAAGATATTTCCACTATGGTGAGCAGGGTCACTGGGCGATGCAATGCTCGAAGAACATGGCACCGCAGCAGCAGTTAGCTCCCAATGCACCACCAAGATAGAATGCACCACAGTAGGCAGCAAGCAATCATGGCCAACTGTGGTACAACCATGGATGTGTGAACCATCTGGAAGTTGAAACTATCTAGGATGCACCGAAAGTGGCCTTAGGTATGTTTCTGGTCAAATCTCATCCAACATGGTATCGGTGCAACACACTCTTTTGTTACTACAACATGTGTGAAAACACACAATCTCTCAGTAGAAACAATGCTATTACTAATGGAAATTAATTCAGTTGGTGGAAAGGTTTAGGCAAATACAATATGTTCTAATATAAGGGTGGAAATAAGGGGGGCAGAGTTCCCCACTGATTTAATAGTAATGGGTATGAATGGCATAGATATCATCCTAGGGATGAACTGGCTTTATAAGTACTAGACGGGTATCAGTTGTGATAAGAGGACTGCGAAGTTGATGTCCCCGTCCGGAGAAGAGATCGCGGCTGGACTAAGTATGACTAAAGTAGAGAGAGGAGATTGCTATCAGTTGACGTTGATAACAAGAAGACCACCCCCTCTAGACCATCAAGGTTGTGTTTGAGTTTCAGTATGTATTTCATAAAGAGCTGCCAGGTATGCCACCTGAGCGAAAGGTTGAGTTCGCTATAGAACTAGTCCTTGACATTGCCCCCATCTCCAAAAGAGCTTATAGGGCGTCTAGACCGGAGTTAGTGGAACTCAAGAAGCAGATAGATGAGTTATTAGAGAAAGGTTATATTAGGCCAAGTGTCTCACATTGGGCCACTCTCGATCTATTTGTGGAGAAGAAGGATGGTACTACAAGGATGTGCATGGACTATAGAGTTTTGAATGAAGTCACGATCAAGAACAAGTACCCTCTCCCCATAATAGAAGACATGTTTGATCAACTCAAAGGAGCTAGTGTGTTCTCAAAGATAGACTTAAGATCAGATTATCATCATCTGAGAATCCGACCTTCAGATATACTAAAGATAACATTCATAACCAAGTATGGGCTATATGAGTGCAATGTCATGTCCTTTGGTCTAACAAATGCACCAACTTACTTCATGTACCTAATGAACAGTGATATGTTTGTGGTGGTATTCATCGACGACATCCTCATATATTCTCAAAGTGAGGAGGAGCATATTGAGAATTTGAAGATGGTGTTGGAAACGCTTCGAGAGCACTAGATATATGCCAAGTTGAGTAAATGTGAGTTTTGGATTCATGAGGTCCTATTCTTGGGCCATATTATAAATCAAGATGAACTAGCTGTGGATCCAGAGAAGGTGGCAGATATCTTGAACTGGAAGGCACCAAAGGATGCTCATGGTATCAAAAGTTTTCTTGGAATGGCCAGATATTATCGGTGTTTCATCAAAGGTTTTTCAAAGATTGCTAGACCAATGATAGCATTACTAGAAATGAAGGCCGAATTCAAGTGGACCCAGAAGTGCTAAGATACATTTGAGGAGTTGAAAGAAAGGTTGACTCCAGCACCAGTTTTGATCCTTCCATATGTTCACAAGTCGTTTTCAATGTACTGTGGTGCCTCTCACACTGGTTTGGGTTGTGCGCTTATGCAAGAAGGAAGAGTCGTTGCATATGCCTCTTGACTATTGAAGGTTCACGAGTGAAATTGTCCAACCCATGACCTGGAGCTAGCAGCAGTGGTACATGCCTTAAAGACGTGAAGTATGGGTAGAAGTATGACATCTACATAGATCAAGAGTCCCAAGTACATATTCACCCATTTAGAACTAAACATGAGGCAAAAAAGATGGTTAGAGTTGATCAAAGATTATGAATTAGAGATACACTATCATCCAAGGAAAGCAAACGTGGTTGCACATGCTTTGAGCAGGAAGAGTCAAGTTAATTTGATGGTTGCTTACTCAATGTCGCATGATTTAGCCAAGGCGTTCGACAGGCTAAGTCTCAGATTTCTGAACAACATGCAAGGAGTAACTGTAGAATTGGAACCCACCTTAGAGTGGGAGATCAAAGAGGGACAAAAGAATGATGAGAAAATCAATGAAATTCGGCAGCTAATCATAGAAGGAAGAGGTAAAGAATTTCAAGCGGACACAGATTGTACAATATGGTTCAAAGATCAATTGTGTGTTCTTGACATCAAGCCCATTCGAGAGCTAATATTGAAGAAAGCCCATGAGATAGCTTACTCCATACACCTCAGAAGTGAGAAGGTGTACCAAAATCTAAAAATGAGGTTCTAGTGGTATGGTACGAAAAAGGGTGATTGCAGAACATGTCGCCATATGTGATAGCTGTTAGAGGATTAAAGCAGAGCATCAAAAGCCAGTCGGACTGTTGCAATTGCTACAAATTTTGTAGTGGAAGTGGGATGAGATTAGGATGGAATTTATAGTTGGCCTACCTCGTACCTGGGTTGGCTATGATTTCATATGAGTGGTTGTGGACTGCTTTACAAAGGTGGCCCATTTCACACTAGAGCGATGCTGCTAAGTTGTACATGTCTTAGATTTTTTGTTTGCATGATGTCCCGAAGAAAATAGTGTAAGATCAAGGAACGTAGTTCACTTCAAATTTTTGGTAGCAACTGCATGAAGCATCGGCGACACATTTGAACTTCAGTTTAGCTTATCACCCATAGACCGATCGTCAGACAAGAAAGAGCAAAGTAGATACTAGAGGATATGTTCAGGGCTTGTGCATTAGAAGACAAGTCAGGATGGGACAAAAGTCTACCTTATGCAGAATTCTCCTACATCAACAGTTACCAGGCCAACTTGAAGATGTCACCGTTCCAGGCAATTTATGGGAGTAGTTGTAGAACTCTTTTGCATTGCGATCAACCTGGAGAGAAGCGGGTATTTGTGCTAGATATATTGCTCGAAGTCAAAGAGAACATTAGAATGCTCCTAGAGAATTTGAACACAACACAATCAAGGCAGCAAAGTTATGCTAACACTAGAAGAAGAGAGTTGAGTTTCGATGTGGGAGATTATATCTACTTAAAGGTCCCACCCATCAGAGGAGTCCGAAGGTTTGGAGTCAAGGGAAAGCTAGCACCCTGATACATCGAACCATATCAGATTCAAGCAAAGCATGGAGAAGTGGCCTACTAGCTCAGTCTGTTAGAAAGTTTGTCAGCAGTGCACGATTTGTTTCATGTGTCGAAATTGAAGAAATGTCTGAGGGTACCATAGGAGCAGTTGCCAGTAGAGGACCTAGAAGTACAAGAAGATCTGAATTACATAGAAAAGCCAACACAGATTCTAGAGACCAAAGATAGTTACTCGGAGTTGAAACCCAAGTATCTTGAACTCTTTGCTAACCCATCATGAACCTCAGGGTGAGATTCATTTAAGGGGGATATGTTTGTAACATCCTGAATTTAGGGGTATAAAAATTTCTTTTCTAATATCCATAAAATTTAGCTGTTACCCTTCCTTTCTTTCCTCCATTATTTATTTTTTCTCCTTATTCTTTTGAAAGGGTGAAGGGAATGGTGACACCTAAGAGGGGGTTAATTAGGACTTTTAAAAACTATCGCTCTAAACTAGGCCACAAATAAATCCCTAGAACAAAACCTATGCAACTAACTTAACTAGATTGTGTAAACTAGGTTTTGTCTAAGTGTTGCTATCTCTACTGCAGAAGGTAAAGAGCAAGGGTAGAGATGAAAACTCCCGTGGATGACGCCGGTATTTTTACTGAGGTATCTGGAACCACGTAAGGTCCCGACTAATCCTCGTTGGTGCCCCTACACAAAGAGTAGCCCACACGAGGGCCAAGCACCACGGTCGAGTAACTCCGTATAGAGAAGTGGGCCTTCTCCACGCGCAAGTGGTGCTCCGCTTTCGGCTCCTCTCAAACGCTCTCCATCATCTCCACTATCGAGGTTCCGACTGAAACGCCGCGGGCCTCGTTTCCTCCGGTACACGGTGGCGGCCGTGTCACAAACGCGGTGGGCACGGTCTCGCAAGACTCTCGCCATACTCGGTGCAATTACAATGACTCCGCAAGAATCGAGGGGTTATGTGAGTTTTTCTAAACTTACTCAACTAATTAGGATTCACCTAGAGAAAGCACATAAGCGGTCTAACTAACCTATGCACTTCGCAAAACACCTACGCTAGTCACCAAGCAATTCTATTAAGCAGTTGGGTGTTTGAGCACTTGGAAATGTCTATAGCATGTGTTGGTATGTTGCTTGGGTTCCCACACCTTCAAATGGTCGGTTGGGTGAAGTATATATATAGGCCCCAACTCGAAACTAGTTGTGGGAGAAAAGTTGTTGCTTCTCTGTGGCACACCGGACAGTCCCGTGGTAGGCACCACACAATCCGGTGCCCTGTCTAGTGCGCCACTAGCTATTGGATCTATCAGTTGCAAGTGACCGTTGGCGTGTGCAGCCTTGCATCGGACAGTCCGGTGGTTCTCCTCCACGATGCCACCAGGAACTAGTCGTTGGTCTACTGTTCCCTGGTGCACTGGAAAGTCCGGCGGTGTGGCACCAGACAGTCCGATGTGCCATCGTACAGTCCGGTGCTCTCATCCGGAGAGTCTGCCAGTGGCAACACTTTCTTCATGTCTTGTAATTTGCTTGAGACTTGTTGCTCTTCACTTATGGTCTTCATAATATCTTCATTTGAGGTGTTGCTTCTTCAATGCCTTAGTCCAAGTCACTTTAGCATCATGTGAACTACAAATACAAACACTAGCAAATACATTAGTCCACAGGTTATGTTGATAATCAAACACCAAAATCATTTAGACAAATGGGTCGAGGTCCATTTTCCTAACAATCTCCCCCTTTTGGTGATTGTTGACAACACAACCAAAGCAAGCAAATATAACAAACATTTCGATGAAAATATGCAATCTACTTGCTATGATGCATGAATGCCCCCATAATGTCAGATTATGGACTTAAGCCTCCCCCTAACTCCATAATTCACATACTTCCTATTTGAGACCAAAAACACTTGAAGAACCAAAACCACTTGTAAGTTCCAAATTTTTAAAATTTTAAAATTGGGTTGTGTTTGGTGTTTGATAGATTTTTAATTGCTTTGGTCCCTAGAACTTCTCCCCCTTTGGAATCAAACACTGAAAAGGATGACATGAAAAGCATATAGGAAGCAATTAAAAGACTTGCCCTCTAAAAGATTTACCACTTGTAGCTCTAAAAGATTACTCCCCCTAAAAGAGTGTTCTCCCCCTTTTAAAGAATATTCTCCCCCTTTATATAAAAGAAGATATACTCCCCTGTCAAAGATCCTCTAGTTAGGAAAAGCACATGAAAAAGAGAGGGACAAGACATGATTGATTAGATTAACTCCCCCTATGCATAGGTAAAAAATATATTTTAACAACATGTAAATGATACCGAGAGTGGAATGAAACCACTTGTGAAAATATTTGTAGATTTGTAGTGGAAGCTTATTGTCTTTCTCCTGGGGACTCCATTTTCCTTCAATGATATTGTTAGAAATATAGGCATTTTCCATATCATTTTAATTCCATAAATTAACATTATGATGATGACATATAAAATATGTTTAATCATAGAAATCACTATCTCAAATATATCCATAACAATATGGATCAAGAGAACATAAAGCATATGAATCATATAAATATAATAAGCATATAAACATGGAACATGTATTATTATGGAACAACTGAATATAAACAGATAGCAACATAAACAGCATGACTGTAAAATTAAGACAAACAGATTTATCATATTACTAGTATGATCAGGCATCAGACATGTCATGATATAATACGACAAAACAAATTGGATCAATTTATGGCTATATATAAAACAACAGGTATGAACATATATAATTTGCAGAATGTAAAACAGTAAGGAGATGAATTGATCATACCCTCCCATGCGCTCCGAGGATCTAGATCTTTGTCCAACTTCACTTGTCATGTCGTACTAGATGAAGATGCCAGGAACCAGCGATGAAGACAACGACGGACGTTGGGCAGTCGCGTAAACGCTCCCCAAAAACCTAATTGCCGATCCCCCGAGCAGGGTCTCGAATGGCAAGGGCTCCGGAGGCACCTGCCCTCTTGCCTCTCTGTGCGCGCAGAGCTACGAGATGGAAACACCCTCACTTGCGGCTGGACTTTGTGACTCTGAAATGGTTATGTTCGTGTGTACCGAGTGACAGGGGTGCTCCTCTATTTAAAGTCTCACCGAGTCACGCCAAGAGTCGGTCAGCTGAAGGAGAAGGGTCTCGCCGAGTCACGCCATGAGTCGGCTCACCAACGCATGCGGCAGACGAAGAGACGGGCAACTGAAAGGTTAACCCGGAGTGAAAACTCCCGCGGTTAATGAGTGCTAAAAATTAACACAACCACACCACGCCCGCTCGCTCGCCTGCCTGCCTGCCTCGCCTCGCCACGCCACGCCCAGCCCGGCCGGCGGCGGCGGCGGCGCGCGCGCGCGCATGTGGCATGCCCTTGTCCATTTCTTGACTTCTCAAGTTAGGTAGAATAAATCCCACCATATAAGTCAAGCCAAAAGACCCTTGGACTTCCAATGTGGTACTATTGGTATTCTCCACCATTACACACCATAGAGTTTATTCAATAAATGGGCCAAGCCCATAAAAGATCCAACAGATATTACTACACATAATAGACTTGAAAGCAAGTATTAGTATCAAAGACTTAGATCCACCCTCCACTACTTCCTCCTCCCTCTAGATCTCCCCCCACGCAGCAAGGATCGAGAAGAGGAGGAGCAAGATGGATTGAAGAGGAAGAGAGGATCAAGGAGATGTTCTACCCCCATCTCTTGCAGATTTTCTTGGGGAAACCCTAGGTAAGGATAGGATCCTTGTTCCTCCCTATAATTATATGCTTTTGGAGGTTGTGGATCATGTAGATTGAAGGATTAGAGGTTGGATTAGATGTGGGGTTAGGTTTTGATCTCGAATTTAATTTCTGCAGAATGGCAGATTCGATAGTTTCTGTTCATGTCAGTTTTCCGTGGTCTTAGTGGCCTCAAAAAAATAAAAAGTCTATATATGAGTCGTAGATAATTTGTAGATCTTTCCGGGGCCGCGAAGAACACCTCAATCGGACATCAGAACAGAAAGTTATGATAGTTTGATTATAGCAGTTTTTCAGTCTCATAATTCTGTGCAGAATCTGTTCTCTTAAGAGTTAGGCAATTTTATCAACAGAATTAAACTGTGGGTTGGTAAAATAAGTTGTAGATAATTTCATAAGCTTTCCAGATTGTTAAAGAGTGCATTCATATAATTTGTGAAACTCCAGTTATGTTTGTTTTACTGTGGCTGTTCCTGTTTGCCTGACAAAAATGAGTGGGTCTGTTCACTGGTGGGTTTCATCTAGTAAATGGCCAAATTGGCTCTTCCAACTATGGAGACTTTTGTAGAGGGATAAAAGTTCTTACTTCCAACAGAATTGCATAATTTTTGGTTCAGTAGTTTGGGAGATATCGAATTTTAAAGTTAACCATACTGCTGTCTAAAACATATTCAGTCAGTTATCTTGTCAGATGTTTTAGAACTTGTAGATGTCAGAATTTAATTATCTATTGAATACTGAAGTTGTAGAGTATTTTGTGTAGATACTCCTAGAGTATTTGTTTGATATCACCGCTGTTTTAATTTTAAAGATACAAAATTAACAAACAGCGCTGCTGCTGTATGGCATGTGGTTCAGGGTGGGAGTCTTTACACTGGGTCTTGGTTTCAAGTGTAGGAGTGTTTTGTTGATTGATGGCAAATGTTTGTGAAATATTTGTACTAAGTTTTATGCCCGCTAGCAGGTGTCTATACTCCAGATCATGTCTAGTACATTTCTTCTTCTTCGATGAAGGCAAGTGAATGTAGCGGTGGTTGCTTCCGTTCTAACCTGTGATTTCTATTGCCTACACTCTAATATTCAGAAGTATTGGATTCTTTCATAATTGGACTCTATGGTGATGCTTTACTTGCTTGCATTATACTGATGCTCAATCATATATTGATGATGATTATGATTCGAGTATGATTCATGAGATTAATTCACACCCCTGAAGGTAAATGAAGTATTATTTGAGGTTGGTATTGTATCTGAAGGTAAATGAAGTATTATTTGAGGTTGGTATTGTATCTGAAGGTAAATAAAGTATTATTTGAGGTTTGTATTTTATCTGAAGGAAGTGAAGGTTATTGATAAATGCAGCATGCCATATACATTGCATGACTCATTTGCATCTGAAGTTTTTGTCGTGACCTATGGTCCGACCGTACCGGTACAATTTAGCATCGTACGTTGCCCGAGGAGGGGTACGATGCGGCTTCATACCCTTAGAGGTATGAAGGCAGAGGACATATGCATTGCATTCATATGCATTCATTGAAGTGATATTTGCAGATGATGTGGTTTTATACTCTCAGAGGTATGAAGATAGAGTACCTACACATTGCATTCCTATGCATACATTGAAGTGATATTTGCAGGTATTATTGACGCACGGAAGTGTTATACAACCTATTGTGGTTGTTCGAGGAAATGAGATGGTATTGGTTATAGTGGGACTACTGAGTTCCATATCTACAAGTATTTCTGATTTTAATTGTGACTCTTTTAAAATGTTGATGAATTCAATTTGTGGTTTAAAGATCTCGTCAAAATTATTCGCTTGCTGAGATGTTTCATCTCACTCTTGCATTACTCAATGCAGGTGCTTGTTGCTCATCAAGGGAAGTGGGAAGTAGCAGCACATCCACCTTCACTCTTATAATAACACCGCTTAGGCGCAGTCATGATTTAATTAGAAGCTTCTTGTCAAAGGACGTTTGTTTCTAACTAGTTGTGCACACTGGATAATTTAGCTCATGCCGTTATGGTTGTCTTCCCATTGCTAGCAGACTATTAATGTCTATTATGTTTTCTTATCATGATATCTATTTATACTTTGTTGCTTCCCCGTTTATGCCATTTTCAAAGGAGATGCTGTCGAAATTTTATATACGAATGTTAGCTGTGTAGTTTAGTAGCATTCTGGGGTGTTTGTGGATCCCGGGGTGTTACAGGTGTATTACTCAAAAGATGTTCTGTAGGACAACATCTCACCTTTGTAAGACTCTTGGAATACATTAAGGTAAAAACCATCCTGCCTTACAGATAGGAAAGATGTGCATCAGAAATGAGTTAAGGAAGGGATCTTTCCTCACAATCTACTCCTAGCTTATTTCTCCACTCTACTTCACGGGATCTCCGATCACATAGAGCAGGTTACCACTAGAGTAGATTTCACATGGGCCTCATACCCATTTCCCTTGATGCACTTTCTATCACATTGCGTGACAGACCCTTAGTGAATTGATCTGCCAGATTATTCGATGTGTGGACATAATCCACAGTTATAACTCTGGAGTTTTTCAACTTTCTGACAGATTTCAATCTCCTCTTAACATGCCTTGTAGACTTCATGTTATTCCTAGAACTGTTAACCTTTGTAATCACCGTTTGGTTGTCACAGTTCATGGAAATAGCCGATATCGGTTTTTCAACTACCGGTAAGTCCAATAGGAAATCACGAAGCCACTCGGCCTCAGCCCCAGCAGTGTCTAATGCTGCGAGTTCTGCTTCCATTGTAGACTTCGTTAAGATAGTCTGCTTGTAAGACTTCCAGGAAACAGCGCCACCTCCAAACAGAAACACATATCCGCTTGTGGCATAAAGCTCATCATCATCAGAAATCCAGTTGGCATCACAATAGCCTTCCAGCACTTTTGGGTTTCCGGTATAATGAATATCGTATGTCATAGTACCTTTCAAATACCGCAACACTCTCTCAAGAGCACGCCAGTGATCATCTCCTAGTTTCGACACAAACCGACTTAGCTTACTCACAGCATAAGAGATGTCTGGCCTTGTTGCACTTGCAAG
Source organism: Zea luxurians (assembly GCA_029449295.1). NCBI lineage: Eukaryota > Viridiplantae > Streptophyta > Magnoliopsida > Poales > Poaceae > Zea > Zea luxurians. Next base: position 146,201,946 of record JAOPSE010000003.1, on the reverse strand, counting down.
GTACATGAGCGAGCCAATGATCTGTGAGTATGTCAATTGATCCCTTGCTATTCTCCGATTCTTTCTTAATAGCACACTGGGGTCATAAGGTGTTGGAGCAGGATCATAGTCACTAAAACCAAAGCGACTCAATACCTTTTCCACATAATGGGATTGTAACAAAGTTACCCCACCATCAGCTTCTCTAATAAGCTTGATGTTTAGAATGACATCAGCTTCTCCCAAATCTTTCATTTCGAAATTGCTCGATAGAAGATTTTTAACTTCCTCAATCACATTGAGATTTGATCCAAAGATCAAGATGTCATCAACATAAAGGCACAACATAACAGACTCACCCCCACCATACCGATAGTATACACACGTGTCAGATTCATTTACAACAAAGCCAGCTGCTGTAAGAATATTATCAAACTTTTCATGCCATTGCTTAGGTGCTTGTTTTAGGCCATACAATGATTTTATCAACCTGCACACCTTGTTCTCTTAACCATCCGCAATGAACCCTTCTAGCTGATCCATATAGATCTCCTCATCCAACTCTCCATTTAGGAAAGCTGTCTTAACAGCCATCTGATGAATGATAAGACCATAAGAGGCTGCCACAGCTATTAATGTGCGAATTGTAGTCAATCGAGCCACTGGTGAGTAGGTACCAAAGAAATCTTCACCCTCCTTTTGGGTATATCCTTTGGCCACAAGCCTTGCCTTGTACCTCTCGATTGTACCATCAGGCCTAAGCTTTTTCTTGAAGATCCATTTGCAACCTATAGGTTGACAACCATAAGGACGGTCAACGACCTCCCAAGTTCCATTAGACATAATAGATTCCATCTCACTCCTTACTGCTTCCTTCCATAAGTCAGCATCAGGAGAGGAATATGCCTCACTAATGGTAGTTGGTGTGTCTTCCACAAGGTACACTATAAAGTCATTACCAAAGGATTTTGCAACCCTCTGTCTCTTGCTCTTTCGAGTGACTATAGTGTCATCCTCCTCAGGGATATGAGAATCCTCAGCATGATCTATAGGAATCGACAGTGTTGGTGACTTGTTCTCAAATGCTATGAGTCAAGAACAAGGCAACATAGAAAATGTTAATCGTTAAAGTCCTTCGTCCTTCGAAGCATTATTTCCCTTAAGATATAATAGCTTTCGGACGAAGGTAATGAAGGGCGTACCTTCATTAATTCATTATATATTGACGAAGGATGAATTGTAAAGAATATAAAAGACAGCATAAACAATTGAATATCATTATCATGTATAAACAGAAATATCGCTGAATTACAAATGTACCTTCAACTTGAAGGAGAGGATAGTACAAGCGTGACGCAAAAAGCAAATGCCCAGACAGCGTGAACAGTACGGGAGTACTGTTCAACTATTTATAGGCACGGGACGCAGCCCATGTAAAATTACACTCATGCCCTTTACATTTGCTAATAACTCTATAACAATCCATAGGGGTCTAAATAGCCTTTTCCCCTTTAAGTCGGTTCGCTTTTCTGTTATCACACTGAAGCTCCCCTGCGCGTAGCTTCGGCTCTGCACCATCCTTCGTATTTTTTGTGCTTCAGTCAGAAGGTACCTGTTCATGTATCATACTCCAGAAACATTGTTGTTAAATCCTGTTTTTGAGGACCTTCGTAAGCCGAAGGCCCCCAACAGTAGCCCCTCGCAATATTAATTTGTTTTTAGAATAATAAATTTAGATTGCGACACGGACGAAGGCTTTATGCCGAAGGTCCGAAAAAACACCTTCCCTTTGCTAGAATAGCAACATTCACTGACAGGCGGGGTCTTTCAATTTTCAACGCACTGAGCGTATAAATAAGATCATACCGCAAACTCATTTGGCACGCTTTCTTGCCATCTGCTCCCGCTTACTCAATTTTTAGCTCTTGCGGACTGAGATTTGCTGAGCTTTTAGTTTGAAGCTTCGGTTTTGAAAACAATTTTTAGTGTGTCCGAAGATGTCTGAAGATAAGAAGGCTGTTGCTGAGATGAAGCTAAGTCTCGACGAAGAGAAGAACTTGGGGTTTCTTATAGCGATGTCGAAGACCAATACGGAAAAAATCACCAAGGAAATTCTGGAAGGTTTGTCTGAAGATACTGGTGACAGCGACAGTTATGATGTGGACAGTGGTGGTGAAGACTCCGAAGATCATCCCTGGCGACCAAGCCATTCAGTTTATGGTAAATCAACTATCAAAGAGAATCATCTTGCCAACATGAGAGGAAGGTATTTCCGGGATTTGTCCGTTGTGAGGGCCGACGAAGGGGAGAAGACTTGTCCACACCCTGAAGAGAATGAAGTCGTAGTGTTCCGAAGCTTCTTGAAAGCTGGACTGCGGTTTCCCCTGAGCAGTTTTGTCGTAGAGGTGCTGAAAACATTTGAAATCTACCTTCACCAACTTATCCCCGAAGCAATCATAAGGCTAAATATCTTCGTATGGGCCGTGAGAAGCCAAGGTTTAGAGCCTGATGCAAAAAGTTTCTGCAACATACATGAATTATTATACGAGACAAAACCCTGGGGTAAAGAACAGTATCACAATAATTTTTGTTGCTACAGTTTTGTTTCTCGGTCTGGGTCAAGCTGTCCCGTGCCAACCTTTCGGAAGAGATGGCCCGGTGACTGGATGACAGAATGGTTTTATGTAAAAAATGATCTGAAAGCGCGAGAAGATATCAAAGATGTAATCATGCGCCCTATTTGGCAAAGCTTCGGCCTTCGGAGGCCGAAGGTTGAAATGAATGAAGCTGCCGAAGAATGCCAGAGGGCCTTCGGCGTTATTTGTTCGTTTATTGGAACGAGAGATCTAGTGCAAGAGCATATTGCCTTCAGGGTATGGCCGCTCGCGGAGAAATGGGAGATGCCGCAAGAAACCATAAAAGAGGCCGACGAAGGTGGACTTATCAGGCTGAAGTACACTTTTAAGTTCGGAGATAAATTCGTTGAGCCAGATGATGACTGGTTAAAAAGCATTGAAAATTTAAGTGATGAACTGCTTGGGGCTTATTCGAAGGCCGAAGATACTGCACTGTCAGCAGCCTTCGGAGGCCGAAAAAAGAAGAGGCTGAATCGGGTATTTGATGCAATCGGGTTCGTCTACCCTGACTATTGCTATCCCATTCGAAGGCAGAAGAGAAAAAACACAACCTCTGCAAAAGAAGAAGCTGCAACTGCTCCTAGCGAGCCAGAACCGAAAAGAAAAAAGATAAAGGTCCTCACACATCGGCCGCGCTATATTGAACCAGCTTCGGTGCCTGAGTTTACCGGAAAAACCTCTTCGGCCACCGAAGCTGAAAAACCAACCGAGCCAACCTTGCTGCCAGAAGTCGCAGAAACGGCCGAAGTGCCAACAAAGATAGAATTGGAAAAATCAAAGATTTTGTTATCAGAAACGGAAGAGAAAACCGAAGCGCCGTCCGCAGAAAAAATGGAAGAAGTAAAAGAAGCAACTGAGGGATCAAAAACATCAGAAGTTTTGAGTCCTGCAGCAAATATTGAGACAGTAAAAAACCAAAAGGTGCCAGCAGTGACTCCGAAAAGGAAGAGAATGGTCAATGTGCTAGATGTTCTGGAGACAATTAAATCTTCAAGCACACCTTCGAAGGAGACTGTTGTCATCCCCGAAGAAAAAACTGAAGTCTCTGATACTAAAGCGCCAGAGCAAGAAACTGAAGCCGAAGCTGGGTCCTCAGAACCCACGAAGATAAAATCCCTGGAATTCGAGGAAGAAAAAATTACAGAGCCAACTTTTGTTGAAGAAATCAGTGCTGCTGCCCCCGAAGCATCCCCCAAAGTCCTTGATTATGTTATTCGCCATGCTTCGGGGAAACAACTATCAGAAAAAGAAAAACAAGAGGCCCAACTTTATGCCCAAAAACTGAAGTATCCGAAGGGGGCATTAATATTCAATGGCAGTGGAGAAGAAGACTTTTTGTATTGTCTCCCTGACAGCAAAGAGATTTCTGTCTGTCGGGAGATGAGCAAGAGCTTCGGATTCCCAACACTGGAAGACGGGCTCTCAGTGCTATCGAAAAATGATTTAGCCGACAGCCTGGCATATAATAGCTTGAAGGTACAACAAATGGGATCTTTGCATTGTTTGTTGAGACCAAAAGTTTTCGTTTGTTGAAACCTATTGACGCACACATATTTCTCTTTGCAGGGCCTGATACTTAGCAATGCCCTCAGGGCACAGAAAGATGCTGAAGACGAAGGGTGTACTATAGCCATGAGCAACCTTCGTTCCGAAGTAATTGAACTGAGGAACGAAGGTCTCGAGAAAGATAAAATATTACACTCATTGATAAATAAAATAAAGGAAGACGAAGCTGCTTTTAAAGGTCAAGCTGAAGCTCATAAACGCGAACTTGAAGATCTTCGGAAACAACTGGCCAGAGCCAAGGAAGAACGCATTCTTGAAGAAACAAAGCGAGAACTCAGCGACCAATGGGCAGATCACTTAGAAGGAACTGTTGAAGAGCTTCGGTCGTCCAAGAAGAGATGCTATAACAAATCTATAGAGTGTGTTAAGAAGTTAAAGGCTAGCTTCGCCAGGGTCGGCGCGTTCTCAAGCGAGGAAAATTTTACTAGAGGCAATCCCGAAGGTCCCATTGAATGGATCGACCATGAAGCTGAAGCCTTCGAAGAAGTTTTAAATAGCCGTGGAGATATATGTGCCTTCTCGGGTGCTAGAGGAATTGCCACCATTTTAGAGAAAAAAGGCTGCGAACATGTAAAGATTTTAGCGCAATCCGAAGGTGCTTTGTCCTTCGAAGATGCAAGGGATCCATCGGCCGAAGCTAGCATGGTTGGTGGAAAATTTTTTACCGATATCTGGGATAATGGTGGCCGAGAAATGGCCCGAGAGATTATTCAGAAAAGCGAAAAGGGCATTCACGATGCTAGAGAAGTAGCTGAGGCTGCTGAGAAGAGCACAGAGCCCGAAGGTCAATTAGGTATTATTTAATAGTTTTTATTGTGTTGTATTTTTAGGTTTTAAGATTCGTTTGCAATTTGTAATAGCAACGCAGCCGTATCCTGTCCTACTTCAGATTCTGCTAAAGCGTCTTCGGGCCCTCAGCCGAAAGGAGACGACGAAATAAAAAAGATGGCTGAAGCTATTATGGACGAAGTCGTCAATCGGCTCCTGAACGAGGCTGCAGAAGTCGTTTTGAGAGAGGATTAAATACTATTGTAACTTAAACTTCTGAAATGTAATATGTGTGACATCTTGTGGCCCTGAATGTAATATACCTGTTTTTATTGTTTAACTCTTTACGATGCATGAAATTTTAAACACGTACCGTTTTTGAGTCTTCGACGAAAAAACACCTTCCCTTCTTTTCATGCTTCGTGAAGAAGAATTGTCATTTATCACAACAATATCCAAAGTGTTCTGAAAAGTATCCAAACTTCGTAAAAATATTCTCCGAAGCTATACTTCGAAGATCAATATTGTTTCTCCTTGTGACATGGCATGATTTGCCCCTTTTTCGAAGCATTTTGCCGAAGATCGATATGATGCCCCCTTCTTGTGCCATATGCAGCATGATGTATGATGCTTATGTTATGCAAAATGATGTGATGATGTTATGCTATGTAAGATGGTATTCCGAAGGTACACACACATCAGCGTTGACTTTTCGTTGTAAGCCTCCCTTAGGAGCTTCTTCGCCTTTTACTTCAGCGGAATCAGCGTTGACTTTTCGCTGTAAGCTCTGCATTCCCTTAGGAACGACTTTGGAGCTTCTTCGCCTTTTACTTAGGCGGTATCAGCGTTGACTTTTCGCTGTATGCTCTGCATTCCCTTTGGAACGACTTTGGAGCAGAAAACTTACACTGCGCTCCCTTTGGAACGGCTTTTTGTGACTTCGTCAAACTTACTCTGCGTTCCTTAGAACGGCTTTTCGTTGCTTCGAAGAATTTTCGATAATTCGAAGGTCCTCTTTGTTATAACAAATCTTTAAACTTTAACAATTGAAGCCTGTGAAGAAAATATATTTTCCTGGTGGGAATCAACGAAACTATTTACATGAAATCTAAACAGTGTCCTTTATTACACAGAAAATAAAACTTGAATGAAAAAGGTTACTATTAAGGTAGGATATTTGTCAATAGATGTGCTTTGACTCTGGCACAGTGCTGTTGACCGTGCGAGCTTCGGACTGTTCTCTGAAGTCCCTTTGGTGCGGAGCATATTGGCTCCCTTCTGGCTGCTGGCCTTGTTGCAGCGGTGGTGGAGGCGGAGGCTGTTGCCAGGAAGCTTGAGGTTGACTCGCCGAAGCAACAGAAACTGCAGGGTGGTTGCCTACATACTCTGGAATGTAAGGCGAATGAAACGAAGCAGTGTGCATGACCTGCTTCGGCTGAGTTTGTTGTGCTGCAGCTTCCGCTATTTCCTTTTGCTTCTGGATGGTAACATGGCACATCCTGGTGGTATGGCCTTTGTTCTCTCCACAAAACAAGCAAAAGATTCTTCTTGGTTGATCTCCAAATCTTCCGCCGAAGCCCCTGGCGCCTCTGCCTCTTGGAGCTGGTGGTCGGAAGGAGCTTTGTTGTTGCCCCGAAGCCTGTGAGGAGTATTGTGGCATCTGCTGCTGACTCCCTTTATCATCATTTTGAGTAGAATTGTGAATTGACCTGACATGCCTCGGGTAGAATCTTCCTCCGAAGCCCCTGGTCATCTCAGAAAACCTGAAAGCCTCCTCCCTTCTTTGACGAAAATCATTATCAGCTCGAATGTATTCGTCCATCTTCTAGAGCAGCTTTTCCAGCGTTTGTGGTGGCTTCCTGGCAAAATACTGTGCTGACGGCCCCGGCCGAAGCCCCTTGATCATGGCCTCAATGACAATCTCATTGGGCACTGTCGGCGCCTGTGCCCTCAGTCACAGAAACCTTCGGACATACGCCTGAAGGTATTCTTCATGATCCTGGGTACACTGGAAGAGAGCCTGAGCGGTGACCGGCTTCGTCTGAAACCCTTGAAAGCTAGTTATCAGCATATCCTTCAGTTTCTGCCAAGAAGTGATTGTCCCTGGCCGAAGAGAAGAGTACCAAGTTTGAGCAACGCTTCTGACGGCCATGACAAAGGATTTTGCCATTACTGTCGTATTGCCACCGTACGAAGATATGGTTGCTTCATAGCTCATTAGGAATTGCTTAGGGTCTGAGTGACCGTCATATATGGGAAGCTGGGGTGGCTTGTAGGTCTGTGGCCAAGGTGTAGCCTGCAATTCTGTTGAGAGAGGAGAAGCATCATCAAAAGCAAAGTTTCCATGATGGAAATCGTCATACCAGTCATCCTCATTGCGGAAGTCTTCCTGGTGAAGCTCTCTGCGTGGAGGCCTTCGGTTTTGATCATCTTGAACAAGATGACGAACCTCTTCGGAAGCTTCATCTATTTGTCTCTGAAGATCAGCTAGACGAGCCATCTTCTCCTTTTTGCGTTGAACCTGCTGCTGAAGGATTTCCAGATTTTGAATTTCCTGATCTAGATCATCCTCCGGAGGTGTTGGACTGACAGCCTTCCTCTTCTGGCTTCGGGCCTCTCTAAGAGAAAGGACGTCTTGATTGGGGTCTAGTGGCTGTAGCGTGCCAGCCCCTGCTGCTGAAGCTTTCTTCGGCGGCATGACGAAGGTGATGCTTGCCGAAGGTGTTCAAAAAGCTCAAGAAATGGAAGTGAGTTCACCGGAGGTGGGCGCCAATGTTGGTGACTTGTTCTCAAATGCTATGAGTCAAGAACAAGGCAACATAGAAAATGTTAATCGTTAAAGTCCTTCGTCCTTCGAAGCATTATTTCCCTTAAGATATAATAGCTTTCGGACGAAGGTAATGAAGGGCGTACCTTCATTAATTCATTATATATTGACGAAGGATGAATTGTAAAGAATATAAAAGACAGCATAAACAATTGAATATCATTATCATGTATAAACAGAAATATCGCTGAATTACAAATGTACCTTCAACTTGAAGGAGAGGATAGTACAAGCGTGACGCAAAAAGCGAATGCCCAGACAGCGTGAACAGTACGGGAGTACTGTTCAACTATTTATAGGCACGGGACGCAGCCCATGTAAAATTACACTCATGCCCTTTACATTTGCTAATAACTCTATAACAATCCATAGGGGTCTAAATAGCCTTTTCCCCTTTAAGTCGGTTCGCTTTTCTGTTATCACACCGAAGCTCCCCTGCGTGTAGCTTCGGCTCTGCACCATCCTTCGTATTTTTTGTGCTTCAGTCCGAAGGTACCTGTTCATGTATCATACTCCAGAAACATTGTTGTTAAATCCTGTTTTTGAGGACCTTCGTAAGCCGAAGGCCCCCAACAGACAGTTCGTGCTCATGGGGAATTATAGTCTCATGACTTGTATCACTAGGTGTATTCTTCGTGGGAAACTCATTCTCAAAAAATGTTGTGTCTCTTGATTCCATGATAGTATCAACATACATATCAGGCACATCAGATTTTATAATTAAGAACCTATACCCAGTGTTGTGAAAAGAGTACCCAAGAAATATACAGTCAACAGTTTTAGGCCCAAGTTTACGCTTTTTGTTGATTGGCACATTCACTTTAGCCAAGCAACCCCAAGTGCGCAAATATGAGAGATTTAATCTTCTCTTTTCCCATTCCTCAAATGGTGTGATCTCTTTGTTCTTTGTTGTAACTCTATTCAGGACATGACATGCTATCAAAATCGCCTCACCCCACCATGCCTTGGATAATCCCGTTGTACTCAACATGTCATTCACCAAATCTGTTAGAGTGCGGTTTATCCTTTCAGCAATCCCATTGGATTGTGGTGAGAATGGCGGTGTCCTCTCATGAATAATACCATGTTCCACGCAGAACCCATCAAACACATTAGAGAAATATTCTCCACCTCGATCAGACCTTAACCGTTTTATTTTCCTCTCAAGTTGGTTCTCAACTTCAGCTTTATAGGCCTTAAAATAATTGAACGCTTCATCTTTTGTTTTTAAGAGATACACATAGCAAAATCTAGTGGAGTCATCTATAAAAGTGAGAAAGTATATTTTACCACCTTTGGTCAAAACTCCATTCATCTCGCACAGATCAGAATGAACAAGTTCTAGAGGTGCCAAACTCCTCGCCTCAGCAGCCTTGTGAGGCTTGCGGGGTTGTTTTGATTCAACACACACATGGCACTTAGACTTTTTGACCAAGTTAAATTTAGGAATTAGATTTATATTTGCTAACCGCATAAGACAACCAAAGCTTGCATGACAAAAACGTGAATGCCATAAATCTGACTCATCAGAAAAATGAACAGAATTCACCAGTTTATTACACACATCATGCAGTGATAAGCGGAACAAGCCTCCGCAGTCATATCCTTTACCAACAAAAGTACCATGTTTCGACACAACACATTTATTAGACTCAAGAACAACTTTATATCCATCTCGACATAGCATCGAAGCACTAACGAGATTCTTCTTGATAGAGGGCACATGCTGCACGCTCTTCAATGGCACCGTCTTTCCCGAAGTAAACTTCAGAATGACCGTACCAACACCAAGAACATGAGCACGCGACCCATTTCCCATTAACAAGGCGCCAGACCTCCCGACCTGATAGGAAGTGAACATAGAGGCATCAGCACACACATGAATGTTCGCACCACTGTCCATCCACCACTCAGGTGAATTACAGACTGAAAGAACAAATGGTAAAGAATTACCATACCCAGATGTTCCATCTCCAGTTTCAGTGGTTACAACATTAGCTGATTTCTTGTCTTGTGTGAACTTGCGATCAGGGCACTCTCTAGCCTAGTGTTGATCACTGCCACAGACAAAGCATCCTCCCTTTCCCTTGTTATTGTTGTTCTTCTTTTTAAACTGTGCTGTTTGAACAGGTTTATTTGCATTCTCTTGTTTGTTCTGGTTTTTCTTCTTGTTAAACTTGCAGAAGTTTCTCTTCTGCACCACATTAGCAGTAGAGGTCTCAACACCTTTTCCACTGTCCTTTGTTCTAGCCCTTTCCTCAACATCAAGAGTACCAATGAGCTCTTCCACATTGAACTCTTGTCTCTTATGTTTGAGAGAGGTAGCAAAGTCCTTCCAAGAAGGTGGAAACTTGGCGATTATACCGCCAGCCACAAACTTGTCAGGCAAAGGACAAGGAAAAAGTTCGAGTTCCTTAGCTAGTGCCTGAAACTCATGAGCCTGTTCCACTACAGATCGGTTCTCAACCATCTTGTAGTCATACAGCTGCTCCATGAGATACAGCTCGCTACCAGCGTCAGTAACTCGAAACTTTCCAACAAGTGCATCCCACAGCTCTTTCCCTGTAGGAAGGATGATATAGCTTTTTTGGAATTTTGTGTGAAGTGCGTTAATCACTGCTCCTCGAAAGAGGTTGTCATCAGCCTTAAACTTAGCCTCATCCTCAGGAGGTAAGTTGGCAGGCTTGCCCTCAGCGGCATAATAACATGACATTGCAGCTAGCCACAACTCCATCTTAGCTTTCCATATCAAGAAGTTTTTACCATCAAAAGGATCAGGCTTTAGCACAGCAGCAAAACCTCTGATAGAAAAATGCCTAACATTAGGTTTTTGGATTGTTAGAAATATAGGCATTTTCCATATCATTTTAATTCCATAAATTAACATTATGATGATGACATATAAAATATGTTTAATCATAGAAATCACTATCTCAAATATATCCATAACAATATGGATCAAGAGAACATAAAGCATATGAATCATATAAATATAATAAGCATATAAACATGGAACATGTATTATTATGGAACAACTGAATATAAACAGATAGCAACATAAACAGCATGACTGTAAAATTAAGACAAACAGATTTATCATATTACTAGTATGATCAGGCATCAGACATGTCATGATATAATACGACAAAACAGATTGGATCAATTTATGGCTATATATAAAACAGCAGGTACGAACATATATAATTTGCAGAATGTAAAACAGTAAGGAGATGAATTGATCATACCCTCCCATGCGCTCCGAGGATCTAGATCCTTGTCCAACTTCACTTGTCATGTCGTACTAGATGAAGATGTTAGGAACCAGCGATGAAGACAACGACGGACGTTGGGCAGTCGCGTAGACGCTCCCCAAAAACCTAATTGCCGATCCCCCGAGCAGGGTCTCGAATGGCAAGGGCTCCGGAGGCACCTGCCCTCTCGCCTCTCTGTGCGCGCAAAGCTACGAGATGGAAACACCCTCACTTGCGGCTGGACTTTGTGACTCTGAAATGGTTATGTTCGTGTGTACCGAGTGACAGGGGTGCTCCTCTATTTAAAGTCTCGCCGAGTCACGCCAAGAGTCGGTCAGCTGAAGGAGAAGGGTCTCGCCGAGTCACGCCATGAGTCAGCCAGCTGAAGAAGAAGAGTCTCGCCGAGTCACGCCATGAGTCGGCTCGCCGACGCATGCGGCAGACGAAGAGACGGGCAACTGAAAGGTTAACCCGAAGTGAAAACTCCCGCGGTTAATGAGTGCTAAAAATTAACACAACCATGCACGCACGCTTGCCTGCCTGCCTCGCCACGCCACGCCACGCCACGCCCGGCCCGGCCGGCGGCGGCGGCGCGCGCGCGCGTGTGGCACGCCCTTGTCCATTTCTTGACTTCTCAAGTTAGGTAGAATAAATCCCACCATATAAGTCAAGCCAAAAGACCCTTGGACTTCCAATGTGGTACTATTGGTATTCTCCACCATTACACACCATAGAGTTTATTCAATAAATGGGCCAAGCCCATAAAAGATCCAACAGATATTACTACACATAATAGACTTGAAAGCAAGTATTAGTATCAAAGACTTAGATTATAGAGTAATTTCCCCTGAAAGTGTGGACACAAGTTTGAATACTTGTAGGAGACATGCACTTTGATTTTGATATCAAGAGGGGCAAATTATCTATAATCCAAGCTTTGGCACATATCAAACAAGATGATACAACTTGGAAAGTAGATACACTTGTAGCATTAGCGTCATCTACTTAGGAATGTTAAATAAGATATGTGTCGTGCTTAACTAAACATTTTAAACCACATAGGTTTGCTTAAGAATATGAATTGATAACTAGCATTCCTACCATATGGTTGACCTAGTATGTATGCAACTCCACATGTAAAACTAGGCATGTAAGGTAAAAACTAGATATAAGAAAAATAGATACGCATATCTAAAAACAAAAAATGCAACAAATCTAGTTACCTTAGTCATCGGTGGGGGATTTTGGTCCAAAGTATTCACTAACCCACTTGGCAATAGACTTGATCCGATGTGATGCATCCCATGATATACATCCCAATTTTGTCAAGTCTCCAAATTCCCCGCTGTTCTTTAGACTTCTCACTTCCCTCTCGAGATCCAAACCTTCTTGGTGATCTTCAGGGATGAGATAATCTACTTTGGCACCCAGATGTGTTTGGCCCCCTTTCCCTTGTTGGCTTGCTTGTTGGCCTTGATTGCTATCACCATTCCATTCTCTTTCTTCTTGATCAAATATGGTGTAGTGGCCTTTTGTCCACTTTGTTGATGTAGGTGCTGGAGATTTCGCTTGTTGGATTTTTCTTTTGCTTCTCCTCGGTCTTCACCTTGCATTGACAAGACTTGTGATCTTTCTTGTGGCATAGCCTACAAACCATAGTTTATCCCTCTCCAGGCTTGTTCACTCCCATAGTGGTGTTATCCTGTGTAGGTTGGGTTTGTTTGGCTTTGTCACACCCGGTTTTGGAAGGTAAACCGAATGCGAACCATGTACGTGCCAGGATCAGAACTCACGTACACAGCGATTACATAATTGGACATCATCACATAATGCTCGAAATAAATAGCAGAAAGGTACTTTAATTACATCAAGATGTCCAAGACATCCATAGAGTCTAATACATAGCCATAGTGTTCAACATTAATATCAAAGTGCAGAGAAATGAAACGTAGAAGATAAGCCTACATAGGCAGCTGACTGGGGGTTTGCCACTAAAGTAAACTAGAACTCGTCATAGTCCTGGAACTCCTCAAAGTCCTCCATGTTACCAACATCACCTCCTGAGCACTAAGTACAGTGGGGACAACCTGGGGTGGGGTGGTTTGTAAAGCAAGGGTGAGTACACATCAACGTACTCAGCAAATGTCCCGTTTAGCTAAAGTGGACTTGCTGTATGTGGAGTTAAGGTTAAGCAGTTGCTTTTAGTTGGTCAAGTTTTATTATATAAATAGAGCCAAATTTTAGTAATAAACCCAGTTATTACCCAGGAGTACTCCCTCCAAGAGGAAATATCAGAGATCAAAATTATAACCATCATTGCTAATCATCATCATAAAAGTAACCAAAGTTCTTCTAATCAAAGAGGATCCCAAGGCTGCTCATAACCGTGAGCACGGCTAATATACCAGTTTCTAACACTCTGCAGAGGTTGCACACTTTACCCACAAGCCGTGATTCCCATTCTGCCCGGGGTTCTAGCCTCCCCATTGATCACTACCAAGGTGACCTAGCAGGGTCTCACTACGTAGCCTTTACAAAGATTCCCTAGAGGTCATAGTCGTCCGTTAGGTTTCTCCAGTTTGATAAACACAGTACATCTCCCCAAAGAAAGGGTGACTAACAAAACCAAATCAAAGAACCACTGCAACCAGCCTCGGCAGAGCAAGTACTATCACTACAACACATATAGCCTTCTATGACGAATACATTATGACAATAGATCAAAATGTCATAAGCCTCTCCTACTTATGACATTTTGTAGGGGATGATTGACTTTAGTGATGAAAAGTAAAACTTTGTCATTAAGACCAATGCAAAATCGTCATAAATATGAAAGTGTCACATTTGTGACGAACACTCTTTCAATCTTATGACAACTAGGTAGTGTCACTATTTCATGACAATGTTGGTCGTCATAATTCTCATGTGAATTTCCTAAAAAGCAAAAATGTAGACGCCACTACAAATAAATCAAAATGACTATGAAATAAGTTTGAATATGAAATCATGTTTAAATAAAAAATGATTAAGCTTGAATTTCCCACATGTATTGTTCTATAAATATATTACTATAGACTTAGATCTAATATATTCATGAGTAATTTGTTATATAAAAATAGCTAAAATGATAATCAAACTATGAAAATAGGAACAATTTTAAAATTAAAAATTTGGAGAAAACACCAACCAAACAATGCAAAAATGACAAAAACAATTTGGAAATAATTTTTTTGCAGAAAACACGAACCTAGATAGAAAATAGAAACAACTTTAAAATAAAACATTTAGAGAAAACACCAACCCACATAAACTAAAAAACATAAACATTTTTTAAAATAAAAACTTTGGAGAAAACCCTGGATCCACATAGACTAAAAAAATAGAGATAGTTAAAGCTAAAAAGGTTGAAAAAAACTATAAAGAAGTGAAGAACCGAACCCAAGACCTGCTGCTCAACAAACAACATAGCTACCAGTGCGCCACAAACAAGATTGTGTTTGATACTTTGACACAATACATATTATGAACTTATAATTGACTTTTGTGTGGCCTCATCTTCACGTTTCCATCCAGCGCCCTGTACCTCAGGCAACAAATTCCTTCACGCCGCCGCAATTGAATCAAGAGGCAACAGCCTCCCTCTCTCATGCCATCGTCGGTGGTACCAATTTGGGCGCCATTGAGGGTGACTGTGCTACCTCGTCTGTGCCCTCGCACTCGCAGGTGATTGCGGTGGTGCCAATTTGGGCGGCAGCCTGCAGTGGTGATGCCTCCCTCATAGCTCCACCCACAGGTCGGCGTCTTGCTCAGATCTGCCCTCATTATAGAAGTGATAGTCGCCTAGAGGGGGGGTGAATAGGGCGAAACTGAAATTTACAAAAATAATCACAACTACAAGCCGGGTTAGCGTTAGTAATAAAGAAACGAGTCCGCGAGAGAGGGCGCAAAACAAATCACAAGCAAATAAGAGTGTGACACAAGGATTTGTTTTACCGAGGTTCGGTTCTCGCAAACCTACTCCCCGTTGAGGAGGCCACAAAGGCCGGGTCTTTTTCAACCCTTCCCTCTCTCAAACGATCCCACGGATCGAGTGAGCTTTCTCTTCTTCTCAATCAACCGGGAACAAAACTTCCCGCAAGGGCCACCACACACTTGGTGCCTCTTGCCTTGGTTACAATTGAGTGATGATCTCAAGAACAAATGAGAAAGAAAGAAAGCGATCCAAGCGCAAGAGCTCAAAAGAACACGGCAAATCTCTCTCGCTAGTCACTAAGGGCTTGAGTGGAATTGGAGAGGATTTGATCTCTTTGTATGTGTCTAGAATTGAATGCCTAGCTCTTGTAAGTGGTTGAGAGTTGGAAAACTTGGATGGCAATGAATGTGGGGTGGTTGGGGTATTTATAGCCCCAACCACCACAAGTGACCGTTGGCTGGAGTCCTCTGTTCGATGGCGCACCGGACAGTCCGGTGCACACCGGACAGTCCGGTGCCCCTGCCACGTCACGGTTGCCGTTGGATTCTGACCGTTGGAGCTTCTGACTTGTGGGCCCCCCTGGGTGTCCGGTGCACACCGGACAAGCACTGTTTGATGTCCGGTGCACCGGCATGGGCGAGCCTGACATCTGCGCGCGCTGCGCGCGCATTTAATGCACCGCAGAGAGCCGTTGGCGCCGCAGGGAGCCGTTGCTCCGCTGGCACACCGGACAGTCCGGTGTACACCGGACAGTCCGGTGAATTTTAGCGGAGCGGCTCCCGAGCAAACCCGAGGCTGGCGAGTTCCGAAGGCCGCGTTCCCTTGGGGCACCGGACATGTCCGGTGCACACCGGACAGTCCGGTGAATTATAGCGCGCCGGCCTTGGAGAATACCCGAGGGTGAAGAGTTGGAGTCGAAGTCCTCTGGCCACACCGGACAGTCCGGTGCACACCGGACAGTCCGGTGCCTCCGGCCAGAGGAGCCCTCGGTTGCCTTGCTGCTCCTTTGTTGAATCCAACATTTGGTCTTATTATTGGCTGATTGTGAACCTTTTGCACCTGTATAACTTATGCACTAGAGTAAACTAGTTAGTCCAATGTTTGTGTTGGGCAATTCAACCACCAAAATTATTTAGGAACTAGGTCTAAGCCTAATTCCCTTTCAATCTCCCCCTTTTTGGTGATTGATGCCAACACAAACCAAAGCAAATATAGAAGTGCATAATTGAACTAGTTTTCATAATGTAAGTGCAAAGGTTGCTTGAAATTGAGCCAATATAAATTTATATGATGCGCATAGATGGTTTTCTTTATTTTTCACATATTGGACCACATTTGCACCACGAGTTTTGTTTTTGCAAATTCTTTTGTAAATTCTTTTCAAAGTACTTTTGCAAGATAGTCAAAGGTAAATGAAAAAAGATTTTGCAAAGCATTTTCAAGATATGGAATTTTCTCCCCCTATTTCCAATGCTTTTCCTTTGACTAAGCAAAACTCCCCCTCAAATGAGGTCTCCTCTTAGTGTTCAAGAGGGTTTTCCATTAATTTTGAAAACACTACTTGCTCCCCCTTTTAGAACACAAAGAGATACCAATTTTGAAATTTATCATTGAAAATCATCAAATTTAAAATTAGGGGTGGTGGTGCGGTCCTTTTGCTTTGGGCTCATATTTTCTCCCCCTTTGGCATGAATCGCCAAAAACGGAATCATTAGAGCCCAATGAAGTACATTCTCCCCCTTTGGTCATGAAATAAATGAGTGAAGGTTATACCAACGTTGGAGAGATGATGCGGAGCGACGGCGAAGGATGAGTAGTAGAACGAAGTGGAAGCCTTTGTCTTCGCCGAAGACTCCAATTCCCTTTCAATATACCTATGACTTGGTTGAAATACACTTGAAAACACATTAGTCATAGCATATATAAAAGAGACATGATCAAAGGTATATTCATGTGCTATGCGTGCAAGACTAGCAAAAGAAATTCCTAGAATCAAGAATATTAAGCTCATGCCTAAGTCGGGTAAAAGATTGTTCATCAAGTGGTTTGGTAAAGATATCGGCTAATTGATCTTTAGTATTAATATAAGAAATCTCGATATCCCCCTTTTGTTGGTGATCCCGAAGAAAATGATACCGAATGGCTATGTGCTTAGTGCGGCTGTGCTCGACGGGATTGTCGGCCATTTTGATTGCACTCTCATTGTCACATAGCAAAGGGACTTTGGTTAATTTGTAACCGTAGTCCCGCAGGGTTTGCCTCATCCAAAGCAATTGCGCGCAACAGTGGCCTGCGGCAATATACTCGGCTTCGGCGGTAGAAAGAGCGACCGAATTTTGCTTCTTTGAAGCCCAAGACACCAAGGATCTTCCCAAGAACTGGCAAGTCCCCGATGTGCTCTTTCTATTAATCCTACACCCCGCCCAATCGGCATCCGAATAACCAATTAAATCAAATGTGGATCCCCGAGGGTACCAAAGCCCAAACTTAGGAGTAAAAGCCAAATATCTCAAGATTCGTTTTACGGCCGTAAGGTGTGATTCCTTAGGGTCGGCTTGGAATCTTGCACACATGCATACGGAAAGCATAATGTCCGGTCGAGATGCACATAAATAAAGCAATGATCCAATCATCGACCGGTATACCTTTTGATCCACGGACTTACCTCCCGTGTCGAGGTCGAGATGCCCATTAGTTCCCATGGGTGTCTTGATGGGCTTGGCATCCTTCATTCCAAACTTGCTTAGGATATCTTGAGTATACTTCGTTTGGCTAATGAAGGTGCCCTCATGGAGTTGCTTGACTTGGAATCCTAGAAAATACTTCAACTCCCCCATCATCGACATCTCGAATTTCTGTGTCATGATCCTACTAAATTCTTCACATGTAGATTTGTTAGTAGACCCAAATATGATATCATCAACATAAATTTGGCATACAAACAAATCATTATCAAGAGTCTTAGTGAATAAAGTAGGATCGGCCTTGCCGACTTTGAAGCCATTAGCAATAAGGAAATCTCTAAGGCATTCATACCATGCTCTTGGGGCTTGCTTGAGCCCATAAAGCGCCTTAGAGAGCCTATAAACATGGTTAGGGTACTCACTATCTTCAAAGCCGGGAGGTTGCTCAACATAGACCTCCTCCTTGATTGGTCCATTGAGGAAGGCACTCTTCACGTCCATTTGATAAAGCTTGAAGCCATGGTAAGTAGCATAGGCTAATAATATGCGAATTGACTCAAGTCTAGCTACGGGTGCATAGGTTTCACCAAAATCCAAACCTTCGACTTGTGAAAACCCCTTGGCCACGAGTCGAGCTTTGTTCCTAGTCACCACACCATGCTCGTCTTGCTTGTTGCGGAAGACCCACTTGGTTCCTACAACATTTTGGTTAGGACGTGGAACTAAGTGCCATACCTCGTTCCTCGTGAAATTGTTGAGCTCCTCTTGCATCGCCATCACCCAATCCGAATCTTGAAGTGCCTCCTCTACCCTGGTTGGCTCAATAGAGGAAACAAACGAGTAATGTTCACAAAAATGAGCAACACGAGATCGAGTAGTTACCCCCTTATGAATGTCGCCGAGGATGGTGTCGACGGGGTGATCTCGTTGAATTGCTTGGTGGACTCTTGGGTGTGGCGGCCTTGGTTGTTCATCCTCCTTGTTTTCATCATTTGAATCTCCCCCTTGATCGTTGCCGTCATTTTGAGGTGGCTCATCTTCTTGATTTTCTTGTTCAACATCTTGAGCCTCATCCTCAACTTGAGTTGGTGGAGATGCTTGCATGGAGGAGGATGGTTGATCTTGTGCATTTGGAGGCTCTTCGGATTCTTTAGGACACACATCCCCAATGGACATGTTCCTTAGCGCTATGCATGGAGCCTGTTCTTCACCTGCATCATCAAGATCAACTTGCTCTACTTGAGAGCCGTTAGTCTCATCAAACACAACGTCACAAGAAACTTCAACAAGTCCTGAGGACTTGTTAAAGACTCTATATGCCCTTGTGTTTGAGTCATATCCTAGTAAAAAGCCTTCTACAGTTTTAGGAGCAAATTTAGATTTTCTACCTCTTTTAACAAGTATAAAACATTTGCTACCAAAAACTCTAAAATATGAAATATTGGGCTTTTTACCGGTTAGGAGTTCATAAGATGTCTTCTTGAGGATTCGATGAAGATATAATCGGTTGATGGCGTAGCAGGCGGTGTTGACCGCCTCGGCCCAAAACCGATCCGGTGTCTTGTACTCATCAAGCATGGTTCTTGCCATGTCCAATAGAGTTCGATTCTTCCTCTCCACTACACCATTTTGTTGTGGAGTGTAGGGAGAAGAGAACTCATGCTTGATGCCCTCCTCCTCAAGAAAAACTTCAATTTGAGCGTTTTTGAACTCCGTTCCATTGTCGCTTCTAATTTTCTTGATCCTTAAGCCGAACTCATTTTGAGCTCGTCTCAAGAATCCCTTTAAGGTCTCTTGGGTTTGTGATTTTTCCTGCAAAAAGAATACCCAAGTGAAGCGAGAATAATCATCCACAATTACAAGACAATACTTACTACCGCCGATGCTTATGTAAGCGATCGGGCCGAATAGATCCATATGTAGGAGCTCCAGTGGCCTGTCGGTAGTCATGATATTTTTGTGTGGATGATGAACACCAACTTGCTTCCCGGCTTGGCATGCACTACAAATCCTGTCTTTCTCAAAATGAACATCGGTTAGTCCCAAAATGTGTTCTCCCTTTAGAAGCTTGTGAAGATTCTTCATTCCAACATGGGCTAGTCGGCGGTGCCAGAGCCAACCCAAGTTAGTCTTAGCAATCAAGCAAGTGTCGAGTTCAGCTCTATTAAAATCTACTAAGTATAGCTGACCCTCTAACATTCCCTTAAAAGCTATTGAATCATCACTTCTTCTAAAGACAGTTACACCAGTATCAGTAAAAAGACAGTTGTAGCCCATTTGACATAATTGGGATACGGAAAGCAAATTGTAATCTAAGGAATCTACAAGAAAAACATTTGAAATGGAATGGTCAGGGGATATAGCAATTTTACCCAAACCTTTGACCAAACCTTGATTTCCATCCCCGAATGTGATAGCTCGTTGGGGATCTTGGTTTTTCTCATATGAGGAGAACATCCTTTTCTCCCCTGTCATGTGGTTTGTGCACCCGCTGTCGAGTATCCAACTTGAGCCCCCGGATGCATAAACCTACAAAACAAGTTTAGTTCTTTGTTTTAGGTACCCAAACGGTTTTGGGTCCTTTGGCATTAGATACAAGAACTTTGGGTACCCAAACACAAGTCTTGGAGCCCTTGTGTTTGCCCCCAACAATTTTGGCAACTACCTTGCCAGATTTGCTAGTCAAAACATAAGATGCATCAAAAGTTTTAAATGAAATGGCATGATTATTTGATGCATTAGTAGTTTTCTTTCTAGGCAACTTGGCATGGGTTGGTTGCCTAGATCTAGATGTCTCACCCTTATACATAAAATCATAATTAGGACCAGAGTGAGACTTCCTAGAATGAATTTTCTTAATTTTACTCTCAGGATACCCGGCAGGGTACAAAATGTAACCCTCGTTATCCTGAGGCATGGGAGCCTTGCCCTTAACAAAGTTAGACAAGTTCTTAGGAGGGGCATTAATTTTGACATTGTCTCCCCTTTGGAAGCCAATGCCGTCCTTAATGCCCGGGCGTCTCCCATTATAGAGCATGCTTCTAGCAAGTTTAAATTTTTCATTTTCTAAGTCATGCTCTCTAATCTTAGCATTAAGTTGTGCTATATGATCATTTTGTTTCTTAATTAAAGCTAGGTGATCATGGATAGCATCAACATTAATATCTCTACATCTAGTACAAATGGAAACATGCTCAACATTCGATGTAGAGGGTTTGCAAGTTTTAAGTTCAACAACCTTAGCATGCAACATATCATTTTTAGTTCTAAGGTCGGAAATAGTAGCATTGCAAACATCAAAATCCTTAGCCTTAGCAATTAGTTTCTCATTTTCATTTCTAAGGCTAGCAATGGAAACATTTAACTCATCAATCCTAGCAAGCAAATCAACATTATCATTTCTAGGATTAATGCAAACATGAGAATCAACCTTAGCAATTAAATTGGCATTTTCATTTCTAAGGTTGTCTAAAGTCTCATGGCAAATACTTAGCTCACTAGACAATTTTTCACATTTTTCTCTTTCTAGAGCATAAGCATTTTTAACCTTAACATGCTTCTTATTTTCTTTAATAAGGAAGTCCTCTTGAGAATCCAAGAGATCATCCTTCTCATGTATAGCACTAATCAATTCATTTAATTTTTCCTTTTGTTGCATGTTGAGGTTAGCAAAAAGAGTACGCAAGTTTTCTTCCTCATTTTTATCATCCTCATCACTAGATGTTTCATATTTAGAGGAGGACCTTGATTTTACCTTCTTTTTGCCGTCCTTGGCCATGAGACACTTGTGGCCGACGTTGGGGAAGAGGAGGCCCTTGGTGACGGCGATGTTGGCGGCGTCCTCGTCGTCGGAGGAGTCGCTTGAGCTTTCGTCGGAGTCCCACTCCCGACAAACATGGGCATCGCCGCCCTTCTTCTTGTAGTACTTCTTTTTCTCCTTCCTCTTGCCCTTCTTGTCGTTGTCCCTGTCACTATCACTTGATAATGGACATTTAGCAATAAAGTGACCGGGCTTACCACACTTGTAGCAAACCTTCTTGGAACGGGATTTGTAGTCCTTCCCCTTCCGTTGCTTGAGGATTTGCCGGAAGCTTTTGATGATTAGGGCCATCTCCTCGTTGTCGAGCTTGGAGGCGTCAATTGGCTGTCTACTTGGTGTAGACTCCTCCTTCTTCTCCTCCGTTGCCTTGAAGGCCACGGGTTGCGCCTCAGATGTGGAAGGCTCATCAAGCTCGTTGATCTTCTTGGAGCCCTTAATCATACATTCAAAACTAACAAAATTCCCGATGACTTCCTCGGGGGTCATTTGTGTATATCTAGGATTGCCACGAATTAATTGTACTTGAGTAGGGTTAAGGAAAATAAGGGCTCTTAGAATAACCTTAACCACCTCGTGATCATCCCATTTTGCGCTCCCGAGGTTGCGCACTTGGTTCACCAAGGTCTTGAGCCGGTTGTACATGTCTTGTGGCTCCTCCCCTTGGCGAAGACGGAAGCGACCGAGCTCCCCCTCGATCGTTTCCCGCTTGGTGATCTTGGTGAGTTCATCACCCTCGTGCGCCGTCTTGAGTAGGTCCCAAATCTCTTTGGCGTTCTTCAACCCTTGTACTTTGTTGTATTCCTCCTTGCTTAGTGAGGCAAGGAGAATGGTTGTGGCCTGGGAGTTGAAGTGCTCGATTTGGGCCACTTCGTCCGTGTCGTAGTCTTCATCCCCTACGGATGGTACCTGTACACCGAACTCAACAACATCCCATATACTTTTGTGGAGAGAAGTTAGATGAAATCGCATCAAATTACTCCACATAGCATAATCTTCACCATTAAAAGTTGGTGGTTTGCCTAATGGGACGGAAAGTAAGGGTGTATGTTTAGGAACGCGAGGGTAGCGTAGGGGAATCTTACTATACTTCTTACGCTCTTGGCGTTTAGAAGTGACGGACGCCGCGTCGGAGCCGGAGGTGGAGGTCGATGAAGTGTCGGTCTCGTAGAAGACCACCTTCCTCATCCTTTTGTGCTTGTCCCCACTCCGATGCGGCTTGTGAGAAGAAGATTTTTCCTTCTTCTCCTTGTGGTGAGAAGAGGAAGATCTTTTCTCCTTTCGCTTGGAGGATCTCTTCTTCTTCTCCCTTCTCTTGGTGCGGGACTCTTCCGATGAAGATGAGGTGCTCCCTTGGCTTGTAGTGGGCTTGTCATCGCCGGTCTCCATCTCCTTCTTGGCGGGATCTCCCGACATCACTTCGAGCTGTTAGGCTCTAATGAAGTACCGGGCTTTGATACCAATTGATAGTCGCCTAGAGGGGGGGTGAATAGGGCGAAACTGAAATTTACAAAAATAATCACAACTACAAGCCGGGTTAGCGTTAGTAATAAAGAAACGAGTCCGCGAGAGAGGGCGCAAAACAAATCACAAGCAAATAAGAGTGTGACACAAGGATTTGTTTTACCGAGGTTCGGTTCTCGCAAACCTACTCCCCGTTGAGGAGGCCACAAAGGCCGGGTCTTTTTCAACCCTTCCCTCTCTCAAACGATCCCACGGATCGAGTGAGCTTTCTCTTCTTCTCAATCAACCGGGAACAAAACTTCCCGCAAGGGCCACCACACACTTGG
Organism: Zea luxurians; assembly: GCA_029449295.1. Taxonomy (NCBI): domain Eukaryota; kingdom Viridiplantae; phylum Streptophyta; class Magnoliopsida; order Poales; family Poaceae; genus Zea; species Zea luxurians. The sequence continues at coordinate 146,178,655 of JAOPSE010000003.1, read as the reverse complement.
TGCCTCTTGCCTTGGTTACAATTGAGTGATGATCTCAAGAACAAATGAGAAAGAAAGAAAGCGATCCAAGCGCAAGAGCTCAAAAGAACACGGCAAATCTCTCTCGCTAGTCACTAAGGGCTTGAGTGGAATTGGAGAGGATTTGATCTCTTTGTATGTGTCTAGAATTGAATGCCTAGCTCTTGTAAGTGGTTGAGAGTTGGAAAACTTGGATGGCAATGAATGTGGGGTGGTTGGGGTATTTATAGCCCCAACCACCACAAGTGACCGTTGGCTGGAGTCCTCTGTTCGATGGCGCACCGGACAGTCCGGTGCACACCGGACAGTCCGGTGCCCCTGCCACGTCACGGTTGCCGTTGGATTCTGACCGTTGGAGCTTCTGACTTGTGGGCCCCCCTGGGTGTCCGGTGCACACCGGACAAGCACTGTTTGATGTCCGGTGCACCGGCATGGGCGAGCCTGACATCTGCGCGCGCTGCGCGCGCATTTAATGCACCGCAGAGAGCCGTTGGCGCCGCAGGGAGCCGTTGCTCCGCTGGCACACCGGACAGTCCGGTGTACACCGGACAGTCCGGTGAATTTTAGCGGAGCGGCTCCCGAGCAAACCCGAGGCTGGCGAGTTCCGAAGGCCGCGTTCCCTTGGGGCACCGGACATGTCCGGTGCACACCGGACAGTCCGGTGAATTATAGCGCGCCGGCCTTGGAGAATACCCGAGGGTGAAGAGTTGGAGTCGAAGTCCTCTGGCCACACCGGACAGTCCGGTGCACACCGGACAGTCCGGTGCCTCCGGCCAGAGGAGCCCTCGGTTGCCTTGCTGCTCCTTTGTTGAATCCAACATTTGGTCTTATTATTGGCTGATTGTGAACCTTTTGCACCTGTATAACTTATGCACTAGAGTAAACTAGTTAGTCCAATGTTTGTGTTGGGCAATTCAACCACCAAAATTATTTAGGAACTAGGTCTAAGCCTAATTCCCTTTCAAGAAGCAACATCGACTTGCGTGCGCACGACACAAGCTCGTGTCGGTGCTACTGCCACCATCCCTCCACAGCATAGCCACGCTGCCAGCCTTGTGCCGCACTGTTGCGTCCTATTCTGCCACACCGGATAGAACTTCTACAAGGTACCACATTATTGACCTTCAATTTATGACTAATCAAAGATTGATCCCTATGGTAGAGGATACAAGTTGCAATGTTGAATGAGTTTTAAAAATTTTCAGCATTAGTAATTTACTATGTTATATTTTATTTCAATGTTCTGCAGATGGATAGATCTTGGATCAAAGACAGACTATTTAGCGATGCACATTTGGATGGGGTCAAAGAGTTCATGAATTTGGTTTCACAAAGATTTGATAAGAATGAGGAGGTACTATGTCCATGTCGAAGATGTCTGAATCGAGTTCATCAACATAAGGGGGAGGTGTATGATCATTTACTTATTCATGGGATGACTAGCACATACACTAGATGGGTACATCATGGAGAACCATTTGAGGCTGAAATTAATGAAAAATATGATCATGTAGATGAATATATTGGTATCAATGAGGATGACAATATGAACGAGAATGAAGAAGATGAGCCTGATAATAGAATTCATGATATGATTCGGGAGTTGTACCCAACTAATGACCAAAGTAGAGGGAAATCTATGTTTGCAGCTTTATTAGAAGAAATGAAGCATGAATTTTACCCTGGAGCACCTTACACACGTTTTTCTTTTTTGGTGAAGTTACTTCATATCAAGTCATTTTATCGAATCAGCAATGTTGCATTCACTGCAATACTAAAACTATTATTAGCAGCATTCCCAGATTGCTCTCTTCCTGCATCTTACCATGAAGCAAAGAATGTTATTAATGCGTTAGGACTTGGATATGACTCAATCCATGTGTGCCCAAACAATTGTGTTCTATTTCAAAAGGAATATGCAAAACATGATGAATGTCTGGTTTGTGGTGCATCAAGATGGAAAGATACTACAAATGGAAAAAACATATTCCTGAGAAAGTACTACGACATTTTCCAATTATTCCAAGGTTGAAAAGGTTCTTTGCTTCCAAAAAAATATCAGAGGAGACACAATGGCATTTATTGAAGAGGAAGGCAGTGGAGAATGAACTAAGCCATCCAGCTGATGGTGAGGCATGGAAAGATTTTGATAGAAAATATGAGTGGTTTGCAAAAGATGGAAGGAACATTAGACTTGGTCTTGCTACTGATGGTTTCAATCCATTTGGCAAAATGAACTCTTCATACAACATGTGGCCTATATTTATTATTCCTTACAGCTTTCCTCCATGGGAGTGTATGGAGCAATCCAACTTCATGGTGGGTCTACTCATTCCTGGTCGATCGTGTCAAGGAAAGGATTTAGATGTTTTTTTGGAGCCACTCATTGAAGAGTTGCAAGAGCTTTGGAAAGGTGTCTCTACTTTTGATGCGTTGACAGGAAAAGATTTTGATCTACATGCTGTTGTTATAGGGTGCATTCATGATTACCCAGCTTTAAAGAAGGGATACCCATAGGCCACCACACTTCGACGGCACTAACTTCCCATATTATAGTGCTAGAATGGCTTGCTACCTAGAGGCCGTGGATCTAGGTGTTTGGAGAGTCACTCGTGACGGGATGAAACCCCCCAAGAATCCCGAGAAACCCACCACGAGTGAGGAAAAAGAAATTCATTTAAATGCTTGAGCCAAAAATTGCTTGTATGAATCTCTTAGCATGGATATTTTTAATCAAGTATTTACCTTGAAAACTGCTAATGAGATTTGGCTAAAATTGCATGAGCTCCATGACGGCACATCCAATGTCCGTGAACAAAAACAATGCCTAGTATTAAATGAGTATAATACTTTTGCTATGAAAGATGCTGAGCTTGTTAGAGACATGTATTCTCGTTTGAATCTAATTATCAATGAGCTCAATTCTATTGGCATTAATAAGCTAGGTGATGCGGACATTGTGAGGAAGATTATCTCCCTACTACCACAACAAAGATATGGGATTATCATCACCATCCTTCACAACATGGAGGACTTTAGTACTATGACCCCGACCATTGTGATTAGGAAAATCGCGGCTTTTGAGATGTCGCGAAAAATGTGTCAGGGAGAGGAGCCAACTTCCTCAAGGCCATATGCTTTTGCATGTGATGAAAGGAAGGGTAAAAAGAAGGCTCCCACTCCAAGTTCCTCAAGTGAAGAAGAGGAAGAAGAAGAAAGTGATGATGATGAAGATAATCAACCATGCACATCATCCTCCGAGGACGAAGAAACAATCTGACACGTCGGAAAGGTAATGGGGATGATCTGCAAGATTAATCTAATGGGTGTGCCTCTGCAGGTCGAAGATCTTCTCTTTAATATTGACAGGAAAAAGCAAAGAAAGAGAGGATGCTTCGCATGCGGGGAGAAGGGCCACTTCAGGGACAACTGTCCAACTATGGCCGAACCCAAAAAGGAGAGGAGCAAAGGCAAGGCGCTAACAAGTGTCAGAACTTGGGATGATTCTTCAAGTGAAGATGAACCTCCAAGGATGCGCAGCCACTGGTCCTCATCACGGTCATCACAAAAATGCCTTATGGCAAGAGGTAAAATGAGCATTCCATCCTCTAGTGATGATAGTAGTAGTGATAATGAAGGTGAGGGAAAGCCCTCCGTAGATGAGCTTGTGGAAGCCTTTAAATTCTTCCAGGATGTTTGCACTAAGCAAAAAGCTCAACTTAAAACTTTGACAAATAAGTTGATTAGCTCTCAAAATGATTATAAAAGTTTGACAGAAAAATTTGAAACTTTTGCAAACTTAAATAGTGAGCTATCAACTAAAATTGAGCTATTAGAGTCTGGTCCTCCATCCACTGCTACCAATGATGGCCTTATTAAAAAGAATGAAAAACTTAAGGCTAAGTTAGCTAGCTCCCAAGATACTATTGAAAATTTGCTAGAGAAAATGGAAATTCTTAGCATACACAATAATGAGCTAACTACTAAACTAGAAAACATTGGTAGCACCCCAGGAGTATCTTTGGTTGAAACACCTGAAATTATTAAGAAAGATGCTTCTACTTCCTGCTTTGATTTAATTGATGATTCTAACCCCTGCAATCAAGTTCTTGTTAAGAATGTGATTATAGAAACTTGTTCGGACGATATTGCAAAGGAAAATGAGCAATTAAAGCAAGAAGTGGCTCGCCTTGGAAAAGCCTTGTACAACAAGAAAGGCAAAGCCAAACAAATCCAACCTCCACAGGATAACACCACTACGGGAGTGAACAAGCCTATGGAGGGTGAAACTGTGATTTGTAGGTTATGCCACCAGGAAGACCACAAGTCTTCCCAATGCAAGGCAATGATCGGGGATAAACAAAGGCAAAAGCTCAAGCAAAAGCCATCAAACAAAATCTCCAACACCTACATCAAAAAGGTGGACAAAAAGGATGCTACACTATATTTGATCAAGAAGAAAAAGGATGGAAAGGTGATAGCAATCAAGGCCAACAAGCAAGCCAACAAAGGAAAGGGGACCAAACGCATCTGGGTGCCAAAGGAAATAATTTAAACCATGAAAAGCACCAAGAAGGTTTGGATCCTAAAAGGGAAGTGAGTGGACCGAAGGTCTACGGGAAATTTGGAGACTTGGCAAAGTTGAGATGTATATCATGGGATACATCATATTAGATCAAGTTCATTGCCAAGTGAGTTAGTGAAAACTTTGGACCCAAATTTCCCCACCCATGACTAAGGTAACTAGATTTACTATATTTCTTATTTTTAGATATGTGTATCTATTTTATATCTAGTTTACCTTTCATGCCTAGTATCACAGTTTGTACTTAATCTTGCTTAAATGCATGCATACTAGGTAAATCACATGGTAGGATTGCTTATCTTCAATTCATACACTTAAGCAAACCTACATGTTTTAAAATTTTTATTTGAGCACGGCACATAGCTTTTTATCACTCCATAGTAAATGATGCATCAATTGATATTTTTAAATGCTATAAGTGGTAAAACACTCATATTCTACAATTTGTATCATTTAACTTATATGTGCCAAAGTTCGGATTATAGATAATTTACCCCTCTTGATATCAAATCATAGTGCATGTCTCCTACAAGTATTCAAAACTTGTATGCACATTTTTAGGGGGAGGTTACTCTATAATCTAAGACTTTGAGACTAACATTTTTTCAAGTTTATTTCATGTGATAGTCTCATTGTAAGGAAAACGAAGTCCCCGGAGAGAGACATCAATCTTCCACTGCAAAATCTCCAAGAACTCTCATGTCTCACAACCCTGCCATTTGTTTTCAATCGGTATCTTTGAGACTACATTTAGTATCTTTTACATGTCTTCTCCAATATTTGATTAGACTATATTTCATATCATATACTTCTATGTTGCTAAAAGTGCATAAGTGGTTAACTCATATTCTGTTACCTATGCAAAAGGGAAGTTAGTCTAATCAAATCGTGTGTTGCACCTCTAATTTTCACATGCTTTTTTCCTAAGTAGAAGATCTCTGTCAAGGGGAGTATTTCTTCGTCTCTAAAAAAGGGGGAGAAATTTCTTTCTAAAGAGAACACTCATTTAGGGGGAGTTTCTATTTGACGGTCCAACTAATACCCAACATGTGGTTTAATTTAATATCTTACAATTGGTATCAATTGACAAAATTCTTTATGAGGGCAAGTCTTATTTATTTCCTACATGCTTTTAATGTCTTCCTTTTCGGTGGTTGATGCCAAAGGGGGAGAAGTTTAGGGACCAAAGCAATGAAAAATGTATCAAACACCAAACACCACCAAATTTAAAATTTTAAAATCTGCAAGTAGCTTTTCAAGTGGTTTTGGTTATTTGGTCCAAAAATAGGAAGTAAGTGAATTATGGAGTTAGGGGGAGGCTTAAGTCCATAATATCACATTTTGGGGACAAACATGCATCCTAGCAAGTAGATTGCATAGTTTCATTCAAATACTTGTATTGTTTGCTTGCTTTGGTTGTGTTGTCATCAATCACCAAAAAGGGGGAGATTGTAAGGAAAATGGACCCCGAGCCATTTGGCTAATTGAGTTTTGGTGTTTGATGATCAACACAATCCGTGAATTAATAAGTTTTCTAGTGTTTGTGTTAGTAGTTCACGGGATGCTAGAATTACTTGGACTAAGGAATTGAGGAAAGCAACACCTCAAAATAATACATTAAGAAGATCAAAGAAAAGTCCAAGAATGAAGATGTGTGTTACCTGTGGACTGTCTGTGCGAGGAGCACCGGACTGTCCGGTGCCCACACGACGGACTGTCCGGTGCACCAGGAACCACTGCCCTAACGGCTAGTTCCAGGTGGCACCCGGAGGGAAGACCACCGGACTGTCTGGTGTAAAGGATGGACTGTCCGGTGTGAAAAGACTGCAGTGCCAATGGTCACCTGCTCTAACAGGGAACAGCTAGGCACACAGGACAAGGAACAGTGCGCTATCCGGTGCACCACCGGACTGTCCGGTGTGACCGCAGAAAGCAGCAGCTTTTCTCCAACGGCTACTTTTGTGTTGGGGGCTATAAATACACCCCCAATCGGCCATTCTCATGTGTGGGAGCCAAAGATACATACCAAGGCATACAATAGACATTCCCAAGTGCTCTTACACCCAAGTGCTTAATAGAATCACTCGGTGATTAGCGTAGGTGCTTTGCGAAGTGCTTAGGTTAGTTAGACCGCTCTAGCGCTTGCTCTAGGTGAACCCTAGTTAGTTGAGTGAGTTTTGTAAAACCACACAACCCCTCGGCTCTTGCGTGAGTCGTCATTAGTGTACTGAGTGGGGCGCGAGTCTTGCAAGACCGTGACAACCGCGTTTGTGTCATGGCCACCACCATGTACCGAAGGGAACGAGGCCCCGGCGTTTCGGCCGGAAGCTCGATAGTGGAGACGGCGGGGAGCGTCCGAGAGGAGCCGAAAGCGGAGCACCACTTGCGCGTGGAGAAGGCCCGCAGCTCTCTACGGAGTTACTCGACCGAGGTGCTTGGCCCTCGCGTGGGCTTCCCTTTGCGTAAGGGCACCAACGAGGATTAGTAGGGACCTTGCGCGGTTCTGGATACCTCGGTAAAAATACCGGCGTCATCCACGAGAGTTTGCATCTCTACTTTGCTCTTTGAGTTTCCGCATTTATATTAAGCATTTAAGTTTCAATCTTGTATTCATACTTATATAGTGTAGATTGAAACTTAGCCATTGCGGTAGAGATAGCTACACTTAGACAAAACCTAGTTTGCACATTCTAGTTTGATTATTTGCCTAGGTTTTGCTCTAGGGATTTATTTGTGGCCTAGTTTAGCGAAAGTTTTAGAAGTCCTAATTCACCCCCCTCTTAGGCGTCACCCATTTCCTACAATGTTCATTGATTAAGTTTAAGCAATAGCTTAAGCTAACCATGATTAACCCAAAACGGTAAACAAGGGTAAGGTAAATACAGACTAGTCAATCCTTAAGTTTCAATAATGTAATACGGGATAGTGAATTATAAAGTAAAGTAGGACATGATAGGTCTGAGGACACTTGCCTTCACCAGGTTGTTGCTCAGAGGGATCTTCGGCAACACACTCTGGAACCACGAGCTGCTCGTTGTCTAAATAAAGCGATCATACATTCAATACATTTGAAAAGTACAAATGAATAACACATCAAACATGTACAAACATTGGAACACGACTCAAAAGATGTAGTATTAAATAAAGGAGAATGAGGTCAAGTTATTAAATGAACTAATCCTAATTAGGAGTTGATTCCTCTCTATGTGTTTGGAACATACATCAAAAGGTAAAGTAGTAACACATCAAACATGTACAAACATTGGAACACGACTCAAAATTTGTCGAAGCTACAAAAAGTCGTTCCTAAGGGAGCGCAGTGTAAGTTTTCTGCTCAAAAGTCGTTCCAAAGGGAATGCAGAGCCAAATACCGCCGAAATATAAGGCGAAGCGCGAAAAGTCAACGCGAATACCGCCGAAATAGAAGGCGAAGAAGTTCAAAAGACGTTCCTAAGGGAATGCAGAACTTACAGCGAAAAGTCAGCGCTGATACACTGAAAAATAAGCGGTGAAGTCGAAAAATAAACAGCAAAGAGATTGTGTATTCCACTGTGGGGATGTGTGTGTGTCTTCGGCACAAATATCATTTTGCATAGCATAACATCATCACATCGTTCGCATAACATAACATCATACATCATGTTGCATCAATGGCACAAGAAGAGGATACAATGTTAATCTTTGGAGAATGCTTCGAAAAAGTGAAACTGTGCTAAGGCACAAAATAAGTTTTGAAGAAATACAGCTTCATCAGCTCTGATGAGGAGGAAAAAATCTGTTGTTGACGAAGCATTAATGTTTTTGGCGACCTCTGGAGGATTTTTTACGAAGCACTATGATATGGAGGAAAAAATCTGTTGTTGACGAAGCATTAATGTTTTTGGCGACGTCTGGAGGATTTTTTACGAAGCACTATGATATGGAGGAAAAAATCTATTGTTGACGAAGCATTAAAGTTTTTTGTGACGATTGGAGGATTTTTCACGAAGCATAAAAGCTCTTCTTTACGAAGCATGAAAAGAAGGGAAGGTGTTTTTTCGCCGAAGGCTCAAAAACGGTATGTACATAAAAATTTCATGCATCGCAAAGAAATGAATTAAAAAACTATTTATATATTACATTCAAAACCCATGAGTACCAAATATTACAAACATAGTCCAGTAAATGTTACATTAATATTCTAGCAATATTTTTACAATATCTATTCTTCTTCTTTCAAAACTTTGTCTGTAGCTTCGGTCAGCAGTTGAGTAACGACTTCGTCCATAATGCTTTCGGGCATATTAATAATTTCTGCTGATTCCTTTGCCTCTGGATCGACCAATGACTCGAAGGGCTCTGGGGGAGGAGATAGTTCGGCTGCGGTAGAAAACGTAAATAAGTTCGAAGTCACAAAAATAAACGATAAAGTTAAAAGCTATTAAGCAATACCTATCTGCCTTTCGAGTTCCGCAGCTTTTTCAGCCGCCTTCGTTTCTTCCCTAGCATCATGAGTATATATTTCGCTCTTTTTTATTATTTCGTGGGCCATCCCTCGACCGCCATTTTTCCAGATGTCAGTGAAGAATTTTCCACCAACTAAACTTGCTTCGGCCGAGGGGTCCTTCGTATCATCAATAGATAAAGCAGCTTCGGCTTGCGCCAAAATTTTCACATGTTCACACCCTGCTTTCTCCAAAATATTCGTGACTCCTCTTGCACCAGAGAAGGCACAGACGTCCCCGCGGTCGCTCAAAATTTCTTCAAAAGCTTCGGCTTCGTTGCTGATCCACTCAATTGGGCCTTCGGGGTCGCCTCGTACGAAGTTATCTTCACTTGAATATGCGCCAACATTGGCGAAGCTAGTTTTTATTTTTTTCACACATTCTATAGATTTTTCAAAACATTTTTCTTTTGATGCGTGAAGTTCTACAACTGTTTTTCCCAATAATTTTTCCAGTAATCACTGGCGTCTCGGTCAGCTTCGGCAATAGCACATTTCAATTTAGCTTCGGCCAGTTGCTTTTGAAGGTTTTCGATCTCGCTCTTTTGGATTTCAGATTGGGTCTTGTAGTTAGCTTCATCCCCCTTTACCTTATCCACCAGAGTAAGTAGAATTTTATCTTTTTCCAAAGCTTCGTTCCTCGGCTTAATAACCTCTGTTCGGAGGTTGTTGAAAGCAATAGTGTAGCTCTCGTCTTCGGCATTCTTTTGCGCCCTCAAGGCGTTGCTAAGTATTAAACCCTATATGAAAAGAATTAGTATAAGAGCAAAAGAATAATTTAAAATTTATAAACTTCCAAATATACAATTTTCGTACCTTCAGACTGTTATATGCGAGGCTATCTGTAAGATCGTCCTTCGTCATAGCGTAGAGGCCAGCTTCAAGCTTCGGGAACCCCATACTTCTAGCCATCTCCCGGCAGACAGATAATTCTTTGTTGTCTGGGATGCAGTATAAGAAGTCATCTTCGTCTGTGCCATTGAACACTAAGGCCCCCTTCGGATATTTCAGTTCTCGGGCATAGTGTTTAGCTTCAAAAATCTCTTCTTCAGATAATCTTTTTCCTGAAGCGTGTCGTATAATATAATCAAGAGCTTCGGAAGACGCTTCGGAAGCAGGAGTGCCAACTTTTTCAGGCAGAATTTGTTCTACAGCTTCTTTTTCCATTGCCTTTTCTTCGGTTTCCAAGGATTTCTCTTTGGCAGGCTCTGAAGGCCCAGCTTCGGTCTCGACCTGGCTCTTTATAGCTTCGGCTTCAGTTAGCTTTGGCTTAGTCTGCGCTTTTGAAGCCTCGGCAGTCTTCCCTGGAGTAGAGCTTGAAGTTTTTATCGTCTCCAACACATCTAGTACACTGGCCATCCTTTTCCTCTTGGGGGTCGCTGTAAGACCCTTTTGTGCCTTCGGCACTGTCACTTCTGCCGAAGGGCTTAGAACTTCTAATATCTTTGTTCCCTCGACTCTTATCTCTTTAGTATTATCAGCCTTCGGCTCAGCTAATTTGGCTGAGGATGCCTTCGGCATTGCAGCCGGCTCTTCAATCCTCTGCGTAAGCGCAGGTTCTTTGGCTTCAGTAGCCGAAGAGGTCTCACCACCAAATTCAGGCACTGCGGCCGGTTCAATATAGCGCGGTCGGTGAATAAGAACCTTCACCTTTTTCCTCTTCGGTGCGGGCTCGCTTGGAGCAGCTGAAGCAACATCCTTCCCAGAAGTTGCACTCTTTCTCTTCTGCCCCCGTGGCGGGTAGCGGTAGTCAGGGTACAAAAATCCAATAGCATCAAAAACTCTATTTAGCCCCTTCTTTTTTCGGCTCCCGAAGGCCGCAAATAGTGCATTATCTTCAGACTTGGAGTAGGATCCAAGTAGTTCATCACTGGTATTTTCAACACATTTTAGCCAGTCATCGTCTGGTTCGATAAATTGGTCTCTAAACCTGAAGGTATATTTCAATCGAACCAAACCACCTTCGTTAGGGTTGCTGATGGTCTATTTTGGCATCTCCCAGTTGTCTACCAATGGCCATATCATGTAGGCCACATGTTCTTGGACTAGATCCCTTGTCCCGATGAAAGAACAAACTATGCCGAAGGCCCTTCGGCATCCTTCGGCTGCTTCATCAATTTCTACCTTCGATTTTCGAAGGCCGAAGCGGGACCAAATGGGGCGCATGATGATCTCTGTAATGTCTTCCCTCGCCTTTAAATCATTCTTCACATAGAACCATTCTTTCATCCAGTCTCCAGGCCATCTCTTCCGAAAGGTTGGCACTGGGCAGCTTGAGCCCGAACGAGCAACGAAGCTGTAGCAACCAAAATTGTTATGATACTGTTCCTTACCCCAGGGCTTCGCCTCGTATAAAAGTTTGTGCATGCTACAGAAACATTTTCCACTTGGCTCCAAACCTTGACTCCTCACGGCCCAGACGAAGATCCCCATCCTGATAATTGTTTTGGGGGTAATCTGGTGAAGGAAAATCTCATATATCTTTAGAACTTCAACCACAAATCTGCTTAAGGGGAACCGAAGCCCAGCCTTGAAGAAGCTTCGGTAGATTATGACTTCATTCTCTTCAAGAATGGGAACAGTCATGTCTCCGTTGTTAGCCCTCACAATAGATATGTCTCGAAAATACCTTCCTCTCATGTTATCAAGATGACTTTGTCTGATAGTCGATTTCCCGAAGACTACGTGACTTGGTCGCCAGGGCCGATCTTCGGAGTCTTCGCCCCCACTTTCCGCATCATAACTATCGCTGTCATCGGTATCTTCAGATAAGCCTTCTAGAATTTCTTTTGTAATATTTTCTGTGTTGGTCTTTGCAATTGACTCAATGAATCCAGCAGTCTTTTCCTCAAGAAGCTTCTCCTCTTCGGTTAGCTTCGCTTCAGCAACTGTCTTCTTATCTTGAGGCATCTTATCTTCGGAACTGACAAAAATATGTCCTTAAATCCGAAGCTCAGAAAATTTAAGAAACTAAGCAACTGTTGGAAAACAAGAGCTAAGAAATCAAGCAAAGCAAAGCAGGCGTACCAAATGTGCTCGGGGTAAGTTCTTATTTATACGCCCTGCGCGCTCCAAGTTGGAGGGCCCCGTCTGTCATTGACTGTTTCTATTCTAGCAAAGGGAAGGTGTTTTTTTGTACCTTCAGCTTAGGGCCTTCGTTCATATCGCAATCTGAATTCATTTTAACAAATTAATATTGCGAGGGGCTACTGTTGGGGGCCTTCGTCTTTCGAAGGTCCTCAAAAACATGATTTAACAATGTTTCTGGAGTGTAATACATGAACAGGTACCTTCGGACTCGGATCAAAACCATAGTGTGAGAAGCATAAAGAATACGAAGGTTGACGCAGAGCCGAAGCTATGCGCAAGGGAGCTTCGGCATGATAGCAGAAAAGGGAACCGACTTAAAAGGGAAAAGGCTATTTAGACCTCGATGGATCACTATAGGGTCATTAGCAAATGTAAAGGGCATGGGTGTAATTTTACATGGGCTGTGTCCCGTGCCTATAAATAGATGAACAGTGCTCCCGTACTGTTCACGCTGACTTGGCATTTGCTTTTGTGTCTCGCTTGTACCCCTACCTTCTTTCAAGCCGAAGGTACATTTGTAACTTGATATCATTTCTATTTTTCCATAATCATAAAATAGAAATTAGTTGATAATAATACATAATTGTTCATGTTATCTTTTATATCTCATATGATTCTCTCTTCATTATTATGTGTTGCACTGATGAAGGTATGTCCTTCATAACCTTCGTCCGAAAATCATTATATCCCAAGGGAAATAATGTTTCGAAGGACGAAGGGCATTAACGTTTAACATTCTTTGTGTTGCCTTGTTCTTAACTCATAGTATTTGAGAACAAGTCCCCAACAGTAATTTAAACAAGAAAGAGATTAAATCATAAGATGGACTAATCTCATTAAGGAATTTTATTATTCTTTAAGTGTTATCCATAATTACATAATCTAATTCTATTCATTTCATTGAGACCTAAAAGTTAAACCAAAAATGAATTCATGTAATGCATGTCACTAATCTCACAAGATTAAATATATTTTAACTCTTAGGGCTTTCATTTTATTTATTTCATTAAATAAATAAATTAACATATACATTAATCTTTATCCTATGTGTAAAATTAAAGTTTACAGACTATAGCTGATCATAATTTATTTGAACAGAGAATAATTTTATGAACATTTTGCTATTTGAACCACTAAATTTGGAGTTGATATGAAAAAGATATGAAATAAACAAGTTTTGAAGTTTAAAATATGAAATTAGGGCTAAATCTGTGATTAAATAAAAGCACAGAGGGCAATTTAAAACAAACCAGGGGTCTGCAAGCTAAAACCAGGATGGCGGGTTGATTTCCTAAAAGCCGAGGGCCTCTTAAGTAAAATTCACATGCGAAGGGGTACGAGGTAACTTCAACCGTCGGATCAGAGATCAACGGCCAGGATTAGATCGCTTGGGCGCGTGCACGGGCGCGGGCGCGCGGACGCGACTGACAGGCGGGGACAGGGTGTCAGCGAGCCAGGGCAGGCTGACCAGCCGGGCCTAGGGGTAGGGGCGCGGCTGAGGGGGAGAGGGGAGAGCGACCGGATCCAGATTGGAGGGCTGCGATCAGATCCGCACTGATGAAACCTAAACCGCCCGATCTCAGACGGACGCCCAAGATCTAACGGCTAGGGGCCGAACCTAAACATTGTGGCGCCGCTCGGTCCCGCGGTGAGGGCTCGCCGAAGACAAGGGGGCTAGCCACGGTGGGGCTCGAGAGGCTTGGGGACTAGCTCAGGCGCGTTCAGGGCAGTCTGGCGGACTCGGCCATGGGCATCATGCCAGCGCGGGAGCACCAGAGGGCGCTGCACACGGTGAGGCGGGCTAACGGCGGCGCGGGGCAACTCTGGAGAATAATCGCGCGCGCTAACTAGGGCAGTAACGACCAAATTAAGGGCGCAGGCAGGTTGCTCACCTCAAGGGAAGCGCTGGAGTCACGGGGTAATGGCGGTGGCGCTGGGACGCGATGGGCGACGGTGGCGGAGCTCCGGTTGCGCAAGAACCGCTCCGGTGAGCGCGGGCTGGGCAAACCAGAGAGGGGGAGGGCACACTGAAGAGTGTCCCGAGCAGCTAACGGCGAGGAAAAACTCACCGAGGCAAAGGACGCGGCGCGGGTGTTGGAACTTGCTCTCAGTCGCAAGGAGGCCAACAAGGGTGAACGGTGATGACAACATGGTTACGTGCTAGAAGGCAATAGCTCTGTTAATCTGGCCTCCCACGGGCACTGTGCAGGGGTATTTATAGGTACCTGAGCGCCCAGCGCCTTGTGCTAAGGACGCATGTGCCCTCAGCTACCTAGGTTATCCCCAGAATATTCCCATAAAGTGGGGTTACAGACTGTAATTACAGGGATGCCTTTACAAATTAGGCCCGTAACGTGCGGCGGCCACGCAGGGCCCATTACAATGGGCCGGATCGCACGTGGGCCTCTGAGCCGGACGAGGCCGCACTGTGGGATGACTTCGTCGCCGGTCTTCGTCTGGTGCCGATCAAGCGAAGGGTGTCCCTGCCTGCTTTGTCTCTGTCAGAGCAGCGGCTATCAGCGGAGACTTCGAGCGAAGGGTGGCGTCTTTGCCTTCGCCCCAACATTTGCCCTCCGAGGGACCAGTTCGACAAAGTCACCTGGTGCCGAAGACGTCGCTAGATGGCGAAGACGCTGCCCTCGCTCGAAGTGGTTCCGTGGGGGTTTTTGATGTGACCGTTGATTGACGGCGTACTGTTGGATTGCAGGTTTCCCGAAGCGCCGCGCCCTGTTGGATTGCGGGTTTCCCGAAGAGCCGTGCCCTGCCTATAAAAGGGGGCGGGGGTCGGCGCTTTTTGAACTTCACTTTCCGCGCTCCGTGAAAACCCTAGCCGCCCGCCGTCTTGCTGCTCGTCTGCCCGCCGTGCTCTTGTTCGCCGGAGATCTGGCGCGAGTGAAGCAGACCGCCCGCCGCTGCCGATGGTACGTAGCGATGTTGTCCTCTTCTTCTTCCGCTGCCGCTACGCCGCCGGCTGATTCCTCGCCGTCGGCCGCCGCCTCGTCTGAGGAGACGCTGAGTAGTTTGATGGCGGAGGATTTGCGCGCCGGCGATTCTGTTGATTTTGGTGTGTCGCGGATGACGTCGGTCCGCGTGCAAGATATGCAGCGGTTGGGTTACTTCGGCGGCGGAGTTGCTCGTGCCCCGGGGACGGAGGAAGTCCCCGAGCCGGAGGGTGAATTGGTTGTTTTCGAGGCGTTCTTCACCGCCGGTCTTCGCTTGCCTGCGCACCGGTTTGTTGGCGAAGTCCTGCACAGGTTCAACGTTCAAATACATCAGCTGACACCGAATGCCGTGGTGGCTCTGTCGAAGTATGTCTGGGCGACGACTTCGTACGGCGGACAGCCATCGGTTGAAGTTTTTGCGAAGTATTATTGTTTGCACTGGCAGAAGAGGATGATTGGGGACGAAGTTGCTCAGTTTGGGTCCTGCACATTCACGCTGAAGACCGGCAAGACCACGATGTAGGTAGTCGAGTTGGTTCCTTGCGCCCGCAACAAGTGGGGCAACTGGAATGAATTTTGGTTTTACGTTGCTGAGGGTACCGTCGAAGGCCATGAGGGACTCCCCGTCTCCGAGATGTGTTCTCATTATTACTCAGCGTACCCGCCCTTTGAAGTGGCAGAGGAGGATGTGGACGAAGGGGCCCTTCGGTGCGCCGCCAGCCTGAGCAGTGGGCGCGATTTGGTTGAAGAGTTTGTCGCGTACGAGGTATGGCCCTTGGCGCATGGCTGGGCGTTGGGCGAAGTGTGCCCTCGCCAGATGCCTTTTCACGGTGGAAGGGTGGTGCGAAGTCCTGCCTTCGCACTAAATCTGCAAAACCGTGACCCGGCCGCCTTTGTGCGTGAGGCGGAGGATGGGGCGGTGCGGCTCGTTGGACGTTACGTGCCGAGGACAGAGGGCCAGCGAAGCTTTGATATCCGCGGGTCGAATGATCGTTTGAACAAGGTTTTTGAATTAAATCAATTGTCGTATGATGGCTATCCTGGTCAAGACGACGCGGACCGCCGTGGGAAGAAGCCGGTGGTGGAGACTGGAGACGACCCTGCGCCAGCGGTCGCCCCATCCTCTAAAAAGAGAAAATTAGGTACTGCTATGGGAGGACTTGGGGTTTCTGATAGTTTTGCTAGAGAGTTGATGAGGACGTGCGCGGCCCCGGGGGGAAGGATGTCTTCGCCCGAGCTCCGGGAGTCTTCGGCTCGGATGCTGAGGGTTACCGGGGGTTGCTGGCCTAGGAATGTTCCTATCCCCTGCGCGGCTGGTGAGGACATTTTTACATCTCGCATGGTTCGTGAATGGAGAGTTTTTCCTTACGGGCGGAATATTGCTGCTGTTGTGTCGGCAGTGATGGACAAGGATCGCCAGGGAGCAGCACAAAAGCGCCAGGCGGCTATCCGGCTCGTTGAAGCTAGGCCGAAGAGACAGCGGGGGTCTGCGAAGGCTGTGGCCTCCGGCGGAGGCAAGCCGCCGCTGGTGGCGAAGTCGGGCGCCCCTACGTCTAGCAAAGCGCCGGAGGCGACGGCAGGCGCCGGGGGCTCAAGATCGACGAAGGCAGTGCTGCCGGCCAGCAGGGTGCCGGAGGTCGCGAAGGCGGCCCGAGCGTTGCCGTCGGCAGGCAAGCGTGTCGCCGACTTCGCCACCGATTTTAGTGTGGAGGATTATCTTGGTGGTAAGTCGTTGGCTCCTCTCTTTTTTTTATTATTATTATTATTAATTTGTCGTTACGTCGCAGGGTCGGACAAAGGCCAACTTGCTATAGTTGCGCCTGCCGCGGCGACAACGATGGCTGTCGTAGCGCCGAAGGCGAAGGACGGGGCTCTTAGCGCCGGAGGCGAGGTGGCGGCCCTCGCGGCTGTGAGGGATGAGGCGGGCGCTGCGTCCCGCCAGCTGAAGGAGGTGGTGGAGTCGCTAAGTCAGGTCCGTTGAGCCAGACTTCGCTCTTTGTTTTTTTTTACCTGGGCCGCGGTCTTATGTGTGTTGTGCAGGTGGCTGACTTCGCCAACCGCACGGCGTCGGGGGCCCTCACGGCAGTTGTGTCTGCCGAAGTCGAGAGACTTCGGACACAACACGCTGACGCCGTCCGAGAGAAATCGGCCGCCGACAGTAAGTGCCGCAAGCTGGCGGACAAGGTGGCCGCGCTGGAGGGAGAGAAGGCTGACCTCCGGCGCCAGTTGGCGGGGGAGAGGAGGGAGACCAACGAGGCCCTCGTCAAGGCGCAGGCTGCGCAGGCGGAGGCCAATCTGGCACAGGATGATGAAGATTTTGAGCGAGATATCTATAAGGTTGAAGACCCCGTAGTGAAGGAATCCGCCGGGGCCATCTACGACCGGATGTGGGGTCCGCACGGTCGCGAGGTGGTCAGGGAGCGGGCCGAGACGGCGAGGGCTCAGGTAACGTTTTCGTTTGTTTGGCGTTTGTTGGATGTGGGCTGTGCGTGTGTTTGCTGAATTTTGTGTGTTTTGTCTTAGGCGGAGCGTGGCGAGCGGGTGGACGACTTCGGGGCGTTGAACAGCGCGCTGCCTGACCCGGAGCTGACCCCGGCGGAGGCCGTGTCTGGGGTTGCCCTGGAGCCAACCCCGGAGACTGCGGAAGACGCACCGGATGCCCCCGCATCCGCTGCGGCCGGCGAAGACCTGCCCCCAAAGGTGGCCGAAGGCGCGCCTGATGCCCCCGCAGCTGTTGCGCCGAGTGCTGAAGATCCCGCGGCGGAGGCGACGGAAGCAACAGCGGAAGCAACGGCGGAGCCAATGGCGGAGCCAGCGGCGGAGGCTCCCGCAACGTCAGGGCCTTCGCAGGTGGCTTAGTGGGTGTAGAGGGTTGGGGAATTTTGGATATGTTGCTGAATTTTGGTTGCTGCGCAGGTTCAAAATTTTGGGCCTGCGCATGCAACCGCTACTACTAAATTTTTGGCGGCTTCGACCGCGGAAGGTGGTAATGAATGTGGTGGATCTGCATCTGAGTTTTTTGATTTTGCTGACTCTGGGAGCTCGGTTGAGTGGACTGAGGAGTCGTCGGAGGAGGACTTGGACTACTTTGCGGCCTTGGATGTGGCTGCGGCGGAGGCTTCGCCACACGCCGCGGACGCACAAGATGTGCCAGGTCCTAGCACCGGGCGCCGACGACGTAGGGCGGTTGCGAAGCGTAGGGTTAGTGGGGAGGAGGGGGCTCGGCTTCGTGTGAGTAGGGCTGGTCGGCAGGAACTGTTGTCTTTGCCGGCCGCCGCGAGTACAGGTGAAGGGGAACTGCGAAGTCTTTTTGCGGGTGAGCAGCTTAGGATAATGTTATTTAATTATAGGAAGATGGGAATTATTCCTAAGGTTGAGCCGATGTAGAGTGTGGCGCCCTTGCTTGTATATGTGTAAAGGCTTGTATGATGAAGTTGTGTGGCCTCGCTTGTCTGTGCCTGCGAAGGCGTTGTGTACTTTGTCTGTTGTGTTTTGTTATGCTGTGCTAGTGCGATTACAGTCGGTCTTGGCGCGGACGGTTTGATGTTGTCGTTTCTGCTTATGTTGTGCTAGTCCGGCTGCGCCCTTAGGCGACTTCTGCGCGGATAGTCCTTGCGGTGGACTTCGATTTTTTCGCACTTGTTGTGCTAGTCCGGCTGCACCCTTAGGCGACTTCTGCGCGGATAGTCTTCGTGGTAGACTTCGGTTTTTCCGCACTTGTTGTGCTAGTCCGGCTGCACCCTTAGGCGACTTCTGCGCGGATAGTCTTCGCGGCAGACTTCGGTTTTTTTGCACTTGTTGTGCTAGTCCGGCTGCACCCTTAGGCGACTTCTGCGCGGATAGTCTTCGCGGTAGACTTCGGTTTTTTCGCACTTGTTGTGCTAGTCCGGATGCACCCTTAGGCGACTTCTGCGCGGATAGTCTTCGCGGTAGACTTCGGTTTTTTCGCACTTGTTGTGCTAGTCCGGCTGCACCCTTGGGCGACTTCTGCGCGGATTTGTCGCACGCGAGGGTGGCTAGCGCTTAGCCTCGCGGTGACCTCGAATTGGTCGAATGTCGAAGACCATTGTCGCGGTCTTTTTTTGACGCATGTTTTTGCGGGGGATTTTTCACACATATATTACATGACTCCGCCTCGTTAAAAACCTCACCCCCGGGAGGAAAAGAGTGCGGGCCGGTACAAGATTGTTTTTGGCGAATTACAAGGGCGAAATCAGCCCTGATGAGTCAAACAAAAAATTTGCGGAGGTTGTCGATGTTCCAGGAGTGCTCCAGGTCCTCGCCGTTTGGCGTTGTGAGCCTGTAAGCGCTGGGGGAAGCTTTTGTCTTGACTATAAAGGGGCCCTCCCACTTGGGCTCCAGCTTGCCCTTGGACTCCGTCCGAGCTGTTCGGACGAGTACGAGGTCCCCTTCGCTGAACTCCCTCGGGATGACTGTGTGGTCGCGCCATGCTTTGGTCTAGGCTTGGTATTTGTTTAGGGCCTGTAGGGCGAAGACCCGGTCTCCGTCAATGAGATCCTTTGAAGTTGGCTCGTCCACATCGGGGACGGCTGACGGAACTGTTCGCGGGGACCCATGCTTTATTTCTTGCGGGGTCATGGCCTCCGATCCGTATAGAAGGCGGAAGGGAGTAAACCCAGTCGCTCTGCACTCAGTCGTGTTTAGTGCCCAGACTGCCTCAGGTAACAAATCGGTCCATCTGCCCTTCTTTTCATCAAGGAGCATCTTCTTGATAGCTGTGAAGATTTTCCCATTGGCGCGTTCCACGACCCTATTGGACTGCGGATGATAAACTGAGGCGAAGGCGAGCTTGGTGCCAATGGAGAAACAAAAATCCCTGAAGTCTTGGCTGTCAAACTGCTTGCCGTTGTCAACTGTTAGTTCGGACGGTACTCCGAAGCGGCAAACAATGTTCTGCCAGAAGAATTTTTGGGCAGTCTTTGATGTTATTGTAGAAACAGCCCTCGCCTCGATCCATTTGGTGAAGTACTCGACGGCGATGAAGGCGAACTTAAGGTTCCCCTGAGCGGTGGGCAGGGGCTCGACGATGTCCAGGCCCCAGCGCTGGAGAGGCATTGTATGGGCGATCAGCTTTGTATACTGCGAGGGGCTGCCTGACCGAGGAGAAAACTTCTGGCAGGCTTCGCAGGACCTTGTGACCCGATTTGCGGCGCAGATCATTGCGGGCCAGTAAAAACCCTGGCGGATCACCTTGGCAGCTAGGGCCCTTGGCCCTGCGTGTGAGCCGCACGTGCCACTGTGGACTTCACGTAGGATCTGCATGCCTTCGGTTTCGGTGACGCACTTAAGCATTGGCTGACTGACCCCTTTCTTGTAGAGTTGGCCTTCAATCAGTGCGAAGTCCCGGCTTCGATGTCTGAGGCGCTTGGCCTCGCTGACATCGGTTGGATGATAGTACCCCTGCAGGAACAGGGTTATTGGTGCCCGCCAGTCCTCGGTCATGATTAGGTTGACTATGCGGTGGCCCTCGCTGTCATTAGTTATTTGGAGCCCTTCGGGGCTCCGGACGGCTGGCGTGCCGATGATATGAAAGAACACATCGGAGGGCAAGGACTCGCCCCTGGCGGCGGCCTTGGCCAATGCGTCGGCCTCCTCGTTCTTGGCCCTATCCACATGCTGCAAGGTGAATCCCTTGAATTGTCTCTCGAGACTTCGGATGGCCGCGAGGTATTGCATAAGAGCGGGGTCCTTTGCTGCGTAGTCTTTCTCGACCTGGCCGGCAACTATCTTGGAGTCTGTTTTGATGATACAGGTGGTGACTCCGAGGGCCCTTAGCTTGCGGAGGCCGAGGATGACTGCTTCATATTCTGCTATATTGTTTGTGCATCTGTCGGATTCCAGAGCGAAGCTGAGGCGTGCTGCATATCTGTGCTTGACCCCAGCTGGTGAGGTGACGACTGCAGCGACGCCTGCCCCCGCATGGCACCATGCGCCGTCGCAATGGATCATCCAAACCTTCTCTGTGGACGGGTCTGGTTGTGTTATTGGCCCAGTCCAGTCGGCGACGAAGTCTGCCAGGACTTGTGACTTGATGGCTGTCCTGGGCTCGAAGCTGATGTGGTAGCCGGATAGTTCGGCTGCCCACTTGGCAATCCTCACCGATGCCTCCGGGTTTCTGAATAATTCGTCGAGTCCCCTGTCTGAGGTGACTCGGACCTTGAATGCTTCAAAGTAGTGGCGCAGTTTGCGCGAAGACATAACGACTGCGTAGGCAATCTTCTCCAGCTCTGTCATGTTGCACTTGGACGGTGTCAGTACCTCGGAGACATAGTAAACAAGGCATTGCCTGACCACGCCCTCAACTGTCTGCTCCTGCACTAGTGCCGCGCTGACAACATGCTGCGAAGCCGCGACGTAGAGCAATAGGGGGAGCGAGGAGTCGGGGCTTGTGAGGATGGCCAGCTCCGACAGGTACTGTTTTAGTGAGGCGAAGGCCGCTGCCTGCTCCGGTCCCCAGGCGAAGTCCTTTGCACCGCGGAGTGTTTTGAGGAAGGGGAGACTTCGCTCGGTGGACCTAGAGATGAATCTGTTAAGAGCGGCCAATCTGCCTGTCAGACGCTGGACGTCCCTGGCGGACTGCGGAGGCGACGTGTCTACGATGGCCTGGATCTTGGTTGGGTTGGCCTCGATGCCGCAGTGTGATACCAGGTAGCCCAATATTTTGCCCTGGCGAACGCCGAAGACGCACTTTTCCGGGTTTAGGCGGAGTCGTGCGTCTCGCATGTTCGCGAACGTCTCGGCGAGGTCGGCGAGATGGTCTTCCTTGTTCTTGCTGGCGACGACGATGTCGTCCACATATATAAATATATTTCTGCCAACCTGCCCTTCAAGTACTGTTTTGGTGAGTCTGGAGAAGGTGGACCCGGCGTTCTTGAGTCCCTCCGGCATTCTGATGAAGCAATATGTGCCGAAGGGTGTTATAAAGCTGGTGCTGGCCTTGTCTTCCTCCTTCATGTATATCTGGTGGTAACCGAAGAAGCAGTCGAGGAGTGACATGACCTCGCATCCGGCCGCGCTATCGACTATTTTGTCGATCCGCGGCAATGGGAAATTGTCCTTTGGGCAGGCCTTGTTGAGACTGGTGAAGTCTATGCACATTCGCCATTTCCCGCTTTTTTTCTGCACCATTACAACATTGGAGAGCCACGTGGGGTAAGCCACTGGCTCGATGAATTTAGCCTCTAGGAGGCGATGCACCTCTGCCTTGGCGGCCTCCGTCTTTTCGTCGGACATTTTGCGAAGCCTTTGCTTTTTTGGTCGCACCGAAGGGTCAATTCCCAAGCTGTGCTCAATTATGGATCGGCTGACTCCGACCAGGTCGAGGGCGGACCAGGCGAAGACATCTTTATTCTTGGACAGGCAACAGAGGAGTTTTTCTTCTTCATGCGAGGTGAGGTCTTCGCTGATAGTGACTGTCTGCTTGGGGGTGGCCTGATCGAGGGGGACAGTCTTGGTCCCGTCTTGGCTCTGCAGCTGTGCCTTGTCGTGCTGTTTATCGGTTGGGCTGGCGGGCGCAGGGACCTCGCGCTGGGCCGTGAGGCAGTGCACATTTCTCTGACCGGGCACGAAGTCCCGCTCTATGTTGCGCGCCGTCTGCTGGTTACCGTAGACCGTTATGGCGCCTAGCGGACCTGGTATCTTCATACATAGGTACAGTCCGTGAATGGCGGCTTCGAACTTATTGATGGAGCCCCGGCCCATGATGGCGTTGTATGGATATACCATATCCACGATATCGAAAGTCACTTGCTCACTTCGGGCATTGGGTGCTACACCGAAGGAGAGGGGCAACTCTATTTTGCCGACGGGAAAGGTGCCCTTGCCGCCGAAGCCATACAACGGGTTGTCCGAAGGCTTGAGCAGGCTGTGGCTTATACCCATGCGGTCGAAGGCGTGGAGGAAGATGATGTTCGCCTGACTGTCGTTGTCGACTAGGACTTTGTGTAGGTCCCAGCCTGCCACGCTACAATTGATAACCATAGCGTCGATGTGGGGGGCGCTGCGTAGGTCGACGTCTCGTGCGTCGAAGGTTAGCGGTATATGGGACCACTTTGTCTGCACGACTGGGCCAGTGACGGCGACATGGTTGATGCTGCGGTAGTGGTCCCGCTTCTGCCGCTTGGTGTCGAAATCAGTGTTGGACCCCCCCAGTTATCATGTGAATGACTCCGCGATATGGTTGATCGGCGAAGTCTTCCTGCTTTGGGGCATGGGGGATGTTTTGATGTTGCTGGTGTGGTGGTGGGGGTGGAGGAGGTACGATTTGTACTTCCTGATGGTGTTGGTAAGCGTGGTGCGGTGGATGCGGGGCGGGAGCGTGGATATATGGTGGAGGGGGTTGCTGGTAATTGTGCGTGACAATTCTTGGGTTGTCGGCTGGCTGCGCCCTTGCCATTCTGTCTCTGGTGGCCTTCGTTTCGGGGCAGTCTTTGGTTTGGTGGGCGCAGTCTTCGCCATGGAAAAGGCCATAGAATCGGCGCGGCGGCTGCGCACGCCCTCGGCCCCTACCACGAGTTCCATTTCCGCGGCCCTGGGGGGGATATTCCTGGCGACGAGGGGGGTCAGCAGCGGGATGCTGGTTGGCGATGTTATGCACTTGCTGCTGATTGCGGCCGTCTCGACCGGAGTCTGGCTGCGGAGTCCTCGTCCACGTGCGGCTGGACTGTGGGGCATCTTTGGGTTTCCGCTGTGACTCAACCTTGCGCTGGTGGAGCTCTTCGGATTTGGCATATTTCTCAAAGAGCTGATATAGCTCCTGGAGGTTCTTGGGTGGATCTCTGATACAGTGGCTGTAGAGAACGCCGGCACGAAGGCCACTGATGGCGTAGTGGATAGCGATCTGATCATCAACGGAGGGCAGCTGTGACTTGAGCGTTAAAAATTTGCAGTAATACTCCCGCAGAGTCTCCTTTTCCAGCTGCTTGCAAAGCGAGAGCTCGGCCAAGGCGTCGGTGTCTGGGCGGTACCCTTGGAAGTTGAGCAGGAACTTGTCCCTGAGACTTCTCCAGGAATCAATGGACAGCGGAGGCAATCTGGTGAACCAGGTGAGAGCTGGGCCCTCTAGGGCGATGATGAAAGACTTCGCCATTGTGGCGTCGTCCCCTCCGGCGGATGCAACGGCGACCTGATAACTCATTATGTATTGCGCCGGGTCGGTGCTGCCGTTGTACTTGGGATAGGTCCCTGCTCGGAAGTTAGCTGGCCAAGGCGTCACTTGCAGGTGTGGCGCCAGGGGACTTCGCTCGTCGAGATAGTTGACCCCTTGGAATGGCGCGACGTGCTGGAAGGTGTAGTCGCGCTGGGGGAAACGCGGGTCTTCTGGTTGTGCTCGGTGTTGCAGGGGTGGCTCATGCTGCAGGCCGAGGTGGCCTTCGCGCGTGTCTTCCAGTTGTGCGCGCTGCTGGAGGGGTGGCCCTTGCTGCAGGCCGAGGTGGCCCTCGCGCTGCATCAGCGCGATCTCGCGCTCGAGGTCTTGGGCCTTCTGCTCTTCGTCGCGTATCATTTGCCGCACTTTGGCTAGTGCGGACACACGCTGGCGCTTGGCTTCCAGTATCTCTTTCTGCCTCTGGAGGTTGCGGTTCTTGAGGCGCAGGGCGCGCAGCTGTAGCTGTTCTTCCGCTGAGACGCCGAGGACTTCACCATCCTCGGTGAGGTCCGCGCCTTCCGGTGGGGCGAAGCCTGTGGGTGGCTGCGATTGTCCTTCAGGGCCGCAGGTGCGGAAAGTGTCGTCTTCGCAGGTGCGGGGAACATTGTCTTCAGTGGCCTCTTGGTGGGTGGATTGGGTGAGGGCGAGGGCCTTGCCCTTTCTTGTGGCGAGCAGTGCTGCCTTCGCAGCCTCATCAGCCTTCGGGTTAGCTCTCTTGGGTGCCATCGCGGGTGGTTTTCTCGTAGCCCGAACGGTGGGCGCCAAATGTTGGAACTTGCTCTCAGTCGCAAGGAGGCCAACAAGGGTGAACGGTGATGACAACAGGGTTACATGCTAGAAGGCAATAGCTCTGTTAATCTGGCCTCCCACGGGCACTGTGCAGGGGTATTTATAGGTACCTGAGCGCCCAGCGCCTTGTGCTAAGGACGCATGTGCCCTCAGCTACCTAGGTTATCCCCAGAATATTCCCATAAAGTGGGGTTACAGACTATAATTACAGGGATGCCTTTACAAATTAGGCCCGTAACCCGCGGCGGCCACGCAGGGCCCGTTACAATGGGCCGGATCGCACGTGGGCCTCTGAGCCGGACGAGGTCGCACTGTGGGATGACTTCGTCGCCGGTCTTCGTCTGGTGCCGATCAAGCGAAGGGTGTCCCTGCCTGCTTTGTCTTTGTCAGAGCAGCGGCTATCAGCGGAGACTTCGAGCGAAGGGTGGCGTCTTTGCCTTCGCCCCAACAGCGGGCGCGACAGTGAGCGGTGGCAGAGCTCTCTGTTCGCGCGGGCAGAGCGAGAGAGAGGGCGAGGGGGTTTGGCTGAGGGCGCAAGTGAGCGAGGGGAGGTGGGTGAGTAGGGCGCGTGGCTCAAAAGGGGCGCGAGCGCGAGGACATGGCTGGAGAACGCGCGGACGTGGGCACGTCCACGGCGGGGGGATCGTGGGCGAGAGGTTAGGGACGGCTGACAGGTGGGGTCGGCGGGACAGAGAGGGAAGCGAGCGCGCGGGCGAGAGAAACGGCGCCGACAGGCCTGGCCCACAGGGCAGCGAGAGAGAGAGGGGGAGAGAGGGTGCGCTGGAGTTGGCACCGACAGGTGGGGCCCGCCTGTCAGGCACCAAGGACGCGTGGGAGCATGCGCGTGCGCGGGGGCTGGGTTTAGTGGGCCGACTTGGGCTGAATTAGGTTTTCCATTTTCCAGGGAATTTCTAATTGCTTTTCTATTTATTTTCTCTAGGGTTTTTAATTCAAATTCAAATCAAGTTTCAAATTCAAACCAAATCAACCATGTGCAATAATTCAAAGAATATTTGGGGTTCAACATGATGCAACATTTCATGACTCACATGTTTTGCCAAAAATAAAGTAAATACTCCCTCACTAATTAAGCTAACCCTAACCAAAAGAGAAAGAGAGGGAGGAACTAGAGAGAGATGGACACTAGAGTGAGATAGAGAAGAGTAACACCTGAATTTGGGTGATAATGAGAAAGAAATTTTATACCCCCAAATTGAAGGTGTTACAGGCTTTGACTTTCTTTTGATGTAAAGCCTTACTTAGGCGAGCCACCTCTTGCCTTAATTGCTCATTCTCCATTGCAGTCTCATCCGAACATGTTTCTATAACCACATTCTTAACAAGAACTTGATTGTAGGGATTAGAATAATCAATTAAAGCAAAGCAAGAAGTAGAAGCATCTTTCTTAATAATTTTAGGAATTTCAACTAAAGATGCATCTAGAGTGCTATCGATGCTATCTAGTTTACTAGTTAGCTTATTGTTATGTATGCTAAGAATTTCCATTTTTCTAGCTAGTTCTCAATAGCTTCTTGAGAGCTAACTAACTTAACCTTAAGTATTTCATTCTATTTGACAAGGCTATCATCAGTAATTGAGGATGGAGCTTTAGACTCTAATTGCTCAATTTTAGTTGTTAGCTCACAATTCAAGTTTGCAAATGTTTCAAAATTTTCTAGCAAACATTTATAATCATTTTTAGAGCTAATCAACTTATTTTTCAAAGTTTTAAGTTGACCCTTTTGTTTTGTGCAAACATCCTCAAAAATCTTAACGACATGCACAAGTTCATCTATGGAGGGATTTCCCTCATCATCACTAGAGGATGTGATACTTGTTTTACCTCTTGCCATAAGGCATTTCTGAGATCACCATGAAGAGTGTGATGAAGAGCGGTGGCTACGAGTCCTTGGAGGATCATCTTCGCTTGAAGAATCATCCCAAGTCTTGACACTTGTCAGTGTTTTGCCTTTGCACCTCCTCTTTGTGGGTTCGACATATTTGGACAGTTGTCCTTGAAGTGGCCCTTCTCCCCACATGCAAAGTATCCTCTCTTTCTTTGCCTTTTTCTGTCAGTGTTAAAGAGAATATCCTCGACCTGCAGGAGTATACCCATTAGATTAATCTTATGAATCATCCCCATTACCTTTCCGACGTGTCAGACTGTTTTTTCGTCCTCGGAGGATGATGTTGAGGGTTGATCATCTTCATTATCATTATCATCATCTTCTTCTTCCTCTTCTTCACTTGAGCTTGGAGCCTTCTTCTTGCCTTTCATATTTTTGTGTTCATCACATGCAAAAGCATATGTCTTTGAAGAAGTTGGCTCCTCTTGTTGACCCATTTTCCGTGAGAACTCAAATGTTGCGATCTTTCTAATCACAATCGTCAGGGTCATTTGGCTCAAGTCCTCAAGGTTGTGAAGGATGATGATGATGTTCCCATATCTTTGTTGTGGTAGAAGGGAGATGACCTTCCTCACAATGTCCGCATTAACTAGCTTATTAATTCCAATAGAGTTGAGCTCATTAATTACAAGATTTAAGCGGGAAGACATGTCTCTAACAAGCTCATTTTCTTTCATTACAAAGGAATTATACTCATTTAACACTAGGCAATTTGTTTTGCTCACGGACATTACATGTGCCGTCATGGAGCTCATGCATATTAAGCCAAATCTCATTAGCAGTTTTCAAGGTAAATGCTTGATTGAAAATTTCCATGCTAAGAGATTTATACAAGCAATTTTTGGATCTATCATTCAAATGAATTTCTTTTTCGTCACTCGTTGTGAGCTTTTAGGGATTCTTAGGTGGTTTCATCCCGTCACGAGTGACTCTCCAAACACCTAGATCAACTGCTTCTAGGTAGCAAGACATTCTAACACCATAATATGGGAAGGTAGTGCCATCAAAGTATTGTGGCCTATGGGTATCCATCCCCTTCAGCATCGGCTCGATTAGTTGTCAAGCTAAAACATTTCAAATGAGGCAAACCAGGTATTGATACCACTTGAAGGAAATGGTGATGCCTAAGAGGGGGTGAATTAGGACTTCTAAAAACTATCTCTCTATACTAGGCCATAAATAAATCCCTAGAATAAAACCTAAGCAAATAACTTAACTAGATTGTGCAAACTAGGTTTGTCTAAGTGTTGATATCTCTACTTCAAAACCTAAGTTCCAATCCGAAAATTCTAACTAGAAAGGAAAGATTGAAACTTAAGTACTCAATGCAAACTCTCGTGGATGACACTAGTATTTTTACCGAGGTATCCAGAACCACGCTAGGTCCCGACTAATCCCCGTTGATGCCCCTACGTAAAGGGTAGCCCACGTGAGGGCCAAGCACCACGGTCGACTAACTCCATAGAGAGTCGTGGGCCTTTTTCCACATGTAAGTGGTGCTCTGCTTTTGGCTCCTCTCGGATGCCCACGCTGTCTCCACTATCGAGCTTCCGACTGGAACGCCGCGGGCCTCGTTTTCTCCGGTACACGGTGGTGGCCATGTCACAAACGCGGTTGACACAGTCTCGCAAGACTCTCGCCCCACTTGGTACATTTACAACAACTCATGCAAGAGCTGATGGGTTATGTGGGTTTTTCTAAACTCACTCAACTAACTAGGATTCAACGAGAGCAAGCGCATAAGCGGTCTAACTAACCTAAGCACTTAGCAAAGCACCTATGCTAATCACCAAGTGATTCGATTCAGCACTTGGAAATGTCTATAGCATGTGTTGGTATGTTGCTTGGGCTCCCACACCTTCAAATGGTCGGTTGGGTGAAGTATATGTAGGCCCCAACTCGAAACTAGCGTTGGAGAAAAGTTGCTGCTTATCTGCGGCACGCCGGACAGCCGGGTGGTAGGCACCGAATAGTCCGGTGCACCACTAGCCGTTGGATCTGTTAGTTGCACGTGACTGTTGGCGTGTGCAGCCTTGCACCGGACAGTCCGTTGGCTCTCCTCCATAGTACCACCAGGAACTAGCCGTTGGGCTTCTGTTCCTAGGTGCAGCGGATAGTCTGGTGCTCTCATCCTTACAGTCCGCCAGTGGCAACACTTTCTTCATGTCTTGGACTTTGCTGGATACTTGTTGATCTTCAATTATGGTCTTCATAATATCTTCATTCGAGGTGTTTCTTCCTCAATGCCTTAGTCCAAATCACTTTAGCATCCTATGAACTACAAATACAAACACTAGCAAACACATTAGTCCACAGCTTATGTTGATCATCAAACACCAAAATCAATTATACAAATGGGTCGGGGTCCATTTTCCTTACAAAGGGGATTATTTTGGATATATAAGTGTATCTTAGAAAATAAAACCCAAAAGGAGTTGTGCATTATTGCATCATGCTAGAGCATATATGTTTGTTTGTCATATTTGTGTGCATTACTTCGAATTTGTGCAAATCATATGAGTTTGAATTCAAAATGACAAAAGAAAACAAAATTTAGAAAAGAATAAAAGGAAAAGGAAAAATGAAAACTTCCCTCTCTCCCCCTTCACCCGGTATTTCGGCCCATTCCGCCCACACAGACCACCTCGAGCCCACACACGCTCCTCTCCGTGCCCCATGGGCCCCACCTGTCAACACCACTATCCTTTGTCGCGCGCTCCCATGCCGTCTCGCCGACGACCCGGCCCACTTGTTAGCCCCGTCCCTCCCCCGCATTACCGCCCCTCCTCCACTCATGTCGGCGTGGACGCGCCCACGTCGCTCGTCCCTCGGCAGCCGCCGACGCCCCGCTCCATTTGAAAACCCCAGGCTCACCTGTTTGCCCCATAATCCCAAGATTAGGCCTTGCCCTCCCTTACGCCCGTCTGCGCTGCGCTCGAGAACAGCCCACCCATCGGAGCTCCGCTGCCGCACTACGTCGCACTAGGGATGCCTCCGTGCCTGCACCACGTCACCATCACCATGTCTGAGGTCCCCATCGAGTGCACGCCCGGAGGATCACCACCACCCTCATAGCGTTGTCCCAACTGAGCTCCGTCCGATGTAAAATCTGCTGGACACCTCTCTTTTCTCTCTTCCCCATTTTCTCTTTTCTTTGCGCTCTTGTCATTGTGAGATCACGGCGGTGCCACGTCGCCTTGTCATGCCCCTCCAGCCATTTGTCGTTGTCTGGCATCCTCGCCTCCCTATGATGCATATGGCCATGGCTAGTGCGCCAGGAAACACACACGGGCGAGAGGAAGGCAATAGCCCTGACAGCCAGAGCCCACCCACAGCATATTCGCCCCTTCACGTGCATGCGCCCTAGGTCACTGACGACCGTGCCTCGCTCGCAGACCTCACACCCTGCCTCATGTGCCCACTCTCTGTGTCGCTAATAGTCGAGCCCCGACTATCAGCAGGGGTTGTTTCTTCCCCTGCGCACCCGCGCTCGTGCCCCTAACCTATGGTCCCCACCTCACCGCAAGCCCACTTGCAGCCTCGCTCGCGCTCGAGCCCGCCTTTGTGTCTACACCACTAACCTGCAGGCCTCGCCCTGGCCAACTGCTAGCTGACGTGGCAGCCGGTCCGGAGGTGCACCAGACCGGTCTGGTGCCAGTTAGTTAAGGAAAGGGGTCAGTCAGATCACGGAGAAGGAGCTCCTGTTTCAGGTCCGATGGCACACTAGACCGGTCTAGTGCCCTCAAGCAAAGTAGATTTTTAGCAACCTTTGGAAGGAAGAAACAATAGCTAGGGGCTTCTTTGGGCTATAAAAGGGCCCCCTCGGTGACCTCCTTCAGAAACCCAAGTATACCAAGAGCACTTGATCACTCTTACACTCTAGTACACCTCATTCTAGTCATTTTAGTGAGATCTAAGCACCATTCTGAGTTGTTCTTGTCATTCTGTGAGAGTGCGCTCTTGTGATCTTCTTTCTTGTGTTGTGTGCCTGCATTTGCTCTTGTGTGTGTACTCTCCTCTCTCTATTTGCTGTACTTTGGAGTTGTAACTCATTCTTTTATGTACGGCTGCAAGAGACTCCAATGTGTGGATATTCCTTGTGCTTGAGAGGGCTTGAGTGCAACCCTTGTCCATTGGGACACCACAACGTGGAGTAGAAAAGCTTTTGAGGCTTGACCATACCACAGGAAAAATCATCGTGTCTCTTGTGTTCTATTCTTTGCGAAAGGTATTCCTCTCTCTAAGTTTTTTCATTCACTTGTGACCGACTAGAAGGAGAAGATCCCCATCGACGACGAGCCTAAAGGTGAGAAGCTCATCGATTCGGGATTGAAGAAGAATGAAGGCAAGAAGAAGAAGTGCATCAAGAAGATCGTGTACTACGAGAGCGACACTTCTACATCTTCGATGACTTCTCACAAGGACGCTTCTTCTTCCAAACAAAAGATGGTTAAAACTACATTCAACTACACTTCTTTTAGTTATTCATGCATTTCTCATTCCTCAAATGCCTAAATACTTTTGGTTCCTTTTGGCAAGCCTCCTCACTTTGATGGGAGGATTATTCTTGGTGGACCATAAAATGTGTAGCCATATTTTTCGCTCCACCCTTGCATTTGGGATATTGTAGAAAATGGAATGAATATACCCGATGTAGATGATGAAAATTATAATATGGTAAAAGTAGAGGAACTAATCCATAGAAATGCCCAAGGTACTACTATCTTGTCAGCTTCTCTATGCAGGGAAGAGTACAAGGTAAATGGCTTGGAAATGCCAAAGAAATTTGGGACATGATGGTGATTACGCATGAAAGGAACTTGATGACCAAAATCACCAAGATGGAGGTCATTAAGAGTGAACTTGGGAGGTTCTCCATGAAGAGGGGCGCAAGACCATAAGAAATGTACAACAGGCTCAAGTAACTAGTGAACCAAGTGTGGAACTACGAAAGCAAGAGATAGACAAATCATGAAGTCATCCGACTCATGCTCAGGTCATTTACTATTTTTGATGCTAATCTTGTTTTCTTAGTCCATGAAAACCCCAGGTACACCAAGATGAGTCCCGAGGAGGTGCTTGGCGAATTTGTTAGCCATCAAATGATGGTTAAAGATGGCAAGTACATCGACGACATCGCCAACGAGAGCCTCCTCTCCAACGAGTGGCAATTTGTCTCTTTCAAAGCGATAAATGACAAGGAGGCGCTCCCCAACAAGGTGGCCCAAGTTGAGGCGACCAGCCTCAACGACGAGGAGATGGTGCTTATCATCAAGCGCTTCAAGACCACTATGAAGGGGAGTAAGGACTACTCCAACAAGAACAAATCAAAGGGTGTGGCGGAACTGCCCGAATTATTTCAACTTAAGTGTCTAGGCCCTGCCTTAGAGGCTAGACCGCACTTAAATAGGAATAACCCGTCAATCCCTCGGATCAAGTCCGACACGGCCACTGACAGGATCAAGTACCACAGTCTCACTCGATGGTGAGTCACAGAGCAAATACAATAAAGCATAAGACCATACATTAAAGAGTATTAAATTATTACATCATCATCGGAGTTTTTGCAAAAGTAACCATCATTGTTCGAAGTGCAGCGGAAATAAACTAACGGTAAATAAATAGAGGGATGGGGAAGCCTGTCCCATCACTCCTCATGCTCCTCCTCAGCCGAGGCAGGGTCCCACTCGACAGTCCAACCCGGTGGCAAGATGGACGGCCAAGTCACTCCAGTAACCATTTCCTCCAGAGAACCTGTAAAAAATTATGCCACAAGCAAGGCTGAGTATACTAATACTTAGCTAGACTTACCCGGTGTGAGGAGTCTACTCCTCTACCTCTAGACATGCAGCTGTTTGGCTGTGGGGTTTGGTTGCCAAAAGCACTAGCTGAGTTTCTAAATCAAGTTTTTAACTTTGTCAAATTTAAGTGTGACTCTCTTAAGGCTAAAAGTGTACTAACTACTCATCCATGGTATCAAACATATTTAGCAATCAACATCTTGTATCAACTCATCATATTTCCACTTGTTACTCAATGTAGCAGCATGGATCAAGCAGTCTCATTAGCTGCGAGAAGCAGACGATTCGAATCGAGTTTTTATCCTTGCAAGGTAAACCTAAACACACGACATGTAGGGGCACTCCGTCCCCACACACATCAACCGTCCCCACCGATTCCCTGGCAACAGATCAGGGCTCACCGCCTTGGCGTACAATGCCTCACTGACCCCGACTGGCCGTCGTGCAGTGACCGCACTTGTACCCACCATAACCGGAATGGGAGACCTCGTCTCAGGTCACGTGAGGGGTAAAGTCTGCGGGCAGGTTCACTCAGGTACTAGGCTTACCGATTTACCATATTTCTCGGTATGTGTTTAGTACGTTCAAACGCTTGACTCACGGTACCACACCATAATCCTTATTCGAATTTTTCATCCCGTGGACAACCAATCCCCATGGATTGTTGTCCACAAACCATCACCATTTTGATAGAAAGTAGATACAACCAATTTTCCTGACCTCGCGCGAGTGCTAGAAAAATCACTCGACTTCTACCGAGATCCTAATTAATAAAGCGGCTACTCGACCTAGCATACTAGTATTTATCTCAATAGGATTCCCTAAGATCATGCAACTAGGGTTTCAAACAGTTCCTACACCTAAGTGCACAATCAATCCTACAATCATTAAGTGAAGTAAAATAGCATAAATAACAGGTTATGCATAAAACCGGGGCTTGCCTTCCAAAGCAGTGGCAGGCAGGTCCTCTGGTGCAGACTCGGGTGCTGGATCCGGGGCTACCTCCTGAGCAGCTCCTTGCTCCGGCACGAGGATGTACTCTCCGTCAGCAAGATTACAGTCTATCGAAATGCAATGAACATGTATGTTATGATTATGCAGGATTTAATAACATTATGCTAAAGAAGAAAACTAAGTTAAGGTGTAACTTAGGGTTTCTCGGTCATACGGGGCTTTTAGTGGGGTAGGCTTATTACTCTTTAGGCTTGGGTTTTTAGTGAGGATAACAAGGTGAATTGGCATTGCCTCGATACATTTTTAGTGGACAGATTACAAGGGTTTTAGGATAACATTAATTTACATTATTCATTTTCCTTTCCTTAATTTCCATTTAGGGCTTCTAGCGTAGGTTTGAACTACGACAGTGTTTTAATAATTTCCAAAAATTCTGTAAAAATTACAGTGGGTTGTCATTTGTTATTCTAGCCTGTTTTAAGAAGTTGAGGCTTAAAGTACAAAGGCTAGGCTTTAAACAAAAATAACAATAGTTAGGCAAAATGGGCCACTTTACACTATACCTCTTAGTTAAGGGTAGGTTCTGTCCTAAAGGTTATTTTTGCTGGCATTCCATAGTAATAATAGGCCTTTGTGCTAAAAATCACAGAAAACTAAAGGGTGGTTATTTAGTTATGATTTTCTTAAGTTTAATATCAAAAAGGCACTTTCTACTACATTATTATTTGAAAAATGTCAAACAGCAGATTTCTTATTTTTCCTAGGTTCTCAATAACAAATCATGAACTATCCCAAGGGTGGGGGTGTTTTCACCTTGGGATTATTTTTGTAGGGTTTTTCTAAGTTATCTCTGTTTTATTAAAATAAAAGGCATCCTACTTGTTTTATACTAAACCAGGGTATGATATATTTTTCCAGTGAACTACATTGACTAAGTATCTACAAAAATAGGGGTGCTCTCTGGTTCATTATTTAAATCACATTCCCTATTTTTCTTAACCTGAAGCATATTATAGAATAAGGGGTTAAAACTAACTAAATGTAATGGACAGAGAGATTTAACATTTTTAACTAGGTCAGTAGGTAGACAATAACTTCTCTAAATTTTTCTAACCTTAGTTAAATGGTACAACCATTTTTCTTGCTATTATTAAACTTTTGGCTAAAACTGAAAATAAATCAGAACCTTATATTTTTCTCTAGTACATATGGGGTTTTATATTTTTCTTAGACAAGTTATATTATTTAGAGGCTGGCAAAATTAGTTTGACCAAATTTGGATAAACCAAACAGAAGTTATGGGTTTTTAAAGTTTCTGTTTGAATTTAAAACAGGTTTTAATTAAGTTTTTCTGGAAAAGCAGTTTGCGCCGAGGCCCCTGAGTTTAAACCGAATCAAACTTCGCAGATCTACCCTTGGGCCACTATTCATTTGAGTCTCTGGCTTTTCACTTAACCCCCTGGGTTCCTCTCCCTCACACCCGCAGTCCCTCCCCTAATCAAAACAGTAGCCGTAGGAAAGAAAGGACGGCGCGGCTTACCGGCGGCGAGGGAGGTCCGGCGAGGTGGTCAGGGACGTTCGGGAGGTTGCGGCGGTCACGTCGATGTGCGGGTCGTCGCTGGAGGTGGTCGGAGTCACACTGGCCACGAGCGCAGGCGGCGGGGGTCGACGGCGACGCCTGCTCCGGCCAAACCACGGCGGCAAAGTTCAATCAACGGGCACGAGGAGCTTCACGGAATGACACAGAGGCCATACGCGCCATGAATCGGAAAATGGTGGAGGGGTTTACCCGGTCCACGTGCGCCGGCGGGTTCTCGAACTCCGGTGAGCGCGATTCGGCTACTCCGGCGATGCAGGCCCTCGGTTCAGGCTTGAGCAAGGCTCATGTCTTCACCAGGAAGCTAACTGGGGGCTTGGATCGAACGGAGGGGGACTGGAGAGGGGTTGGCCACGGCGGTGGCTTTCGGGCGGCACTGGCGGGTCGCGGGGAGGTCGCCGGAGGCGATGGCTGGCTCGGGCAAGTCCGGCAAGGTACGGATGAGGTAATAGGGAAGGCAACCGAGCGCTGAGGCGGGTTTTATAGGCGCGGCTCGGGCGTGGTCACGGGCGGCCGCGGGCGCGCGGGGGTTCGCGCACGGGCGTGCTCTGAGCGCGCCCCCGGGTGCCAGCTTGCGTCGAACACGTGGAGGGTTGCGTCTGCCAAGGTTCAACGGCCGATTTGGACGCCATAGCGTGCGCATCTTGGCAAGGTCACCGTGTACGGTCACTTCTCTGCTCCAAATCCTATCCCTTTGCTGTGAGTTCCAAGTCGAGATTTGGTCTGGGCAGAGAGATAGAGAGGGGAGAAGTTTGCTGTGTCAGCTGGGTCCAAACCGAGACAAAAGGGGTGTCAAGTCGTGTCTAGCGCCCTAGGGTAGGTGTCATCTCTTTCCAGGGTGTTCTAGGGTTAGTTTGGCGCCTTTTTGTCAATTGGGTCGACAGATTTTGAAAGGGGGATCAAGGTGAACATGTGAAGTCTTTGTGTAGGGGTTAGTTTCTATACTTAGTCAAAAACTGAATTCTCCCTTGAGCTGAACTTTAGGTGATCTTTTGAGGACTGTTCTAAAAACTTTTTAGGGGTACTTCCTTACTATCAATTGTAGGTTATTAAGTATATTACAACTTTTATATTTGGCCCAACCCATGATCATAAGGTTTACATGATCTTTTGATCATGGCTTCAATTAGGGTTCTCATTGCCCATGGGGGTTTTGCTTTAGGGTTTTGGGGGATCCTCACTTAGATGTGCATGATAAGCTAAGGCATGATATCCAAAGTGGGTTACACTTGCTTAGGACCTAGAATCCCAAGTTTGAGGTACTTGCTCAAACTAATCCACATGTGATAATGGTTAACAGGGGTAACCCTGGGTGGACACCCTGAGTAACACCTGGGGTGTTACAGCCCTCCCCCCTTAAAGGAATCTCGTCCCGAGATTTAGGTAGAGTCCCTTGGAGGGTGCTTGAAGGTGTGCTGGTGTTGTTTCGCCTTTACTTAAGTTTCTCTTATTAACTGCTCTTCGAATGTCATCCTCTTTGCAACTTCAGAAGGAAGCCCTTCTCAAGTTAAATCCACAACTTAGACTATCTTGGCTATCTATGTTTTTCTTATAATTGTATTCGAAGGGCAGGTGGGGGTGGGGTTTTGGGGTTACGTACCGACTCCCTTGGGCAGAAAGTCGGGGAAGCGAGAGCGTAGAAAATCCTCCGTCTCCCACGTAGCTTCTTCTGCTGAATGGTGACTCCACTGAACCTTATACATTCTGATTGATCTTGCCCGAGTTGACCTTTCCTTCTGATCTAATACCTTGACGGGGTACTCTTGATAGGACAAGTCTGGCTCTATCTCAATGTCTGGTTCAGGTAGCACTTCAGTGGGTAGACGAACACATTTCCGCAGCTGAGAAACATGGAACACATCATGAACAGCTGACATGCTGGGTGGCAACTTCAGTTGATAGGCAACGGGTCCACAAGCTTCCTTGATCTCGTAGGGTCCAATGTAGCGAGGAGCTAACTTGCCCTTGATCCCGAATCTCTGGACACCCTTGGTGGGTGATACCTTAAGATAGACATGATCTCCCACCTCAAACTGTAGAGGCTTCCGCCTCTTGTCATGATAGCTCTTTTGCCTGGCTTGAGCAGCTTCTAAGTTTTTCTTGATAATTTTGACCTTGGCCTCTGCTTCAAGTACCAAATCTGGCCCAAAAATTTCCCTCTCTCCTACTTGAGACCAATTCAGTGGTGTCCTACACCTTCTCCCATATAAGGCCTCAAAAGGTGCCATCTTCAGACTGGATTGATAGCTGTTATTGTAAGAAAACTCTGCCAATGACAGACACTTGTCCCAATCTTTCCCATAATGTAGTGCACATGCTCGCAACATGTCTTCCAAAATCTGATTCACCCTTTCGGTCTGGCCATCTGATTGAGGGTGGTATGCTGAGCTTCGGATGATATGGGTCCCAAGTGATTCCTGCAATTGCTCCCAAAATCGTGCCACAAATGGTGCTCCTCGGTCTGAGACTATAGTCCTTGGTATCCCATGCAGACGAACTATCTGGTCAATGTAGATCTCTGCATACTTCTCCGTCCTGTGGGTAGTGTGCACTGGCAAGAAATGAGCAGTCTTAGTCAATCTGTCCACAATAACCCAAATGGAATCATGGTGCCTAGAGGTATTGGGCAATCCCACTATAAAATCCATGCAAATGTCCTCCCATTTCCAAGATGGTACGGGAAGGGGTTGCAAAGGGCCTGCTGCCTTCAAATGACTAGCTTTAACTCTCTGGCAGGTGTCACATTCAGATATATACTTGGCAATTTCTCTCTTCATTCTAGTCCACCAATATAGAGATCTGAGATCATGGTACATCTTGTTGCTACCAGGGTGCATGGAGAATTTGGAAAGGTGAGCTTCATCCAGTATCTTCTTTCTGAGCTCAGGGTCCTTGGGAACAACCAATCGATCTCCAAACCATAGAATTCCCTTGCTGTCCTGTCGGAAACACTTATATTTTTCTGCCTTTTGCTTGATCATTTCCTTGATAACCTGAGCACCTTTATCCTCAATCTGTGCCCGGACTATCTGCTCTTGCAATGTGGGCTCTACCGAGATATAACTCAATTCACCGGAAGGAACCACTTCTAGGTTCAGCTTGCACAACTCATCACACAAGGTGGCAACTCTCACATCCATGTTCATACAATTGCACTGGGCCTTTCTGCTCAAAGCATCTGCCACAACATTGGCCTTGCCAGGATGGTAATGCACCTCCAAATCGTAGTCCTTGATCAACTCTAACCATCTCCTTTGCCTCATGTTTAGATCTGCCTGAGTGAAGATGTATTTGAGACTCTTGTGATCAGTGTAGATGTTACAGTGAGCTCCCATCAAGTAGTGTCTCCATATCTTGAGAGCATGAACCACTGCTGCCAACTCCAGATCATGTGTCGGGTAGTTCTGCTCATGGGGCCTGAGTGCCCGGGAAGCATAAGCAATGACCCTGTTATCTTGCATCAAGACACATCCCAATCCTGTACCAGAAGCATCACAATAAACATCAAATGGCTTGGTGTTATCTGGTTGTGCCAGCACTGGAGCTGTTGTCAAATGCTGCCTCAAGGTGTGAAAAGCATCTTCACACTTTTGGCTCCACTCAAATTTGACTCCCTTCTTCAACAGTTCAGTCATTGGCTTGGCAATTCTGGAGAAATCCGGAATAAATCGTCGATAATACCCGGCCAATCCCAGAAAACTCCGAATCTGCCTCACTGTAGTTGGGGGTTCCCAATTCATCACCTCTTGGACCTTCTCAGGGTCCACTGATATCCCATCCTGAGAAATTGTGTGACCCAAGAATTTAATCTCCTTTAGCCAGAACTCACATTTAGACAACTTGGCATATAGCTGATGATCACGCAATCTCTGAAGCATAGTATGCAAATGTTTGGTGTGCTCAGCTTCATTTT
The DNA here is from genome assembly GCA_029449295.1 of Zea luxurians. Classification (NCBI taxonomy): domain Eukaryota; kingdom Viridiplantae; phylum Streptophyta; class Magnoliopsida; order Poales; family Poaceae; genus Zea; species Zea luxurians. The sequence goes on along the minus strand of JAOPSE010000003.1, from coordinate 146,139,410 downwards.
TGGAATAGACCAGAATATCATCAATGAAAACGACCACGAATTTATCCAACTCTGGCATGAATACTGAGTTCATTAGGTACATGAAATAAGCCGGGGCATTGGTCAACCCAAAAGACATCACCAAAAACTCATACAGCCCATATCTGGTTGAGAAGGCCGTCTTGGGAATATCACTGGTCCGGATCTTAATCTGGTGGTAGCCCGAGCGAAGATCTATCTTGGAGAATACCTTGGCTCCTACCAACTGATCGAACAGAACATCAATGCGGGGCAGCGGGTATTTGTTCTTTATAGTCACCGCATTGAGAGGACGGTAGTCAACACACATCCTCAAACTCTCATCCTTCTTCTTTACAAACAAGGCCGGACATCCCCAAGGTGAAGTACTCGGGCGAATGAACCCCTTGTCTAACAGCTCTTGCAATTGTTTCTTCAATTCTGCCAATTCCGCGGGAGGCATCCTATAGGGTCTCTTGGAGATAGGAGCGGTTCCGGGTTGCAATTCGATGGCGAACTCAATATCTCGGTCAGGTGGCATCCCTGGCAATTCATCTGGGAAAACATCTGGGTAGTCACGGACCACTGGGATCCTTTCCACCTGGGACTCTATCATAACAAAGGCACAAGAACGGGTGCATCCCTGATCGGGCAAATATAATGTAGTTTCACCACAGGTTGGTGAGTGCACCTCAATGGCCCTAGCTGCAATATCAATAACTGCTTGATGCCTGGTTAACCAGTCAGTTCCCAATATAATATCCACGCTATCCAAACCCAAAATGAGGAGGGTGGTTTTAATTATTAGACTACCAAACTTTATGGGCACGTGCCTGTTAATTTGATAGGTGGCAACCCTGCCTCCTGGTGTTGAAATTGTAATGCCCTCATCGGTGTGGTGAAAGGGCAACTGGCACTTGGCACTAAACTTGGCACTGATAAAACTATGTGATGCACCAGAATCAAATAGAATAATAGCAGGATAATTCAAAACTGTAAAGATACCAGTCATAACGGGTGCTCCCTCTGGAATGTCAGCCGTGGTGGTGAAGTTCAGCCTGCCCTGCCTCACTTGCACCTTCTGTCTCTTGCCTTGGTTCTGATTGACATTTTGCCCCTGCCTCTGCTGGTTCCTGGGGCAATTCTTGGCATAATGCCCAGTGTTGCCGCATGTGAAGCATCGGTTGTCATTCGCCTGGCGGTACTGCTGCTGCTGCTGATTGCTCCTCTGAGCCGGAAATTGGGTGCGGTTGGGTGCCTGCTGCTGCTGCTGTGGTCGGATCACCCATCGCCCTTGCTGCTGCTGAGGTCCCCTGCCCTGGGTGTCGAACACAATCCTGAAGCGCTGTGGCTGAGCTGAGGGTCCTGCCACAGGGGTCTTCCTCTTCTTCTCTGCCTGCCTAGCTGTAATACAGTCCTCTTGGGAGATAGCCATGTTGACCAACTCATTGTAGCTGTTGGCCCTGACGGTGTTGAGACGATCCCGGAGCTTAGTGCTGAGCCCCCTCCTAAACCTGTCTCTCTTCTTCTCATCTGTATCTGCATGATACCCAGCATACTGACATAAATCATTAAAAGCCTGGGCATACTGCAACACTGTCCTGTTGCCCTGAGTGAGTGCCAAAAACTCATTGAGTTTCCTGTCCATGATCCCGGCTGGTATATGGTGCCCTCTAAAAGCTGCCTTAAACTCCCTCCACTCCACCTCTCGGTCCTCTGGCTGCATAGCAAGAAAATGATCCCACCAAGCCCTTGCGGGTCCGCGAAGCTGCTGGGTAGCGAACCTGACCTTGGTGGCCTCTGAACAAGCCCCATGGAGTAGCGGGAATTTGGATTCCACCACTCGTAACCATATATCCGCATCAAGTGGGTCCTCTGCCCTGGTGAACAACGGTGGGTGGGTACTCAAGAACTCCTGATAGGTAGCTGCCGCGGGGTGACGCTGATGGTCCCCACCACCATAATGCTGAGGTGGTGGCTGTCGTTGGGCCAGCTGCCTCAGGATCTCATTCTGCTGAGCCATCAGCTCCTGCAGAGTGGGAGGTGGTGGCGGTGGAGGAACGTGCTCATTCTGGCCACGACGCTGCCTCCCGGCCATCTGGAAAACCACATACTCACTTAACACCACAGTTCCAATTTCAAAAGTTTATCACGGGGAAAAGTTAAAACAACATGATAGACTCCAATTTCAACAAAAGAGATTTTAAGAGGTATAATTTTCCTCCTTCCAAAATTTAAACTGATAATAACCTTCATCAGACAAGCTCCCAAGAGTTTTAGCATGATTACATCAAATTGTTTCAAAATGACTCAACTCTATCTAGCCTAGTACCCCAAGGGTGCAAAAGCTAAGCTAGCTGCGAGGAGTCCTACCACTACTGACATCTACTGGGTCCCTGACACCTAGTGAGCAAACGAGGCAACACTCGACTCAGGGGATGGTGGCCTCCCGGAGCCGGCAGTGTCCAAACTAGAGGCAGGCTCATCTCCTTCCTCGATGTTGGCCTCCTCGTCAGCCTCCTGGTGATGCATATCCAGGTGCTCATTTGCTTCGGCGAGCTGCTGCTGGGTGTTGATAAGCTGGTCCTCGAGAACCTCAATGGTGTTCTCCCTGGTGCCCACCAGCTCCTCCAACTCATGAATCTCACCAGACAGCTGCTCCACTTGCAAATCCTTCTCCACCATTTCTTGGGACAAGTCGACCACAAGCTCCTCCCGGTTGTCCAATGTAATCATTGTTGCCTCCAACAGTGCCATCAGATGGGACATCGCCTCACCGCGCATCGCCTGCAGACGGTACAGGGCATTCATGCACCGTACAGTCAAGTGCGCAGTATGACCTGGGTAGATGGCCCAGATGTCCTTGGCATGCTCCACCTGATCCTTCCACATTGGGTCGTCCTCCTTCTCAGCGGGGAACAAGCCAATGGGGTGGGTGGCCAGCTCCAAAGGATGGAATCCGCAGAAAGTGGTTAGTCCGTGCAGAGCGATCGCCTCGATGGTGTCCTCCGCCCGGTATCCGAAAGACTCGGAGTCCAAGGAGCGCCAGCCGGGCTGCAGGGGATGAGGCTCCAAGGTCATCCTCACCCTACAGCGAGGCACTCGATGCTTCTCGAACTGCTGCACCGCGTACTGAGGGGGTGTCGTGTATCCGGCCCCCTGAAGTAACTCCCACAAAATGCGGGGAAAGCCCTCTCGTGCGAGTCCGTCAGTGTGGGTCAGTGCATTTCCGTCATCGGAGGATCCGTGGGAAGTCATCTGCGTACGGTTAAGCGTAAGTAAAAGAAAAAGAATTATAAAAAGAACAAGGAAAAACAAAACTCAGCCCTTCTCTAGTTAAATGAAAGGCACTGGAGACCTAGTTGGTAGTTATCTTGTTTTTAAGTTCTTTACTCAGTTATCCACTTACTTAATTATGATTGTATGCATGCTCGTCCTGAACGACCTCACAACACGATAAAGGAATAGGGAGGAACTCCCATCCTGTAAAGTGGCCTGTAGGGCCTAGTTGCTTAGCCACCTAGCTACCCTCCTATTTCCCTGAGGCTTCACGTCCTAGGTCTGTCCTGCTCGTCCTACTATCTATCCAATATTGTTCCTAGCAAATTTTACTTAGAAAAATTTGATGGTATTTACGTTTTATTGATTCCTCTGTGGTGGTACGAGCTCCGATACCAGCTGTGGCGGAACTGCCCGAATTATTCCAACTTAAGTGTCTAGGCCCTGCCTTAGAGGCTAGACCGCACTTAAATAGGAATAACCCGTCAATCCCTCGGATCAAGTCCGACACGGCCACTGACAGGATCAAGTACCACAGTCTCACTCGATGGTGAGTCACAGAGCAAATACAATAAAGCATAAGACCATACATTAAAGAGTATTAAATTATTACATCATCATCGGAGTTTTTGCAAAAGTAACCATCATTGTTCGAAGTGCAGCGGAAATAAACTAACGGTAAATAAATAGAGGGATGGGGAAGCCTGTCCCATCACTCCTCATGCTCCTCCTCAGCCGAGGCAGGGTCCCACTCGACAGTCCAACCCGGTGGCAAGATGGACGGCCAAGTCACTCCAGCAACCATTTCCTCCAGAGAACCTGTAAAAAATTATGCCACAAGCAAGGCTGAGTATACTAATACTCAGCTAGACTTACCCGGTGTGAGGAGTCTACTCCTCTACCTCTAGACATGCAGTTGTTTGGCTGTGGGGTTTGGTTGCCAAAAGCACTAGCTGAGTTTCTAAATCAAGTTTTTAACTTTGTCAAATTTAAGTGTGACTCTCTTAAGGCTAAAAGTGTACTAACTACTCATCCATGGTATCAAACATATTTAGCAATCAACATCTTGTATCAACTCATCACATTTCCACTTGTTACTCAATGTAGCAGCATGGATCAAGCAGTCTCATTAGCTGCGAGAAGCAGACGATTCGAATCGAGTTTTTATCCTTGCAAGGTAAACCTAAACACACGACATGTTGGGGCACTCCGTCCCCACACACATCAACCGTCCCCATCGATTCCCTGGCAACAGATCAGGGCTCACCGCCTTGGCGTACAATGCCTCACTGACCCCGACTGACCGTCGTGCAGTGACCGCACTTGTACCCACCATAACCGGAATGGGAGACCTCGTCTCAGGTCGCGTGAGGGGTAAAGTCTGCGGGCAGGTTCACTCAGGTACTAGGCTTACCGATTTACCATATTTCTCGGTATGTGTTTAGTACGTTCAAACGCTTGACTCACGGTACCACACCATAATCCTTATTCGAATTTTTCATCCCGTGGACAACCAATCCCCATGGATTGTTGTCCACAAACCATCACCATTTTGATAGAAAGTAGATACAACCAATTTTCCTGACCTCGCGCGAGTGCTAGAAAAATCACTCGACTTCTACCGAGATCCTAATTAATAAAGCGGCTACTCGACCTAGCATACTAGTATTTATCTCAATAGGATTCCCTAAGATCATGCAACTAGGGTTTCAAACAGTTCCTACACCTAAGTGCACAATCAATCCTACAATCATTAAGTGAAGTAAAATAGCATAAATAACAGGTTATGCATAAAACCGGGGCTTGCCTTCCAAAGCAGTGGCAGGCAGGTCCTCTGATGCAGACTCGGGTGCTGGATCCGGGGCTACCTCCTGAGCAGCTCCTTGCTCCGGCACGAGGATGTACTCTCCGTCAGCAAGATTACAGTCTATCGAAATGCAATGAACATGTATGTTATGATTATGCAGGATTTAATAACATTATGCTAAAGAAGAAAACTAAGTTAAGGTGTAACTTAGGGTTTCTCGGTCATACGGGGCTTTTAGTGGGGTAGGCTTATTACTCTTTAGGCTTGGGTTTTTAGTGAGGATAACAAGGTGAATTGGCATTGCCTCGATACATTTTTAGTGGACAGATTACAAGGGTTTTAGGATAACATTAATTTACATTATTCATTTTCCTTTCCTTAATTTCCATTTAGGGCTTCTAGTGTAGGTTTGAACTACGACAGTGTTTTAATAATTTCCAAAAATTCTGTAAAAATTACAGTGGGTTGTCATTTGTTATTCTAGCCTGTTTTAAGAAGTTGAGGCTTAAAGTACAAAGGCTAGGCTTTAAACAAAAATAACAATAGTTAGGCAAAATGGGCCACTTTACACTATACCTCTTAGTTAAGGGTAGGTTCTGTCCTAAAGGTTATTTTTGCTGGCATTCCATAGTAATAATAGGCCTTTGTGCTAAAAATCACAGAAAACTAAAGGGTGGTTATTTAGTTATGATTTTCTTAAGTTTAATATCAAAAAGGCACTTTCTACTACATTATTATTTGAAAAATGTCAAACAGCAGATTTCTTATTTTTCCTAGGTTCTCAATAACAAATCATGAACTATCCCAAGGGTGGGGGTGTTTTCACCTTGGGATTATTTTTGTAGGGTTTTTCTAAGTTATCTCTGTTTTATTAAAATAAAAGGCATCCTACTTGTTTTATACTAAACCAGGGTATGATATATTTTTCCAGTGAACTACATTGACTAAGTATCTCAACAAAAATAGGGGTGCCCTCTGGTTCATTATTTAAATCACATTCCCTATTTTTCTTAACCTGAAGCATATTATAGAATAAGGGGTTAAAACTAACTAAATGTAATGGACAGAGAGGTTTAACATTTTTAACTAGGTCAGTAGGTAGACAATAACTTCTCTAAATTTTTCTAACCTTAGTTAAATGGTACAACCATTTTTCTTGCTATTATTAAACTTTTGGCTAAAACTGAAAATAAATCAGAACCTTATATTTTTCTCTAGTACATATGGGGTTTTATATTTTTCTTAGACAGATTATATTAGTTAGAGGCTGGCAAAATTAGTTTGACCAAATTTGGATAAACCAAACAGAAGTTATGGGTTTTTAAAGTTTCTGTTTGAATTTAAAACAGGTTTTAATTAAGTTTTTCTGGAAAAGCAGTTTGCGCCGAGGCCCCTGAGTTTAAACCGAATCAAACTTCGCAGATCTACCCTCGGGCCACTATTCATTTGAGTCTCTGGCTTTTCACTTAACCCCCTGGGTTCCTCTCCCTCACACCCGCAGTCCCTCCCCTAATCAAAACAGTAGCCGTAGGAAAGAAAGGACGGCGCGGCTTACCGGCGGCGAGGGAGGTCCGGCGAGGTGGTCAGGGACGTTCGGGAGGTTGCGGCGGTCACGTCGATGTGCGGGTCGTCGCTGGAGGTGGTCGGAGTCACACTGGCCACGAGCGCAGGCGGCGGGGGTCGACGGCGACGCCTGCTCTGGCCAAACCACGGCGGCAAAGTTCAATCAACGGGCACGAGGAGCTTCACGGAATGACACAGAGGCCATACGCGCCATGAATCGGAAAATGGTGGAGGGGTTTACCCGGTCCACGTGCGCCGGCGGGTTCTCGAACTCCGGTGAGCGCGATTCGGCTACTCCGGCGATGCAGGCCCTCGGTTCAGGCTTGAGCAAGGCTCACGTCTTCACCAGGAAGCTAACTGGGGGCTTAGATCGAACGGAGGGGGACTGGAGAGGGGTTGGCCACGGCGGTGGCTTTCGGGCGGCACTGGCGGGTCGCGGGGAGGTCGCCGGAGGCGATGGCTAGCTCGGGCAAGTCCGGCGAGGTACGGATGAGGTAATAGGGAAGGCAACCGAGCGCTGAGGCGGGTTTTATAGGCGCGGCTCGGGCGTGGTCACGGGCGGCCGCGGGCGCGCGGGGGTTCGCGCACGGGCGTGCTCTGAGCGCGCCCCCGGGTGCCAGCTTGTGTCGAACACGTGGAGGGTTGCGTCTGCCAAGGTTCAACGGCCGATTTGGACGCCATAGCGTGCGCATCTTGGCAAGGTCACCGTGTACGGTCACTTCTCTGCTCCAAATCCTATCCCTTTGCTGTGAGTTCCAAGTCGAGATTTGGTCTGGGCAGAGAGATAGAGAGGGGAGAAGTTTGCTGTGTCAGCTGGGTCCAAACCGAGACAAAAGGGGTGTCAAGTCGTGTCTAGCGCCCTAGGGTAGGTGTCATCTCTTTCCAGGGTGTTCTAGGGTTAGTTTGGCGCCTTTTTGTCAATTGGGTCGACAGATTTTGAAAGGGGGATCAAGGTGAACATGTGAAGTCTTTGTGTAGGGGTTAGTTTCTATACTTAGTCAAAAACTGAATTCTCCCTTGAGCTGAACTTTAGGTGATCTTTTGAGGACTGTTCTGAAAACTTTTTAGGGGTACTTCCTTACTATCAATTGTAGGTTATTAAGTATATTACAACTTTTATATTTGGCCCAACCCATGATCATAAGGTTTACATGATCTTTTGATCATGGCTTCAATTAGGGTTCTCATTGCCCATGGGGGTTTTGCTTTAGGGTTTTGGGGGATCCTCACTTAGATGTGCATGATAAGCTAAGGCATGATATCCAAAGTGGGTTACACTTGCTTAGGACCTAGAATCCCAAGTTTGAGGTACTTGCTCAAACTAATCCACATGTGATAATGGTTAACAGGGGTAACCCTGGGTGGACACCCTGAGTAACACCTGGGGTGTTACAAAGGGGAAGCATGCCTGCTTCAAGTGTGGTAAGTCTAGTCATTTTATTGCTAAATGTCGAGAAGAAGAAATTTTACAAGAAGATGAAGGACAAGGCGCATATTGGCAAGGAGTGGGATTCGGACTGCTCCTCCTCTAACTCCAAAGATAAGGGGCTTTCCACCATCGCCTTCAATAAGTCCTCCCTCTTCTAAAAAGTCTCCTAGAGGGGGTCAATAGGCGAAACCTGAATTTACATATTTAAACACAAACTTACCGTTAGAACAATAATAAGAACAATCGAAGTGAGGGAGAGAGAGAGAGAGTTCTTCTTGCACAAATTTCTCAAATGATTGTGGATTACTTCGAAAGCAACTTAGCTGATATGGAATCTGAAAGGGAAATGTGCCCTTGGGCCATTTCTATAATGTTTTGGTGATTAAGTGTCCAACACATAGTAAGTGAGTAGCTATGTGCCAAACAAGCAAGAAGTGCAAATCATGTAACAAGGTACATTTCTAGACTTAGTGCATTGTTTTGAGTACTAACATATTTTGTCTAAGTGCTAGAAACAGGGAGAAAAGAATTGGAAAAAGACTTGGCTCGGTGCAGCCAAAACTCAGCTCAGTCTGGCACACCGGACTGTCCGGTGGTGCACCGGACAGTGTCCGGTGCGCCGGGCTGGTCTCCGGTGAAAAGGCCGCTCATGGGAAAAGATCAGCGGCGTACGGCTATTATTCACCAGACTGTCTGATGGTGCACCGGACTATCCGGTGAGCCAACGGTCGCCAGCGCAACGGTCGGTCGCGCAATCCGCGGGCGACGCGTGGCCCGCATCAATGGTCGGTTGGGCACACCGGACTGTCCGGTGTGCACCGGACAGTGTCCGGTGCGTCAACTGCCCCCGAGGACCAACGATCGGATGAGCTAGAAATGGAAGGAGATCACGCACCGGACAACTACAGTGACTGTCCGGTGGTGCACCGGACTGTCCGGTGTACCACTCGACAGAAGGCAAGTTTGGCCTTCCAAGTTGGCCTCCAATGGCTCCTAGCTGCCTTGTGGCTATAAAAGTGACCCCTAGGCGCATGGAGGAGTCACCCAAGCATTCTCTAAGTATTCTAAGGCATCCAAACTCTGCTCCCGCACATTCGCTTTGTTGTGTTAGAAATTTGAGCTCCATTCGAGTCAAGAACTCCTTGTGTGTCATTTGAGCTCAAGTCTTCACTTGTGTGCGTGGGTGTGCTGCGTTTTTGAGTCTTGTGTGTGTTGCTCATCCCAACCTTACTCCGTGCTTTCATTGTGATCTTTGTTGTAAGGGGAAGAGACTCCAATCTTGTGGAGATTCCTTGCAGACGGGAACAATCATCTAAAGGAAAAACTGTGGTATTCAAGTTGATCATCGGATCACTTGAAAGGGGTTGAGTGCAACCCTCGTCCATTGGGACGCCACAACGTGGAAGTATGCAAGTGTTACTTGGCGGAACCACGAGATAAAAATCGCGTGTCTTGCGTTGATTTCTCTGTGATTGTTTGTGTTCACAAGAACTCGCTTCAAGTTATTTAGCCGTACTAACACTCATAACTAAGTTTTGTGGCTATTAGTGTTTGAATTTTACAGGATCACCTATTCACCCCCCTCTAGCTCTCAATTGGAATCAGAGTCATACTCTTCATTTAAGGGACTAATTGCCCGAAGAGATGGATCCTAAGGGAAAGGGGATGGTGGCCAATGACAAGGAGAAGGAGTCCCTCTTCAACGAGCCAAGGGACGACAAGCCCACTGACTCAGGATCGAGTCACAAGAAGAGGGACGGGAAGAAGAAGAGGTGCATCAAGAAGATCATTTACTAAGACAGCAACGACTCCTCTTCCTCACCAAGAGACGACAACGACGACGATGACTCGTCGAAAAAGAGAACAGTTAATCAAAACTACTCTTTTGACTATTCTCGCATGTCGTACAATTCGAATGCACATTTACTCTCTATTTCTCTAGGAAAACCCCCACACTTTGATGGAGTGGATTACTCATTTTGGAGTCACAAAATGTGTAGTCATCTATTTTCTCTCCATTCTAACATTTGGGAGATTGTGGAAAATGGAATGCATTTCGATAGTACGGATAACCCTGTAATGATAAATGAACAAATTCATAAGAATGCACAAGCTACCACTGTTTTGCTAGCATCTTTGTGTAGGGATGAATATAACAAGGTTAGCGGCTTGGACAACGCCAAGCAAATCTGGGACACCCTCAAAATCTCACATGAGGGAAACGACGCCACCATGATCACCAAAATGGAGTTTGTGGAAGGCGAGCTGGGAAGATTTGCGATGATCAGGGGAGAGGAGCCAACACAAACCTACAACAGGCTCAAGACCCTGGTCAACAAGATTAGGAGCTATGGAAACACAAGATGGACGGACCACGACATCGTCCGACTCATGCTCAGGTACTTTACCGTTATTGACCCCTATCTTGTGAATCTTATCCGTGAAAATCCCAGGTACACAAAGATGATGCCCGAGGAGATACTCGGAAAATTCGTGAGCGGGTGCATGATGGTGAAGGAGGCACGGTACGTGGATGATGCCTTGAACGGTCCACTACCCATCTACGAGCTGCAGCCCGTCGCTCTCAAAGCGACAAGCAGCAAGGAGGCGCTACCAAGCAAGGTAGCTCGAGTGGAGGCTGCCAGACTCAATGAAGATGAGATGGCGCTTATCATCAAGCGCTTCAAAACCGCACTCAATGGACGCAAAGAATACCCCTCCAAGAATAAAACAAAGGGAAAGCGCTCCTGTTTCAAATGCGGTAAGACTGGTCATTTTATAGCTCAATGCCCCGATAATGATAATGACCAGGAACAAGAAAAGTATGGGAAGAGGGAGAAGAAGAAGGTTTACAAGAAGGCGAAGGGCGAGGCGCACCTTGGAAAAGAATGGGATTCGGACTGCTCTTCATCCAACTCCGACGATGAAGGTGAAAGTCGCCTAGAGGGGGGTGAATAGGTAAATCTGAAATTTATAAAGTTTAAGCACAACTACAAGACGAGGTTAGCGTTAGAAATATAATCGAGTCTGAAAGAGAGGGCGAAAACAAATCACGAGCGAATAAGAGCGGATGACACGGTGATTTGTTTTACCGAGGTTCGGTCCTTGCAAACCTACTCCCCGTTGAGGTGGTCACAAAGACCGGGTCTCTTTCAATCTTTTCCCTCTCTCAAACGGTCACTTAGACCGAGTGAGCTTCTCTTCTCAACCAATTTGGGACACTTAGTCCCCGCAAGGACCACCACACAATTGATGTCTTTTGCTTTGATTACAAAGAACTTGGAAGCAAGAATAGAGGAAGAAGAAAGCCAACCAAGCAACAAGAACAACAAAAGAACACAAGTCGATCTTCTCACAAGTCCTAAAAACTAGAATTGAATTGTGGACTTTGATTTGATCAGAGGCTTTGATTTGTATCTTGGAGTGTTGTGTATTGCTCTTGTATTGAATGAGGAGTAGTGAATGCTTGGGTGCCTTGAAGAGTGGTGGTTGGGGGTATTTATAGCCCCAACCACCAAAATAGCCGTTGGGGAACTCTGTTGTCGACGAGCGCACCGGACAGTCTGGTGCGCCAGCCACGTCACCCAACCATTGGCGTTCGACCGTTGGAGCTTCTGACATGTGGGCCATCGGACAGTCCGGTGGTGCACCGGACAGGTCCTGTTCACTGTCCAGTGCGCCATCTGCGCCTGCTCTGACTTCTGCGCGCACAGTCCGCGCACTGTAGCGTTGTCAGCCGATCGTTGAACTCGACCATTGCACTGGCGACCGTTGCTCCGCTTGGCACGCCGGACAGTCCGATGAATTATAGCGGAGTGGCTTCCCAAATTCCCGAAGGTGGCAAGTTTGGAGTTGATCTCCCTGGTGCACCGGACACTGTTCGGTGGCACACCGGACAGTTCGGTGCGCCAGACTAGGGCAGCCTTCAGTTGTCTTTTGCTCTTTTTATTTGAACCCTTTCTTGGACTTTTTATTGGTTTGTGTTGAACCTTTGGCACCTATAGAACTTATAATCTAGAGCAATCTAGTTAGTCCAATTATTTGTGTTGGACAATTCAACCACCAAAATCATTTAGGAAAAGGTGTGAGCATATTTCCCTTTCAATCTCCCCCTTTTTGGTGATTGATGCCAACACAAACCAAAGCAAATATATAAGTGCAGAATTGAACTAGTTTGCATAAGGTAAGTGCAAAGGTTACTTGGAATTAAACCAATATACATTTTATAAGATATGCATGGATGCTTTCTTCTATTTTAACATTTTGGACCACGCTTGCACCACATGTTTTGTTTTTGCAAAGTCTTTTGGAAATTATTTTCAAAGTCTTTTTGCAAATAGTCAAAGGTAAATGAATAAGATTTTGAGAAGCATTTTCAAGATTTGAAATTTTCTCCCCTATTTCAAATGCTTTTCCTTTGACTAAACAAAACTCCCCCTCAATGAAATTCTCCTCTTAGTGTTCAAGAGTGTTTTAGATATTAATTTTGAAAGGGGTTATACCAATTTGAAATTATATCAAAAATAAGATACCAATTTGAAAACCTTTTGAAAAACTTCTTTAATATAAATTGAAAGAGCACATTTTTTTTGAAATTGGTGGTGATGCGGTCCTTTTGCTTTGGGCTAATACTTTCTCCCCCTTTGGCATGAATCGCCAAAAACGGATACTTGTGAGTGAAATATAAGCCCTTTTTCTAAATTTCTCCCCCTTTGGTAAATAATGTAGGAGTGAAGATTATACCAAATTGGAGAGCGATGCAGAGTGTCGGCGAAGGATGAATAATTCGATGGAGTGGAGTGGAAGCCTTGTCTTCGCCGAAGACTCCATTTCCCTTTCAATCTATGACTTAGCATGAAATACACTTGAAAAACACGTTAGTCATAGCACATGAAAGAGATACGATCAAAGGTATAGATGAGCTATGTGTGTAAGGTATCAATCAAAGTTCCTAGAATCAAGAATGTTTAGCTCATACCTATGTTTGGTAAATGTTTTCTCGTCTAGTGGCTTGGTAAAGATATCGGCTAATTGTTCTTTGGTGTTAATATAAGCAATCTCGATATCCCCCCTTTGTTGGTGATCCCTCAAAAAGTGATACCGAATGGCTATGTGCTTAGTGCGGCTGTGCTCAACGGGATTATCCGCCATGCGGATTGCACTCTCATTATCACATAGGAGAGGAACTTTGGTTAATTTGTAACCATAGACCCTAAGGGTTTGCCTCATCTAAAGCAATTGCGCGCAACAATGGCCTATGGCAATGTACTCGGCTTCGGCGGTAGAAAGAGCTACAGAATTTTGCTTCTTTGAAGCCCAAGACACCAGGGATCTTCCCAAGAACTGGCAAGTCCTTGATGTGCTCTTTCTATCAATTTTACACCCTGCCCAATCAGCATCTGAATATCCTATTAAATCAAATGTGGATCACCTGGGGTACCAAAGGCCAAACTTAGGAGTATGAACTAAATATCTCAAGATTCATTTCACGGCCCTAAGGTGAACTTCCTTAGGGTCGGCTTGGAATCTTGCACACATGCATACGGGAAGCATAATATCCGGTCGAGATGCACATAAATAGAGTAAGGATCCTATCATCGACCGGTATACCTTTTGATCTACGGATTTACCTCCCGTGTCAAGGTCGAGATGCCCATTAGTTCCCATGGGTGTCTTGATGGGCTTGGCATCCTTCATTCCAAACTTGGTGAGGATGTCTTGAATATACTTGGTTTGGCTGATGAAGGTGCCCTCTTGGAGTTGCTTGACTTGAAATCCTAAGAAATACTTCAACTCCCCCATCATAGACATCTCGAATTTTTGAACCATGATCCTACTAAACTCTTCAGTAGATTTGTTAGTAGACCCAAATATGATATCATCAACATAAATTTGGCATACAAACAAATCATTTGCAATAGTTTTAGTAAAGAGAGTAGGATCGGCTTTTCCGACTTTGAAGACATTAGCGATAAGAAAATCTCTTAGGCATTCATACCATGCTCTTGGGGCTTGCTTTAAAGCGCCTTAGAGAGTTTATAGACATGGTTAGGGTACTCACTATCTTCAAAGCCGGGAGGTTGCTCAACATAGACATCCTCCTTGATTGGTCCATTGAGGAAGGCACTCTTCACGTCCATTTGATAAAGCTTGAAGCCATGGTAAGTAGCATAGGCAAGTAATATACGAATTGACTCAAGCCTAGCTACGGGTGCATAGGTTTCACCGACATCCAAACCTTCGACTTGTGAATAGCCCTTGGCCACAAGTCGAGCTTTGTTCCTTGTCACCACACCATGCTCATCTTGCTCGTGGCGGAAGACCCACTTGGTTCCTACAACATTTTGATTACGACGTGGAACTAAATGTCATACCTCATTCCTTGTGAAGTTGTTGAGTTCCTCTTGCATTGCCAACACCCAATCTGAATCCCTTAATGCGTCTTCCACCCTGTATGGCTCAATAGAAGACACAAAGGAGTAATGTTCACAAAAATGACCAACACGAGATCGAGTGGTTACCCCCTTATGAATATCGCCGAGGATGGAGTTCACGGGGTGTTGTATTGCTTGGTGGACTCTTGGGTGTGGCGGTCTTGGACCCTCATCATCTTCCTTGTCTTGATCATTAGCATCTCCCCCTTGATTATTGTTCTCCTCTTGATCTTCATTTTCACCATCTTGAGCTTGATCCTCATCTTGGGTTGGTGGAGATGCTTGTATGGAAGAAGATGTTTGATCTTGTGCATGTGGAGGCTTTTCGGATTCCTTAGGGCACACATCCCCAATGGACATGTTCCTTAGCACGACACATGGAGCCTCTTCATCATCTAGCTCATCAAGATCAACTTGCTCTACTTGAGAGTCGTTAGTCTCATCAAACACAATGTCACAAGAAACTTCAACTAGTCCAGTGGACTTGTTAAGGACTCTATATGCCCTTGTGTTTGAATCATATCCTAGTAAAAAGCCTTCTACAGCCTTAGGAGCAAATTTAGATTTTCTACCTCTTTTAACAAGAATAAAGCATTTGCTACCAAAGACTCTAAAATATGAAACATTGGGCTTTTTACCGGTGAGAAGTTCATACGATGTCTTCTTGAGGATTCGGTGAAGGTAGAGACGGTTGATGGCGTAGTAAGCGGTGTTGACTGCTTTCGCCCAAAACTGGTCCGAAGTCTTGTACTCATCAAGCATGGTCCTCTCCATGTCAAGTAGAGTTCTATTCTTCCTTTCCACTACACCATTTTGTTGTGGCATGTAGGGAGAAGAGAACTCATGCTTGATGCCCTCATCCTCAAGAAAGCCTTCAATTTGAGAGTTCTTGAACTCCGTCCCGTTGTCGCTTCTAACCTTTTTGATCCCTAAGCCGAACTCATTTTGAGCCCATCTCAAGAATCCCTTCAAGGTCTCTTGGGTTTGAGATTTATCCTGCAAAAATAACACCCAAGTGAAGCGAGAATAATCATCCACAATAACTAGACAGTACTTACTCCCGCCGATGCTTATGTAAGCGATCGGGCCAAATAGATCCATGTGGAGTAGCTCAAGTGGCCTGTCAGTCGTCATGATGTTCTTGTGTGGATGATGAACACCAACTTGCTTCCCTGCTTGACATGCGCTACAAATCCTGTCTTTCTCAAAATGAACATTTGTTAGTCCCAAAATGTGCTCTCCCTTTAGAAGCTTATGAAGATTCTTCATCCCAACGTGGGCTAGTCGGCGGTGCCAGAGCCAACCCATGTTAGTCTTAGCAATTAAGCAAGTGTCGAGTTCTGCTCTATTAAAATCAACTAAGTATAGCTGACCCTCTAACACTCCCTTAAATGCTATTGAATCATCACTTCTTCTAAAGACAGTAACACCTATATCTGTAAAAAGACAATTGTAGCCCATTTTGCATAATTGAGAAACAGAAAGCAAGTTGTAATCTAAAGAATCTATAAGAAAAACATTGGAAATGGAATGGTCAGGTGATATAGCAATTTTACCAAGTCCTTTGACCAAACCTTGATTTCCATCCTCGAATGTGATAGCTCTTTGGGGATCATGGTTTTTCTCGTAGGAGGAGAACATCCTTTTCTCCCCAGTAATGTGGTTTGTGCACCCGCTATCAATAATTCAACTTGAGCCCCCGGATGCATAAACCTACAAAACAATTTTAGGCCTTGTTCTTAGGTACCCAAACGGTCTTGGGTCCTTTCACATTAGAAACAAGCACCTTGGGTACCTAAACACAAGTCTTTGATCCCTTGTGTTTGGCCCCAACATATTTGGCAACTACTTTGCCTGATTTGTTAGTGAGCACATAAGAAGCATCAAAAGTCTTAAATGAAATATTAGGTTCATTTGATGCTATAGGAGATTTCCTTTTAGGCAATTTAACATGGGTTGATTGCTAGAGCTAGATGCCTCACTCTTATACATAAAAGCATGATTAGAGCCAGAGTGAGACTTCCTAGAGTGAATTCTCCTAATTTTGTGCTCGGGATAACCAGCAGGATATAAAATGTAACCCTCGTTATCCTGAGCCATGGGAGCCTTGCCCTTAACAAAGTTGGACAATTTCTTAGGGGCACTAAGCTTGACATTATCTCCCTGTTGGAAGCCAATGCCATCCTTAATGCCAGGGCGTCTCCCACTATAGAGCATGCTTCTAGCAAATTTAAATTTTTCTTTTTCTAAGTCATGCTCATTAATCTTAGCACTAAGTTGAGCTATGTGATCATTTTGTTGTTTAATTAAAGCTAGGTGATCATGAATAGCATCAACATTAATATCTCTACATCTAGTACAAATAGTAACATGCTCAATGGTAGATGTAGACGGTTTGCAAACATTTAATTCATCAATCTTAGCATGTAACGAAACATTTTCATTTCTAAGATTGGAAATAACATCATTGCAAACATTTAAATCTTTAGCCTTAGCAATTAATTTTTCATTCTCAATTTTAAGGCTAGAGAGATATGCATTCAATTTGTCAATCTTAGTAATCAAACTAGCATTTTCATTTCTAAGACTAACAATTGAATCATCACAAACATCTAACTTCTCAACCTTAGCAATTAATTTGGCATTTTCATTTCTAAGGTTTTAGATAACATCATGGCAAGTACTTAGCTCACTAGTTAATTTTTCACATTTTTCAACTTTCTGAGCATAAGTATTTTTGACCTTAACATGCTTTTTGTTTTCTTTAATAAGGAAGTCTTCTTGGCTATCCAAGAGTTCATCCTTCTCATGAATAGCACCTATCAATTCATTTAGTTTTTCTTTTTGTTGCATGGTGAGGTTGGCAAAAAGAGCAAGTAAATTATCCTCATCATCACTAGAGCTAGCCTCATCACTAGATGTTGCATATTTAGTAGAAGCTCTAGATTTTACCTTCTTCTTTTTGCCATCCTTTGCCATGAGACACTTGTGGCCGACGTTGGGGAAGAGGAGACCCTTGTTGATGGCGATGTTGGCGACATCCTCGTCGGAGGAGGAGTCGGTGGAGCTCTCGTCGGAGTCCCACTCGCGGCATACATGGGCATCGCCGCCCTTCTTCTTGTAATATTTCTTCTTCTCCTTCCTTCTCCCCTTCTTGTCGTCGCCCCTGTCACTATCACTTGATAATGGACATTTATCAATGAAATGACTGGGCTTACCACACTTGTAGCAAACTTTCTTGGAGCGGGGCTTGTAGTCCTTCCCCCTCCTTTGCTTGAGGATTTGGCGAAAGCTCTTGATGATGAGCGCCATCTCCTCGTTGTCGAGCTTGGAGGCGTCGATGGGGAGTCTACTTGATGTAGACTCTTCTTTCTTCTCCTCCGTCGCCTTGAATGCGACGGGTTGCATTTCGGGTGTGGACGAGGCGCCTTGCTCGATGATTTTCTTGGAGCCTTTGATCATCAATTCAAAGCTCACAAATTTTCCTATAACCTCCTCGGGAGACATTAGCTTGTATCTAGGATCACCACGAATTAATTGAACTTGTGTAGGATTAAGAAATACATGTGATCTTAGAATAACCTTGACCTTCATGGTCATCCCATTTGGTGCTCCCGAGGTTGCGCACTTGGTTCACCAAGGTCTTGAGTCGGTTGTACATTGCTTGTGGCTCCTCTCCTTGATGAAGCATGAAGCGACCGAGCTCCCCCTCGATCGTTTCCCTCTTGGTGATCTTGGTCACCTCGTCTCCTTCGTGCGCGGTCTTTAGTACGTCCCAAATCTCTTTGGCACTCTTCAACCCTTGCACCTTATTGTACTCCTCTCGACTTAGAGAGGCGAGGAGTATAGTGGTGGCTTGGGAGTTGAAATGCCGGATTTGGGCTACCTCGTCCGAGTCATAGCCTTCATCCCCCACGGATGGTTCCTGTGCACCAAACTCAACAATGTCCCAAATACTAGCGTGGAGTGAGGTTAGATGATGCCTTATTTTATCACTCCACATACAATAATCTTCACCGTCAAAAACCGGTGGTTTGCCTAGTGGGACGGAAAGTAAAGGGGTGCGTTTGGAAATGCGAGGATAGAGTAAGGGGATATTACTAAACTTCTTGCGCTCATGGCGCTTAGAAGTAACGGACGGCACGTCGAAGCCGGAGGTACAAGGCGACGAAGAGTCGATCTCGTAGTAGACCACTTTCTTCATTTTCTTCTTCTTGTCACCACTCCGGTGTGACTTGACGCGGGGAGGTGATTCCTCCCTTTTGTTGCTGGACTCTCCCGATGGAGCTTTCCCGTGGCTTGTGGCGGGCTTCTTGCCGGTCACCATCTCCTTCTTGGCGTGAGCTCCCAACATAACTTCGAGCAATTAGGCTCTAATGAAGTATCGGGCTCTAATACCAATTGAAAGTCGCCTAGAGGGGGGTGAATAGGCAAATCTGAAATTTATAAAGTTTAAGCACAACTACAAGTTGGGGTTAGCGTTAGAAATATAATCGAGTCCGAAAGAGAGGGCGAAAACAAATCACGAGCGAATAAGAGCAGATGACACGGTGATTTGTTTTACCGAGGTTCGGTTCTTGCAAACCTACTCCCCGTTGAGGTGGTCACAAAGACCGGGTCTCTTTCAACCCTTTCATTCTCTCAAACGATCACTTAGACCGAGTGAGCTTCTCTTCTCAATCAATTTGGGACACTTAGTCCCCGCAAGGACCACCACACAATTGGTGTCTCTTGCTTTGATTACAAAGAACTTGGAAGCAAGAATAGAGGAAGAAGAAAGCCAACCAAGCAACAAGAACAACAAAAGAACACAAGCCGATCTTCTCACAAGTCCTAAAAACTAGAGTTGAACTTTGGACTTTGATTTGATCGGAGGCTTTGATTTGTGTCTTGGAGTGTTGTGTATTGCTCTTGTATTGAATGAGGAATAGTGAATGCTTGGGTGCCTTGAAGAGTGGTGGTTGGGGGGTATTTATAGCCCCAACCACCAAAATGGCTGTTGGGGAACTCTGCTGTCGACGGGCGCACCGGACAGTCCGGTGCGCCAGCCACGTCACCCAACCGTTAGGGTTCGACTGTTGGAGCTTCTGACATGTGGGCCACCGGACAGTCTGGTGGTGCACCGGACAGGTCATGTTCACTGTCCGGTGTGCCATCTGCGCCTGCTCTGACTTCTGCGCGCGTAGTCCGCGCACTGTAGCGTTGTCAGCCGACTGTTGAACTCGACCGTTGCTCCGCTTGGCACACCGGACAGTCCGGTGCTACACCGGATAGTCCGGTGAATTATAGCGGAGTGGCTTCCCAAATTCCCGAAGGTGGCAAGTTTGGAGTTGATCTCCCTGGTGCACCGGACACTGTCCGGTGGTGCACCGGACAGTCCGGTGCGCCAGACCAGGGCAGCCTTCGGTTGTCTTTTGCTCTTTTTATTTGAACCCTTTCTTGGACTTTTTATTGGTTTGTGTTGAACCTTTCGCACCTGTAGAACTTATAATTTAGAGCAAACTAGTTAGTCCAATTATTTGTATTGGACAATTCAACCACCAAAATCATTTAGGAAAAGGTGTGAGCCTATTTCCCTTTCAGGAGGACTGGCAGCCTCGGCTTTCAACAAGTCTTCGCTCTTCCCCAACGAACACCACACTTGCCTCATGGCCAAAGAGAAGAAGGTAAGTGTTCGAGATTCCCCTAAGTACTCTACTTCTAGTGATGAGGATTCCTCCGATGATGAAGTAGATTACTCTAGTCTATTTAAAGGATTAGATAGAGCTAAAGTAGAAAAAATTAATGAATTAATTGATGCTCTAAATGAAAAGGATAGATTGTTAGAAAAACAAGAGGATATTTTATATGAGGAGCATGACAAATTTGTTAGTGTGCAAAAATCTCTTGCTTTAGAGATTAAAAGAAATGAAATGCTTTCCTCGGAGTTATCTAATTGCCATGAATCTGTGTCTAGTTTAAAGAGTTTAAATAATGAATTAAATACTAAGCTAGAGGAAGCCAAAACTAGTTCATGTGTTGAGCATGTCATTATTTGTAATAGATGTAAGGACTTTGATGTTGATGCCTGTGATAAACATCTTAATTGTATTGATAAATTAAATGATGAGGTGGCAAGTCTTAATGCTCAACTTAAGACTTGCAAAATTGATTTTGACAAATTAAAATTTGCTAGGGATGCCTACACCATTGGTAGACACCCCTCAATTAAGGATGGGCTTGGTTTTCGAAGGGAAGCCAAGAACTTAACAAGCCATAAGGCTCCCGTTCTCAACAAGGAGAAAGGAAAGGCCCCTATGGCTAGTAGTCCTCAAAGGAACCATGCCTTTATCTATAATAAAAAAGTTGCTAGTCGTTCTCATTATGCTCATACTACTTATAATGATTCACATGCTATGTTTGCATCAAGTTCTACTTTTGTTAATGGTAGGCCTAGGAAAAAATAATGACGTGTATCATGCTCCTAGAAAAATGTGCAATGAATCTTCTACCATTTACCATGCTTGCAATACTTCATTTGTTCTTTTATGTAAGAATGCAAAAGTAGTTGCTAGGAAATTGGGATCCAAATGCAAGGGAGACAAGACTTGCATATGGGTTCCAAAAACTGTTTTGACTAACCTTGTAGGATCCAACAAGAGTTGGGTACCTAAAACCCAAGCTTAAATTCCTTGCAGGTTTATGCATCCGGGAGCTCAAGCTGGATTATCGACAGCGGATGCACAAACCATATGACGGGAGAGAAGAAGATGTTCACCTCCTACATCAAGAATAAGGATTCCCAGGATTCGATCATCTTTAGAGATGGGAACCAAGGCAAGGTTAAAGGATTGGGGAAGATAGCCATTACATCCGAGCATTCTATCTCCAATGTGTTCTTAGTTGAATCGCTCGGGTACAACTTATTGTCTATGAGTCAATTATGTAACATGGGTTATAATTGTCTATTTACCAATATAGATGTATCTGTCTTTAGAAGGAGTGATGGTTCATTAGATTTTAAGGGTGTATTAGATGGCAAACTCTACTTAGTTGATTTTTCGAAAGAGGAGGCCGATCTAGATGCATGCTTAATAGCTAAGACTAGTATGGCCTGGCTGTGGCATCGTCGTCTAGCACATGTTGGGATGAAGAACCTTCATAAACTTCTAAAGGGAGAACATGTGTTAGGACTAACCAATGTTTGCTTTGAGAAAGATAGACCTTGTGCAGCTTGTCAGGCAGGAAAACAGGTGGGAAGCACTCATCACAGCAAGAACGTGATGACAACATCAAGACCACTGGAGCTTCTTCACATGGACCTCTTTGGACCTGTTGCCTACCTTAGCATCGGGGGAAGTAAGTATGGTCTTGTAATTGTTGATGATTTTTCTCGCTTCACTTGGGTATTCTTTTTGCAGGATAAATCAGAAACCCAAGGGACCCTAAAGCGCTTTCTAAGAAGGGCTCAAAACGAATTTGAGCTCAAGGTGAAAAAGCTAAGAAGTGACAACGGGTCTGAGTTCAAGAATTTGCAAGTTGAGGAATATCTTGAGGAGGAAGGCGTCAAGCACGAGTTCTCCGCTCCCTACACACCACAGCAAAACAGTGTAGTAGAGAGGAAGAACAGGACCCTTATCGACATGGCAAGGACAATGCTTGGAGAGTTCAAGACGCCCGAGCGGTTTTGGTCGGAAGCTGTGAACACAGCCTGCCACGCCATAAACTGGCTATTGAGTGTTGAATTTTACAGGATCACCTATTCACCCCCCCCCTCTAGGTGCTCTCAATAACCGGCTATATCTGCATCGCCTCCTCAAGAAGACCTCCTACGAACTTCTTACCGGTAACAAACCCAATGTCTCTTACTTTCGTGTATTTGGGAGCAAATGCTACATTTTGGTGAAGAAAGGTAGACATTCTAAATTTGCTCCCAAAGCTGTAGAAGGGTTTTTACTAGGGTATGACTCAAATACAAAGGCGTATAGGGTCTTCAACAAATTATCGGGTTTGGTTGAAGTCTCTAGCGACGTTGTATTTGATGAGACTAATGGCTCTCCAAGAGAGCAAGTTGATCTTGATGACATAGATGAAGATGATGTTCCGACGGCCGCAATGCGCATGGTGGTGATAAGAGAAGTGCGACCATAGGAACAACATGAGCAAGATCAACCATCTTCCTCTGCAATGGTGCATCCCCCAACTCAAGATGATGGACAAGTTCCTCAAGAAGAAGCGCGTGATCAAGGGGGAGCACAAGAAGAACAAGTTATGGAGGAAGAAGCACCACTGGCCCCTCCAACTCAAGTCCGAGCGATGATCCAAAGAAATCACCCCGTCGATCAGATTCTAGGTGACATAAGAAAGGGAGTAACAACTCGCTCACGTTTAGCTAATTTTTGTGAGCATTACTCGTTTGTCTCTTCTATTGAGCCTTTCAGGGTAGAAGAAGCCTTGCAGGATCCGGACTGGGTGTTGGCCATGCAAGAAGAGCTCAACAACTTCAAGAGGAACGAAGTTTGGAGCCTGGTGCCACGTCCAAAGCAAAATGTTGTGGGAACCAAGTGGGTGTTCCGCAACAAGCAAGACGAGCACGGAGTGGTGACACAAAACAAGGCTCGACTTGTGGCAAAAGGTTATGCCCAAGTTGCAGGTTTGGATTTCGAGGAGACTTTTGCTCCTGTGGCTAGGCTAGAGTCTATTCGAATATTATTAGCCTATGCCGCTCACCACTCTTTCAGGTTGTTTCAAATGGATGTGAAGAGCGCTTTCCTCAATGGGCCAATCAAGGTGGAGGTGTACGTGGAACAACCTCTGGCTTTGAGGATGACAGGTACCCCGACCATGTGTTCAAGCTCTCTAAGGCACTCTATGGACTTAAGCAAGCCCCAAGAGCATGGTATGAATGCCTTAGAGATTTCTTATTTGCTAATGCTTTCAAGGTTGGGAAAGCCGATCCCACTCTTTTCACTAAGACTTGTGATGGTGACCTTTTTGTGTGCCAAATTTATATCAATGACATAATATTTGGTTCTACTAACCAAAAGTCTTGTGAGGAGTTTAGCAGGGTGATGACTCAAAAGTTTGAGATGTCGATGATGGGCGAGTTGAACTACTTCCTTGGGTTCCAAGTGAAGCAACTCAAGGATGGCACCTTCCTCTCCCAAACAAAGTACACTCAAGACCTTCTCAAGTGGTTTGGGATGAAGGATGCCAAGCCCGCGAAGACACCTATGGGAACCGATGGGCATGTCGACCTCAACAAAGGAGGTAAGTCCATTGATCAAAAGGCATACCGGTCTATGATAGGGTCATTACTTTATTTATGTGCTAGTAGACCGGATATTATGCTTAGCATATGCATGTGTGCTAGATATCAATCCGACCCCAGGGAATGTCACCTTGTGGCCGTTAAGCGAATTCTTAGATATTTAGTTTCTACGCCTTGCTTCGGGATCTGGTATCCAAAGGGGTCTACCTTTGACTTGATTGGATACTCAGACTCCGATTATGCTGGATGCAAGGTTGATAGGAAGAGTACATTAGGGACGTGCCAATTCCTATGAAGGTCCCTGGTGTCTTGGAGTTCAAAGAAACAAACCTCCATTGCCCTATCCACCACTGAGGCCGAGTATGTTGCCGCAGGACAGTGTTGCGCGCAACTACTTTGGATGAGGCAAACCCTCCGGGACTTTGGCTACAATCTGAGCAAAGTCCCACTCCTATGTGATAATGAGAGTGCAATCCGCATGGCGGATAATCCTGTTGAATACAACCGCACTAAGCACATAGACATCTGGCATCACTTTCTGAGAGACCACCAGCAAAAGGGAGATATCGAGGTGTACCATATTAGCACCGAGAACCAGCTAGCCGATATCTTCACCAAGCCGTTGGATGAGAAAACCTTTTGCAGGTTGCGTAGTGAGCTAAATGTCTTAGATTCGCGTAACTTGGATTGATCTATAGCATACATGTGTTCTATGCCTTTGATCATGTTACTTTATGTATTTAAATTCATTATTGTTTATTTGTGGTGCTCACGTTGTACAAGATCTCCCCGGACCTCACAAGTCCAATTGCTAGTGATGCACATATTAAGGGGGAGATGTGCTACAACTTGACCCTTTGAAACTAACCTATGTGTTTGAGTACTCTTGATGTAGTCTCAAAGGTGCATTGAAAGGGAAAATGGACTTGGACGTTGCAAAGACTTCCACTGCACTCCGGTATTGGTGTATTTAATTCCAAGTTCATACTTATGCTCTTATTGCCTTTTTGCTCTTAATTGACCATCTTGGTGAGGCAATGGGGTTAAAGGGCCAAGAATGATCCCGTTTTGGTGCTTGATGCCAAAGGGGGAGAAATTAAGGCCAAAGCAAATGGATCAGCTACCACTTGTGAATTTTGAAAACAATAGAGTTAGAACCTTTGATTTGTCGAAATACTCTAATTGCAAAATTTGGTCTCTTATGGGGGAGAATATTGATTATGGGAAAAGGGGGAGTTTTTGGCACTTGATCAATTTTTCTCTTGGAATATCTCTCCTTGTGCCCAAACAAGTGTGTTTGACTTAGAGGTAGGAAAAAGAATTTGATTTGCAAAAACAAACCAAGTGGTGGCAAAAAATGATCCGAATATGCCAAATTAGAGTCAAAAACAATTTGGTCCTCATTTGCATTGATATTGCACTTATTTTGGTTGCTTTTTGATGTGTTGGCATAAATCACCAAAAAGGGGGAGATTGAAAGGGAAATGTGCCCTTAGGCCATTTCTATAATGTTTTGGTGATTAAGTGTCCAACACATAGTAAGTGAGTAGCTATGTGCTAAACAAGCAAGAAGTGCAAATAATGTAACAAGGTACATTTCTAGACTTAGTGCATTGTTTTGAGTACTAACATATTTTGTCTAAGTGCTAGAAACAGGGAGAAAAGAATTGGAAGAAGACTTGCCTCGGTGCAGCCAAAACTCAGCTCAGTCTGGCACACCGGACTGTCCGGTGCGCCGGGCTGGTCTCCGGTGAAAAGGCCGCTCTCGGGAAAAGATCAGCGGCGTACGGCTATAATTCACCGGACTGTCCGGTGGTGCACCGGACTGTCCGGTGAGCCAACGGTCGCCAGCGCAACGGTCGGTCGCGCAATCCGCGGGCGACGCGTGGCCCGCATCAACGGTCGGTTGGGCACACCAGACTGTCCGGTGTGCACCGGACAGTGTCCGGTGCGCCAACTGCCCCCGAGGACCAACGGTCGGATGCGCCAGAAATGGAAGGAGATCGCGCACCGGACAGCTACAGTGACTGTCAGGTGGTGCACCAGACTGTCCGGTGCACCACCCGACAGAAGGCAAGTTTGGCCTTCCAAGTTGGCCTCCAACGGCTCCTAGCTGCCTTGGGGCTATAAAAGGGACCCCTAGGCGCATGGAGGAGTCACCCAAGCATTCTTTAAGTATTCTAAGGCATCCAGACTCTGCTCCCGCGCATTCGCTTTGTTGTGTTAGAGATTTGAGCTCCATTCGAGTCAAGAACTCCCTGTGTGTCATTTGAGCTCAAGTCTTCACTTTTGTGCATGGGTGTGCTACGCTTTTAAGTCTTGTGTGTGTTGCTCATCCCAACCTTACTCTGTGCTTTCATTGTGATCTTTGTTGTAAGGGCGAGAGACTCCAATCTTGTGGAGATTCCTCGCAAACGGGAACAATCATCTACAGGAAAAACGTGGTATTCAAGTTGATCATCGGATCACTTGAAAGGGGTTGAGTGCAACCCTCGTCCATTGGGACGCCACAACGTGGAAGTAGGCAAGTGTTACTTGGCCGAACCACGGATAAAAAACGCGTGTCTTGTGTTGATTTCTCTATGATTGTTTGTGTTCACAAGAACTCGCTTCAAGTTATTTAGCCATACTAACACTCATAACTAAGTTTTGTGGCTATTAGTGTTTGAATTTTACAGGAACACCTATTTACCCCTGAAAGGGAATTAGGCTTACACCTAGTCCCTAATTGGTTTTGGTGGTTGAATTGCCCAACACAAATAATTGGACTAACTAGTTTGCTCCAGTGTATAAGTTATACAGGTGCCAAAGGTTCACTCTTAGCCAATAAAAAGACAAAGTATTGGGTTCAACAAAAGAGCAAAGAGACAACCGAAGGCACCTCTGGTCTGGCGCACCGAACTGTCTGGTGTGCCACCGGACAGTGTCCGGTGCACCAGAGGACTTCACGCTGAACTCCTCACCTTCGGGAAAATCCAGAGGCGCTCCGCTATAATTCATCGGACTGTCCGGTGTACACCGGACTGTCCGGTGTACACTGGACAGTGTCCGGTGCTCTAAGGAAGAGCGGCTCCGGAACTCGCCAGCTTCGGGAATTTGCAACGGCTAGTCCGCTATAATTCACCGGACATGTCTGGTGTACACCGGACTGTCCGGTGTGACATCGAAGCAACGGATACTTCGGCGCCAACGGCTACCTGCAGCGCATTGAATGCGCGCCAGCGCGCGCAGAAGTCAGACACGCCCATACTGGCGCACCGGACACTCTACAGTACATGTCCGGTGCGCCACCGGACATCCAGGCGGGCCCAGAAGACAGTGCTCCAACGGTCGAATCCCAACGGCTTTGGTGACGTGGCTGGCGCACCGGACATGTCCGGTGTGCACCGGGCTGTCCGGTGCACCATACGACAGTCAGCCCCACCAAACTGCTAGTTTGGTGGTTGGGGCTATAAATACCCCAACCACCCACCATTCATTGCATCCAAGTTTTCACACTTCCAACCACTTACAAGAGCTAGCATTCAATTCTAGACACACTCAAGAGATCAAATCCTCTCCCAAATTCCACACAAAGCTTTAGTGACTAGTGAGAGAGATTTGCTTGTGTTCTTTCGAGCTCTTGCACTTGGATCGCTTTCTTCTTTCTTGATTCTTTATTGCGATCAAACTCACTTGTAATTGAGGCAAGAGACACCAATCTTGTGGTGGTCCTTGTAGGAACTTTGTGTTCCAAGTGATTGAGAAGAGAAAGCTCACTCGGTCCGAGGGACCGTTTGAGAGAGGGAAAGGGTTGAAAGAGACCCGGTCTTTGTGACCACCTCAACGGGGAGTAGGTTTGCAAGAACCGAACCTCGGTAAAACAAATCTGCGTGTCATACTCTTTTTCGCTTGCGATTTGTTTTGCACCCTCTCTCGCGGACTCGCTTATATTTCTAACGCTAACCCGGCTTGTAGTTGTGATTATTTTTGAGAATTTCAGTTTCGCCCTATTCACCCCCCCTCTAGGCGACTTTCAATTGGTATTAGAGCATGGTGCTTCATTAGAGCCTAACCGCTCGAAGTGATGTCGGGAGAACTCGCCAAGAGAGAGATGGAGACCGGCGAGAAGCCCACTACAAGCCACGGGAAGGCTTCATCGGAAGAGTCCTGCAACAAGGAGAAGAGAAAGGAGAAGAAGAAGAAGGAAAAGAAGACTTCTTCTCACAAGTCGCATCGGAGTGGCGACAAGATAAAGAAGATGAGGAAGGTGGTCTACTACGAGACCGACACTTCATCACCTTCTACCTCCGGCTCCGACGCGCCCTCCATAACTTCGAAGCGCCATGAGCGTAAGAAGTTTAGTAAGATCCCCTTACATTATCCTCGTACCTCTAGACATACTCCATTACTTTCCGTTCCATTAGGCAAACCGCCAACCTTTGACGGTGAAGATTATGCTAGGTGGAGTGATTTAATGAAATTTCATCTAACCTCACTCCACAAAAGTATATGGAATGTTGTTGAGTTTGGAGCACAGGTACCATCCGTAGGGGATGAGGATTATGATGAGGATGAAGTGGCCCAAATCGAGCACTTCAACTCCCAAGCCACAACAATACTCCTCGCCTCTCTAAGTCGGGAGGAGTACAACAAGGTGCAAGGACTAAAAAGCGCCAAGGAAGTTTGGGATGTGCTTAAGACGGCGCACGAGGGTGATGAACTCACCAAGATCACCAAGCGGGAAACGATCGAGGGGGAGCTCGGTCGCTTCCGTCTTCGCCAAGGGGAGGAGCCACAAGACATGTACAACCGGCTCAAAACCTTGGTGAACCAAGCGCGCAACCTCGGGAGCAAGAAATGGGATGACCACGAGGTGGTTAAGGTTATTTTAAGATCACTTATTTTCCTTAACCCTACTCAAGTTCAATTAATTCGTGGTAATCCTAGATATACACTAATGACTCCCGAGGAAGTAATCGGGAATTTTGTGAGCTTTGAATTTATGATCAAGGGCTCACGAAAGATCAACGAGCTTGACGGTCCCTCCACGTCCGAAGCTCAACCGGTTGCATTCAAGGCGACGGAGGAGAAGAAGGAGGAGTCTACGCCAAGTAGACAACCAATCGATGCCTCCAAGCTCGACAATGAGGAAATGGCGCTTGTCATCAAAAGCTTTCACCAAATTCTCAAGCAAAGGAGGGGAAAGGATTATAAGCCCCGCTCCAAGAAGGTTTGCTACAAGTGTGGTAAGCCCGGTCACTTTATAGCTAAATGTCCCATTTCTAGTGACAGTGACAGGGGTGACGACAAGAAGGGGAGAAGAAATGAGAAGAAGAGGTACTATAAGAAGAAGGGCGGCGATGCCCATGTTTGTCGGGAGTGGGACTCCAACGAAAGCTCTAGCGACTCCTCCGACAACGAGGACGCCGCCAACATCGCCGTCACCAAGGGCCTTCTCTTTCCCAACGTCGGCCACAAGTGCCTCATGGCAAAGGACGGCAAAAAGAAGAAGGTTAAATCTAAATCCTCCACTAGATATGAGTCTTCTAGTGATGAAAATGCTAGTGATGAGGAAGATAACTTACACACTCTTTTTGCAAACTTAAACATGCAACAAAAAGAGAAATTAAATGAATTGATTAGTGCCATCCATGAGAAGGATGATCTCTTGGACTCCCAAGAGGACTTCCTATTCAAGGAAAACAAAAAGCATGTTAAAGTTAAAAATGCTTATGCTCTAGAAGTTGAGAAATGTGAAAAATTATCTAGTGAGCTAAGCACTTGCCATGAGACAATAGACAACCTTAGAAATGAAAATGCTAATTTGTTAGCTAAGGTTGATTCAAATGCTTGTAATGTTTCAATTCCCAATCTTAGGAATGATAATGATGATTTGCTTGCTAAGATTGAAGAATTGAACATATCTCTTGTTAGCCTTAGGAATGAAAATGAAAAATTAATTGCTAAGGCTAAAGATTTTGATGTTTGCAATGCTACTATTTCCAACCTTAGAACTAAGAATGATATATTGCATGCTAAGGTTGTAGAATTAAAATCTTGCAAACCCTCTACATCTACCGTTGAGCACACTTCTGTTTGTACTAGATGTAGAGATGTTGATGTTAATGCTATACATGATCACATGGCTTTAATTAAACAACAAAATGATCATATAGCAAAACTAGATGCTAAAATTGCCGAGCATAACTTAGAAAACAAAAAAATTAAATTTGCTAGAAGTATGCTCTATAATGGGAGACGCCCTGGCATCAAGGATGGCATTGGCTTCCAACAGGGAGGCAATGTCAGACTTAATGCCCCTCCTAAAAGATTGTCTAATTTTGTAAAGGGCAAGACTCCCATGCCTCAGGATAACGAGGGATACATTTTGTACCCTGCCGGTTATCCCGAGAGTAAGATTAGGAGAATTCATTCTAGAAAGTCTCACTCTGGTCCTAATCATGCTTTCATGTATAAGGGTGAGACATCTAGCTCTAGGCAACCAACCCATGCTAAGTTGCCTAAAAAGAAAACTCCTAGTGCATCAAATGAACATAGTTTTTCATTTAAAACTTTTGATGCATCTTATGTATTGACTAACAAATCCGGCAAGGTAGTTGCCAAATATGTTGGGGGCAAGCACAAGGGGTCAAAGACTTGTGTTTGGGTACCCAAAGTTCTTGTTTCTAATGCCAAAGAACCCAAAACCATTTGGGTACCTAAAGTCAAGAACTAAACATGTTTTGTAGGTTTATGCATCCGGGGGCTCAAGTTGGATTATCGACAGCGGGTGCACAAACCACATGACAGGGGAGAAGAAGATGTTCTTCTCCTATAAGAAAAACTAAGATCCCCAACGAGCTATTACATTCGGGGATGGAAATCAAGGTTTGGTCAAAGGTCTTGGTAAAATTGCTATATCTCCTAACCGTTCTATTTCCAATGTTTTTCTTGTAGATTCTTTAGATTACAATTTGCTTTCCGTTTCTCAACTATGCAAAATGGGTTACAACTGTATCTTTACTGATGTAGGTGTCACTGTCTTTAGAAGAAGTGATGATTCAATAGCGTTTAAGGGTGTGTTAGAGGGTCAGCTATACTTAGTAGATTTTGATAGAGCTGAACTCGACACATGCTTAATTGCTAAGACTAACATGGGTTGGCTCTGGCACCGCCGACTAGCCCATGTTGGGATGAAGAATCTTCATAAGCTTCTAAAGGGAGAGCACATTTTAGGACTAACCAATGTTCATTTTGAGAAAGACAGAGTTTGTAGCGCATGCCAAGCAGGAAAGCAAGTTGGTGTCCACCATCCACACAAGAACATCATGACTACCGACAGGCCACTGGAGCTCCTACACATGGACCTATTCGGCCCGATCGCTTACATAAGCATCGGCGCGAGTAAGTACTGTCTAGTTATTGTGGATGATTATTCTCGCTTCACTTGGGTGTTCTTTTTGCAGGAAAAATCTCATACCCAAGAGACCTTAAAGGGATTCTTAAGACGGGCTCAAAATGAGTTCGGCTTGAGGATCAAGAAAATTAGAAGCGACAACGGGACGGAGTTCAAGAACTCTCAAATTGAAGGCTTCCTTGAGGAGGAGGGCATCAAACATGAGTTCTCTTCTCCCTACACTCCTCAACAAAATGGTGTAGTGGAGAGGAAGAATAGAACTTTATTGGACATGGCAAGAACCATGCTTGATGAGTACAAGACTTCGGATCGATTTTGGGCCGAGGCGGTCAACACCGCCTGCTACGCCATCAACCGGTTATATCTACACCGAATCCTCAAGAAGACATCTTATGAACTCCTAACCGATAAAAAGCCCAACATTTCATATTTTAGAGTCTTTGGTAGCAAATGCTTTATTCTTGTTAAAAGAGGTAGAAAATCTAAATTTGCTCCTAAGACTGTAGAAGGCTTTTTACTACGATATGATTCAAACACAAGGGCATATAGAGTCTTTAACAAGTCCTCTGGATAAGTTGAAGTTTCTTGTGACGTTGTGTTTGATGAGACTAACGGCTCTCAAGTAGAGCAAGTTGATCTTGATGAGATAGGTGATGAAGAGGCTTCGTGCATCGCGCTAAGGAACATGTCCATTGGGGATGTGTGTCCAAGGAATCCGAAGAGCCTCCAAATGCACAAGATCAAACATCCTCCTCCACGCAAGCATCTCCACCGACTCAAAATGAGGATGAAGCTCAAGTTGATGAAGTAGAAGATCAAGCAAATGAGCCACCTCAAGATGACGGCAATGATCAAGGGGGAGATGCAAATGATCAAGACAAGGAGGATGAAGAACAAAGGCCGCCACACCCAAGAGTCCACCAAGCAATCCAACGAGATCACCCCGTCGACACCATCCTCGGCGACATTCATAAGGGGGTAACCACTAGATCTCGTGTTGCACATTTTTGTGAGCATTACTCTTTTGTTTCCTCTATTGAGCCACACAGGGTAGAGGAAGCACTTCAAGATTCGGATTGGGTGGTGGCAATGCAAAAGGAGCTCAACAACTTCACTAGGAATGAGGTATGGCATTTAGTTCCACGTCCTAACCAAAATGTTGTAGGAACCAAGTGGGTTTTCCGCAACAAGCAAGATGAGCATGGTGTGGTGACAAGGAACAAAGCTCGACTTGTGGCGAAAGGATACTCCCAAGTCGAAGGTTTGGATTTTGGTGAAACCTATGCACCCGTAGCTAGGCTTGAGTCAATTCGTATATTATTGGCCTATGCTACTTACCATGGTTTTAAGCTTTACCAAATGGACGTGAAAAGTGCCTTCCTCAATGGACCAATCAAGGAAGAGGTCTATGTTGAGCAACCTCCCGGCTTTGAAGATAGTGAGTATTCTAACCATGTCTATAAGCTCTCTAAGGCGCTTTATGGGCTCAAGCAAGCCCCAAGAGCATGGTATGAATGCCTTAGAGATTTCCTTATTGCTAATGGCTTCAAAGTCGGAAAGGCCGATCCTACACTCTTTACTAAACTCTTGAAAATGACTTGTTCGTATGTCAAATTTATGTTGATGATATTATATTCGGGTCTACTAACGAGTCTACATGTGAAGAATTTAGTAGGATCATGACACAAAAGTTCGAGATGTCTATGATGGGGGAGTTGAAGTACTTCTTAGGTTTTCAAGTGAAGCAACTCCAAGAGGGCACCTTCCTTAGCCAAATAAAGTATACTCAAGACATTCTAAGCAAGTTTGGAATGAAGGATGTCAAACCAATCAAGACACCCATGGGAACTAATGGGCATCTCGACCTCGACGAAGGAGGTAAATCCGTCGATCAAAAGGTATACCGGTCGATGATAGGTTCTTTGCTATATTTATGTGCATCTCGACCGGATATTATGCTTTCCGTATGCATGTGTGCAAGATTCCAAGCCAACCCTAAGGAAGCTCACCTTACGGCTGTAAAACGAATCTTGAGATATTTGGTTTATACTCCTAAGTTTGGGCTTTGGTATCCTAGGGGATCCACATTTGATTTAATTGGTTATTCGGATGCCGATTGGGCAGGGTGTAAAATCAATAGAAAGAGCACATCAGGGACTTGCCAGTTCTTGGGAAGATCCTTGGTGTCTTGGGCTTCAAAGAAGCAAAATTCCGTTGCTCTTTCTACCGCCGAAGCCGAGTACATTGCCGCAGGCCATTGTTGCGCGCAACTACTTTGGATGAGGCAAACCCTTAGGGACTATGGTTACAAATTAACCAAAGTTCCTCTTCTATGTGATAATGAGAGTGCAATCCGCATGGCGGATAATCCCGTTGAGCATAACCGCACTAAACACATAGCCATTCGGTATCACTTTTTAAGGGATCACCAACAAAAGGGAGATATCGAGATTTCTTACATTAATACTAAAGATCAATTAGCCGATATCTTTACCAAGCCACTTGATGAACAAACTTTTAACAAACTTAGGCATGAGCTAAATATTCTTGATTCTAGGAACTTCTTTTGTTGATTTGCACACATAGCTCATTTATATACCTTTGATCATGTCTCCTTCATATGCTATGACTAATGAGTTTTCAAGTCCATTTCAAACCAAGTCATAGGTGTATTGAAAGGGAATTGGAGTCTTCGGCGAAGACAAAGGCTTCCACTCCGTAACTCATCCTTCGCCATCACTCCGAGCAACTCTCCATCTTTTGGGGGAGAATCCAAAGTAAAAGGACTCCATCTTTGGTATAATCATTACTCATTTATTTATGACCAAAGGGGGAGAGAGTAATTCTAAGGGCTCTAATGATTCCGTTTTTGGCGATTCATGCCAAAGGGGGAGAAAGTATGAGCCCAAAGCAAAATGACCGCACCACCACCAATTTCTAAAAATTTAGTTTTTCAAAGAGTATTTTCATAATTGGCATCTTACTTGTGATATAATTTCAAATTGGTATACCCTCTTCAAAATTAATATCAAAACCCTCTTGAACACTAAGAGGAGGATTTCATTAAAGGGGAGTTTTGTTTAATCAAAGGAAAAGCATTTGAAACAGGGGGAGAAAATTTCAAATCTTGAAGATGCTTTGCAAAATCTTATTCATTTACCTTTGACTATTTGCAAAAGAACTTTGAAAAGGATTTACAAAAGAATTTGCAAAAACAAAACATGTGGTGCAAGCGTGGTCCAAAATGTTTAAAAACAAAGAAACAATCCATGCATAGCTTATAAGTATTTATATTGGCTCAATTCCAAGCAACCTTTGCACTTACATTATGCAAACTAGTTCAATTATGCATTTCTATACTTGCTTTGGTTTGTGTTGGCATCAATCACCAAAAAGGGGGAGATTGAAAGGGAATTAGGCTTACACCTAGTCCCTAATTGATTTTGGTGGTTGAATTGCCCAACACAAATAATTGGACTAACTAGTTTGCTCTAGTGTATAAGTTATACAGGTGCCAAAGGTTCACTCTTAGCCAATAAAAAGACAAAGTATTGGGTTCAACAAAAGAGCAAAGGGACAACCGAAGGCACCTCTGGTCTGGCGCACCGGACTGTCCGGTGTGCCACCGGACAGTGTCCGGTGCACCAGAGGACTTCACGCTGAACTCCTCACCTTCGGGAAAATCCAGAGGCGCTCCGCTATAATTCACCGGACTGTCCGGTGTACACCGGACAATGTCCGGTGCTCTAAGGAAGAGCGGCTCCGGAACTCGCCAGCTTCGGGAATTTGCAACGGCTAGTCCGCTATAATTCACCGGACATGTCCAGTGTGACATCGAAGCAACGAATACTTCGGCGCCAACGGCTACCTGCAGCGCATTGAATGCGCGCCAGCGCGCGCAGAAGTCAGACACGCCCATGCTGGCGCACCGGACACTCTACAGTACATGTCCGGTGCGCCACCGGACATCCAGGCGGGCCTGGAAGATAGTGCTCCAACGGTCGAATCCCAACGGCTTTGGTGACGTGGCTGGCGCACCGGACATGTCTGGTGTGCACCGGACTGTCTGGTGCACCATACGACAGTCAGCCCCACCAAACTGCTAGTTTGGTGGTTGGGGCTATAAATACCCCAACCACCCACCATTCATTGCATCCAAGTTTTCACACTTCCAACCACTTACAAGAGCTAGGCATTCAATTCTAGACACACTCAAGAGATCAAATCCTCTCCCAAATTCCACACAAAGCTTTAGTGACTAGTGAGAGAGATTTGCTTGTGTTCTTTCGAGCTCTTGCACTTGGATCGCTTTCTTCTTTCTTGATTCTTTATTGCGATCAAACTCACTTGTAATTGAGGCAAGAGACACCAATCTTGTGGTGGTCCTTGTAGGAACTTTGTGTTCCAAGTGATTGAGAAGAGAAAGCTCACTCGGTCCGAGGGACCGTTTGAGAGAGGGAAAGGGTTGAAAGAGACCCGGTCTTTGTGACCACCTCAACGGGGAGTAGGTTTGCAAGAACCAAACCTCGGTAAAACAAATCCACGTGTCATACTCTTTTTCGCTTGCGATTTGTTTTGCACCCTCTCTCGCGGACTCGCTTATATTTCTAACGCTAACCCGGCTTGTAGTTGTGATTATTTTTGAGAATTTCAGTTTCGCCCTATTCACCCCCCCTCTAGGCGACTTTCAACCCCCCTCTAGGTGCTCTCAGAATCAAGCGCAGGTAAGAGAACTAGACCCTTTCCCTCTCTCAAACAGCCACCGAGATCGATCGAGTATTCTTCTCTTTTTGAGGGACACCAAGTCCCGCGAGGACCTGTCTCTTGCTAGCTCATTACAACTTGAGAGTGAGATTAGAAGGAATAAAATCAAGAACAAGAGCATGAGTACTTGTCTATAACTCAAATCAAGAATACTCTCGCAAGGCACTAATTCTCTCTAGCTCAAATAACTTGTTTTGGCACATGGAGGCTATTGAATGTGTGGGAGTTGTTGCACTTGTTATAGCAATGTTTGGCGTTACTCTTGTGTCTTCAATGTGCTGGTTGGGGTGTATTTATAGTCCCCAACAACCCATATAGATGTTAGAGTTGAATAGGCAAAACATCAACTTTCTGCTTGTGCACCGGACCTTGAACAGTACCGGTTCAGTGCACACCGAACCCCTGTTAGACTGCCGAAGCATGTTACGATTTTGATAGGTGGCTGACACTGTGCATGGTCCAGTGCGCCATCGAACCCTGCCACATCAGTACCATGTCGGAGTAGCTGTTGAAGTTGAATCTTCTTGTTGAACGATCAAACGGGTTCGATGCACACCAAACTCATCCTGGCTGCCCTTCTCCGAAGTGTCCAAATTACACCCTCTCTATATAAACGGTCCGATGCACACCAGACTAGTCCGAATGACCAAGTCACCTAAAGTTTGTTTTACAGCTTCTCTAGGTAACAATCCAGTGCACACCGGACCCATCCGGTGACCCACTAAACAGACTTCCTAAGTCAATTTTGCACATATGTTATCAGATTGAATTTGACTGGCCTGAAGAGTCTCCCTATGACTTAGAAAAACATGTCTAGAATAATTAAATTCTCTAACTTATATTCCTGTTTTGGCTCAAACTAGCTCCAAAAGAGTGAAATGTTGAAACTAAGCTATCCAAGATGAGTCAAATAAGTTCCTATGGGTATTTAGAACTTCTCGAAAGTATAGAACTAGTGCTAGCTCATCTATTCCAAGTTTTACCCCTTTTTGGTTGAATTTGAGCTAATTCTAACTTAGAAACTGGATTGTTGAACTTATGAACCTATGAATCAAATACTAAGAAAACTAGTTAGTATGAATAGTTGTGATCGTCATCAAGCACCAAAATCAATACCAAGAGCACTTGACACTCATACACTCTACCACAACGTATTCTAATCATTTTAGTGAGATCCGAGCACCGTGCTGAGTTGTTCTTGTCATTATGTGAGAGTGTGCTCTTGTGATCTTCTTTCTTGTGTTGTGTGGCTGTGTTTGCTCTTATCTGTACTATTCTCTCTCTCTCTATTTGATGTACTTTGGAGCTATAACTCATTCTTTTGTGTATGTCTACAAGAGACTCTAACGTGGGGAGATTACTTGTGAGGGGATTATTATTGATATAAGGAAGATTGTGGCACTCAAGTTGATCATTGGACCACTTAATAGGTGTCGAGTGCAACAGGAGCGGATCTAGATAAAACAATCATTGGTGTCGTCTCCATTAAGTTATAGTATCATCAATTCATTTAAACACTAACAAGCATACATTTTAATGGAGATTACTAAAATCTATTGGTGTCACATGACATCGCAAAAAATGCCCTCGATCTACCCCTGGAGTGCAACACTTAGCCATTAGGACACCATAATATGGAGTAGGTAAGAATTTGAGGCATGACCGAAACACGAGAAAATCGCCATGTCTCTTGTGCTCCATTCTTTGCGATTGTTCTTCCTCTCTCTAAGTTCTTTCATTCACTTGCGATATTGCTCTAAGTTTATTTAACATCTTGTAAGAGCAATCAAGTGAAGAAAACTTCTCTCATCTTTCTCACTCCGACTTGATCGAGTTTTGCACTAACTTTGTATTTGGACCAAGTTTGTGTTTAAAGTTGTGTATTTTAGGCATCATCTATTCACTCACCTCTAGATGACTCTCATTCTGCATGGACCGAACATACTTGGGCAGATTAAAAGGCTTGACCCCTTATTCCCTATGTGAATTATCTGATTGGTGAAGTGATTTAGCAACTTAGGTGGGTGTACCAATGGGAGGAGCCTACATACTACCAAAATATCGGTGGATTTGTAGAGTACGACTTCTGCGTGGACCAAATAAACTTGGACATAGTATAAGGCGTAGTTGATGCGTAAGCAAGGTATGATGTTGCTCTCATCCAAGAAGTGTCATATAGCATACGATGAGTGGAATGCATACCCGTGGTAATGATTTTAACCGAATAGTGTATTGCAACTTTGATGTTATTTTTGAACTATGAAATCGTGACATGTAATGTATTTAAACCGCTAAATATTGTTATTGAACTTGTGATAACATTTGAATTTTTTTAAAATTTTTGTAAGTCTAATGTGTTTTATTTGACAAAAACAAGAGGTTTAGTTTCCTCCTCTCTGCTGTATCGGTTGAATAATCTACTGAAAACCGATCCAATTCAAAATTTGATTTGGATTAGAATTTAGCTGATTTCTACATGTTTTTACCGATTAATCGTGATTAAACGGAAATCGGCGGGGGCTGGTTTTTGAGGGGTTACCGGTTTGGTGCGTTTTCATTTCCCCGCCGCCTCCAGATCACGACTCTGTCCTTCCCAATTCTCAGGCAACCCCGTCGTCTTCCGCCATGGTAACGAACTCGCATCCGATTTCCCCAATACTTTCTTCGATTCTTTCCTGTTCCTCACCTTGGTTCGATCTGCCACGCCGGTGCAGATCCGGTTCATCCTGCTGCAGAACCGGCAGGGGAAAACACGGCTGGCCAAGTACTATGTCGCTCTCGAGGACTCCGAGAAGCACAAGGTTGAGTACGAGGTGAGCCTGCTGGACTGCTGGTGGAGAAGAAAGATTTGATCTTGATGCCGGATTCTGGTTCCGTCTTTGATTTGGGCGGTGCTGACTCCCTGTTGCTGTTTCTTGGCCTTGGTTGTGGTGAATCCAGGTGCATCGGCTCGTGGTCAACCGGGACCCCAAGTTCACCAACTTCGTCGAGGTGGGTGCTTCGAGCTCTTGATTTGGATTCCAGTTGTGCTTAGGGTATTTTGTCATGAGATTGGGGATATTGTTTGGAAGAAAGTGATAATTCATATCCTTATTCCGAGCTACAGAATAGCTCGCCTAGTTAATAAGTTCGTAAATTTTGTGTGTAGCCGTGTGATACATGATACACATAGATCACTGATCGAGATGGTCAAATGATTGATTAAAATGAGTGTATTTGCTTTTACCACTTATCATCGAGACTTGCTTAGTAATTTAAGTTTTGACGAAGAATCTCCCCATATTAGGCTGCTAACCAGGAACATCACCGTGGGTATGCACATGTCTAAACTCTAAAGTTTTACATGATACATTAACTTTTCGTAAACTACAAATAGATCCAAAGAACCCATGCTTGAAGCCTTGAATAGAAGATTGTTAATATCTAATGGAAACTTGAATTCATAATGCGTTCCCCACCTTTGAAACACTTGATTACATCATCACTAATCTTTGAAAAGAATTCTAGTCAGGGTTTCTATTTTATGCCTATCCTGTCTTTCTTTAGTGAGCCCAATTTAACTCTCATTCACTATGCATAGCTTTTAACTCAGTATAGTTGTACCAAATCGATACTTTTGTGTCAATTTTGCCAAACTTCAGTTAGAATCATTAAGTTCATGTTCTTGAACTTGTCAAAAGGCAAGACCAAATCTTGCCTTTTTGACAAGTTCAAGAACATGTTAAAAAAGATCAAATCTTGTTCACTGTTTATTTAGAAGATGTGAGTTAAGATGGAGATGTAAGTTAGAGTGTGAATATGTGGCAAATGATGATGTTTACTATCCATGAGGACATTGCATTCGTACCAATTTTTTTGCTGTCATCTATCTTCCTCTTGCTGCCCCTTTTTCATTCATACAAGTCTCCATACAACAGTAAAAACCCTATCAGTAATAAACTTCCAAAAACTAAGGATTAGATATTTAATATGACCATAAATTTCACTGTTTGTTCTAACTCTTGTAACTGATGTGGGATTTCTCATGCAGTTCCGCACGCACAAAGTTATATATAGGAGATATGCAGGACTTTTTTTCTCTATATGTGTGGACATCACCGACAACGAATTGGCATACTTGGAATGTATCCATCTGTTTGTTGAGATATTGGACCATTTCTTCAGCAATGTGTGTGAACTTGATTTAGTATTTAATTTCCACAAGGTAACTTTATGCTTCACTAGGCTAATCTAGCAATCTGCAATAATTCAATACTTTTTATCTTTTCACATCTTGTATTTAAACTTTAAAGAGCAGTTTCCAACTAAATATTCTCTTTATCAACATGTTCTTTGGTAACCAAATTTGCATATATTGAGCTGGTGTTAGTTGTTACTGTATTCTGGCTAAGACTTAAAAAAGACTGCTGGCATTGATTGTGTTAATCATGTACTCTGCCTGTCTCAATATAGAAGGCATAACTGTATTTTGTATATGTCCTAGAGTACAAGGCATACAAAATTGCGGCATTTACTGCACTTAGTGGACTCTTCAGCTCTTCATTGGCTGGATTCACGTGCATGCATGTTTACTTTCTTTCTCACAGTATTAAACTATTAATACACCATCTCGTACTTCTCTATCATGAAGCGTCAGGTCATCGAAAACAGGAATTAAACAATTTCTTGGTCTCTGTTTTGAAGGTAGTTGTGCCTTCTAAGTTAGGACAGAGGGAGTAATCTGTTATGCAGTTTAGATAACTGTATTGAAAAGGTTTGATTTGTCAACTGAAAGCTATTTAATATGTTAGAGTTAAACATTCTCTGAGCCTAAAATCATGCATATGTGCTAGCACCACTGCATTCTGCTAAGATGTTTAGGTGGCGTTTGGTTCACTTCTCGCTCAAGCCTAGCTCTAAGAGCCAGGGCCACTGGAGCCTGGCTCAAGACATACGCTCGTTATGCTCATATCTGCAAAGCCTGGCCCAAGATGCTTTGAGGATTGTGCAAGTCTGGCTCTGTAGCTTCATACATGTAACCGAACACATACCTCACACACACTAGCTCCTTGCACCCCACGATGCAAGCACTCACAGAACCAGGCAACCAAACACGTCCTTACTTGTTTGGTGTTACTTGTGTTTGTCATCTGACACTTATTATCGTGTTAGATACTTGTGCAGATGATAAAAGGGGCCACTGTAAAACTGCTAGCATTATAACTTTATAAGATGTTACTCCTGCATACATCATATCGCTGAGCTATTTGAACTAGTAAGGCTTTGGCCAGCAGATCATGCATATGGTTGTGTAAAGCACTGTTTAAAGAGTGGAGTTTGAAATGAGAGATAAAGATGAGTAATTTGCTGCAGATAGCCTAACAACTTTTTAATTATTTCCCCTTGATTTTGTCATGATTCTTTTATATGTTGTTATATAGTACCTTCTTGTTGTCAAATGGTATTTTTTTAAATATGTATTTTCACTGTGTTTTTGAGTTGTAGGGTCTTTAATAAACAATTATCTATGCATTGGGAGATTGCATGTATGATTACCAAAAGCCATTCTCTATATTGTCAAAACTCAAACTGTATTTGCATTAGATACTTGGAAAGAAAATTTCACAACATTCTATTTAGAACTTAATATTTCGAAATAAACATTGAAGTTCACTTTTTTGCTACATTCAGGACAGAATGTGACTGCTTTTGCTCTTTAATCTTTTGCCTTCCTTAAACCATACTAAAGTATCTAACTATCATTTGTGAATTTGCTTATTGATCTTTTGGCTATCTGCTGTAGGTTTACTTGATATTGGATGAGTTCATTCTTGCTGGAGAGCTTCAAGAAACAAGCAAAAGGGTATTGCTTTTCCCATCATAATAAAAATTTATTGTCATCTTTAAAGTTATTTGTATGAAAGAGCCTCTAGCCGAGTTGGTTAGGTGGTCTGAGCAGCACTCCTCAGATCCTAGGTTCGACTTCCCGTGGGAGCGAATTTTTAGGTTGTGGTTAAAAAAAATCCCCTCGTCTGTCCCACACCAAAGCTCTGTTTTCAAGTCGTCCGACTAATCGTGATTAGTCGCGATTAGTCAGGCTAGTCGGTTTAGGGTACTCGATTAGCACATCCGACCCGATCAGAGCACCTAATCGCCCTGGTCGTCCGACTAGTCGACGATTAGGGGCGATTAGTCGCTCGATCAGCCGATTCTGCGCGACTAGGGTTTAGGATCCTGAATTTTTGATTTCGTGGGCTTTTTTTTTGGCGGGCGGCCCGGCTACAGGGAGATGGAACGCCAGCGCCGTCTCTACTCTCTATAAAGCAGACGGTTCACATCTCCTACTTTCCTGGCATCTCGATCTCTTTTCTTATCTTCTTCTCTATTTTCCTACCAGCTCCTAGACTTCTCGTTCCAGAATCCAGACTTCACTAGTACACCGGCTGACCGGCGACCATCTGTGCGCGCTGTGCGGTTTTAGTTCCAGAATCCAGAGTTCCAGACTTCACCGGCCCAGATTTCTCGTCCAGACACGCGCGAACAACAGGTGGAAGGGGAGCTACAGGTGATGAATTTCAGTTGGATGAAGATCTTTAGGTAACTGGGTGGTAATGTGTGTTGTGTGGTATCTGGGACTGGTAGTATTAGTAACTAGTAGGTGTTTCTTTGCTGTTTTCAGTATTGCTGAATTCATGTCATGTTTACCCTATCCTTCATATATATTACATAGTTATATAATATAGTATAATAGTATATACTATATACATAGGTCTTGGATGAACAGGACGACTAGTAAACGACCAGGTCGACCAGAGGTCGATTAGTCGACCTAGTCGACGACTAATCGAGATTAGTCGCCTGGTCGTTCCCCCAGTTCGACTAGCTGGTCGAGCGACCAGAAAACATAGCACCAAAGCACACGTCTAAGGCTTGGCCCCGGTCGCGGTCGTTCTCACATGGACTACATGTGCCGCTGTGTATGTGTGGTGTAGGGGTTCAGGGGTTTTTTCGATCTACGTGAGAAGGTCTTTTTCTTAATATAATGCCGTGGGGGAGGTCTTACCCCGTAGGTCGAGTTTTTTTTATTTGTATTAAAAAATTGATGGAAGAATCCACTGTTTTCCCAGTATATGTTGTAACCGAATATACTTATAAAATCAGTTAATAATTTATTTTAGTGAAA
This sequence comes from Zea luxurians, assembly GCA_029449295.1. NCBI lineage: Eukaryota > Viridiplantae > Streptophyta > Magnoliopsida > Poales > Poaceae > Zea > Zea luxurians. The sequence continues at coordinate 146,096,326 of JAOPSE010000003.1, read as the reverse complement.
AGTCAGGTGCAATATAGGTGCTACTATGTTAGATAGTGTCACTACAACTTTTTGTTGACTGTATGAGTTCTAGAATGGTAAAAGAATTTCTTTCGTGCAACTATTCTACCTTAAATGAGATTAACTGAATATATCGATATTGCCAATCTGCAACTTACATACTTTATACTGCAAAACGTAGCATGTTCGTTTTTTTTTGCTGTACTTTAAAGTTGCATATTCATCCTCGTCACTTGTGTCTTTTTTCAGGCAATTATAGAGAGGATGGGCGAGCTTGAGAAGCTGGAATGAAAAGAAACAATGGTGTGGTGTACATTAGCATAGGTCCGGAGCTAGTTCTGCCCAATCGACAAATTACCTCCATATTTTTCACAATTCTTTGTACCTGTTGTGCATCATCTTTGCTTCACTTAAACCTTTCTCAAACCGTGAATCGGTGTATGTGTCTTTTTAACGTTTCCTGATGTTACTGAGGATTTTTGAACTGCATGCGAGGATTTTAGTTTGATGGCAAAGCGAAAGATCCGCAGCATGAAGAAAGGGATATGCGTCTGTATGCTGATTTGATGTGTTTCTGACCAATCTCCCTATCTACGATGTTGCTGATAGGCCTGAAGTTCTCGCTGATAATTGGGCTGGACCGACCTGTGAGGGCCGAAGGTCCTTTGGGCTTTTGAGTAGGCCGAGCTGACCGGTGTAACAGCATTTCTTTCTCGTTTCTTGCTTGCTTCTTAATGCGTCTTTATCTTTGTTTGCAACAAAAACTATCAAATTTTAAGTTGTGCTAAAAAATCACCAAAGTTAACGGGCAGAGTCAGGCGTTGAATCTCCCGCACCCTATGGACTGACTAATTTGTATTCGTACATGCACGCGTTGGTTTGTTTAAGAATTGGAAGATAATTCATGTGACTACGAAACGTGCAGCTGTATTGTGTGACATCGGTTTCGCTTTCCAAAAAAAAATCTTTTAAGAATTTCGAACTTATCACTGGGCGTAGCGTATATATAGCCAAGCGTATCTTCTTTTTTTGGGGGGGGGGGGGGGGGGGGGGGGTATATAGCCAAGCGTATCTTTGCTGTCCGATGTGATGTTTATTTTTATGACGATTCTAGTTGTATATCTCCTGATGACTTATTTGGATGCACCTCTATCCACTTTAATCCACGTGTACCTGAAGTTGATTAAGATAGAAATTAATATAAGGTCGATCTTAATCTACTTTAACACATAAAGATTAGTCTACTTCAAAGTCTTCTTTGGCGAGGGTGTTCACAGGTGTCTCTTTTTTGTGTTGTTTTCCAATGCAATTTTTAAGATTCGGCAAACGGTGAATGTTTAAAGACGACAACCGAGTTGATGTTTGATGTACTTTTATCTTTTTAGGTTATTTTATACAGTTCATATTTTATATTAACCTTTATTTTTCTTAGTATATATAAGATGCACTCCACTTTTCTGAGTTTTAGAGAGAGAGATGAGAGATGAGAGAGAGATAGATGAGGGGAGAGAGAGAGAGAGAGAGAGAGAGAGATGGTTATCCTGTTGCTGCGTGGCAGTCTAGCAGATGTGGAATAAAGATAACGGAACAGAGCACTAGCAACTATACAGGGCCACCTACATACGTAACTACGCTTTGAAGGCAAAGTACACTTATGCTTTAAACTGTTCCAACTAACCGAATCTAACATCCCTCTCGAATCAAAGCACACAAATTAATTAAATATGGTCCAAACATTAATCCCAGTTGGTTTATTGTAGAGGATGGTGTTAATGTGTCTTAACGCCAAGGAAACGATTACACACACAACACAAAAGGTTTCCAGTTTGTTACCTCCCTTGCAAGTAACACACCACGTAACTCAACAAACCCTAGCCACATGTATTTGCTATGTATATAGTATATACAAAAGGATGGACGAAAATTGCAATTTCGTGCCGCACATTTCTGATGATTTTTTTTTCGAAGAATTTTGTGCACGGATTTGCTATGCTTTCGAGTTCTGATATGGGGCCCTTTTTCTTTGGCGACGATTTTCATCCACAGATCATATACCTAAGGATACGCCATATATACCTTCCTAACTTGATAAGGTACATTAATAATGTGTACGCATACCGATGCCATCCATCTTTTTGGTGACAAAACAAACACGCAACGTAATATCTGTAAACCACAAAACAGTCCCACTCCGCTACAAAAGTCTAAGCTTTATTTTCATTTTGTTCGATCAGTACCCTTATAAATATTGAGAATTGTCTAATTAAATCATTCAAACTACTTAATAATATAAGGTGTGAACATTAATTCGAGCCACGAGGATTGATGGCGATTTTTTTTTTGCAAATTTAAATACCATAGACATACTGTTGGGAGCTTATCTTGATGCGATCCTCAAAATCACCTTACCTTCATCGTGAAGAAATGAATTTCAGACATATAACAAAGAATGACTGAAGACAACCTTCGGACGAAGCATCCTACGAAGAAGCTTCATCAAAACATAAGAGCGGCGAAGAAGCAAGTTGTTAGCTTCGGCGACTAATGGGCTTCCTGTGCGAAGCAATGAAGTCGAAGGGGAAGAAACTGAAGACTTGTGCAGCAAGAACGAAAAAGGAAAAGAGAACGATGTCCTTGTAATATTTGTAAACCATATGTGTAACCATGTGGCATACTTGTAATTTCATACGAAGCTGTAACTCTCTCCAATAATTAGGTGAGCAGTGTCATGCATAAAGTTACCTTTTTGAGGGCCCAAAGCTCCGTTTCTATTAGCCTTCGAAGTATCTTCGAGCTGTCTCATGCTTCGTTCTTCATTGCACTTATATAGATATTGTTGATTCGTCTCCGTTTCTCTTAGCCTTCGAAGTATCTTCGAGCTGTCTCATGCTTCGCTCTTCATTGCACTTATATAGATATTGTTGATTCGTCTACATCCCCTCTTAACACCTCCTCCCCTAAATTACCCTTTGACGAAAAGATAATCAGAAGGGAGAAGGTCGAAATCTTCTAATTTGTGTTCCCTTATTTTTGATACCATGTAGCAATCAAAAGCAAGTAACCAACATTGGCGCTCACCTCCAGTGATCTCACGACCACACCAAACTACATCATGCCACCGAAGAAGACAATGGCAACTGGTGCTATCCTCATGTCCCTGGATACTAACCAAGGAGACGAAGCTCTCCTTCGGGAAGCCAGGATGCAGAAGAAGAAGGCTATCAGCCCCGAGCCACAAGATGGTGAACTTGATCGGGAGATCAATAATCTCGAAGCAATCCACAAACAAGTGAAGAAGCACAGGGAAAAGATGCTCCGTCTTTCTGAGCTGTAGAAGAAGATTGATGAAGCAACTGAAGAGATGCACAACATCAAATCGCATGAGAACTAGTACAATTACAAAGACCTCTGTCACGAGGGTCACAACTTTGACAACCTCCGTTCGGAGGCGTACAACTTCCAAGACTTCCTGTATGACGAAGATTCCATGCTCACTCCAGAATTGCAAGCCACACCTTGGCCACCAATATACATACCCCCTACACTGCCCATGTACGATGGTCTATCTAACCTGAAGCAATTCCTGATGAGCTACGAAGCCACTATATCCTCCTATGGTGGCAACTCAGCAGTCATGACAAAGTCATTTGTCATGTGGTTAGAAATGTAGCTCAAACCTAGTATTCATCACTTCGGCCAAGAACTGTTACTTCATGGCAGAAGTTAAAGGACATGCTTCTTACTAGCTTTTAGGGTTTCCAGTCCAAACCTGTCACTGCCCAAGCATTATTCCAGTGCGCGCAGGACTCGGATGAATACCTTTAGTCATTTGTTCGAAGGTTCCTCCATCTTCAGGCTCAAGCGCCAGTAGGCTAGGATGACATTGTCATTGAAGCTATGGTCAAGGAACTTAGGCTAGGACCTACAGTTCAATATTTTGCTAAGAAGCCCCCTAACTCCCTTGAGAAGCTACTACAAAAAATGGATGAATACATAAGAGCTGATAATGACTTCCGCCAGAGGAAGGAAGAGATCAACCAATACACCAAAGTAGCCTGGGGCTTCGGAGATAGATTCCAACATAGATACGTTTGAAGAATTCATAACCCAACACAAAGCGAAGAAAAACCAGCCTAGTCTCAAGGGCAGTCAGGCCAACAATAGACAAGCTCTCAGCAGCAACCCTCTCACAGCACGTTTCGCCCGCCAGCTCTGAGAGGGGGAAGGGAAGGCTGAAGCTTGGTGGCAGGTTCAATACCTCCCAAGAAAACCATTTTGTTTGTTCAGTGGTGAGGATAAAGGCCACACAACAAGAATCTGTCACCACACCATCAACAAGCAAAAAGAAAATTGGCTCGTTAGCTGCTTAGTCTTCTCATCCAAAGGAGGTGTTCAGTACATCTTCATACTATTCACCTTATGTTCCAAAATATGTCTAGCCTCAACCACATGAGCCTAGGCTGCATCAACCTTCGGCCTCAAATGCTTCGAGCAACCCTGTGATGAGCCATGGTCGCCATCAGCTTTCTTCATCCCAGGACAACGTCCTTATGATCAGGTCCTCGCTAGCCACCCTAAGGTCCCAGCGCAAGACATGCAACAATGGGATAGAAGGGAGGGTTCCAAAGCTCGCACTGTCAACAACATGGTCCTAGAGACGAAGCACATATATTGAGGTCCTAATGGGTTGGCTAAGTAGACCCAAAGTTACGAACATATACTTTTGCACACTATTACAATTACTTGCAAACTTTTTTCTACAATTCCATGTAATAATGTGCAAGCACCTTTGAGTGCAATGGCAGAAAGCGTCACAATAAAACTTCATATGAAAAATGAAAAAAAACTCCAAAGTTGTTCCTAAGGGAATGAAGAGCTCAAGTATGATCACCTAGTAAAGGTGAAAAAGCTTGGAAGTTGTTGCTAAGGGAATGCAGAGCTCAAGTCTGATCACCTAGTAAAGGTGAAAAAGCTTCAAAGTCGTTCCTAACGGAATGCAGAGCTCAAGTCTGATCACCTAGTAAAGGTGAAAAATCTTTGAAGTCATTCATAAGGGAATGCAGATCATGACTACGAAGAGTATCACCTTTGTAACGAGTGAAAAGAAGGGAATACATTTTTCGTCTTCGATTCAAAGAAACAAGTAAAAAGTTTCACATATCACAAAGGCAAAGAAATCAGTAAACCAAAGTGAGGATGTTTTATATTATAGTACAGATGCCAAAAAGCTTCGAGTGTTCATGCTCTTTGCATCACAAATATTTTAATAAACAAAGTTTTTCAAATGATCACTGCCCTTGCATCACTTCGTCGTAAATATCTTCACAAATTTTCCAGACAACATCATTTGCAACTTTCTTCGCTACTTCGGTTTCGGCTTCAGTCTGCTGGACTTCAATTATAGCCTGCGAAGTGGAAACTTCCCAGTAAAAAGTTAGAGAAAAATCACCAGCATGCGCACAGAGTAGTTCAGAGAAGCATAGAAAACCAAAGCACCTTCGGCTTCCTTGGGTTGCAGTTTTTTTCCTGATAGTCGTGACCTTTTCAGTCGTCGTTTGAGCCTGCAGTAAGCTGGACATTAGGAGGGGTGCATTCTTCGCAAAGGTAGAACGAAGGTAACTAGATACAAACCTTCTCCTGTTTTCATTGACTCTTTAATACAAATTACTTTTCCACCCTTCAACCATATATCGGATAAAAATTTCTTTCCCCACTCAGAAGCTTCGATAGTTGACCTTCTAACACTGTCCATAGAAACTTCGAAGCCTAGATTGGTACAAGTCTTCATGTGGCTTTTATTAAAACTGAAGCGGTGCTTCGGGCTCCTATCCATGCGCAGTAATCCTCTCGTGATGAGAGAATGCCTTTATACACACGAACTTCACTAAGAATCCATCGCATCACTCCAACAATATCTCCATCTATGAAATTTCTTGCTTGGGACTTCGTTCCAATAGAGAAGGTCCTCTCTAGCTCGTTGCAGCATCTTTTGGCTAGAGTAAAGCAATTACTTTTCAAATTTCAAATATTCTCACAAAGCTGGCTCAGGTGATCTCTTTCAGCTATAAGGTCTTCAGCTTTCGATTGAGCAAGTTGTAAGTTGACAACTGCTTTGATAGATGCTTGCCGTATTTTATCAGTTTCCACCTCGCACTCTTCCTTTACCCGCCTCATTTCAGTTTCGAGCGATGCAAGACGGTTATCTTTTTCCAGATTTAAAACTTTGAACTCTGAGAATTAATGTAATACCCAAATTGTGGATAATAAAAGTGAAGGGAGCATGTTATCTAAATGAATATATGTCCCTTTATCTGTTAAGAATATGAGTGCTCATGTTTAAAGTAACCAAGCCAATGTATAAAATAAACATATGATGTTGCATCATGCTGGTTTTTCCTTGTGTGCGCACTTAATTGGAAAGTTTAACCCTGAGATTTGAGATTTAATGAATTTGAAAAGTTGAAGAGGAAATTAAAATCTAGGTAGAAAATTCTAAAAAAGTCAATTACCCTTTCCGTAATTAAATAATAGGGAGAAAGATAAATAATATAAATGCAAACATTAAGAGTTATATTCATATTGGGATTTTAGTGTGTATTTGAAATATGAAGTTCAAAACTAGAATTTAAATTTAGTTTGAATATTTGAAATTAGAATATAAAAGAAAATAATGGAAAAGAAAAAGAAAAAAGAGAATCACCTGTATTGGGCCAAGGTCCTCGTTTCTGGCCCACTCAGCCTTTACACTCGCGCGGCCCAGCTGCGGCTCGTGCAGCCTGGCACCGATAGGCCAGACCCACGTGTCAGCCGCACACCCCCTGCACATGTGCTCCTTCCTAGTCACTCACTGGTGGGCTCCACTTGCCGTGCACATTCACCATCACCGTTGCATGGGGCCCAGGCGTCAACCCGCCTTCTCCGCCATGGCCGTTGCAACAGTGACTAGCTCCCATAACCGCCGATCGTGACAGCTATCCTCCTTCTCCCCTGTGTTTTGTGGCCTCAACCTTAATAAACACACAGCCTAACCGCCCCACCTTCGCGGGTAACCCAGAGATTGAGCTAGCGTCGTGTGCCATGGGAGAGAGAGGGGGGAACCAGGTCACCGTTGGCATCCTGTTATCGCGCCACCGCTCAGAGTTGTAGAAGAGGTCGAGGGCCATCACTAGAGCATCCCAAACACATGTGTGGTGGTTGTGGGCATCAGTGTTGGAGAGTCACCTGGGAAATTCTCATCGGAGATCTCGCACCAGCGCCAAGCTGAAGTCCACCGTGGGTCGAACTCCCACGCGCATCATCCTCGGTGAGTACCGACTCTCCTATCTTCAATTGATCCACACTACGTGTTTCACCATTTGGTCAGGGTTGTAGGACGTTAAATCGGGAAATCCCCATGGTCGGCAATGGCGCCGCCGTGGGGGCAATCCCGCCGTCGTGCCCAAAACGCGGGTCGGGGTGGCGATTTCTGGCCCTGGATCTATGCGTGGACGAGCGAGATTAGAAGTCGGATAACGGTTCATCCTAGTTAATGTCACCCGTTTGATCCAGATCGGATGGTGCCAAGACTGATGGGGTAGTTGCCGTCGTTCTCGCGATTAATGGGCAGAGCAGGGTTAGGAGTCTGGATCTAGTTAGGTCCGTTGATGGTTGATCCGATGGCTATGATCTGCTGATACCCGTTCGCTGTGTTTATTTTGCATTAGAGCCCCTGATGAATTAGCTAATCAACCTGCCATCCTCAACCATTAGGAAATAGTTTAAACTAGGTCCTGAAATTTACAAGTTAGACCCTGGATTTCAAAGAAATAGTGTCTGCAACCCATAAATCTTTGGATATTAATAAAACTAATTCGAAAATTGTTTTTTTATTGCCAAAGTAATTTTTAGGGTTTAGGTCACCCTAGATTGGTCATCTTTATACCTTGTTTACCACTGAACTTTTTGGGTAGTATCTGCTATTGCTATATGTGGTTTTAGGTGTTAAGATACTTATTATTCATGATCATGTTCTCTACTGTTATTAAATTAATTACTGTTCTTGATAAGACCAGTATGTTAATTGGAACATGGAGCTTAACTTGAGATAACCGTGCTACCATAAGGGTGGAATGGGACGCCCTTGGCTAGGGCGGTAGGGGAGTTGTTGGTGTAGGGAGGTTCTCGGGTTGATCACGCTACGATGACTTTTTAGACGAGGGATTCCTATATCACTCTACTCAGAAACCGTAGCAGGTTTTCTGAAGCTAATGGAACTTTGTAAAGGCCTCGTAGTGTTATCCTACCTCATCTCCTCGGTAGAGATGAATGTGACTTCTAGACCCCTTGGAAAATGAGTAGCATGACTTGTGGGTAAAGGGTACAACCTCTGTAGAGTGTAAAACTGGTATACTAGTCATGCTCGCGGTCATGAGCAGCTCAGGACTCTCGCATGATTAACATATGGAATTAAACTTAATTTGTCATATGCATCGTATTGTGGTTTTATTATTAATTTTGATCTATTATTACTTTGGGTTGGTATACACTTACATTTAGTAACTCCTAATAAAATTTGACCAACTTATTAAAAGCAATGCTCAGCTTTAACCATTATTTGTTGATCAACCTTACACTTCAAATGAGCTCCCACCTTTGGTGAGTTCATGCACATTATTCCCCACACTTGTTGAGCTATGAACTTTTGTGAGCTCACCCTTGCGATATATAAACCCACCCACAAGTGAAGAGCAGGTAACCCAAGGGGAGGACTACTATGAAGAGTTTGATGAAGTCTAGGTGGCGTCTCCTAGTCAGCTTAATGGGGCTAAGGAAATAAAATTAGTTCGCTTATTTGTTATCATTTATTTTTAAGACACTTTTGCTATGTAATAATGTTTGTGAAATTTATCTCTATACACTTGGTCATTATATGTGTTGTTCTTCTTTGGCGCACATATGAGACACACCCGGGTTTACCCCTTAAATCCGGGTGTGACATTTTACTGCTCAATGTCTCCTTGAGCTTTAGAGCTTCATTCTTCTCTTCGGTCAAAGACTAAACTTCACTTTGGATTTCAATGAAGTCCTCCAAAATTTTAAAAGTCTTCTCTTTTTCCTCGCAATCGAAGCGAAGTCCAGACACCTTGAAACGAAGCTTCAAAAGTTCCTTCTAAGCATCTTCACCTTTAATGTTTCTTCTATTTTTCAGTGGCTTGCTCAAGATCAGACCCTGTGAAGTCAAAATAAAATTAACCAAGTCATACAATATTCTAACGATCCGAAGCGGCAAAAAATCATACAAGTCACACCTTCAAATGCATATAGGCTAAGTAGTCTGAAAACTTCTCGGAGGGCATAGTCGATAGTATGGCTTCTAGCTTCGGAAAACCTATGTTGTCCGCCATATAGAGGCATACTTCGGCCTCCAAGTATCCGGTTAGCAGCATAAGTAGTCATCTGGACCTCCCCCGAAGATTGTAGACCCCGAAGGGTATCCAAGTTGTTCCGTGAAGCTAATAGCTTTAGCCAACTTTTTGGCACCCATAGTTTTCCCAGTAGAATGGTGAACCCTATAGTGTTGTCCTCCAAACTCTTGATCAAAAGGCCCTTCTCCTAGTGGCATGTCATCTTCAATAGCTTTTATGGCCTCCTCATTTTCTACGGGCCCTTTCCCCTTGCCACCTTCCATGCAGGCTTCATAGAATCAGTTTTCTCCATAGTCATCCTAACTACCAAAGGTATCACCATTGGGGGCGCTGCTTGGACCTTCGGGCTTGACATCACCACAACTGCAGTAGGCGGCATAATATCCTTGGTCACCACAACTGTTACAGCAGTATCCCTATCTTTTGTGCCGTCGTCTTCATCATCATAAAAAAACGAGCTCATCACTGGAGCTATGTGTTCTTATTCACTGCTCAGGCAAAGTTCCAAAGTAGTGGTTTCCTCTATTTCCAAAGCTTTGCTAGCAAGGAAGGCTCCTCAATAACGGGTAGCTCCATGGTCTCAGGCGTAGCCTGCAAAAGTTAAAAACAACTAAGTCAATAGAATCATGTTAGGCTAAATAATAGAATTCAAAATGCATTGTACCAGTATCTCTTCCAATGCTTCGGAAGTCACCGCCTTAGGTTTTTTATTTGAGAGTTTGTGGTGCTTTGTCGTCACCTTCGTCAGTTGCTTTTTCCTCTTCCTCGTCTACTAAACCGCACGAGGATAGTCAGTGTAAAAGAAACCGATGGCATCCAAAACACGATTCAATTGATGTTTCTTTCACGTTGCGAAGGCCCTATGCAATGCTTTGATCTCTGGTTTGCTATAGTTGGCAAGAATCTCATTGCACTTCACTTCGATAGAATATAGCCACTCATCGCAAGGCTCTCTAAACTCATCCTCAAACTTATATTTATAACAAAGTCTAACCAGTCCAAGCTCCACATCCGAAGCATCCTTCTCGATCATCTTCGACGTCTCCCACTCATCCCTTAATCTCCATGTTTTAAATGCTAATTACTACTGAACAAGATCTCTTGTTCCATTATGTGTGCAGATAGCATTAAAAGCAACTATAGGCGTCTAAGCTTCGAAATTGATATAGTAGATCAGTCTCTTGTACTTGAAGCATGTATGGATGGGAGTTTGAATAGATCCCATAATACCACCCTCTATTTCAAAACATTCTTCTTATAAAACCACACATTTGCTCATTCGTTTGGTCACTTGCTTTGGTACGCAAGAGCCAGAAACATAGCGCCTTTTTGGTAAGCAAAATTATAGCAGCTGAAGTTGTTATGAAGACCCCTAGTTGCCTTCATCTGGTAGTGTAGCTCATGAATCTAGCAAAAAGATTCGGCATTGAGTTCAACGCCTTGGCTTCGAACAACCTAGATAAAAATTCCTAGCCGTACTATAGCGTTCGAAGTAAGCTAGTGAACATATATATTAAACCTTTTCAAAACAACAACTATCATCATGTGTAAAGGAAATCTAAGACTAGCCTTTAGAAAGCTTCGGAAAACAACAACTTTGTCTTCTTTAGGCTTCGGTACTAAGTCATCGCCCCCTAGTCGAACCCATTCAACATTGTCAATGTAATCAAACCTAGTGAGTAGCTCAATGTGTCCTCCTTTAACCTTTGACTTTTTGAAGTCTACATGACTTGGCTTTGTAGGACGGATGATGGTATCGTCCTCCTCAATATCAATATCATCACTTTCCTCACCCAATCCTTTAGACGGGTCCATAGTAGCATCTTCGGCTTGAGAAGCAGTGGCTTCTACTATCATGATCAAGTTTTTGAGTTTAGACTCAGGGACATCCAAAGATAGCACCAAAGATAGCTCGGTGGCAGATTGTCTCCAGCCATTTCTAAGAAATAAATACTTGTTTCATGTTGGATAAGGCTGGTTCAAAGGCGGAAAAAAATGCTCGGAGCAAGCTTTGAAGGCAGAGAAAATTATCGTAAGCAATGAGTGCAAATAGCAAATGTCGAGCCAATGCCAACGGGCGCCGTTCCTTTTATATGAGCCACTTTTAAAATTTAAACATTACACTCACTAAATAGTTGGCCCCACTGATTAGAGTGGTCCAAAAGTAACCTTTCATAACTACCTTTGGGAAGGTGTTTTTCGGACCTTTGGCACAAGGCCTCCAAATTGTGTTTTTGCGATATAAGCTCGTTATGAAGAAATGAAATCATTCTGCAAAAGGTTACTGTTGGGAGCCTACCTTGCAAAAGATCCTCAAAATCACCTTACCTTTATCGTGAAGAAATGAATTTCAGGCATGTAACAAAGAATGGCTAAAGACGATCTTCGGGCGAAGCAACCTGCGAAGAAGCTTCAGCAAAACACAAGAGCGGCAAAGAAGCAGGCCGAGGCTGTTAGCTTTGGCGACTAATGGGCTTCGTGTGTGATGCAACGAAGGGGAAGAAATCAATGACTTTTGAAGCAATAAATAAAAAGGAAAAGGCAATGACACCCTTGTAATATTTGTAAACCATGTGTGTAAACCTTATGGGTATACTTGTAATTTCATACGAAGTTGTACCTCTCCCCTATAAATAGGTGAACAGTGCCATGCATAAAGTTACCTTTTTGAGGTCCCAAAGCTTCATTTCTCTTAGCCTTTGAAGTATCTTTGAGCTTTCTCACATGTAAAAGCAAAAGGTACGCTTGTAAATCTATATCATATGAAGAAAGATGGAATGAAAAATGCTAAGTCATACGAGATGAGTAACATGCTTCGTTCTTCATTGTACTTATATACATATTGTTGCTTCGCTTGCATCCCCTTTTAACACCTTCTCCCCTAAATTACCCTTCAAAGAAAAGGTAATCAGAAGCGAGAAGGTCTCAATCTTCAAACTTATGTTGCCTTATTTTTGATACCATGTAGCAATCAAAAGTAAGTTACCTAGACATATAGTTTATTATTAAAATATTCTACCCAACAACGTGCCAAAATGTTTAAGCTATAGTTTTCAAATTATATCTAAAAGAATCTAGGCCCTAGTTTATTTTTGGTTATTAATCACAACATAAGATTAGTGGCAAATATGTGTTTTGCAGAAACAAGGTAAGTCAGGTCACAATAGTGCATGATGATTGGGGTTTTGAGGTACTCATGTCCTTGTTAATGAAGATCAATAGTTAATTTTTAAAGGAACGTTTGAAGAGGTTAAGGATCAAGTAGTTCTAAGTGTCAATGAAGCTGTTGGACATTTACAATAGTGATAGAACATTTAGTTTCTTTAGCCATACTATAAAGAGGGGCATGGGATAAGTAACTTGTCCTATGTGAGTCTAGTTAGGTATGATAGTAAACACTTGTGAAAACTAATGCTACAAAACCTAAGAGAGACCACAAAAGTATGAAAGACAACCCAAATTGAAAAGTGATTGAAACAAGTGAGTTGGACAATCTAAAGTAACACAAGATGTATCTGGTGCTTCATTGGATAAAACACCATACATGAGAGTGCACTGTAGTGTTTCACATTTACACCAATGTGTACGATGTGCGCTAGGTATGATGCACCAGATAGAGTAAACCATAGAGCTTGCATGAGTGCTCCTAGACACTTTATACTCATCGGTGTGTACGGTGTACCGTTGGACAAAGCATTAGATATGGTACTTAGATAACATGTAAATTGTTTTAGAGAGGTCAAGTACTAACTGGATGTGCCATCAAAGAAGGTACTTATAGAGACCTGCAACCATGCATTTGAAGAATGTACTCACTAAAAGTGTCCACTGTGGCACCGATGTTGGTACCAGATGTTACATACAGTAATGGATAGTTTAAAAACTAGTTGTTAGAGGCACCAACATGTCTAGTGTTGTGAGAAAGGGAGGACGATACATGTCAAGTGCCCTAAAAAATGTTGAGTGGGGATGTAACAACTAGTTTCACCCCTTAGGGCTATTTATACCCCCAATTTATCTTCTTAAGGTGTCTTGCCCCTTCCAATAGCTTGAGCACCCACTTGAGAGTGAAGATGACCCTTCACATAGTGAGGAGATTAGAGAAGAGGTAATCATGTGGCTAATGACTTTATTAGTGTATATAGAGTGACTTGTTTGCAACCACCACCCTCAATATCCTTGGCAAGGTCAAATGCGAGTCTAGTGCTTGTTACTCTTGGTGACCAGCATCACCTAGACGACTAGGTGGCGATTGGGAGTGTGGTGATTGCCTAAAGAGTTTATGAGTGACCCGACTTGAGACTTATGTACAATTGTGAGCAGTTCACCGTACCGAATAAGTGAAGAACTAGGTCATAGAGAGTGATTGGTCCTTGCGCAGACCAAGGGGGAGTGACACCCTTGCATGGGTGCTCTAATAAGGATTAGTGGGGAGTGACGACTCTCTAAGACCTCGGTAAAACATCAAGGAATATTCTAGCCATTTTTTATAATACACATTTACATTCGAGAAATTTACTTTAAGCATTTACTTTCTTAAAATCACCATCCTAGTATAGGGTTGGAATCTAGGGTGCAAAACACTTTGTCACATATTAGGCACTTGGGTGAAATTGGGATTTAATTTAAATAAGAATTTTTAGAGAAGCACAATTCACCTCCTCTCGGGCATCTTGATCCTTTCAATTAGTATTGGAGCTCATGCTCATTAGTTTAGCTTTACAATTTTGAGTAAGGATGTCCAACGGGGATGGACTTCCTTCTGTCTTTAAGGGTGATGGTTTTTCTTAATGGAAAATTCGTATGGCTATAGACAATAGAGTCTTTAGATACACTGTGTAAGGAAAATAAACCTAGGCCATTGATAATTGTTATTTTGTGTTTGATGATCAACACAACCATTTGGACTAACATTATTTGCTATTGGCTTTGGATATAGTTCAAAGGATGCAACATGGACTTGGACGAAGGCAAAGAGGTGATCCAAAAGATCAACACCTCAATAAAAACATTAGAAAACTCATTGAACACCTACATGATAATGCAAGTCCAACAAACAAGATGAAATAACAATAGACAAAGACACATGAAGAATCAAATAAAAACATGACACTCAATAGCACCAAATATGTTCAGAGAAGCACCGGATAAAACACTAAATATGAGTGTTACTGTACTAAAGGAGCACTAAGATAGAGTACACTGGACATGTAGGAGTGTACCAAACATCATTGAAAGGATCACGATGCCCAAGAGGGCGGTGAATATGGCTTTTCTAAAAATTAACAACAATTAAACCCTAAGCAAGAGCCCAACTTCACCCAACAAATAGCAATAAGATAATACTTCTAGAAATACAACATTACTAAGACAATGCTTTAACTACTTGGTAAACAAATACACAAGGTAAATTGCTTGAATTTAAATGTGGAATGTAAAGCAAAGTTTAGAAGGCTCCTCCAATTTTTCCCGAGGCATCGAAGAGTCGGCACTCTTCCCTAGTCCTCGTTGGAGCACCCGCGTAAGAGTATCGCTCCCCCTTGGTTCTCACAAGAACCAAGTGCTCACTATGAGATGATCCTTCGCCACTCTGGCACGGTGGATCCCTCATGACCGCTTACAATCTCGAGCCGGGTCACCAACAAGTCCTCCAAGGTGATCACCGAGCTCCCAACGCCACCAAGTCGTCTAGGTGATGTCGATAACTAAGAGTAACAAGCCATAGACTTTCACTTGACCAAGAGAAGCCTAATGCATGTGGTGTGCGCTCTAGGTGGCTCTCGCTTGCACTAATGAGGTCCTAATGCGGGATTAAGATTTTCTAATCACCTCACTATGTTTTGTGGTGCTTGAAATGCTCTAGCAATGTATGGGAGTAAATGTGGGTAGCAAGACATTCAATATGGTGGGTGGAGGGGATATAAATAGCCCTCACCCACCAACTAGCCGTTACCAACCATGGCTACGCATGGGCGCACCAGACAATCCGGTGCGCCAACGGTAACTTCCAGCGACTAGTTCTAACAGCTAGCCATTGGGCAATTGGCACACCGGACAGTGAACAGTCACTGTCCGGTGCACACCGGACAGTCTGGTGTGCCGGCTATAATTCAATTTTCCGAACTCTTCGCTCTCGGGTTTCTGTGGGAGAAGAAGCACTTCCCTGGGCCAGCCTGGCCCCACTGTCAGAGGGCGCACCGGATAGTCCGGTGCCCTAAAGACAAAAACCCTAATTTTCTTTTTCCTTATGATTTTCAAATCAGTTTTCGTTCTAACTTGAGAGTGTGTTATAGAGTGACATCTAGCACTATATGTGAGTGTGAATATGCACCAACACTACACTAGAACTCTCTTGGTCAAACTACTCATCGACAACCCCTCTTTATAGTACGGCTAAAACAAAATAAAGGACCTAACTCTATACCCAGTGTCCGCAACTCTTTGACACTCGGAATACAAAGACCTTCATCTTTTGTTTCGTCGTTTCAGCCATCGCTAACAAGTTCTTATCTTAGGGATTGTTTTCACCATTGTAGTACATCTTTTTGTAATGCGACATAACTTACCATTTGTCTCTACAAAACAAATGTTAGTCACATATAATATCACGTTGTCCTTAATCACTAAAACCAACCAAGGACCTAGATGCTTTCAATAATACTAGATGAGGCACCATATATGACACTTAGAAATGTCTACAACATGTTCGGGAAGATCCATAAGGCCCCAGACATGTCTGATGTGCCACCTGAAAGGGAATTAGGCTTACACCTAGTCCCTAATTAATTTTGGTGGTTGAATTGCCCAACACAAATATTTGGACTAACTAGTTTGCTCGAGTGTATAAGTTATACAGGTGCCAAAGGTTCACACTTAGCCAATAAAAAGACCAAGTATTGGGTTCAACAAAAGAGCAAAGGGACAACCGAAGGCACCTCTGGTCTGGCGCACCGGACTGTCCGGTGTGCCACTGGACATGTCCGGTGCACCAGGGGACTCCAACTCAAACTCGTCACCTTCAGGAAAATCCAGAGGCAACTCCACTATAATTCACCGGACTGTCCGGTGTACACCGAACAGTGTCCGGTGCTCCAAGGAAGAGCGGCCTCACGAACTCGGCAGCGTCGGGAATTCACTTCGGCTGCTCCGCTATAATTCACCGGTCTGTCCGGTGTACACCGGACTGTCCGGTGTAACAGCGGGGCAACGGCTACTTCGTCGCCAACGGCTACCTGCAGGCGCAATTAATGCACACCAACGCGCGCAGAGGTCAGGCACGCCCATGCTGGCGCACCGGACACTCTACAGTACACGTCCGGTGCGCCACCGGACATCCAGGCGGGCCCAGCAGTCAGAGTTCCAACGGTCAGAACCCTAACGGTCGGGTGACGTGGCTGTCGCACCGGACATGTCCGGTGTGCACCGGACTGTCCGGTGCACCATACGACAGACAGCTTTCACCAACGGCTAGATTTTGGTTGGTGGCTATAAATACCACCCCAACCGGCCACTTCAGAGTGTGGGAGCCCAAGCAACATTCCAAGTCATCTAGTTGACATACTCAAGCCCTCCCAACCACATATATTCATTGATCCATCCTATACACAAGATTTAGACCACTACAACCAACACAAGTGCTACAAAAGAGAGAGCAAGCAAAAGAGAGCTACTCATTTGAGTTTAGCACTAGTGCCTTGTGAGATTCATCGAGAGATAGTGTGTGCTTCATCTTTGTGTTCATTTGCGCGTGGAGTTTTGACTCCCATTGAACTTCCTCCAAAGTTTTGGAGGCTTGTAAAAGCTAGCAAGAGACACCAAAGATTGTGGTGGTCCTTGTGGGATCGAGAGTGATCCTTGAGAAGAAGAAGAGCTCACCGATCCTTGTGTGATCGGGGGAGAGAGGGAAAGGGTTGAAAAAGACCCGTCCTTAAGTGGACTCCTCAACGGGGACTAGGCCTTCGAGGGCCGAACCTCGGTAAAACAAATCACCCGTGTCCATTGTGTTTATTGCTTGTGATTTGTTTGTTTTCCCTTGCTCTAAGTTTTCTTGCACCTTTATTTGCTAATATCATTTGGTGTTGCTTCAAGTTAAATTCCCATTTAGTGAAGCAACACGTTGCAAGAAAGAACTTGTCCTAGTGCTCTTCTCATCTAAGGCTTCTTGCTTTGTTATTCTATAACTTACTAGTTGTATTGATTTATCACTCCCGCATTATTTAGCAATACTCTTTTCAAGCAAGAACTTAGTTTCTATTCTTCGATATTTGTATATCTTGTTCTAACCAATAATCAAGGGATCTAGTTGGGGCATAAAGTTTTAATTTTCAGGTTTCGCCTATTCACCCCCCTCTAGGCGACTTTCAATTGGTATCAAAGCTAGGCACTTCATCTTGAGTCTAACAACTCGAAGTGATGGCTCATAGAAGATCCCAAAAGAACAAGAAGACCTAGGAGAACAAGGAGGTAACTCTTGAGATATTACTTTCCGATTGTTCTAATTATGATTCATGGTCTACTAGAGTGATAAATGCTTTTAGAGCGGTAGACCCACAATTAGAACAAATTTTAGACAAGAGTATTATTCCTCCTAACTATGCTAGGGAAAATGCCTCCAAAGAAGATTTAAGATGTATACGCTTAAACTATCTAGCTTATGACATCTTAAGTAAATCCCTTAGCAAAGAAGATTATCATGCCTTCATAATAAAATATGACAAACCCATTTGTGATATGCATGATATTTGGACTAGAATTAAAAGCAAATTTAATAAGTCCAAACATGATAGTTCATTCTGTGCTTCTACTTCCTTTGGTATTTGTGATACTAACCCTTGCAAGGAAGAAGAAGAAAATGAACGGTGGAGACCAAACGATGAATCCACCTCTCCAAAAGGTTTGTCTTCCCATTTCGATTCCCACATGTGTTGTGTGGCTAATGCAAATGATAGCGGAAGCACAAATGAGGATGAGGAGGAAGAAAGAAGCTTTGTGCAACTCTACGCTCGCCTGAGCCAAGAAGATAAGGCGGTCATGCTCAAGCTTCTAGAAAGAGAGAGAGAGCAAAGCGAAGCTCGTCAAAGGCTAGAAAATATTCTCTCCATGAAGATGCAACACTTTGACGAGTTAACTAAAGAACATGAGGAGCTAAAGTGCTCTCATGTTGATTTGGTCCAAAGGTATGAAACTGTTTCAATTGAGCATGATAACGCTTCACATTGTATCGCTCAATTAGTAAATAGGAATACCTTGCTTAAGGACCAAGTAGAAAAGCTAAAAGTTGAAAATTTAGCTTTTCGAGAAAAATATGATATGCTTCTATGTTCTCATGAAAATCTTATGGATGATGATATCATATTAAACATTGCTCATGAGGTTGTGATAGAAAACTTAAAATCCCAACAACCTCATTCGTGCACATGTATTCAAATTGATACTATATTACCATGTGCTAATGCTTGTTTGTCGACAAGCAAATCTTCCTTTGAGCTAGAATTTGCAGGAACAAATGATGATTCATATCAAAAGCTCAAAGAAGAAAATGAGAGGCTAAAGAAGAGCTTGACACAACAAAAAGGGAAATGCATTGCCCAACCTTCTCAAGATAACCGTGATCACATGGTGAAGATGCTTGAGAAGGGAACAACCGTGGTATGCTCTACGTCCCTTGAAGAAAATGTCAAGGATTTGAGGATTGCCAAGAGGAAGAAACAAAAGATGAAACTCAACACCTCCTCCAAAAGCCTCAACCATGCCTCCACAAAAGGTAACATCCAAGGTAGTGATCAAGCCACACTTCACATCAAGAGGTGTAGTGAATGCTTTGAAACGGGGTACTTGATTAGGTCATGTCCCTACATTAAAAATGGCTTGATTATTAACAAGGATGATGGACTTTGTTTTAAATGCTCCAAGAAGGGACACTTGCTTAGATCTTGTCCTCATTTAAAACAAAAAGGCATAGGGTTAGAAAAGAAAGTTTTTACTAACCATGTAGCAAGCAACAAACAAGGAAAGAAGAAAACTTCAAAACTTGAAAAACGCCTATGCTACACATGCCGAAAGAAGGGACATCAATGCAAGGATTGTCCCATTGGTAACAATTCCACTCCTAGATTGTCAATTAATTCTCATGTAACTAGGCAACCCAAAATTGCAACTTATGCTAGAAAGGTAATGAGTTTACCTAGTGCTAACACAAAGGACTTTTGGGTTCCTAGATCTTTGTTGACTAACCGTGATGGATCCATCAAGCGATGGGTACCAAAATATGCTTGACAAGCTTTGTAGGAGGAGATGATATGAAGTCTTTGGGGTGCTTGAGAGAGTTCATTCAATTCTTATCAACTCAAGCTATCAATATTTAATGATCTATATCCATGATTGACCCAAGGTTATTCTTCAAATTACTATGTCCTAGAACTCATATCATCTCGAGAAAGATATTGATGTTGTAGGAAATAAAAGAAGTTACATGTGCGAAAAATCAAGGACTACAACATGGAGGAAAGCCAAAGGATGGTAACACTTATCTTTTAAGTGCAAGTATTTTAGAATATCATTTCTTATGTGTCTTGTGTAGACACATAGGAAAATTGAAGCACTTCAAATATCTTTAAATTGATATTACCATTCTTTGAAGAATCTCCTCTCATATGGTAGATTGCACATTCATCATTTCCATACTATGGCAATCTACATGCTCTAATTTGTTGCAAGTTTATCATGGCATATTCTTCCTTTAATTATCTTGTTATTGCCATGATTCTAGATATAGAGAGATATTTCATGTTCTTAAAAGAATAAGGTGTCATGTAAGGAATTCAAATCCTTAGGACACTTGTAAAAGGAAAACTCTCTCTATAACTAGCATAGTGAGACTAATAATTATTATCTAAGTAACCCAAGTAGTCTCACTTGTAGAGAATAAGTTTCTCTTTGGAAGCGTGTAAAGAAAAATCAATCCAATGATTTATGTTGTTTTGCTTCTTGCCTATATTGGATATGATTCTTCTTCATTCATCGCTCTCCATGTTGTGAATTAGATTTATTTCCATAATCCTAAAGAACTTACTATGCTTGTTCCATAAGTTAAAATTAAGCATACTTCAAGGAATGATCTAGTTCATATTATAAAGTTTCCATGCTTTAGTAATCCACTTTTCATTCCTTATCAATAATGATTACAAAGAGGGAAACTAGTGCTTGTGTTGCTACTAACATTTCTCTTAAGTTCAATTATGAAAATCTACAAGAGAGAAAGTGCACAAGCCTTATGGGATGATCTTCACCCAAAGGAAGAAAGGCAAAAGCAAAGGTATGGGAACTCATCTTCTTAATTAAGTCTGGTTCCCATCTCAATGGGTATTTAATCTAAATTATCATATTCTACCCTTGTGAGGAATAGATTCTTTATTGGACCGAAATTAGCTAAGTGTGCATTCAATATCATTTTCATAAATGCGCTTGTCCATTAGAATCTAATTCATGCCTTTGCTATATCTATTCTCATATTGATGCGCTTCTAAGTCATGATAATAAATTCAATATGAAAAAGTAAAATTCCTTTGATTGATAAAAAATGATTAAAAAGGTGCTCATTCCTCTTTTCTGATAATGTGCACTAACGCTAAGGAATTTACTTCATGTCTATGTGACTCATGGATGATGAATTATGCTTATTTCCTATCTAAAAGAAATCATCCATCATTATATACTCCCTTGTATTACTAACATCCTTCTTGAGTATTTTCAATAAGTTTGAAAGGAAAAAGAAGCCACTGCAAAGGGAGGACTCTCAAATGAAAGAGGAGAACATCAACAACAACACCACCTACTTCTACGAAACAATCAATGGTGTGGTTGTGAGTATTCTAAACCCTTTCATATTGGGAATACTAGGCTCAAGTTGTTTATTACAAATTTAATAATCCTTGATCAAGATGTATAATGCTTCTCTCTATTTTGTCTTTAAAGTAAATGCATCCATTCAATTCATTCAAATACTTGATGCATATCTTTAGGGGGAGCCTCTTTTTATATCTTGATTATGTTGAGACTATTGCTTTATCTTAGTAATTTCATAGTCTCCTGCATGAGAATGAGTTTCTCATGAAGTATTTGCTGGATTCTCCTACCCTAAGCTTAATGCGTATGTTGTTCTTTTGATCACATCTATTATTTGATCAGTGAATGACTTCAATTAAACATTCATGCTTCTTAGTGCCGTATATTCTATTAATCAATATCTCTCTTGATGTGCACTAAGTTAAAAGGAGAATTCATGATACGTTTATGCAATTAATGATCCATTTGATATATGTTTACAATAACTTGGAAAAGGATTACTAGTTGTAGAACTCTCTCTTGTGCAAAATATTTCCATATATTGTCATTGAGTATATGTCTTAAGCATCTAAAGACTAAGGACAAAGCACAATAAAGAGAGCATCTCTATGTAAAGGTACAAAAAGGTAAAACTATTTCTCTTCATTTAAACTTGTACCTAAATCTTCCTTTTTATACATTCTTTGCATATCTTGTATAAAAGGAAGAGAAAGCATGTCCATGCATTATCTCTGCTTCATACCTAGTTTAAAATTCATTCCTGCTTTAGTGCATCTCTGGTAAAACTAGATGAAGTACTTTTATTGTCAAAGAGCTTAAAGCTTAACCTTGTAACGAGGATAAGCTACCTTTGTTCCAAAGGTGGATGGTCCTTAAGTCTCTTTGAAATCTTTAAGGGTAAATGCTTAAAATGTTTGCAACATGCTTTCATAAGTGCATAAATTGTCATGAGCATCACACTTATACTATGACACAATGCACTTCACATTCTGTATGATATAGATATGTTCTCATTAACCTTATCATGTGCAATTGGCATTTAAGGCCAAAATATGTGTTCCTCTCCATGCACATACTTCGGGGGAGAAATCTATGTTATATAGAACTATGATCATGCTTAATTTGATATATCCTCTTGATCATATCTCTTTTATATGCTATGACTAATGTGTTTTCAAGTGAATTTCAAACCAAGTCATAGGTACATTGAAAGGGAATTGGAGTCTTCGGCGAAGACAAAGCTTCCACTCTACTCTATCGGTATTATCTACCCTTCGCCATCACTCCACAATGTCTCTCCATATTTGGTATAATCTTCACTCATATATTTTATTTGCCAATAGTTAGGAAAAGGGCTTATATCTCACTCAAAGTATCCGTTTTTGGCGATTCATGCCAAAGTGGGAGAAAGTATGAGCCCAAAGCAAAAGGACCGTACCACCACCCTAATTTTAAAATTAATGGTTTTCAATTGGAAAATTTCAAATTGGTATCTCTTTGTGTTCTAAAGGGGGAGCAAGTAGTATTTTCAAAATTTGATGTCTTAAAACCCTCTTGAACGCTAAGAGGAGAATTTATTAAGGGGGAGTTTTGTTTTAGTCAAAGGAAAAGCATTTGAAACAAAGGGAGAAAATTTCAAATCTTGAAAATGCTTCTCAAAATCTTATTCATTTACCTTTGACTATTTTGCAAAAGGACTTTGAAAAGTATTTATAAAAAGAATTTGCAAAAAACAAAACTTGTGGTGCAAGCGTGGTCCAAAATGTTAAAAATAAAGAAACAATCCATGCATATCTAGTAAGTAACATTTATTGGCTCATTTCCAAGCAACCTTTGCACTTACATTATGCAAACTAGTTCATTTATGCACTTTTATATTTGCTTTGGTTTGTGTTGGCATCAATCACCAAAAAGGGGGAGATTGAAAGGGAATTAGGCTTACACCTAGTCCCTAATTAATTTTGGTGGTTGAATTGCCCAACACAAATATTTGGACTAACTAGTTTGCTCGAGTGTATAAGTTATACAGGTGCCAAAGGTTCACACTTAGCCAATAAAAAGACCAAGTATTGGGTTCAACAAAAGAGCAAAGGGAC
Source organism: Zea luxurians (assembly GCA_029449295.1). Lineage (NCBI taxonomy): Eukaryota > Viridiplantae > Streptophyta > Magnoliopsida > Poales > Poaceae > Zea > Zea luxurians. Next base: position 146,072,982 of record JAOPSE010000003.1, on the reverse strand, counting down.
AACCGAAGGCACCTCTAGTCTGGCGCACCGGACTGTCCGGTGTGCCACCAGACATGTCCGGTGCACCAAGGGACTCCAACTCAAACTCGTCACCTTCGGGAAAATCCAGAGGCAACTCCACTATAATTCACCGGACTGTCCGGTGTACACCGGACAGTGTCTGGTGCTCTAAGGAAGAGCGGCCTCACGAACTCGGCAGCGTCGGGAATTCACTTCGGCTGCTCCGCTATAATTCACCGGACTGTCCGGTGTACACCGGACTGTCCGGTGTAACAGCGGGGCAACGGCTACTTCGTCGCCAACGGCTACCTGCAGGCGCAATTAATGCACACCAACGCGCGCAGAGGTCAGGCACGCCCATGCTGGCGCACCGGACACTCTACAGTACACGTCCGGTGCGCCACCGGACATCCAGGCGGGCCCAGCAGTCAGAGTTCCAACGGTCAGAACCCTAACGGTCGGGTGACGTGGCTGTCGCACCGGACATGTCCGGTGTGCACCGGACTGTCCGGTGCACCATACGACAGACAACTTTCACCAACGGCTAGATTTTGGTTGGTGGCTATAAATACCACCCCAACCGGCCACTTCAGAGTGTGGGAGCCCAAGCAACATTCCAAGTCATCTAGTTGACATACTCAAGCCCTCCCAACCACATATATTCATTGATCCATCCTATACACAAGATTTAGACCACTACAACCAACACAAGTGCTACAAAAGAGAGAGCAAGCAAAAGAGAGCTACTCATTTGAGTTTAGCACTAGTGCCTTGTGAGATTCATCGAGAGATAGTGTGTGCTTCATCTTTGTGTTCATTTGCGCGTGGAGTTTTGACTCCCATTGAACTTCCTCCAAAGTTTTGGAGGCTTGTAAAAGCTAGCAAGAGACACCAAAGATTGTGGTGGTCCTTGTGGGATCGAGAGTGATCCTTGAGAAGAAGAAGAGCTCACCGATCCTTGTGTGATCGGGGGAGAGAGGGAAAGGGTTGAAAAAGACCCGTCCTTAAGTGGACTCCTCAACGGGGACTAGGCCTTCGAGGGCCGAACCTCGGTAAAACAAATCACCCGTGTCCATTGTGTTTATTGCTTGTGATTTGTTTGTTTTCCCTTGCTCTAAGTTTTCTTGCACCTTTATTTGCTAATATCATTTGGTGTTGCTTCAAGTTAAATTCCCATTTAGTGAAGCAACACGTTGCAAGAAAGAACTTGTCCTAGTGCTCTTCTCATCTAAGGCTTCTTGCTTTGTTATTCTATAACTTACTAGTTGTATTGATTTATCACTCCCGCATTATTTAGCAATACTCTTTTCAAGCAAGAACTTAGTTTCTATTCTCCGATATTTGTATATCTTGTTCTAACCACTAATCAAGGGATCTAGTTGGGGGATAAAGCTTTAATTTTCAGGTTTCGCCTATTCACCCCCCTCTAGGCGACTTTCACCACCAAATACACCATTAGATGTGGTACTCAAAGATGTTGAACATCAACCCAAGGGGGCTATAACACACTGAAATATCTAGTGTAACATTGATCAAAGCACCAGATGCCCATGCTAAGAAGGATGGCAATGATTAGTTTCAATGGCTAGCTAATGTTGATACACACTGCTGTATCGAGTGACTACACCAGACATGTCTAGTGAGTATGAAAAATTTTTGTATTATTTCTAATGAATGGTTTTGTACTTGAGGGATATATATACCCACCCAACCATCCATAGGAGAGGTGTGGGATTTAATGACGATATCCATCGAGTTCAGACTGAAATACAATAGCTCTATACACCCAAGTACTAATATAATCACTTGGTGATTAGAGTAGGTGCTTTATGAAGTGTTTAGTTTAGTTAGAACACTTTATATAGTGGTTGCTCTAGGTTTTCCTTATGGTTAGAAGTGAAGAAAAGACACATCCACCCCTTGGTGCTTGCTTGCACCATTATATTTGTATTGTACCAGGATGGGATTGTAGTCCTGTGAGAGCATACCAACTATGTTTGTGGTTGGCTACCACTGTGTACTAGAGGGAATGAGGCCTATGTATGGACATTCCTTATATGGATCTCCAATGAGGATTACAGACTGGGGAAGCTTGCATGCTTCTCTATACCTTGATAAAAATATTTACATGTCAATGGTAGTTTGTATTGTGTTTTCTTAAGCTTACACATTTATATTGTGTTTTCTTGGTTGTATGCTTCACCTTCCTACCTTAGTTATAGGCTAGTGAACATGTTTGGAACCTAGGATGTATAACGCCTTTATGGTAGGAATAACAACACTTAGTTAAAACCATAGTTGCACATAAGATAGCTTGGTTATTGCATAGGTTTTGGATAGAATAAAAATAGAGGCCTTAGTTTAGAGAGAATAGATTGAATAATTCACCCGTCCTCTTAGGTGTGACTATTCCCACCAAGTGATATTGGAGCCAAAGGCTCAATTTGGAACTTTTGACTTAACCACCATTGAGCCGACTCTATTTAGAGACAAGGATGGATACATTGAGACCACCTTATTTTAATGGTACTAACTTCCGTACTGTAGTTATAGAATGGCTTGTTGCCTAGAAGGTGTTGATCTAGGTGCTTGGAGAGTCACTCATGATAGGATGAAACCCCTCAAGAATCCAGAGAAACCAACCACAAGTGATTTAAATAAAATTCACCTAAATGTTAGAGCAAAAAATTATTTTTTGAATCTCTTACACAAAAATATATAACTAAATATTTATAGTTACAAAAGCTAATAAAATTTAGTTAAAATTGCATTAGCTCCATGACAACACTAACAATGTCCATGAACAAATACATTACCTAGCTTTTCATAGTTATGATTCTTTTAAATTTAAATAATATGAGCTTGTTAAATATATATTCTCATTTGAATATAATCATCAATGAGCTCAACTCTATTGGAATAGCAAAGCTAGGTGATGCAGACATTGTGAGGAAGATCATATTTATGCTTCCACATAACAAGTATGTAAGCATCATTGCCATCCTTCACAACATGGAGGACTTGATCATAATGACCCAATGGCTTGCCATTGTCAAGTTATATAGTTGCATTCAAAATGTTATGGGAGATGGGTCAAGAAGAAGTCACTTCATTAAGCAAAGGCATAACTCTCATTTGTGAAGAACACAAAAGGATGAAGGGCAAGAAACAAATAGAAAGCTCACGCTCAAGCTCCTCAGGTGAAGATGAAGATGATGGTGATGATGAAGAACAAAATGACCAAGCCTCCACCTCATCCTCTAAATTTGATGAAGATACAATAAGAATAGTGAGGACAGTGATGAGGATGTGTTGGTCACCTGTGAAGATTTCTTTAGGACAAGAAGATTCTAAAGTCCTTCATACAAAGGCAGGATCCAATCACCTAGAGAAGGTGATAAGACTCTAAAGTCATTCCCGAGAGAATGCAGAGTAAAAAACATAGTCACCCAATAATGGTGATAAGACTCCAATGTTGTTCCTAAGGGAATGTGGAGTCATACAAAAAAGCATTGAAGTAAAGGTGCTAAAAGCTCAGAAGTTGTCCCCAAAGGAATGCAGAGTCCAATCCAAAAGATCTTCAAACAGAAGGCAAGATAATTTATATTTCAATATATCTTCGTACAACACAGATGCTAAGCTTTGAAACTAATCTACTTTCAATTGCTTTGTTTTGTGCGAAAAGAAGGGAAGGTGTTTTTCACCTTCGGCTCAAAAACTATGAATTTTGATTTCACACACAACAAAGAAAAAAGATAAGGAAAAGAACCATACATCAAAGACAGAGCTTTATACATATTCAAGTTTCTTGCATACAAATAGCAATTTACAATAAGTCTTTCGAAACCCTGTAGCTAAAAGGGACAAATTAGTAAGCTTCGGCTTTTGTTCAATTCTTGGCGCTCTTTTTAGTGTCCTTACTCTGCAAAAAAAGTATAAAGCCACATATCAATATATAATAAACAAAGGAAGTTGCACGAAGGTATAAGCTTGAGAGACTGAAAATCAACCTTCTTCGTGTAAGCTTCGGCTTCGACTGCAACAACTTGCCTCCCACCCTTATCCCAAACAAGGGTGAAGAAATGACATGTAGCGTTGAAAACATCCATTGAGGGCTTCTTCATATTCTCAACATCCATGACAAAGTCCAACTTGTCAACACCTTTAATGTGATCACACCCACCCTTCTCCAAAATTGACATCTTTAATGTGATCACACCCACCCTTCTCCAAAATTGAAGTCGTTCCCTGGGACCCTACCATGGTGCAGTAATCTCCTCGGGCATTCATCACCTTTTTGAAGGTGTCTGTAACACCCTGTCCACTCCCAAACCGGCAGTACTTACTCCTAGCAGTCCTCTAGAACCATAGACCATCCCTAGAGACCAACACAAGTCTTTTGTGTGCACTTTGTCCTCGCTCGTGTGCACCCTGGAAAACTTCCCGGTCGGTCACCCATCCAAAGAATGCTCTAGGCCAAGCACGCTTAACCTAGAGGTTCTTTCAAGGTAAGCTTCCAAAAAAGAAGATGCACCTTGTTGGTATGATTACTCTATTAATTCTATTAAGCCTTGGGCCAGGATATCACCATATCCATTAGGGCCAGGATATTACAATCCACCCCCTTAGAAGATCGACGTCCACGTCGGTCAACCCCAAGCCAGAAACCTCCCCTCTTGGCCACGTTTGTATGTCTAGTGCCGTCATATGCCATTGCCATGTGACCACTCTGGTCCCACATGCGCTATGTGCCATATACCCGAACCCCTAGCCCACACACACCTAAAACCGCGAGGGTCAGTTCTGATACCATTTGTAACACCCCATCCACTACCGGACTGTGGTACTTACTCCTGGCAGCCCTTTAGGACCATAGACCGTCCCCATAGACCAACACAAGTATTTTGTGCGCACTTTGTCCTCACTCGAGTGCACCCGGGAAAACTTCCCAGTCGATCACCCATCCCAAGATTGCTCTGGGCCAAGCACGCTTAACCTAGAGGTTCTTTTGAGGTAAGCTTACGAAAAATAAGATGCACCTTGTTGGTATGATTACTCTATTAATTTTATTAAGCCTTGGGCCAAAATATCACCATCCATTGGGGCCAGGATATCACAGCGTACACGTATTCCCTAATCCACTAGAGAGCCCCAGTAATGTCTTCGTCAGCATAGCTAACTTCACCTGAAGTCGTGCAAATAGAAGGAAAAAGTTCTTTTAGCCGACGACAACATTAGGATTCAATCTTGAAGCATCGTTCTCAAAGCTCCCTCATTGTATCTGGCAGCTTACTAATCCCCACCCCTATAGATCAGCATCTTTCTTAACAGCATTGAGTTAGAGACGAAGCTCAGAAATTATTTCTTGCTCCTTCCTTTACACCACATTTTCATTATATTTCTTTTCCTACATCCTTATTCTCCTCTTGAGCCTCAACCAAGGCACTCTGCAAGGAGGCAATCTCCTTGTCTTTGTCATCGCAAGAGTCTCAAAGCCTTTTTTCCTTCAGCAGTTCAGTCATGGCAGCTTTTTTGCATCTTTAGAATCTTGTTGTAGCCTAAAAGCTTTGCTCAACATTAGGCCCTATAGTGCAAGGTATAGAAGCAAAGAGTTAGTTCATTGCATCTTTGCCTTAACAATTAAAAAATATAAAGGAAACTTCTTCGTCACCTTGACATTTGTATAAGATAGGCATCGGCAATTTTTCGTTTCTTCAGTTTGGTCAACTCTTCCTCAATCTCTGTAAACGCAATGCTTCGAACCACATTTTTTACTATGGTAGTCTCCTTTACATTAGGGATACATACCAATGCTTTGTTACCACCTCCAAAGATGGTGCCCTGGCATGATACCCAAGTGCTTTTGCTTTATTTTTCAACTTCAGCGTAGCTTTGTCGCCAAGCTCTTTGCTAGCTAAGTGTCTAACAAAGAAATCAATGTCTTCGTCAGATCCCTCCTCTGAGGAGTAAGTTGTCTTGGCCACCTTTTGCCCTAGCTCCTTCGATGGCTCTTCCAAAATTTTCATAGGCTCCGAGGCTGTTAATTACCTTAGTTGTCTCTTCGACACCCTTCTCCTCTTTGGATGACGAAGGCCCAAAAATTGTATCCATCAGTAACTCAATTCGAGGCTCCTTTTTTCAATGTCGTATCCATTGGAGCCGTAGGAGCCGAGGTATCAACTGCGCCACCTTCGTCATTTTTTGCCCTTCTTAGTTATTAGTAGGCTAGTCAGATCTGACTCGAGCTGACTAAAAGTAGCAAAAGGCAAGGGTTGGGTCATTACCTCTAAAATTTGAGTGCACCCGAGCGACGAAGCAGGACCACTCTCTTTCCCTTGGTCTTTCCTCACAACCTCCTTATCCCTTGCTCCAGTAAATTTTGCTTTCTTTTGCTTTAGTGGAGTCAACTTATTAGATTAAGATTCTTCTTCATTATTGATCTCCACTGCCTTTAAAGCTTTAGTAGCACTCAACTTGTGTTTTTTGCCCTTGGCTTCTTTGACTTTTTTCCTTCCTTTTTTCTTTTAACATTAGCCTTAACATCTTTAGCTAGCTTCAGATAGTCTGGGTAATCAAAATCCAGAGCATCTATAACTTTGTTTAACCTTCATTTCTTTCGAATACCAAAGGTTGCCGTCATATAGCTTGGTCTTCCTTGTTAAGATAATTTCCAACAATGTCATTGTATGATGATTCAATAAACTCTAATTATTCTGTATAAGGGTTTTTGAACGAAGCTTATTCTTTAAATTTAAAAGGAAGAGTCACAAGCTTGTTGTTTTTTTCTTTCTTCTCATCTTCTTTGGCTTTGTTACCTTCGACAACTTCTAGCCGGGTTTAGTGGGAAACACCTTGTACACGAGAAATTCTTGGATTAAGTATCGTGTCCCAATCTTACTGACCATAATATTAAACACACACATATCTTGCTTCACATCTCTATCCATTCTGCAATTTGGCCTCTTCAAGGCGAAGCTCACCTTCAACGGACACATAACAATATCTTCAAACTCCTTTCGTTTCCCTATATTGGCCTGAACATAAAACCATTCCTTCGTCTAGTTGCTAGGCCATTTTGACTTGTAAACTAGCACATGAAATCTTGCATCTTTCAGGTGGGCAAAGTTATAATAGCCAAGATTGTTGTGCTCTTTGTGTGAGGGCCTGATCCTCGTCTGATAGTGCAACTCGTGCACTCTGTAGCTTCGACATCGGTTTTCATGCCTTGACTTCGTATAGCCCATAAGAAAATGCTAAGTCTAACTATAGTGTAGAGGATCAGTTGGTGCATGTACACTTCCAATTTCTTCATAACTCTACCAATCAATTTGTACATTGGTAGCCGAAGCCTAACACAGAAGAAGCTTTTGAACACAACAATTTCACCATCCTTCGGCTGCGGGTAGTTTCCTCACCAGGAAAGCGAACAATACTTATGTATTCAATGTACCCAAGCTCCTTCATATCATTCAAGTTTGCAAATTTCATAGTCAATCGGCCAACGTCTAAATAGCTTGGCTTCTTGGGTCGACCTTCGTATTATTGCTCTTCAGCCCAAGGACCCTTTTCCACTTTATCTTCAGAGCTTTCCCGTTGTTTTGGCCCCGCTAATGCCTTCATAACTTTGGATATGAGGGCATTATCCGACACAACTTCTTCTCTCTCTAGGGCTTCGGATGAAGTTGGGGTGACTAGCCTCGATGTCGAGCAAATCCTGGCCATTCGTGGATCATGAAGCTAGAAGAAGGGACGATGGCTACAAAATAGCTTTAGAGGCGAAGAATGAGTGCCAATAGGTTTGTGCAAAAGCAGTAAATGCCAACTGACAGTGTAGGGTTGCTCGCTTTATATACACAACTAGGCATAGAAGTCGAGGGGTGTTGTCATCTCAACTTCACTGTTTTGTGGACCAAAATATGCAATTCTTGGTTATGAAGATCAACAATTGTTATCATTTTTAATAATGAGCTCTAGGAAGGTGTTTTTTGAAACTTCGGCGTAGGGCCTCCCTTATTCATTTCACGGTGTGAGTTCGTTATGAAAAACAAACTAATTCCGCGAGGGGCTACTATTGGGGGCCCTCATAACCGAAGGTCCTCAAAATATTGTGCTAACAATTAAATATACTTCTAGTACCATCTATAGGTAGAAGGCTCCACCTTTGTTTGCATTAATACACAAGGAAGCGGTGAAGCTAAAAACTTCAGGTTCAATAGATGAGCTGGTAAGATGGAACGGAGAGGAGAGGAAGCTTCATCTCCAAAGCATCAACACACGAAATAGATGGAGACGAGAAAATTCTAGAAGGTTGGTTGGCGCAATGCGAGAGAGGAATGGTTGATATCAACCTTACAAGATTTGTAGCTCATATGTATAGGATCTGAGGACATGTATCTAATTTCTGAGAGCACCTAGAGGGGGGGTGAATAGGTGATCCTGTAAACCTTAAACTTAAAGCCACAAAAACTTGATTAAGCGTTAGCACAATATTCGCCAAGTGGCTAGAGAGGAGTCTAAGCAAGACACAATAACCACAAGAAGATCAACACAGATAGACACAGTGGTTTATCCCGTGGTTCGGCCAAGTACAAAACTTGCCTACTCCACGTTGTGGCGTCCCAACGGACGAGGGTTGCAATCAACCCCTCTCAAGCGGTCCAAAGACCCACTTGAATACCACGGTGTTTTGCTTTGCTTTACTATATCCCGTTTGCGAGGAATCTCCACAACTTGGAGTCTCTCGCCCTTACAAAGATGTTCACAAAGAAGCACGGAGTAAGGGAGGGATTAGCAACTCACACAAGACACAAAAATCACAGCAAATACGCACACACAAGACCCAGACTTGAGCTCAAAAGACTATCACGGGATTCTAGAACAGAGCTCAAATCACTAAGAATGTCGAACAAGTGCGCAAGAATGAAGTGTGATTGATCAACAATGCTCTGAGGATGCTTGGTTATCTTCTCCATGCGCCAAGGGGTCCCTTTTATAGCCCCAAGGCAGCTAGGAGCCGTTGAGAGCATTGTAGGAAGGTAATTCTTGCCTTCTGTCGACTGGCGCACCGGACAGTCCGGTGTACCACCGGACACTGTCCGGTGCAAATTTCTTTCCTTATTTGGTGAAGTCGACCGTTGCAGATCCAGAGACGTTGGCGCACCGGACACTGTTCGGTGCGCACCGGACACTGTTCGGTGCGCACCGGACACTGTTCGGTGCGCACCGGACACTGTTCGGTGCACACCGGACAGTCCGGTGCCCCCTTGTGACCGTTGGCTCGGCCACGCGTCACGCGCGGAATCCTCGGCCGACCGTTGCCCCGGCTGACCGTTGGCTCACCGGACAGTCCGGTGCACCACTGGACAGTCCGGTGAATTATAGCCGTACGCCGTTGATGGCTTTCCGAGATCGACGACTTCGCCTATGAACGGCTCACCGGACAGTCCGGTGCACCACTGGACAGTCCAGTGATTTATAGTCGTACACCGCCGTCGAAGTCCCGAGAGCAGCAAGTTCGCCAGAGCCAGCCCGGCGCACCGGTCACTGTCCGGTGCACCACCGGACAGTCCGGTGCACCCAGACTGAGCAGACTTTGGCTGAACAAAGCCATCTCTTTTCCAATTCGATTTCTCCTGTTTCCAGCACTTAGACACAATACATTAGTCCATAAAGCAATGTACTAAGTCTAGAAACATACCTTTTGACTTGATTTGCACTTTGTCCACCACTTTGCATAGATTAACACAAAAGCACTTGTGTTGGCACTCAATCACCAAAATACTTAGAAATGGCCTATGGGCACATTTCCCTTTCAATCTCCCCCTTTTTGGTGATTTATGCCAACACAACAAAGAGCAACTAAAAGAAGTGCAATATCAATGCAAATGAGAACTCAAAAAGGTTTTGATTCAAATTTGGTATATATGGATCATACTTTGCCACCACTTGGTTTGTTTTTGCAAATCAAACTCAATTTCCTATCTCTAAGTCAAATTCACTTATAGAGACATAAAGAGAGGTATTCCAAGAGAAATTGATCAACGATTTCAAAAACTCTCCCTTTTTCCCATAATCGACTATTCTCCCTACAAGAGGCAAACTTTTGACAAAAGAGACAACACGAGAGTTTTGACAAACCAAAAGCTCTATTCTACTATTTTCAAAATTTCTCAAGTGGTAGCTGATCCATTTACTGCTTTGGCCTTATTTTCTCCCCCTTTGGCATTAAGCACCAAAACGGGATCAACTTTGGCCCTTTAACCCCATTGCCTCACCAAAATCTTCAAATAAAAATACAAAGGCAATAGGAGTACATGAGATGAACTTGGAATAAGTTACCCTCTCATCGGAGTGCAGTGGAAGTCTTTCATGGTCCAAGTCCACCTTTTCCCTTTCAAACCTCCTTTGAGACTAAATCAAGCAAACTCAAGCACACGGTTAGTCTCAAAGGGTCAAGTTGTAGCACAACTCCCCCTAAATATGTGCATCACTTGCAAAAGGACTTGTGAGGTCCGAGGAGTGTTTGTACAACTTGAGCACCACAAGTAAATAAAAAAATGCATAAGGAACATGATAAAAGGCATAAACACATGTATGCTATAAATCAATCCAAGTTCTGCGAATCTAAGACATTTAGCTCACTACGCAGCCTGCAAAAGGTCTTCTCATCTAGAGGCTTGGTAAAGATATCGGCTAGCTGGTTCTCAGTGCTAACATAAAACACTTCGATATCTCCCTTTTGCTGGTGGTCTCTCAAAAAGTGATGCCGGATGTCAATGTGCTTTGTGCGGCTGTGCTCAACAGGATTTTCCGCTATTCGGATAGCACTCTCATTATCACATAGGAGTGGGACTTTTCTCAGATTGTAGCCAAAGTCCTGGAGGGTTTGCCTCATCCAAAGTAGTTGCGCGCAACACTGTCCTGCGGCAACATACTCGGCCTCAGCGGTGGATAGGGCAACGGAAGTTTGTTTCTTAGAGTTCCATGACACCAGGGACCTTCCTAAGAATTGGCACGTCCCCGATGTACTCTTCCTATCGACCTTACATCCAGCATAGTCGGAATCTAAATATCCAATCAAGTCAAAGTTAGACCCCTTTGGATACCAGATCCCAAAGCAAGGCGTAGCGACTAAATATCTAAGAATTCGCTTCACGGCCACAAGGTGACACTCCCTTGGATCAGATTGAAATCTAGCACACATGCATATGCTAAGCATAGTATCCGGTCTACTAGCACATAAATAAAGTAAAGACCCTATCATGGACCGGTATGCTTTTTGATCAACGGACTTACCTCCTTTGTTGAGGTCGGTGTGTCCGTCAGTTCCCATCGGCGTCTTTGCGGGCTTGGCGTCCTTCATCCCAAACCGCTTTAGCAAGTCTTGCGTGTACTTCGTTTGGGAGATGAAGGTGCCGTCCTTGAGTTGCTTCACTTGGAACCCAAGGAAGTAGTTCAACTCGCCCATCATTGACATCTCGAATTTCTGCGTCATCACCCTGCTAAATTCTTCACCAGACTTTTGATTAGTAGAACCAAATATTATGTCATCGACATAACTTTGGCACACAAAAAGATCACCATCGCAAGTCTTAGTGAAAAGAGTTGGATCGGCTTTCCCAACCTTGAAAGCATTAGCAATTAAAAAGTCTCTAAGGCATTCATACCATGCTCTTGGGGCTTGCTTAAGTCCATAGAGCGCCTTACAGAGCTTACACACGTGGTCGGGGTACCGTTCATCCTCGAAGCCAGGGGGTTGCTCTACGTACACCTCCTCCTTGATTGGCCCGTTGAGGAAAGCGCTCTTCACATCCATTTGGAACAACCTGAAAGAATGGTGAGCGGCATATGCTAGCAAAATACGAATAGATTCTAGCCTAGCCACAGGAGCAAAAGTCTCCTCAAAGTCCAAACCTGCGACTTGGGCGTAACCTTTTGCCACAAGTCGAGCCTTGTTCCTTGTCACCACCCCGTGCTCGTCCTGTTTGTTGCGGAACACCCACTTGGTTCCCACAACGTTTTGCTTGGGACGAGGCACCAGTGTCCAAACTTCATTCCTCTTGAAATTATTGAGCTCCTCCTGCATGGCCAACACCCAGTCCGGATCTAGCAAGGCCTCTTCTACCCTGAAAGGCTCAATAGAAGAGACAAAGGAGTAATGCTCACAAATATTAACTAATCTCGAACGAGTAGTTACTCCCTTGCTAATGTCACCCAAAATTTGGTCGACGGGATGATTCCTTTAAATCGTCGCTCGAACTTGGGTTGGAGGTGCCTGAGGTGCTTCTTCCTCTTCAACTTGGACATCCTGTGCTCCCCCTTGATCACACGCCTCCACTTGAGGTACTTGTTCGTCATCTTGGGTTGGAGGATGTACCATTGTTGAGGAAGAAGGTTGATCTTGCTCCTCGAGTTCCTGTGGTCGCACATCGCCAATCGCCATGGTGTGTATTGCGTCCGTCGGAACGTCTCCTTCATCTACATCATCAAGATCAACAGCTTGCTCTCTTGGAGAGCCATTAGTCTCATCAAATACAACATCGCTAGAGACTTCAACCAAACCCAATGATTTGTTGAAGACTCTATACACCTTTGTATTTGAGTCATAACCTAATAAAAACCCTTCTACAGCTTTGGGAGCAAATTTAGAAGTTCTACCTTTCTTCACAAGAATATAACACTTGCTCCCAAATACACGAAAGTAAGACACATTGGGTTTGTTACCGGTTAGAAGCTCATATGAAGTCTTCTTGAGGAGGCGGTGAAGGTAGACCCGGTTGATGGCGTGGCAAGCCGTGTTCACGGCTTCCGACCAAAATCGCTCGGGGGTCTTGAACTCTCCAAGCATCGTCCTCGCCATGTCTATGAGCGTCCTGTTCTTCCTCTCTACCACACCATTTTGCTGTGGTGTGTAGGGAGCGGAGAATTCGTGCTTGATCCCTTCCTCCTCAAGGTACTCCTCCACTTGAAGGTTCTTGAACTCGGACCCGTTGTCGCTCCTTATCTTCTTCACCTTGAGCTCAAACTCATTTTGAGCTCTCCTGAGGAAGCGCTTGAGGGTCCCTTGGGTTTCAGATTTATCCTGCAAAAAGAATACCCAAGTGAAGCGAGAAAAATCATCAACTATAACAAGACCATACTTACTTCCTCCTATGCTTAGATAGGCGACGGGTCCGAAGAGGTCCATATGCAGCAGCTCCAGGGGTCTTGACGTAGTCATCACGTTCTTGATGTGATGAGCACTTCCCACTTGTTTACCTGCTTGACAAGCTGCACAAGGTCTATCTTTTTCGAAATGCACGTTAGTTAGACCTATCACGTGTTCTCCCTTTAGAAGCTTGTGAAGGTTCTTCATCCCTACATGTGCTAAACGGCGATGCCACAGCCAGCCCATGCAAGTCTTAGCAATTAAGCATGCATCTAGACCGGCCTCCTCTTTTGCAAAATCAACCAAATAAAGTTTGTCGTCTAGTACACCCTTAAAAGCTAGTGAACCATCACACCTTCTAAAGACAGACACATCTACATTTGTGAATAGACAATTATATCCCATATTACAAAGTTGACTTACAGATAACAGATTATATCCAAGTGACTCGACTAAAAACACATTAGAAATAGAGTGCTCGGAAGAAATAGCAATCTTCCCTAACCCTTTTACCTTCCCTTGGTTCCCATCACCGAATATGATTGAATCTTGGGAATCCTTATTCTTGACATAGGAGGTGAACATCTTCTTCTCCCCCATCATGTGGTTTGTGCATCCGTTGTCGATAATCCAGCTTGAAACCCCGGATGCATAAACCTGCAAGGCAAATTTAGGCTTGGGTTTTAGGTACCCAACTCTTGTTGGGTCCTACAAGGTTAGTCACAATGGTCTTAGGGACCCAAATGCAAGTTTTATCTCCCTTGCATCTTGCCCCTAACTTCCTAGCAATCACCTTCTTATTCTTTCTACAAATGGCAAATGAAGCATTGCAAGCATGATATATTGTAGAAGGTTCATTAATTTTCCTAGGAACATTAACAACATTTCTCCTAGACATATCTCTACCATGCATATAGGAAGAACTAGAAGCAAACATGGCATGAGCATCAAAAGCATCATAACTTCTATAGGCATTCCTAGAATGTCTCCTATCATGATATATGAAGGCATAGTTCTTTTTAGAACTACTAGCCATAGGGGCCTTCCCTTTCTCCTTGGCGGAGATGGGAGCCTTATGGCTCGTTAAGTTCTTGGCTTCCCTCTTGAAGCCAAGTCCATCCTTAATTGAGGGGTGTCTACCAATCGTGTAGGCATCCCTTGCAAATTTTAGCTTATCAAATTCACTTTTGCTAGTCTTAAGTTGGGCATTAAGACTAGCCACTTCATTATTCAACTTAGAAATTGAAGCAAGGTGTTCGCTA